>OY751395.1:10005000-11267500 GCA_963565295.1 Epirrhoe alternata | reverse complement strand
AACCTAACCTAACCTAACCTAACCTAACCTAACCTAACCTAACCTAACCTAACCTAACCTAACCTAACCTAACCTAACCTAACCTAACCTAACCTAACCTAACCTAACCTAACCTAACCTAACCTAACCTAACCTAACCTAACCTAACCTAACCTAACCTAACCTAACCTAACCTAACCTAACCTAACCTAACCTAACCTAACCTAACCTAACCTAACCTAACCTAACCTAACCTAACCTAACCTAACCTAACCTAACCTAACCTAACCTAACCTAACCTAACCTAACCTAACCTAACCTAACCTAACCTAACCTAACCTAACCTAACCTAACCTAACCTAACCTAACCTAACCTAACCTAACCTAACCTAACCTAACCTAACCTAACCTAACCTAACCTAACCTAACCTAACCTAACCTAACCTAACCTAACCTAACCTAACCTAACCTAACCTAACCTAACCTAACCTAACCTAACCTAACCTAACCTAACCTAACCTAACCTAACCTAACCTAACCTAACCTAACCTAACCTAACCTTTTTTTTTTTTTTTTTTTTTTTTTTTTTTTTTTGTCGCTGGGTAAAATGCGTTACGCATCCCCTCCGCCGGGGGGCGAGAGGGGTATGTGGGACTCCCGGGGACTCCCGGTATACCCACTAAACATCCCAGCGCCTTTCCGGCGTCGCCTGGAATGGAGGGGGCCCGGGCAACCGGCAGAGCCTCTACATCCAATCCCCCTCCGGCGATCCCCGCCCTTACGGCGGGCCCCGCGTCGTGGTGAGCAGTGCAAGGCGGACGAAGGTGCCCCCGCACCTCGCGTCCGCTACTCACCACTAGAGCTCTCAGCACCCTTCGTCCACTGCGCGCTCTAATTAAAGAGCTGCGCGTGGAGAAGCCTCCAAACGGCCGCAGAGGACAGGGAGAGCGGCAACGTAACACCGACACTCCTCTTCCACTGCGGCCCCACCGCCAACGCATCAACGGTGCGCCACCGTTTGGTCGCGGAAGATAGGGCGAACGGCAACGAAACACCGACACGCCTCTTCTCCCGCGACCCCTCCTGACTGCGGGGGACAGAAATTACTCCGTCCTCCGCACCCGCCTCAGACGCATCCAGAGCGGGCCCAACCGCAAGCCCACTCGGAGCGTCCCCGCCTGGGATCCCTGTTGGCTTCACCGTGGGCCTCCAAACCACGGTTACTGAGCCCCCCCATCGCGACAAGATCGGAATCCACCGGGGGGGGAACCTAACCTAACCTAACCTTTTTTTTTTTTTTTTTTTTTTTTTTTTTTTTTGCGTCGGGAAATGCCTTATGCATTCCCCCTCGCCGTGGGGCGGCGGGGGGGATATGTGGGACTCGCACCCACTAAAACCCGACGGGGTTCCCTCTGATCGCCATTATGTCGGGGCTATGAGCACGCTAGTGGAGACTTCCACGGCCCCGACGGCGTTGGCTCAAACTGAGCCCCTCCAACTGGTGAGGCTATTGCCTCTCACCAAGTCTCCGAGGAGAGGCGCGCGGAACACCCACGCGCGCCGTCTCTCGAGGCCTTTCGTGGGCGACGACACTCCCCTGTGCCGCCGCCATGGCCGTTATGGGGGTCGGAGGTCTTGGAGGAATCTCCTCCTCCGACGCCCCGGTCTTCTACTGCGGATAGGATCAGTCGACAGTGCCTCCCTCTCCCTTTCCGCGACTTCCTTTCGTTGCAGGACTTCTTCGCAGAAATGTGCAACTGCCCTCCATGACTGATCGCTTCCAACCATGGCATTGATTATAGCCGACAACGTGAGATCGTTACCAACTGCGAGCATCAGCTCTTGCCGTTGGGAGGCCCAAGCCGGGCAATCCGCCAGCGTGTGCTGTGCCGTGTCCTCCGTGATCTGGCAGTGATGGCAAGTTGGCACTGGTTCTCTGCCTATTCGACACAGGTACTTTCCGAAACAGCCGTGTCCTGAAAGCACCTGTGTGAGTCGAAACGACATTGAACCATGCTCTCTTCCAAGCCATTCCCTCATATGAGGCCGGATCGCCTCAATGGTTATAGAGCCTGCCGTAGGATGCTCAAGCCTGATAAACCACTCGTTTATCAGTAGATCATGCATCTGGCTTCTCTGTGCCTCTACCTCACTTACAGCTGGACGTCGTCCAAGCTGTTCCTCTGCTTTACACCAAAAGTAAATCGATGCCAAACCTCGTGCATCTATGTCCCATGGGAGGGAGCCTGCCAGCACGCACGCAGCCTCGAAGGAGACTGTGCGGTATCCCCGTGTCACCCTTAACGCCATCGTTCTCTGCGGGGATCGCAGTAAGGCGATGTTATGGGCGTTAAGGGTGTCGGCCCACACAGGAGCTCCGTACATCGCCATTGATCTCACCACTCCCATGTACAGTTTACGGCTGCTTGTTTTGGCTCCTCTAGTGTTGGGCAGTAGGCCGCCGAGGGCGGCAGCTGTACCTACTAATTTTGGTGCGAGTCTTGCAAAGTGGGCGTTGAAGTCCCACCGGCTGTCGAGGACAAGTCCCAGGTACTTTAATGTCGACCCGACGCCGATGCGGACTCCACCCACTATGATGTGAGACTCGGCTGGTGGCTTGTTTCGCGACCCGTGGAAACATATTGCTTCGGACTTTTCCAGCGCGACCTCAAGCCCCAGTCTTCTAATCCGCCCGACCACCTGCGCCACTCCAGCTGTTGCGAGCAGAGACGCATCTCTATAAGATTTACCCTTTGCGGTGACAAGCGTGTCATCAGCGTAACATGTGACGTTGACGCCCCATAGGTTTACACCTCGCAACGCCCAGTCGTATCCAATGTTCCACAGGAGCGGCCCTAATACCGATCCCTGTGGAACACCGCATCGCATTCTGTACTGCGTCCATCCTTCCTGGGAATTGAAAGAGATTATCCGTTCGTCAAGATAGTCCTCTATTATTCGGCGAAGGTAGCGGGGCACTCTATGGTACCGAAGTGCCTCCCGTATGCAGCTCCAGGGCAAGGTGTTAAAGGCATTGGCGATATCTAGTGACACCGCCAAGACCACCTCACCTCTGGACACCGCTTCCTCCGCTATCGTCTTGACTTTCAGTATGGCATCCACCGTTGATCGGCCCCGACGGAAACCAAACTGGTTTTCATCCAGATTGGGTCCGATCCGGTTTAGATGCCCCGTGAGACGGTCTGCAAGTATGCGCTCAAGGAGCTTCGCCACCTCATCCAGCAGGACGATGGGGCGATACGCCGATGGTTCATCAGCCGGGCGTCCATCCTTTCTGATCAGCACAAGGCGGCCTGTCTTCCACTGCAAAGGGAAACTGCCTTGCAGAAGACAGGCGTCAAAGAGGCCTCGAAGCCGGGGTCCGAGAGCCTTTAAAGCCCCCACCCACGCTCGACCGGGGATGCCGTCTGGGCCTGGAGCCGTGTTCTTGGCACTAAGGCGTTTGACGGCCATCCTCATTTCCACCTCGTCAACTACCTGAACTTCGTCATCCGGTTCATCCTCATTATTAGGCGGAGCCATGACAGGAGGTGAGTGCTCCTCCCTTGAGGGAAACAGCGTGGATACCACTCTCCCTAAGAGGAGGGGTTCCATAGTCTCAGTCAGAGGTGGCATCCACGGCCGGAGCTTGCCTCTAACCATCCTGTAGGGCCGTCCCCACGGATCCAAGTTGAGCGTTTGGAGGAATTTGCTCCAGGATTCCTCTTTGGCTTGGATGATGGCTGATTGCAGAGCCAGTTTGGCTTCTCTGTACGTGTTGTACGCACTTAGCTCCTCCTCTGCAATCCGCCGTCGTCTTCGCCTGTATCTGGTATGGACCCTTCTGGCTGCAATGCAGTTAGTACGCAGCTGCGAGATTTCGGCTGACCACCAGTATACCCCGTTCCTTGGTGGATTTAGCCCGATCCTAGGCATTGCCGCATCACAGACCTGCGTCATTGCCCTGCTAAACCATTCTACCTCTTCCAGGATATTGGTCTCTCGTGGTTGAGAAGGCGACGATACCCAAGCTTGTACTATAGCGGCCTCCTCCAGTGCAGCATGATCCAGGTGTTTAAGTGCCCATCTTGGGCTGTTCCTCTGTGCATTGTCTCCATTTGCGATAACCGTAGCGCGATGTACGGGGGCGATTTGGAAGCGGATGTATCGGTGGTCTGAGAGACTTTCAGTGTTCTCCAAGACCTCCCATCCGCTTACACGTCGCGCCAGGCTAGGGCTCGCAAAGGAGACATCTATTACTGATTCGCCATTTGGGCGCACACAAGTGCTGACTGATCCCCGATTAAGGATGGTCAGCCCAGTGACTACTGCCCATTCCTCTAACATAGTGCCACGTTGGTTGGTCACGGGAGAACCCCAGGCTGGCGACTTGGCGTTGAGATCGCCGAGCATCAGTACTGGATGTGGGTGGCTTTGCCCAACCAGAGCCTCAACATCGTCGAGATATCTCTCGAACTCTGCAAGAACTCGGTTGGGCGAGAAATATACTGCCACAACCATGACACCGCCGATAAGGGCCATGACGCATCCGGTGCCCTTTACAGTTTTTCCAACTGCAACGCCCTTAGAGACTATAGCCACAGTCCCGTCTCTGGAGCCGATCCAGTTATCCCTAAGAGGGATGAGATACGGCTCTGAGATTGCCGCTACATTTATCAACCACTCCGCCATGCTCTGGGTCACGAGATCCTGAGCACTGGCGGAGTGGTTGATGTTCGCCTGGAGGATGCGCAGGGCCATCCTAATTTGTTTCCATCTGCACCCTCGCATCCCCCGCTTTAGACGAGGGGCAGCTGGAAGCTGACGGCTCTGTAGCTGGCTTGTTAGCAGCTTTATTAGCCCTCCTCTTTTTATGATTCGAGGGGGCACACGACTTGCCACCCAACCTGTGATCTGATGGCTTATTTGCCGCTGCACAGACTGAGCACTTGGGCGTGGCAGAACACTCTGACGCCCTGTGGCCAGTCTGACCACATCTGTAGCATTCACCGCTGCGATCAGTTGCAGCGGTGCACTGAGCTCTCACATGGCCGTTCTCCAGGCATCGGTAACACCTGTGAGGCCTGGGCTGCACCATCTCAACCCTTGCCGACACCCAGCCGACCAGCAGGCGACCCTCTTCGCCTACTTTTTTGGCTGCAGCAACAGGGCAGCTCACAAGCGCCACTCCGGTGCCCTGGTGGGTCCGCCTAATCACTCCCACTTTGACTGCTTCTATCTGGCAGCCCCCCTTCTGCGCAGTGGCAGCAGCGATTTCCTCTTGGAACACCGAGTCGTCCAAACCGGAGACTCGGAATTCTGCGCATTTTATCGGCCTTGACACGCGAGCGACCTCCTCTCCCAGGGCTTCCCTTAATTTCTGGGCTAAAGTGTCCGCTTTCTCAGAGCTGTCGGGTCCCTCCGCCACCTCCAATATACTGGCACCCGTCGCAGCCTTGCGAAAGCGGACGCCGGTAATACCACAGCTGCTAAGGTCCACATTCTCCCTAGCAACTGTGAGGACATTGGCATAAGTTGCCCCCCGCTCCTCGGCTCCCGGCTGCAGAGTGATGACCACTGCTGCCGTCCTGGGAGTCCGCAGCTTAACCTTGCCCTTTGCCTTCTTAGACGGCTTTGCACTATTTGCAGGTTTTGGGGCCGTCGAAGCTTGCTTTGCAGCCGCTTTCTTCTTATTTTTTCCCTTGGTGACAGTTGTCCAGCCTTCTTCATCTGGCTCTATCACTGAGGGACCCTTCTGCGTTTGCCTTTGTGACGACGTGGTCGCTTCTGGCACTGCATCAGGTTTCTGTTTACCCTTACCTTTAGCCTTGGGGGGCTGAGTTGGGGGATTAACAGCTTCCGGCGCAGGAGGCGGGTCAGAAACCGCAGGCTTAGCACTCTTACGCTGGTCCGCGGCTAATGGTGGCCTCACCCTTTTCTCTGGGAGAAGTCGCTCCTCCATTCCTTCGAACCGCGCATTTATCATGCTACCCACTTGCAGCAGGATAGTCCGCGTCAGCTCTTCTTGCTGTTGGTAACTATCCTTGTGGGCAGATGATGACGGCTGATTTGTCCTCTTATCCGACCGGTTGATCGGAGGCATCTCGTCCATCATTCGGGTTTTCAGCCCGTCCAACTCTTTTCTGAGTTCTGTCATCTCCGATCTTAGCCGAGCATTATCTGCCCGTAACATTGCTGTCTCTTCGTTTATCGATCTCTTAGAAAGCTCTTCGACTGCTGCTTTGATAGAAGCTGCCGATTCCTTCAATGCCTTCGTAAAGGTTCCTTTGAGGTTTCCAGATTTTGCGGCCACTGTCAGAATAACATTGGCCGCGTCTCCGACCTGTTTAACCAGGTCAGAGGCCAGTCCACTATCCCTCTCAGGCTCCGGTGGAGCAACTTTCCGGGTTGCCCTATGGGACGCAACCTGGGCGGCAACCTCTTCCTCCGCGCTACGCAGGAACTCCTCACGTCGGGAAGCCTGTAACTCCGCCTGGGCCTTTGCCAGGCCGACGTATTTTCCCGTTGTCGGGGGACGACCTCTGCCGCGCTTGGCTGCCGCCTTGACCGGGACAGCAACTGCCATAGAAGCCTCGTCGCTTGATTCCGTCTCCGAGAGACGAATCTCGCTTTTCCGCTTACCGCAGGAAGCGCCATCACTCCAAAATTTGGAAGAAACCGGCTCCAATGTCCCGCTACAGGCGCTGATTCGCCCTTCAGCGTCCGACACAGTAACGAGCGAGACATCGCTAACCGATCCTCCTCCAGAGACGACACTAAGTCGCCCGCTCGCCGATTCGGCGATAACCTCCGCACTTTCATCACCATGTTGGTGATCATCATCATTTTGATTTTTGTTAAGAATATCCATATGAATTCCCACGAGTATAATGGTCATACAGTCACCCCGGCCAGAGCCATAATAGCCGGGGAAGCCTATATCTCGCACAGGGAGTCGGCCGAAACCCTGGCCCAGGACGCAGTAGGACTGGTTTAACCGACCAGCCAGCCTGAAACGCTGCGCCGCCGCTCAGTTCGCGGGTAATTTTTTATAGAGGTTGTCTTCCTCGCGGCCCAGGCGACCAAGCCAAGGCCCTCGTTCCCGCTAGAACCCAAGGGCTCATCTTTGCGGGGCTACGAGTTTGAGTGGCTGGCCGCGGGAGTACTTAAACTCGACCGCGACCCGCCCGACGGTAGGGTTAGTACACGCCGGACACCAACTCCAAACGCGCCATAAGGCGCACACCTCTAAGAATACGTCCTCCTCCGAAAACGGACTCGGACAGTACCTCCACGCTAACTCCACCGCCCTTTGCTTTGCAGCAATGGGACGCGTGAAGCAGCACCGCTTACTCCTCCTCCTAATAGGACTTGGAGCAGCACACCTCTGCTACCGCTCCATCCACTGCGCCCTCTGCTAGACCAGAGGGACGCGCGGAGAAGCCCTCCTCTAACTCCGTCCTCCTCCGAAATGGACTCGGACACTACTTCCTCCTGCGTCATAAGACGCAACGTCTCAGCTAACTCCACCGCCCTTCGCTTTGCAGCAAAGGGACGCGTGAAGCAGCACCGCTTACTCCTCCTCCTAAAAGGACTCGGAGCAGCACACCGACCTCGGACTCCTATTCGCTTCACCGTGTGATCAGCATGATCAGCCACCGGTTACTGAGCCCCCCCATCGCGTCAAGATTGGAGTCCATCGGGGGGGAACCTAACCTAACCTAACCTAACCTAACCTAACCTAACCTAACCTAACCTAACCTAACCTAACCTAACCTAACCTAACCTAACCGGTGAATTAAATTCTTTATTTTCGCAACAACTTTTTGAAAATAGCATTCCAAAATATTATTTTCATCTAATTAGACAAGGAATTGCTAAATATAGTGTCCTGCCCCCTTTTCCAAATTAATTTCGTTCATTTTTGTGTAATTTTCTAAAACTTTGATAAAATCCTTAATTTTTAAGTGATTTTAAAATATTTTTGACATTTTGGTTGGTCAAATAATTTTTTATTTGATCGTTTCGTGTAGATCTGCATTATCCGCGTGCGCTGAAACCAAAAAAGCGAATTTTGGACGCGAAATAGCAAGTTTATTGACTTAGCCGCGTCCAAGATCCGTATTTTCTATAATTTCAGTGCAATTTGGTCCATTTTTGGCGATTTTCCTTCGATTCCCGACGTCCATCTCTCGTGGCGCAGCTGAAACTACTTAGTTTAACACCCCCGCGCATACCTGCAAACAAAACAGAGTGAAAAATCGAAGAAAAATTCAAAAACGGGCCCGCCCACCCTCCCATACCGCGTTACCGTGGTAAAAGACTAGTCACTCATTTGTAGGGAAATATTTTTTATTTCGGAAACTGCTAGGTTTTTCGATTGTTTAAGTATAGGGGACTGTTGTCTTAGTCATAGGGCACCTTTTCGTGAGAAAATAAGTGCTTTTAGAGGCCTGTAAAAGGCCCAAAAGAGCAAAATTCACATTAGTTTGTAAGTTTGACAATCCTTAGGGTAAAACTCTATTATTAGTTTATCATTTACGGTTTTTCTAACACTTATTAATAAGTTCGTTGTAGAGTCTCGACACACCATTTTATAACATCAATTTTTGACAAGTTTTTAATCTAAAAACTTACCCCAAATTATATTATTTAGAAGTTTAACTCACACTATCGACGAGGCTGTGAAAACCGTAGATCACTTGGTACCTGAAACAAAAAAGTAGGATTAGTTTTATTATATACATATTTACATTAATTTTAACCTAATTTTAAGATAAATTACTTATTTACAACTTTTACAAACTTATACTAAATCAAAGGTTAGGTCGAAGTTCCTCAAAGATGTTCGGCATGCGAACACCCGTACCCAAACCTCCAAGAGAAGGTCCACGCGGGCAATCTCCAGGACAAGAGGGGGTGGAACCCACGCTGGGGGAAAAAGAGAGGAGTCAGCAAACCAGCGTGAGGCGAAGTATTGGAGAGTGGGAGTCTGGGAAACCGGACACCCGCGCCAAGACTTCCATCACCCCCGTTATGGTGGATCCCCCAAAGCCAAAACCGAAAAAGGTGCTCTCGCAAGAGAGCGGTCCTACCACCAGACCACTCCCAAGGAGAATATCGGTAGAGGCCGCGGGGAGTCCGCCGATTCCGGAGAAGCCGAAGTACGTGGACCGACTTTCGGAGGCAAGAGCATGTTTGGCAAAGGCCAAACTAAATTTAAACAATTCCAGGAACCTCAAGACGGAAATAAAGGCAGAGGTCTTGAAAGCAATCGAGAGGTTGTACCAGCTGGTGAAAGAGGCGGAAAATGAAAAGGGACGAGGGAAGAAGGTGACGACTGGACAGGAGAAGGGAGAAGTTCTTCCTGCATCTGTCCATTCACCGCCTCCTCCCCTACAGAAGACAGAAGAAAAGAAGAGAGACGACAGCGTTCTCATTAGGAAGCTAGAAGATCACGCAAAGCTAATGAGTGAAAATACAGAAAAGATGGACAAACTAAAGGAGGCGATAGGGAAGCACCATGAGATCATGGAAGCGAGGACTTACGCGAATGTGGCTGCGGCGTCCCCCAGGCGACAAGCTCTGGTGAGACAGACCGCGCTGCATTCCGTAGTCGTAGCCTCCCAGAACGAAGAGGACACAGGAGAGGAAGTGCTGGATAAGATCAGGAAGGTAGTGAATGCGAGAGACGGAAGTGTAGAAGTGGAAAGGATAAGGAAGGCCAAAGATAGGAAAGTGATCGTAAGCTGTAGGACTGAAGAGGAAAGGCAGAAGATTAAGGAACGATTGAAAGAAGCTGGAAAAAACCTCAAAGTGGAGGAGATGAAAAATAAGGATCCACTGGTCATCATCAAAGATGTGTTCAAGTACAATACCGACGAGGATATCCACAATGCTTTGAGGAATCAAAACAAGGATATCCTCGCCGATATTGATACACAGACACAAAAACTCGAAATAGCATATAAGAAACCGACCCGCAATCCTCATACGCACCACGTTGTCATGAGGGTGCCCCCGAAGGTCTGGCAGAGGATGGTCGATGCAGGCTTCATCCGCATCGACCTCCAGCGCGTACGAGTGGCCGACCAGTCTCCACTCGTCCAGTGCTCCCTGTGCCTTGGCTACGGCCACGGCCGACGCTTCTGCCAGGGAGCACTGGAAAAGTGCAGCCACTGCGGGGGCCCCCACATGAAGTCGGGGTGCGCCGACTTCCTCGCCAATGCGACTCCTTCCTGCTGCAATTGCGTGCAGGCTAAGGTAGAGAAGGCGGATCACAACGCCTTCAGCCAGGACTGCACGATCAGGAGGAAGTGGGACGCATTGGCCCGAGCTACAATTGCATATTGTTAAGGCATCAGTAAACAGCGAGCAAGACGCCAGATAAACAGGCTGGAGACAAGTTGAAACTTTGGACCACCGTTTATACAAAATAGCTGCAAAAAGCCGCAATAAATAGCCTAAACAAACAGGAAACAAAATAGAAATAGTAAATATAAAACAACACAGATGAATAAGTCTTGTTAATAATATATATTGATATATATATTACAACTAGCAAATAAAAAGCAGTAATGTAGAAAGATCCGTAGATTAAAATTAAACATGCAAAACCAAAAATAAACAAACAGGAACAGATATAAATAAACTATTCACAGCTAACATCCTTATTGATATAAAAATAAGAGTAATAAATAAGGAACTAAATAATTATCAAAAATGCATGAAAATAGAAATAGTGAAATAAAATGTAAGAAAGTACACTTGAAAGATAAAAATATATATAAATAAGAAAATATGGATATAATAAGAAACGAAAGATATTTATAATTAGATATAATCAGTAAATAAATAAAAATCACATAAACAAATAAAGTTAAAAAACCATCTCCTTCACACTTAAACCCAAAACTAAATTAAATTAAGTAAATAAAAAGAAAATAAGCAAAAACAGGCTCTAAACGATTAATCTACTAGAGGAACTTCAGAACAACTTAAAAAAAAAAAAAAAAAAAACCTAACCTAACCTAACCTAACCTAACCTAACCTAACCTAACCTAACCTAACCTAACCTAACCTAACCTAACCTAACCTAACCTAACCTAACCTAACCTAACCTAACCTAACCTAACCTAACCTAACCTAACCTAACCTAACCTAACCTAACCTAACCTAACCTAACCTAACCTAACCTAACCTAACCTAACCTAACCTAACCTAACCTAACCTAACCTAACCTAACCTAACCTAACCTAACCTAACCTAACCTAACCTAACCTAACCTAACCTAACCGAAGCTGTAGCGGGCATTTAGAGATTGGTCGGCCATCTTGGACGCCATCTTGGAAAACTTGTTTGCTTCGTATCTCCTAAACTACAACTCCGATTTTGACGCGGTTTTTTCTAATATATAGAGAAAGTTTTGGACTACCGTTTCGCACGTAAAGACTGACTCTACGTAGAGCATAAAAAAGTTTTTTACATTTTATTGAAATTTTTGACGTGCCTATAAAAGCCCTAACTGATTGACTAGTAGAGCCTTCCTAACGCATTAACACACTAGGTAGAGCCCTACTCTATGTAAATAAAAAATTATACTTACCACAGTTTTACCTCCCCAAAGGTGTTCAGCTTCCACCCGCTGACTCCAAACTGGGAACACCACCTAAAACAGAAAGTCATCGTTAGAACATTGTCCAAGACACATAAGATACACATCTTATATTATATTATATACACTTAATACTTATTTAAAACTTTTACAAACCTTTATTTTAAAAATATTTACAAATTGACGGATCCTTTGACGAGATGTATGTAGGTATGCGAACTCCGGTTAAGAGGACCAACGCCGAAGCGGACCCTGTCTCCCGAGAACCTCCACTACAAGTCGACCAGGCAGGACCGTCGCAGCAGAGTGACGTGAGCGTACGACCCTCACACGTGAGGAAGAGCGTAGAGAGCTTAGAAGAGTGGAGAGTCGCGGGAGGCAAGAATAAGCCAAGGCCCTCGACTTCAGAACAACCGAAGACCCCTAGCCCAAAGAAAACGGCCACATCAGCCCCCGTCAAACCGAAGCCGACCATGCCTCTGTTGGAAGGCAAACCGACGACTCGGAAAACTCCGACAGCGCCCGGTAGCAGTCCACCGAAACAGGAAAAATTCCCAGACAGGATCGCCGAAGCAAAGGCATGCCTGACAAAGGCAAAGATCAATCTGGAGAATTCCAGAAACCTGAAAACTGACATCAAGCAAAATGTCACCAAAGCGGTGGAACGACTCTACGAGCTGGTGAAAGAGTCGGAAGCTGTAAAGACCCGTCGAATCCCAGTGACAGAACGCGAAACACCTGCGGGAACAATACACAAAAAGACGGAGGCCGAAGATAAAGAAAGGAAGGCCGAAGAAACTGACCTCAAAGAGAAAATAGCAGAGCACTGCAAGCTCTTAAAAGAAAATAACGACAGGATGGAAAGCCTCAGCGAACAAATGGAAAGACAGAGAGAGATCCTAGAGAAGACCACGTACGCGAGCATAGCGGCAGGCCCACCCCGAAGACAGCCTTCGGAACAAGCCGCCCTGCACTCCGTAGTGATCTCCTCAAAGGATGAGAACGAAACAGGGGAAGAAGTCCTCAACAGGATCAGAGAGGCAGTCAAAGCCAAGGAAGGAGGCATAAAGGTGGACAGGGTAAGGAAAGCCAAAGACAGGAAGGTTATAGTGGGATGCAGAACGGAGGAAGAAAGAAACAAGGTGAAGGAAAGGCTCAGGACAGCGGACACGCACCTTACCGTAGAGGAGATTAAAAACAAAGACCCTCTACTTATACTGAAAGACGTCCTCAAAATCAACAGCGACGAAGACGTAATAAACGCCCTGAGAAACCAGAATCGTAACATCTTCCAAAACCTAAGCAAAGACGACGACCGCATCGAAATTCGCTACAGGAGGAGAGCCAGAAACCCCCACATGACGCATATCGTCATCAAAGTGTCGCCGAAGCTATGGAACGATATGACGAACGCAGGAGAGGTCCATATTGACCTCCAAAGAGTCAAGGTAGCAGATCAGTCTCCCCTGGTGCAGTGCTCCCTGTGTCTGGGCTATGGTCACGGCAGGCGTCACTGCAAGGAGAGCACTGAAAAGTGCAGCCACTGCGGAGGTCAGCATATGAGGACGGAATGCACACTATGGCTCTCAGGCAAAGTGCCTTCATGTTGCAACTGTCGACACGCTAACCTAGAAGCGACAGAACATAACGCGTTCAGCCAGGAGTGTGCCATCAGGCGACGGTGGGATGCACTGGCACGAGCCTCTGTGGCGTATTGCTGAAGGCGTCCCAAGTAGAAACCCGACCGTAGAAACTCCTCAAACTAGAGCAAAGCCCTACCGAGTCCTCCAAGCGAATCTCCAAAAAATGAAAACCGCTACAAACGAACTGATGGTGGAAGCGGAAAAGAGAAAGGTGGCGTTCGCAATGATCCAAGAGCCCTATGTGGGAAGTATAAAAAAGATGAAGGACTATGGGGGAGCAAGGGTCTTCCAGTGCACTGACCCAGGAGAAGGGACAGTTAAAGCGGCCATAGTCGTTTTTGACCCAGACCTTGACGTCATACTGTGCCCGGAACTCACTACGAACAACATCGTAGTAGTGAGGATCCAAACCAGTGCCTGGAGGATAACTGCGCTCTCGTTTTACTTCGAACCAGACCCGAAACCACTAGAACCTTATCTCGAGCTGCTCAAAAAAACAGTGAACGACATAGGAACAAGAAGGATCATTATTGGCGGAGACGCAAACGCGAAGAGCACTTGGTGGGGAAGCACAATTGTAGATAGTAGAGGAGAAGACATGTCTGGCACTCTCGAAGAACTGAGCTTACAGGTACTAAACCAAGGCAACACCCCTACTTTTGACACCATCAGGGGTGGAGTGTCTTACACCAGCCACCCGGACGTAACGGCCTGCTCTACCGACATGCTGGACTTCGTAGATGACTGGAGAGTGGTGGATGACCTCACGTGCTCGGACCACAACGGGATAAGTTTCAATATAGCGCTTCAAAAATCAAAAGGGACACATATTAACAGGACAACACGACTCTACAACACAAAAAAGGCAAATTGGGACCAGTTTCATGAGAAACTGACCCAATTGGAAATAGAAAGGGAAATTAACACTACAGAAATAGACAAAATAAGGGACACACAAAAGTTAGAGCAAGCAATTACAACATACACAGACATAATAACACAAACATGCACACACACAATACCACAAAAGAAAAGAAAAGAGAAACTTACCCCGTCGTGGTGGTCCGATGCACTCGAAGATCTGAAGAGGAAGTCCATCACGATGAAACGTCGAGTCAGGAACGCAGCGCCGGTCCGAAGAGCCAAAGTTGTGGATGACTACCTGAAAGCAAAAGAAATATATCAGTATGAGGTAGAGAAAGCCCAGATACAAAGCTGGAAGGATTTCTGTGGGAAGCAGGACAGGGAAGGGGTATGGGAAGGAATCTATAGGGTAATAGGTAGGACAGCTAAAAGGCAAGAGGAGATACAACTGAGGAAGGATGGTAAACTAGTGGACCCGAAGGAATCTGCCAAGGTACTAGCAGACACATTTTATCCGATGGACACGAGAGAAGGGGAAAATGCTGACCACCGAAGTATAAGAGAAATGGCAGACCAAGTAAACGAGCGGGCTCATGATGAATTGCATGACCCACCATTTACAGAGCAAGAACTCCTCGATGTGGTGGAAAGCTTCAACCCCAAGAAAGCTCCCGGAGAGGATGGCCTTACGGCGGACATCTGCAGGCAGGTGATAGTCAGCAATCCAGAGGTATTCCTCAGACTGGTAAACAAATGTCTGGCCCTTTCTTACTTTCCCAACATCTGGAAAGTAGCCACGGTTGTGATCTTGAGGAAGCCAGGAAAGGATGATTACACCAACCCAAAATCATACCGACCAATCGGATTGTTACCAGTCCTGGGGAAAATCCTTGAAAAAATGCTGATTGGACGCATAAAGTGGCACCTAATCCCTAAACTCAGCACTCGCCAGTACGGATTCATGCCAAAAAGAAGCACCGAAGACTCCCTCTATGACCTGGTTAACTACATCCGCGGAAAACTTGACCAAAAGAAGCTCATCACCGTAATATCCCTGGACATAGAGGGAGCCTTCGATAGCGCTTGGTGGCCAGCGATAAAGGTCAGACTGGCTGAGCAAGGTTGCCCTGTCAATCTAAGAAGACTCGTAGACAGCTACCTGGAAAACAGAAAGGTCAGAGTTAGATATGCGGGACACCAGCATGAAAAGGACACTAACAAGGGATGCGTCCAAGGGTCTATAGGAGGCCCGATCCTCTGGAACCTCCTCATAGATCCTCTCTTGAGAGGACTGGAAGCGCGCGGGGACTACTGTCAGGCGTTCGCGGATGACGTGGTCCTGGTCTTCGATGGGGACAACGCATTGGACGTCGCGCGTCAGGCAAATGCCGCACTCGCCTATGTGAGGGAGTGGGGTATCATAAATAAGCTCAAATTCGCGCCACAAAAAACCAACGCAATGGTACTAACACGAAAGCTTAAATATGATACTCCTCTCCTAAACATGGGCGGGATCGGCATCAGCATGACGCAAGAGTTTAAGATCCTGGGGCTCATCATTGACAGTAAGCTGACGTTTAATGGCCATGCTGCATATATCTGCAAAAAGGCATTAAATATTTACAAGCAACTGTCCAGAGCTGCCAGGACCAGCTGGGGTCTCCATCCGGAGGTCATTAGAACAATTTACAGCGCGACGGTAGAACCAGTCATAATGTATGCGGCCAGCGTCTGGGCCTCTGCGACGGAGAAGATATGCATACAGAAGCAGTTAAATGCTGTGCAAAGGGGATTCGCGCAGAAGCTGACAAAAGCTTACCGTACTGTCTCCCTGAACTCAAGCTTGGCGCTGGCCGGTATACTCCCATTAGACCTCCGGATACAGGAGGCTGCGGCCCTGTATAAGGCCAGGAGGGGGGTGTGCCTGCCGATGCTAAGGGACAGGGAGGTGGAGAAACCGGTGCCGTACACACAGACCAAACACCCGTCAGAGCGTACGCAATTGGACATCATTAGCCTGATAGACCAAAACCAGGTTGAATTGCACAATACCCAGGCAGTACGTATTTATACTGATGGTAGCAAGTTGGAGGGTGAGGTCGGAGCAGCACTATCCATATGGAATAGTGAAGCCGAGATCAAAACCCTCAAACTCAAACTGCCATCATACTGCACGGTCTATCAGGCGGAGCTCTTGGCAATATACAGAGCCACAAACGAGGTCCAAAAGCGATCCGAGGGATCTTTCGGTATATATAGTGACTCGAGGTCGGCACTAGAAACGGTCATCAATCATAACTCCCTCCATCCTCTAGCCGTGGAGGCTCGAGAAAACCTTAGAGCGAGCAGAATCCAGAATAAAGAAGTCTCTCTATTCTGGATCAAAGCCCACGCAGGATTGGAGGGAAATGAGAGAGCCGACCACCTAGCCAAAGAAGCGGCTAGGAGTACAAAGAAACGCCCTGACTACGACTCTTGCCCGGTCTCATTTGTCAAGCGACAAATCCGCTTGGAGTCGCTCGACAAATGGAACCGAAGATATCAGTCTGGCGAGACGGCGGGCGTCACTAAAATGTTTTTCCCGGATGCTGTCCAAGCGTACAAAATAGTTCGAAAGTTTGAGGCCACTAACATTATGACGCAAGTTTTAACGGGGCACGGCGGGTTCTCCTCATACTTGAACCGATTCAAGTGCAAGGACAGCCCATCGTGCCCATGTGATCCTGATGCGAGCGAGACGGTGGTCCATATTCTATTTGAATGCCCAATATTTTCCCAAAAGAGATACGAAGCTGAACAATTCCTTGAAACTGAATTAAAAGTAGAAAATGCAAAAACCTTAATGTTAGACAAAAGACTAAGAAGTAAATTTATTAGCTACTGTACAGAAATAGTGAAAAAAGTTGTAATTAGAAATAAATAGGTAGGAAATTATGGTGACTATATATCTGAGTATATGTAAATTCAGCATAAATTGTAGAAGATTATAATTAAGAACAAATGAAAAAATGTACAATAGGATAAATCATATTAATTAACTTGTTAAATTAAAAAGCTTTGTATACAATAGAATATTACATAATAAGATAGAACAGATAAGATGTAAAAGTAAGAAAGAATAGAAATAAGATGTAAAATTAGATTGAATAGAAAATAAGATGTAAAACTAAGATTGAATAGATATAAGAAACCCTAGATGTAAACATAAAATAAGCCAATAAATGGCAAATTGTATCCCTAAACCCTAAATCCCAAACCCTAATATAAGACAGATAGAAAAATTAAGATACATTTACAAGAGAGAAAGAAAGAATGAAGAATGACAATGAGAACAGAATAAAAAGAGCATTATAAATGAGGACAGAATGAATGAAACAGACTTACCCTTAAACCCCTTCTGGGTACAGAGGAAATAAAAAGTAGTAAAAATAAATAAAAAAAAAGAAAAAAAATGGCTTTGACGATTTTCGTCAAAGGAGAACGAGAAAAAAAAAAAAAAAAAAAAAAAAAAAAAAAACCTAACCTAACCTAACCTAACCTAACCTAACCTAACCTAACCTAACCTAACCTAACCTAACCTAACCTAACCTAACCTAACCTAACCTAACCTAACCTAACCTAACCTAACCTAACCTAACCTAACCTAACCTAACCTAACCTAACCTAACCTAACCTAACCTAACCTAACCTAACCTAACCTAACCTAACCTAACCTAACCTAACCTAACCTAACCTAACCTAACCTAACCTAACCTAACCTAACCTAACCTAACCTAACCTAACCTAACCTAACCTAACCTAACCTAACCTAACCTAACCTAACCTAACCTAACCTAACCTAACCTAACCTAACCTAACCTAACCTAACCTAACCTAACCTAACCTAACCTAACCTAACCTAACCTAACCTAACCTAACCTAACCTAACCTAACCTAACCTAACCTAACCTAACCTAACCTAACCTAACCTAACCTAACCTAACCTAACCTAACCTAACCTAACCTAACCTAACCTAACCTAACCTAACCTAACCTAACCTAACCTAACCTAACCTAACCTTTTTTTTTTTTTTTTTTAACGCCGAAAAATGCCTTGTGCATCCCCCACCGCCCCGGGGGGCAGCGGATGGGGGTATGTGGGACTCGCACCCACTAAAAAACGGCGGGGTTCCCTCGTAACGCCATAGTGCCGGGGCAATGAGATCCCATTTGAACTCGACCACGGCCCCGACACGGCGCTGGCTCAAAGAGCCCCCTCTTTGCCGAGGCTTTCGCCTCCCACCGAGCGAGGCGCGCAGAACACCCATGCGCGCCACCTCATTGCAGTGCCAGCAGTCGTGCACCCCCCGTACCACCGACGCGGCAACTGCCATGGTCGGGACGAAAATGTTGGGCGAAACTAACCTCTATCTCCGCCCATATCTCCGCCCCTCCCATCACCAGAAGGCTTCGCCTCCTCCGGACTCCTCCAGAGTCAGCGAAGCACCCCTTACATCTTCATCTGCTGCGCGCTCCACTGAAGGAGGGCGCGCGGAGAAGGCCTCCAAAAACGGCCGCAGAGGACAGGGAGAGCGGCAACGCAACACCTGGACGCCTCTTCCACTGCGGCCCCACCGCCGACGCATCCTACGGTGCGCCACCGTTGGGTCGCGGGAGATAGGGCGTACGGCAACGACACACCGAAACGCCTCTTCACCCGCGTCCCCCGCCTCTTTGGACGCAACCAGTGCGTCCCCGCCTGGGATCCCTGTTAGCTTCACCGAGTCACCCCGCCTCGGTTACTAAGCCCCCCCATCGCGACAAGATCGGGATCCTTCGGGGGGGAACCTAACCTAACCTAACCTTTTTTTTTTTTTTTTTTTTTTTTTTTTTTTTTTTTTTACCGTCGGAGAAATGCCTACGCATTCCTCACCGCCCTGGGGGAGAGCGGATGAGGATATGTGGGGCTCGCACCCACTAAAAAACCGACCGGGTTCCCGCATCACGCCATATTGCCGGGGCAGAGGGCACGCTAACGCAATCGTCACACGGCCCCGACGGCGTTGGCTCAAAACGAGCCCCTCCTACTGGTAAGGCCACTGCCTCTCTCCAGATGTCCTAGGACAGGCGCGCGGAACACCCACGCGCGCCGTCACGGGGCCTTTCAAGGGCGACGGCATCCCCCGGTGCCACCGCCATGGCCCCCGCGGCGGATCTGATCTATGGCTCCGCCGCAAAACCACTAACGGCCACAGAGGACAGGGACACTCCCCTTCCAATGCGGCCCCACCGCCAACGCATCCCACGGTGCGCCACCGTTTGGTCGCGGAAGATAGGGCGCACGGCAACGCAACACCAATACGCCTCTTCTCCCGCGACCCCTCCTAACGGCCACAGGGGATAGGGAGAGCGGCAACGCAACACCAACACTCCTCTTCCCCTGCGGCCCCACCGCCAACGCATACCACGGTGCGCCCCCGAAGGGTCGCGGGAGATAGGGCGCACGGCAACGCAACACCAATACGCCTCTTCCCCCGCGACCCTCCTCGGACACATCAGGGCAGGCCCAGCCACGGCCCGCTCCGAGCGTCCCCGCCTTGGATTCCTCTTCGCTTCACCGAGTCACCCCGCCTCGGTTACTGAGCCCCCCCATCGCGGCAAGATGGGAATCCCTTCGGGGGGGAACCTAACCTAACCTAACCTAACCTAACCTAACCTAACCTAACCTAACCTAACCTAACCTAACCTAACCTAACCTAACCTAACCTAACCGTGAATTAAATTCTTTATTTTCGCAACAACTTTTTGAAAATAGCATTCCAAAATATTATTTTCATCTAATTAGACAAGGAATTGCTAAATATAGTGTCCTGCCCCCTTTTCCAAATTAATTTCGTTCATTTTTGTGTAATTTTCTAAAACTTTGATAAAATCCTTAATTTTTAAGTGATTTTAAAATATTTTTGACTTTTTGGTTGGTCAAATAATTTTTTATTTGATCGTTTCGTGTAGATCTGCATTATCCGCGTGCGCTGAAACCAAAAAAGCGAATTTTGGACGCGAAATAGCAAGTTTATTGACTTAGCCGCGTCCAAGATCCGTATTTTCTATAATTTCAGTGCAATTTGGTCCATTTTTGGCGATTTTCCTTCGATTCCCGACGTCCATCTCTCGTGGCGTAGCTGAAACTACTTAGTTTAACACCCCCGCGCATACCTGCAAACAAAACAGAGTGAAAAATCGAAGAAAAATTCAAAAACGGGCTCGCCCACCCTCCCATACCGCGTTACCGTGGTAAAAGACTAGTCACTTATTTGTAGGGAAATATTTTTTATTTAGGAAACTGTTAGGTTTTTCGATTGATTTAGTATAGGGGACTGTTGTCTTAGTTTTAGGGCACCTTTTCGTGAGAAAAAAAGAGCTTTTAGAGGCCTGTATAAGGCCTCAAAGTGCAAAATTCACCTTTATTTGTAAGTTTGACAATCCTTAGGGTAAAACCCTACTATTCGTTTATCATCTACGGTTTTTCGGACACTTATTAATAAGTTCGTTGTAGAGTCTCGACATACCATTTATATTCCATCAATTTTTGACTAGTTTTTAGCCTAAAAACTTACCTCAAAGTTTATTATTCAGAAGTTTTACTCACACTATCGACGAGGCTTGTGAAAACCGTAGATCACCTGGGACCTGAAACAAAAAATTAGGATTAGTATTATTTTATACATTATATACATTAATTTTAACCTAGTTTTAAGACAAATTACTATTTACAACTTTTACAAACTTATACTTAAATTAAAGGTTAGGTCGAAGTTTCTCAAAGATGTTCGGCATGCGAACACCCGTAGCAAAACCTCCAAGAGAAGGTCCGCACAGGCAATCTCCAGGACCTGAGGAGGTGGAACCCACGCTGGGGGAAAAAGAGAGGAGTCAGCAAACCAGCGTGAGGCGAAGTATTGGAGAGTGGGAGTCTGGGAAACCCGACACCCACGCCAAGACTTCCGTCACCCCCGTTCCGGTGGATCCCCCAAAGCCAAAACCTAAAAAGGTGCTCTCGCAAGAGAGCGGTCCTACCAGCAGATCACTCCCAAGGAGAATATCGGTAGAGGCCACGGGGAGTCCACCAATTCCGGAGAAGCCAAAGTATGTGGACCGACTTTCGGAGGCAAGAGCCTGTTTGACTAAGGCCAAACTTAATCTGAATAATTCAAGAAACTTGAAAACAGAAATTAAAGCTGAGGTCCTGAAAGCCATTGAGAGGCTTTACCAGCTGGTGAAAGAGGCAGAGAATGAAAAAGGACGAGGAAAGAAGGTGGCGACTGGACAGGAGAAGGGAGAAGTTCTTCCCGCATCTGTCCAGTCACCGCCTCCTCTCCCACAGAAAGTTGAGGAAAAGAAGAGGGACGACAGTGAGCTGATAAAGACCATGCAAGAACATGGTAGATTGCTACAGGAAAATTCGGAGAAGATAGAAATGTTGAAGGAGACTCTTGCAAAACACCAAGAAGCAATTGAGACGAAAACATACGCGAGTGTGGCAGCGGCGGCTCCTAGGCGACAGGCCCCGGTAGAGCAGACCACGCTGCACTCAGTTGTCGTCACCTCAAAAGATGAATCGGAGACAGGACAGGAAGTCTTAGAAAGGATCAGAAAGGTAGTAAACGCGACTGAGGGAGGAGTGAATGTAGAAAGAATAAGAAAAGCTAAAGATAGGAAAGTGATTCTTGGATGTAGAACAGTAGAAGAGAGGGAAAACATCAAGAAGAGACTAAAGGCAGAAGAACGCCTCAATGTGGAGGAGATGCAGAACAAAAACCCTCTTATAATCATACGGAATGTATTTAAAACGACTACTTTGGAAGGTTTCTTCAAAGCCTTGAAGACACAAAACGCAGAAATCCTCGGCAAACCAGACGATAAAAACACAAAATTAGAATACATGTACGATATACAGACCCGAAACCCCCATGTGGAACATGTCGTCATGAGAGTGCCCCCGAAAGTCTGGCGGAGGATTGTGGATGCCGGATACCTCCACATAGACCTCCAGCGCTGTAGAGTGTACGACCAATCTCCACTCATACAATGCTCCCGTTGCCTTGGCTATGGCCACGGCCGATCGTTCTGCCAGGAAACGGTGAAAAAGTGCAGCCACTGCGGGGGCCCTCACATGAGGACGGAGTGCGATGAATACCTCGCCAATGCGACCCCTTCTTGCTGCAACTGCGTGCAGGCAAAGGTAGAAAAGGCGGATCACAACGCCTTTAGCCAAGACTGCACGATCAGGAGGAAGTGGGACGCATTGGCGAGAGCCACTATAGCATATTGTTGAGGCATTGTAATAGCGAGTGAGACGCCAGATAAACGGGCCGGAACAAGTTAAAACTATGAACCACCGTTTATAAAAATAAGAGCTGCAAAAAACCGCAATAAATGGCCTCAAACAGATTGGAAAACATCAAACTATAATAAAATCACAAACTTTTGATACATAAGACTTGTCGAAGATATATATTGATATATATATTGAAACCAGCAGAAAAAAAAAATAAAGATAATTATTATAGAACATTATGATTCGAACCATAAAACTTATACATGTATAAATAAATGAGCATTAAATAAATAAGCCGTAAATACCAAAATATATAAATATAAAATGAATATGAATTAAATAAGCAAATGAACAACTGAAAATACTAAATACAAAGTAAACACATCAAAGATAGGAAATAATGTAACAATGAATGACAAACAAATAAATAATAAGCATAAAATTAAACAGTTTGAAAAGAAATACTTATATATTGAAGGTATAGCTAATGAAAGTAGGCAAAACTTTTGTATTGATACAGATAAAATAAAACCATCAAGCAATATAAAATAATGTAAATACAAACATCTTCTTCACATCGTAACTTATATAAAGCAATAAGAAATAAGCAAATAAAAATATTAATAGCGAAAACAGGCTCTAAAAGATCAATCTACTAGAGGAACTTAGAATCATCAAAAAAAAAAAAAAAAAAAAAAAAAAACCTAACCTAACCTAACCTAACCTAACCTAACCTAACCTAACCTAACCTAACCTAACCTAACCTAACCTAACCTAACCTAACCTAACCTAACCTAACCTAACCTAACCTAACCTAACCTAACCTAACCTAACCTAACCTAACCTAACCTAACCTAACCTAACCTCCGGAACTCTTCCTATCACTGGCGAACAGATGCCTAGTACTTGGCTACTTCCCGACCATCTGGAAAGAGGCCACGGTACTTGTACTAAGAAAACCAGGCAAAAATACTTATACTGAACCGAAGTCATATAGGCCCATTGGATTGTTGCCGGTGATGGGAAAAATACTAGAAAAAATGGTAGTTGGCAGATTAAAATGGCACATCCTCCCGAGACTGAGTACTCGCCAATACGGGTTCATGCCCCAGCGTAGCACCGAGGACTCCCTCTATGTCTTGACTCAATACATACGCGGCAAGCTGATACAAAAGAAATTAATAATAATGATTTCACTAGACATAGAGGGAGCATTCGACAGCGCATGGTGGCCCGCTATAAGGAACAGACTGGCTGAGGAAGAATGTCCGATAAACATAAGAAGGATACTTGACAGCTATCTGGAAAACAGGACGGTAACAATTAGGTATGCGGGAGAAACAGTCACCAGGAAAACAACTAAAGGTTGTGTTCAGGGCTCCATAGGGGGCCCCATCCTTTGGAATCTTATACTGGACCCGCTGCTTAAGGGCCTTGAAAGTCAAAAAATATACTGTCAGGCTTTTGCCGACGATGTAGTTTTAGTGTTTGACGGAAACACTACGATGGAGATAGAAGGATGTGCAAATGCCGCCCTCGCCTACGTTCGGGAATGGGGAGTCAAGAACAAATTGAAATTTGCACCGAACAAAACAAATGCTATGGTCATCACTAGAAAATTAAAATATGACACCCCAAAACTGAGAATGGGCGGGGTCGACATTAACGTGTCCACAGAAATAAAAATATTGGGGCTTACAATTGATAACAAGCTCACGTTCAATAGCCACGCTGCTAATGTATGTAGAAAGGCGTTGAACGTGTATAAACAGCTTTCACGAGCTGCAAAAATCAATTGGGGACTACATCCGGAGGTAATACGCGTCATTTACACAGCAGTAATAGAACCGATAATTTTATACGCAGCCAGCGTGTGGAGCTCAGAAGCCGAAAAACTCTGTATAAAGAAACAGCTCTATACGGTACAGAGGGGCTTTGCTCAAAAACTATGCAAAGCACACCGTACTGTCTCCCTTAACTCTGCACTAGTGTTGGCTGGACTTTTACCCCTTGACTTAAGGTTACAGGAAGCAGCCGCACTGTACAAGGCCAAAAAAGGGACTTTCCAGCCAACGCTGGGAGATATAGAGGTTGAGACAATGGTACGGTACGCTGAAATACCTCACCCAGCACAAAAGGATGACCTGAAATTCACTTGCCTGGAGGACAAATCGCAAGTTGACCAGAACAGCGATAAAGCAGTACGCATATTCACCGATGGGAGCAAAATCGAGGGCAAGGTGGGGGCCGCATTATCTGTATGGGATGGTGAGGCCGAAACCAACACCCTCAAGCTTAAACTATCGGCGTACTGCTCAGTCTACCAGGCTGAATTGCTGGCCATCCATAGAGCAACTCAAATTATCCAGAAGAGCCCTGAAACTAGCTTTGGTATTTATAGCGACTCCATGTCATCGCTGGAGACTATAATAAACCCAAACTCGACACATCCACTAGTATTGCAAATACGAAACAATATAAGATATTGCAAACTCCAGAATAAGGAAATCTCCTTATTCTGGATTAAAGCACATGCCGGACTGCAAGGAAATGAGCGAGCCGATCAATTGGCCAAAGACGCAGCTCTGAAGTCAAAAAGAAAACCCGAATACGACCAGTGCCCGGTTTCATTCGTCAAACGACAAATTCGGTTGGATACACTTGACGAATGGAACCGGAGATACAAGGAAAGTGAGAGAGCCTCCACGACAAAACTCTTCTTCCCGGACTTAATAACAGCTTATAAAATCGTGAAACAGATACAGCCAAAGGGCATTCTTACACAGATAATGTCGGGGCACGGTGGGTTCTCCGCATACTTGTACCGATTCAAGTGCAAGGAGGATCCATCATGCATTTGCGAGCCTGGGAAAGAAGAGACAATATCCCACCTAATATGCGAATGTCCTTCAAACTCTCGACAAAGATTCGAAATTGAACAAAAGCTAGATATCAAAATAAAAGAAAATTGTATACATGACATACTAGAAAATAAAAACATACGCGAGGACTTCTTAGAATATTGTATAGAGATTGCCAAAAAAGCAATCCTAAGAAATAAAACAGATATATAATTGTAAATAAAATGATTGTAAATATCGGAAAAAATAATTAAACACAAAAAAAATAAATAAAATAAAATAAAAATTATAAAAACAAAATAAAAATACAAAATAAGTCTTTGAAACTAAAAAAAAAAAAAAAAAAAATATAAGATTATAAAATGCAAATGTGGTAGAAAGTAAGATGATTCTGTAAATATTCAATTAAACGCAACTTTAGTATAAATATTCAGTAACACTGAAAAGTAAAATGCAAAAAACAACATAACGTCAAAATGACATGTAAACAATTAAAAAAGAAACAGCAATAAAATAATAAAGAAAATAAAGTCTCTGACGAAAGTCAGTGGAATAAAAGAAACTACAAAAAAAAAAAAAAAAAAAACCTAACCTAACCTAACCTAACCTAACCTAACCTAACCTAACCTAACCTAACCTAACCTAACCTAACCTAACCTAACCTAACCTAACCTAACCTAACCTAACCTAACCTAACCTAACCTAACCTAACCTAACCTAACCTAACCTAACCTAACCTAACCTAACCTAACCTAACCTAACCTAACCTAACCTAACCTAACCTAACCTAACCTAACCTAACCTAACCTAACCTAACCTAACCTAACCTAACCTAACCTAACCTAACCTAACCTAACCTAACCTAACCTTCTTCTTCTTCTTCTTCTTCTTCTTCTTCTTCTTCTTCTTCTTCTTCTTCTTCTTCTTCTTCTTCTTCTTCTTCTTCTTCTTCTTCTTCTTCTTCTTCTTCTTCTTCTTCTTCTTCTTCTTCTTCTTCTTCTTCTTCTTCTTCTTCTTCTTCTTCTTCTTCTTCTTCTTCTTCTTCTTCTTCTTCTTCTTCTTCTTCTTCTTCTTCTTCTTCTTCTTCTAATTATATTTATTTAACTGTTTCGTCTCGTATCACTTAATTTGGTCATCAAACAATCACTTGCGCGATTTAGGCCTAAGGATTTGCTTTTTGCTTAAACTTTTGTTTGTTACGTTTGTTTTCATACTGCACTTCTTTTTGCAACCTAAACCTTCTTTACGGGGCGTTGGGCATTTTTGAAATGGAAAAAAACGAACAAACTCAAAAGTTACGTTACTGTTACCACCATTTTTTATTATAATTTCCTGCCTTAATTTCGTCCGAAAGTAGATATCGTCTTCATTTTCAGATTTTTTCATCACCAGTTTTTTTTTTTAATGACTGTGGCGCCTACATATTTGCTATCAGCTATGTGACTCATCGTTAGACTAGTAAAAAAATATCAATCTCAGTCACGTGACTGTTACGGGGTTACGACGTTTTCTTACTGCTACACCTTAAATTTCATCACACATAGGATCGTCTTCATAGTCAAGGGGTAGGAGTGACTGCCCAAGACAACTATCCCGAGTTTCATTTTGATTCCCAGTGGGACAAGTCAATTTTTGCACTTTATATATCGCACCTCACAACTAATATAGTCGTAACTCAAAATTTTGCACTTTTGAGTTAAGTATGCCACCATGAAGAAGAATTCTTTCTCTACAGACTGGTGAGACCCTTACATTTCTACCTATTTTTATCGCAAATCGGTAGTACTATAAAACTTTATTGACTGTCAATCTCGTTCATTCTTTCGACAAGTAACACCGTCACAACTTAGTCCAAACGTGTTTAACCTGTCTCATGTTAATATAAGACATAGTGATTGTCAGCTTTTATACAAAAACAACACAAGTGAGTAGTCAATATAGTCTTATTATCTAGTTGTGACACTTTTGCCTGTCAATAAAATATAAATATGAGCGTTACATCACAAGTTGAGACTTTATTGCTTGTCAATAATTTCCTTTCGTGGATTATTACGAAAAATATTTCGACTTAGGACTATATTGCCACTGTTTTGTTTGAGTTACTACTGTATGACCCGTTAAAATCATCGCGAAAGTTATTCGATATTTTGGGTTAAATATAAATATGACGGTTCCGCCTGTTCAGTTTTGCTAAATATCTATTTATTTACAGAAAGAGTCCACAGTCGATTCCACATAACTGAGGGTAGTGACCTTTAATTAAGGTTTTTTCTTTCTCATTAAGTATGTTGAAAACCATTAGTAAGTGGATGCAGCCTTGCCTTACTCCTGAACTTAAATGGTTGATAAAAAGTCTTATCGACCCTTATACTACCCCCCGACTCATGGCATTTAGCGATCTGATGAGGGAGATAAGTTGTTGTGGTACTCCAAAATCTGTCAAAAAAGGGATCAGTTAACGCAGTCGAACGCCTTGCTGTAGTTGATAAAGCAAAATTACTCCAGGAGTGTCGAATATTCATAGCACTTCTCGATAATCTGCTTTATATTCAGAATGTATCCTTTCACAAATCCCGGTTGTTTCGGAGATATCTGCCAGTACAATAAATGCCACAATCTGCTGTTAATTATAATCAGTAGTTTTCGCTTGCGTGAATAATATAACAGAGAGGGATAAGTTTCAAACTTCTTAGTATAACCCTTTCGGTGCATCGATATATTAGTAGAATCCGACCAGTCCTGAGGCCTTACACCCGTCCGAAAGACAGTATTACAGATTCCGTGTAACACGTCCACCGCAGCGTCACCTAGAGCTTTCAAGACTTCAGCCACAATCATATCAGGTCCTGATGCTTTGTTTAAGCTTCTTAATCTCAGCATACACTTCCCTTTTGAGACTTATTATCCTCTTTATTCGTGGTCATGTGAATTGGCTAAAATATGTGAGGTAAGCTGACAATTGACGTGTCTTTGTAGAGGTCTTCGCAGTTTTCACACCATTTTTATGCTATCGGTTCTAGTCTTAAGAACCGATAGCATAAAAATTGCCTTGTGCATCTTATAAAGCATAGGACTTTGGTTTGATTTGAACTTTCTTCAAAGGAGTCTTTTTTTAACAGGTCTGCTGTTTGAAGTCTGTGAGCGTGCTTTGTGGAGAGGAGTGGGTTGTCCCTACCCTAAGATTAATATCTACGGCTTGGCTGCTGACTGATAGATAGCTGTTTTGTTGATTTTTTTGGAACCTGTAATAGTGCATTCCACTGTTGCCTTCAGACGCATGGAGAACCACGTTACGCTACGAATAATGTGTGGTCTTTGCCGCAATCTTTTCATGGGAAAGGTTTTGCATTGGTGGTGGAGATCTCCAGCGGGTATTGATCATGATGTAGGAAAGTAGTCAATTTGGTTGGGATATCTGTCGCCTGGAGATATCCAGGTGAACAATCTTCTTATATCTTCTTATAATATAAGTAGATTGTACCTACAACTCGATAATATGATGTAAGTCTCATACATATTCATTAAAATAAAACGCCCGTCAAAACGCATTTTTGTTAGTTTTTGAACAGGCCTTACAGTCGTAATTCAAAATTGATTTTTTACTGATAGGCAATATAGTCTTAACTCAAAGTACTAGTAAAATAAAATTTATTTCTCAGAATGTATTAGCTGTATATAATCAAAAATATAAAATTATTAAAGCCAGATAATATATCTACAATTGTGCATTTAAGAAAAAGCATAATATTTAATATTCTGGGCGGTATGATTTTTCAAAACTTCAAAACGCTGTATCTCAAAATCGCCTTTTTTGAGTTACGACTATATTAGTTGTGGGGTGCGATATGTTTTGATACTTTACCACCGTTACCGAAACCTCGTTATAGTATTCATAACTGTCGGCACTCCTGAAATGCCACTGGGTTTTTCTTTGGTTCTACAATATGTGTGCTTGTAACAATTTGGACTTGCCTCAGACTACCTACATTTCCAAGGGGGGCTCCACCGTACAGTCTTCTCTACATGCGCGCCGCACGGCCAGGTGGCAGAAAGGTAAATTTACTACTAGTGGTTCTTTAAAAACACTGTTAGACCTCGCAAACTAAATTAAAATTGAGGTGCTTTGTATTTTCCAATAGGCTTACCTACCTATGTAAACTTTGAAGCAAAATGGGGGGATAAGTTTTAGTGATTACTCGCGCTCTTTTGGTCCTAGGGGATCGAATCTGGTGTCTACGGGTTTGTCTCGTAAAGGCGGCGAGGACAACGTAGTCTCATTGCTGTAGGTAGGTATAAATTTTACGAAAAACGTCCTTTTATCCATACTAATATTATAAATGTGAAAGTAACTCTGTCTGTCTGTCTGTCTGTCTGTTTGTTACCTTTTCACGCCCAAACCGCTGAACCGATTAAGCTGAAATTTGGCATGGATAAAGAGTATACCCCAGGGATGGACATAGGCTACTTTTTTTTGTCAATTACCATAAGGGGGCGGGAAAATAAGGGTTGGAAGTTTGTATGGGGAAAAAAGTTAAGCAACCCTGGGCGCGGTCATAAAAAGGATGGGTGACCGCCGCCAGCCACTTTTTGCACTCTAGATTTTTTAACTTTTTTTTGTATTTTGCATAATAAATTATTTTAAAATTAATGATAAACATGTAACATGTGTATTCCCACCCATCAATATATCCGAACTCCGAAGTTATGATTTTTTGATATTAAAATATTTTTTTCCTTGGCCATAGGTAGTTAGAACGCCTTCTATCGGTCTAGAGGTCAAAACTACTTTACACTTTTTCTCCTAGGTGGCGTTTCTAGCGGAGATCGAAATACGAAGGAGTATAATTTTCTTTGATTTTGAGTTTTGAAAAGTTAATGGAAATTTTTGCTTAGAGTTTTTGATATTTTTATATTGCTGACGAAGTCGCGGGTAGGTAATATTAGTTAATCGTTTTATTTCGAAATTCAATACCATACAGTACTTGCTAAGTATTAAAAAAAAATATGTTTCGAGTCAATTTCTTCAAAAAAATTGCCGCTCGCTTCAGGGATTCTATACCAATTACCGTATTCGTTTTGTTCTTAGCATTGCAACATCTGGGTAAGATTTTCCCTACCTCTATCTTGGGATTCTTGAGAGAAACATAAATATAAAAAAATACTATTATTATATCAAGCGACGGAGTTTTATAATTTGTATATACCTACTCTCGATTCACTCAAACCTCCTCTACTTTGTTCCTAATAATGCGCAGACCAAGTTGCGCGGGTCAGCTAGTAACGCTATAGTTTGATGGTTTTTTCCGATCTCAAAAATGCCCAACGTGCATAAAGAAGTTTCCACTTCAAATACTAAACATGCCGTTACTGTTTGTTTTTGTAAATCGAGGGCATGACTCCTTTTAGAACTTTTCTATAACTCTCGTAGTTTCGGGCTGGGCCATCACCGCCCATCTCAAAACACCATCCTAACAATAAAGGCTGGGTAGAGAGGTTACTGGGTTATCTGATCCGCTAGGTATGTAAGCGCGTTATAAAAACTTGTTTAATAGATATTTATTTTTTAGATATTTTAACTTAATAATAAGTACCTACCTATCTTCACAGGTAAATAAATAATCAAAGTAACTTTTTAGTAGTTAAGTAAGTACCTAGGTACATTCACGGTTTCGAGGTTTTTTCGAGAACAAGGTTGTTTAGTTCATAATGAAATGAACCTACTCGTATGGCTCCATCACACTTTATAACGGCCATTCCAGCACACACTGTGGTGAAACTTGGAATTTATTAAAGTTTGTGACCTAGAAGTCATAGTTTAAGCGTAGTACCTACCTACCCAACAAATAATACCTAATGTAGCAGGCCGCGAGTGGCGCGTTCGGGGAATTCAGACAAAATAACAGTACCCAGTACCTACATTCTACTAAAAACCCACTACCTGCTAGCTTTGGTGTGCAGGGAGGTAATGGTCTGTAGTTTTGCGTTGAAACCTACAACCTACAATATTATACTGCACCTACTTACCTAATACCCGGAATTTGGATACAATTCTGAATGAATTAATGATTGAGAAGTGAAAAGTCTTATCAAAATTTTCGATTGAGACCGGATTCGAACCCGCGACGATCAGACGATCCTCCATAAGCCGGAGCAATTTTTGATTAGCTCGCACCGGTTATATTTTCTCAATGAAATACCTAAGTTTATAATTCAAACAATTAATTATTGACACCTTCAAAGAACAATAATACCTGCCTACTCCCCGTCGGAGTCGGTGAAAGTCCAACAAACCAAACTAGGATTTCTACGTAGGTTAGGTATAGGGTTTAATAAAACAACAATAATTAAAATCAAAACCCTATATTTATTGAAATATTATCTCTTGTTTAAAAAAAATAAGACATTGCTAGATACTTATAATTCATGGTGTATTTCTGGAGGGCAGGTACCTTAGCCGTTGTAGCTATAGGAAAATGCTCTTAGGAGACCTTCCCTAAGTTTCTGAGATATTTTGAACTTAATTTACAGATTTTGAAAATAATGTACAGTCAGCGATAATAATGCCTGAAGCAAAAAATGACTCTACGGGCCATGTAAGGTTTGAGTACTAGAAAAGACAGAAATCGTCAAAAAAATCCCACACATTTTGTACTAAAAATAGATGAATGAGCTCGAAATATTTTTGGTGCCTTTCTAGTACTTAAACCTCAAATGGCCCTAAAGAGTCATTTGATCCCGACATGAAACTGAATCGATTGGTATAATTTTTTTTTTACTTTGGCATTTTTGCCGCTGACTGGAATTTTTTTTCAAAATCTGTAAATTCTGTTCAAAATATCTCAAAAAGTTATGGAAGGTCTCCTAGGAGCGTTTTCCTGTAGCTACAACGGCCCCCTGATTACGAATCTCGCGACAGGCTAATCTCGCAGTCACCGCTGTCAAACTTGTGCTAAACGGACGAAGTTAAGCGTTAAGAAACCAATCCACACACATGTCGATATTGAGTTAAATACAATTCAAACTCGACATGAGTGGGAATTGGTTTCTTTACGCTAACCTGCCCTCCGTGGCCCATCTCAAAAATCCACCCTGAATATTTATTTATTAGTTAAGACTAATTTGAGCACATGAGATATATTAACTTTCTTTTTACATAACACCACCTTAAGTATTAGAAATAGGTACTATATAAACACACACACATAGATTACAAAGTAGAATTGATTTTAAACTAACAGACTTCTCGCTCGGCCGCTCTGCAGCAGCAGTAGGCCGACATTACAACTAACAAGTACTCATTATAATCACTTAGTACCAGAACTAAAATTTTCGATGTTTGATACCTATGCTGTTAGCGTCCCTAAATAAATAAATTAAATACCTCCAACCTGCCAAGAAGGAATCTAACTACACTTTGGGCGTTATTTATTAGTTATCTTTTAAGTTAATGCCGGAATAGGTAGGTCCCCCTGGAGCGGCACGTGCCTGCGACGGCGCACCTCGTTGTCCTTGGCGGGAGGTGCGGGGGGCGCGGGGCGCGGGGTCGTGGTGGTGGTGGTTGTGGTGGTGGTGGGCGGGTCTAGCCCTTTGATCTCGAACTGGCCCTTGAACAGCGGCCGGAACAGACGCAGGAAGCTCTGGTAGCGCACCGCCGAGTTCTGCAACGTGACACCTCGTTACTATTCACACTCAAAAAAATACTCATTCAAAATAAGAAATGAATACTGATTGTTCTGAACAATTGGACTCATCTTTTGAATTTAAGTAGGTACTTAAATTCGTTAATTATCGGTTTCATCCTGTTCATCACAGAGAAATACAAGGAGAAAGTATCCGAGTAGAGATGCTCACCTGGATGACGTCGCCGATGACTTTAGTGGTACGGATGAGGAGGGAGACGGACGGCCCAAACAGGTTCCCCGGGAAGTCCAGGCTGACCTTGTTCCGGTCGAAGGTGGGGATGTCGTCTGCCTGGCGCGCGCGGCGGCCCGTACTCTGCGCCGTACTCGGGGCCCACGACGATGGCGCCGAGCTGCTCGGGGCCCCCGCCGAGATGATCGGGGCCCCCACGGAGCTGGTCCGGGCCCTCAACGTAGTGCCAGTGCGGCGCTGCGTAAGCACACCAGCTCGCGTCACGCCCTTGCCTCGCAGCGCCTCGCAGCACCTCGCCTCGCCTCGACACTTACCCCACTACGAGCCTACCTCTTCAACTCCAAGAATGTAAATAGCTATTGGTTCATCTTTCTATTCGCAACCTACATTTGGCTTCTAACAATGTAACAATTTATCAGAAGCAAATTGGGCTTGTTGTTTCGTTAGGCAAGTTTCCAATTTCAGTTGGCATCATTGAATTGTCTCCTTCGTAATAAACACTCAGAAACAATGAAAAGGTATTCACGTAAATGTAATTAGTCTGTCAGTTAGTGCAAGTTTTATTTGAAAGCCATAGAAGTGGGAGTTGTTAAACGCAACAGTACTGAGTGGTGGACGACCACCGGACCGGAGCGGTGCCGCGCCGGCGCCGCAGCCTGCCCGGAGCCGGACCGCAAACAGTAGACACTAATGACTAGTTAATAGCAGTTATTCTGCAAATAACTTCGACCTCGATGTGCAACGTTGAAAATGAGTATTCGTTCAATAAAATTAGCAAAATGAAGGAGGCCGCGCCTGCGCGCTGCGCCAGCCGGCGGGGGCCGCTCGGGGGCCGCTCGGGGGCCATACTTGTGGCTCAGCCCCGGAGCTGCTCTTGCAAGACAGACACCATTTGGTGGAAAGCCGGGAATATTTTTGCTATTTCACAAATAATATATTTTAATAATTATGAATGTTCATTGAATTTTTATTTGAAAAGACGCCGTTCCTGAACTCCCAGAATGATAGTTATATTAAAGTGAAAATAAATGTTTTTGTTTTATAATAAAACAATGGTGCATTATTTTCAATACCTAAGAACTGTTTAGTTAAATAACCCGGTTTTGAAAAGTGTCGGAAACAAAAACTGGGTCAAGAATTTAATAACTTTTAAACTGACTACTCACAAGCACGGAAATAACAAATCAAACTAGCATCCTCTTTCATATATTTTTTTAATTTGGCACGAATTAATACACTTGAATGAGAACACACTGTTTGTTTAGTTGTCAGAGAGCAGGTGGGTCGGGGGGCGGGCGGGCAGTCGGGGAGCTCCCGTACGAGTCCAGGACGGATCGGAAATACTTGCTGCTAATTACTTTGTAACTACTGAAATACCATCGACCATTCAAATGCTACTAATTTAATTTCACTACAGCTAGGAATACATGCGCGCATTCGTTCATTTGAATGTAACTACCGAGATGGACCAAAGAAGGTCGTGCTAGCTATTACTAGTACCTACTACAGGTGTTCCGCAGGGTGAGCTAGCAAGTTTGTGCTGTGCGTGCCGACTTCTAATATTTCAGACCAAAAAACGGTACCAATCAGTTTAATGGATACCTGTTATTAATAGATTTTCCATATTGAGTATCTACAATAATTGAGTATCTACTACGAGGCTACGCGCTACGAGCTGCGGGCTACGAGAGTGCTACGACGCTACGGGCTACTGACCTCATTAAAAAAGTATTAATATGTATAATATGTACAAATACATCAATGAAATCAAAAAATAACTTACTTAGTGTCAATACGACGATGTTTCATGTTATGGCATCAAGACTTGTAAAATGGCATTACCCGGTAATAAGTAATGAATGAACACGGACTAGAATACAAGAAAATTTACAAAACGAACGATACTGATGGATGTGATGTAATTTTCCGCTCGCAAGTATCACACCAGCTCGGTGGGGCCGGTGCCCGCCCCGGCTACACGCATACACTTTTAACCGAGATTCGAAAACAATGCAAAACAACTTTTGAAAGTATAATTTTTGTGGCAAGATTTTGAACTTCTTATTTTGTACCGTCCGATGTTAGGCAAACATAGGACAGCTATTGCGGTAATGGTAGCTATGAAGGATCGTTAAAACTGCTTGGGATACTCTACTCAAAGTTTTATCTACACTAATATTATAAAGAGGAAAGATTTGTTTGTTTGTATGTTTGTTTGAATTGAATAGGCTCCGAATATACTAGAATGATTTGATCATTAGAATCCTACATTATCCCTGATGAACATAGACTATTTTTTATCCCGTGGGTAACGGGGTAACCGTGGGTAACACCGCGATGGACAGCTAGTTCTAAACAAATACCAGAGAGGTAAGTTTGATACAACAGATAAGTTAGGTCCGGTCTGAGAGCCACTCACTGCTCTCTCGCTACGCTATATGCAAGTATTTACAAAAATGACCACATCGAACCTTTTTAGAATATAATGATGAAGTTGTTTATTAATAAAATGTACAAATAGAGTGATGAGGGGAGCGGTGGTGACCTCTGGTGGGCGGGTTGGGCAACCGCCGCGACACGCGCTCGAAAGGAGCTCACCTTCGCCTCGACTCGAGCGTGCCACTAAAACACAGCGTTTGGGCACATCGCCCGCTCTACAGAAGGTACTCTGTTTATGTACATCGCCTCTCAACATACTGCTAGTTATGGTAAAGTAGAGCATTTGTAGAGAAGCGTTAGTCAGTGGCAAGGTACGTGAGCCATGACGTCACGCACCACGCAATTATAAAACTCACAAATAAACTATTTTTACAAGCAATTCTCACACGTTACACATTTACCAACCTTGAGTAAAAATAGCGATAAAATAAATCAACTTATTCCGAAAGCGTTTAATGACGCACGTAGTTTGCGACAATTCCTATAAGGAAACCCAACTGTACAGACTAGTATATCAAGTACAAAAATGTGTTCGTGTGACGGTGAGTGAGTATGTTTAATGTAAGTAGGTATTCGCGGTTAAATGATTTCGATGACGGGCACTGCCTTGCTAGGACAAGGAATATTTATTTATTTAAATGATATTTAAAGTTATATGAGTACCGTACTATTAACAAAATAGTAGTTTTTACATCAAGTTACAGTGCAAGCTAAGCTACTAAAGAAATGTAGGTACATACAAGCGAGGATCTGCAGCTGGACAAAACTAAAGCTAGGTAGGACTAGGTGCGACTAGGAGGAGCGGAACTAAATACAAAGGACTAGACACTGACACTCGCGCTACACTGACAGCTCTCCTAAAGATACTGGAAAATACTAAAAAGCAGCAACGCCATCCAACGCCTACAGCGGCCGCCGGCGAGCTTCGCCTAAAGTGCAGTAAAACACCCATTTACAGAAAAATATTTAATATCACCATCGCGCTACTAAAACTATTTACAATATAAATACAAAGGGGCGGCACTCTGTGCCTTCGGGACCACTGGAAGCGGGCAGGAAAGAAGGGGAGGAAAGGGGGAGCCGGGGCACGACGCGCCGCCCGCGCTAGCGCGAGCGAGCGGGGGGAGCGCCGCGGGCCCGGGGGAGAGGGGAGGGAGCGAGGCGCGGTGCCTCACGCGTCGTCCTCCTCGGAGGAGTCGATGGTGTCGACGGAGCCACCCGCGCCGCCGCCGCCTCCGCCGGAGGAGGAGCCCGAGAGTGACGTCACCAGCGACAGGATGGAGCCGAGCCCGCCGCCGCCGCCCCCACCTGAGGAGCCGCCGGACGCGCCGCCGAGCAGACCGGTCACCGCCTGGATCTTGGGCCCGAGCAGCTGCAGCTTGGGCCCGATCACCTGGCCGATGACGCCGGTGAGCGAGGCGAGCCCGCCCTGCGAGGGCGCTTCGATGCCGTACTGCTTGTTGATCTCGATGTTCTGCCGGTCGAGCGTGTCCACGAGCCGCGTCTTGGCGTCGATCAGCGAGTTGATTTTCTACGGAAGAGAGGTCGGTCAGAGCGGGCGCTGCTCGCGGAGGGGGGAGGGGGGAACCGGAGCGCGCTACTCACCCCGAACACGAAGCCGAGCACGGCGTTCTTGATGCCGAACTTGGCCTGCGTGGCTCCCTCCAGCTTGCGCTTCTCACGCGCCTGCTCCGCGCCGTCGCCCGCGTCCTGCACACAACACCACTCGTCAGCACCGCAGCGCACCGTGCCGCAACGCACCGCACCGCACCGCGCCCCACCACCACCACGCGGAAGCCGACACCGGTCAGTAAGAAAGGTCCAAGCGGAGGATGTCAAAGTCATCATCATCCGAGTGATGCACACCAGTCAGTAATCAGTTTGATCCGAGAGCGGGATGTCGACGGAACGTACGTGGAAGCTATCGGAGGAGGAGAGACCAACCGTGGAAATGCTACTCGGCCGCACTCGTTCCAACTTTTATTAATAAAGCAAAGCTTGAAAATGTATATAACTTACTTTACAATCGCGATTTAACAGGGATAAAACATATAAATGGTTTTGGGCATAATTTAGGAAACTCCCGCCATATTTCGAAGAAAACAAAAGCACGGCGGTATCCTCGTAACATGACAGATATTCCTTGAAGTATCAAAGCATACTTCTGTTTCCTGCTGTAGAGAAGTACGATAACTCATTCTCTGACTTGTTCATAAGTATGTGCTCTACATGCTCTACAGTAAGACCGCGGAAGTTCCGCAATTGATCGTTAAAAAAACAAACAAAGATTTTTTAAATGTCAGTAGGTAGTTATGACAAACAAAAAACAGAAATCGTAATAAAAGTTTTAAATAAAATGGGCCACCGCCGCATCGCGGGTCACAACACAAATGCGTTTTATTGTGGGCATAAGTGTGGCATAAGTAGCTGCGGGTAGCACTTGGCTTGCGTGGGAACTTACCTTTTATTGATCTGATACTTCCTCTAACAATTTGTATGAGAAACAAGCAAAATTATGTTTTCATAACTGCATAGAGCCTGAATTGCTAAATACGAAAGTTTGAGAGAATGATTGTTTATGGTTACATTAATCACGCTACAATAGCGCAACCAACTGGTACATAGGTAAACATAATGTTCTATGATCTGAAATGGAACAGTAATCCTCTTTATAATTAGCTACCGTTACCGTTTTGACTGCTACTTGCAGCATAAAATATCAACTGTTGCAAGGCTGCAAGGGTAGGAAAACATTGATGCCATTTTTCGAATACTTACCCAAGTTAAGGACGCCACCGTTCGCGGCACGTGTGAATGAACAGTCAAACTAATACACAAAAGCTTGTCCGACTAATACTCGATATTCTTTATTAGTTATTTAAAAGGCTTGGCCAAGCATCATACTTCTAAGTTGTAAGTTTAAATAAGTGTATGGAGTTTTTATTGATATTTTGTCAGTATGCGGTGAGTGGCGCTTGCGCAAGTCGCGCTGGGAACGCGCACGAGAACCGATCGCGATTGTTTTGCATTTCCACATACCTACTGCAAATGGCACACTTCCGAACATCGCAAAAACAGATCATTATCTAGAGCAGTTCCGAACTGTGACAATGCTGTCCAAGATTTAATATACCTAGGTCGCGTGGGTAGGATATCAAAGATAGATAGATAGAGATAGATTACCTACATAATATAAAACTAACCAAATGAAATGCGAGATGAGCACGTGGGGCCCTCCACAGCTTGTGCAACTGTTTGTTCTCGCGGCGCGCGATTACTAAACACGCGGAAAGATTGCTCACATACATATCGCTTTCACGATACTCACTAGTATTAGTGTACTTACTAGCTGTTCTATCTAGACCGCTATGAACACGCTTGTAATGTAAATTGTAGCATCTATAAAAGGTTCACAGCTAGTTGGAGTGTGAGACGTTGATTTTGACTGGAGTGTGAAACGCCAATTACTAACCGTTCTGGCATACCATACTTACCTCGTGCTTTCTCTTAACTCAACGGAGCAAGAGCTATTATTCTGTGGCAAAAGGCAGGAACGTTATGCCAGAATTGTATCATGTCAATGGCGTTAAATAAATAAATAAATAATAAATTGGAGGGCAAATATCTGAGGCAGTAATATGGAGGGGCTGTCACCAGAGCAGATTGACCAATAACGCCTATGAACAAAAAGTTAATGGTTCGAGCGAAGTCTCCTTGGGGCAGTAATTGAGATCCCTCACAGAAATGTACTAATACTATAATCGATCACTTCATACGTGATATTGAGTAATGAATTGAATGCAATTAAGTTCACAGCAACGCCACCTTTGACCTCAATTAGTTTGGTGCAAATATCAAATTATGAAACATTCACCGACTGTATAGACGAATCTTTAGATGGTCATGTCCTTGACGATGAAGGTGTTTATACCTGGCTAGCTGCTATAAGTGTTGGTACGTTAGTATGGTCATAGCGATGTGGCCGCGCGCCGCTCCGCATCTCAATGTGAGACATGTAGCCCGGCTCGGCGGCGGCGGCGGGAGCCGGCTAGTACTGGGTAGGGTGTCAGAGTGGACCTTGATGAGATTGATGAATATTAAGCGTGTCATAAAGCTTGTTAAGTGTTGAAAGCTGAATACCAATGATCTTCCCAAGTCCTAGCATTATGCAAGTACATAATCATGTCCAAATGAATAACGATACAAGAACAGTTCACGTCCCTTACAAGATCAGAGGCGAGGGTTGCGAGGCGCTGCAAGGCAAACGGTACAGTAGGGCACACGCAGAGACAAGCTACACGTTACTTAGGGTGATGAGGTAACTATGAACAAATACTCGTAAACTGAGTAAAGTATAGCTTGACTCTGCTAAAACAAAATATAAAAACAAAATACCTATGAGTACCCATAGAGTACTTACGGTAGGTTTTCTAAAACAATGGATATTGGTTTATATTTGCAAGGAGAATCGTGTTCCTATTTACATTTAACTTTATCTATATTTTACTATACATAATTTGTGATGTAACATTTTGTACGTACAAAGTAAGATATAGGTAAAGTTTGCGCATTGAAAAGTAACAGTGAGTGCGGCGTCGGCGGGGAGCGCTGTTACGCGGCAGAAGTGGCGCGGCCGAGTACAATCACCCGCAAAACATCTTGATCTGATTATGATTATGCAAGCGATTATCTGTGTCAGTCTCGCGGGGACCAAAGGGGGGAGTTTGTTATACATAACGACACCCAATTCTCATGTCATCGAAAGTATCACACCCAGATCTCACTCATTGAAATTTTCGAGTTAAATGGTTGCCGAGAGCGGGTTGTTAGAGCTATCATGAGGGATCATGTATAGGGTCACAGACACCGTAAGGGTCAGACCTAAAGGCGGGTGCCCACGTTAGTGCGCGAGTGCAGTTTACCTAACGCGGCGTCCAGCTGCGGTTGTGCAAGCCTTCCCCCCCTCCCCCCCTCAGGCCCCCGCCGCCCCCGCCGCGCTCGCACCGCTTTAGTTACATACCCGGTGACCTCGGCACATCAATTATATAAACTAAAACATTTACCGCCAGATCAAGGAGCGTTCGATCAATCTGGACCGGAAAGTCCGCACAAGGATTAGATTAATAGCAGCGTAGCTCTGTCGGTGACCTTGGACGAATTACACTGATAGTTATCAAATGTTTTTGAATATTTTGTTTAGATTAATATTTCTTCTAGTCTCGACGAGTGACTTCTTTGCAGAAGCTATCGCCCAAAACGGAAACATCGATTACCTAAACAACGCAAACAAATGAGGCGGGCATCGTGCGTGACCTTGAACTAGAAAGCATTTACGGTGCTTGTGGTTTTCGACACGAGTTTTTATTTGCATGCAATTTGAGCGAATGCCGGAAACAAGTTTAGCTAATGCTATATTGGTAGAGTATGCGAGCTGTGGAGCGGTAGGCTCGGGGCCGCGGCGGCGTAGCGGTGCGCGAGTGGATATGCTAATCCTGACCCTGTTCGAGGCACGCCATCGCCGTTCGTTTGGAAACTAACATAATTGTTCAACACCTATTCATTCAACATTATTGGAATGACGACACCGCCGTAACGACATACATTAACTAATCATGTTCATATTTATAAGTAATCGATTAACTTCAATAGTCTGAGAGATAACGTTATTGCTGATAGCTTCGAATTAGTAAAAGCTTTACAAGCTTTACAAGCATGGACATGTCCTCTTATACGAATATGACCACTTTGGTCAGCCTGCGATGATCTCTGTATGGATATCGCTGACGAGGCTAAGCTCTGTTGTTGCAAATGTATTGGTACGGATGACGGAAAACATTCACCGAAAACAATAGGTAGTGATGGCGCGCGGGCGGGGCGGGGCGGGGCGGGGCGGGGTGCTTGTATCGCTGCGCGGTAACGTTGCACAACCGATGCGGCTGCATGAAGGTGCATCTTCCAAACTTCTCATACTACAGTCAGCTTCGCAAACTAATAATAATGTTTTACAAAATGTAGTAGAAATGTTAGGTAGACTAGGTTTGCCCATGAAATGACAAACACAAAATGCATCAAAATGAACACTGACTTGTTCTCTGTAGTTGCGTGGCTGACTGTACCGGTTAGTAAACAGCACACGGAGTGACCTGCGCGAAGCGACACTGAACTTTAGTCTTTTGCAACTGCGATTTTGCAATATCCAAGTGTAGGACACACATCAGTATACCTGTTTTACTCGTAAGAGATCTTAGATAAATAACAAAATTCAGAGTTCAGTGTAGCGACACACATCAGGCCGGAGCTGTGTGGCAATCGGGTGAGATGGCTCAATGTTTGGCTGACATTTGGATGCCGGCGGCGGCGCGGCGGGGCCCGCGCGGCACATTACGTGGAATTAGTTTCGTAAGTGGCCGGTTCCATGGAAACCAACATAGTCCTCAAACTATATTTTAGGGAATCGGCCAGGCATCCTCAAATGTCATCAAACTCATCGACCGGTAACACCAATCGATGACTGAAAAGAGCTAGATTATCACAAAAGGCGATCACCCGATTCCACAGTCAGGCTCGGGATGAGTTACCTCAAGCGGCTGCAGCGCATCCTCGTCGGCGAGCTGTCGGCGCTGTCGGGAGAGCGCGGGGAGCAGCGCCGGCGCCACCAGCGGCAGCAGCAGCAGCGCGGCGAGCAGCGCGGGCGCGGGCGAGCGGCGGGCGAGAGGGGAGCGTGCGGACACCATCGTGCGGGGCTGCGGACTGAGCGCTGCCTCGCCCGACACTCGCGACCGCGCAGTAGAGGGGGCGCAGCGCAAGAGAGGCGCGAGCTGCAGGACCTTCGGCAAAGGTCAGGGATCCCGACCCGCGGACCCCAGCCTCTGTCTGCACCGCTGGTTGGAGACGAACCTCCTCCTAATTACTAGTAAGTAGTTCATCGCATACCGTATGATTCACGATTCAAATGTTCCACTCGAGTTGAACTATGTTAAATTATTTAAAAATTCTAACATATTCAATTGTGTCGATCCAATGATCTATAAAATTCACCTGTGGTTCGGTCAGTCTGCACAAAGAAATATTCATGCGTGTGGACTCAGTCGCTGCGTGCGCGCATCTTATGTATTAGCAAACAAACATTGTATCTGCATGTAACTCCGGATTACGCTTTCATTCAATATAGCGGGTGCTCTAAGCCTGTAGTATACGAACAATATGAACGGGAGAGCGAGGCCCGCCGCGGCTGCACGCGCTGTGGACTGATTAGTAGATGTCGACCCAAGCGATGTGTCCTATATCACTACACCAATGTATTAGCTCTATCATCGTCTCATGATTTCATATATTAATACGAATATGTAAAAGATTTGTGCACCTCTTTATCAGTATTGTACGTATAAAGGAGCGTGATACGAGTATTTGGCATACTTACTGTTTCCGTTACTTGGGGGAAATAATACAGGATGGTATGTACTCGGGTGTATAATGTTACAGTCAAATAAAACATGCACACAAAAAACCTATAAAAATAGATAGACAGAAAAGTTATATGTAAAAGCTCACACACAGACGAACATAATTAGGTGAGTACATACTGATACAAACATAGACAGAAAAGTAGGTAAGAAAAGAAAAAAGCTTGGTAGATAGGTATAGTACAAGTTGAAGTACCTAGGTAGGCACTTGGAATAATAAATAAGTATGCAAAAATATAATAAATTTCATGAATTGCGGTTGAATTGACCGCTGAGCAACCACTAGGTACGTTGTACTAAGATATTCATATCATGTCTATATAATCAATATGTTACGTCTCTAACTACATTTCGTATTGCTGGACGAATACATAATAATGTGCCTATCTATTATTATTATTTATAATTCTAGTATTGTATGTAAGTACGTCATCTATCGATCTGTGGTAGGCATGGCACGGCCCGCGCGCAGACAGCTCCTAGTAAAATGTTTAGGCAATCTGGCGAGAGCGCCGCGGGGCTCTGCTAACATTTTATTGAGCATTTTTGGCGCTAAACAAACCAATATACAATAACTAATACCAATAGCAATCTCCAAAACACATTTGTCATATCCTTTTGATTGTCCCGTTGTCTTGTTGTCTCCAAACATTCGAAATAAGACAACAAATAAGTCGAGAGCGCGTTCATGTCTTTTGTATGGAATAATGTGCAAGAGTCGCTCGTGCAGTACAAATGCAGCGCTTGCCTGTGTTTATTTTGATACTCGTTTACAAAAAAAGTTTATAGGTACTTGTATGTTAATTTATGTAAGCAAATTATAAATACAATTACATAGTTACAATGACTGAAAACAGCCTTTACACCGTAACCATGCGAGAGGTCGCGGATCGAGCCGAGGGCAGGGGTGGAGGTGGAGAGGGGGGGGGAGGGATCCTTGATCCCCGCGCCATACATTACATTACAGTACCTAATGTACGAATATGAGCCTACACTAGTGGCAAGGCTGCGTCCCGCGCCCGCAAGGAAACCCTTTCTAAATCCGATTATACTAATAATTATGTATGAATTACCTTTTTATTTTAATAGCGCAATATAACAAGTAAAACCTTTGAATATAATTATATTAAGGTAAAAATTAACATAATAAATTAACAACACATATAATTATGTTTTTTTTATCTATTTTCAAAATCTCTCAATCCTAGCATACCTCCGCCGCGGAAATTTTTGGATTATTTACATAATTAGTACAAACAACAACCTTCGCAAGTATGCGATGCGTACATAGAATATTATAATTGGACACAATGTGCGTACTGCGCCTGCGCAGCCGGACACGCTAACATCCTGTGAATATGTAATAAAAAAATAATATCTCTGACGAGGACCGCTCGGGTAATAGAGTGTCAACGACAAGACAAGTGTTATCAAAATGTATTCTTGGTGATATTCTCTAAAAGTAACAATGATCGTCGATGAATTGCAATTTTCAGATAGAGCTACAAGTAGGTATTAGTCAACATCCCGCCAAGGATCGCAGACTCGGTTGCGCAAGCGCCGGCAATCGGCATACCTTCCAAAATGTAATGTGTGTAATGTTTCTATATGCAGGTCATCCGGTCAAATATAATTATTGTCTACAAAGAGCACTGACTGTCTGACCTGTAACGTGACACATCATTAAACATATTTTTATTAGCACATGAAATATTTGACTACGTACCAGACATTTGTTTTGTTCCTTAATACGATGTAAGTACCTAGAATGTTGAAAATATACCTATCTCTCGAAAATAAAATGGACCGTAAGTATTTGAATGCATTTGAAAGTTCACCTTTGGCACTAGTGACACGTCCTTATCTTCATGTGTCATTATTATAATCGTCTAATCAAAGTGGATTATGTAATGTACCAAAATTTAATAACTGTTGTTCATTCAGGATACCGACTGACACACAGCACAGCGGAGCAAAACAAATGTGTTGCACTTTCGTTTCCGGCCGCCGCCACCGCCGCCGCCGCCGCCGGCGCTGGTGCTGGCGCTGGTTATGCAGCAGATAGTTGTTTGTTACTTATTGCGAGTATCAGTATGTTACAACTTTATTTCAGGTTTAGTATTAGTGTTTGTTTCACCAGCTCCAAGTAAGGTCACAAGTCACAAGTAAGCTAACTATCAATTAAAATAAAATACCACGCTCACGACTTTGACTAAGTATATCTGAATACGACTAATGAGGCATTTTTTATATGTAGTTATTGATAAATACTGAGATACAAGAGGTGGAGTTGTTAGTTAACTCTGAGATGGTTACATTGAGGCACATGAGTAGCAGTAGAAGAACTTACAACAGTATTGTGGCCTAAAGCGGAGTAGGACAACATTTTTGATGATAATACAATAATACTACGTGTCCCGGGTTCACGTTGAAGTGAAGCCGGAGGACATCGTGGAGTATGTGGAGCGGAAGACCAGCTCACCGTGAGGGTTGTGCAGTTGTCATCGTAATCTCATCGTGATATGGGCTAGACTACTTATAACCTTTGTCTGTGCCAAGTTTTATTCAAATCCATAAAGTAGTTCTAGTAACAAACATACATCCATCCCGCGGGTTGTGTCGCGGGGCGGCGCTGCGCAGGCGCAGACCGCGCGGAGTAAGCCGCTTGCGCAACGCGGCGCTGACACAATACCGCACACTACATTTAGCACATTTACATACATATGGTCAGCTGCCCAGATAATCTACATTCATATCAACAGTTTGTTTACTTGTAGGTATAGGTAGAGCCGGTGTTGTTTTCTAAAATGCTCGTTAGTCGAGGGGAATAGAATAAGAGTTCTCATTTTGGACCCCACAAGGCAAACACAGCTTGCTACTGGTCACGTATAATTCTAAATATATAACTACATAGTTGCAAAAAGGGCAAAAACTCTATTTGGACGTGCCTCAGATGACCCCCAAAGATCAGCACAGGATCGAAAGTCAGATCTTTAGGAATGAAAATTGAAAATTTTTTTAGTCCGATTCCACCCGCTGAATGATATTTTGTTTGTGGCAAATAACATGGACATTGTCTAGCCCATAATTATGCACTGAGTAACAATAGGATTTGTTCCTACGAATTGTGGAAAATGAAGTAAACAAGTGTGCGTGCACCACCAGGAAGCGTCAGGAGTGTAGCACACACACGCACGCCGGCCCGTGCGTGTGTGTGTGTGTATGTGTGAGGGCAACATTCACCTCAAATGTACCCCAAGGCTGGTCCAACCATTCGAATGCTCACCACAATATTATTGAAATTGGTTATAATTTACGCAACCGGGTTAAACTACAGCAGCCCCCGCCCGCGCCCCCGCCCCCGCCCTCGCCGCGCCGACTCATACCTAGAGTTGCACACTGGCGCGACAGCTGGACACTCACCACTATTAACCGAATGTGTTTTATTATAAGCTTCTATATAAGATAACAGAGCAGTAGATACTTGATAAGTACAGCATATTGATGAAATCTTCGATAATACGCTGATTTGCAATATAAATATAATACGTTAATGATCGTGTACTGACTGAATACTAATTACAATGTACACACGTCCTTATTTGCAACTTAGTTACAAATATTGCAAGTTATCCACCGAATTGGAAGTTATCTGCAGGAAGCGACAGGTTGGCACACTTCCTCGCGCCGCGGGTGGAGCCGCGCGCTGCAGCCAGTTGCGGGGCTTTCCCATCTTGCAATAATGCAACCGAATATAGTGAATATGAAAGTAGAGCAATGCTGTTCGAATGGCCTGTAGAGTGTAGGCGTCGCTTACAGAAATGAGGAAAACTTAAATGATATGCATCTAGCGTAGGTACTCGCAGGTACCACACTCCCACAAAAACTACGAGTACAAACAACAACAGTGGCACTGCGGGAGTGCCGACACAAGTGAAAACCCGAAAGGTTCTAAACTTAAAAAATTTTACAAAAAAAGTGCACAAAGTTACTGTCCCACTGGGATTCGAACGCGGGACTGTTTCACCAGAGGCAGTCACTCAAACCCCTTGACCATGAACCCCCTTGACGATATTAAGGTAGGTATAGTAAGAAAAGGTCGTAACACGTGACTGAGATTGATATTTTCTCCCATCTAAAAATGCCAAACGTGCCTAAAAAAGTTTTCACTTCAAAATATTTAATATAAAAGACTGGTTCTACTTGTTACTTCAGTGTTGACACTTTACAGTTCTCTGTGAGTTGCAACTGCATGTAATCACTGTGCAAGTGTGCACTGCTTAGCGCATACGTCACGATGTTTTCGTATTTTCCATTCACTTCAAGGCTCTACAAGAAGTGGTTGCGCAACGCTCTCGCACTACATCACAATTAATGCATTTACTTTATCGGCCGATTCGTAACCGAATCATTAAGCAGAGCCTTTACGACCGCCTCACTCGCTGAACCTGCTTCCGCGTCGTGAGTACATGCTCCTCGGGCTTAGGTGAGTCTCAGTACTTTGGAGACTGAACAAATGTGGGACAGGATTGAATAGAGTATAACTAATGCGATGTTCATTTGTATAGATACAGGCGATACAGGCTTGGCCTAGTGCGGGGTCCGTTGTAAATTATTTATGTATGAAATAAATTAATAAATAAAAAATAAATAGATAACATAATGTACACGCTTTACTGACTAGGTGCCCGGTACTTTGATTTCATCACTAAAAGCTATTGTACTACACCCTAGTACATAGTCGATCACTGTCTCGCTCATATACTCGGTACGTGTGATCCCGCCATAAGTTTTTGTTATATTTCGACACTAGCCGATGTCTTCTAGATCCTGTTCCACTCCATGCGGAGTATCTGCCTATTTGGTTTTATTTTGTCATTATAAAAAACTTGCGAAAGACGATAGAATTCAACCTTTTCATAAAAATGTCCATCATTGATGCGATATTGACAAATAAGCAGTTCTCCTCCGAGCCGCTGTGTCGTCAGCGGCACCTTCAGTTACCTCATCATTATTTATGAGCGATTCATTCGGAGGAGATAAATCAAATCGTGTGAATAAGCAAACCCGTAATAGACTAATTAAAAGAGATGAGCCATGAAACGGAGGAACTTATCAACTGGTTTGCGGGGTGCTTACCTATCTGGATCGCGATGAAAAGAAACAACTATGTAGTAACTATGATGCAACTATGAGTAGTAACTGAAGGTTTATTTTTTTAGCTTATTCAGCCTTAGGTATCCATTTAAACATTTTCAACGTGTAGGGCTGATCCTGTTTGCATTCCTACGGCACTTTCCTGTTCTGATCTGAAGACAAAGCACTATTCCAGATGTCGAGCTAGAGGAGCTAGGGTCTAGGACATACTCGTAGCTGTACATGTTTGCGGCCGCGGCTTTCGCAAGCATTGCACAACTCTCGAAGGTAATTCGCAGATCATAATCTCATTAAGTTCGCGCTTTGATGAAAATTTGACACTTTAAATTATGAGTTATGTATGACACACGGTTTTGAAACCACACATCGAATGGCGATGGATGTGGGTATGAATGTATGCATGAGCTCCTTACAGCAGTTAAAATGCTCTAACTCAGGTGAGCTCACAGCGCACAGCGGGACCATGGCGGGACACAGTCATTACTTGACGGAAGTCAATTGTCACATGTGGGTTGTTTTCGTCCTAGGACATATCGTTTTTTGATAATTGCAGCTAATGAGCAATTTTAATAATAATATAATTGCGGCGACCGTCTCCTCGCGACGTAACCAACCCGCGGAAGAGGAGGGTTAGCCAACTTCAGCTAATGAGGGTATTGTGTTCCTACAACGAGTCTAATCACTATCATTACGCATGCGCGCGCACAATACGATTATATCTACACAAGGCAGTGGAGTACATGACATCCTAAATGTCAGATGATACACCAATCGATCCGGCGCTGTTCAGCCTGACTCGGTGGCGATCTCTTCAAGGACCTGCGACAAAGGAACGTTAAGTGTGCGCGAGCGCGTTTATGTCTTTTGTTCCGCGTTGGATTAGATAGATAATTCTTTATTGTTACACCTTAATATAAATCACAAAATTAAAAAACTTAAATCTAAATTCAGTGGCACAATGGGCGGCCTTCTCACTCAGAGTGATCTCTTCCAGGCAACCTTTGGAAGGACTGGATAGAAGAGAACGAGAGAGGAGGTTAGTTTCACAGAGAGGCCACAAATCCCACTAATATAATAAAGCTGAAAGTTTGTGAGTATGTTTAGATGATTGTATGTTTGTGTTTCAATGACGCCTAAACTAGTGAACCAATTTGATTGAAACTTGGAATAGGCGTAGATAGTGACCTGGAAAGATAGGCTATTCAAAATGGTGGTACCACACGGGTGAAGCCACGCGCAGTAGCTAGTCAAAAGTAAAACCAAAAAGAATTAACTCAGTATCTAGTATCAGTGGAATCACATAGACAAATCTTAAGAGCAAAGTAACTCTACTTATTTTTCTTTGCGCTCACGAGTATTACCGTAGGTAGGGCAACAGACACAGGTTTGGGGCAAACTTTCTTATAGGTCACGTTCATATTTGTAGATTATCTATCTGCCCAAACGCACCGATTACTTAAGCCCTGTCCGGATGGACCTGTGATTGCAGAAAGTGAATGTATTTGACATTAATCATTCGCCTAAGAATTACATAAAGTGTTGCAGCTGCGATGGTAGATTAGCGGAGCCTGCGCCGCGACGTGTCAGTGCGATACTTTGTGACGAGTGCCGCAGCACTAGGTGCAGCTCCCGTCTGCACTCAATATCAACCCCCCCTCCTGCTCCCTCTCCCTCCTCGCCCACTCACACGCATAATAATGACTATGACTAAAACGGTAATAAAATATTTCAAATTGCATAATTATAAAAAAAACGAATCAGGATCACGACTATGTAAGTACGATACGAGTATCTCCAAGGCAGTGTAGACATTCTCTCAAATCAAGTTGTGTAATATTATTTGAACTTGCCATAAACCCATATTTTGCAGAAGTAAACATTTCATACGTGAAAGGCACTTCGGCGCCTACTGGCTGGTTTCCTTGCGACGTTTTACTACATTAGGTACTGTTTAAAGCTCATCGTAATTAGTTAATACACCGAATTGAAAAATTACTGAATGCCAGGATTTGAACTCAGCACACCAGGGGGACCTTCAGATTGAAATCCGAGACACAATCCAACCTCGGTCAGTACCGATCTGATAAAGGTTTAGGTAAACTAAAAAGGTTGTTTGTTGGAATAGTAAATGAGTGATGGCCTTGCACGCGTTGTGCTTCAAAAAATTTTAAAATAATTATTTCCCATCGTTATAAATTGCGAATGAAATTTTTTTTTAAATATTTATTACAGCAAAAACAGAGTATCTTCGGCATCGTTAGGTAAGTAACAATAGAAACTAATAGGAGATACATAGAATATCAGAACACTCATATTCTGCAGAGAACTTATTCTTATTATTGGTTCCCTCACTAGGCAAGGCCTGTATCAAGGGAGCCTGTCGAGGTCGGTGTACCTATGTATACTATGTACTAGGTTCAAGTATTCATTAGGTTTTGAAAAGGTATGACCAAAAACAGTAATCTATTGAGTGAGTACGATAATATTATGTATTATAATAATAAATAGCTTCCTCAGGAAAAACTTCAGGAATGGTAAAATAGTTGTTTGTTTGTAGAAATGCTACGAGTGCAGTGCACTGGCAAAAGTAGGGACTGTTCCGAACTTCAGGAATGGTAAAATAGTTGTTTGTTTGTAGAAATGCTACGAGTGCAGTGCACTGGCAAAAGTAGGGACTGTTCCGAACTTCAGGAATGGTAAAATAGTTGTTTGTTTGTAGAAATGCTACGAGTGCAGTGCACTGGCAAAAGTAGGGACTGTTCCGAACTTCAGGAATGGTAAAATAGTTGTTTGTTTGTAGAAATGCTACGAGTGCAGTGCACTGGCAAAAGTAGGGACTGTTCCGAACTTCAGGAATGGTAAAATAGTTGTTTGTTTGTAGAAATGCTACGAGTGCAGTGCACTGGCAAAAGTAGGGACTGTTCCGAACTTCAGGAATGGTGAAATAGTTGTTTGTTTGTAGAAATGCTACGAGTGCAGTGCACTGGCAAAAGTAGGGACTGTTCCGAACTTCAGGAATGGTGAAATAGTTGTTTGTTTGTAGAAATGCTACGAGTGCAGTGCACTGGCAAAAGTAGGGACTGTTCCGAACTTCAGGAATGGTGAAATAGTTGTTTGTTTGTAGAAATGCTACGAGTGCAGTGCACTGGCAAAAGTAGGGACTGTTCCGAACTTCAGGAATGGTGAAATAGTTGTTTGTTTGTAGAAATGCTACGAGTGCAGTGCACTGGCAAAAGTAGGGACTGTTCCGAACTTCAGGAATGGTGAAATAGTTGTTTGTTTGTAGAAATGCTACGAGTGCAGTGCACTGGCAAAAGCGCTCGTTTCGAAAGTCCGTCGCAACAGATTATAATGCTAATTACGTAAGACGAGTGCTGCCGGGGCCTGACCTACTGCCTGCCGCTGCAGGGCTGGAGACACTCACTGCGGAAGACACACAGCCTCTGGGGTTCTCTGGGACAGACCTGGAGCCGCTGCTCCTGACTAGCTCTCTACTGGGTTCACCATTCCTTAGAGCACCGAAATCCTAAAAATCAAAAGCCTGAATCACCGTCTAGAGGCCGGGGTATTGCCGCTCGTTCGTTGCACAATGTGCCCGCCCGCTTGTGATTCATGGAAAAGTTCAGTCTCAATATTGTTTTGGAAAGGACTTGTAAACTTCCGCAAATGCAGGTTTTTTGACATTTTGGTGAAGGGAGCTGGCTGCGGGAAAGTTAATCAATATGCAGGTCAAGGTATCTGGTGCGAGTGTCTCAGCAATACAATGTCAATTAGCACGCGAGCGCGAAATGCCGCGGGACGAGGGGGGAGGGAGGTCGCGACCCCGCGCGCTGACGAGATGCATTTCTTTGAACCTTTAATTTCGTAATCACAAATATATACTTAGCTATTTTGTAACATAGGTTCGCAACGGATCTTAGTGTGTATCATAGCACAAATCAATTTTTTTAGTCATACTTTACAGGCATGGTCAACACTATAATTTTGCATAGCAGAGCCCTTCGATAAGAGGCATATTATCATGTTTGAAGGGTTTTACCTACATAATAATAGAAGATAATAAGTATAAGTTCATATTAAGTAATATATCTCATCTAGATTATCGCATTAGATTATAAAAATGTCTGTAATGATAATTTAAAGTGAATAAATAACTGAATAACAAGGCGCTCTCAGCGCAAATGCGCGGTTTCATTGAACACTATGAGAGACGAGTGCCGAGTGACTCCGCAGCCCACATGGCCGCGATGACATAAGTGTTGTCACCGCTTCGTGACGCAGCATCCAGCCACCAGGGGGCTGAGAAATAGCGCTCGCCTCTAACGATGAATCTAATGAATCTAATAATATTTAGCCTCGTCACTAGGGATCTGAATGGCCTGCGTTTATGACCGGCATCGACAACGTTATCTGCTGATTAAATAATAGCTGCTGGATATGAATGCCTCATAAATACAGGCTGCTAATGAGAAGGCGACACGCGGCACGCCAGCTCGTTGCGGGGCGCGGGAGGCACCTTGACTTTGAACTCAAAATTGCGAACAATAGCGCATGCGTACGTACCTATGTCTAAATTATAAGTTCTCAGATTCACACAATTATAATTCCCACAACTAAATAATATAATTACTGACATTGCGAGGCGTACGAACAAGTTTCCGAAATGTGTTCCGTCGCCGTAAGCCAGTTCCAATTTAAACGTAAGGCACATAATATTCATGCATTAATTTATCGTGTGAAGGCACGCCCTCGGCAACCTGGTGTATTGTCATCACGCATCATTACCTACACTAAAACCAACAGGCTTTAGTGTAGGCAATCATGATAGACATTACAATTATCAGTATCCTATTGGTAATACAGCTTAGCCGCGTGTCCTAGAAACGTCGAAGGTGTCATGTTTCCCACGTGGTACGAGCCCCGACTCCCGATCCCTGACCATTAGCCCACGACCCCCGGGCCAGGCGGCCCCGACCCCCATGGTTGGCACTCGAAGGCTGTGATCCTGCGATTCTTGAGACTTTTGTGTCGATGCTAATTAGCATCTCTCTCATTACCTCCTTAGCACCAATAAAATATGTATAGGCATAATTGCAGATAGGTGGTAAGGTACTCCATAGGGTTATTAATAAGGGTTTATAAGGGGTTCTGCTGCTTACTTATTACTTACTTCTTTGATTCATTTTACGTACATAATATATTATTGTTTTATTTTGATTCTTGATGTTCTGCGAGGGCAGGACAGAGTGGCGTTATAAAGAGGATGCATAAATCCAGCTACAAATACCACAAGGCTCATTAGATTGAGAGATTATGTAGATCAAAAGTGTAGCTTAAGCTCATACTTGACGCAACATTCACTGACAACTGAACAATCACTGACTGTTAGTTACTGGTAAAAGTAACTGAAAAGATTCTGCGCAAGCTCATCTAATGACGAGCGGCGCCGGCTAAAGCTCTCGCGCGGGAAACCCTCGTGGAAAACTGAAGTGGGGGCTTGCGGGGCGCGGTGGGGAGGGGGGCGAGGGGGCCACCGCGGCTAGAGGCGGCGGAGCGGCCGGCGTCGCACTGTGCCGCGCGCGCTCTCCTCGCTCACACGTCAGTGTCGGACTCGCCCCGCGCCTCCTCGCTCCCGTCAGTACCCGCCGCGCCGGCTGGTAACGTACCGCACACACCCCAGCGCACCCGGACCAGTGATTCCACCGGACATACCTCACGTTAACTGTATTGTTTACATCGGCCGAGTGCCATTTCCGCCCTTCAGGACAAGTTAACCGGGAACATGATGTGAAGAAGAATCACTGCGAAGGGTGCCCTACACACTACACCACAAGGCTCGCGCCGGCGGCTCGGCTCGCAGGGCGAGTGTTGCCTCACTCAACCTCGCTTCGGTTTCGCCACTCGGCCGCGCCGTCGACTGCGATTTCGATAACATTGAAAGTTGTTACACAGCACACATAATTAATTTCCTGACGATACGCTAGCGGTTACGAGACGCGAGCTCGCCGGGCCCGGACCGGCGCCGGCGGCGCAGCGCTCGCGATGTAAACAAAAACATTCGCCAAATCTCAATACAAACGAGATCACCCAACAACCCGTTGGCCTTAGTGAATTCTTTATTCTAAGATGAACATTTTAATTCATCTGAACCTTGTATTAACTATATTTGATAGACATTTTGGTATTTATTTACACCTATAATACTTATTTATTTTTCCGGGTGTATATTACGTCAATGTCTCTAGCAATTTGCATAGATTCAAAAGGGAGCGGCGGCGGCTCTATCGGCTTGTTCGGTCACTTAGTTCCGGTTGGCTAGGCAATCGGTGCAAGGCCCCCGCGGGTCGTAGGTCGCGGGTCAAGGCGGCCTCCACCTCCCCCCCACCCCTTTCGTCCCCCGCCCTTCTCCAGCAGCCCTCCGGCAGCTCGCGTTTGTGAAACTGAAACCGTAATTAATTCATTGCCGTAAAATTAATTATAACATTCGGCCGACATTGGAACCGAAATTTGTAATGGAAAGCGCTGTCAGTGCGGCGGCCGGTTGCAACAGCGCTGCGCAGGCGCAGCAGGCTAGTTTTCAATGGCGCAGCGCAGGCTGCGTTACGTATTCGACACACATTCTCTAATTTCACTTTCAAGTGTCGCTCCCTATCGGGCTCCGAGCCCTCGCCGCCATGTGCTGGCACTTGCCAGAACCGACACCTACGAATGTAAACTCATTAAATTACCTACCACATCGTTAATAGCTCTATTTATAGTTTTCTTGGGATTTCCTTGTAGCACCTACTCGCACTTTGCTCCACACGATCGTATTTACTTTGATTGCACGTAATCGGTTTGTTCAGATAACGACGAGTCATTATGCCTTAAACAAGACAAAAAGGCTGACTGGAAGGAAGAGCCTCGAATGTTGCCGAACGCTCTCTTTCGACACTTCTCATTAAATTCAGCTTACAACACGCGGGTTAAACGCTGCTAATTGCTTTAGACGAGCTTAAAGTGAGTTTCATACTATATGAATAGTTGCTGTCGGTAATAACTATTCATCAGCGACCTAGTTGTTGCTTGATATAATTGTATAAAATGATATAATGTTCCACATTCTTGGCTTGGACCTCATTAAGGCCACTCGCGACAGATTGATGAGCCAGAAGAGCACAGGTCACTTCAACAACTAGATGTAACACGATGTAAGGCAAAGTGATTAGTTCAGCTATAACCAGTAAGTGCACGGTGCGGTGCCGGTGCTTGCATAATTGCGTCAGTGCCCTGCGCCCGCGACCCGGCTTATTTAGATCAGTATAATGACAAATGCTGCGCACGCGCACCGCCTTGTGCACGCAGCTAATTGTAGCGACGTGACTCCGGCAACCCTCGTACCAGCATAGGTTATTAGAGATATAGAAAAGGGTCTCAGGCCAGGCTCAAGTTGAGAGACATAGGAATTCTCTTCCCTTAAACGGCCAGCAACAGACTGCCGCTTGAAATTGTTACAATTCTTGCGTTCCAATGTGTTTGTACTTGACTTTGACTTTGAGATGCCTCTTCAGGGTTTATTCATCCGGTCGTTTCAGCACAATCGAGTGTATTTTCATGTTTTTCTCGAAAATTATTGGTACTTTTTCGTAAGAAAACAAGTTTAGAACATGTAGAGTACCACATATTCAAGTGTTCACGAGTTTACAAGCACCTTACAGTCCAAGCACGTAACACTGACCGCCATCTCAACAAGTCGCGCGAAACCGTAGTTTACTTCATCATACGCTAAATTCCAACTCTGGGCAAATAGAAGAGGCATTGTCATCATCATCACGATGCCTACAAGGCGACGTCATCTTGTCGTACTGCGCTCGATGACCTGAAATTCGACAGACTTTTGCAAATGTCTCATAAAAAGTTCAAGTAAATTAAAGCAATCCGCAAAATTGGCAAACAAGCACAAGGTCAACGACCTTGGATTAATTGTAACTGGTCAATTGCTCTGACATTTTGTTTTATTTACTTAAGGTTATCCGCAGATCAACAAGCACCGTACCCACCTTCTGTGGTATTTTGGCAATATCTGAAAGCTCACTCACAAATGATTCTTGTATCACTTTCGTTTGAGCCTTCAGTGAGTGTACTCAGAGTGTGTTTTGTTTGTCGTATCATATCACTCGCTACAAGACACTCGTTTGAGATAAAAATAAGAAAAAATAAATCACATACGAGTGAATATTGATCATCGCTGATAAACTATTGCTTTTTGAAACATAGAGACAACTTGGGCAATAGATCCACAGTGAATGAGAAGAATGCGCGCTCCCATGCACACAATAAGTTGTGCCGGCGTCCGTCGCCAAGTTCAAGGCCACTCACGTCTCCCGCACACCACTCTTGTCAAACAGATAATAAACGTAATCCTTCGTAATAAGAGCAACAATTGCTTGTAGACGGCGCGCGCAAGATCAAGGGCCGGCGCATCTCGCGACCCAGTTAGGCCCCCGACGAGCGCCTAAACAATACGGTTGTTAAGTCATTTGTAATCTGCGTACAATTACGGTTATGTAATGCAGAGAGCACACTTGTACTCTTTTATTTTGCACCTACTTTTACTTTTGTAAGATATTGCGGAACGGATTGTCTCGCCGCTTGCTCAAGCTGACATCCGCACTGCTAGCCTCATCCTTTATCGAGGCAGTCCTGCCCATCAGAATATCGCAACATAATAGATCGCGAATGTAGGAAGAATACATCACCATATTAGGGTTATATTTCTCAAAGCTTAGGTAACCGGTGTCTGGTGTCGTTGCATAAGGAACTGGATATCGATCTTCTATACGAATCTATAACTTCACCTATCGCTAGTGTTGTGCGTTGTGCAACATGACGTGCGGGGTGCGGGGTCCGGGGGGCGGGGTGACCTCTGCCCGCGGCGGGAGCCGGAAGCGCACTCGTGTAACGCGTCCTTGCCAATGCCGAGTACCTAGGTAGTACATAGTACATGCGCAAGCGCATACATGCACCAACACGCTGCCCAGGTGCTAAGTGGCCTAAGTGTGAGTGACCAGCTAACTAGTATATATACTTAACTAGAAAAACGTAGGTAATCAGGTAAAGGTTCGCCATGAAATATTAGCATCTCATAAAAGTAATTACGTTTGATGACAGCGTTATACATTGTTAAGAGTTAATGATGCCATAGAATTGATAGTGATTGATAGAATGTAGTTGTTTTAATTGCCGTCTATCATGTGACAGGTCTGATTTCGTATTTTAATCTTGCCTTTTTCTTTCTATTGAACTAAGGTTTCGCGCAGGATCAATTATCTACCAATAACTCTGACTCTGAAAAAAACATGAACAACAACCACCTACCTAAGAAGAAGAGGGAGACTAAAAATTCAAAATTAAAATGAAATATTAATATTTTGCATGAAATTAGTACGAAAAATTATTACAAATAACAATTAAGAATTTGAATTGAATTAATGCATGGAATGTTAGGTAAGATTGTGTAATTATTCAAGAACTAAAAGGCTTTTTTTTATATATTATTTATTATTATTTATTAACTCTGACTATAAAAACTATTATATTCATAACATTCAAGTGTACATTTAGTTCTGTCAAGTTAGAGGGGGACTATTTTAGGGAGCAAAGCAAGGATAGGTCACGTCATGTCACCCCGCGGTCCGCACGTTGCGCCTGCGATTATGTAAAGTGGTGCAACTTGCGAGTGGTCGCACGTTACGTCACTCCCCCTCCCCCTTCTTGCGCCTGCGCATAAACACGCGCACGTGGCTCGAAGAGGCTACTGCTCTACAAAATATCTCATCGGGGTCAAACCGATCCAAACAAATCTCCGGGAGATGAGATGGCGAAGCAGATTATGTTGTCCGAAAGAGTGACATTGCTCGTAAGATTGTTTCCCGCGCTTGCGCACGAATCTCTATAATCCAATTGTACAGTCAACGCGGTACACTCGACGACACGTGACATATGAGACCATGCCACACACACGACAACTGACAATCAATTTTGAAGTAACACTTAACACTTACATTATAAGGTAAGCTTAGCATTCTATAGTAGTAACTATTTAATCTACGACTCAGTGAGGTAGCTAACTTAAACCCACCTTAAACCTAGCCTGAGGTACAAACTTTTTGTATGAGTCATCAATAAATAAGGTACAACATATGAAGGTAGGTAAGTTATTTTTCGCTTTTTAACTCTAAAAAAGACAAATCAAATCAAATCTTTCTTTATTTCAGACATCTTAGTCCATAGCAATTACTTAAATACAAAGTATAAAATATTTGAGTTCCTTCCTAATTTCCTATACGTAGTTCTAGAGGATGTTTGCGCAATAATATAAGTGGACTACTTATATTTTAATTACATTTATAATGATTATGTAAATGATTAGGTACATGCTCCGAGGTCGGACCAAGGTGAGCACTAACACGACTTATTTAAAAACTGCTAAATCAAGACGAAATCACTTTAACGAGATTTTATATTTTGACAGCTCGTTGCACATTATATAGTTGACCTCAATAGCAACAGTTCAAGGGGATCATTTTAAGTGTAGTATTTTAAGAGCAGCTTTAGGAGAACAAGCCAACACCAAGGTGTCAGAGACAAGAATAGTTGGATTTGAGATCAATAAAACCAAAAAGCATGGCGTTATGTAACCAGCATTCATATTATCTTACCGTCACCGACTGACCGACTGAGCGGGTCTCGGACAATATGCTAGACTTTAACGCTTAATTCGACTCCTACGGAACTCAAATTCAAAATTGTTCGCGAACTGCATTCGCGGTAACGTTTTGGTATCAGTTTACGAACAGCTCTACAAAACAAGTTTTGAAGAGATTTAATTAAATACCGGACACTCAGTATATCCACTTTTAATTTCCAGCATCCAAAACTTTATTAAAATCTACACCAGTAACAAATGAGGTAACAAATAAGAGTAACAAATGATCTACACACGAGGCAGAATTTGTTCTCATTACCAATTTATTTATAAAATGTTAATGTGTATCATCTTTGCCAATAAATTATTCTGATTCTGATTCACAACATAATTAACTTCTATACTTATTATAATAAATCGAACAAAATCAATGATCATTTTCAATGCGAATTTTATTCCAAAGAGATTCTCGTAAGTGCAGTGTGAGGCGCGCTGACGTCACGCGGGCCGCGCGGGTGTATACCGGGGGGGGGGACACTTTCGCTGACGGAAGGAGGTCGCTGATAGCGAAAGGGGAAACGCACACAAACACAGCACGTGCAGCCACAGCCAGGGGGAGACGGCTGGACCAGAACACACTACCCACTAGAGGTGCATGCATTGCATACTGATGAAAAAAGCCTGTAATAATCTTTCCATTCTCTTTGGTTTGCATTACTGAATTACCGAATCCATTCCTCTTCTTTGATTTTTGAGATGCATTTTACATTTTTACGATTTCTTCTCTGCAATATATGTTTTTTTTAATCATCTCCACGAGTGAAATGTACTTTTAGCGTTTGTGTATCATTGTACAAAGAGAGCCAGCCGTATTGTCACTGAGCGCAGTGACATAACAGCACACAGCGCTGCGCGGGCGCCGGTCACACCGCGCACCACCTTACGAACACCGCGGGTCCACCTCGGAGTTGTTGACTTACCAAATATTGAGGTCGATATAAATACACTCGCCATTACGTCACTTCTAGGTCAGCAAGAGCTTGTTTCTGCACAAAGTAAACCAATACAATATTTGACTCAGAATTGAACATTTTAATATGTATATGTATTGCCTCACCTGTTGAACTGATTCATTTTAACATAACAGGCAATATTAGGTCAAATAGCAAATATGTATTTTTACATGTATCTAATAACTTTTAAGAATCTTTAATAACTACAACAGTATTGATCCCGGTTTTGTTTCTGTGCCAGCTATACAGTAAGGAAATTACATACTGTGTCGTCACACCATGCGCCCTGGCAGTGGCCTCCGATTAGAAAGTTGAGGATAAACCTTGGACGTTAAGGACATAGGACGTAACACCATCTGAGGACGTAATAGTAAACCCCGACACTCCTGACAGAGTAACGCGTATCACGGACATCCCTGACAGCTGTCACCGGTTATTCAATGTCATCAAACATTTCAGCCAAATTTTACATCATAACTCTAATTTTCCGGTCGTTGAACCCGCGATAGCATCTCGTCTTGTCACACGACGCATTGTTCTCGAGACACTTGCTATTATTTTGGCCAGATGCATCCGGCACACACGCCTTTCTATTTGCAAATTATACTCGTCTATTAATATTCCACTGACAATTTGACAAGGCCTTAGATAATGTAGCTTGTTACTCTTACGCAAATAAAAAGAGATGAGGACAGATTAAGCAGCCGTCTGTGCCAACTTATACGCCGATTGTTATAACAGGTAGACATGCTGAAATTAGTTGATAAGTTAATGAATTAATTTGACAGATTTTATTACTCGTTGCTGTAATAAAAATGTTAAAATAAAAAAGGCAGAAAACTAAATACAATTTTTTTGATTTATGCATTCATAAAGATTATGAAAATGTATATTTGATAAAGTGTGGAGGTCATCGAAGCTAATCAATGTTATTGCATAAGAGAGCGGGCGGCTGGCGGCGAGCGACGCGCGCCGCTCTTACTCGAACTTATTACGTTATATTTATTGAACGGTAATACGAGTACAACTAAAGTTTACATTTGATCTTCCATTTAAAAACGTCAGTTATTATCTAATAAAAAAATCATTGTGAGTTATTAAACCTAACACTAATTGAGTCACTTTCAGTAATGTACTTATAATAAATACTAAAAAAAATTATCTTGTTAAGTCCTAGTAGCTTCTTCATTTATGAGGATCATAAAAACGAAATATCATCATCAACTTACAGCTGTCATCTGATGAATTGTTCTTATTCAACGCTTGCTAGATTTTGCAACCGTTTGATGAACTGGCTTATTCCACTAATCCCCGTTGACAGGGGATTATAACTTACCTAAAAAAATTGTTCGAAAAAAATGCTTAGATTTTCCATATTATTCTAATTTGTGCCCACGAGGCCTAAACCGGCGCATGCAAACCTCAAGCTGTCGCAACGTAGCCTTCCTAATAAACAGACATTTATGATAACGTTGCGACATCGATCGCGAAACCCAACGCTTGGGCCCACTCACACACCGTTGATCTGAGAAATGCTCTGCTTGATTACACCGATACACGATACTCTTACAACAACAAAACTTTAATGAATGCTTTAACATAAAGCTTGCGACATCATTTAAATTGATTTTCTAGTCATATAATTACGTAATACTCCATTTCATTCGTAGCAGCGGCGTAGCAACTGCTACGAGTGGTCTACGCGAGCGCGTTGATGTCTTTTGTACCGCGTAGGGCGCGATGACTTTTCGGAAACTACATTATTATTAATAGAGGGTATATAAGCAGGTTAAGAAATAGAAGTAAATAAAGACATGCAATGCATTGTTATGCTGTGTAGGTATTACAATATAATATATCTTATGTATGTATTATGTGAAAAAAGGTTCATTTAAAAGAGGAGCCTATTCCTACCTCAAAGGCCGGCAACGCATCTGCAGTGCCTCTTGAGGCTGCAGTTGTCTGTGGGCGGTGGCAATCACTTACCATCAGGTGTGCCACTCGCTCGTTTACCCAATCTTCCACAAAACATTTTTTTACGAGGATGCTTGAATCCCATATAAACCATAAACAATTTCAATAAACAACGAATGTGTCCTAGGTCTTGATAATTGGCGACAGTTAGTATGAATGCAGGTCGGCTGAGAAACAAATTGTAGCAATCGATCCCAGCGCCAGTTCTTGCGCGCGCGTACAATGCCCGCCCGCGGGTTCCCACGGCTGCGCCGGCGCAGCTTGCTGCAACGCTTGCATGGGAATATCGCACCAAAAACTCATATTATCTACAGAAAACCTTTAGCTTAAATTAAATGTGCAAATCTCTGAGAATTTTTACTCTACGTATTCGTTATAAGTATTAAAAAATTGATTTATATTTATGGTATTCAAAATAGTGTTGATTAATATTCATAGCATTCATTAGTATTTTATGATAGTGTAACTTACTTAGTGATGATTTACAAAGACGTTTGCCACGTGATCAAAGTATAGATAACATCATGTCTCCCGCTGCCACTTGGCAGCAAGGTGCTAATTCGTCTGAACACCATCGTCGTCAGCGACTGACGCAAGCGCAGGCTACATACACAACAATGTTGATCAGTTTTATTGAGATGATACTGTTTGTAGGTACTCTAGTGTGAAGAACGGAGAGGTCAATGTTCTAAGTAAATTGTAATATTATTCCACAGCATTTAGGCTACAGGGTGCTTCGATACAAAAAATCAAAACGAGGATAAACTGGTTATGATAACTATGATCTGCCCGTGGCTTCGCTTACGCCAAATCCGAAGGAAAATGCAGCTTTCATGAATCAATTTCTGAAAAAGTAGTTTTAGATACTACCTTTTAGGTATACCAACTAGGTCAGTCAGCTTCATCTATGTAATCAGACGAACTTACACACACATTTTGTAAAACACTATTAGTAGAAATACATAAAGTTACTTAAAGTACTAATGCTTTTTACAAACAATAGTTTTTGCATAAGTAAGTAAATGTTTGAGATCCGGTTTGAGCTAAAGCATTAAAAACAGAAACATTTTGATTTCACAACGGAACGTGCTGAACGCGGTTTTGTAAGACTACGTTTTGGTCGTAAAAAATATAGTAAGCACCAGCTCTGAAGTTAGTTCTCATGTTGTTGTTGAAGCAATGCGCTAAACGCTAAATGTCACCTCTGAATGACGGGGCCTTACATGTGAAAAATTCAATTTGAATATTCGGACGTTTCTTAATGAGTTACATCGTTTTTGGACGATTAAATCAACCTAAGAACTCGCTCTAAATACCTAGGAACAAGTATTTCGTACTGAAAATTTGGTCCTTGAGGTCAAAAATCAAAACTCTAATGAGTCTCAAAGTCAAAGTCAAAAAGCATTTATTCAGTAGGACCGCGTCAGTTAACTCCTGTTCCTTCGCGATACCGTGAAGAATGTTCATGTGTTTGTTTAGCCCAAACATTTGGATATTTCACACAAAGTAAAGCCCCTAGTTCCTTTTACACAAGAAATTCCCTCAAAAAATACTTATATGACCTTCAGATTAGCAAAAGCACAGCGATGTCACTTATGAATGTTATGTTCAGTAGCCGCATTCTAAACAAACAGACAGCAAGTTGCACAACGCGAGGTGTCAACGCGCAGTTCCCACACCCACACTTGCACGATGCGGAAATACCTAACTACATAAAAAAACGCGCGAATTTATTGGGTTTTTTTTTTCAATACTTCCGAGTCAAGTGAAAATAAACTTGTATTATTACACGTATTACGTTTTAAAACCAAAAAGGAAACTCACTTCAATGATCGAACGTCAAAAATCACAAGAAAATTATAAGTTTTCGAGTTTTACCGCAAAAGTAAACGCCCTTCAAGAATAACATCTAACAGGCACCACATCGATAGTTTAACCTTTCAGACAAAAAAATAAATTAGCATCACATAGAACCTCCTTCTTTTTAAGTCGGATAAACTTGATTGAGTCATAATCCATAATTATTATCGCGGTGATTCAGAAGGGGTGCGGGGCAAGGGGCGGGGGCTCCAATGCGAACGGGTCCACTTTTACCAGCGTCTGTCCTTGCGCAGCCTCTCACCTCGCACGCACCCGCCTAAATATAACTCAATTATCTTAAAAGTTCTACATTTTTCAACGGCCTTGTGATAAGAAAACAACGTTTGAATCCTTGCTTAATCGGCAAGTGAATATTATCAATTATAAAATAAACTGAAAGGGAATCTCTTTTGGAATCTATACACTAAAAATAAGATGATGTTCATTGCAACGCTCATCCCTTGAGTGCGTGGGAATATTGTAAAGAAATTGTATTTTTATGGTTTAATTTATACTGAACTCGAAATGAGAACAAGACAATGTATACCAATATCATTCGGTTCAAGCAGCTTGGCATTCAGCTAATCCGGCCCGGCTGTCGGCAGGTATTGTACCGATTAGTGGACAATACCGGCATTGTGCGCGCGCCGATCTCACTCTCAATACCGTTGCAATAAACTCGCGCGAACGCGCACAATACTCCATTTATTTCGCCTTATAAGTCGTATTTTTCGTGCAATCAGGATTCTTTTGTGAACGAGTAGCGACTGCATTGTCAATGATACATGCACCTTAATTTGTATACGTACGAAATGGTATACCATGTATAAAAAGACGTTCTGACTCTATAGTTTGGTTGAGAGAACCGGGAAGAGCTCGTGCGTGATGTTGCTTAAGTTAATCGACGTTTTGCGTGCTCACAAAATGACCCTTCCAATTTGTGTGTAACTACTGATGTCGATAACGCACTTCCGAGCTATCGGAGAACACGTCAAACTATTCCTGGCCATGAAGACGTCGAAAAGGCCTCCAAAAATTCCCCGGCACACCAGCACCAGAAGCATGGGCTGACATAATGGCGTTACTCTCGATAAGTGGTTACGCAACAAGGCGGCGCGTCACCGCGATCGCTTCCTCCGCTCAGCGACCACCAGCTTTAGAAAGGCAATCCTGAACTAATTCATATCTTATGTTGCCATTACACAACATTTCAAAGAGGCTGATAACAATACTCGTTTCTTTCAAATAAAATATTAACAAACTTTAATATATCAATGAATAACTTATAAAAAAATTGTGTTGCTTAAGATCATGTTTTGTCTTATTTTCATGTTTAAAGTACAAGTGTCAACGTTTGTCATGTCGGAGCTTCGATCAATATCGGAGTCAGTAATTGTATGCCACTAACAAATGCTGTGAGTTTTGTATGTTTGATTGTGTAGGTATAAATCTAACCATCGAACATTTATTAAAAATTATTTCACGTTTTAAAATAACATGGACACGGCTATACATATATCAACCTAGACAAAATCAGTGCAGGAAGATATACCTCATCATAAATAAATCAAAGATCAAAGTTGCTCTATCTCAATAAATTAACACATTCATAATTATTTACTTAATATTTCATCAACGTCACATCACTTACCTACAGCATATTTTTATATTTCCGCACCAGTTCACCTTCACGCGCGTGTATTTCACTATTTGAATAAATGATTAGTTTTACCTTGGTGAGGTTTGATAGAAAATTAAAAATATTGGGATCTCAATTACATTAAAATGATGCAGTCATTTTGTTACATGAACACCTATCACTGCTGCAAGGCAATAGCTAAAGGAGAGGCGCTTTAGTCCGTCGTAATAAATAATGACTTCAAAACAATGGACTCTTATATTTCAATATGTAAGTGTTCTGTACGTGTCTATACATCGGAGCGAACATTACGTTATCGCGGCTTACTTAACACTTTACTCAACTCTACGTGCTCAACGAGAAGCTGCAGGGCCTGGGACATTGTTAAAGTCAAAAAGCAAGCATGGAGTAGACTTGCCCGCACCTACACTATCTTTTTAGCTTAACTGCAATAGCATTATTGACAATTATTATATCAAATCAAATCAAAATCAAATTTATTTCAGGCAACATTAGTCAAGTAAAACATGTTAAATACTTAAAACTACGGCCCATTATAACATAAATACCTTAATCTAACATATACAGGGTGTAAAAAGACGTCTACCGAAGCCGAAAGGGGTAGGTACAGCATCCCAACACACAACCAAATCCAAAAGGATTTTCCGAAAAAATAATTATATCTGGAGAAAATAGCGTTTGAAGAGTACTGTTTGCGTATGTTCTGGGCGCGTTTTTTTACGTAGATTGCTGGATTTTGAGTTTTAACTGTTTTTTTCTTTAATAAATGAAATTATTAGGTTGGTACGGTCTGAATATGTTGTAATAGTAGTAAATAGCCGAAAATTACATAAAATGACGAAGCTTAGCCAAAAAATTTTTTTTGCTTTTTTTTTCGCCAAATAGGTTAAGAATTATGGTCTGATTGCAACCCCTCAGTTTTCGGTAGTTGTCTTTTTACACCCTGTACATAAAATAAAAAGCACATAGTGTCGGTGACGTGTGTGTGACACACGATATTATATGTGCTGCCGGTAAACTGTGAAGGAGGTTTTTGGCCACCCTTAAACATCCCATCCAGAGTTGATCATTCACTAAAATATAATATTCATTAGAAAACTACTCGTACTGCAAATTCAAACAAAAAAAACATTGTCTAATACAAAAAAAATATTCCAAATAGATTGTAAGCTGGCAGCTACATCCGCCTTAACTGACGCAGTAATACAGTAATATGTTTTGATTTCTGTTAATTATTGGTCAAGGAGTTTCCTTGGTCGGTGCGCCGAGGTTTTGGGTATTTTCCCAAAGTGAAAGGGCATTATTTAAATAAACGTTTACACTCATATTTGCAACATTAATGCATTCGGGTACCTGCCACAGGCAAAGTATTACTTCGCTAAGTAGCTCTTTGCGATGGAATGTTTTATTTCATCACAATGATTATTTTGTAAAGACGTAGAGTTGTTAGATTGTTACATTTACGATGTGATGCAACTTGAGTGGTGCTAATTCTGTTATAAACATTGCACTCAGCGGGCGGCCAGTCGCTCGGCTTCAAGCAAACCATTCACTCTATTAATTTAGAAACCTTGCAACGTATGATTATATTGTGAGGTTAATAAGCAGCTTATGATGCCCGATGGCTGGTGCACTGGGGTTAAAGCACGTGCACAATCTCCGGCCTTGCTCCCCGCGACCTGCGGTGCCTGACTGCTGCAGCGGTGGAGCCGCCTTCTCCGCCACTGTGATGCCGTTTTTACCGCTCTCTTACCAAACCGATGACATTACCAATGTACGATTTAGTAGCAACAAGGTAATTTTGATTGCGAGGCTTTCATGTCATCTTATGTGCGGTGTTGTGCAATGTTTTCGCAAGTTGACGAGCATTGTTTACGAAACTAGCAATTGGCTCGCACGTGACCGGCGACGCTAATATTCTAAGCTTTGACCCATTATAGAATTATGAGATATAATTGTCGTCCGCGGAGCTGACGTCAGGCACGTGCGGCGTGTGCGCACACACGTACTCGCATCCAACTAGGAATTAATTGCATAGTTATAGTACATTTTATAGTTCGTTATGGCCGTTATTGCAACATTATTACTCAAAATGTATTATAAGGAAACCCTAGCCAGTGGGTAAACCGTTTCCTTATAATCCAAAAGGTTATAAGTTCAAGCGCGTTAATGTAAGCCCTTTCAAAGTGGAAAGTAGCAAGCGAGACCACGTCAGCAGCGGTAAGGCTGAGTTAATTGCAAAACTTGGGGAAAATCCTCTCTCCTGGCCTTCGCCGCGTCACGAAACAGTAGCATCCGTTTTCCTCATCGGATCAGCTGGAAATGATTCATTGAGTTTGCAGCACTACTATTAAGTACGTACATATTTGTGTTGTCAAGTACTTGCTCATAATCTGTTCACAAATGAGATAGGTTCAGCCACGCCTGCGACTAATTGACTCGCCGCTTGCGCAAGAGCCTTTCAAATGTAACAAGTAACCATATACAAGGCATGGTTCTGAGTAAACTATTGATTTATATCAATTTCAAAAATGTTAATTTACATCGATCCGTCTACAAATGTTTAAAGGAAAAACCTGAAACTTTTATTTACCTAACAAGATATTGGAAGATTCATAATGTATGAGAGAAAAAGAAGAAGGAAGATAATAAAAGTGGATTGCAATGGGAGGCTTTCAATTTATTAATATGCTTTCTCCGGAATGAGGACATTAGACTAAATAATAACAGAACCGCGTCAGTGCGGAACAGCGGCAGCTGCAGTAATAACGTCCCGCCCGCCCCGCCCCGCCCTGCCCCGCCCCGGCCTGAGCGGGTGTCGCGGCCCCGCCCGCCTCTCCAGGGTTGGCTAGTTGGTTTTGAAGTGTAATGCATAGAACACAAGTAATAAATAATCTATACAAAACAGGGTTACTAATATAAATATCACACAAAATATTATTACCTAGTAGAAACAAAAAGTAATATGTCCTTATGTATGTAAAATTTTTGTGAAAAGATGCCGAAACGAATCCTGAAGGTAAGTATATGTTTTTCAAAATATACATGAGAGAGGGTTTTGATATCATTGATGATTTGGTTGTCTTTCCTGTGGACAAGGCCGATTAAGCTGAGCGGATGGATCAGATGCTGGGCATAGGTTGCCTTCTGACGCTGTATAAATCATCTATTATAAATGTAAAGGCCTAAGTTTTATATAAGTTTTGTGTGAAATAACCGCGAGTGTCAGCCTGCCAGCCCTAGCGCGCACTCCGCGTAGTCTACACGGTAATCAGGCGGCCCCGCGCCTGTCTTTAAACAAATCCATGACATTTGCTGCAGGAAGCCGCGCGCGCCACCATATTCATTTCAAATGTAATGACTCTTACTTAACTGACCAATACTTAAATTCATGTAACTTATCGTAAACAAAATTTTGAATTAGACTAACTAACTTTTTATAGTTATGGCCGGCGTAAATTTACACTTCAGTGACATACTTTACCTTCCGCATTTATATATTTCCATGTACCTAATGTTGGTTCGGTAACGTGCGCATTGTCCCGCCGGCTCCTGCTCGCGGCCCGCGGACGCAACATCAACAATTGTGTAACTCCCATTGTTGTTAAAACAATATCCTCACGTAATAGGTAATTGCTGGACTTTTCCGCGATTCGTCAGTCCAGGCCGCGGCCTAGCTTCCTAAGCGGCCATTTCATATGTACGCCATGTTGACTCTCACAATCGCGACTCTCTGCTAGTAAGCATTAATTAAATAAATAAATAATTCTGGACATTTCACACACAAGCTTGTACTATGGGAACTGATATACTTAGGTACCTACTACTTATATACTTTTTGTTTGTAAATACATACATACCAGAAACATCCAGACCAGAGATAAATATTTGCAGATCATATAAACATTTATCCCGGGGTGGACATTAAACCCGCGACCTTCTGCATCACAAGCGGGCCTTCACCCACTTACACATTATTAGACAGTTTAGAAGGCATCTTCTAATACTTACCTAGAGCTGTGTCTATTTATTCGAGAGATCAGAGATCGTTGATTTATTCTGGGTTTTTTTTTCAAAAAAACATGAACCTACCTTTCATAACTGACAGCACTTCAATCATCAAAAAAAAATGCCATTTAAGTATTGTTCGGAATTGTAGGAAAACAATTAATAACTCTATTTTATTCTATTCACGGTTATTTTAAAGTGCAATAATAAGGAAACGACCGTGGCTTGTAAATGGATAAAAAATTACATAATTAACGAGTCATGGCTCCTGCGCTGTGCGCGAGGTATTAGCCACGGCACCCAGGTAGGTACCGAGCGGGTGTCGCCTAATGGCGGACAGCACGAACACGTCTATTGAGCACCTTCTGCCAACAGCACAGTCATCACAACTTATGTAAAATAGCTTTGCAATTATTATTAAACAAACTACGAGTACAGGCAAGCTAAGAGGTACTTGGGACAAGGTTTTTTGCACATTGTGTATGTAAAGGCATGACGTATTATTCTATAAGTCAAAATATATAAGTATATCGGTATTATTGATTTTCCGGTACGTGTCTACACCAATAGCACCAGCAGTTTGTCAGGAAGTCGTTTGTGTGATGAGCAGCGCGGGTTGGGACATCGTTTTTCGGAGAAGCGTTGATGTAACAAATTATGCAAAACATCAAACATGATAGACCGCTATTAGGCTGGCGATAAACGGCGGTCATTAAGCAGAGGTCAGGCGGCGCGATCTGTAGATCGTTATCCAGCAACTCAAGTTCTATTATTCGAGGAGTTGCAACAGCTGTTGTCATCTCAACTGATGACTGAAGACGTTCAACAATAACCGGCGATAACTGTCCAAGATAAATTATTGTTCAGCCATATCATTTATTTTGATTACTATTTGAGGTTTTCAATATTGAAATACATAAATATTTAAATGAATCTGTACGAATTATAGGTAAGAACTAATAAATTAGAGATGCTGTAAGTTAGTTAGCGTAATGACTGGAGAATGGCCGAAGCATTTTTTTTATTTTCTGTAAAAAATGCCTCAAAGTCTTATCGAATCGTCTCTGCCCCATTCAGCTCGAATAAGCACACAATCTTCATTCACTAGAATGCGGACTCGTTCACGTCGGTCGGTCAATGTTTGCGTCGCACACTCCTGCTGTGCTGCGCATTATGTTCACATCGAGTCTCATGCGTTCAAGTTTCCATTCATCAGACTCATTATAACAAGCATGCTATATTCTCGCAGTACTAAAGTTATAAATCAATTGACGAATAAACTGTTTTTTAAAGCAGAGCCGTGAAAGTGCTGAGCGGCGCCGGCGCGGCGCAGCGTCGCGCAACACCAGCTAATAAGAACATTGCACACTCCACTCTCCAATTTATTGGCTATCCATTATTTATCAATTCCTAAAAGCTGTCTGCTCAACTATTGCGCAGTTTTCTTTCAAAATCCTATTTCAGTTCATAGCGGGTAATTTAGTATACCTAATTGGCAGGTTATTATTATTTGTATAATAATGGGTTTGCGAGTATGGCTTCACCGCAAAGATCTAGGGATGTATGGATGGTTGCAGCTCGCACGGCTGGTTGCTCAAACCTGGCTCATCCGGCAGATAACACCTTGTTTAATTAGTCTCGGTCATTAGGGCTCGCGCCTCACGTGTGCCCGCCGCCCGCGCTTTATAATCATTTATTGTTATATACACGTACCTACTTAATAGTTATTGTTATAATAACGTGCAGCTTAAGACAGGGTGGTGATGATGATCATTTGATAGATCAGATTGTAAAACAAGGCTAGCGTCAAAAGGATATCCGCGAAATGCTCTATTTCCTGCACAGTAAGTATAATAGCTTAATAAGCAATGCTCATACAAACACTGAACGCGCAATCAGCACGACAAACTAATTAATAATATGAATTTAGACAAAGGAAGGTTCCGTATTTTATTTTGATAGTAATAGATAATATACCTACTATTAACGGTTTAAAAGATTAAGAGCGCTGTGAAAAATGGCAGAGCCTTTTGGCACCCTTGTCGGGTACGGAACCTTAAAGACTATCTATAAGAGTCGGTAAACGAAACAAAAGCTCCGCGAGAGCTTTTAATCGGCCTTCGTGATGATGGAAAGGAGCCTGCAGCAGCCGTTCTGCAACGAGGCCGCGGGGCTGGCCGAGGAAAACGAACTGGTTTCAAGACTTACCTTTTTGTTAACTAAATGGGTTCCGAGGCCAGTGAGCACTTTTAAAATGCAAGTTTAATTTGACGTTTACCTTCATTTTGGATCCGGCTCTAAATAATGTGAGAAAATGGAACATTTTGGGTACCTAGCCGTGTATTCGCTGGATCGAAGCGTGTAAACTGTAGGTACGGGAACCTCTCTCGAGGACTATAACCATGCTTCGTGATTGGTTACATACAAGTGAGGCAAAAATATATTAAATTTAAATTGAGCCTCATGAAATTTTAAATCTCAAATAGTCCTGTATTTTCAGAAACAATATAGAAATACAAGTGTGTTTAAAATTTGAATACTAGGTAGGTAATTAGGAAAAAAATGAGGAAAATATTAGTACCTAATCTTAGAAAGGCCTTATCACTTAGGCGTGTATAGCAAACAAAAGTCATTTTCATTCGCGTCTGCGCCCGCGCAGTCGCCGACAAAAACGTTCACGTGCCTCACCTGCTAACGGGCTGTGATTGGCGCGTAATAACCATCACTTTAATCACCATTACAGGACAATTCTCTTTTTTTACAATTTTCTTAATTGAACGACAAACCATTAATTAGAGCATTACGAGATAAATAGGGTCCTTGTTCCTCACACTCGGGTTCCGTACAAACGGCGAGAGAGACTAGATGATTTACAAAACAGGAGGCAAATTATGCCCACAATGAATAGGACGATGTAGTGCCTCTCAGTAACACAGGTAACTTCAACCGTCACAATCAACGATTCATTTCTGTGGTTACAATTAAAACTTACCGAAAGAATGACAGGATCACGACTCCACCAAGACATATTCATACTTTATTTACATAACGTTCATGTACATACCTACCTACTCGTATAAACCTGACTGTAGTTTTATTATAAAGTAGGTATAGGACGAGCTCTGTCCAGCGCAGTTGCGTCAGCAGAGCGCGGCGACTACGCTCGAGAATACTAATGTGCTCTACATGTGTAAACAACCTCCCAACCTCTCAACCAGCAGGCTTCCTCGCTGTGTTGGAATTTGCCAATATTGTATAATATTGAAGGTACCTCACACTTCTCATAGGTGGGCCATTAATCGAAATAAATAAAGGGATAAAGCCAAGTCATTCAGAAAAAGTGCGTGTGGTGTGATAAAGGTCGCGGCACACCGCGCGGCGCAACCTCACGTGTTGCGTAATGTCGCGTAGCCTGCATACACAACACACACATGCGGCATTCACGTCGCGAGCAGAGCTCCGCCGGTCCCGTTAACACCGCATTCACACAACGAGGGCTAAACACACTCCACTTTAACTAATAGCTAAAAATCCGTGGACACTGAATACATATTACACATTACCACCTACCTGTGCGGTACTTTACCTTGATGCAACATTTTTTAAGTTATGTTTAGGGGGGTCGTACGACTCACGAGCTGCTGAAACAAACACACTTGCAGTGCAAGTTCCAGTGGCTGGGAGAGCGTATATACTCTCTGACCCTCCGTCGATGTCATTACTAATATTTGGATTTTCTGATTGCAGGTGACGAATTTAATTTGCAACGGAGAGAAAATCGGTATTTACGAGTATTAGTTAATAGTGAAGAGAAGACTGTAACAAAATGAGGACGTCGGTGTACATATTAGCGACGTTCGCGTTCGCAGCGACGCTCGCGGCGCCGGCGCCCGAGCCCGCGGCGCAGCCCGAGCCGCAGCCCGCCGCCATCAACGACCTGACACCTGAAATTATTGAAATTATCGCACCAGCAGCCAGCGCACAGGTATGTCAATTGTAGAGGCTTTGTAATGAACTACCATTAAAAACATCATTATAACTATGCTTGGCACAATACCTTGGAAATATTATCGGTAACAAAATTAAAATTAATTACCCCGAATAATAGTAAAACCACAATTTGAATAGATAATAGACAACGCAGGCAATAAGATATTAACAGAGTTGCGTCCTTGTTGCGCAGTCACGCACTCCTGCGACCGACGCGCGACGGCGCACGGGCGCGGCGCTCTCGGTGTAGCGCGCACCGCAAATACGCTCCTATTCTATTTTATTATTCCGCTTGAAATAATTCTATCATATAAACAACAATAGGCCATGAATACCATGCATTGTATGTAACCAGGACCGAGATTTAACCGCGTATATTAGCGTAAAGTTAAAGGCACACTGTATTTTATGTTCCGATTCACAATACCTCATAAATAACTACATGCTGATTGTATTGTGAACGAAATTGTCATGTAGGTAGGTACAAAATATTCCCGTCGCTTTTCTCTCAGAGCAACTGGTAGGTAAGTGTTACTTTACATTAGCAGTAATGCACACGTAGAATAATAAGTTTCTGTATTCAAAGTATGATTGTTTTGCTCAGGCTTAAAATAAATAAATAGGTTCCTATCTGAGAGACACCTCCGATGAGACTATGTTCCGCGTCTCGCGCCTGCGCACGGCATCGCGTGTTCTTAATACCTATACCTACTAATTAAGTAGTCGAGGTTTGCGTACCTACGTAGGTATTACAATCATTAAAATATTAGGTACCTGCCTAATTGCAATTCTTCGATGAGTAGTTATTGTATTCTTTGTGTTGTGACACCGGTGACCCTACACCTCGATGACCCCTAGAGAAATATTTAAAAACTGTTAATGCGACCCTAATTTGTGAAGACAAAGAGAAATCGGCAATGTCTAAGATCAAGGAAAACTTGAGGTCGTTTTCCGTGCGCTGGCGCAACTCCCGCCTCAATGCAATGGCACTTCAAGAACTTTGACACCTTGACTCAACCTCCGGCACAATATAGGTACCTACCTACCTACCACCAGCTGCTCTTATATTATATAATTATTAAACATAGCTGTCCGTCGCGGTGTTACCCGCGTTCCTTCGGGAAAACTTCACTTTCCCGGGATAAAATATAGCTTATGTTCATCAGGGATAATGCCGGATTCTAATGGTGAAAGAATTTTACAAATCGGTCCAGTAGTTTTGGAGCCTATTCAATACAAACAAACATACAAACAAACAAACAAATCTTTCCTCTTTATAATATTATTATTATTATATATTATATTATATAGTATAGATTATCTCGATTATTCATTTTTGCTTACATCTATAGTTATAAAAATTTTATTTGTACGAGAGAACTTGAGCAGCTTCAGCAGCTTGTTACAAGATCTGCCATTGATGTTTCAGGAGACGCTGGCAACGCTGAACCTGGGCGCGCCGGGCTCCGAGCTCAGCGAGCGCAACAAGCGCACCATCGGCATCCTGCGCCAGCTCTTCCCTACGCTCACGCAGGTACTGAACCATCCCCAACCCCCACAACATCCCAACTCACCCTGGACTAGTCAAAGGCCGCTCCAGGGATTGCTCTAGTAACTATAGATCGTTTGATGAGCTAGAGACCAAAATGAGTGAGATATTTGAACCTAAAACTCGTTTTAGCTTGTACGAAACGTAACCAGAAACGAGGAACAGATAGACGTAAGTTCGTTAAGTGGGATGATCTTAGTGACTTTAACCCCCTGGTCAATTTTAACAGATTTTTATTCTGCCATAAGGTTGCGCACGTTGGAAGTAGATTTCTATACACATCATGTTTGCCTTGAAAAGGGAGGTCCTTCACAGTTCACACGCACCAGCGGAACAACGTGACAGCCACAGCAAAGTGCTGACGGGACCTGCAGGGAGCACGCACCGGCTCTGCATCACATTCACTTTGATCATGTTTCTTCTCTCTCACAGGAAACTTCGCATCTCCAAAAACTTAAGCTTCACTCATACAATTTCCACTCGCACTGATATCATCGAACAGCCTTCGCTTACAGATCGCGAGCATAATGATCGGATATCAAACAGTCTGTACTAGGTGGGAATGTGTTCTAGATAATCGAACAGAAGGTACAGCAGCTCACGAGCATGATCCTACAAACGTTCGGGCCCGTGCTGCTGCGCAGCTTCCTCGGCGGCGGACGCAGCGGCAACGCAGGCGGCGGCGGCGGCACCGTCGAGCTCGACGACGACGACGACGACGATGATGATGATGATGAGCCGCTGACGTCCGCACCCACCAGCAGCACCCCCGCCGCGCCGACCAGTGCGGACGCGGCCGCCGAGGCGAGCAGCTCGGCGCCGGAGCTGCGCCGGCGCAGGCGCGCGCTGTACTTCCGCCCGGTATGACGTCACGCACGTCACCCTCACCAGCCTGCCAAGGACGGCAGCGCGCGCGCAGACCGCGAGCCCATCGCCATTCATTGTCACGTCACCTCACGTCGATCACCGATCACCGACCACCGCCATCGTCCCGCCCGCTCCGGACGCTCGCTGACTTGCCGCTTCGGTTTCAGACCGCGGTGGAAGAGAACCAGCTGCTGTCGGGCGCGGAGTCGCAGCAGGCGGAGGTGCGCGTGGCGTTCGGCGAGCAAGCGGCCGCGGCCGACAAGGCGCCCGCCGCTAGCGAGGACCAGCTCGCCGCCGCGCAGAACACCGCCATCGACGAGATCTCGCTCGACGACGCGGAAGGCAGCGAGGAGAACAGGAACAAGAGGTCGGTACCCACCCGCTCTGGCTCATCTAGGCACTTATGCTTTAAAGACCGATTCGGATCATTCCGAGAGACTGTAGTTACTTCAATGTCAAAATAATTTGCAAATGTAGCATTGAGAATCGATTGCGACCGCAGCGTTGATTTTGTTTTATTTCCGCAACGAGGCGTGGCTCGATTCCATTTACTTCGGTAAATGGACTCTGAAACGAAACGGTTCTTTCATTCCATATTATTGCAATGCACCGATTTAATGCTGTTTCAAAGCTGTTATATAGTAGAAGTAATTGAGTAGGTACATGTGATTACATGGCCGAACCAACACGGATCTGAGCAGGTTAGAAATAGAAAATGTTTATTTCGTTCACATTTTACAAAACATGGTTGAAGTCTCCTTTTAAGTAAGAAATACTTGTATTAGGTTAACACCCGAGTTGGCCGGAACTCTACATCTTTCACAACTCGTTGCGCGATCCGCTGCTGAATTTTTAGTCGATTGTCTCTGCGGCACGCGATAAAACCACTTAATTGCTAAATATTATGTATGGGCCACAGACGACGGCGATCTCGGCAACAATAGTTCGAGAGCGGCGGCTTTTTGCTTTACTTTTCGTTTCACACGTTTCGATTTCGCGGCGGAGTGTGCCGTGTCGGCGGCTGGCAGTGCGCGGATCATGTAACGCCACTTGCGTGGAATAAATTAGTGTTACGATGCGATTGCGGTACAACTGCGATGCTTACAGACGCACAGAACTATCTAGATTTACCTACTTAAGTTGTATATTATTTAGCGGAGCTATGACGAAACTGACCACATGCCTTATGAAGTGGTCAATTAACCCAGTTCCGTCGCAGTCATCGACATCGTCAAGTATCAGGTGATGATGTTATCGCTGTCATGTTTCAGATTTTTGAGCTTCGGTGGTCAGGGAGGCTCCTCCGGCGGCGGCTCGGGCAACTTCCTCTTCGACATCGTCAGAGTAAGAACCTTCTTCATTCAATCAGCTACCTAATTCTTCTTACCATCACTATAACCTTCTCTTTCTACTTTCTATATCTTCTCTTCCTAAATAATCATAACTGACGACTTTATACTTTGACGTGACTCGTTCGCAACAACCGGACTGGAGGCATCCAGCACAAGATTCAGGAGGAAAGGGATGGCGCATGCGTGTTGAGCGTGGTGCGAGTGAGAAGGGTTGTGTTTCAGCGCGCGCCCGAGGCGATGGCCCGCGCGGCCGGGACCGCATACCGGCTGTTCGCGGGCACAGAGTCGCTGCGGCTCGGCCTCACCGCGCAGCACTCCGCCACCGCCGCGCTCGACGACCCACAAGTACACGGCACAACCGCAACAAGACCGCTCACCACCCTGCTCGCTCGAATAGCACTAGCATTGACGTAGTTTTGGCGTACTAAAAACATAGCACTAGCGTAGCATTAGCGTAGCGTTGGCGTAGCATCGACGTAGCAAAGTCGTAGTAGAACAGATAACTGTTTTTCTTGCACTCGTAGTAATTTAATGTAATTGAGCAGCTCTTAAGAGAAAAAAAACGTTAATAAAATAATAACGAATTAGCTCACCTTACATCACCAACTCTCTTTCTAAGTTGAATAATTAATTACAAAGACAAAGTTTCTCGCTTTTAAGTCCTTTTGTGTTTTTGTTATTGTTTCTGACCCTCTACAAGACAAGACACACGATCCCGTGCACCGCGGGAGAGCCTGCGACGGCGCCGACGGAACACGTCGTGTCGAGGTCATAGTCAACTCGACAGTTACAATATTGCCTTCAAGTATCTCCTCGAACTAAAGTATCAACTATGCAAATTGGGAGCTTTACTGATATTAGGCAATTTGTTAAAATGATTGGTTTCATCGACCTCGATATGAATTCCTCTCGAGAGCCTTGAGACACCGATCGCACCTAATCACCTGCAGTTTTGTAAGCGCGGTGTATGTACGTGATAACTACCTACTTAATATGACACGCTTTATCAACATGATGACTTTGAATATCGAAATCTTTATTTTATACTAACTTTTTTCTCTTTACTTAATAATTTTAATTTTTTACTTTACTGTTGTTAGTTACTATCATAGCTCTTCACCTACTGTTGTTGCACTGTCGTCGTTCTAATCTGATCCTAACAAATATTTCTAATTATTATTGTACTAGTAGTTAGAAGATAATGTAGTAGAGTCACAGTTTTGTCTACTTTGTTTGCTATTAGCCAAATTAGCAAATGGAGATGGCTGTATGAAATGAGATGTAACGACCTTCTTGGCTGTGTTCTTTCTACCATCCTTTTCTCTGCACTTATTATTATTATTATTAAGGAACCTACACGAGTAATATGTATTCATAATTACCTATTAAAATCATCTTTATAACGTAGGGTAGGTACATAGACTAGAACACATTTACGAGCAGTAGGTAGGTACCGACTTTTATGAGAGCACAATATTTAGTAGGGACCAAAATTACTCTACAATTTTTTCGTAGCAACAAACCTTTTCTTGAAGAGGTGCTCTACCATAGGTATAGTATAGACTAGCTTCTGCGCGCGGCTTGGCCCGCGTGGTACCAACATTTTGAAGCCTATATACTATTCCAGTTCACTATCTATGCCTATACCAAGTTTCATCCAAATCGGTTCACTGGTTTAGGCGTGATTGATGCACAAACATACAAACATCCAAACATCTCAACAAACTCACAAACTTTCAGCTTTATTATATGAGTGGGATATTACATGAGTGGGATTATTATATGAGTGGGAAAGCTAAGCTAAGTATTGTTATGTGGTTGCAGCTGGTAGCGGGTTCTTCGTCGGGCTCCAGCGACTCCGGCGCGTCGGAAGGCGATGATGCAGGCGCCGCCAAGGGGGACAACCTCACGGAGGGTGTGCCCGGGCCCATCACCCGTCTCTTCATCATCGCCAACCGCGGCATCGCTAACCTCATCCAGGACCTCATCCTGCGCATCGCGCAGACCTCCGAGAGGATAGTCAACTTCAAGGCGCGGCTGATCACCTCCATCATTTAACGCGCGCGCGCTTAGACAATAACTAGTGTAGTGTAGGGTAGGCGGGGCCTCGGCGCGCGGCGCGCGGCGCTCGCATGTAGGGAGCTAAGCTACTGCTCGACTGTAGGATGGTAACTTTAAACGGAGCCTTGGTATTAGGGAATGTTCGGAAGCTACTGGCGAGTGCGGCCCTCGGGCCGCGCAGCAGCCGACGCCGCACCGTGCCGCTGCAGCGCTGCGACGCGGGGCGACAGCGGCGCGGCAGGCACGGCGCGGCGGGCGCGGGCGCCGGCCGAGGCGGTGATCGAGTGCTCAAGCTTTTTATACCGTGACATTCTAGATTCGTTTTACGTTTGTAAATATGTATTATAGCGGAATTTGTGTAAACTAAATAGTTAAATTATTGTCATCTTTTCACTTTCATTGCGTTCGACGCGAGAGCTTCTGGTATTTATGGCTGTTATCGTAGATCGGATGTACCTACAACATGATCATTTTTTTTTGTTAATATTTTTTACTAAGATCCTAAGAAAAGAAAAATAAATTATAAAATATAATTTTGCATCCTATTTATTACCTACCGCGATTCCATCCCTCATCTTTATGTAGGTACGGTCAGCGTCACTAACTGGTAACCCCCCTTGCAGAACAAACTGCCTTATTACGAGGGTTACCAATTGGTGACGCTGACCGTACCTTCTAGGTATATCTATCAACCTACTTTCCTACCTATTGGTTAGAGAGGCCAATCCTAACCTCTCTTTAGTGCAAACAGTAGGTAGGTAGATATACCTAATATGGATCACCTAATAAAAAAATTATAGGCCCCAAACCGTGTTTGTTGCCCTGATTGTTCACGGTATTGGTCGCGAAAGAACAGGGAGTAAAATTTAGTTTTAAGACTATTCTAAATAATCCCAGCGCTCCTACTGAATAAATGCTTTTTAACTTTGACTTTTTACCTACCAAATGATCTATTACTTACACCACCCACTGCCTAACCTATTATGATCTATGTAATCAGTGATAAGATGCATAGCTCAGGTAGGGTAGGTACAAAGGTAGCTATGGGATAACAATACCTAATTAAAGTTGGTACCTACCTAGTAGGACTCGAACGACCCAAAACGTAGGGCAGGCGGCAGGCTCTACCTTTCTACAAACCACAGTGGTCAAGTACACAAAATTTATTCAGCCCACAGTTTTACCTCACGACAAATTATTCATAAAAGAGTCTACCAACTTGGCGACGCAGCCGACGCAGCATCGGCGCCGCGACGACAGCGTGGCGGCGCGCGGGAAGCGAGCGCTCTCGGGAGACGCGGCCCCGTACACCCGCCGCGGCGCCGGTCGGGCCCGCACTCCCGCGTGACTCTGCGGCCACAGCAGCGGGCAGGAGGGTAGCAGCGTTGATCTTGCTGCTAAACTTGTAGGACGAGGAAAACTCATATCCTTCCAAATTCGGCTATACTCTTATAGCATGAGTAGCTAAAATGTTAGTGAAAGAACCAATGAGTAAAATACACAGAGATTTAACACTCGCTAACATAAAGTCATCAATTCATCATAGTGCTAGCTAACGGTCGTATAAATTTTCATTATACCTTAGTGTGTGATACGGTAGATGATGATAAAAGTTTGCTTATTAATTAATCATTGGACTCGAAACAGAAATAGATAAAATAAATAAAAATAAAATAAAAATGTGTTTAAAAAAATACTTCAAAAACTTTGACGCACACAGCTTCACAGATGAAAAATAAGCTGCCTTGTCCTAACTCCAAATCTCGTTAGAGTATAATTTTCTTTGCTCCAAATGTACGAGTCCTACTACGTAGTCCCACATATCCTAGCGACTTAAATCATAACTAGACGTGATGAGCCTTTACCTTTTTTTTATCTTTTATTTTCCCCTCTACCAAAATGTATTTCAAACAAAATAAATATTTTACTTAATTTTAGTATTAGCGGTATAAATCAGTGTCAACTCGGCTTTACAATGACAGTGACACCTGACACCAACAAATGAAAGCTGCATAGCCATGAATCATCCATCATGACTGACATGAATATCAGTTGGCTTGGCACGTAATGTAAACATTCGGATTTCATTAAAAAAATCAGCAAGCTTATCATGTAACTCGTGACCAGTATGCAACAGGCGTAAATCTCGCAGTCATTTCTGTCAGACGTCAATTTTGTATTAGCTATCAGCAGAAATCAGCAGTTACAGTAGCAACAGCAATCGAGCACTAGGTCGCCCTCTGCCGGACAATCAGTAAACTAAAAAGTGCATTCTGATCGCATTGTTGGTACAATTTGATATTACGTAAGCACTTTTGACAGCAGCACGACAGCGGTAGCAAAGCGTTTTGAAGTAACAATCAGCAACAACCCCAGCACTTGTTTTTTGGCGATTGCTGAGATACTTTGTTAAATTTTGTGAAGTAAAAGTTGTGTGTGTGCTATGTAAGTTGTAATTTCTAATTTATCACAGCTATTTATTCAATGAGAATGTGCTTTGTACTGTTTTTTTACATAAGTATTCAATAGCCTCTAAGTTACATAAGCAATGTAAATAATCATGAAGAAGTTGGATATTGTGCTCTTATTTGGTACCTACATACACTTACATCAATAAATGTTTATTGTAGTACCTACTGTATGATTATTAGTACCTAATATTATAATATATTGTTTTTCAGATATGGTAGGTATAGGAACAGTGATTTGAACATTTTATATGTTGATGCAACCTTTGGATGGACCACCCATGATGCATTCATCTGGCGTCACTCAGAAATAAACCCACACATCCTACTACTCCATAATGATGGGGAAACTCTCTGGCTTTTAGGTAGGTTCTCCCAATTTTGACCAAACTCTTGTCAATAATTTAGGTGAGTTGACTAAAAGCTTACTAATATTATATTTATGCTTACTTATTTATTTAAATGATTTTCTTGCAGGTTACTCAAGGTATTGTCAATACTGGCCCTGAGACTCCTGAGAAACATTACATAAATGTTCACTGCAAGGTCAGGAACACTGTTGAACGATGCATAGAAGTACTAAAAGGCCCGTTAGCATTGTTTACTGGTTCATAGAGTGCTGCCTTAAGACCATTATACTGTAGCGAAAATAATAAATGTATTCTGTGTCCTACATCACATGGCCAATAGCGAGAGGCGTCCTGTGCCTGAGCTGTCACCAACAGACACCCAAGCTGAAATAAATTAGCAAGAATCACATAGGGATCAAGTTGAGGACCAGAATGAATCCCAGATGTTACAAAATGGCAGTCAACCACTTTCTATCACTGAAAAGAGGTTGTGGCATTATAGAACATAGCTCTGCATCACTATTTATTTTTATTGGGTAATACTGATACTTACTGTGTAGTTCTATATTATCCTTAGTATATGTTGATGTCCGTCTAATGTTTATACTTGTGTGTTTTATAACTACTGTGTAATGCCATCTTATTATGTACGTATTTAACTACATTGATCTAAAATAGAATAGTGGGCAAGTAAAACATATATATTTTTTTTGACATTACGTCACATAATTTATTGAACATTATACTTGGCTCGTGCACAGCCTTTGCAATAGAGAGATGCCTCCGCCTGCATTCGCGCCTTCTGTTGATATAATGGCGGCATCAGCTGGTTGCACTCTGCTCTAATTCAGTGACCTACAATAGATTCATTCTTTGGTCTGTAAAATGTTAAAATAAATTAGATGACATTATAATAATAGTCTAGCCTTGTATTCTGACCTTACATCTAGATACAGCTTTGACTTTTTTAAACATTAAAATTATTATATGCTTATTGTATTAGTTTTTTATTTTATTTTTAAGTGTGTCGATGACATTTAGTTATTAATAAAAAAAATTGAAAATAGACTTACCAGTCAAAACAGCTGCTTCCGTGACACTGTTGTTTTAGTTTCTGGACCCTCACGGTTGTCTATAAACTGGGCTTTCTGAAACTACAAAGTAATAGAAATAGTATAATGTTACACTTTTACATTGTAAGTACGGTACCAATTCAACTTTCTGCCTTAGTAATTTGAAAAATGTGCTTTGCTAGTCTTGGGAACCAAGGTTCCCGTCTCCTTGAGGCGGCCCTTTTAGTTTTGAACTTCAAGTCCGCCCAGTACTAGGAATATAAGAAAACGTAAAGAAAACCGTTATTGTAAGTACCTAAGGTAACCCAAGCCTCTGTATTCTGTGCCCAAGCATGATACGTGAGCTTGAGATCTAAATGTAAAACAAGAATACACGTTTCCACCGCTGCCCAGTTTTAGTGGCACCTCTTCCGTGAACGTTGAGCCTGGCAGCGAGAGAGATCATTCCACCCACGATCTATGGTCTTGTTTTGTTCCTTTGATCTAGCTCCCAGACCAACGCCTGTGGCAAGGTTCGAGAGTATCATGAGGTGCTGCAGCAACTCGTCCATTTGTTAGGCGGAAACTTGATGTTCCACTGAAATTCATGTTCTTGTAATTTTGTTGAGACAGACAGAAAATAAAACTACGCATTATACTTAGGTACTTGATTGTAACTTACTTTTCCGAATTATCCAAAATCTCTAGGAAACTTATTTATAACTCGTCAACAAAGCAATATTGACAAACAACATCAACAAAAAAGACGCGTACAGAATGAACATTTTACCACAGATAACGTTAAAAACTGCATTATATTTGTTTCCACTTATTGCTGCTATCGCTGGTGGCGCTAGTGTTCACGGAAAAAGTGCATTCAAGCAACAACTTTGCGACAGGCGGGCAATAGGCTTCCATAATACGGCTTTTAGTAACAATTTGCAACCACTCGCGTCGCGGTCGCGGTCGCGCTGCTTCCACTGCTGCTACTGCAAATTTATACGTGATAAGCCTGCAGTTCAGTTTAGTTTACCTCACAGTTTACCTACATTCGAAAAAGTACCGTACCGTGAGAACTAAATATTCTATTATTAATACAATGAAGTAATTCCTCACTTACTTTTAAAAACATGGCGTACGAAGGTATAGCGCTGATCCAGGAGAAACAGGCTGTAGTTTTGGACCTCGGCACCGACTATACAAAGTAAGCTCATTTAGAAGATCATTGCTCATTAGGGTATCTTGATCAAGTAGAAAACCTCCTTGCTCCAAGGAAAGCCTGCGAAGCTGAAAAGTGTACGGGCAAATACACGCAGGCATAATGTTAATCGTCTCTGTTAAATGATGATATGTGTGTGGTGGTGTTTCCAGGTTTGGGTTCACGGGCGAGGCTGCGCCGCGATGCATCGTGCGCTCGGAGTTCTGGGACGCGACGCGGCGAGTGATGCGCCGCGTGCACGACTACGCCTCGCCCGAGGAGCTGTATGACAACCTCGTCAACATGCTGCATCTGCTCTACTTCAGGTGAATCTAGCCGGAACTAATATCATCATCAATTTCAGCCACTACTGAACATAGGCTCCTTCACCGATTTTTAGAGTGATTGATTTTGTGCAGACCTGCAACCAACCGCTCCCAGCAACCATTACTTGATTTCCTTTTCATAATATTCTTAGTCTATGAACTTTTTTATCTTATTCAAAGTCAAATGTCATTAATAAGCAATTTTATTGAATTGTGATTTATCATCATAAATAGTGATAAGTATGTCTAACTTATTGTGCTTGACTGACATAATAAACAACCGAAGTATATTTCAGACATGTGCTGGTAAACCCCAAGGAACGCAAGGTGGTGGTGGTGGAGTCCCTGCTGACTCCCACCATCTTCCGGGAAACCCTGGCCAAGGTGCTCTTCACACACTATGAGGTATGTTCTCATGTATCTTGCAGGCTGGACAGTCTGGACACATATTAATTGCTATTAATTTAAAACTACTTGCATATGTTTCATATATTTGATTATGATAATTATGATTATCCAATCAAATATAAGAAAAATATGCAAGTACTTTGATGTCATAAGATGCATGTGTAAAGCATATTGTCATTATCATTAATCCATTTAAAAACATAACACCACCAGTGCTATGTAAAGTTAAGTAACACCGGTCAGGATGGACAATATGAACTGTTATTTCCTGGCAGTTTTAGATCTGCCCCTGCTAACCCTCATGTACCCACCAGCCACCTTCCTGCTTGTTGTCAGGTATCGGGCGTGGTGTGGGCGGACAGCGCGCGGCTGAGCGCGGCGACGCTCGGCGTGCCTGTCGCACTTGTCTGCTCCATCGGGGCACTCGAGGCAGAGGTCACTGCGGGTAAAACACTCTTCAATATTATGTCAAGTGCCTCTAGCTAAAATTTGCTTCTTAATTTATTTATAAGTAAAACCAACAGCTTAAAATAACTTAATTGGGTGAATTTATATAAACAGAAAGCCAATTACAGGTTTTCACGTTTAGAGGCAGATTAGTGAAAGAAAGGTGAGAACAGAATGAAAGTTAACTAAAATTTGGAATAGGTACATACAACCGAGAAATACAAAAGAAAAGAAAAATAAACTAACAATAACACAACCACTTATAGAATCAAAAACTAAACAAAATACACTACTTGCACACTTGATACTACACTCATGATAACAGATTAGGTAAATATAGGTAAGTAACACAAATATAATATAACATAAAACACTACAGAAAGAACTCGCTGCTAATTTGTCGCCTAGCAGACCTGACACTGGTGCAGAACAGGTCCAAATCAAAGCGCTTACACAACTTGTTGAAATTATCACTCACTCTCCACAAATAAGCGTTTTGCCTATAGTTGGTTCCAACTACGGGAATAAGGATGGGAGGATTAAATCTAGTGATTTTAAATGGTACATTAATATTGATTTTATTGGCTGAATGTTGAATGCGCACAGTGGTGCACGGCTGCGTGGTACTGAGCACGCTGGAGGCGCAGCCCTGCGCCGCGCGAGCCTTGCACGCCGAGCTGGCACGGCTGCTCGATGAGGACAACGGGGCCTCGCTCAATCTCAGTGACGAGGTCATCGAGGATATCAAGGGTGAGGAACTTATGTTTTTCTAGCCCGCACTGTCTTACTGCTGTGCAAAGGCAGTTTTCCAATTTTTGCGGTCCATACCCATTTGAACTAACAGTCATAATGGTATGTACCTTTGCTAGAATGCCTACCTACAGGTTGATACTATAATAAAAAAATTATCCGTTGTGAATCCCATACCTCCCCTTATGTACTATTTTTTATTAGTTTATTTTGTTTACTGCGCATCGAAAGGGCTTACTTCACGAATACCTAGATCGGCCGTAAGTGTTAAGTACAAGGTTGAATAACAATTCTGTTACATTCAAACTAAACTTTCTCTAAATCTAATAGCAAGCCTATAGACCCTGCTACGAAAAAATCCCCGCCACTTCTAGAAAAAATAGACATAAGGAAGTTAGTCAGATCCCCTCATCAACTAGAAAAGAGCTGATGATCTTCCAACGGTTGAACAGATTGTCATGAAACATGGCTAAGAACACTTGGGATAAAATTATTTATGACACAAAAAAAAACTAAACGAAAATCGGTTCATCCGTTTGGGAGCTACGATACCACAGACACGTTAAACTTATAACACCCCTCTTTTTGCGTGGGGGGTTAAAAACCGCCTTACACAAGTCCTTTCAAATTTAAAATCCAGACAGACATTAATACTCACGCTGAATTACTTCAAACCCTGTCCCAGTGAAAACCTGCTTCGTAACGACCCGTGAGCGCGCTTTACAATGGGCCAGTGACAGCCCTCCCCCCCCGGCCCGCTCGGTGCAGTACCCGGTGGCTGGCCGCGCCGCCATCTCCGTGTCCGGCCGCGCCAGAGAACTAGCAGCGGAGGTGACATCTAACTACTAGCTAGCTTAAGTTGCTTTAATATCAGTTGGATATATAAATTACAAATAAAACAGGACCTAAGATGGAGCCTTGTGGAACACTTGAAGTTACACAATCTAGCCAAGCCGGATGATTCCTCACCATGTTTGATTTGGAAAGTGATCTTTGTGTGTGTATAACTATTAAAGGTATTATAAAATAATAACTCTTCTACAACTTTATACTGAAGACCGAAGTAAACTTTGTCAAAAGCTATTACATGTTCAAAAAAACTGAGAATCTATTTTCTTGATAGCTTAACCTCTCGAATAGTCTTATACGAGTATTTGCTGCGGGGTTTTGCTGAATCTGAATCGATGCTCAAATGGCTTAACAACTTTAGTTAGTCATACTATCAGTCTATTTTCTAGTCGGTTTAGTCTTTCTGTGTAAATATTGCCATCATCAGCCTGCTCGGCCCTTCCGAGGACCGTTTCGTTAGTTGCTTTGCTGCCATCGAAACGCGTAGTCAGCACCCGGCTTAATACCGTACCGATGTCGTCAGGTGATGTTCGCTCGGGACGCTGAACAGTGCGCACTCCCGGACCTGATCCTGCGCGGCGTGGCGCGCGCTCCCATGGACGCGCGTCGTCAGCTCGCAGCCAACCTGCTGGTCGCCGGGGGCGGCGCCGGCCTGCCCGGCCTGCTGCCGAGGCTGCGCTCCGAACTCCTGCATCTGCTCACAGAGGTGACTCCCGCCTGACGCATGCCACCGGCTCGATGTCTCGGAGACGAACGTCGATCTCTCGTAACCTATCTTTCCGTCGCAGGAGCCGTACCGGTCTCGACTGTTCGTATCGGAGTTCAAGTTCCACTCGGCGCCGTCGGCCGGCAACAGCGTGGCGTGGTGCGGCGGCGCGGCGCTCGGCGCGGGCGCGGGCGCGGCGCGGGCGCTGGCGCGGGAGGTGTACGCGCGCGCGCCGCGCCTGCGCGACTGGGCCTGCCTGCTCGACAACACGCCGCCGGACCATCCGCATCGCCGGCTCATGCACGACATGTAGCGTGCTCTGCGCTGCACTCGGCCGCATCTACATCCGCATCGCCGGCTCATGCACGACATGTAGCGTGCTCTGCGCTGCACTCGGCCGCATCTACATCCGCATCGCCGGCTCATGCACGACATGTAGCGTGCTCTGCGCTGCACTCGGCCGCATCTACATCCGCATCGCCGGCTCATGCACGACATGTAGCGTGCTCTGCGCTGCACTCGGCCGCATCTACATCCGCATCGCCGGCTCATGCACGACATGTAGCGTGCTCTGCGCTGCACTCGGCCGCATCTACATCCGCATCGCCGGCTCATGCACGACATGTAGCGTGCTCTGCGCTGCACTCGGCCGCATCTACATCCGCATCGCCGGCTCATGCACGACATGTAGCGTGCTCTGCGCTGCACTCGGCCGCATCTACATCCGCATCGCCGGCTCATGCACGACATGTAGCGTGCTCTGCGCTGCACTCGGCCGCATCTACATCCGCATCGCCGGCTCATGCACGACATGTAGCGTGCTCTGCGCTGCACTCGGCCGCATCTACATCCGCATCGCCGGCTCATGCACGACATGTAGCGTGCTCTGCGCTGCACTCGGCCGCATCTACATCCGCATCGCCGGCTCATGCACGACATGTAGCGTGCTCTGCGCTGCACTCGGCCGCATCTACATCCGCATCGCCGGCTCATGCACGACATGTAGCGTGCTCTGCGCTGCACTCGGCCGCATCTACATCCGCATCGCCGGCTCATGCACGACATGTAGCGTGCTCTGCGCTGCACTCGGCCGCATCTACATCCGCATCGCCGGCTCATGCACGACATGTAGCGTGCTCTGCGCTGCACTCGGCCGCATCTACATCCGCATCGCCGGCTCATGCACGACATGTAGCGTGCTCTGCGCTGCACTCGGCCGCATCTACATCCGCATCGCCGGCTCATGCACGACATGTAGCGTGCTCTGCGCTAGACCGCATCTGCACGACCGAGACAACGAGCCCGCAGACCCTGCTACGAAAAAACCCGCGCCACTTCTACAAAAATTAGACATAAGGAAGTTAGTCAGATCCCCTCATCGACTATTAAAGAGCTGATGATCTTCAAACGGCTGATCAGGTCATGGTTACCTTACCGTATACTTTCGATATCATTAAAGTAACATGGTACCAAATTTCGAAACGATCGGATATATGGAAGGCATTCAGATCCCCTCATCAACTAGAAAAGTGCTGATGATCTTCAAGCAGCTGAACAGATTTTCATGAAACATGGCTAAGAACACTTGGGATAAAATTATCTATGACACAAAAAAAACTAAACGAAAATCGGTTCATCCGTTTGGGAGCTACGATACCACAGACAGATATACAGAGCACCAGATACACAGACACGTTAAACTTATTGCCCCTCTTTTTGCGTCGGGGGTTAAAGATGGATTTCACACGATAGTGCACCGTGCACCTATACCTACCTATTACACATTACCGCCGCTACACTATAACACGTCACCGGCTTGGTTGACCAGCCCGGCTAGCGTGCGCGACGTGAGATATCTCGTGCACGAAAATCTAAAAATTAGTAGATTGTGAAGAAATGAAGAACCGACGAAGACTGATAGGTTGTTAGAACATAATTCAAGCAAGATAGATGCCGCAGCTATTTTTGTGATCAAACTCCACTCTGTGTCTTCACACGTTTGTCGTCAATTATCTCGTCCTCGCATGGCAACGACGAGAAATTACTCGTGCCGTGACAAACGAAGTGTAATGTCAGCACTTTTGGAGTAGTAGGGGTAGTCAGAGGCATGTCCAAATACATATTTGATACATGCCCACATCTTGCAGAAGTTAGTATTCCATACGTGACAGGTTGCAAGCCCATCGCCGCCTATAAGAATACTATCTTAACTGGTTTCCTCACGATGTTTTCTTTCACCGTTTAGAGCACGTGTTTAAGTGCATATACATTTGACGAAACGCAAAATCCATTTCTGCACGGCCGGGGTTCTTCATTTCTTCACAATCTACTAATTTCTCGTTTCTCGTGCACGAGATATCTCACGTCGCGCACGCTAGCCGGGCAGCTCAAGTAGAACCGTTGAATAATGTTACTAAAATGTATTGTTAAGCTTGTAAAATTAACCTACCTATTTAAATTAAGTATTTAATAAAAGTAAGTATTTTATTTAATAATTGTAGTTATTTTTTATTTCCAAAAGGAAAGCATAGCAAGATTCCCCGTGGTAACAAACAATCCTAAACTGACTAGGTTTATTAGACTTAGATCTGAGATAATAGTTAATTAGGTATTAAAGAAGGTCAGGAGGTATGCCTACACTACACCGTCAAAATCCGAAGCAACCTTGAGAATAAAAGTCGGTTAGTACGTAGGTACTCCCTGGACAAAATTTAGCCTGTCTTCATCAGGGACAATGCAGGATTCTAATGGTGAAATAATTTTGAAATCGGTCCAGTAGTTTCGGAGCCTATTCAATAAATCTTTTCTCTTTCATCATCTCCCTGCCCTTTTCCCACATTATGTGGGGTCGGCACAACATGTGTTCTTCTTCCATTCTCCTCTATCAGCCGTCATCTCAACACTCACCCCTTTCTTACTCATGTCATCATTCACACAATCCATCCATCTTTTCTTTGGCCTACCTCTACTCGTAAATCCATCAACATTCATACCATACCAAGTACTCTTCTAGTTACATGACATTCTTCCCTTCTCATTACATGCCCATACCATGCTAGCTCCTCATCTTTTCATTCACTGGCGTGGCGCCACTTTCACACTTCCTCATAAGTCTTCCTCTTAAATCTTTTCTCTGTATCCCCAGATTTACATTCAGCCCTGTTGGCGTTGGCGGTGTGCAGCGCGAGAATGTAAATAGGTTACTCGCGCTGTCACTGCCACTTCCACTGTCCGGCGCTAAATGTTCATGAAGGCTGAGTGTTAATGTTAACTAACACCCCACTAGCGTCGGGGGAAATATTTCCGGGCGGCACGGCAGCGCGAGGAGCAGTGGCAGTAGCTGAATCTAAATGTGGCATAAAATATTAGTACTAGATTATCCTAAAGCTAAAAAAATTCTGCGCCGAAAAGATCTGTATTCGAACTTTCTTTTGTTGTAATTGTTTTTGTCTTATCAACGTCATTCTCGATAAAGTGTCAATGTCAAACTGTCAATGTCAAAAAATCGGACGTTGTCATCGCATCGTTCGTGGAATGTGATTTTTCCAAAAACGATTCTAGATCACGTAAAAACACATCGTTTCGAAACGTAGAACACCCGCTAGTCTCCCGACACGATGGCCGACGAGGTGAAGATCGTCGCCGCGAGCATCGTCAACTTCCTGCGGCAGCAGCTCGACGGCGACACGCTCGGGCCCGACTCGCGCGAGAGCGTCGAGGTCGCCGTGCAGTGCGTCGAGACCGCCTTCGACCTCTCCGCCGCGGACGCGTCGCGCGGCGCCGACCTGCTGCAGCTGCTGCGGGCGCGCTCCGCCCCGGCGCCCTCCGCCGCAGCCCCCTCGGCCCCCGCGCCCCCGGCCGCCGAGGAGGCCGAGCGGCTCAAGGCGGAGGGCAACGAGCTGATGAAGCAGGAGCGGCACCGCGAGGCGCTGCAGCGGTACTCGCGCGCGATCGAGCTGGAGCCGCGCTCCGCCGTGTACTTCTGCAACCGAGCCGCCGCGCACTTCAAGCTGGCGGACCACGAGGGGGCCGTGGCGGACTGCGCGGCCGCGCTGGCTCTGCAGCCGGACTACGGCAAGGCGCACGGCCGCCTCGGGCTCGCGCTCACGGCGCTGGAGCGGCACCGCGAGGCGCGCCAGGCCTTCGCGCGCGCCGCAGCGCTCGACCCCGACAACGAGTCGTACCGACAGAACCTGAGGCTCGCGGACGAGCGGCTCGCGGAGCGCGGAGAGCGCAGCATGGACCTCGGCGGGCTGCTGCAGAACCCGGCGCTGATGTCGATGGCGACCGAGATGCTGGCGGACCCGAGCATGCAGACCTTGATCTCGGGGCTGATGTCCGGCCAGCCGGACTCCGGGGGCGGCATGTCGGCTCTGCTGGAGGCGGGGCAGGCGCTCGCGCAGCACATGCAGGCCTCCAACCCGGACCTGGTGGAGCAGCTGCGGCGTCAGGTGCGCCCGCCGGGCCCGCAGCCGCCGCAGCCTGACGGGCCTCCGCCGGCTTAGGTTCTCTCGGTTCGATTTCTTCTGATCGCTCGGTGACGTATCGGACCGATCTGAAAATATGGTTTTCGCGCTCCGCTTTGTGTGTTGTTTTTATTATCCATTCGAGTGGAGCTCGTTCCGATCAATTTAGGTCTTGTTTTATTTCTGAACTGGAATTTCGCTGAACCTGTTCTGATCTCTGGTAGATTACATTTTACGAGAACTTAGGTTGCTGGTTGCATTTATTTATCTGTTTATGATGACATGGCTGAGTGTTTCCGATACGTTGTAATATCAAGAGAAATTTCAAAATAATATAGGACATGCACAACGCAGGTGTTGCGTTAGTCTATCGACTAATTATAATGGTGTTAGTAAGAGACAAACTACCTCAAGATTTGAGTCAGTTTGTCTTTTTTTAACAAAATGTATATTTAGATAAGGTTTGAATTTATTGATATGGTATTGTTAATAAAACGTTTATAAAAATAGCAAATATTATTTATTTAGTAGCATAGCATGGCATTAACATTTGACTCTTACGTATGTACCTACTTACATCTTGATTTGATACATTCAATTTGAATCAGGATTCCATCTTAAGATCAACTTAATTCCACCACCATAAAACATTGTTGCAAATGCACAACCAAACAAATGACAGGATGATCATTGAGAAATATCTCTTGTGTAACTTCCTGAATTGGTTAGGTATTATACCTAATACCTACCTAAATTTTTAGGAGTAGGTATCGATAAACTCTACACTAGATTATCTGTTGGCATGTACCTACTACTTATTTGGACTTGCCTCACGGCTAGGTAGGTACCTACTTAATTTTTGAAGTGTCAGTTTTTTTTTATTAAAAAAAAAGGCATGATGACAGTAATCAAGTTTCGCCAAAATATTTCATTGGTCTAATTAAATAGGATTCAAGGATTGAGAAAAATGCATTTATTGTCCTAATAATGTCGAGATTATTAAATTATTTAATAAAATAAATCTACAAAATACAACAATCCGCCATGATAGCTGTACACCAATCAGAGTGCGTGACGTCATTACTCAATTTATTAGACCAAAACTGCGCCTTTTGTTTCCTTTGAGGTGTCTATGCATGCACGTAGTTTTTGCTATTGGCGTGGTGAGCTCAAGGGTGCCGGTATAGAACTCACCACTTAGCTGTCTTTATTTGGCAAATGTAGTGTTTAGGGCGCTAGAAGGAGAAGAACAATCACAGATTTGTGGGAACGTTCAATTTTACACACACATGCACGTACACTGTACATGAGTTTGGAGCAGTTTGGAGTGCAAAGCTATTGTGGGGTCATATCGATAGTATGATGTCGATAATTACTATGATTAGCGGGCTTGGTAATAACTGCTGCATATCTTATTTTATAAAATTTATTATAAACTTGAATAGAGTACGAATGTTTTGTTAAATTCAAATATTTGAGTCAAATAGAAAATAGAGTAGGTAAGTAGATAGAAGTCCTATGTATTGTTTAGGCAATATTCAGTAGTTGCCTTGGCCACGTAAGTTATTATTAAATGGAATGCAAGTTTATAAGTAGGTATCTTCGCTTTAAATATTTTCTTGTATCTTTGTTTGTATTTTGTAATGTCCATGTGGCGTACAATAAAGTATTTTCTATCTATCTACAAAATAATATGTACATTATTTGGTAGTAGGATTTTATTAAAGAGGGTGCTATTTTTAAAATAAAACGATCTACTTGCATTTACATTTATTATGAGTATTTTTTTCCGGGATACAGTCTATACCTATGTTGAACGACAACCTCCTCTATCTTCCAGTGAAAGTCCCATTAAAATATTCATCCGTTCCGGAGATTATCCTGACAATGCTGGCGCCACAGGCGAGCTGAAAGAGTTAAGTGTGGTCATTTCACAAATCTTTAAGTGTGCTATTTTAACAGATTTTTTGTGTTTTGCTACTTTTAACTGATAAATTACTGACTAAATACATCAACCTATCAACAGTCATCGTAATAAAAGATGCCCGCCTCACGAACAACGAACTTTTTAACACAAATTTTGTTGTACAAAAACCTATTGTACAAAAAATATCGATACCTTAGGTACAACACTAGTTGGAAATAACCTATTCAATACAAAATCAAATAAAAACTATCTAAAACGCAAAATTATCATACTGTAGGCGTAGCAGCATGATCAGCGATTAAAAATAATATGATGACGATGTATTTAGTCCACATTTTAATGAAAAAAGTAGCAAAACACTGAACTCACCAATGAACGCAAATGATTTCACGAATATTATCCGTTTTTTCTGTTCCTTTGTTTGAAATCACTGCACAAACCATGACAAACATGCTCTGGCTTAATCTAGTGTAGCTTATTTGCCTGTATTAATTGAAAATAGTTAATAATACATGAATTTGTAAATAACGCACTCTGGCACGACTTTGTTTGGGACCGAAACGCGAAAACTATCCAAAACATAGAGTATCCTATCAAGTAGGGATGACACTGCGCGATAGAGATAGCAATACAGAGTCAACGCTCTAAAACGAGACATCTATGTATCTTTCAAATTTAGCCGTGCAATAAGGCTCACACATGCAAGGAGTGCCACACTTGACAAGCAAATAGATTTCCTCTATAGTTATAGTTACTCTGTGGGTGAGCTGTGACGTCAAAACAGCCGCCATGACACCGACGAGCGTTTCGGCGTGAATTTCAAATTTTAATTTTAAATTTAATTTTTTTGTTTGAAATCCTTTATTTTCTTCTGAAATATGATATTTTTTTCACATAAATCATTCTGAACAACATAGAACAGATTTTGAAAAATAGTCATCATGCCTATTCCAAGATGTCTATCGTGCCTAGAGGTACGTTACCTGTCCTATATGTATTTCACAACTAGCTGTCCGTCGCGGTGTTACCCGCGTTCCCTCAGGAAAACATCACTTTCCCGGGATAAAATATATTTATTTATTTAGATAGAACTTAACTATAACATTACAGAAATTCCAGATCATCATAGTTAATAAATACATGTACACATAATAAAAACATCAGAAAATTACACAGAAAAAATAAAATATAGTAAGTATAACATTTAGACAAAACAATTGAAAAGAATTTACTACAACTATAGGTACGAGTATAACAAAAATTAACTTTAAAAACTTTCACAAAACTCTAGGCACAACCGTTCTATCTCCTTCCAGCCATCCGCAAACACGTCTAACTGAGGATGTACAACCATGAGCTCGTTAAGGTTGCGCTGAGCGCGGGAAATAGGCGACTGCTGGCAATACAACGTGCGCACGCGTATTGGCTCAAACAGTCGGACTCGGCCTGGCCGGAATCTGTTTCGCTGTTCTGGGACGCAAAGACGGCTAGCCTCACTCAAAAGAATAGGACAATCGGTTTGACCTCTTAAAAGGCGGCACAAAAATAACATCTGGTCTTTTAATCGCCTTGTCTCTAAGGAGTTAAAGCCTAAAGTTCCTTGTAAAAATTTTGTTGGATACTTAAATGGGTAGTACCCACACATTTTTTTATAGAGAAACCTTAGAAATCTCTTCTGGACCTTTTCAAGCATCAGCGAATATGTGCCTTGATAAGGGTTCCAGACAATAGCACTAGATTCTAGTTTAGAACGTACAAGGGATGTATAGAGCATTCTTATGGCTCTTATATTTTTAAAATCTCTACAGTTTCGGGATACAAATCCGAGCTTTTTAAAACATGTGACTGTGATTGATTGAATGTGGTTATGAAAGTTCAGCTCTGGATCAAATTGAACTCCTAGATCCTTTACCGAGTGACACCTGGCAATTAACTCGCTTCCTAGATAATATTGCGCGGTTATATTATGCGTGGAGTGTGTGAAGCTCATCATCTGACATTTAGATACATTAAATTGCAATAGGTTTTTGTTACTCCATGCTTCTATGGCATTAATGTCGCGTTGAAGGGCTTGGCTGTCATGTGTAGTTCGAATCTGCCTAAAAATTTTGACATCGTCAGCATATAATAAACACATATCACTATCAATACATCTAGTTAGGTCATCGATCATGATGGTAAAGAGTAGTGGACCCAGGGAAGAACCTTGACTTACACCTGAGCGAGTGTGGTAAGAGGTGGAATTATAACAACCCAGACGCACGAACTGCTTGCGATCACCTAAATAACTGGCAAAAAAACGCAGCAGTTTTGGGGACAGACCATAAGCGTTTAACTTTCCTAATAGTACGTCATTATCTACATGATCAAAAGCTTTTTTAAAATCGAGGTAAACCACATCGACTTGAGTGTTGTTATCTAGGCTTTTTGAAATGAAATTAACAAGGGTAAGTAAGTTAGTGTTAACAGATTTTCCCTTCCTAAAAGCATGCTGGGAGTCACTTAGATACGGTGTTATTTGTTTGTATAAGTTTGTGTGTAAAATACTTTCAAATAACTTAGCAAAAGATGATAGTATTGCTATAGGTCGTATATAGCCTATGTTCATCAGGGATAATGTAGGGTTCTATTGGTGAAAGAATTTTTCAAATCAGTCCAGTAGTTTCGGAGCCTATTCATTTCAAACAAACAAACATACATACAAACAAACAAATAAATCTTTCCTCTTTATAATATGAGTATAGATAAGTACCTACATAGTTACATTCATAATAATAGGCAGAGGTAGGTAGATTTAATAATTAAAATTTGTATTTGTATTAAAATATTATAGATTCCTTCCGGAGCGCATGGCACTATTGTGTGCGCGTCCAGTGCTTCATGAAAGCGTAGTCCGTGTCCAGCCTTCCAGTTATGTTTCAGATAGCTACTGGTACCGCTCCTGACCCGGCGCATCAGGGATGCTGTATGCTGCGCATGATTGCGTAAAACTCATCGACGCGGGACTCTGCAAACATCTCGGTCGCGCTACAGAAGCGGGGCAGTCCCAGTAGCACTCTGAAACCATTATTTTACTAGACGCGCAGGGCATTCCAGATTTTCTGCGTGTAGTTAACCAAACCTAAGCCTACCAGCTACGACCACCATGTCATTGCGCTACGAAGTAACTTAACTAAATGGATTCTGGGGTTTTGTTTTTGTTCTATAACAAGTTCCGAGCTGTTTGAAATGTCGAAATGTCGAGTTACCTACCTACCTGCTGAACAAAATGGGTGGGAGATAAAGAAAAAAACGCAAGCTTTCTTAACTATTTATTACACACTATGTATAATTTATGATTATTATAATCAATTTACATATCTTTATGTACACATAATGTAGTAGCAAATTGTAAAAACCTGTTCGACAATAAACGCGCCCCGTTCCTGCCTCTACAACACTCATTGAAACAGTAACATCCGGCGAGGGAGGGGGACGCCAAAATACAATCCAAAACATCTAACCATTATAAAAATCTGTATTTACACGAACATCTCCCGAGGGGCGGTGAGTGGAACAGCCGGTGTTCGCCAAACGCGTCCAATGTCCAACCCTCAATACAAAGCAAGGCACCACAGTATCATAGGCTCGCACATAAATGCAGAAATACACGTCTCGATAGAACTAACAGTGAAATGAGGAAATTGAACCAGTTATACCACATAAATATTTTACTTACTTAAAAGAAATTTAAACATAGGTAAGTATCTACATTAAATAAATAGTTAATTATTTTTTACCGCTGATCAATTTAACAATCATTCAATTCATAGTGTCAAAAATGTAATCAATACTTAAACAGTAAAACCTAATCATTTAGCTACGCGTTCAAATTATTGGCTGCGTAGCTTAGGCATTATACCAAATTGCTAACCTAATAATTTTGAATCATAAGTAGGTATACAATCAAACCATTAAAAATAACTATTTAGGTAAATAAAAATCTGACTCCAATTAAATAATAGGTATTTCTAGTAAGATAAAGTAAAGTAATAAATAATTCTAAATATTCCCTTTAATTCTTTGAAACAGGGGACTTGTACAAAGTACTTCAATTACGTAATGATGAAGTAGATGGTATGTAAGTAGGTACCTATATGTCCGAAACATTGCCCTCTCACGCTCCGATCTAGAGACTCTAGAGTAGCACTGAATACCGATGCGGTGATGAGCATTCAGTGCGGCGCAGCAGTAAACACATCTCGGGTGCGGGAAACTGCTTTCCAATGTTACACAACACAACACAACACAAGGTGAAGCGAAGCGCTGCTGTCGTGTTACATGACACGTGAGGTACAGCCGTCAGCCGCGGACGGTGGCGATAGGAAGCTTTATAATTAGCTCCAAAAACGACATGATGGAACAAGAAGTAGGTATGAATTAGCAGACACAAAATACAGCCTCTCGCCTAAAATTAATTTAACATCTACAAATTTAGGAAATCAATGATTTTTCTCAGTACAGTTCGACACCAGCGCAAGCGTCGCGAGACAAGCTCGATATTTGGATATTCTTCGTTTCATAAACAACAAACGACGGTCTTAATAATAAACAGTGGGATAACTCTATCGTTTACAAATAAACTGATGTTACACATCGCATGCTCTGGAGGAATTGCACGTACATTTCGAGGACAATTAAATTAAACAAAGTTCAATACAAACGTATACGGAATATTGCACTAAATAATAATTCACAAAGCGGTCTGGTAGAGCTACCCCCTGCATCGCATCACAAACCGCGGAGGTTCATCGGTCGCACAGTAATCTGCACCTACAAGTCCGGTCTGTAGCGGGTGAACCGATGGAATCCTCGCAACGGATCACACTCCCCCAATCACGCACACATTCAGCTCGCGGCAGCCATGAGAAGCTGTCGAACGCGCATGTCCCGGGTGAAGAAGCTAGTTGCGCTTGGAAGGCGGCACGAGATGATTGGGCAGCTCCACGGGGAGGTCGTGTCCGTCGATCTTGACGCGGATGAGATGCATCGCGAGCGCGAACTCCTCGTCGTCCAGGAAGCCGTCCTTATCGATGTCCGACAGCTTCCAGATCTTGCCGAGCACCGAGTTCGGCAGCTTCGACTTCACCATCTCCGTCTTGGCGGCTGTGGAGGAGACCACACGATTAGCAAGCCGAGCGGTCGGTGATGCGCTGAAGACCGACACTTTGATGGCTTTTTTCTTCAGATACCTTAGGTAGAATGACTGAATGGATAGCATTCAAGATTATACATAGGAACGGGATTTAATGATTGAGTCTGATTAAGTAATTTAGGTGATATAAAAAACATTCTATGCTGTTTTGTAATGTAAATATAAGCAATCATGAAACATGTCCCAACCCAATCATCAAGTAGTTAGGTACAGTCAGCGTCACCAGCTGGTAACCCCCTCGTACGAGGCTCGCAGGAACAAACTGCCTAGTAACCCCCCCCCCTGGTTACCTTACCAGTTGGTGACGCTGACCGTACATATAAAATCAATATATAGGCAGGACTTATACGTTACTGTAGCATTAGGTACTCAACATACCAATAGAGTGGATTCATTTACTTACATACTTACAAACTAAGTTAAGTAACACTATAATAAGTTGCGATAACTTCAAAATACACATTATAATAAAAATTCTCACTATAAAAAGACTAGAACAATAGAGACTCAATATTGAGCAATAGATAGTTGACAACTACTGCGGGTTGCGGAGACAAGAGATGAAATACTTGAGGATGCTGACGAAATTGTAACGACGGAACAGCTCTACGACAGAACCAATCCTGACGGTTTCCTTCTCAGGACCGAAAGCCACGAGCCTGGCCTTATCCACCCAAGAATCACTCTCAAAAGATTTATCGACGGTGAACTCAATGAAGTGCTTGCCGGTTATGGCGTAAATAATCGTCCCGAACATAAACTCTACTATGATAAATGCTAGCAATGTGTTGAACGCGAGCAAGATTACAAACTGCACTATATCGTACAGCTGACGAGCAAAACCTTTTGCATTTACGACTGCATTAGACTCCGGAATCTCTGCTTCAGATTCTTTATTGGAATCAGTTTCAACGTCATCCCTAAAGTCAAATCCATCAGATTCTTTTACAGAATCAGGCCTATCATCATCGAGGCACTCGTAGCCTTTGTAGCTAACGTTATCACCGGACCTGCGACTTTCGATAGCCAAAGTGTCTACACTATGAATGGAAATGGAGGACATGGAGTCATCGGCACTGCGCGAGTTGTTGAGAAACTGTGCGATGATGTGAGTGTTCTGCGCGAGGACGGCCAGCGTGTGGACGACCGTGTCCCTGCGCTCGGGGCCGTCCTCGTCCCTAAAGCTGGCGTACAGTTCGGTCAGCTCCGAGCAGTTTCGCGTGGAAGAGAGCAATGCTTCTAGAGTTTTGTCTAACAGTATGGCGGCGGGTATCTGTGGGTTAGTGAGATGCATCGTACCGGCGCCGGTGACTTTCCCGTCGATGGGGTTGAGCGCCTGGAACATCTGGTCGTAGTGCGGCTTCTCCTTGCTGCAGATCCAGTCGGGGTCGCCGTGGCCCGCGTCCGCGCCCTCGCCGCGCCCGTATCCGAACGGTGATACTTTGTCCTCTACGCCTTCGAATGCGCCTCCTGGAAAACACAATAATGTCTATTAACACTGGCTTCTATCAAATCAGCCCACTACTGAGTAATTTAAATAGGCTTTCATATATCTGGCCCTAAGCTCAATGCTTTCCCATTAGCAATTGGTGGTCTGATCGAGTTATTGTGAGCCTCCCAGCAAAATGTGCAATTGCTAAATGTCAAGGGAATGTTATAAAATGTAGTGCAGGCTAATTGTAGGTGTTGTTGGCCTACCATAAAACTAAAATAACGATGCAACCGTTCCTACGGTTCAGATAGAAACAATAAACCCCAGCATCCGTGATCCATGTAGCTAACAAGTTCAAAGGTGAATGTTATTGTTTTAAGAGTGTAAGGATAAATATTGTAATGCCGTAGCGATGGTGTCGGAGCGGCGCGTGCGCAGAACGCAAACAATGCTCGACTCCTATGTGACGGCTGCGGCCCTCGACTAATATTATATCATCCGTTTACATTACATTATACAAAGTTTTTGAAACGATGGAAATGAAAACCATATTATAATGAATAGAAAAAGTTTACAAAAAACGGAACTACTACGAGTATAATCAAAGAGAACAAAAGTTTGCCTCTACTGTTCGGCAGATTGTGTCCGTATTTATTTTATCTAAAGTGGGCGTGAGGTAGGTACTTTTCCAATATAAATCCAAACGTTTTAGACAATATTTATTTAAATATGTGCGTGGCCCGTAGGGTAGGTAAAGTTATTAAAAACTCGTCAAATTCAAAAAGCATTTATTCAGAAGATTCAGTAGGACCGCTGGGATCACTTGACATGACAACTCACATAAGTACCATTGATTATTTTTGTTTTAATAACGGGACGAGATCGCGTATAGGTCGTGGTCACGAGGGAGTTCCCTCGTGACCACGATCGGTGCAACCCGGTCGAAACGTCGAGGTAAGATAATAGTTCGAATATTATCGAAAACCTATACGCGATCTCGTCCCGTTATTAAAACAAAAATGAGTTTAAATCGTGTGAGTTTAAAAAGTGAATTGTACCATTGATTATTTCTTAAAATACCTATATCGTTCATATTCATATTAATTATGTCAGACTTGCATAACAAAACTTAAAAACATAGCAGCATTGTTATTATAAATAACTGTCTACAAGATAACCGGGCTGCAGGCGAGATGCCCCATTCACCTTCGCAGCAGATCGTGCAGCAGCGCAAGGTTACACCCCGGACACTATACAACTCCATGCGAATCCCACCATATGTACACCGATTTACACAGACTCATAGAGTCCCAACCTAGTTTTCGTAAGAACGCGATAACGAACTCGAGATGCAAGGAGTTTCGCTAGGTGCAAGAGTGTCCGTCTCGTCTGACAAGGTCACCCATTTATTTCACTTTAGTTAGAGTTGGATCTTACACTTTTGATGACTGTCTGTCACTGTTTGTGGATTGATTTTTACACCTACGGTTGTCGCTTAAACTAATGAAGTAATCATATCTGAAGATAGAAAAATAAAGTAAAAAAAAAAGAAATTAAATTGCAACAAATTGCAATAAATCCAAAACTGCAACAAAATAATTATACCAAAAAAGTAAATTTTCTCGAAAAATAAAAACTTTTTGAATTTTTTTAAATGCAGTTCTTGATTTTATCAAAATCGAGCACGTAACTCCTAACATGACTTTTCGATAACTCTCACGGTTTCAGAGTTACCCTCAGTGGCCCTGAAAAAAAAACTCACCCTGTATAATAGATTTGAATATTTTATGATGATTATGAGTAGATTAAAGTCGTCAACAAGTACCTAGTAGGTATAGGTACTACCTGCAAGTATAGGTACTTAGATATAAAATAGACGATAGGTAACCTACCTATTCTACGAGCTGACATTGAGCATTTTCATTGTAAGTAGGTACGTTACCTACATACCTTCGGTTAATTATAATTAAACCATCATCATCAACGGCCTTTTAAATTTACAAGAGATGATTTATGGAAGCGTCCGTTTGGTTGGTCTGGCACATTATAGCAAAAATATTTAGGTATATTGCGGAAAATCTTATTCAGACACTGAAATACAACAAAACCAATGTTATTGTATTGGTGTCAAGCGATGGACCTTTAGTCAAGGTCGCATTCGTCATGCTTGATATAAATTAGATAATATTAATAACTTTATTTGTGTTCAATTAGAAGCTATTGTCAGTACAAGGTTCGATTGCTGCAACTAGTAGGTAGATTTAGGTCAGTGATTTACCAAATTGCGGCGTGGGCAAAAACAGCAAAAAACTCGGGCGTCATAGTTAGGTACTGGCCAGTTCGGCTACAGGTTATGCATCTGCTTCGAAGCCAATTCAACGTCTTTACGGACAAGCACTACTATTTAATTATTAATTAATAAATACAACAACTCCTATCCAAGCTATATCGCCGCGATATGCTACATAAATGATCATCATAAGTTTTTGCTTTGCTAATCCCGTGTTTAAGATTTGCACAGCATTGTTTTTTTTTATCAACCTATGTCGTCCCACTGCTGGGCAAAGGTCTCCCCCAAACTCTTCCAACGGTCTCTATTCGTCACGTGAGCCGGATGGACCAGGACCAGCTCTGGCGTAACTACGCCAGAGGAGAAGGACGGTAGAGGTCGCCCTCGGAAACGTTGGCGAGATGATATCGAGGCCTTCGAGACAGCATTGTTACTGCATCAAATTGATACAACCGTGAATATATTTAGATACACATTATGAAGATAAAAGGTCTTTGCTAAGGCCAACGGAGATATTAAACTGAGAAATATGGTTGTTATACCGCTCACCTATAGCCTAGTTCTAAGAAGCCGTGAACGACTTGCCACCGGGAAACATAAATAACTGGCGCGGGAGACTAATAAAACCTTTACTGCCATCTCTATTAAGCACCCAGCAGGCGAGTGAGGAATGTATGATTGACTTCTTCACTTTATACAGCTAGCGCAATATCCAATTCCATTTGCAAAACAATTAGGGAGTATTATTTTGGTAACTAGATGATGAGGCTGCATTACGGTCGAACCAAGTACCTATCACCAATTTGTTTTTCAAGCTTGATCTCGTCAAATGAATCGAGATCTAAGATCAGGATTTCATACTCTATAGTTTAAGGTATCAAATCCCGGGCCTGCAAGGTACCGGATAACAAAGACTTTGAGTCTTCATAAAAAATATGATTCAAAAAAGTTTAAACTAGCAAAACTAGTTGCTTCAGGTTTGAAACTTTGATAAAGCTAGATCATGATAATGTTATCATTGATAAGCTACAGGAACAAATTGTGCCGATTAAGAGGCATTCACAACATCACACATCGCGTGTCGCGCGCGGGCAACTGTATGTAATGTACCGCTTGCGGAGGCGACCGCGCGTTTAATCACCATCCATAGTGGACGTGTGATACTTTTGCTTCAGTTGTTATTCACAATCCATATTCAGTCCACATTTCACAAAATAGCGGGATGGAAAGGACATGTTTCTTCCTGGTTATAGTCTACATCGACCATAAAAGTGTACTAGTTTACATGTAGATGTACCTCATACTATCAAGGATTTTGATTGAATGCCCAAGCTACATACATCTGTGAAACATCTTAAAGAAACAGCTATACTCGTATTGCAATAAAGGTAGCTCTTATCAGCACAGTGAGTAGGTGTGTGGTACACAATGAAGAGGCAGTTTCATTTGGGAATAATGGCACATGTCGAGCACATGTCGTACATTACAGCGTACATTGTACAATAACATTCCTTGCGCGCGGCTATAAACCGAGATACAGCGCTGCTTACCTACTATACATGTAGACATTGTGAATAATTGTTACGTTTGTCATGTCAGCGTAAACACTGCTCATAATAACATTTTGTGACTCAATGATAGATACTACAAAGAGATCAGAGCTCTTCATCATACATAATACATAAAATGTAAGAATCCATATCCATACTAATATTATAAATGTGAAAGTAACTCTGTCTGTCTGTCTGTATGTCTATTTGTTACCTTTTCACGCCCAAACCACTGAACAGATTAGTCTGAAAATTGGCATGGATAAAGGTTGTATCCCAGGGACGGACATAGGCTACATTTTATCTCGGAAAAATCCCGAGGGACCGCAGGTTACACCGCGGGAGCGCAGCTAGTCTTTTATAAATGAATGGTTTGTCAATAGACTAACCCGAGCCGGCAAATCAATTAAAAGCAAAATCGATGCAGGCCGCACCTGCGCCGCGGATTATGCATTAATCATTCATCGTTCAGTCGCGTAAGCGGAGGAGCTGGCGAAACGGATATAAATAATCCAGCGACGCAATCTACCACCCCGAAAGTGGACGGTACTGCTGAATTGTACGTACTGATTTACAACAATTATGATTATTTTTTATTTTCAGTGCGAACTTTTCCTGCTGGATTGAATTTACCACTTCCAACAGTTACTACTACAGGATTCACGGGGAAACGCAATGATGAAATTGTGTGCCAACTAAGTGCCATCATAATCAAAGCGAGAAGTACGTATCCATCCATATCCAATACATATACTGCATTGTAAAACAATATTGAGCGAGCCATCCTAGGTAAGGGCCACACAATATACAAAGCTCATGGTCATGTTCCTACAACAAGGCGTCGCAACGCAACGCAATAAATCAAACACGTAATTTACATACTGATGGAAGAACATAAAAAATACCAGTAAATAGGTTAATTGAAATAATCTAATGTCAAAAGGACCAACTTACTCGTTTTCAAATGCATGAGAAAATTTCGTAATGCGAGACAATTCACCGAGTAAAGCAATCGTCGGCGAAAATGCGTAACGTGAATACAGCCGAGTGCTTTTGTATTACAAACTTATTACATTTGACCTACAGCCACTTTGAGGAATATGTACCTACGTATAGTATAGTTAAAAGATGCGGTACCCTGGACAATAAACAGAATTGGCATTCCCAACAGTTGTGTCACCCTCCCACCTATGCGAGCGTATCTATAGGAAGACAAGCGCAGCTGACTAATTAGCCGATTTACTCACGGTTTTCCTCTACAGTTATGAACTATTTTAGCACGTGTCATTTATTCCGATGAAAATTATGTAGGATGCGAGAGGGAAGAAAACATTATACAAATCCCTACAGCAACATACGTTTAAGTTCAAAAATGAGTTGCCATGTCAGTGCCTTCTCATGTCATGCAACGTCCAGAAAGGTAGCTAATCTAGATCGGACAATGCGCGGCCGAGTGAAAGTGCGGGAAGTGTTTTCCGTGACAGATGACGAACGGACGTACAAATTGATTATACTTTACGATAGGTAAGCAAAGTTAGAATGGAAATGAGACTACCGAAGCACGCGATTACCAAACCTTAATTATTTTGTTTATTCTACGGACCTAACAAACGCGTGCGGAACATTTCCCTAGCGTTAAACAACGCTTTAGTTTCAGTCATTTGATTTGGTGCGTGATAAGATAACTGATAAGGAACTGGTCCCCGATGGGATGCAGCGCACTGTCATCTCAAGGTGTTCCTGCTGGCAGGATACCTGTATCCTCGCCGTAAGGAGGATGTGCGTCCGCCGGCGCCCACGCGGCTCCCGCGACCTTGCCGCGGCTGACCGCTGCCGAATCATGGACAACCTTCAAGGGATCTCCGACCTTGAACTTGTTCCAATTCAAGATCACGTCGAACGAAGACCCAGAGAGCCTTGAAAATTTAAATTGTATAAAGATTAAAGAAGTATCTTATCGACTTTTATCGTTGTATCGACTATCTTTTAGACATCCGTTTAGCGCCGTGGAAAATGATTGCGTACGGAAAATAATGACTAACGATAAGAAATAAAATGCACTATCGTGTCATAAGAATGGTAAGTACCGCAATGTTAATTTCGAAGAACGTCTACCTCCAATGTTAATTTCTAAGAACGTCTCGAGAATTGTTGATAAAATGGGTTCAGTTGTCGGTTGTCGCCAAAAATTAAGTCATAAATTATTTAGTAGGTATTATTATTTTGTTCATTATAATCCAACCCAACAACAAAATAGCGATACGAATACTACTATACTAACGAACTCCTGAATGCTCTAACACTCGGCGCAACATAATGAAAGCTAACATTTAGGCCTGCGCGCTCTGCTATGATTTCTCGATTATTATCCCGTAACGGTACATTCAGGACGCGGAGGTGGGAGTACAATGACTGCATTGATGCACGTCCCCATTCAAGGCACGTGCGCACGCGCAGCGCAACAGACGCCGATGCCTGCGCCCATGACGATTATTACTATCAATTGTTTTAGAAGTATGGCATCGACATTCTACTATCAAGAAAGATACACAGTCTTGATAAATCTGATATTTCAGTTCCAAGTCTCTAAGAAAATGCAAAATAATTAAATCGTACATAAATCTTGGAATGAGCTTACAGCAAATATACCTTAGGCCGAACCACCCACAAACACTCGCCGACCATACATTGGCGGCAATCTACCAGTTCAGTTGTAACTTGTATCAATTGCTCGGCACGCGTGAGCCGTGTTCATTCGCATTTTATCCATCTCACGGTTAGTATCAGAAACATCTACAAGAGAAAGAGAAACCAAATACAAGTCAATCGAAACCAATGGTATTGTTACATACCTTGACGAAACGAGAAATTTTTGTTATGGACAAAGACCATCACATGAGTCAACAGGTCAGATATCAAATAGTTTTTCGATATCGAGGCAGATGATTAGCCGAAGCGTTTCGGGAATTTTTATTGGTCAACAGAATTTTGTTACAAGGACATGAATGGCAGGTTAGGTACCTAAACGAGTAAGTTACAGAACCTTGAAGTTTGAACTTGAGGCACAGAATACGGATAGCTTGAGGGTACGATATTAATGAAAGAGCCACTGCGTCACAATATGAATCCTAATTATAGGCACGATATCGACCGACTTTCCACCCGTAACAAACGCTAAAAGAACAACAATTCTGATGCAAGCCGACACACGTCGTGATACAAGCACAATAGCGGCTCATTCAGCGACAAGCGGGCTCACCGCTCACAATGGATGCTGGACGCGCTCTCAATGTACACTGCCGCTGGATGACATGATGTCACGGCGGATGCAGAACAATGACCCGCCACAATTAAACCTATACTCACAACACTAGGTATGCGACACAACGGATGTGGACGAATGATCCATCGATCCAAGTGGGTTACCGTTACCATTATTAGGACTGCTATCGGGTCAGTCGAACTCACAGACCAGAAGGGGCGAACTCCTTCCTTTGTATTTTTCTTTTTTGTACCTGTTCTCTGTATATGTAATGTACCTGTGTCTGTGTGTTGTCAAATAAAGCTTTCTATCTATCTATCTCCTTGCCGTTCGAGACTCAAATTGACTCAATGCGCGCTTAGGTAGTGGATTAGTTGTCAAACGTTTTCATACAATTTTCTGTAAAACAAGCGATCAACATTAAGTACTAAGTTTTGTGCTAAGCCCATCCCTATTTCAGTTTCAGAATTCAGAATTGTAATATAATAAAGTAAGAGTATCTCGGTTGGTCGCGTGTCAGGGGTGCCGCGGACGGATGTGGCGAAGAGCCGGCAGAGCGGTCAGCTGTGAAGGAAGACCTCTTTTATTCTTTGTTTGTATGTGATTAAATACATAAAAAGTCGCATTTTGCAAGCATCGGCGTTCGATTTGCGACATTTTTACAACTGAACGCACGCAAGCATGTTGGAGCGGTGATTATAACGCACAGTAATCTAGATTCACCTATAATTGGCACTTCCTAGGTTTGTTAAACACAGCTAGAACTTATGGAATTTGTGTTGTAAAAGACTGATAAGCATTGTAATTTATTTAACGCCTACAGGATGTACTCGTAGCAGATAGTAATCTGCCGTTCAATTTAAATACTTTGTAAATCAAAACATAAAAATGGTAAAGTACCGACCGACTCATGGTAGTTTGATCCCATCATAATCTGTCTTTTTTTTAATGTATTTAAAGACAGCACAGAACAAGTTTGTGGAGTCTGTTAGGGCTGGGAAGATTTCGAAGGACCTAAGTAGTAATATTTTAAGCTGTTACCTAAAGGAAATATTTACCCCGTGATTGGAAAACGATCTTTGCTCATGAAAGTAGATGAACTAAGTCTACCACCAACCTTTCCGCTCCCACACGCCGTCCTCTGTAAGGGTGGGCAGCACAGAGCTCTTCGGTCTTCTAGATGCAGTAGGCAGATTGTAAAGTCCAAAACACAGAGTAACCAGCACAGCGAAGTTTCGCGAGAACGTCTCACACAAGTTACTATTGTGCACGGCAGCAATAATAACGAAGAATAGAGTTACTTGACTATCACAGATAGCTTCTCAAATCAATAGATGAGAACACGACCGAATCAGGGCAGTCGCACAAGCAAAACTGACCAGCGCCCGAGGCGGGGCGCGGGGCGGGGGGCGTGCGGCCGGCCACCGATTTTGAAGCGGCGGTAGTCGCAGAAAAAGCGGAGGGCAAACAAAATTCATCCACCCTCTTTTGAGCAAATATCGAACATTCCCCCCACCGAAATTAGTATAATAATTTCCAGTACAAGAAAAAGTAAATTTCGTTATAATGAAATTAATAAGTAGGTATATAAGTATATTTAAGTTTTATAAGTAACTAGATTATAGATAAGTACATAAATTTACTGTATAAAATGTATAAAGATAAGTGTATAGTTTACGGATGTATTAGTTTGAAAAGGGAAGAGGAGATATTTTATTTACTGGCCTCTTTAGTAGTCCCTTTTGCGTCCTCAGAGTTAAAACGCGAACTACCCCATCTGGGCCTTCATGAACGCGTTCTACCTTAGCCCGAACCCAGTTCAATGGTCGAGTTAGCTCAGATCGAATAAGAACTAAATCGCCAATCTTAATGTTTGGAGACTGAGCGAACCACTTTGCTCTTTGCTGCAATGTATGGAGGTAATCATCGGACCACCTTTTCCAAAACGTTTGGGAGATTTTTTGAATGTGTTGCCAACGAGTTAGCCGGTTTATATTCGCATCATCTAAATTGTACTCGGGTACAGCAAGTAAACTTTGACCTATTAAGAAATGACCCGGTGTTAAGGTTTCAAACTCATCAGGGCTGTTAGACAATGGGCATAAGGGACGTGAGTTGAGCACCGCTTCAATTTTGCAAAAAACAGTAGTGAGCTCCTCGAATGTGAGCGCCCTATCACCTACTGCCCGAAGAAGGTGGTGCTTGGCAGATTTGATTCCAGCTTCCCACAATCCGCCCATAGAAGCTGCTGTAGGTGGAATATTTTTCCATTCAATAGAGCGAGAAGCGCAACCTTCAGCAATGGCATCATTATTTTTATTAAAAAAAATACCTACGTCCTTTAAATACTTTGCGGCAGCGACAAAATTTGTTCCGTTATCGGAATGTAGGCACGAACATAGACCGCGCCGCGCTACGAACCTATCTAGTGTAGCTAGAAAGCAGTCAGCTGATAAGTCGCTGATGACTTCAATATGAACCGCCTTTGTAGAAAAGCACACAAAAAGGCACATGTAGCATTTTAAGACGATTGCATTACGTTTAGTACTAGATTTAATTAGAAACGGGCCACCTAAATCGCAACCGACCTGATCAAAAACCTTGTTAGGTTTTAATCTTTCAGCGGGTAACGTACCCATGTAAGGTTGGATGGATGGAGGATTGCATTTAAAGCATACGATGCATTTTGATAACACGCTACGAATGACATTGCGCGCGGAAATAATCCAATATCGTTTACATAAAATACCTTGTAATGAGCGAGGGCCTACATGTAGGTATTTATTATGAAAATAATTTATTATTAGAAATGTTATATGACATTTTTTAGGCAATAGCAAGGGATGCTTGCTTTCATAGGGTAGTTCAGCTTGGGATATCCTACCCCCCACCCTGAGGAAATTATGGGTATCGACGAAGGGTGATAGCTTCCGTAACGACGGAACATATTTATTATTTTTAAGTTTATCTATTTCGTCACCAAAGTAGGTATTTTGCGTAGATTTAATGATATGATCGTGGGCCGCATTCAACTCGTGTGTTGATAATGGACCACACAAACGTTTATTTTTTGCTTGTCTGCAATTTTTTGCAAATCGTAAGCACCAAGCAAGTACCCGTTGCAGTTTTGTGAATGAGGAGAACTTTTCACAAAACGTTGCAAAATCGTCAGTTAAGTTTTGAGATGGACAGGAGAATGTGTCAACATTTGACTTTAATTCTAATATTTCCGTGTCATCCTTTATGTAAAACGGACTAATTGGCCACTGATGAACGTCATCAGCTAACCAATCGGGTCCGTGCAGCCAGTGCTCGTAATCAGCTACGAGCTGAGTGGGCATGGCTCCGCGCGAGCAAATGTCAGCGGCATTGTTTTCACTTCTCACGTGATACCAGCTGTTCGAGGGAACTACCTCCACTACTTGAGCGACACGATTAGACACAAAAGTTTGAAGTTTGTAAGGAGGCGTTTGCAACCAAGCGAGCGCAACACTGGAGTCAGTCAATGCAGTTATTTTGAATTGAATATTTTTTATATTTTGTTGAACGAATGAAATCAATTTAGACAACAATACGGCCGACATAAGCTCAAGTCGTGGAATCGTTAGAGGTTTGATTGGCGCGACTTTGCTTTTACTGATAAGCAGTCTGGTCTTGACCTCATTATTAGAGTTTACGCTACGAGCGTATATACATGCCGCATAACCACGGGTAGATGCGTCACAAAATGCAATTAGATGCACCTCACAGAAGTTAGGTATAAGCAAATGTCGCTCGATTTTTATCGCTGAGAGACTAGACAGTGATGTTATATACTTGGCCCATTTGTCCCGCAGTTCAGTTGGGAGGGTTTCGTCCCAGTCAAGACTAAGCTTCCATAAATCCTGCATTATACATTTAGCGAGAAATGTGCAGGGGGACAAAAATCCAACGGGATCGAAAATACTTGCAAGCAGTTTTAGCACCGATCGTTTAGTGTAGGTATTGTCCGTCATGTTGTAGTCGAACGAGAAACAATCATCACTGGGCAGCCATTTTAGTCCTAGTACCTTTAGTGAAGAACACACGGTGTCATCACTAAAGTTAATCGCTGCAGCCTTTTCAGCTCCGATCCTCGAGAGTAACTCAGGGGAGTTACTTGCCCACTTGCGCAAATCAAAACCGCCAAGTTTTAATATAGCTACGAGCTCGTCCTGTAATGTACAGGCTTCTGAAAGATCCTGTGTAGACCACAATAAGTCGTCTACAAAGAAACCTTCCATTAGAACCTTAGCAGCACGAGGGTAATTTTTGCCCTCGTCTTGAGCAAGTTGCTGCAAGGAGCGAACAGCGACGTAACCGGATGAACGCAATCCGTAGGTGTTAGTCAGAAGTTCGTAAGTTTTTATTTCGTCTGAAGGTGATTCTCTCCAAAGAATGTGCTGATAACCTCGGTCCTCAGGAATTATAGAAATCATTCTATAGAACTTTGCAATATCAGCTGTGAAGCAGATATCATAAAGACGAAAATTGAAAATTATTTTTAAGATATCATGATGAATCTTCCTACCGGTGAGCAATGTATCATTTAATGATACGCCATTTGACGTGACCGCTGAACCATCGAATACCACTCGCACAGGTGTGGTAGTGCTTGAGCTTTTCACCACACAATGGTGCGGAATTAGGTACTTGCTCGGCTCTGTGCCGGTGTACGGTTGCATATGTCCGAGTTGTTCATACTCGCGCATGAACTCAACATACGGAGTACGTAACTCAGGCGAGCGTGCGAGACGTCGCTCTAAGTGTTGAAGCCTTCGCACGGCCTGACCACGTGACTCACCGAGGGTGGCACGGTTTGGGTCTAGCAGGATAGGTGATACGTACCTACCAGTATCGTCCCTATAGTGCTGCTTGGAATAAATCTCTTCAGCAAGTTCATCATGTGGGCTGAGTTTAGGGTTGTCGCACGGCGACTCCTCTAACTCCCAAAAAGATTTTAGGGTTGTATTGATGGTGTCACTGTCATTGGTGTACGACACCAAATTGCAAGATAATGTTGCGATGTTAGTGACATCATCAGAAGTACACGGTACTTCCATTTTTCCACACAAAACAAATCCGAATACACTACTTAGTGCTACGGGTAGTGTGGGGCTTACAGTTATTTTATTCCCGTCGTAGATATCAGGGAATACATCACCTGCGATAATTATATCGATAGGCGATTTTTTGTAAAATAGGGGATCCGCCAGTAAAAGGTTTTTATAGTGATTGGAAACTTCTTCGGAGATTTCTACCGAAGGTAGGTCAGAGGTAATTTTTTGCAAAATAATCGCATCAATTTTAAACGTCGGAGCCTCGCAATGTCTCGGTTTAATGGTACATGACGTCATGCCAAAATTCTTTACCTTGTTCCCGGCTAAGCCGAAAATATTAAACGGACATTTTTGACGTGACAACCCTAGTCGTTCTAAACAGTCCATCGTAATAAAGTTCGATTGAGCGCCTGAATCGATAAGAATGCGGCAAGCTTGCAAATTACCAAATGAGTCAATAACATTGACTATAGCTGTACCGAGTAGAACCATATAGTTCTTCACGTTGTTTACGCTCGAAAGTGATAACTTCGCATGCGCGTGCGCATTATGGGTATCTATAGATTCCGCACTGCTACTGTGCGCGGGAACGTCTCGTGCAGCGGGAGCAGAGGAATCCAGATGCAATAATGCATGGTGGCGCTGATTACATGCAAAGCATTTGAACTGACTACGACAATCGGCAGACGAATGATTTTGTTTGAGGCAGTTGTGGCACAATTTCAAATTATCAGCACGGCTGAGTCGTTTTTCGGGTGATAATTCACGGAATTTTTCACAGCGAAAAACCATATGATTTTGGCCACAGTGCGCACAAATCACATTGTTATTTTTAGATTGCGTCTGCGCAGCAAAAGTTTTTCTTGTGTGGTTATCACTCGTCCTTTTGTTTGAAGTATTGTTAGGTGTAGAATTCCTATTTTGCGAAACAGTAGGACTAGATTGCGAATGTTCCAAAACCTTTATATGATTATGTACGTGAGACATAAGCTGTTCGTAGGTAGGTATAGTCTTTTGATCGATACCTTGTTCAAAAGTCTTTCGTGTATTTGGATCAAGCCCTTTTAATGCTATATGGCACAGTACATAGCTAGATAAATTCTCAATATTGAGTGCATTTATAGCGCGATATGAGTGGTCAAAAGTCTCAATAAAATTATTTAAATTCGAGGGAGACTCAGTTTTTAACGCGGGAAAGCTCAACATCTTATCAAGATATTTACCTACTAGCATCCTATTGTCCTGATATTTATCAAGCAGGGACTGCCACACTACTTCGTAATTACTTGAAGTTATAGGCACACTTTTGACAATGCTGAGTGCGGTACCTTTTGTACACGATAGCAAGTAATGAAACTTGTCAATGTTTGATATACCTTCCTGATTGTGCACCAAAGAGCAAAATGTTTCATAAAATGTTGTGAAACTTTCAATGTTCCCATCAAACGTGAATAATTCAAGTTTAGGCAAACGTGGACGTGATTCGACCTTTGAATGATCTTTGCCGCATGGAGGAACGTCCGCCATTTTGGAAGCGTGCTTTGAGTGACACAGCCTTACGCGAAAGTACAGGTCATCAAAGTTTTTTAAATCAATATCCGTAAATTGCATATCGGGATCTAAAGTCAATTGCCAATCATAAATTTCCATGCAAATGCTTTCAAATGATTCGCGCAGTGAACTAAGCTCTGAGGCACGCAAAAGGAACATACTTAGTACCTCGGGATGGGTATCAATTTGGTTTGATAAATCAAATATTTGCTGAAGTTGTGCATAAGTACGTTGCTTTTTAGCAATGCATTTATTAATTTGACGCGTAGTTTCCAACTCCTTTCTAGAGGGAGCCTTGTCAGAGGCTTTATCATCAGGATTAGGCATTTTGAAATATTAAACCAAATGTCTACCTAATCCATAAAAATAAGACAAATAAGTTTCTAACGAATAAATTACAAGCACGGCTTGCATGCACAAAATGAATAAGTTGGTTACACGGTAACGTGGTTTATTCAAAATGGCGACCTAAGCTACTAACCAACGTGGATAGTACCTATTTGAGTGTGAATTTTTTACGTTAAGAAAATTAGTAATATATAATCCGATTAGTAGGATCAAAATATCCGACTCGATGGATCAAAATGTGGAGTCTGTTAGGGCTGGGAAGATTTCGAAGGACCTAAGTAGTAATATTTTAAGCTGTTACCTAAAGGAAATATTTACCCCGTGATTGGAAAACGATCTTTGCTCATGAAAGTAGATGAACTAAGTCTACCACCAACCTTTCCGCTCCCACACGCCGTCCTCTGTAAGGGTGGGCAGCACAGAGCTCTTCGGTCTTCTAGATGCAGTAGGCAGATTGTAAAGTCCAAAACACAGAGTAACCAGCACAGCGAAGTTTCGCGAGAACGTCTCACACAAGTTACTATTGTGCACGGCAGCAATAATAACGAAGAATAGAGTTACTTGACTATCACAGATAGCTTCTCAAATCAATAGATGAGAACACGACCGAATCAGGGCAGTCGCACAAGCAAAACTGACCAGCGCCCGAGGCGGGGCGCGGGGCGGGGGGCGTGCGGCCGGCCACCGATTTTGAAGCGGCGGTAGTCGCAGAAAAAGCGGAGGGCAAACAAAATTCATCCACCCTCTTTTGAGCAAATATCGAACAAAGTTCTTATTTTAAGCGGACTCAAAGAGCAAATCAAATGTAAATGAGTGAGAGTGAGCACATTATGACAAGCTACAATGTAGTTTTGTAAAGTACGTCGATCCTTAGCGCGGACAACAACCCCGGCAATTAGACAACGCGCATGCACTTGACACCGCGCTAATCTGGCAACTGCATCAGGGATGATTCTACCTAATAGACTTCGAAAACTTAAGCAGACTACAACATGCACAAATAAAGAAGTGTATTAGCCTGGAGGCGGGGAAAGTATCCGTTCCGGTCTCGTTAGCGCGGTCCCTGCATGAGACCCGACGACAGCTCGCAGCCTACATCGATGTCGCTGGAGAGGGCACCGTCTCTTCACATTTGACTACCTGCTTACCATCACCTATGTATGTCTATTATAGAATACTCGTAAAGTAAAGATGCTCAACTCGTAGTAAGCAACTGTATCTTGTAAGAACTCAAAGCTGCAAATGCAGCACTCAGCAGAGATAATTGATTTGATTTCGTAAAAGCAAAAGATGAAGAATATTGTTAGTATATGCTGACTTTTCTTTATTGTTTTGGTATCTAAAAGCAATAACTGCCTCGCCAATAAAACTCAAGCGATAAAAATAATTTCATGTTCAATTTCAAATTGAATCAAGCTCTATTGAATGACGACAACCATGCGATCTGGGGCAGCTAACGACCTACATTTCCATCATCATAATCAAAGAAAGCAGACAGACGTTCCTTAGTTTTATCAGTGAATGAATGCTTTGCACATTACGTTAATACACTCGACTTGGAGAAAGCGAACGAAATAAATTCAGTAGTCTCAGACAGCATGCAAGGAATATTCGATTATGACATGACTCATAGTCATATTTTTTTTTTTTTTTTTTTATTTATAAGCTATTCCACTTAGAAAATGTCCAACAGGAAAAATATGCCTAAATATAATTTTGAACTGATAAGTTGAAAAATCTATCGGTTAATTTAATAACGTGCTGTTTTACGGCATTTTTAGTTAATTTACCGCCAGATTAGTATAACGATTTCCTGATAGTAGCAAGTGAAAGTGGATCAGTTGATTGGACAGTGAGTGCACGTGCATTAGGCCCTGTATGGAGATTGGGGCCTTGACTTGACATTCGCGAGTGGAGTGTCGGCGCCGTAAACCTACTTATCAATTTTATTGTACTGTTGTGCCTATCTGTGATATGGATACTATGTACGCGATAACTTTAACGCGATGGAAGATTACTTGTAGATTTTATAAAATTATTGCAGCACGTTTTTGCTTGCGCTGGTTTGTTGCATGAGGTAATAAAATAACAATTACTAACTATCTGAATTAAGATACTTTATCAGTAATTAAATCTCTCTGTTCTCCGGATATTGTTGTAAAAATGAAATAGAATGGCGCATAACTGAAAAATAAAGTATTCAGACAAGAGCGACAGCGGGGATTCATCGACTGAATCGCAATATTCTGTTGACTTTAAGCAATTTGTTGTCCTGGTTCTTCACAGTATTATCGCGAAGGAACAGGAGTACAAAATCTAGTTTTAAGACTATCCTAAGTCCCAGTGGTCCTACTGAATAAAATACAATGGCATGAGGAGATGGCTGCTATCCTAGCTAAGGACCAGGACATTAAACAGTGGTCGAGTGAGACGTCCTAAATGACGCTTCCGTATTAGCGCGAGCACTCACCGCTCATCAGCAGCGCGTGCCGACTGCCGGCGCCCGCACCCGCCACTTTGTGGCACTCGCCTCGCAACTCGGATGTCATGTATCGCAGCGCAGGGCTAGCTATCCGAGTAGCTATAGCTATGTACTTACTTATCTCTTACACAATAATTATGTCCACACGAGAACGAGATAAATGACTATTATTCTTTTTGTTTCAGTTGTTCATCAATTAGAATTCAAAAACGAAGATAGTTTTGTTTATTTGTGGTGAGAGTATATCTGGAAGTTCTAAAAGGCCATCAGTGACAATACAATCAAAGAATACAAATGATCATCGAGAAATGTTTTCAGTACGTGATCAAATTGCTGATCACGAATAACTATTGTATTGTTCAATCTGGGGTTGACACAAAAATATTGCTGAGTCGGTAACGGAGGCACGAGTGCCTACAGCATGAGTAACCGTCAGACTTTGAGTATTTATCCGTCAGACGATGACGCAAAGCAGCAAATGTGTCGAGTCGGATCCAAGTGCTGTTGGCGAAGTAACTGTACCTATTTATTGTGTTTTGTGTACACGAGTTGTTAGAGCAGTTGCTTAGCAACATGCGGGCTTTACGTAAAATTGGAGCAGAACAATGAACTTGATTTTCATTGACATACCATGGTTTAACTATGAAGACTGTTTGATGAGTGCGAGCTAGGCCAGACGTAGGCCACCAGTTAGCTAGACAGATGTTTCCAATATGCATCATTAATTAATTATTTAATTTAAATGATATAACAACTCGTCTAGTTTCAGAAGTGGTTTTGATGATCCCACTAATATAATAAAGCTGAAAGTTTGTGAGTTTGTTTAGATATTTGGATAACATACAAACATGTTTGTGTATCAATCACGCCTAATCCAGAGAACCGATTTGGATGAAACTTGGTATAGGCATAGATAGTGACCTGGAATAGCATATAGGCTATTCAAAATGTTGGTACCACGCGGGCGAAGCCGCACGCAGTAGCTAGTATTTGAATATTCTCGCTTCCATCCTAATATTTATATTGCGTCATGAAGCCTGTGAATCTATAGTTCAGTCAAACCCTCATGTGCACAAGGAAGAGAAAAATAATGCTTCAAAGTTAGATGAATTAGAAGAAACGATGGATCCCCCCCCCACCCCCCCGTCCCCTGCGAGACACCGAACCGATGTTCGGTGTCTCGCAGGGGACGGCGCCGGCGGCGGCGAGTGGTTCGCGGAGTGTTCGTGCTCCAATCGCTCTTACGAAACTGATAGCGCGGTAGATACGAGTCACGAACACTTAGCAGATAACAGATTGTTTGATTAGAGCCTCCGTACCTTGCAGAATACCTACCGCTACTAATTAGAAGCTAATTATTGTGCTGCGCTCGGTTACATAATCAAATTACAAATGGATATTACTGTCGGTCGTATTCCAATTAAATGGTTTTTGATTAATTACCATAAATTATGTATGGCAATCGCGGTGAAATGGATTTTCCATTATTATGATGATGACGTATGATGGCGGCGTTAGAGGAAACTATAAGCCGAGCCAATATTGTTTTACAACAGTCAAGGGTGGAAAGAACAGGATAATATTTATCATTTTAGAACTAAATATGTATTTTTACTATTTATTTATTTAACTAATGTCTGTATCAGAAAGTGTACATTACTGTCATTGTTTTTTCAGTTGACCTAGAAAATAAAACATTACTTTTTATAATCGGAAAGTCAGAAACCAGCGCTGAGCAGCGTCATAAATTAAATTGGTTCTGTGAATTACATTATAAATACAAATTTGCATTAATATTAATGGTCGAGATGAAAGTTTTCGCATGCTGTCAGTATTCTAGCTATACATTAAGCTAGAGACAGCTTTACTTATATTTTTTAAAGTGACACTTTATTTAAACCTGTTGTGTTGATAAATAATGTATCATGCAAATGAGAAGCGCATTAAAGGATGTAAACATGCTTTAATTTAAATAGAAACCGAGAAAAGAGATTGCGAGTAGAATAATAGTAAAATCGCATTAGTCACGATGTTCAGCTTCATTAAGAGTTCGCGGGAAACTGGAGCGGCTCATTGGCCGGTTACGCAGCATTTTAGTAACATTTCCGGTAGAACTGCCATAGAAAAATGCATTGGGAAGGAAACTATAGAGGCTCGGTAACAATACGACAAGGTCACGAGCACACAGGTGCGGCCACTATCAGTGACTCACACACTCCAATCTCTGTGACGGCGCCATTGCAATATTATCAAAACTATTCAAAACTAACATTACAAATGCTAATACGAGTTTGTTTGTAATGCTTTCATACCTTACTACTCAACTTAGCATCAGTAAATGTTGTATACGTCAGGTTTACAGAAAGGTATTACACCTTTAATCCAGAAAAACCAACCAACAACCTGAATTAATTGCCTAAATCGGCATTACCGAAAGTAAAATCTGTGTAAAAGCAGTTTTATCTGTGTTCATTAGCGCCTCACGTGACTTATCTTGTGGTTTTAATGCTTTTAAGGCTGAAACGAAGTACACCTAAGATGTAGCCTTGAGACCATCAACGATAAACAGTCAACGGTAGACTTCCATTATGACGCAGAGCTGGGTTCAAAGTGCTCAGCGGATATCTAAGCAATATTACATTCATTGAGTAGTGCAACTAAAGGCATTACAATAACGAGTTCATTAATCAGCTACAAGGAAAGTTTCACCAGCCTACAATTAACCACAGTCACAATTACACTTAATTTACGAGTCTCGAGCCAAATAACAATAAGTTAACAGTCAGTTTATTGTAAAAAGTTATGTGTAGCAAATGTGCTTTCGTTTCAGTTTCGACATTGTGTTACTTTTATGACAGAAATGAGGTCCCGGTGATTGCGACATTTCGTAATATTCACCTTTGTGCACGTGTGACTTGCACTCCTAAAGCATAATCTAACTAGCTTCTAGTAATACTAAATACCTACTTCAATGTAGATACCAGACAAAATGATGCAGGTCACTCATCTACATAGTCATCATGACAATTTGTTCATGTCATATCATACTCAAGATGATTTACAAATCATCGATAACTATCAAGTTTTATTACAAAGGCATTCTCAACATTTTTATTAATTTTATTTAAAGCAGTTATGATGGTATGTGGAGTATTTTCTTGCAACATTCTAGAAAACAAGACATTTGTAATTATACTTATGTAGAACTGAACAGCCTAGCTAGGCGTACTTTACTAAATTACTTAGGCCACGGTAAGTAGGATAGATGCATTAAGATGCTAATAACTCAGTACAGGATAGGGACATGAATCAGAATTTAAAACGGGTTAAATTAAAACATTAATTAGGCAGAGATTGACTGGTGAGACTTAAAGCATGCGTCAGCCAGCTTGAACGTTCGGAAAAGATTGGCTTGAGGATTATTTAGCACCTACTACCAACAGGAGATGAGGGCAACCGCTTTATGTCACCTAAACTTAAAGGATAAATGAATTTTAATAACAGTGCTTTGTAGATCGTGAAATAACAGGTAACGCCGAACGCGTATGAAAGTTACATCAAGCAGACAACTTACAAAGGGCTTTAAATAGGCATGACACCAACAACTACTACAGAAATGTCTATCAAATAAATACCGCAGTTAGTATAATCCGTGGCCAGTTGTCATAATATATTGCCTAATACACTCACTGAAGTGAACTGATATTTGACAGACATGTAAGTATTAATGTATGGCTTGAATAAGTAAGCCAGAATATATTAGGTATCAATAACGTGACACTTTCAATCGCCACGAGTTTTGTCATCTACTAATTCATCAGTGGATAAAAAGTTAGTTCATGAAGTCTGCAGTGGACATAAATGGGATAACAAATTTATTCACGACTCTATCCCTAGGCACGGATGAAAATGTATCATATAACAGATCGAGTAACTCAAGATCCTTTGAAGATGTCTAGTGGGACAGTTGGCTAAAAAATGAAATAAAATGTTGATGACCTTTGCACTTTTTACGAAATAAACATATTCCAAAAACAATAGGGGTCAGCTGGCGACCCTGCGCGAATGCTAGAGCTGACGCCGGCACATCGTGTTTTTGTACGTGTTGCAAACAACACTGAAAATCTTGACCTCGATATAACGCGTCATTGTATACCATTAATACCATGCATGTGTAAGACTTGATTATGCTGCGACCCGACTAGCAGGGCTTAAAGTCACTACTAACCTAACACATTGTACGATTTTTTGTTCGTTTATTGCATGAGTCATCGATTAATATCCTGTTTATTCAGTGAGTGGCTAGACACTTTGAGGATATGCGGTACAAATCCAAAGATACACAATACCTCGTCGATGTCATGGACACTCAACGGAAAGGAACCCCTAATAGCCCTCAAAAATTGTCATACAAAAATATTTGGCGATATAACGCATTAGCACAGAATTATAAGGTAATCTTCCCTGCACTTACAGGACGTTGCACTCGCAGTGCTTTCGTTTCGTTTCGTTCGTGCTGAATAAATGTATTTTCACACCCGGTCCAAGAAAACCATACATTTTTTCGTCTCACCTTCTTAACAGAAAGTAAACCATTACTCCTAAAAAACAAAATGGCCGGCGGGAGGTAAAGTTGTATGGGATTTCATTTCTCCCTCTGAACCTCATGTGAACAGATAAGTAATGAGATTTGAATTTCGAACTTCAACATTTCTATTAATTTTTTTACTATTGAGTCCACACCCAATAGAACTTATACGAAAAAAAAAAGAAAAAATGTGGCAACTAATCTTTTTCTTCCGAATTTATTTTTGATGTTGCTATGAAAATGTATACCATAGAGACCTGCACCAAGTAGAATTTATTCAAATTTAAGGAAAAAGTGTGGCTAATGCCTCCAAACTATAGAGCGATCTAATGTTGTTGCATATTAATGCTAAAATATTTTTTGAGAACGAAAGGACGACCTCGACTCCTTCGATAGCGGGTGGTGGGAGCTATCAAAGAAGAGAGATGGTTGGAAAGAATTGGGGGAGACCTTTGCCCAGGAGTGGGACAGTGTAGGTTGAATAAAAAAAATGATTAGATTATTATTATTCTACCTATAAAACCTGTTCATTAGACTTGCTTGCTATTTTCTGGGTTCACTATTTTTCTCGCAGTACCTATGTGTGAAAAGCAGAGTATTCACCTCGGGGTTAAAGCTGTCTTAGTCTTGGGCGCTCTTGAATCCCTCGCTGTCTCAGGATTCTAGTCATTAACTCCCTCGTTGATAAACACCCTCGCTGTCGCTCGGGAGTTAACTAAAGAATCCTTCGATGCGCTTGGGATTCAATATGGCGCCCGTGACATAATACACTGCTTTATCCCCTTGGTGAATAATCTACTATTTCTTTCTTCTTTCTTCAGTGCTGTAGTACCTATTTGGGACATTGTCGAGCGAAATAGAACAGTCTGAAAAACCACGTCAATGCGTGTGGACAAAAATAAGCAATAAGTAGGTACCCAAAAATACCCAGCTGATGCTTAGCATACTTTCTACTCCAGAACGTGCTAGGAATGTGCCTAAGATTCGCCCCCAGCACCCGCTGTGCTTTTACGAGTGAGTGCGTGTGGGGAGTCGCGTACGAAGAGCGCCGTCATCACTTTCGCCGACAATGGCGCATTGATCGCTTCCTCACTATTGTGCTGCTCTCATTATCTGGCACTGTTATAAACGCCTACGTCCACTTATCTATTGTTATACCAATTTATATTATAGCCCAAATTATATTTTAGATATTTCATCTAGTTTTGTTTCTATCTGTCTTTGCTATCAGAAGTGGGTGGTGTCAACACTAATAGACTAAGGGCAGTAATCGCAGTTTTCTTATCAAAGTACGCACATCTGGAGAATTCCGAACACAAGGAAGTTTGCAAAACAAGCAATGAAGTCAGACATCACGATTTAATTCTAATTATAGTGATGCTATAACAGCTAATAGTAACTGCTAGTTCTTGCTATCAGCGTGATAAGCATGCTTATTCAGGTCAAAATCTAGAGATAAGTAGCGCTGCGCCTGCGCCGGAGCTTGCGTCACTCCCGATTCACTTTCTAGGAAAGTCAGCTGCTTCATAATTTTACCTTATGTGCAAAATAAATTTTTAATTCAAAGTTATTTACATTATTACCTAATCGTTCATAACATCCAATTTGAATATTTCTAAATTCTAGCGAAAATTAAATGAGATCTTTCTAAAATAAGAATGAGGAATTAGATAACACGAGACAGCAGAGAAGGTTGTAAGAATAATGCATAGTTTTCCATAGTGAAGTGAAACATGTGAATATCATTAGCACTAGGCTATAATATTTCTTCTCTGGCCTTGCGCAGTGATAAATGGCACTCTTCACTTATAAGGACTCGCAATGTTGATTATAGCAATCGGATGATATCACAGATGCCATGTTATTCAACAAATTCCAACTGCTTGCTATCAGATATCAATTGATAAAAATGTGTAGAACATGCTCCAATATTGGTGCTAGTACTTTAGCATAATAATGACATCACTTGAATTAACATTAACTTTATCACATTCATAACATTTTTACATTTTTCAAACCTCGTAGGAACGGTTTACCCCATTTCAATATATCAGAATAAAGAGGTATCCCACTCATATAAGCTGAAAGTTTGTTTAGATGTTCGTAAGTTTGTGTTTCAATCACGCCTACATCAGATTTGGAGGAAACTTGAAATAGGTGTAGATAGCTGGAATAGCATATAGGTTATTAAAAATGTTGGTACCATGCAGGCGAAGCCGCGTGCAGAAGCTAGTATAGAATATTCTTTCAATAATTTTTGAAGTAATAATAGCACTTACCCTTTATGAGTGGCTCGCTGACAATGTTGACATCCTCCTGAGGAATCATGTCCATGAGGCGTGCAATGTCGGTGGCCAGCATCTGGTCCACCACCTCCAATAGTTTGGGTTTCAGCGGGTGGAACTTCGTGAAGTCGTGATTCGCTAACGTCTCCTGCATCTTCTTGATATCCGGGAAATCTCCGGGGGAGATCTGCATCTCTCTCTGGATCCGGTCATAGACCTGGCCGAGGTTCTTTATCAGCTCCTTCTTCTTGCCATCTTTGCCGAACATGGAGGGCATCTCTTTCCTCAGTTCGCTGACGATGTAGGCGTGGACCTTGGCGAGGCGAGCTCGCTTGATGAGGTCGTTCAGTTTGCGCAGCGCGGCGTTGCGCGGCAACGACTGCATGTCGCGGAACAGGTCCTGCTCCTCATCCTCGAACAGGCGGCGGTTCACGTCGTACCGCAGCGGCTGGTCCCAGAAGGAGCCGATGTAGACGCGCGCCACCTCCGGCGTCTGCAGCACCTTGCCGAGCGACCACATGAGGGCGCCGTACACGCGCATCAGCTGCTGGTGGTCGATCATATCCGCCTTGTTGAGCACGATGCGGATCTTGTCGTCGTGTCCGCGCAGCGCCTCGATGCTGCGCCGGAACTCGTCCGAGATGTCGAGCTTGTGCGCGTCGAACAACAGGATGATGCGGTCGACGCGCTCCGCGAACCACTCGAGCACTCCCGTGAAGTCGTACCCGCGGTCCACGCGCTGCTTCTCGCCGGAGAGGATGCCGGGCGTGTCCACGATCGAGATGCCGCGCAGCACCGGCGACGCGACCGTCGAGCATTGAAATCTGTTCAGGAAGGCGTTTCCGAACTTGCTGAGCGGTCGGAACTGCTTCTTGGGGTCGACCACGAGAGCGTTGCCGGGGATTACGCCCTCTTTCTCGTCGAACATGACCGCTATGAATCTGTCGGTGGTCGGCTCCGGGCCGATGCGGATTCCTGGGAAGTCCCGCTCGAGCAGGTACTTGATGAAGGTGGTCTTGCCGGTCGAGTATTGACCGACGAGCAGGATCATCGGCTTCGCATCGAAGTCGGGCTCCTCGAGCTGCGGCGAGTGGAAGTCGTGGAACTGATAGTGCTGCTCGAGCGGTAGCAGTTTTGTCTTGTAGATCCTTTTGAGCCCTTCCACGACATTTTCGATACTTTCGGTTTTTTCACCTTCTTTTTTCAACCAGCTGAACATCTTAACGGTGGCGGGGACACTGTGTTATTTGTAATTGAACTGCACGGACACTAACTCGCGCACTGAACCACTTTTAGAACTATTTTTTAAATAAATTTAGCGTGACCACCACGATCATCCTTGCGATCCCTTACAAAAATGAATCGGAAAATGACGAAATGAATGAGAAATGCCAAATGACGTGTGTGGTGAAGGTGACGTTTGAAATACGTAAGTTTTGACTTTTTGCCATTGATGTTGCCAGAATGCTAGTTATTTAAACCGAGCTATATATCTTTAATTAACTTGACATTGGCAGAATTACACCTAGTTGTGTAGATTGCTCTAAATAAGGAACAAGAAGAAGAAGGTGATTGTTTGTTGTGCTGCTCACATGCTGGCTGCTGAGTGCTGTGAGCTCGGAGTCCTAGGCTGTGAGAGTGATTATTTTTCTGTGGCTACGATTTTATAAATTCAAGAAAAGTTAAGTTTCCTATTACAATGACGATATTCCACGATGAGGTGGAGATCGAGGACTTTGAATACGATGAAGATGACGAGATGTACTACTACCCGTGCCCTTGCGGAGACAGGTTTCAGATCAGTAAGGTTAGAATTTTCAAATTATGGATCTTCGGTTACAAAGTTTCATGCACATTTTCTTGAAGTTCAATGGAAATGTAACTTCCAGGAGGAGTTGATGGCGGGGGAGGAAGTTGCTACCTGCCCTAGCTGTTCTCTTGTTGTCAAAGTTATTTATGATTTGGTAAGTGCGCTTGGAAATTGTTCAGTTCATCTGCAACACACCACCCAACCACTCAGGGGTTTGGTTGAATGTTTAAAATGGATCTTATTTTAAATACCTATCAACCTAACATAGACTACTTGCGGGTCTTAAACTGCTGCATTGCTTATTTTACTGGGATATTGTTTCAGGAAAAAATCAAAGCAGAATCCGAGGAGGTGGTGAAAGAGGATGGCGATAAAGAAGCTGTGAAGGCATGAGACTACCTCAACTGCTCGTGTAGTTGGTGCTACTGCTCGCAATGAGCACAAGGAGACGGAACCTGGGAGATGTTCTACAGGAGTATTATCATGAACAAAGTTCTGATGCTGTGATTTGTTAATTGTAATAATAATCTTCTAAGTTATACAAGATTTTAAATCTCATAACTGAAATCATCTTATGCATAAAGAATTTTTTTTTTACTATACCCACACCAGCAAACAGGAACAGACATGACCCACATGAAAAATATACATTAGAGAAGCTACACTCATTCCTGAATAAGCACAGATAAGTAAGGATACCCTGATATTAGGGGCTGCACTGCAGGTTGCATGTAGGGCATCAACTTCAGTAGCTTGCACTGCTACAGTTCCAATAAATCATCATCTTCCTGCACTTTTCCCACATTATGTGGGATCAATAAATAAAATACAGTTCCATTAAATAAAACTACAAAAAAATTGTGAGTGATCTTTAATACACTTCATAAAAAACTTGATAAACACATTGCTAACTTATTCTATGTCCATAATCTTCAATAATTATCTAAAACAATTTGAAATAAATAGATTTAACTAAAATGTTTGACTAGCTAGTAGAAAATAACTATTCTGTGTACATACATACATTATATTTCCACAATACATAAATATTGTCATTTTACAATCAACAATACAAACAACTTTATAGTTTTGACTATAGGTAAGATAGAATATTCAATTAATATAAAACTAGCTGGCTTCACAAACACGATAGAGCAACAAAATTCCATATAAATCAGACCAGCTGTTTATATGCAGTCAGCAACTACTACTTTAACAAACTGATTCTGTAGCTAAGTTATTTCATCTACAGAGTATAGACAGGCAAGTCACAAGATATATTTAAAAGGGCCGTTTATAATAGAGATAAACACAACATGTAAGTACTATAGAGATACATTCCCGAGCGGCAGATCTATGGAAGGATAACTATTGAGCTAAACATTATGCTAAATTATTGTGTATATTATCTAAATATTTTATTAAATCGTTATAAAAATACTTACATATTAGCTAAGCACAAAGCAATATAATACTGGAATGAAACATATAAGCTACAAGTCTTTAAGTTTTTAAATAATATTTATAAAAATTATTTGGTCAATAAGCTTTGAAGGAACAGCTAGCTAGGATTATTAATAAAATAAAGGATTCATATAAACTATCTCTACTGGCAACCCTGAACACGCGATGCTCCTCCCATTCATACAAATTGTGTATTTACAGTAAATTAAGTGCTTATTTACAATACTTTGAAAATACGCGTGTTGAAATCAACTACAGCCTGGAAATTTAGGCACCTGAAGTAGGTTCTAGACTATGAAGGCTTGAGGCCAAATTATGAAAGTACAACTGTGAAAAGTGCAGAAATTGCTTATATTACACAATTAAGTTAACGGCCCACTAAGGTCTCTTATTATTGATCTTGATCAATTATATTGCATTGCTTTGTTTTTACACATTCATCACAAGACATAATATGATGTCAGATGTCAAACTATATGGCAAGTATCACTGCTGATTTTAAATGTAAATTAAAAAACCTGAAATTTTTCACTCCCCGGGTATTTTTATGTGATGAGCGATCATCCTTGCTAGAGACCTCAGATTTCTGAGAAGTTCAAAATTTATATTTCGTCAATGATTATAAACGAGGGATCGCCGATCAGAGAGACCACTAAACTGAGACAACATTCCAACTTAAACTAAACCTTCTCAACGTATTGTGGGCCAGAAACATGGTGACATTACAGCTTTGAAGGCATTGCTTCGGACGTTGTTAAAGCCAGCAACAATTACATTCAAATCTGTTTAGTTTGTAATAGGTTGAAACATGTTATGTTGACTCGAAAACCTTTTGCTACTGTAGCACACAGATACATTTCTGTTTTGTCGTAGTTTTTACTTTTGTACCCTTAAATACTTTATTTATAAAGTGCTCAAGTAGCAAATAAATGTCTACGAACGTTTCACCATAAGAGCCATACCTCACCGAGACGCCATGCGCCATGGCGACGTCGCCGGCTTCGTATCCAAACAATTTATATTAAAATATGACTGATAACTCGCTTGGCAACGGTTTGGCGACGTCTTTCAATACAAATTGTTTGGATCCGGAGCCGGCGACGTCGCCATGGCGCATGGCGTCTCGGTGAGGTGCAGCTCTAACACTGATCATTCTGAACGGTCGGGGCGTGCGTTAGGAGTCGGCGGGGGCTACGGGGGTCACCGGGGTTGTTTCAGGTAAAGGCAGCTCCGGCAGCTCGGGCAACACGGGGGGCAAGGGGGGCAGGGGGCGCGGCGCGGGGGCGGCAGGGGGGCTCGCGTGTGTCACCGGGATGTTGAAGTGGCGCACGGCGGCCTCCAGCGCCACGTGGTTGCCGCTGAAGTACGCGGACACCGCGTTGTGGAACAGCAGGAGCTGTTTGTTCATCACCTTTATCTGGGAGACAATGACTCTACTTTATTGCAAGGACGTAAATAAAAGCAAGAAGCAATAGATAAACGTAGGCTCCTACGTTCATTGCGTAGTTATACAGAATGACTTGACACGCTTCACTTCATGGGATTCGCTCCCCACTGGAGCTGTACTTTTTAGATTTAAGAAGACAAAGAGCCTAAACGCTAGTCCTGACCAGTATTTGTTTTGTTTGCTTTGTTAATTCACGGTATTGGTGGCGAAGGAACAGGAGTAAATCACCGCTCTCAAGACTATTCTATTTGATTATAGCTGTTAGTGCCATAACAAAGGCATATAGGGAGGCCTAAAAACCAAATCATACAATCTTACCTCATTTAAAAGGTAGGCCCCAGACTGTGTTTCTTTCTCTGGTTCTTCACGATATTAGTTTGCAACTAGGAACAGTAGTAGTCACCTAGCTCTAAGGGCTATTCCAGTGGCCTTAACTTTGAGTGGCATTATTTCTATTCTAAGCGATCCAACTCTGTAGAATTTCTCACCCGGTTCTGATGCAATAGCTGCAGTTTGACGGAGCAGTCGTTCCTGAGCCGTTCGTACTGCTTCCACAGCCGCTCCGTGTCGGCGGCGAGCGCGCCCCCCGCCCCCGCTGCCCCCGCCGCCGAGCCCCCTGCCCCCGCCCCCGCCCCCGCCCCCGCGCCGCCTGATGCTTCCAGTTCGCTGCGGTACGCGTCGTACTCCACTCTGCAACGCATTACGTTCATAAGATAGTTATAAAAACAAAAGATGACAGTTAGAAAATCATTACAATCAAGTGCTCAAAATGACCGACAATAGGTAATCCTTTACACGGCCTGTATCGTGAAACATGTCTACTGTCTAGATTTTCTAACTTAGTTTCTGATCTTATGTATCAAAAAAAGTAAAAAAAAAAAAAAATATCATGGTCAAATCTGTATGTGGATGAGTAACCGCCAGTGGCATTTTCATCTAAGCGCTTCCGTGCTTCGGAGCGCACGTTAAATTGTCGGTCCTAGCTATTTAAGTTGTTAAATAAATAAATAAAAAAAAAAAACTTTTTATTTCATAAAACCAAAGCCATGACGGAGGCCTTTAGGCGGCCTAAAACCTTCGTCGACAAATAAGTGAAGCTTCATGTTAAACACATCTACATCCGGTTCCTAAGCAATCATCGCGTTGCGTTAAGTAGTGCCGTCGGCGCATCCTCGCGTCGCGGTTTTAGCACAGTGTGATGCCTAGTTTACACGGGCTTCGTAGCTAAGTGCTTAGTACTTGTCACTAATACTAAGTCCTCATGTGTAAACACGCTGATTAGTGCTTAGTATTAGTATTTGTGAATAGTACAAGTGAATAGAAAACGATCCTTTAGTCCGGAACACTGGGGTCGCAAATAGAGGATGAGTGCGTTAGATTATCGCTGTAAGTATTGTTACCTGGCAGCCTCATACTGTCGGATAGTGAGCAGCGTGTCCTCGATAGTCTTGTGTGTGAGAGTGGCGAGTGCTGCGTTGAAGAACTGCAGCGCACCGACCAGAGTCTCGCCGTTGCGGGTCAGGGCGCGCTGCGTGTCCGCGTTGTACAGGAACCTGGGTCGGGGTGATAACACGGACTTTATTTACAGGACTCAAGCCTATAGATATAACAGGACACCCAATGGATCAGACGTTCATGAAATGCGCCGTTTCAATAAGATAAGATAATTTATTTCATAAACATTGTTAAATTACATAGGACACTTAAGTATAATTATAGGAATAAATTACAATGGAAACAGCAACAATAAATTACAAAGGCAAAGCCTGTGTCGTGGGCGTCTATGTGATTTTTTTATAATAAAAATAAATGTAAAATATTAAAATGTTTAGGACTATTGCTATTATAAATATTATGTTGTTTTATAATTAGAGGATTCGATCCCGGGATCCCGAATCTCGGAATCCCGGTCGTATTTGAGTCCCGAAAATCCCGGGATTAAACAGGGTCACGACTGTATCCCCAAGGCGCGGTAGACATTCTCTCAGATCTTTATATTCCAGATCCTTTGAAGATGTCTAAGGGGGTAGTCAGATTAAATTTAACAAATCCCGAGATTTTCGGGATTACAATTTTCTTTAAATAAGTCAGTAAAACTTACGTGAAACGTTAGATGCATTGTTGTTTCTTTGATTCTAAACAATATAAAAGACAAAGTACGAGTTTATTCTTTTAACTCTGAAGTTTTCGTTATGGGTTAACCGCTTATGAACATTTTTTTATACGGGAATTAATCGCGTAGGTATAACATTTGTTTATTTACCTCGACGTAAAAAAAAAACGTTTAAAATTTTTTTAAATGGCTTTAAGTCGCTAATCGAAGAAAGACAAACACTAACTATGTACTCTCCCGAGTATAGGGCTAAAGACAAGGATGTAAAACGAAATATCCGCAAAGACATCAGAAGATACAATGTTAACCTTGTACAAACCGCCCTAGAAAGTAACCGCAACCTGAAGTCCGCTATTCGAAGCACTGAGAAAGGTAAATCACTAATGGGCAACTTAAAAGACACTAATGGCATAAAACAAAGTGATAAGTCGAAAATACTAAAAATTTGCTATAAAAACCTTTACGCCGAAAACAGGGGTACAGCCTCCCTACAACCCACTTTCGCTTACTCGTGTCCAGAAAGTATAGAGAGGATTACCGAGCACGAAGTACACCGAGCACTACTGAGTATGCGGTATAGCAGAAGCCCTGGTCATGACGGCATAACTACCGAAGCTCTGAAGATCGGTGAACCAGCTCTTCTTCCGTACTTAACAAATTTGTTTAACTTAATATTAAAAAGCGGTATTTTCCCAAAAGATTTTTGCCACTCTAACATCATTTTACTGCACAAAAAAGGAGATAAATCAGAAATAGATAACTACAGACCGATAAGCCTAATCTCGCACCTATACAAAGCTTTTATAAAAGTTATAGAGAATAGAATCTCAGGCCAATTAGATCTGCACCAGCCAGCAGAACAAGCTGGTTTCCGATGAGGCCTAAGCACCACAGACCACCTTCAGTCACTAAATCAGGTCATAGAAAAACACATAGAGTATAAAATTCCACTTTATCTTGCATTTGTGGACTATTCAAAGGCATTTGATAGTCTTCACCACACATCAATATTTCAAGCACTGAAAAACCAGGATATAGATCACACGTATATTCAGCTTTTACAAAGTATTTATGCCAACAGCACCGCTGCTATTAAACTTCACACTCCGGGACCATCTTTTTACATACAGCGTGGAGTCAAGCAAGGAGATCCGCTGTCTCCTAAACTTTTCACGGCCACTTTAGAACAAGTGTTTAGGAACTTGGCAGCCACCTGGGTAGAAAGGGGAATCGTCATCGGCGGAAATAGGTTAACAAACCTCCGGTTCGCCGATGACATCGTTTTATTCTCCTCCTCAGCGTTTGAACTAGGCTTAATGATCAACGAACTCAACAACGCAAGCCTCGAGGTCGGACTGAAGATGAATATGACAAAAACCAAGATCATGACTAATGACAGGAAGCGCAGAGTAGAAGTGAATGGTGTGGGGATTGAGTACGTCCAAGAGTATCTTTATCTTGGCCAAGTAGTATCTTTCCAGGCCAGAACCGACAAAGAGATTGCTAGACGCATAGAAAACGCCTGGAAGTGCTTTTGGTCAATGAAAGACCTGATGAAGGGTAAACTACCACTCACCCTCAAAAAGAAACTCATGGACGTACGCATTCTCCCCATCCTTACGTACGGCGCTCAAACTTGGTCTCTGACAAAACATCAAAGGTCCGCTCTCGGGGTCTGCCAACGGGCTATGGAGCGCAGTATCTTGGGAGTAAAACTGTCAGACCGCGTGCGGAACAGTTTACTGCGCTCCAAAACCCGAATCGTTGACGTTCGTGAAAAAGCCGCCAACCTAAAATGGAACTGGGCCGGACACGTCTGCCGCATGTCGAACGATTTGTGGGCAAAACGAGCCACGCAGTGGACCCCACAAAATGTGACGCGAAGACGTGGAAGACCCAGAATGAGATGGCGAGACGAACTTGACTCTCATCTAAGAACATGGCCTGTTACAGCGTTGGATCGCGAAGAGTGGAAGAAGGGAAGGGAGGCCTTTGCCCTGCAGTGGGACGAGAATGGCTAAATAATAATAAAATAAATTTAAGTCGCGAAACTTTAAAATGTGTAACCACATAAGAAGCCTGTAAACGGGCTACAAAAATTGCATCTTGCTGGCAATTTTTACTGACCAATAATAGCTCAGTATGTTTGCAGCTCGGGATAAATCATTTGCAATCTAGCTGGCTAGGCATTGAATATTTGCAATTTGAATATTTGTTAAAGAAATATCTTGAGAATATAGCAATATTACAGTATTTATTGCATTGTGTTTCGAGATGTAATCGGCAACTTGGCGGCTGTACCATTGTAGCAACAAATTGTCAAAAAGTAGCCCATTTACGAGCACCCTTAAGTTGATTTTCTGAAAGTTGATGTAGGTGGTTTTATAAATAATTTACAGAAAAGCCTAGTTTGTTTATTTTAGAAGAAGTTTGGAGTACTGGTGGTCTAGTGAAAGTGTCCCTGTCTTCTGAAAGGCCGTGGGTCAAGTCATGCACTATTTAGTTTTTGTATCGAAAATTTATTGTATGTTCACTATGCCAACTGCCAGTACACTCAAAGTAAAGGACAACATATTGATGAAACCGCCATGCGCTATGTCGTAAAACCAAAAAAGTTTTAAAAACATGGGTCAAGTGCACGAAAAAAGCTTTTTCGAAGCACATTTAATTTATAATCCTGGCACCACACTGGTTCTAAAGAACTAGTGACACGATAAGAAGACCTTTCTAGGTTCTACGATATGCTGGTTTCCTCACGATGTTTTGCTTCATCGTTTGAGAACCGACCTTAGAATCGAAGCTACTACAAGACTATCAGTGTTCTACCTGAAAGAGATACGACAAGAATAATAAGTTTGAAGTACTTTAATTTTGTTTGACTGGCTTATTGAAGAATTTAATTTATATTAAAAACTTGAGAATATGAATTCGAATTTTGACACGGTTTACTGACTTTTTGTTGCAACTTTTCATTACAATACAATCCCGGGACTATCCCGGGATCCCGAGATTAGCTGTAGTGAAACCCGAAATCCCGGGATTAGAAAAAAGGGCCAGGATCGAATCCTCTATTTATCCATACTATAATATTATAAATGTGAAAGTAACTCTGTCTGTCTGTCTGTTTGTTACCTTTTCACGCCCAAACCGCTGAACCGATTAAGCTGAAATTTGGCATGGATAAAGAGTATACCCCAGGGATGGACATAGGCTACTTTTTTTTGTCAATTACCATAAGGGGGCGGGAAAATAAGGGTTGGAAGTTTGTATGGCGAAAAAAGTTAAGCAACCCTGGGCGCGGTCATAATAAGGATGGGTGACCGCGCCGGAGCCACTTTTTGCACTCTAAATTTTTTCGTTTTTTTTTTTTGTATTTTGCATAATAAATTATTTTAAAATTAATGATAAACATGTAACATGTGTGTTCCCACCCATCAATATATCCGAACTCCGAAGTTATGATTTTTTGATATTAAAATATTTTTCCTTGGCTATAGTTAGAACGCCATCTACATCGTCGAGGTCAAACTACTTTATACTTTTTCTCCTAGGTGGCGTTTCTACTATAGCGGAGGCACAGCGGAGATCGATCATTTTGAGTTCCGAAAAGTTAATGGAGATTTTTGCTTAGAGCTTTCGATATTTTATATTGCTGACGAAGTCGCGGGTAGGTATTGCCGCTCGCTTCGGCAAATCTGACACCAGTTGCCGCTATCATGTTGTTCTTAACATTGCAAGATCTGGGTAAGATTTTCCCTACCTCTATCTATTATGGGATTCTTGAGAGAAACATAACGCAATATTAGTTAATAATTTTATTTCGAAATTTAAAACCGCACAGTTCTTGCTATAAAAAAATACGTTTCGAGTCAATTTCTTCAAAAAAATTGCGAGCCCATCGGGCCCATCGTTCGAAACTCGCTGCGCTCGCTTCAGTGATTCTGTACCTATTACCGTATTCGTTTTGTTCTTAGCATTGCAAGATCTGGGTAAGATTTTTCCTACCTTTATCTATTAAATAATTCTTTAGAGAAACATATATAAAAAAAAATATTATATCATGCGACGGAGTTTTATATTTTGTACTCTCGATTCACTCAAAACTCCTCCACTTTGTTCCTAATAATGCGCAGACGAAGTTGCGCGGGTCAGCTAGTAATAAATAAAATACTAGTATAATGAGTATTAGTAGTCAATTTCGTATGAAAAATTGTTGTGGGACTATTTCTGAGTTTTTACCATATTATGTAGAGAAAAATAGATGTTAGACTGATTGCAGATCAACACAGAGAAAAAAAAACAGTGACACTCCAGGAGTGCCGGCAGAAGTAAAAACTGACAGTTATAAACATAACAAATAACCCGGTGTCGGTGAGCAGTCACGTGACTCGCACGTGACCTTTTCGAGGCAAATCAAATAATTTTTTCTCAACTAAAACTGCCAAACGCGCCTAAAGAAGTTTTCAATAAAAAAAATGATTTAACGGTCATGTAGAATGAGACGCTTTGAGAATGCAACGCTAGGCTTCTGGCTTATTACCAGGGCGACCAGTATTAGTTGAGTTGATGCAGAGAAGGGAAGGAGAGTATAGTATAGTTACTGGTCGCGCAGCTCGGGCGACTTCTGCGCGAGGTCGGCGAAGGCCTCCCCCAGCGCGCGCTGCGTGGCGAGCGCGGCCGCCAGCTGGCCGGCCAGCGCGCCGCTCAGAGTATAGTATAGTATAGTATAGTTACTGGTCGCGCAGCTCGGGCGACTTCTGCGCGAGGTCGGCGAAGGCCTCCCCCAGCGCGCGCTGCGTGGCGAGCGCGGCCGCCAGCTGGCCGGCCAGCGCGCCGCTCAGAGTATAGTATAGTATAGTATAGTTACTGGTCGCGCAGCTCGGGCGACTTCTGCGCGAGGTCGGCGAAGGCCTCCCCCAGCGCGCGCTGCGTGGCGAGCGCGGCCGCCAGCTGGCCGGCCAGCGCGCCGCTCAGAGTATAGTATAGTATAGTATAGTTACTGGTCGCGCAGCTCGGGCGACTTCTGCGCGAGGTCGGCGAAGGCCTCCCCCAGCGCGCGCTGCGTGGCGAGCGCGGCCGCCAGCTGGCCGGCCAGCGCGCCGCTCAGAGTATAGTATAGTATAGTATAGTTACTGGTCGCGCAGCTCGGGCGACTTCTGCGCGAGGTCGGCGAAGGCCTCCCCGAGCGCGCGCTGCGTGGCGAGCGCGGCCGCCAGCTGGCCGGCCAGCGCGCCGCTGAGCCGCAGCACGCCGCCGTACTTCCGCTGCGTCTCGCGCACGGCGCTGATCTGCGCCTCCAGCTCTGGAACACAGCGAAGCATCAGATGACGTTTTTTATTTCATCAGAAAGCTGTCAAATTCAGGGATCACCAGACTAATTCGAATAGTTGGATGGCTATCAGCATCACCGGCGCCGTTGATATCTGGTCTATTACAAAATTTACAGTAACAAAACTTTATAATTAGTAATTTCTTTTTTCTGGTAAACTTATTTTTGTATCTGTCACTATTCTCAAATTATGATGTCTCACCTGTATCAACAGTCCGTGAGCTTTTGCCGAGCTTCTCATAAAGTATCTGCTTGGTGCACTTGTAGGTGGAGACGCCCCAACTGCGGATTGTCTCCAGTTTGGAGCCATTAGAGCGCAGCAGAGTGCTCGAGCCAGCGGTACCATTCTGTGACTCTGATGCTGGAATTCAAAATCATTCAATTCACAGTCTGTAAGAAGAGTGGTTTAAAAATCACACAACACAGAAACTGTAATTGAATTAGCAGGCTATTTTCATGCTCGTCATCAATTGAATATCTACACCACAGTTGTCTCTGGGCCATTTAATAATCATGCATGACTCAAAACATTTAATTTTGATTGACTATGAACACTAAGATGTTAGAGTAACTTGTGGTTATGCATTATATTCCTTGTAAATGTTTGTATGATCTACAGATGAACCATGGAAACAGTACTTCAGAACCATCTACAGGAAACCATGGAAACAGTACTTTCTAATACTTACCAAGAAACAGAGAATCCCACCTAATAATGTCTGTATTTATTACTATTTAATTTATTGCGTCAGTGAGTGTTGGGTGTTAGTTTAGTAAGATAAGCTGATGACTGACCGTACGTGGGCGGGAAAGGCATGGAGCGCGAGGTGGGGAACTTGGGCTCGGTGCCCGACGTGATGGAGTCCGATGACTCGCGGATCGGTGGGGTGTCCTTCAGCATCTCGTGGATACTCCGCTCCGATTGCCTGCACAACACCACACACAATCACCTATAATCTCCTTTACTAAACAGGCAAATTAAAATGCTCTACATTGAAGACACTATCGCCGAAACTTTATAGATTTTCTGGTGATTCACTACAAAAATACGGCTTACCATTTGGACATGGTGCCGGTGCAGGAACTTCACAATATCCACACGAAATCGCAGCTTTTATTTTTAGATTCTATAAACCGGCATTTTACTGCTGAATTTAGTAATTTTAGTTGCGGATTTTATGTTCAAAAATCTCTACGGCGCACAGCTTTGACGCTACGCTTTTCTGCTTTCATCGGCGGTGGTTCGTCGTTCGTTCCGACATTCTGACAATAACATTTCCATGATTTCCACCACGGTATGTCAATGTCAATTTTACCAAATATCCTGTCTTGATCCTGTCAATGTCGAGTTTAATTTCCGGTTTGGATTGGATTGTACCGGAGCGGCCGCGTTCGATCATCTAAGGATTGTGCCCAGAGAAATGGGATACTACTTACAGTAAGTAAGTAAGTAAGTTCGTATGAGTCAGTGGCCAACTCTGGTGACGGAGTTTTTAGGCCGTCGTGGCTTAACGACTTAAATAGCCGGGACCGACAATTTAACGTGCCCTCCGAAGCACGGAAGCGCTCAGATGAAAATGCCACTGCCGGTCACCCATCCACTTACTGACCGTTTCGAACGTTGCTTAACTTCGACGATCTATCAAGAACGACTAAGCAAGCACGACCACGAGCGCTTCTTACTTACAGTAGTAACATTATACAACATCATTGATAACTATAGTCTAGACTAGCTTCTGCGCACGGCTTCGCCCGCGTGGTACCAACATTTTGAATAGGCTATTTGGTATAGGCGTAGATAGCATAATATGCTATTCCAGATCACCATCTACGCTTAAACCAAGTTTCATCCTAATCGGCTCACTGGTGTAGGCGTGATTGAAACACAAACATCCAAATATCCAAACATTTACAACTCACAAACTTTCAGCATTATTATATGAGTGGGATGGGATTGTACCTCAGACAAAAGGATGTACATTGATTGTACATAGATTGTACCTAACCAGTTAGGACTATTAGTAACAAACAGTAAATACCTAGTAAGTATACCAATTCACTGATATTACTCAGGCAGGATAGGATACACACGGTACACGCATAAAAAATAACAATACACCTCAGCAATGATACACTGGTAGGTATAGTTACCTACTCTGAGATTATGTTGCAGCCACTTAGACGCCTAGCCTAGGTATTATAGCCATTTGATTAATACGGTGCCGTTTAAATGGCTTGGAGCTATTACATTTAACTACTTCCCTAGCCAAGTCATTTCCTAGGTAACAAAGATAATATTCAATTTCTGGCGCATCGGGGCGGCCGGCCGGGCCACTCTAGCCTTGCGCATTAGTTTTCACTAGCCTAACATAACCTAACCAACTGATTTTGATGTAGAAAATAATATTTTAGATCAAAGTCAGTTGGTTAGGCTAGATTTATGATACTAAAAAACTACGCGCGAGGCGAGCGAGCGCAGCGAGCATGCCGCGGCAGCGGCCGTCGATGCGCCTAAAACGCCCTTTTAAATGAATAGGCTAAGAGTCCAGCCAGCCAATTCATTATTATGTGACGGCTCAATAACATTCAGGACGTTAGATAAATACTAGGCGTTTGGTTGAATGGCTGATTAAACCAGTTGCCGAGAGAAAATTTATCTTGAGAAGCTAGGACACAGTTTAGAAGGTAGAATGGTAGGACTTGAGAAGAACCTTGGGTAGTAGGACATTATATTATGTGGGGTAGGACCTACTAAATGGGCTCTACCAAGACTCTACCAATTAACAAAGTAATAAATATTAAAATTAATAATTTTATTGTTTCAAAAATATAGTTAGGTAAGTATTTTTTATTGGTGCATTATGTACAACATTTGTATGTATCATAAACTTAATAGTAACTACTAGGTACCTACCTGCCTGCTTATCTCTCTAAAATAGCTAGGTAGGTACTAATTAAACTTGAGGGTACGTACCTACCTAAATTATTATAATTATAATAGACTCGATTGGTTCTATCTATCTGTATGTGCCTAGCTAGGTATGTAAACCTAGTTAGGGCAGTTAGGGCTAATAATACCTAGGTAGGTAATAGGTACATAGGTATAGGTACTTACCTAATTTTATTAACAAAGAAAGCGCCGCAAGTAGGTAATTAATATGCTGGTATTATACTATACAAAGTAGAATAGAATAGAATATAATAGAAAATACTTTATTGCACACCACATACAAAGTAAAACAAAAATAAAAAAACAAAACAAACAATCGGCGGTCTTATCGCTAAAAAGCGATCTTACCATATATTATGTATAAGTAGGTACTAAGTATTTTTATATAATAAAAAACAGACTAGGTAGAGGTTGTTTTTACTCTTTCACGGGACAAAGACTCTTTGGTTTAACGAGGTTTAGGTTTATTATCGTGGTTGTAAATTGGTTTGCGTTTTCGTACTGCGGGGCTGATTTGGAATTGATGTCATAAAAAACATACTTTTATGGGCGTTATAAACCATAGCTTGATCACTCGGCCATCACTCAGATTAGCTACACAATCCCTTAGATCATAAAGACTGTTCTAACATTGCGGCTTGCTTCGCTCGCCCAGTCTGCGCTAGTGTTCGATCCTGAGTAGCGCAGCGGTAGGGGGCGCGGGAGGCGCTCGCAAAGGCCTCAGCTCCGGCCCCTGCGAGCTGTCGCTTATCACCAGCGTCTCCGGCGCACAGCACGACGTCTTCATCGACACTGACTCCTCGGATGACTTGTGACTCTGGAATCAGAGCGTGACGTTACTGAAATGTCAATAACATAATATGGACAAGATAACGATGATGAACAAGCATCGGTCAGTGTATCTTGGTGTGATGTTTCAAACGAAAGCATAGGTACTGCAATGAAGACAGACTGCGCTCAAGCATATTATGACATGGCACTAATAGGTAAGTATATAAAATACGCAAGCAAAATGTGTGTTGTAGAGTTGCAATGCAAAACATAGCGCAGGACGCCAAATACCGCGTGCGCGTACATCCAGACACGAGAGCGCTGCTAGTCGCTACCTCGGCTCATGCGGTGGCTCATGCGCGCTCAGTCTGTCCAAACACACCACTTTCACTTCTTCTACTATCATTCTCTGAAATAGAAATTATTATTTTTGTCTAATGGTAGGTACTCGTACCTACTAAGAAGAGGAACGTGTTATGAACGTTACACCTACACGTTCCTCTTCATCTAGCAAGTCTTGTAACGTAGGTCTGTAAGCGGGTATTACACTACACGGTATTCAGGGCCCGGTAGTTAGGGAGGGCGTGTCCCCTTGCAACTTTACACTACTCGATTGTTAAGGCGATTAGGGAGTAAGGCTTGCCGAATGCCGGGACCGTCCGGGCGACCGGACGGTCCCGGCATTCGGCAAGAACAATTTTCCCAAGGTCACCTGACCTTAGAATTAGTTCAAAAGTTTTTGAAGGAAGTCTCAAACGGTTAGTCACAGGCACCTAAGCATTCCTTAAGTGTATAGGCAGGTATTTATTTACTGCCAGTTTATATTTTCCGTGGAAGGTTTTGCTTAGTATAGCTCGCTCACCCGCTTGAAGCAGTTGGCGAGCGAGCGGCAGAGCGCGGCGACGGGCGTGCGCCGCCGCATCAGCACGTACAGCACGGGGTCCAGCACGTAGTTCAGCAGCATCAGCACGTCGGACACGTGCGCCAGCGGGGCCAGCCGCGCCCAGCGCCCGGGGCCTAGTGCCAGGTACAGTGCGGATGTCACCTGACGGACAGGATTTCAATAAAGGGCTCATCGAAAACGAGCTGAATGATATGTTCTAGTGACACATATAAGTACACATCTAAATATAAGTAGGTACCTATTACATATATTTAAATAAAATCAAAATGCCTCAAAATTTTTAAATGGCACCTTTTCTTTTTAAAAGCTTTTTATTAGCTTGCAATGTTCGTTTTGTATGAGTCAATACGTTGAAATAGAACACTTTAATAACATAACAGGCCATATAACAAGAATAAAATCAAACAAAATCGACATCACAAACTCAATTCCCCAGGGTAGCGTTCTAAGCTGTATACTATTTCTTATATATACAGCTTAATAAAATAACTTTCTTGAAATTTGACTCATTCAAAACTCATTTTACGTTGTTCCTTTCTTTTAAAATACAATGTTACCTAAGCAGAGTTATTATTTTTTAGCTATTCTTTCGATTGGCATCATAAAAGTAGGGTGATTTTTTTTTGACATTTGAGTCGGTTCGATTCCCAGACGAAGCAAGTAATTTTTAGAAAATCTATGAATGCGGAATTACTAAGTTTTAAAAATAACATAAAGTCTTCTTTAAGCAAAATACACTATCTACGATATTTAAGGTACTTCCCCTTCATGTCCCATAAGTTTGGGACGCCCTGTATATCCTATAGTATTTTTCACGCCGGAACGTATGCAAGACACTTCGAGATAATGTCAAAATCAGTCTAATAGTAATGTCCTAAAGTTTAATCGAGATTATCAAAATCGATTTTTGTTTCACTTCTATCATTTCATCTCAATCATTCAATCAAGGTTCATTCATAGACAAAATTACTAAACCTAAACGATTATTTTTTTACTTATCGATTCATCGATTGTTTCGATTTTCATTTTTGCACTCTCTAATAGATTACGTTCCATTTTACTTAGTACTGTTAATTGGCGGAGTTTTTTAGAAAATATTTATTGTTTATTTATTTACATTTTATTGCTCGTTTATGATAATTTATGAAATAATTAAACAGGAAATAGACAAAAACATTTTTTTCTGTATGTTATATCGTTTAATTTTTTTTCTTGACTTTTTCGTTTCAAAATTTTTGTGAGCCACACAACGTGAAACGAAACAAGTTCAATGTGTCTTGCATATTTTCCGGCGTGAAAAAGATTATAGAAGTAGGAACATTTGTCAAAAAACATATAGACCTTTTTAAAATTTACACCCGTCCTTAAAATTGCTCTACAATGCTCTTGTGAGGAGCAGGCTAGAGTCCGGGGCTATGATTTGGAGTCCTCATGAGGAAAAGTACATTAGTATGGTGGAAAAAATGCAAAATAAATTTACAAGGTTTTTATATTTAAAATTATATGGAGTGTACCCCTTCTATCCATTAATGTACCCTACGCTATTTGTCTTAGGCATGGTAGGTTACAATAAATTGGAAGTGAGGCGGGAATTATTGTTAATAATGTATATTGTTCGTTTGCTGAGAGGTATGGTGCACAACCCGCGGGTGTTGATGTGTGTCGGTCTGTACGTGCCGGACAAGCATGTGGGCGCGCGGCGGCGGCCTCGGCTGCTGATGCTCCCGAGCGCAAGGACTAACCTCCTGAGCAAAGCACCACTCACGCGTGCCCTATGTGCTATCAATAGCTTATGTGCCTCGGATGATATGGATCTTTTTAATACCACATTGGCGAAATTCACAGTCACCGCTACAAGGTATTTGTGTTGTTTGTAATTTATGTTGTTTATTATCTATGTTCTATGTAATTTCATTGTCGCCTTGGTGTCCGCACTGTAAAGACAATGTAATTGTTCTCTCTATATAAATAAAAAAAAAAAAAAAAAAAAAAAATTTACGACAAAGAAATAGATTAGATTTTCCTTTTTCTAAACTTCAGATGATTCCATATGCAATGTCTACAAAAATATTCAATAAAATCCCCCAGGAAATTCAAAACCATAATCTCCCAAAATTTAAATCCCTGTTAAAAAAATATTTGATCGAAAATAGCTTTTAATATGTTTGGGCTTGTATGTACCTACCTACCATTGAAAACGTTTTTCAAAAACTTATTACTTAACCCTTCACCTGCCACGCACTTTCGCGTAGCATGCTAAGCACTGCCACAGGTTTGCTCTCTACGCGTCTAATTGAAAGACGAAAATCATGAAATGCCGCTCTTACAGTAAAAGCGTTGAAGGGTTAAGTAGTCAAAAGCGTTTTTCACGCATTCCTTCTAAATCTACCTGCCAACAATAGGTAGGTAGAGGACCTACCATGATATGCTTACGCATTGCAATTGTAATTTATGTAGGTAGGTAAATGCATGCGAAATAAACTCACTAGGAACGTGTAGGTAAACCTATTGCTTGTTGGAGATGTGGTGTAAGTTGTGAATGAGGAAAAATATTGATATAGGTAAGTGTACGACGTACGAGCTATTAGCATCGGTATACCTACCTACTAAACATTATACAATTCAGTTTCGCCGTACTCGTATAAAATAAGTTTTTTTGAAAAAAAAATCAACAAGTACAAGCGTTTAATATAGGTTACCGTGAGCTGATTGAACTCACCGATGTAAGTACAAAATTGCATTTCAATCAACCTATTTTCTGAGGAGTTCCATTCCATCATCGGATCAGCTCGCAGTCATCATATTTCAAAATTTTAGATGATACTTGATCTACAAACCGAGTTTCAACTCAATCGGTCGGTTATCTGAGGAGTTCCCGCCATCATCAAATCAGCTCGCTGTCACCATTTTAAAATACAAAGTTCTGCTCGTGGGAAAAGGATTTTTGCTAATAGTCTCGGACGGAGCGCGATCTCCAAGGTCACCAGGTTTAAGGAACTGTTGCTTTGTTCACACCTAGCGCGACACTCCTCGCATACAGATGGACAATCGAACGATACGATAAGAGTTCTCGCACGTGCCACGACTGCCAATTTCAGCGAATAGATACACAATGTTATCAACACGACCGAAGTCATGTCGAATTTATGAGAACTTGACTTGTAGAAAGCTATAAGTACCTACTACTTACTTGTCTTAGCAATTTATCTTTTAACATAGATCCTATAGTCGCTTCAAAAAGACTATGGTGCTACTAAGTTTAAAATTAAAAAGTTTTTATGGAAATAGTACAATTATTGCACAAAAGGAAAATCAACCTATTTATAATAGCAGTGAGTTATTATTGTATACAGGGAGTAAAAAAACAACTACCGAAAACTGAGAGGTTGCAATCAGGCCATGATTTTGTCTTAGCATAGTCATTTTACTTTCTTTTCGGTTATTTACTACCAGTACAACATAATAAGACCATACCTACCTAATAATTCCATTTATAAAAGAAAAAAAACAGTTAAATCTCAAAATCCAGCAATCTACGTAAAAACACGCGCCCAAAACATACGCAAACAGCACTCTTCAAACGCTGTTTTCTCCGGATATAATGTTTTTTTCGGAAAATCCTTTTGGATTTGGTTGTGTGTTGGGATGCTGTACCTACCCCTTCCGGCTTCGGTAGACGTCTTTTTACACCCTGTATGTAATTAAGGGCATTACAAATTTAAATTTTCCCTATGACTCGTGTACGAGTAAACCTTATTTGTCATTATTATTTAGGTACGTAGGTGGATACTGCGACGCGTAATAACTAACTTCGATCAATAGTAAGTTGGTATTGAGCTTATTTATACCTACTACTGAAATCTTTTAAAAATGATCTACGCGAAGCTACGCGACGCTATGCCTATGCTACGCTTTTCGTAGCGTTTGTTGTATGGCGTAGTAGCTAATGGGATAGCGATTTTCATTCAGGTCGAAGATAATAGTACATTGTACCACAAGAGAGCAAAATTCGTTTTTGTTGCGAGTGCTGAGTTTGAATCTCGAACAAACGAAGGATTCTATATTTGAATCACGAGCGTAGCGAGTGATTCTATGTTAGAATCCTGAGTGTAGTGAGAGATTCAAAAGCATAAGCAACAAAATATTTTGCTCTCGTGTGATACATACAACTTTTCACCTTACTAGCGAAAAAATACAAGATGTAAAGGAAAACCAATTGTACTCGTATAGGTATAATAATATAATGCTGGACTTTTTCACTCAGAATCATCTAGCCCCAAAGTAAGCAGAGCCTGTGTTATGGGTACTAAGATGACTGATATACTACTTATATACTTTTTGTTTGTAAATACATACATATTATACATAGGAACACCCAGACCCGAGACAAATATTTGTAGATCATACAAACATTGGTCCCGCCGCGGGGATCGAACCCGCAACCTTTTGCGTCGCAGGCGGGCCTTCGCCCACTGCGCTACAGAGGACGTCAATAATTCCCGCTATTATTATTTTTTTCACCTTACTAGCTCAAAAAGGGCGCTTTTGCCGCGTAAAAACAGTGAGCAAAACTCTACTTTGCTCACACTATGAGGAAAAGTGATTTGAATTTAGAATGCTGCAAGCAACCAATGAGAATCGAATATTACAGGCCGCAGCGTGCGCCCGGCCAGGCGGCGGCGGCCGAGGTGGTCTGATAGCAGGTCTTTAGCCTGCCACTTGAGGGGCAAAAAAATAATAATGGCGGGAATCGGTTTTCCTTACATCTTGTATTTTTTCGCTAGTAAGGTGAAAAGTTGTATGTATCACACGAGAGCAAAATATTTTGTGGCTTGTTCTTTTGAATCCCTCACTACACTCAGGATTCTAACTTAGAATCACTCGCTACGCTCGTGATTCAAATATAGAATCCCTCGTTTGTTCGGGATTCAAACTCTGCACTCGCAACAAAAACGAATTTTGCTCTCTTGTGGTACAATGTACTATTTTCACCTTACTAGCTCAAAAAGGGCGCTTTTGCCGCGTAAAAACAGTGAGCAAAACTCTACTTTGCTCACACTATGAGGAAAAGTGATTTGAATTTAGAATGCTGCAAGCAACCAATGAGAATCGAATATTACAGGCCGCAGCGTGCGCACTGGCCAAGTGGCGGCGGCCAGGGGGTCTGGTTGTTGGACTTTAGCCTGCCACTTGAGGGGAAAATAAATAATAATAGCGGGAATTATTGACGTCCTCTGTAGCGCAGAGGGCAAAGGCCCGCCTGCGACGCAAAAGGTTGTGGGTTCGATCCCCGCGGCGGGACCAATGTTTGTATGATCTACAAATATTTGTCTCGGGTCTGGGTATGTATATTATGTATGTAATTACAAACAAAAAGTATATAAGTAGTATATCAGTCATCTTAGTACCCATAACACAGGCTCTGCTTACTTTGGGGCTAGATGATGCTGAGTGAAAAAGTCTAGCATTATATTATTATATACGAGTACAATTGGTTTTCCTTTACATCTTGTATTTTTTTCGCTAGTAAGGTGAAAAGTTGTATGTATCACACGAGAGCAAAATATTTTGTTGCTTATGCTTTTGAATCTCTCACTACACTCAGGATTCTAACATAGAATCACTCGCTACGCTCGTGATTCAAATATAGAATCCTTCGTTTGTTCGAGATTCAAACTCAGCACTCGCAACAAAAACGAATTTTGCTCTCTTGTGGAACAATGTACTATTGCCCCTCAAGTGGCAGGCTAAAGTCCTACAACCAGACCCCCTGGCCGCCGCCACTTGGCCAGTGCGCACGCTGCGGCCTGTAATATTCGATTCTCATTGGTTGCTCGCAGCATTCTAAATTCAAATCACTTTTCCTCATAGTGTGAGCAAAGTAGAGTTTTGCTCACTGTTTTTACGCGGCAAAAGCGCCCTTTTTGAGCTAGTAAGGTGAAAAACAGTTTTTTCAAACACTGACAGCATACTGCAATCACCATAATATTTTTTTTGTTTAGCTTTCCCGTTAGATGCTCCATAACGCCATGCTCGCTGCCCACATAAAATCTCTATCATGGAGATAGCTACAAAAATCACGCAAAAGGACCTCATAGTTACCATTTGCGGGAGCCAACAGATCATGAAGAGCACGGAGAGCGTGGCCATGAGCCGACTGAAGGCGACCTCCTCAGCTGTGGCGGCGTTGTGGTGCAGCTCCCCCCCCGCGGGGTGCGGGGGCGGGGCGGTGCGGCAGCTGCGGCGCGACACGCGGCGGACCAACGGCGCGGCGCCGCGCGGCGTCGTGATCGCGTATAGCGCGCGGATCACAGCCAGGTTGCAGTATACCAGCACCACGCATAGGAATGTACCTGGATGTGGAGATCAGGTTAGTCGTTCTCTGCGCGGTGCAACGTGGGGTGACGCTAATCTAACGCGCCCTCTGAAGCCACGGAAGCGCTACGTTGGTAATGGCACTTAGCCCCATCCACTAACCTACTGATCAAGAACGACTAAGACCACGAGCGCTTCAGTAAACAATATGTGCTAGTTTTTGGTCAGGTTATTTCTTGTAGTAAGTAAACGAAATGGACCCACAGACAGATACGAGACGAGAACCTCGCATGTAGGTACCAATGGTTGAAGCCGGTCCTGCGATTATGTCAGCATGTCGACAGCGTTGCCTTGATAGAGCAACGACCGCGCCGCACGCGCCGCGGTACACTTATCGACACATTTTTTTCCTGCCCTTATGGGCTTGTACACAAAACTGCGATGCGACGTCGCATCGCAAAAATCTGCGAGCTCCCTCTACTAATCCCTCTAGTAATTTTCTGCGTTGCGAATTCGCATCGCGTCGCATCGCAGATTTGTGTACAAGCCCTATTACTTTTATATCAACCTAGTAGATACTAGAATTAACACTAAGGTAAAAATAAATCTGGAAAATTTGTCTACGTATTTATAGGTCGCAAGGTGCCCGAAAGTGCTATTTTTAATAGCACTTTCGGGCATCTTAATATGATTTGTATGAGATAAAGGTAAGCACCTATGATTTGAAAATATCTAGGTACTCATAGGTGAACAGCTTACTGTCACAACAGGAGTACCACTTTGACATGTTTTTTAGTTTGATAAATAAAGCGAGTCTATCAGAGTTGTCTAATCGTCGCGATAACGTAATAGGACCAGTTGTCCATTAACTACAAGCAGTGAACAAGCTTGCCTTATTGGGCGGAAACTGTGTGCCATACTTTAAGATTGCACTTGCTTTATTAGACTACTACTGACCTACCACAACACTGCATACCATTGATTGAGATAAAGAAGCTGACTAGTAGATTACTAATTGATGCTCTACATTTAAATTACGATTTATTTAGCCATTGACCTAGTAAATACAACTCACAGACATCAGGTACCTACACCTTAGTTAGGTACAACTCCTAAGGTGTAGGTACCTACCTACCTACGGTCAATCTTCTACTCGTTTTATAATATTAAGGAGTTTTAGTTAAGGTGTTTTAGTGCACGCCTTGTTGCAAAGAAAAAAAATCACGATTTCTTAGATCCGTAAGGAGCGCTAGACCTTCTCTCAGATTATTATTCACTGGAGACAGGTAAAGAGTACGTTCTTACCAAAGATAACATAGACGGAGGCATACGCGAAGTCGAGGGGCTCCGTGGCGAGTCGGTAGCGCACGCACTGGCGCTTCGCCTCGTCGTAGTAGAGCCCTAAGCCGAGCACCGGCGCGCACGTCAGCGCCGCCGCCCAGCACCACGACACCAGCAGCGCCGTGCGGATCACGTAGTATGTTACTTGCTGAGGACATCATACTCTTTGTCAAAGGAATGATCGAAAGATTTAATCGCTGGTGAAGTCGCCAATAGGTAGAGCACCGATAATCTGTCGGTGATTGGTAGTCGTCATTTGTTGGAGACAATTATGCTCTTTGTCAAGGGGATGATACAAGATTGAGCTACTGCTGGTACGAGCCAAAGGTAACCAAGAGCATCAATACAAAACGTAGTAAGAAATTTACCCTCATTTTTTAAAATAAATAAATAAATAATAAAAATAATGCTGGACAATTTCACACAGCATCATCTAGCCCCAAACTAAGCAAAGCTTGGGGTCACAATAATTAAATCGTGTAGTCCTAGCAATAATTTACACAAAAATACCTATATGTAAGCACCTAATCGAATTTTAGAATATCTACTCCAGAACGATGGAGCTCAAGATTTCAGGGTCATAATAAAGACTGTTTTAAAGTCCAAAGCCTCTGTCTGAGGCATGACTGAATTGTTAAATTAATTCTGATCTATCAACTCTACTTTCATCTTATACTTATAATAGAAGCTTTTTTAATATTATAAAGAAACATCGCCATTCGCCAATTATATCAAAAGAAACGATTTAACGATTGCATCAATCTTACATTCCGCAGAAACTTGAATGAAAAGCATTTTAGCAAAGTTATCTCATCTCACGATAGTTCACAACAACGCACAGCTTGTGAATGCCGATGTATAGTGTTGCACAACTTGGGGTATCACTACATGTCATGAGAGATTATTTACTTACATAATATCAAGTTTAAGGGCAAAACAGTAAACTTAGCTTAATGCTTTAGGTACATGTAGAGACATCACCGTATTAGTGTTCGTTATTAGTGATGAGAGTCAGCCGGCAAGTTGCCTCTCTCTGGTGTTGGTTCCGCTTATAACCAGGCGGCAGGCCTCTAGTTATTACTACAGGTACAAATAGGCACGGATCGGGATCTCGTTTCTTTTTTACATATCCAGAGAGCTCTGAAACGGGCTGCACTGTGCTTAACGAGTATCGTTTTCCTTGTGTTGCGTTGGGAACTCCGCGTCAAACGAGTTTTCTGACGGCCTCCTAACAATAACTTTCAATATTTACTTAGAAATCTATTTATGATCCTGCCATCTTAGACCATTTCTGATTGATTATACGAGTAATAGGATGGCGCATGGCATTTACGTGTGTTTGTTTGGATCCACTGTATCTAATAGATTTGTTATTGTAATTGAGCAGAATGAGTTTGGAATGAAATACGCAGGATGGCGTCAATGACTCTGATCGGATTAGAAATTCAGATCGCGATGGCAAACAGTCGCCGACCTATTTATCGTGTTGCGCAATTTTGACACGTTTGTCCTCACCTACCTGTCGCCCTTTGAGGATAACAAATTGTGATAAATGATAATTTTATATTCAAAAACATTCATTCAGAAAGGTGTTTTTTTACCCAATGGATTTTTTTACCCTTTGGTTAAAATAAAAAATACGATCCTAAATAAATAACATCAGCAATCGAATCCTAAACGATTTGGTAGAAACCAAGAGTTTGTTTAGTTTTCAAACAGATTCTTTTGTTCATTTCAAAATCCATTTCGCACTAATCTCAAACAAATCAGCATTTATTTTATATTGTTTGTTGATCTCGAAACATCGATTCTCGCTGTCGATTTCAACACTATTATCAGCGGGGTTACTAGAGTTCAAGTTCTTTTTCAGTTTCAGAGTGAAAGCACTTGATTTTAATTGAAATTCCAGAAAAGAGTCGATACTTTCCAATCACAAAATACCAACACTCGAGGAATTAGAAAGGATAGGTACCTACCTGAGCTAATAAAATTGAAGAGACAATCATGATAATGTATTGTGGGTTTTTTAGCCCTCTCAGTAATAAAACAATATAACTGAAGTACCTACTTCAGTTTATTTAAATAGGTACTTACTAATGAATAATTAGTTTATTTTTGATTTTATTTAATTTTTTTTTTTTTTTTTTTTTTTTTTTTTTATTTCATTTCATTGAAGTGAAAACTTCTTTAGGCGCGTTTGGCAGTTTTGAGATGAGAAAAACCCCCCTTTTGTTTTTCGGTGACAAGAACCGCAGTGTTCAAAGTAAACATCAACAGTTGAATAATTTCACGTAAGTTTTGTTATCACTTCCGGCGCACAATTAGAATAGCACTTCCTCGGCATGCGAGCCACGTGCCGGCTACATTGTTGCCTGAACCTTCGATTATTGCGAGTCTATTATACTATCATCTAAAGCTTAGCAAGGTCTGATATGTCAGGGAGTGCCCCATGTTCCAAAACGCGAGTCAAGTACTTACCTATACGAAAGTTCCTTTGATACGACAAGAAGTATTTTTATTACGAGATTTTTAACCAAGAGGAATGATTAGGAATCAAGCAGTCAATCACAGATTATAAGTATTTTACTTATGATCCACTTAAATTTACCCAGCTAGGTATTTAGTAGACTCAGTTCTGCGTGCCTCAATGAACTGAGTGCAATGAATAATTTTTGGGAACGATTTAGTTAAATAAGATTGACCTTTTACACCACTAACCGCGTTGAAAACTCTTTCTGTTATTTTAAATATTTTCCTGTTTTCCAATCCGTCAGTAACGGTATCAATACAATGCAATTTCGCGGCTGAAGCACTTAAAAATACATTTGGTTTATGATCTTGTTTTGATGCCAATCGGCGTAGGATAGGACTCGGTAGGTATCTAACCCAGATTGAACAGCTTGGCATTGATATTGGCACCTAGACTATCGTAAAACTAGCTCAGCGTAACATTAATAACTTTCTGATTCTAAAACAATCAATTCAGTTCGAAAATTGTTAAAAAAAACGGAGAATAAATATTCCTATTTCCAAATATTTCTATCCAGAAGTTTTCTGCAGACGCACGAAGACTACTTATTATAAAAGTGAAGGTTGCCCTTGAAGATTGTTCATCAAACTTAGCACTTTATTATAGATATGGTTACTACTTTATGTATGTATGGTAGATTTCCACCAAACAATATGCCATTTGGAACCATTCCTCAGTCCGCATTTGGAGCTGAGTAGCCGACGTAATAACAAGACTCCATTCGTTCCCTCGCGATGGCGTAATGACATTGTTTGTGCAAAATATCTGTCATCGTGATCACGCGGGCAGCTTACCACAAACATGACTAAGCTCCATGATACAAAATATAACATCTATAAAAATAGTTTGATCCGATGTTTGATCATGTTAGTTAGGGTTCTTTACTCAAAAGTTGAAAAAGGAACTCGTTTCTAAGGACCCACTAACTGTCCATCATAGTCCGTCGGGACGGGAGGGAGTAGAACTATTAACTTGATACGCGGGTTCCCTCTATGAAGTACTGAAAACAATAAAACTCCAGGTTTCCTTGTTTACCTAAACTGCCTCTATACCAGCTTACGTTATGTTTTTATAGCAAGAAAGGTCTTTTATGAACAGAAAGCCACTCTTAATAATACCTATGCGATGTTTTGTGTTAGTTTTTTTTATAAAATTTTACCTACCTAGTTTCGCATCTTATTTATGTACTTAGAGATTTATAACAATTGACTTGAGACCTCCGCTTGAGGAAGATGATTTGTGATTCCAATCAGGTTTCTACATACTTGGGGTTATCAATCAGTCGATTTGTCACCGAATCGGAATAGATATCTAAATACTTGTAATCTGTGCTCATGACTTATTCAGGTCAGGATAAGCCGAGGATATTTTTATTGGCACAAATATATTTGAAGTGGTTGGTAGCTCATTTGGGGTATCTACCTACACTTTGATCACTCTATGCTTTGAATTAAGGAGACTTACACCACATTATACTAGATCCAGCTATATTTTTTGTGTGATCATATGGAGTTCCGTAACAAAAAGTTGCCAACGGAATCTCTTGACTAGCAGTAAAATAAAAGCTTCGTAAATTCCCTGTCATCGATAGATTATACAGCAAGATGTAACCAGAGTAGGTACCAGAACGATGATTGGATTTTCAGTCGGTTTCATACCTTCTATCACTAAGTTAGCTAAAAGGATGTGTCAGAACTACTCCTACATCTGTATTACGTATCATGCATCAGACAAGATTCGTGTTTTACCTAGATGTCATCGTCCAATCAGGTGGTCCGGCATGTTTGGCTCATCAATCATCCCGGCACATCAGGCAATCTGTCACTCGAGGTGAACTACACAATAGATTGTAGTCGTCGTGTGTAGATATAATTTCCTTTTATACCTTAAAATTTTCTCGAAACGCGAAGGTATAAGTAAATAGAAGGGCAATATGAGAGCTTTTCAATATTTTATACAGATAGTTGTAGCGTCTACTCTTATTGTTTGGACATCATTTTCTCTACCCAATATTCCTTATTTGTTATTCCTGAACAATATTCCTGAATGTTTTGTCATGAGAATGAGAAGTTAGTTCCTACCTTCAAATCAAGGACTATTTATTACACTTCGTGTATGATCAAAAAAGTCTAAATTCTCTGAAGTCTTGTTAAACTTGTTAATAACCTGATGACTATGAAATACAAAGCTATACCTATGTAGGAAGTTAATGCAGAGGCACGTAATGTGGAGGGATTAAACTCATGTAACTAAAAGGGTGATGGAAATGAATGTGGATGGATATATGAATAGAGGTAGACCTAAGAAAAGATGGATGGATTGTGTAAAAGAAGATATGGGAAAGAAAGGAGTGGATATGGAGATGACGAGTGATAGAGGAGAGTGGAGAAAGAGAACATGTTGTGCTGACCCCGCATAAGCGGGATAAGGGCAGGTCAATGATGATGACCTATGTAGGAAGTTAGTCCTAGACGCTATGGTGGTCTAGAGGTTGGTGAGAAAAGGATAGGTCTACTAATCGTTATAGTCTGGTGCCAAAGCTCTTCTTTGGAACCAGATGATGTTGTGAAATGTCCAGAAATATAGATTACCTTCTGGTAGAGGAAGGGTCGAGTGAGCGCGAGGTATCGCTCGAGCGCCATGGTGACGGCGATGCAGACGCTGCCGATGCCGAAGGTGCGCAGCAGCACACGCGCGCCGCAGTACAGACGTGAGCCTCGCGCCTCCGTCATATGCTCGCCCACCACCATCGCGCACATCATGCCCACCTGCACATAATACATAATTAACTAATCTACCTACTAACTAATTACCTAGATGACTAGACGTAGATACGTCTAGTCATCTAGGTAATTTGAAAGTGCCCTACAATGACAAAAAAAGTAGTCCTTTACATCTATTACTAGATGATTTAAACAGCGTCACGAGGCAACTACATATATACTATATACTATAGGCCTACACTTGACGGGAAGTTCGCTGTTGTTTTAGATGGAATAGGCATACCCAGCACCGAAACAATAAATACACCACACAAATCACACCGGTGTATCTGCACACAAATAAACCGGTTCGCCTAATCTATTTACAAAAATCTATTCGAAAACAGCGTAGATCATTTCGTAGCACGTCTCGTAGCAGGTACCCCGAACCAATTCCCACGCGACAAATGCAAGTTCTTCATGCGTCAGCGCACTTCAACTTCGGAAAAGCTTCGGAGCTTTACCACTAGACTAGAGCAAAGTGCATGTGTCATCATCTACCCTCGACGCTACTACGAAACTGATACGAATATTGATGTTTTTAAAAATTCACTTACTAAAGCCACAAGGTCATTGACCGCCAGTGTCGTCAACAGCAGCAGATGCTTCCGGTTTCTGACCCTCCGCTCGCCCCTCCGGAGGGCCACGATGGCTGCCGCGTTGCCAATAATGCCGATCGCGTACACCACCTTAATGAGGACTCCAAACATCTTGCCCTTCTTCATCGGAGCTGCCATGGTGGTGTTCACGACTTCGAGGAAGGATGAACTATTGGCACTGCTCAGAAAGTCCATGTCAAAGTCTAGTGACGCGGTTGCGTTTAGCTCTGAAGCTAAATCCATGTTGAGGGGTTCTCGTATCGTTGATTCGAGTTTAAGGAGATTGAATGATGCTCATCACGATTGGAACGTTTTGATATACATTTCTGAAACAATTTAACAACTGATAAAAACCATTTTGAAAAAAAATTCAAGAGTTTTCAATGTCCGACATATCCTTTTAATTCTTGTAAATAAAACAAATCAGAATCCATATCATAATGGCTGATGATTAAACATCGTAATCACTTGTTATGTATGAGCATTAACGAGTTCCTACCATTTAAAAAATACTTTAATTAATCATCCCTAACCGAAATTTAACTATTGCCTGTAATAATTGAAGCAAATATTTTTTTGGAGAAGCAAGGACAATCTTACAAAACCTCAGTTCAAAACCAAGCGTCGTAAGGTCAATCTGGGAAAAGAAGATTGGTACCATAGAGCAGCTAAAGAAAAAACAAAGTCATGGAGAACTCATCTAATTTTATTTGAAAGGATAAGCGTGTATACTTCTATGTAGGTATTAATTAGCACTACTAGGTACTGTGGTATTATACCGTACCTAGTAGGTAAGTACTATTTGACTGTGGTATTATACCTAGTAGGTAAACTATAATGATGAATGAATTCGAGAGGATAGTGAGTCAGCGATGAGATCTCGTGGTAGGGGTGCGAAGGCGACCTTAGCGTGGGCGATCGAGTGTCGATAACGAACTAATTTGAGCTTCGCAAAGCTACCGCTTATATATTACCTAGGCAGGCTTATATATCTACAGTTATCTTGTTTATAGCTGTACTTCACAACCTATTACAATTGGGGTAAAAGCGAATGAGTGTATTTATTACCATAAACTAATTTACAAAAAAATCAATCGAGTTAAATAAAAAAGATCTTGGTATTTTGGCTAGAAATACCTACCTACATAATAGAAAGACTAAGCATTTATTAGATTTTAACTTTTATTTAAGATTTCTACCTGGGAGGTTATTGAGGACCACATAATTATTGGGACGAATTAATTTCAATTTTAATTGGAACTAATTCATCTAGTAACTCATTGAAGTTGCCTAGTTTTGTTACAAAAACAGTTCCTCTACTCTACGTGCTTGAGTTTACGAGTATTTCCTGAGTCCAAACTATTTAGTTGCAGTAATCACTTCCTCTTTAGCATTAGAATACTAAACATCCTCTTCAACTTTTGTGTCGAGAAAGTTATATAATATCATCATCATCATCATCATCTTCTATTTTTAATAAATCATTTCAATTTCAATTTCATTTCAATCATCCACAGCCCAATTTAGCTCACCGTTCGGCATAGGCCTCTTTGGTTGTGCCATCTTTGGGCTCGTCATCTGCTTTGGAATCAGCTTGACTGAAATTATTCAGGGAGGGCACGTTGTGAGGTGACGTGATGACTGGTTGGAGTAGTGCCTTATCGAGTGGTTACCAAGAGAACGTTATCGAAATTATATTATTTTTTATTTGACATCAGCCACATAAATACCTAATTAAATTATGTACCTTACGTCTTAAGACTATGAGTCATGTCTCTTAGTTTTTTATTTTTTTATTATGTGGGTCAAAGGTCATTGTCAGTTTTCTTGAAATGATCTAGTAAATTCAAATTAATAATGCAATGAAATAAAATATAGATAATTACTTAGGTAAGAACAGAATAACGTTATTTCTGGACTTTCCTAGTAGGACAGATAGGTACCTATATTTAGATCGACAAACGTTATACATATAATAATTTTGCAATATTCCTCCTGTTTACTCACATAAGCAATAGAAAAAAAAGAAAGTGGGTTTTTGCACTGGATTAGGACTGGATGAAAAATATCAGAAAAAGAAATAACTTCACAAAATTAATGTCAAAAAGGGAGCTGTAGGAAGCGCGAGTCTCATAATTTGAAATGCTAACATCCACCAGTTCTTTTGGGGGATATCAATGAGGATAGATTACATGTTATAACAATTTCAAATCGTAAGTTTTTGGCCAAAAGACAATACTTATCTATTTTTTTCTTCCGTTTAATATGTTTAATGTCACCAAGATCTGGGTAATTTCAATCTGTAAAATTAGGTAAGTATCATGATTGTCTCATAGCATAGAAAATCCGTTTGTTATGTTTCAATGTGGAGGGATGTAGTGGAATAGACCAAAGAAAAGAGAACAGCAGGTAAGAAAGGAGTGAATGTTGAGATGGTGGCTAGTCAAAGTCAAAAAGTATTTAGGTACCTATTCAGTAGGACCGCTGGGATCACTTTGAATCGCCTTAAAACTAGGTGATTTTACTCCTTTTTCTTCGCGACCAATACCGTGAAGAATCAGGGGTGGAAGAGAAGGACCTGTTGTGCCGACCCCACATAGGGAGATGATGATGATGTTGATCTGTACTACTGAGTGTAGATTAATACCAAGTTATAGATTTTACTTACATTAATCGAAGTCACAAAAAAACTTTCAATAACACCAACTTTTTTTAAAGTTTCAATAGAACTTTGAAAAAAGTAAAAATGCACTTTAAACACAGACTTCAACTATTCGATTTTAAGAGCAAGACCACAAATGATTTAGGATTTTTTTTGCAAATTCCCGCGTTTTTGCGTGTACCTACCGGCTACGCAGGCGGGCGTATTCCGGCGAGCGCGGCGATTGTGTGGACACTGCGGCCCGTGAGTTGTGGCGCCAACCACCGCCTTTGAAGGACGACCCGGTGTGTAAACACATCAACAAGTTACTACAACAAGATACACGGATCTTACATCTCAAATCAGGCGACCAAGAAGGCAGAATGCAGTGGGCTTGCAACCCACCACTTACGCAAAATGTGGTCTTTTGCCAGATCGGATGCTGTAGCTCTTGGGACATCTTCAAAGGATCATAATATGCGACTTAATCTGAGAGAAAGTATTTATTTAAAGTATTTATAATTATACCTACCGTGCGTCGGGGATGATTCGATTCGTTTCTTTTATCAGCTTATTTTACTGGTTGAAGCAGCACTCTGCTTCAACCAGCAAGAACCTAAACTCTAGATTTGCCAAGCACTTAAATTCTAAGGCCCTTAATAATAAAATTGACATGAAGTTATGTCATGCTAACCTATGAATAACCTTACTTTTTAGTTTATAAATAAATAAATAAATAAATAAATTCGTTTATTTCAGACTTAGTCCATATTTTGTTAGTAGGCTTTTTGTTAGTTTATGCATGACCTACGAGTAGTATAACAAATCACTGTGCATGACAAAACTTTACGTCAAGTTTATTAGTAAGGGCCTAAATATCCGCTTTCAGCAGGACATGAGCATTGTGTGGAGCGGATTAAGCCACAGCTTCCCATCCCAATATGTTTCATTTCAATGTTATGAAGCGCTCGTGGGCGTGCTTGCCTTGCCTAGTCGTTCTTGATAGATCCTCGAAGTTAAGCTACGCTCGAAACGGTCTGCGAGTGGATGGGTGACCGCCAGTGGCATTTACATCTGAGCGCTTCCGTGCTTCGGAGGGCACGTTAAATTGTCGGTCCCGGCTATTTAAGTCGTTAAGCCATGACGGAGGCCTTAAGGCGGCCTAAAAACTCCGTCACCAGAGTTGGCCACTGACTCATACGAACTTACTTACTTAATGTTAAAAGCTCTCGTGGTGTTTAAAGCCTCTGGATTGAAAGTCGAGGCCCTAACCAACTCGGCCAACAAGGCTCTAGCTCTATTATTTTATAGATAATAATATTTATGTTTTTTTTTTTCTGTTTTAATAATATTTATGTGATAAAATAATAGTTATCCAATTAAACCCAACATAAAAAGTGGTTAAGGAAACGCCAACGCCCAAATGATCCTTCATAAAAATAACGTCTCAATTACGTCCAGCACTGTTTTAATGGAAAATTGTTGTAACGATTAATTATTTCGCCATCTTACCGCACCCATTTTGTCTTGGAATGTTTGCGGCGCGGTAGAAATTCCCATTTTGGTAAGTGGCCTCCACGAGGGACAATAACATTGTCACAGACTACGCAACCAGCAACGGTAGATATCTTATCGGGAACAAACGTTCTCTATGCGATGCAACTACATGCATGATAAATTCGGCCGTCCGAGATAATTGGGCTAATTATGGTCAATGTCGTTAACTATTATTAACATTATGATAAAATAACTACCGGACTTTCTATTACAGGCATAGCTTATGCTACATTTCCGTATTCGCGTTCCTTTTTTCGTTCGTTTGATATATTCGGATGGTTGCCACCACGATTTATGATTTCAAGGGTCAATTTTTCGGTTTGGAATATTGGGTCCTAGGTTAGGACCGTGTTTTAACGTTTGAAAAATTGGCCCTTGATATCAGAAATCATGGTATCAGAAAGCATCCGAATAGTTATCAAACGACCGAAAAAAGGAACGCGAATACGGCCCAGTTTTGGATTTCAATCGTGCGTGTAACAAAGTTTCTGCAACCTCCCTTCCTACTCCCAGAAGACAAAAACGTCCAAATAAATAATGAGGAAACAATCATATAGCAGTAGGCGCGATGTGACGGTTTCTTGTCCTCCGGTACCTCCGGCCAGCCTTGAGCCGCCACGCCTTACTTGCTGCGGCGAAACATCAAGGACTGTGTTTAGCTGCTTTGATAAAATGACGAAGAATACTTTGACTGGTGAGAAACAACAAACACGATAGATAAAAAGAACAGTAGCACTCCCGGAGTGCCGTCAGAAGTGAAAACTTGAACGTGGTTTCGGTAACGGTTCTAAACTTAAAAAAAGTACATAAATAAGCCGGTGCCATCACATCACGTAATAGTTCACGTGACTTGTGAGGCGAATCAAATTTTTATCCATCACACAACTGCTCAACGCGCCTGAAGAAGTTTTTATTTAAAAAATTTGGCAATTGCGAGTTTTTCTAATGGTGATTGTCCTCACTCTCTGTAAATTTTCTTGTGCCTACATACTACAATACAACAAATACCTACCTATCTAGGATTTTTAGCACACTAAATTGTTATGTCTGATAAACAAACCACAGAACATCGCATTGTAGGTACAGTACACGAGCACCATTAGCGGCGCGCGCGCATGCCATAACCATAGAGGAAGCACTGACTTCCTAATTGGGAGCCATTGTTCTTTATGTAAAGTTTGGCTAAAATAAATTGGCATACCTTTAGCCTCACCACCACTCACTGACTATCCAGTCAATATTTCCGTCAAATAAAACTCTTCATACAAAGTGATCATGTTAATCGGCGGTTAGATTGTGTTGGTTAACGTCGGTCATAGACTGGCCCTAATAGTTGAGTTGGTGAATTATTGTTTGCACAATGGGTAGTTTGGCGAGGATCGACGATAGTTGATACAATATGGCCCTTATTAGGCACTCATAGGACTATACGATCATGAATAGTCAGTAAACTTAACGATAATTCTTGAATGTAGCTCCTTTTGTTAAGATTCGGTGTCTCCTTAACTGGAGGTGTTTGATACAAAGTATACGAGTATTTGTCGCCAAATTGACGAATATTTACTTCCCGAAAAATTATTTTAAGGACGCTTACAGTCATCAATTTTGGGAAAGTTGTACTTTAGATTTGATTTGTAGTACATAATGACGGGTCATAAACTGTATGAATACATGTTGCGCACTGTAATGCTTACTTCTCCTCACCTTGTTGATGTAATGATTTAATCTTCACTGTTGCATAAACAACAACCCTTGAATACCTACCTGTGTGTACACCCGACCAATCCTCAATTCACAAGGTTCCTCTCCTTCGAAGATTGCCTCAAAGAGCTTTTACCGCTAACGAACAAACTCTGATACCAAATACAGTACCTATTTAATTTAACTTAAAGTTGTTCTTTCATTCATTCAATAAAACAGGTCAAATCTCTCGTAGCAAGCAAAGCTGGGAGTGGAATGGAACCCCGTATAAGCGAGCAGGAGGCGCCGACGTCACCCACGCAGGTCGCCACTCGATTACAGCCCAGCGAGGTGCCACACGTCTAATTAATTAGCTTCAATAACAACGCCAAGTAATTCTTCTAGGAACGTCAACGAAACTACGTGTTGGGACTTATAGGCAATTTACTAAATATTGACCTAAATAAGTACATTTGGACCTATAGCCTATTTTTGAAGGCTTCGTATACCCCGGGATTTTGTGTCCGCCATCTTGTGGAAATTTTCCTGTTTTCACTTTTCCAGACAAGATTCCTCATAGAATGACACTCCTCACGTTAATCCAGTAGTAGAAGGTACTTAATCATCATCATCATGTACCAGCTTGTTGTTACCCACTGCTGGGCATAAGCCTCCTGGCGCTCGAACGTCACTTCACTCGGCCAGTGCCTCTTTCATGCAGTTTTCCCTTGAATGGTCACAGTGTCATCCCTGGCTGCTGATCTGCCTTACCAAACATATGTGACCTAGTGGAGGTACAGCGTAGGTTATCTATAGTAAAGAATATTCACCTCAGCCTTTCTACCACTTCTCTACACGTTCAATTTGTGGCCATTGCCAAACCTTTCGCTTGTGATACAACGAAAGTAGGTAGTCATGATCAGAAACCCATTAACTTATAATGTGCAGTCAATGACACGCAAATGCGACATCCGATCCACCGGCGGCTGTCGTGACTCAGAGTAACGATTTGCCAACTGCTCAAGGAATGTCTTTGTTTATTATATGTATTTAGCGACAAATAAAAAAAAACTTGATCCTGATTTTGAGGAGGACTAAGCATCTTTGGTCCTTATGCGATGCCTAGCCGAACAACCACTCAACCGGTGATTTTTTGTTAAGCAAGAGCTTTTCGGAAGCTCGCTAGGTACTGCATCCGAGCGCTTTAACGCGTCGCCTGCCATTTGCGGCATGTGTGTCCTTGGACATAAGATGATGTTTTATCCGGACACACAATACTTTCTCGTGATGCTTAGTTGTAGTTATCAGCGCATTTCTCTACCATCATCACATCAGTTAATTTATTAAATGTCGGTATTAATTTTGTTATTGTAGCATAAACATTATAAAGACACGTAAATCGTTAGTACCTAGCTAGGTAATGAAGATAACATATTCACAGCGTCTCATGCAATACCTCGGTCGCATGCAAAGTGGTGCTTAATTTGCGAACAATGTCACAGTGGACACTTTTAAGATACTCGTTGTTATAGAACACAATATGTATACCTAAGTACCTTACCTGTGTAACCTAAAGTAACCTACCTAAAGAACAGGCAAAAATTTTCCTCCAATTTACTCCTAGGTGTCATGAACTCTTAACATGTCACCTATCTGACCTCGTGGCTTCCATCATATTAATTGCAGTGCTAACACGAAACTTCTAATAGCACTGGCATCAATTGGGAAAAAATGGGACCTATATAATTACTTAGAACAATTCTGTACAGTGCCTATTATTCTAAAGGGCTTTATGTACACGGAAATGTACTTTGTGCGGATATTGTTCCAATTACAGTTTCAATTTATTGTGTGCTACGCTGCGGGCTACAGGCTTCGTAGCATTCGTAGCTTTCCGTAGCACTCGTAGCCAGTGCTACAGAAAGCAATTACTACAATAGTCTACGAGTAATTTTAGAAGTAGTAGGTACTACTTTGAATATGAAGTGTACCTATCGTTAACTAAACTATACATTTCAGGTATTTGCCTGATATATGAGTACAAGGAATTGCCGTGGAACTAAACAAACCCCTCCAAGATGCCTCCAAGATAATGTTCAAAAACGTGATTGTTGCTATTGATTCTACCATAGATTTAGCATGAGGTAATGTCTATCTTTGTATCTATTTGTGTTGTTACAAACAAACCTTATTTTTCCCACTGTTTCGATACGTCAAGTCGTGCCAACGTTAACTGCCTCAATCGGCCTCAATATTTTCCAGATTTTCAAAAACCCCTAAATAACTCAAAACCTACCTCAAATAAAGCAATGTAACGTGAAGCGCCAGCCGTGAGGTCCGAGGAGGCGGAGGCCCAGGGTCCGTGAAGAAGCAGGATGAAGAAGTTCCTGCACGCGGTCGCGGCACTCCTCACCGTGGTGATGTTCCTGGTGCGGAGACACTGCGTCATGGCGCGCATCTGTCAGGTCAGCTCGTCTCTCCAAACCTTCAACCCTCAATGAAAGAAACAGGATTACGATTGTATCCCCCCCAAGTAGATATTTAGTACCTACTTATTCTCCTACATTTTTAATATACCTAGTAAGTGTACTTCAGTTCCTATGAATATGTCTAAGGGGCTAGTCAGTAGCATGTCGTCCATGTCCAGTCTTACTGATTGAACTTACGAAAAAGCTGTTGCGCACGTAGGTAGGTAAATTCGGACTGTCTAGAATACAATTTAACTGCATTTCAACATGAAAGTATTATTTCGTGGCGCAGACAGACACCCTCTGTCATAATAAGGCAAAGCGCCTGCATAAACTGTAGAAGCAGACACTATGAACGCGTATTCTTTCCCTAATCTTTTATGCCTGTTAGGCGATTATCACACTGCCCCGCATGATGCAGCGTAGCGCGTGGATGCGTGTTCTTCCGTTGCTTGTAAGTATCTCCGTTTGTATAGAAAACACGCACAGTCCAACACACAGAAAATACATCCACGCGCGTTATATTGTGTATAGAAAACACGCAATATGCAGCATGATGCGGGGCAGTGTGAAGATCGCCTTACTAATATTGGAAAATATTTGTTGAAAAAATTCATTTGGAATTTTTCTCTGACATCAGGACATTATAATTTTCTCCTGTCTTGCTTGGGTAAAATAAAAATTTAAGGAACTAAAGAAGTAGTACCTATCGAAAACAATATGGTGTTTTACCATATTGTTATGTTTCAGGCAAAACGCAGTTCTTTTGAGCCTCCCTGCCCCCAAGGCTCGCAGAAGTCGATGCCGCCAGCGCAAGAGTGCAGGTTTTGTGCACGCCAGGCCGCCACGGCCGCCATCACCACTTGCGCAGCCATGCCCAAGTACAAGCGCGACCCGGACATACAAATCGACGATGAACACATCGGCGTTCATCCTCGAGTATGATAGATAACTTAAATGTATTTACCTAGCTAATTTATAAATTTACAATAAAAAATGTTCAATTTAATTCAGTAAATTAAATTATTTACTTATTTTCAAATCCCTACCTAATGTCCCGTTAGGCTCCGCTGGTCTGTTTGTCTCCGCACGTAGGTTACTTAAGTATCTACTGCTGGTAGGAAGGTAGGTACAAAGAAATCGTCGTTGGTTACAAACTAATCTATTTTCAGATTACTAAAAACTATAGTTTAATATAAAAAAACAAATCTTGAAGTCGCTATTTTATCAATTGCTTTGGCGAGTAGGCGATGTGTACATTCGTCTTCTCGAAGCTGGTACCATCAGGAACTTGACGTTTTTCTTGTAGTATGGGCAGTTTGGTTCGTCACATCCTAAGACCTCTGCTTCGTGCACTGTGTGACCTTTTTGCAGTAGCTCATCTCCTACTATGAGTCTCCTCGCGCATGCCAACAGGCCAGGGCCACAAAGAGCCACGGCACAAATTGCTGCTAAGAACTCCAGCAGTAACATTACAGAGTCACTCCACATTTTTCATTTAGCTTAATTAACATTTATCATCGTGACGGTTATTTAGAACAAAATACCTAAAATGACTGTTAAATAGCAGCAAACAAATACGAAAAGTAATAAAAACTAAAAATATTTTCTAAACAGGAAAAATTTTATTATGAATGAAAACTGTCATGAGCCATCTCGGACGAAATATAAAGGGGACGTCTGATTGAAGGAAGTCCTCATACAAAATTTTCTGTCAATTTTTGCGGGGGACGAGGTAGCACACTAACGCATTTTACACACACATACGCATTTCGTTTTTGTATCGCTACACAAGCACACTACATAAAAAATACAACACACTCTCATTTTTACACACACTATTGCAAATTTCGTATAAACATAATGTAGCGACGTAAAACAGAAAGTAGCACACATCAAGAAAATTAGGGAAGGGAACGTCAATAATATTATCGTTATCGATTATATGCGTGAATGAGTGAATGATGACAAATTATTTCTTCCATTTCTCAGTTTCTATCAATCGTATATTTTGCATTGTGAATAAAATTAACTTAACAATGCTTTACAATGTAGTAGATAAGTTAATAACAAGTAAAAATCGGTTAGACCGTAAAATTTAATTGTAGGTACAGTGCCACCAAAATATCGAATTTCGAAACTATTAATGTGTGTAAGCTATCGGTCTATTGATGTCGTCCCACTAGTTCTTTCGAACCAGTGTGGCGAAAGGATTTCAAGTGCGCCCCAAAGAGGCGTCTTTATACGTTGACGATGACGAGTTTACATAGGTAGGAACTTATATTTTCTGAATACTTAGGTACTGTAAAACTAGTTTATTTAAATCTAATAGCCTTGAACCTTCATTACAATTATAGCTACTTCTGCCATATGTAAGTATATACAGGATGTCATAGGAACGACAGTCAAGCGGAAGTCCAGTGATGCAGGACCACTGTTGCTGCAATGTCACAAAAACATGAATAACTTCTAAACTACAAAAAATCGTTGAACATACATGGGGGTGATTTGGGTAGCCCTTGGGGTGTTGCATCACTAGACTTTTGCTTGACAGTCGTTTCTGTAGGGATGTTTGTTGCTTTTGTAGTACTTAAACCTCAAATGGTCCCATAGGCTTTTTCGATCCTTACATGAAACTGAATCGATTTTAGTACAAAAAGTATAGGAAAAGTTTTTGACAATTTCTGAATTTTCTAGTACTCAAACGACCCCATAAAGTCTTTTGATGTTTACCTGAAACTGAATAGATTGGAATCAATTTTTTTTCCTTTTGCCATTTTTGTCGCTGTCTGTACATTTTTTCAAAATCTGCGAATGCAGTTTAAAGTATCTAGGGAAGGTCTTCTAAGAGCGTTTTCTTGTAGCTACAATGGTTAAGGTACCTGCTCTCCATGGCCCATCTCAAAAATCCACCTGTATAGTCCGAGTAGGCGTCCAGGATGGATGTCTATTGCATGTTTGTTTCCATTTTTCTTTAATAATCTCTTGGGAACATAAAATCAACAAGCAAAGAAAAGTAGGTACATACAAAACTTTTAAAAATGTTCATCTTCCGTTCATTCATTTAAATCATCGATATCAATACCACTGCACTATAGAACATTTCAACTAGTCAAGTTAGGGTTGTCATCAATTTGAAATAATTATTACTATGTTTTAAAATAAATTACCTATAATTATTTTGCGTGGTTTCATTTTATTTTTAATTCACAATACATTCATAGTTATTATGTCGGATTGGGGGAGGGGGGATCAAAGTTCCCACTTTTGGGCTTTTCGCTTATATTCCGATAGCGGTGCGTCGTATGACAAAAAGTTTGTAAATTAAATGAAAGATCTTATTCTTCCGGAGCGTGTAGCTTGCCTTTTTCCGGAGCGTGTGTCTCAAAACCGCAAAACCTGATGAAAATTCGGAATAGTATATTACAAAAGTCGTAGAGAATTATAAAAGGAAGCTACATTCCTTTTCAGCTTTATAACTTCAGAACCAGTCATGTTAAGCTACAAAGGTTAAAAAAACCTAACTTAAAGATAAAAAAGAAAATTTTTACGGAGCTTGAAAACGGTTGGAAATTCTGGAAAAGGGTATGGAGTTGAAGAAAATTTTATGATCTTTCATTTAGCATAAGTAAATTAATTTGGCATAATAATTGCATTGAAACGCACCGTTTTTGATAAATTAGTCAACTCCCTCCCACTCTGGCTCACCTCCTAGACATCAGTACTTTTAGTATGTTCACTTCCTAAGCACCCAGAACAAGTTTCTTAAGGAACCGCATATATACCAGCTCACGCATTCTACAACTCTCTTTCAATAACTGAACTGTTGGCAGTTTATTAAATGTTAAAAATTATGGAACACATTATAGAAACGCAATTAAAATGTAACTAGATTAAAATAAACGTGTTTTGATTTTGAAAAAACTTAGTGACATCCCTGACTCGCTACATAGATTATTACATAGTATTGTAGTCACGTGAATAGACTTATTCATTCATTCTTATGGCGGAAAATTCAAATTACTCAAATATAAATATCATAATTCATAAGGAAATTAATAGTTATGTTACAAATTAAATACTCACAAATGAAAAGAGATGCCGTCACTTTTGAAATTTGATGTTGCCGACTTGTTTCGATAACAAAATACAGCACAAATAGGCATTTTATGGCAGCTCTGTTCTCGCTCAGGTTCAGAAGTATTGTGTCAAAATGGCTACCGAAGTAGTTTTTATAAACTGAAACGACTCGGAGTCGTGTACATTTGACAGAGGGGAAATACAAGTTATGGCGCATCCCTATCTTAATGATCGAAGTGAGCCATAGTATATTTTTTCTTTTTTTGATTGTTTTTTTGAGGCCGACAATGGCAACATTATATTTGTATAAGTGGATGTCAAAGTCATGTGGTTTTAGATTGGTTGGGTTGTCTTGTGTCATGTCAATTTTTGGCATTACCAAAAAAAAACCGGATTCGAGTTTGGGAAAGTGCGTGCCGCAAATTCTCAAAATTGTAAATAAATTAAATAAATTGAGACAGGACCTAAAAGTGTTTTAAATATGAACGCAAATTGTAATTCATAGCATTTCGTGTTATTTGTACTTTCTATCTACCAAACAAGATGCCCGAAAAGTTTCAATTGGGGTAAGGATGAATTTATTTACGTAAAAAACAATTTCCAGCTTTCTAATACTAAATTAGAATATTAGAGAATATCTAGCTAGTCTACGTCTTATTGGCTGTTTGCCAGATTATAAACCTTTCTATTCAGGTTATAAAACTTAGCTATACTTATGTACGATTCGATAATTTGCTGAATTTGGATTAAAGTAATTGTACCATCTACCTACCAATTTTGCTGACTGCTGCCAACCAATTTATCAATTCCATGAAGACAGCTTGACATTGGTATAATTTTTACTTTCCTGGGTTTTATTCCATTGCAATGAGCACAGGGGGCCTTCCTGATTCATTTCTAAAAATAAGCAAATGTACCAAAATATTTGACCCACAAAAAATCACTCATGCTTTGAAAAGCAAGTGATTTTTTGAGACACCATTAAAAGTGGCATTCAGATGATTGTCTCTAGCCTTTGGTAACTGGATTGCCAAATACAACATAAGTAGATGCAGGTGGTAATTCGGTCAATAAGTTTGAAGTCTCTTTGGTCTCTCGACAATTTTATTTTATTTAGATAGATTTTGATTCATGTATTTCTTTTTTTGTTGTATCCTTGACATGTATAATGGATATAATATTTGAAATAAATAAATAAAAGTATCCAAGTAATAAAATTGTATTGTGTCTCAGGGCGGTGTGCACTCTGTGTATGGTCTCCGTGATCCTGCTTGCGCTGCTCCATGATAAGCTAGAAGAGCTGCAGGAACATTCGGGCACACTCTCTGACATTGAGTATTCCTGGTAAGTCTTATACTACTCATTAGTAACTCCCAGAAAATTTATATACAGGGTGTAAAAAGACAACTACCGAAAACTGAGCGGTTGCAATCAGACCATGATTCTAAACATATTTAGCGAAAAAAAAACGCGTTTTTTTTTTACTTAGCTTAGTCATTTTATTTTATATTCGGTTATTTACTACTATTACAACATAATAAGATCATACCTACCTAATAATTTCATTTGTAAAAGAAAGAAACAGTTAAAACTCAAAATCCAGCAATCTACGTAAAACAACGCGCCCAGAACAAACGCAAACAGCACTCTTCAAACGCTGTTTTCTCCGGATATAATGATTTTTTCGGAAAATCTTTTTGGATTTGGTTGTGTTGGGATGCTGTACCTACCCCTTTCGGCTTCGGTAGACGTCTTTTTACACCCTGTATTTATGAGCCTCATAATAAATTTCATACATTTAGTAGTTTTTGTAGAGGAGGGTAATAAACATACACATACTGTCAAACTTTCATTTTATTATTGAGGTGATGATCTGTAATAGCAGTCACAAGTAAAACTGTAATAGTCATGAAATAAGCACAGCTAAAGAGCAAAGTATGAAGTTTTTTTACAATTTAATGTAATCAAATGTAACAGTTATGTTATGAGTTTTTTCTAACCATATTTGCTTTTCTAATCTTAAAACTCAGTAAACCACCAGTGTATTTGATAACAATTGTAATATTTTTGATGTTTGGCAAAGGCCTCCTATCCCCTTGCTACTTTCCATGGTACAATGTGATTGTAGGCTTATCCCTTGGGGAAGAGTCCAGATAACTCCCCCTTATATCCCCCATACTTACTCTATTTAGTTTATGTACAATATTTTATTTATAAAATACAGGCTAATCCGGTTACTGCTGAACTTGTCCGGCTACGCTGTCATCATGCTGCCCGGCTTCATGATGTCCAAGTATTTGCAGAAGATCAACTACTTCGATAAGATCAGTGAGTATCCTCAAAATACAGGGTGAATTCTTGAGATGGGGCAGTACAGCTCAGGTACCATAACAGTTGTAGAATTACAGGAAAATATTCCTAGGATACCATCCATAAAATGAGATATTCTGGATAGCATTCACAGATTTGATGAAAAAATACTTACAGTCAGCGAAAAATTGTAATTTTTTTAACATTTTTAAAATATAATTTTTTAAAATATAATTTATAAAATATAATTAAAATATATAAATTTATTTATTTTTTAAAATATATAATTATAATAAAATAATTTTTTAAAATATTTAAAATATAATATAATTAAAATATAATTTTTTTGTCAATTGATTCTATTTCATATTGACATCAGAAGACTTTATGAGACTATTTTTTACTAACTTTCATTCGTGAAGTTTAGCCGTTTGTGTAGTGACCCCTTTTTCATACAAAATTGTGTACAGCGCATCGAAATCTCGAATCGAACTTCACGAAGGCCTAGATCCATTGAATGTACATTACATCCATGGTCCCCCCATCCAGGCAACCGTCCGCCGAGCCTCCTCTCCCGCATACTGTACGCATGCTTCGGGCCGTACGAGCGGCTCGGCGAGGCGCCGCCGCGCGACTCGGGCGGCCGCGGCGCCGAGCTCGCCTTCTGTGCGCTCGGACTGATGGCCTCCTATCTAGTGTGGGGACTCATGCAGGAGAAGATTATGACGCAGGTGAGCGACTAGGGAACTGTTTGATAGATATGTTCGTAACTAGATGGAAAAACGATCTGTATCGATGGTAATAATTTTGTCGGTCGAAAAGTTTAAATTTAATCGATTGAAGATGACATGGTTCAGGAAGGAGTGAATGCGGAGATGATAGAGCAGAGTGAGAGCGAAATCTCTGATGTTATCCCTACAAAAACAACAGAGGGCAGGAAAATGATGCTCACTGACTACTAAATTTCGGAAGGTGGTCCGTTTCTTATTCACGCTGAAACGGTTTCGGATTCGAACGAAATTAACGCATCCATCCTGCATAGCGATTCATACTTCATGTTCAGCGGAACCGCGATGGAACCGCAGCCTTAATGTTTAACTTGAAATTTGTTCCCAGTTATCATCCAATCGAGCTCAACCAATCACATAACATGAAAATGACAAAACACGTCATTTTCGTATCGGGTGATCGGTTGAGCGCAATGAGGATGATAACTAGGAATTGATTTCAAGTTTGACAATAAAGCTGCCGGTCAGCTGTTCGACCAATTAGAATTAATGGCTGGATGCATCCCGCTGCATGGCTGGATGCATCCCGCTGAATGGCTGGATGCATCCCGCTGAATGGCTGGATGCATCCCGCTGAATGGCTGGATGCATCCCGCTGCATGGCTGGATGCATCCCGCTGAATGGCTGGATGCATCCCGCTGCATGGCTGGATGCATCCCGCTGAATGGCTGGATGCATCCCGCTGCATGGCTGGATGCATCCCGCTGAATGGCTGGATGCATCCCGCTGCATGGCTGGATGCATCCCGCTGAATGGCTGGATGCATCCCGCTGCATGGCTGGATGCATCCCGCTGAATGGCTGGATGCATCCCGCTGCATGGCTGGATGCATCCCGCTGAATGGCTGGATGCATCCCGCTGCATGGCTGGATGCATCCCGCTGCATGGCTGGATGCATCCCGCTGAATGGCTGGATGCATCTCGCTGAATGGCTGGCTGGATGCGCCCTGCAGGAGTACTTGGTGAGCGGGACGCGCGGCGTGCGGTTCGACGACGCGAGCGTGCTGGTGGGCTGCAACCGGCTGGGCGCCATGCTGGGCGCGCTGCTGGCGCTGGGCGCGCGCGGCCGGCCGCCGCTGGGCGCGCCGCTCGGCCAGGTGGCGCTGAGCGCCGCCACCAACGTGCTGAGCGCCTGGTGCCAGTACGAGGCGCTCAAGTACGTCGCCTTCCCCACTCAGGTACCCTAGACTAGCCTTTTTTTTTTATTGCGTCAGAAAATACATTTTGGATACCCGACCGCCGCGGGGACAGCGGAAGGGGTCGGACTCTCACCGACTAAAAACTGACGCGTGGCCTGCCTCCATGCATGACAAGGAGCTCCGGGACCTCCTACGGAACACCCCGGTGCCCCTCTCGCATTTCGCCTAAGCACTGTCCCGGGAATGGCACCCACAGCCACGCCCGGCACTCTCGCGGTGCTTACGGCGGCGCTCGCCACAGAGCGCCGCCGCCCTCCCGAGGTCCGCATCATGGACAGTCGAAGTCCCCACTTCGACCACCCGCGGACCCGGATGGTCCCCTGTTTGGCAGGGGATAACACTCCGCCCCGAGGTACCCTAGCCTACTTATTGTTTACTACACGTTCACCCTGCTAAACATACATACTATCCATACTAATATTATAAACATGATAGTATCTCTGTCTGTCTGTTTGTTACCTTTTCAAGCCCAAACCACTCAACAGATTAGTCTGAAAATTAACATGAATAAAGGTTGTAAGTATCCCAGGGAAGACTGAGGCTACTTTTTATCCCAAAAATCCCGAGGGATCGCGGGAGCGCAGCTAGTCACTACATATCCATACTAATATTATAAATGTGAAAGTAACTCTGTCTGTCTGTCTGTCTGTCTGTTTGTTACCTTTTCACGCCCAAACCGCTGAACCGATTAAGCTGAAATTTGGCATGGATAAAGAGTATACGCCAGGGATGGACATAGGCTACTTTTTTTTGTCAATTACCATAAGGGGGCGGGAAAATAAGGGTTGGAAGTTTGTATGGGGAAAAAAGTTAAGCAACCCTGGGCGCGGTCATAATAAGGATGGGTGACCGCCCGAAGCCACTTTTTGCACTCTAAATTTTTTCGTTTTTTTTTGTATTTTGCGTAATAAATTATTTTAAAATTAATGATAAACATGTAACATGTGTGTTCCCACCCATCAATATATCCGAACTCCGAAGTTATGATTTTTTGATATTAAAATATTTTTCCTTGGCTATAGTTAGAACGCCATCTATCGGTCTAGAGGTCAAAACTACTTTACACTTTTTCCTAGGTGGCGTTTTTACTATGGCGGAGATCGAGTATAATTTTCTTTGATTTTGAGTTTTGAAAAGTTAATGGAGATTTTTGCTAAGAGTTTTCGATATTTTTATATTGCTGACGAAGTCGCGGGTAGGTATTGCCGCTCGCTTCGGCAAATCTGACACCAATTGCCGCTATCGTGTTGTTCTTAACATTGCAAGATCTGGGTAAGATTTTCCCTACCTCTATCTATTAAGGGATTCTTGAGAGAAACATAACGCAATATTAGTTAATAATTTTATTTCGAAATTTTAAACCACACAGTTCTTGCTATAAAAAAATACGTTTCGAGTCAATTTCTTCAAAAACTAGAGCCGTGTTGGCTGAATGGGGTTGTACCTCGACTTTCAATCCGAAGGTCGTGGGATCGAATCCCGGCCGTGCATCAATGGATTTTGCGTTTCGTAAAATGTATATGCGCTTTAACACGAGCTCTGAACGGTGAAGGAAAAACATCGTGAGGAAACCAGTTAGTATTCTTATATGCGGCGATGGGCTTGCAACCTGTCACGTATGGAATACTAACTTCTGCAAGATGTGGGCATGTATCAAATATGTATTTGTACATGCTTCTGACTACCCCCTTAGACATCTTCAAAGGATGTGGAATATCTGAGAGAATGTCTACCGCGCCTTGGGGATACAGTCGTGACCCTGTTTTTTTTTTTTTTTTTTTTTTCTTCAAAAACTCTCTCTCTCTTCAAAAACTCGCTGCGCTCGCTTCAGCGATTCTGTACCAATTACCGTATTCGTTTTGTTCTTAGCATTGCAAGATCTGGGTAAGATTTTTCCTACCTTTATCTATTAAATGATTCTTGAGAGAAACATATATAAAAAAAAATATTATATCATGCGACGGAGTTTTATATTTTGTACTCTCGATTCACTCAAAACTCCTCCACTTTGTTCCTAATAATGCGCAGACGAAGTTGCGCGGGTCAGCTAGTCTAGTATAAAACAAAGTCGCGGTCTCTGTCCCTATGTATGCTTAAATCTTTAAAACTACACAACGGATTTTGATGCGGTTTTTTTAATAGATAGAGTGATTCAAGAGCAAGGTTTATATGTACAATACATGCATAATATAGTAGAGAAATTTAGTATCAGCATTGCACCCGTGCGAAGCCGGGGCGGGTCGCTAGTTTGAAATAAAATCAAAATGTTCGATTAGTCAGTCTAACAATTTGGAACATTTTTTTCAAAACAAAAATTACACACATAATCTCGAAACGAAACGTATAACAACATATATCGATATGAATAAATTACCAATGCAAACATACACAAATAACCTTCACATCGATTGTGTATCGATAAGGCACCTGCACACACAGCCTGTTCATACATATCGCGATTCAAATATTACCACTAATATTTTCATATTGTCGTTAACTATTGTACAGAAAGTATTATATTATCGATAACTTTATTGCTCTTTGTTTTATTACCGGTGATTATTATGTACAATTTTAATTACATTTATTTTCAGCCGAAGTATAGGATATTAATGTCATCGAAAACAATGCTTTTTTTACTTAGGTACATATTTGAACTGGTAATTCGATCTGACGGCAAAAGGCAAAGGAAAACATCGTGAGGAACCTCGCAGCTTGATCGTGAGGAAACTCGCAGCTTGATCAGCTCCACAGCTTCTTACTAACCAGTCTGGTGAATGTATCGAGTGCGCCTCTAATGCCGGCCACCCACGATCAAGTTTACCGTCCAGTCTGCCGCGGACTGGATGCGGCGTCCGGTAAACTTGACGGTGTATCGGGATGGGTGTGCATGGCAAGCGAAAAAGAACTTCGTTCTGCCGACTTGATCAAGTTTGCAGCGCTGCAAACTGGACGGTAGACTGGTTCGTGGGTGGCCGGCATTAGACTTCTATCAACAGATGTTTTATGTACCTCCAGGTGCTATCGAAGTCCTGCAAAGTAATCCCAGTGATGCTGATGGGCAAGCTGATATCTCGGAGTCAATACTCTCTGTACGAGTATGTGACCGCGCTGCTCATCTCCCTGGGCATGGCGCTCTTCATGTTGGGCACGCATACTGAACACGGGGACGAGGGTATGACATCATTATAAAAATTATCATTGAATCCCGGCAGCCTGCAGAGAGACGAACTCCTTTGATAGTGGGTGTTAGTTGGAAAATATCGGAAGAGGCTTCTGCCCAGCAGTGGAACAGCATAGTTTGTCATGCCGCGAGAATCGAACTCGTAGTTCTTGCGTCACAGGCGTGCTTTCGTCCATTGTACCACAGGAGTCTTCAGGAGGTTTTTAAGCAGGCGGATTCGTTCAACCAAAAAAATACCCAATGAAATTGCGATAGTAGTTTCCTTCCCAACATGGATTACAAACAAAGGTCTTTCTATTTTCCTTCGATAAAATACCCTCCAAGAGTCATGTAACTAGGAGAGTGCTTGGTGTGAATGTTGATGGATTTACGAGCAGAGGTAGATCAAAGAAAATATGGATGGATTGTGTGAAGGATGACATGAGTAAGAAAGGAGTGAGTGTTGAGATGACGGCTGATGGAGGAGAATGGAAGAAGAACAAATGTTGCGCCGACCTCACATAATGTGGGAAAATGGCAGGAACAAAAAGAAAATACCCTCCAAAGGGTATCATTATTTTAAGTTATTAGGATGTACAGAATAGAGGTATGTTCTTTTGTCCAATAGCAGGTCCATCAAACATAGTGGCAGGCACAATCCTCCTCTCCCTGTACCTGTGTTGCGATGCATTCACCTCCGCGTGGCAAGGCGCCTTGTTCCGTCGCTACTCGCTCCACCCCACACAGATGCTATTCGCGTCCAGCATGTGCGGCACTGCGCTGGCGGGAGTCCGAGCTCGCTGGCCGACGCTGGCGTCACATCCACCGTTCCTGGCGGATCTGGCGTTGCTGGCGGCTAGTTCTGCGCTGGGGCAGCTGTTGATATATCGGACGATCGCTGGGTTCGGACCGGTCGTGTTCGCTATCATCATGACGCTCAGACAGGTTAGTTTCATGTAGATAACTAGCTACCGATCGCGGCATCGCCCGAGTCGTACCAACATTTTGAATAGCTTTTAGCTATTCCAGGTCACTATCTACGCGTATTCCAAATTTCATCCAAATCGGTTTACTGTTAGTCGTGATTGAAACATAAACATCCAAACAGACTCACAAACGTTCAGCTTTATTATATATTAGAGATGGTGTTGTGAATAATGAATCGGACCTGTGTTCGGACCCGTCACTATAGTTTTGCCGAGACAATCATCATAAACTTAATATAGCCAGACTATCTTAATAAACTTAATATAGTAATCATGTTTCGCATCAAAGATAGCCTACAATAATGATACTCAACCACTATTTGGACAAGACAGATTAAGCTGAGATAGTGGTTCAGGAGCTCGGCAAGTCTATTCCATCTCAAACAATGTCTCAGACGCTGCAGTTTAGGTTGTCTCTTGACGCTGTATATATAATGTGACGTTGTATATTCCAGGCGGTGTCCATCCTCCTGTCGTGCCTGGTGTACGGGCACACAGTGTCGGGCGCGGGCGCGGCGGGCGTGGCGCTCGTGTTCGCGGCCGTGCTGGCGCGCCTGCACGCATCGCAGTCCAAGCAATGACGTCACGTGCTGGTGAGTTCTGTCGTGAGGTGCCCGACTCGCCTGACCGAGGTTTCAGACCACCACCAATTAACAGCCGGGACCGACAGTATAAAGTAACCTCCGAAGCACGGAAGCGTTCAGATGATAATGCCATTGTAAACTTAACTAGGATAGGATGGGGTCGATGTAGTCAATAATTGTGGCGACCTCTAACTACGATCACCTGAACTAAATGGGCGTTAATAGAGTTTAGAGTGGCCGATTACAACGACCTAGCTACTTAGAGATTCACCGCTAGATGGCGTTGGCGTGCTACCAAGCGACGCCATTTGAATTCTAGATCGCGCTTACGATGTTTACGAGCACATCTAACCCATATAGAACTATCGGACATTAAGTGTCGACTGAAAGGCCCTAAGGTATGTGGACCAGATGGCGTCGACCTTAGTAAGGTGAGATCTCCCTCTTTGCCTTGGATTGGGGGAAATACACCCCCAAAATAAAAAAAATAAAAATACATAGTTAATTTCAATTTATTTTATTTATAATTTATAACTTTATTTCAATGTCTTAATAAAAGTACTTCGTACAGTCAATCTTAAAACTAATCTTAGCTGCTGTAACTTATATCACGATTTGTCTATTTCTATAAGCGTACACAATTCAGTTCTCAAAACATCATTGATAAATCGAAGAAAATACAAATTGCAATACATTTTTAGATTATAGTAATGATAACTTAATAATCAAAGAATGCCCAATGTTCAAAAGATAAACAAGTGAAAAAGAGAGCATAGATGATTTTTTAGATATGCCAAGTAAATCTTCTAAGAAAAAGCTGTCATCAACTGTACCTCGGGTACTGGAGATAGAACTGCATTTTTATCAACAAATAATGAAAATGGCATTTAAAGCCACTCACTTAATTAAAATAGAAGTTTATAATATCAAAACTTATCCAAAATTCCAAAAAAAACAACTCTGGACACACGTTACGATAAAATATTATCCAAAAAATGGCGGTGAGAGTAACATCACCCTAATCTATATTAACAACATGACAAAGGACATGGCAAATAATAAAGATACAAAAATAACAATTACGAAATTTTTCTGCGTCTCCTCTTATTTTTCGTAACGTGACTTGATTAAAATAGAAGTTTATAATATCAAAAATTCTCCTAAATCCCAAAAGAGCAACTCTGGACACACGTTACGATAAAATATTATACAAAAAATGGCGGTGAGAGTAACATCACCCTAATCCATGTTTACAACATGACAAAGGACATGGCAAATAATAAAGATACAAAAATAACAATTACGAATTTTTTTCGCGTCTCCTCTTATTTTTCGTAACGTGACTTGATTAAAATAGAAGTTTATAATATCAAAAATTCACCAAAATTCCAAAAGAGCAACTCTGGACACACGTTACGATAAAATATTATACAAAAAATGGCGGTGAGAGTAACATCACCCTAATCCATGTTTACAACATGACAAAGGACATGGCAAATAATAAAGATACAAAAATAACAATTATGAATTTTTTTCGCGCCTCCTCTTATTTTTCGTAACGTGACTTGATTAAAATAGAAGTTTATAATATCAAAAATTCATCAAAATTCCAAAAGAGCAACTCTGGACACACGTTACGATACAATATTATACAAAAAATGGCGGTGAGAGTAACATCACCCTAATCCATGTTTACAACATGACAAAGGACATGGCAAATAATAAAGATACAAAAATAACAATTACGAATTTTTTTCGCGTCTCCTCTTATTTTTCGTAACGTGACTTGATTAAAATAGAAGTTTATAATATCAAAAATTCATCAAAATTCCAAAAGAGCAACTCTGGACACACGTTACGATAAAATATTATACAAAAAATGGCGGTGAGAGTAACATCACCCTAATCCATGTTTACAACATGACAAAGGACATGGCAAATAATAAAGATACAAAAATAACAATTACGAATTTTTTTCGCGTCTCCTCTTATTTTTCGTAACGTGACTTGATTAAAATAGAAGTTTATAATATCAAAAATTCACCAAAATTCCAAAAGAGCAACTCTGGACACACGTTACGATAAAATATTATACAAAAAATGGCGGTGAGAGTAACATCACCCTAATCCATGTTTACAACATGACAAAGGACATGGCAAATAATAAAGATACAAAAATAACAATTACGAATTTTGTCCGCGTCTCCTCTTATTTATCGTAACGTGACTTGATTAAAATAGAAGTTTATAATATCAAAAATTCACCAAAATTCCAAAAGAGCAACTCTGGACACACGTTACGATAAAATATTATTCAAAAAATGGCGATGAGAGTAACATCACCCTAATCCATGTTTACAACATGACAAAGGACATGGCAAATAATAAAGATACAAAAATAACAATTACGAATTTTTTTCGCGTCTCCTCTTATTTTTCGTAACGTGACTTGATTAAAATAGAAGTTTATAATATCAAAACTTATCCAAAATTCCAAAAAAAATAACTCTGGACACACGTTACGATAAAATATTATCCAAAAAATGGCGGTGAGAGTAACATCACCCTAATCCATGTTTACAACATGACAAAGGACATGGCAAATAACGAAGATTCTAAATTTTTTTTTCACAATTAGTATATTGATCTGCGTCTTTTATTTTTAATGTAATTTAAAGGACTGTCTGTGTGGGTTGTCTCTTCTATCATCATAATTTTTTGGCCAAAAATTTCTACTTCATATACATTTGATAAGGGTATCCGTATAATATGTGATTTCAAAACATTATTTTTGTGTAAATTGCTTTTAAAATGATTTTTGAAAAAACGTCTATTAATTGAACGTTGACATACGCTACAATTCACCTTATCATCTGTCTGAAGTCTGGATGTAGACGGAGATGTAGCAGCATCATATTTTGGTATTTTTGCTGCCACGCTGTTGGTTTCATTTTCAGTCAGAGACCTTTTGCTGCTTCCAACGCCAACTTGTAACTGGAGTGGTTCACTAAAAGAAAGAAATATATTTTATATTAAAATGAGGAACTTTCAAAATGGTAAACATAACCACAATATAATTCTATAAATTACTAGTATAAAACAAAGTCGCTTCCAGCTGTCTGTCTGTCCCTGATGCGGTTTTTAATAGATAGAGTGATTCAAGAGGAAGGTTTATATGTATAAAAGAAGCATAATATAGTAGAGGAACACTGATCATTTTAGAGGTTTCTAATGTGATGTCGTAAATAAACACATTTTTTTGCGCTTAAAACGCTGTCACTAGTAAATTATAAACTTAACCATTATTTTTTGTTCTAAGCATAATTTAACTTACATGTTGTTTTGTTCTTCAGCTGCAGCACATAATCTGTAGAGGCCCTCATCGTAGAACGTACTTGACAAATCACGCAATTCCACTTCTTCACAGATCTTCAACATTTCAGTCTCGTCACGTTTATCAATGTCGTTAAAGAAAGTGCGGATGCATTCTTCACGATCCATTTTTATTTCACTTGTATGTGCGATGACTCTCTGATTCAAACTGATGCCAGGATACGCATCGTCGATGCCTTTTATTTTAATCATTCAGGTATAATGTTATTTGTCATAACAATAGATAGCCCACACAGACTAATTAGCTAATGAATCTGAATCTCTTTGTTTCACTCACAGTTTTTTTTTCTTTTTAATATTGAGCTGTTGATTAATAAGTTAGCCATTATTTTGTAAGGTTTTTCTTCGTTAATATCAATGATGTTCTGAAACAAAAATAACGATTAAAACATTTTTTTTTAAATTAGGCTTATAAATCAAAAGAAGTTTTCATACCTTCATTGTGTTGATCACTTTAAAACGTATATTCACTGTTCACAAGAACAAATAACTGTGCAATATTATAACCATTTTACGCTTTTATATTGTCAGCATTATCGTAGATTGCTTATTTCAACATCAAGCTAAGTATTTTTATTGTGAATACATTACAAATGAGTTTTGTGGAATGTTGTTCATACTAATCACCCTGATTGTATTATTGATTAAGCTAATGCTTTCTAAAGTACCTATCTAATTTATAATGAGTTTGTATGACTCAATGTTGAAATGTCTATTCAACTAGTGCGTTCTAGAGAAACTATTATTTTGATGGCTTCTTTGAATTATACCAAAGTCAAAAAGCATTTATTCAGTAGGACCGCTGGGATCACTTTGAATAGTCTTTCAAGATACCGTGAAGAACCAGGCCAACAAACACCTATACTTAAGTATAAGTCGTTAAGTTATGACGGAGGCCTTAAGGCGGCCTCAAAACTCCGTCATCAAAGTTGGACACTAACTCATACGAACTTACTTGCCTGTTTTAGTCATGTTATACTACTTATACAGGGTGTGGAAAAGTTTTACAACATTAAGGGCAGGCCTTTTCTTTTGTAGTTAGAAGGTTTTGTATTTAGGAAGCTATAGGTTTATTTTAAAGAAAAGAAACAACTGCATTTTTGGATTAGAAAAAAATATACAGTCTCCAGAAAAGAAAAAAACGCCATTTAATTTTCCCATCCGCAGGAACACTTTTCCCAAAGTAACATGATAACATTCTCTTCACATTTCATAGAACTTGTATGGAAAACGTTTTGAATTTTTTGCAAAAACTTACGATTTGATTTGTCATGTTACTTAGAGAACAGTGTTCCTCATGGAAAATGGCGTCGATTGAGACCAACTTGTTTTTTTTTTACAAATGTCATGTCTGTATTTTTTCCAAAATGCAATTGTTTTTATTTTCGAATAAACCTATTATATTATATATGGCTATTATATATGGCTTCCTAAGAACAAAATCTTTTAAATAAACAAGAAAAGGTGTTTTACAGTACTTATCTGTTTTTTTTTCTTGTAACTTTTTCGTCTTACGTATGTACTTATGTGTCAAATAAACTTATTCTATTGTATGATGTGTGCAGCAGTCGGCGCGCGGTGGGGGCGGCGGGGGCCTCTCCCGCATGCGCAACTAGCACGCGCTCCTCTCCGCCTTCCTCCGACACAAGCTGAACAAGCCTGACCTGCCGCTGTCGGGAGTGCGGCCGAGTTGGCTGTGTAAACGTAACAACTAGCACGCGCTCCTCTCCGCCTTCCTCCGACACAAGCTGAACAAGCCTGACCTGCCGGCTGTCCGGGAGTGCGGCCGAGTTGGCTGTGTAAACGTAACAACTAGCACGCGCTCCTCTCCGCCTTCCTCCGACACAAGCTGAACAAGCCTGACCTGCCGGCTGTCCGGGAGTGCGGCCGAGTTGGCTGTGTAAACGTAACAACTAGCACGCGCTCCTCTCCGCCTTCCTCCGACACAAGCTGAACAAGCCTGACCTGCCGGCTGTCCGGGAGTGCGGCCGAGTTGGCTGTGTAAACGTAACAACTAGCACGCGCTCCTCTCCGCCTTCCTCCGACACAAGCTGAACAAGCCTGACCTGCCGGCTGTCCGGGAGTGCGGCCGAGTTGGCTGTGTAAACGTAACAACTAGCACGCGCTCCTCTCCGCCTTCCTCCGACACAAGCTGAACAAGCCTGACCTGCCGGCTGTCCGGGAGTGCGGCCGAGTTGGCTGTGTAAACGTAACAACTAGCACGCGCTCCTCTCCGCCTTCCTCCGACACAAGCTGAACAAGCCTGACCTGCCGCTGTCCGGGAGTGCGGCCGAGTTGGCTACACACACCCTACCGACCCGTGAGATAGAATTATACGTCTACTGTGATGCTACTGCGAAACGGACTAGAATTGTCGGAAACGGAAAAACGGAAATCGCTTCCGATGAGATGCGAAACGAATCTTACGCAAAATCTTGATGAAACGTCTTAAAAAAAAACAATTTAGTTCGTCGACGAAGTTACGAATGTGTCGGCTACAAGTCCGCTCCGGCGCGGCGCTAGTGTCTACGTGAAAAGTTACAGTACGTTCAACAATACATTCAACGGCTTCATGAAGTTAGCTGTTTGTCTGCGCCGTGAATGCTTTTTCATACAAAAGGGTATTCTGCGTAGACTAAGGCTCAATGCAGACGGAATTGGCAGCGACGCGACGCGACAAAACGTCACAACACATTATAAACCTTATAAACAATGTTACAAGATATAAGTATAAACGCTTGATAGAATGAACGACGCGCGACCGCGCGAGACTGCTCGAGCCAGCGCGACACTTCGCTCATTCTGTATCTTGTAACATTGTTCATAAGGTATATAATGTGTTGTTATGTCTCGTCGCTGCCAACTCAATCTGTATTGAGCCTAACACGAATGCTGAGATCCGTTGAAAGTATTGTGATAGCTTAACTTCTGCTAAACTTAAATAAGTTCTGCTAAATTCCGCAAGACTTTCATGGCGCGGCTGTTCCAGACTGACACACTAAGGTTTAATATCGTGTTAAATCATTTATTTTATGTCCCGACGTATTTAATAAGTAAGATTATGTTCTGACGCAGGAATCAAACCCACGTCTCTTGTGCCTTTCATCCGCTAAGCCAATGTCGTTTGTAGGTAAGTATATTACTTATAGTCAGATACAGGTAGAGAACCTATGATGAAATAGTAGACATGCAAATATTTGGGACTTATCATGTGAAGTAAATATAGTTCAATTAAAGCCTACAAAGAACCCCGTACTGTAGGATTTTTATCCGTGTAACGAAGATGCATAATATTAATTGTAATATTCCATTACCATACCATTTTGGATTGGTTGGTCAGATTGTTTTGTCTTATTTATTTAAATTGGTGCTTGAAAGGGCTTGTATTATACAAGCTAATAATGCCGGCGACATTAGCCATTTTATGATATGCCTAGGATTATCGTTTAACGACGCCATTTCACGATCTGCCTAACACCCGCCATATATTCCGCTTGGTACGCAGAAGGTTGTGGGTTCGATCCCCGCGGCGGGATAAATGTTTGTATGATCTGCAAATATTTATCTCGGGTCTGGGTGTTTCTATGTATTATATGTATGTATTTACAAACAAAAAGTATATAAGTAGTATATCAGTTATCTGGTTCCCATAGTACAAGCTTTGCTTAGTTTGGGGCTAGATGATGCTGTGTGAAATGTCCGGCATTATTCATTTATTTATTTATATCGTTCGTTTGACGATTTGACTAACGATACTTAGGCATATCATGATATGCCTAGGCAGATCGTGAAATAGAATATTTTATTTGATCGTGAAATAGGTGCTTCGGCGCGCTCGCTTTGCTCGCTCGCCTCGCGTGTATTTTTTTAACTAACCTAATTTCGATCTAAGTAAATGTTGCTTAACGTTAATCATTGAACGATATGGCGCGGGCGGGTGTAAGTTAGGCAGATAATATATCATGAAATGGCTAATTAGACATAGACATATTATTCCAGTTAGAAACCCAGTGATTACTGTATGAGTGATTGACTAGTTTATAATAGTCTAAATTGAAACCGGCATTTATAAAGTTATATTTTTTTTGCATTTAAGTATTGCATAAATAATGTTCTCGCTCCGAGAGTCGACTTTGACGATGATAACTTTTACATATCAGTGTTTGTGTGTATGATAATGTATTTAATTTTAAGTTACCGATTGCTCGCAAATCATGAACTCGAATATTTATTAAATTATTTATATACATTTATTTTGTGATTGTAAAAAAAACTAATAGTTTTTATTTTAGACATGACGTCTCTCAGAGGTTAAAACCAACTAGGACGTAGATTAGTGCTCAAAAACATTGAGATTGGCTAATATATATATATTTTTTTTATATTGTAATGAATCTATACGTTTTTAAAGTAAGATCCGAAGAAATGACCGTCTTCCTGGTACATTTTGTTTCATAGGCTTTTAAATAAGTACAAATATTTACATTTTCGCGAGACGATACGATTTCTATGGAAAAACACAGCGCCATCTTTAAGGATCAGTCCAGTAACTTTATCACATCGTAGTAGTTATCCTCAACGCGATTAAGTAAAAATCTAGTACTTAGAGCGCTGAGTAAAGGCTGAGTACGAGTTTTAACTCGAAGTAAACGCACAATATATGTATTGAATTTAATTAGTTATGAACGAGTGCCAATAGATGACGCTGTCCTTCTCCCATACAAACCGTAGAAGTCAACGTAGTCGAGTAAGTAAAAAAACTTGTAACTACTCGATACTCGGCTGAGTACGAGTTTTAACTCGAAGTAAACGCACAATATATGTATTGAATTTAATTAGTTATGAACGAGTGCCAATAGATGACGCTGTCCTTCTCCCATACAAACCGTAGAAGTCAACGTAGTCGAGTAAGTAAAAAAACTTGTAACTACTCGATACTCTAACTTGACGCCGAGACAAACGTCTTTACACATTGTGAAGTTGTGAATGTAATCTGCCAGACTGGAATTAATAACTTAGTTGATATTATAAATAACTTACGGTTTGTAAAGGCTAAAATTCGATTGTTGTAAAATATATTTCTATCGATAACTGCAATGTATTGAGTAAGTGAATGAAGCAAATATACGTACTTTAGGTACTTGACGATATCACTGTCTTTTATTGACTTACATCATCAGCCTCTAGCAGTCCACTGCTGGACATAGGCCTCCCCTAATGAGCGCCATTGCGCCCTGTCCTAAGCTCGTTTTCATCATTGATTTGAATTGGGTATAACACCTGAAGACTGCCTAGTCTTCAGGGTCCTAGGGTCCTAGGGGGACCTAGGGTCGCTCAAAAACTAGGAGATAGCCTTATCTCCTAGTTTTTGAGCGACCCTAGGTCACCATTTTATAGTCGTATTTGTACTAAAATAGAATTTTTGCCCATATTGCCTTAGATGGTGTATACCTACCAGTCTGTTCCAATTTTCGGTATCTCGGTTCAGTTGTACAGAATGATGGTGAGATAGAGAAGGATGTAAGAAGTCGAATAAATGCGGGATGGATGAAATGGCGACAGGTCTCCGGAACAATTTGCGATCCACGTATGCCCCTTAAGCTTAAGGGGAAAATATACAAGACGATCGTAAGACCTGTCGTATTGTATGGGTCTGAGTGTTGGGCAACAAAAGGGACGGATGAACAAAAGGTGCACGTGGCTGAGATGCGAATGCTGAGATGGATGTGTGGAGTGACGCGAATGGACAGAGTAAGGAATGAGTACATAAGAGGAAGTGTGAAAGTGGCGCCAGTGAATGAAAAGATGAGGAGCAACAGGCTAGCATGGTATGGGCATGTAATGAGAAGGGAAGAATGTCATGTAACTAGAAGAGTACTTGGTATGAATGTTGATGGATTTACGAGTAGAGGTAGGCCAAAGAAAAGATGGATGGATTGTGTGAAGGATGACATGAGTAAGAAAGGGGTGAGTGTTGAGATGACGGCTGATAGAGGAGAATGGAAGAAGAACACATGTTGTGCCGACCCCACATAATGTGGGAAAAGGGCAGGGAGATGATGATGATGATTTGTACTAAAATAGAACTCTTGATAAACTGAGGGTAAACAGAGATTAAGAAGACCAAACTCTCTACTAGATGGCGCTAGTTGGATTTGTAATCACCTCTTTTGTAGGTATCGTCAGGTAGAACCTGTAGAACCTTTGTGAGTTTTCAATCAACACTGTCATTTCCGATTGACAACGTCAAACAACCCCAGTTTTTGGGTAGGTAATGTTGGTATATTTCTGGTTCTAATTTCCGAATAATCGTAATAAATGCTGTGGCTGTCCAACCCAGTCCGCGTGAACAGCTTCTTTGAGTTCAAGCACTTCCAGGCCATGTCTGATAAGTAGAGCTCAGTTCCACCTTACATCAACAGCATGGAAACTTTCCTGTCTCACTCCAGAGGTCGTTGATATATTTCCTGACGGCACTATAGGTATTTTACTATTCCTATTTGGTACATTGAACTATATTCAAACACATTTTCATTTTATCACTTGTCCATTGTCCCCTAACTAATTCACCACATGACATAGGTATCCCACTTTTGTGGTACCGGTACCGAACAAAGTATCAGATGCAAGATATTCAGCCCAAAAACTTTTCTACTTAATGAATTTCTAGTGTAAGGTAGGGTATCGGTGTAACCTACCGACTTGTGACTTTTTCTAATGTACCTACCTATACCTACTCAAATATAAACGAATATCGGTACCTTGGCTTAAAGCGCAAATTGCAAATGGAGTACCTACTAGTTCCCTAGCTACGACATCCGACCCCGTACATTGTCCAGCCAGCATGCTGGTCCAGCTGGTGCTGTGCGCGCTGGTGGCGGCGGGGCTGTCCCCGTGCGTGGCGCAGCGCGCCTGCCCCGCGCGCGCGCCGCGCCCCCCCTCCAGCATCTGCATGCACCGCCTCGACGCCTGCGGAGCGGGGTGAGTACCCAACCCTACCCTACCCTACCCTACCCTACCCTACCCTACCCTACTCGCTGTAGGGGCTGTCTCTACGAGGGAAGGAATCGCGACGATATTCTATCGACTTGTAAAACGTACCTGTTTCTGTACCTAAACTCTGTCACCGCGATTCTCTCACTCGTGGAGACGGTCCCTTACCTACCCAGGTACTTAGCAAAATATAGAAAAATAAGTTGTAGCTAAGTAAGTATGTCATGATCGAAAATAATTACCCTAAAAACTCTTCCAGAATTTCAACCAAAACAATGAAGACAATCAAATCAATGAAGAAATAAGTATTAAAAAATGAAAATACACATAAAAATGAAACAAGCATTTGGTAAGTGCGTTTTCTTATTTTAATTTGCACTTGAAATATTTTTTCAGCCGAATGAAAAGTGCAATCCCCGTAAATATCGATGCCAATTGTATTGAAAGAGAATGTTATCTTTAACAATTCCGTATCGTCACTGCCAACGACACTTTCTGCGTAATGGGAATGCTGTGATCCGCCGCATGTTGTGAGAGCGCATCCGCCCGCCTCCTTGTTGACAAAACAGCTCTCGTGTTGTGGTGTACTGTCATAATAACCGCCTCTACTACGACACGAAGCGATATCACTCTCGAATTCCAATTTCCAAATTTTCGCTTTGCTCGCTATTGTAATTTATCTACCTACTTACAGTGCTTTATCAGCTTCATGTCGAAACAATCTAAAAAGTTCCAATGCTAGGTCATTGGAACCTAAGAAGTTCCAATGACAAATCAAAAGGTTCAAAGATGTGTTCAAATGTTTGCGTAGCCTGCCACACTCTAGCGGAACGGTTGTACGTACCTACTTGTTTATGTTTGTTTGCAAATGTCCACGAAATCGTCGTCCATTTTATTTGCTGTCTACTAGCGTACTGTGCAGAAAAGTGTTTGCGACGCATGTCTGGCAGGTGCGCAAACATTGTATTCAAAGCTTTGCAAAGTCCCGCAAAGATGTGTGCAAATGTTTGCGCACATGTCTGGCGCCGGAGTTACAAATACCTACAGCGCTTATAAAAACTATTTTAAGCAGTCATAGCTCATTCAGACTCCTTCCCGCTTTATAGGATTTATTTGAAGGAAAGCAGCACCATGGGGCGCAGCTAGGTAATACGGTGAGCACCAAGAAAGTCCTTTACACCCACTATCCTTTCAGGTAACAAATCTGAAGCTATACTTGGTTACAAGTTTGAAGCCTATGCCGATGTCGTAAACGTGTGACCGTGGTAGCGGCCAGCGCGATGCACTCGCGTATAAAAAGGGGTGCGCCGCGGTCGCGCGAGTGGAATTGCAACAAGTGCTGCGTCTGTCGCTGGCTCGTCTGCTGCTTCAGTTGTCGCTGCGCCTGCACCAGCACCAACAACACGAGACATGACTAGTCTACTGTTGCTCGCGGCTGCTTGCCTACAGGTAACTTCATAAAGCATTCGTGAAGTTTGCTATTTTGATGAAATTTTTAGCAGTTTCACATAACTGTAGTTACATAACCGGCTATTTCTTAAAATCATGAACCAAGTCTGCATAGGTAAAAATCATCAAATGCTAAGTACCTAACCTACCTCTATAAATTATATTTTTTATTTCCAGGTGGTGTCAGCTTGCACAAACTGTGTGGTAAGTTTTTTTTATCGCTTTTAATAGCAGTTAGTCAGCTTTACAGTTTAAGAGCTAGTTCTCAGCTGGCAACCTGTAGACGTGCAGCTCGTGAGTCCAGGGTGCTCCAGGCTTAGTTTAAAAAAACGCAACACCAACCTCTATGCTATTATAGAGCTATTTTCTTCACCAGATGCTAGGTAAAGAAGAAAAAGCGATGTTCCGCGCGCACTCGGAAGCTTGCCTTCCGCGTTCGCGCGTGGAGCCACACCTGGTGGAGGCACTACTGGCGGGAGAGCTCAGTGAGGATCCCGCGCTGAAGCGGCACGTATACTGCGTCCTGCTTAAGTGCAAGGTGGTAGGGAAGGACGGCAAGCTGCTCAAGACCGCAGTGCTGGGAAAGCTTGCGCTCAGGAGTGATGGGAAACATGCTGGCAAGGTATGCACTAAGTAGTTTTTGGACGTGATCACGTACAGCTACTCTACATATTCTCGTAGGTTCTCAATGTCAATAACCCTACGATGTCATCCCATATCCTCATCTTGGATATATCTCCTCAGATATTGGAGCAGTGCGCGGAGCAGTCGGCTGACTCAGCGTCGTCTCCCGAAGAGGTGGCGTGGAACCTGTTCCGTTGTGGCTACGAGCGCAAAGCCGTCCTCTTCGATTACATGCCGACCAGTCCAACGGACGAGGCCGAGTGAACTCTCTCCGCTAGATGGCGCTATACGCAAGATTTGTACCACTTGCATTTATGTCTAAATCTTAGTCATGTTTATTGATTATATTGTTAACCACAGCAATGCATTTTGCGTGCAGAATTGAAATATTTCTGTAATGCCCTCTTGTTCTTTTAAAGCAATTTAAATTAAAACGTTTTATTTTACGTTAATCAATGTGATTTCACTAGAAGGAAGTCCTGCATTCCGTTCATTGTTGTAAGGTGAATAAATACGCTTAGTTTCGGTTGAAAATTCTTGGAAGGCTAACAGGATTCCTTTTTACAAAGCGACCACAGTAACTACATAAGACGGTAGGTTTCTAGGAGGCATTACCTAGTCTATTTGCCTTAGAAATTTTAACTAAATACATGGGTATACTTACCAACAGGATGCAATAAGATTACCTACTCCAAAAAACTATAAAATATTGCTTGTTTTTTCTGTGTACAATAGAGTATTTATCTATCTATCTTCAGCTCGATCTCAATCCGACACTATTCCAGCTATCGTTGATTTTCGGTAGTAGGCATATTGCACCCTGTAATTAAAATGCGTATAACCTAACACTTACCTGTATAGAGCATTTAACCAAAGCTCTAAGCTTTAACATTACCATAATCAATCAAACCTCTTAGCCTATCCCTACGTAATAGAGGTGAACCTTCGTAAGGTACCTACTTAGCTACATCATCTTAAATCGGGTTTCTTATGCCGCATTCACTTGCATAGCCAGCCTACACCACATTTCTATTTGCATATTGATAGGTAAAGTAGGCTTGCTGCATGTCGGTGTAAATTATAAGCAGTTTTGTGATCTCATTGCTGCAGTGGGCGGTGACCCACAAGCCTCCGCCGCGGCAGTATGTCCGCGCGTGCCTTAGCCACGACCAGTCTTTTTAAGTATTTTAATTTTTGCGCGCGTCAACACCGTTTCGCGCGCAACGTTTGAATATGGAGCTCGCTTTTACGATGTTCCAAAATAAACTTTTTGTGTTGTAAAATTGAATGTGTTTCTATGGATAAGTTGTGAAGTGAACAGAACTGCTAATGTGTGTACAATCTGGAGGTAGTGGAGAGGATATAAACAAACGTGAGTAAGCTTTTGAATAAATACATACCTACATAAAGTCACGCCTCTTTCCCAAAGGGGTAGGCAGAGACCACGGATCTCCAGTCGCTACGATCCTGACACACAACTGAATAAATACATAGAAAAAAAGCCCGTCGATAGAAGTGGATCAAAAAATGCATTTCGCAGTGGTTGGATAGCCTATATTATTTTAGGGCTTAATCAATATGGCATTGATGATTATCCTAGTATTAATCATGTCTGTATCATTCAGACCTATTTTTGTAGTCTTTAGTACTACCTAGGTAACTTAACTATGTTGGATTCGTCTACACCCCCTATACTTAAGGTACCTAACCTAACCTAACAGAATTTCCTAAAAAAAAACAAGATTCAATTCCGCCGGATCAGCTAGAGGTACTTATATGAATAAGCAGCAATTCCCGCCTCTGACTGTACCTCAGTCAGTTCATAGGTAGATGCCTACGTAACGGCTTTGGCAAATGAGGCAAAGCAATCAGTAAAGTGCAAATCTAAAGCCACGCGATATTTACCCGCAGATACGATAAAATTCATGTTAGGTAGGTTTGTCTGTACAAGGAAGGAAGTTCTGGGGCCGTATTCCCGTTCGTTTGATGAATATTCGAAGGTTTTTTTACTACGAGCTAAATTGTATTTAGTTGATAAGAGAGAATAGAATATTGCTTTATTGCACACCATGAGAAAAAAAAACAACATAAAAAAGACTTAGTTTAAATAATGTGTAGCAATGAGCGACCTTATCGCTAAAAGCAGTCTCTTCTCTTAAAAAGCAAGATCAGTGGTAAAACACGGTCCTAACCTGGGACCAAATAATCCAATCCGAAAAAAATGCTCTTGAAGTCAGAAATCGTTGTAAGAACCATCCGAATATTCATCAAACAAACGCTGTTCTGTGCTTGTTCGGCATGAAACTAGGCACCTATTTTGTGCAGATGAATCGCGTGTATAATAAGTAGTTATAGGTACCTATTATAATATCCATTCAAGTGTTAGAAATCCTTGGGCCGCAATCAAGTGAATTTATTGCCATTTGCATAACTTGACACGTTTATCTGATCGCTGCATAGGGCTGGTCCAAGTGGTCCATTCCTGGTTGTGCCTTAGGTTATATTGGTAAGCTTAATAGGCACGAGAGTAAGTAGGTATCTAAAATCTGCATTGGTATGTTAGCGCGTTTGTTTTCATAATTAATTTTTTCGGTACTTCCCGTTTTTTAGATTACCTATGTTGTCCTACTGCTGAAGTCAAAGTCAAAGTCAAAAAGCATTTATTCAGTAGGACCGCTGGGATCACTTTGAAAAGAGCTGAGAAAAGATCTCCCCATTACTTTCCAAGACTCGCCAGCTTCGTCCCAGCAGTCAGCCCGCTGGGACGAATTCAATAGAGCCTAAGTGATTTATGTAAGTAATTAAATAGGCATAAGATCAGATCAACCTATTTATAGTTAGGCTATTGCTAGGTATTTACCTAGAGCTTTAGAAAGTTGACTATGTAATAAGATGCAAATAGGTAAGAATTATTCACTTGAAGTGGGTTTGTGCATGATAATTATTATTGGTCTAATTTTCTGATTTTACTATTTATCGAGCTTTTCTTCAATTTCATTCGTTTTTTTTTTATCAAAAAAGCACCTTTCCACGCGCTTGCCAGAGATAAGGGCGTTTAATTTTTATAAAGATTTCCTATGGTTGGAACTTAGGGTAAAGAAAGATACATATTTAAATATCGAGCCACCGATAAGCATAGGTCACGTAAGCCAAAACCCATAAACATACCAAATAACGACCTCACCAAATTGCCTAAAACGACTTTGGCGAAAACACATTAGAATTAGGCTCGTTATAACCGCTTCAGGCCCCGCCCACACTTTGGGAGGACTACTAATTACGCGTAATTCCTCACGTCATCGTAATATTTATCAATATTGATGGAGAGCCTTGAGATAAGTGGCTTGTGCCTTTAAAGTTATGGTCAAATTGAGAAGCCGTATAAGGGCACGTCAATACCTACTGCAGTTTTGTTCTGCTAATTTATTGAAACACCTGAGAAATTCATCTTAATAAATAAAGCAGAATAAAATCTGAGAATGTCCACGAAGGACAATGAAGAAATAACGATGATGAAACTTATGATTTTACGGAAGAGTGTAGGTACTATCTCCTCTCAAATCATATCTCCAATTATTCCTCATAGGCTTAAAAGTATTGTCCGAAATTTTCATTTTGCCCAAATAAGTGACAACGTTCAATGGGCTGGACATGGCACGGAGTACGTGGGCCTGGTCTAATGATGACATCCTACGTGGTGGGTATATGGCCAACAGATTAGACACCTCGTTGGCTTTGCATACTTTAATGTTAATGTGAGCTTTTATTCCATCTTAACTTTTTGGTATGCACATATTATTCAGCATAAATCATAGAATTGCGCGAATATGTAGAGCTTTTATATAACTATAACTGGCTATTTAGATAAGTCTATGGGCAATGGGTCCATGAGCCAGCCGGAAAAAACTCAAATATATAAATTCAAATATTGTGTAAGGAAAATAAAAGTTTTTTATTTATTTATTTTATAAGGGTACAGAATAAATTAGGATTCAGATACGTCAATGAAACAAGTAAGTTAACGAAAGCTCAAAAGTTTCACAATGGAAAATATCAAGAGACCATTCGCCAAGAATTCATCACAAAGGCCTTTTAAAGCCACCTCACTATCAGAAATGAACGGAGCTAAATAAAACAATATCACTTATCCTCAAAATGCGTCGAAAAATGAACGCATCATTTCCCACGATGTTTCATAAAGTTATTATATAACGCGCAGTACTGGTTTTAAATTCAAATTCAAATGGACCGCGCCGCGCCAATAACTTTTCCGCGACGCGTTAATATTCCTTGACGACCAGCGCCATCTGACGCCGCAACCGCGCAACTCACTAGCGTTCTGCGCGCGGCTCGGCGGGAACACAGTGAGCAAATGGCGTGCGTTTTTACCGGACAGAGACTCTAACTCTTGTGATTTTATCTATCTTTTTATACACTTTATTCTATTGTTTTTACTGTTCCTGTGTTTTACAACTAATATACGTGTTTTAACTTCCACTGTGCGTTGAACTCATTGAAAAGAACCCCTGTTTGAGCTAGCTAGCCGGGCTGGCGCTAAACTGGCTACCCAAGCGAGGGCCTTTTGAACAAAGTGCGTACAGTGTAAAGTGTATACCGTACCGGGACAGTATTATAAAGTGCTAAAGACTATCACAATGCCGCGTACTCGTCGACAATCGCGCCGGCAGTCCGATTTTGAAGATGCGATTGAGACGGACTTTGCCGCGCCGACGCCCGCGCCGCCAACCCCACCGACGCTGACTGATATGGCGACCCTAATGGCAGCGCAGACAGCAGCATTCGAGCGCCTACTAGACCGTGTACTCACTCACGAGTCTCGTCGTGAGTCCCCATCACCGACGCCAGCGGCGGCGCCTTCGCCCGCCAGCTCGGCGTACGCGCCCGCTCACCATCTGGGAACCTTCGCGCTGTGCACCGCGCGGTTCAGCGGAGCGCCCGGTGGCGACTCACTCGACGGCTTCATCGATGCTGTGGAAGCCTACAAAGACTGCGCATGCGTGGGAGATGATAACGCCTTGCGCGGCTTATCCATGCTAGTGACAGGAGATGCAGCCGTGTGGTGGCAAGGCATAAAGTCTACCATCACCTCCTGGAGCGAAGCTGTGACCTCTCTACGTAGCGCCTTTGGGGACAGCCGTCCGCCTCACAGAATATACATGGAACTGTTCAGCATGTCTCAAGGTCTGACTGAGAAGACCGAGCTGTTCGTTGCCAAGGCGCGAGCGCTACTCGCCCGCCTTCCCCCCGGCGACGTCACCGTGAAGGTCCAGCTCGACATGCTCTACGGCCTTTTACACCGTCGAGTTCGAGAGCGCCTTCGTCGAGACGAAATAAAATCGTTTGACGCGTTACTACGCAAGGCGAGACACATCGAAGATGCAACCGACGAGGCCGTCAACGCGTTCCCGTGCCAAACGCATCCACCGTCTTCTACTGCGGGGGGAGCCCCCGCCGCCAACGCAGCCTTGCCGCAACCGCATCGGTTCGCGCCGCCGACGACGCCGCGTCTCTCACGCGGACTCCCTACGTCGAGCGCCGCCGGCAGAGAGCCGCAGAGGCCGCATAGTAACAGCGACATCGCCGCGCCCGCGCATGGCATCGCCCGCGCCGCCGCGCCCTACGCCGGCGCCGGGACTCCCGCGCCGCTCTCATCGCGTGACGCTACCGCGTCGCGACCCGCGGCCGACGGCGATAGGCGTCGATATTGTGTTTACTGTAAACGTTATGGACACGTACGTGACGAGTGCCTTAGACTAAAAGGAAAGACGAACAGTGCCGACTTACAACCCGTAGCCGTACCAGCCGTTCTTACTTGCTACGGTTGTAACACGATAGGCGTAACGCGGTCTCAGTGCTCAAATTGCAACGCCGACTACTACGCTATCGACGCGACACGGTCCATTCTCGCTCATGATTCTTTTACCGGTGAGGTAAAACCTCAGGTAAGTCCGACTAAGTTTAAACACTCAGTACAAACACCTATTGCTTCCCTTCCAAGCGTAAAGTCATTGCATTCTCATCAAAACAAACAAACTCATCCTTCTTTTTGTTCCGGTTCAATTTATAGCCGAGTGGGATCGGGTGCATGCAAAGATACTTACGATTCACCTAGGTCGCATTGTTATGATCGTGCGAATCATATTTCACCCCCTTGGTCAAAACGAGCTGCAACTTTGTTGCCTATAGATAGGAGTAGTTTGACCATGAGTTCGAAAAGTAGGGTGACCATCAAAAGTTTAGGACATTTTTCCTCGAGCAACTCTGTTGACAAAAATGTTTCCCTGAGTGACTCTGTTGAGCACCAGGCTAGGTTAAGACCTAGTTTAAGTATCCAAATATTAGGTATTAGAGGTAGGGGAATTTTAGATTCCGGTGCTAAGAGTAGTATAGCTGGAGCTTCACTCTTCAAACTGCTGCAAGAACGCAACCACCCTTGTGTGGGTGCTACCCGACAGGTGAGGCTTGCAGACGGTTCTTTGAGCACCCGGAAAGTTTTGCTCACTACCTTAGATGTCCGAATTAACCCTGAAAGGTCAGTGACCCTTGAGTTTACCATCTTCCCTGAAGCTCAAAATAATGAGACGTTACTCGGGATAGATTTTCTGGTGGCAGCGGGTATTGTGCTAGATTTTGGCTCATCAAGCTGGCACCTTTCAGGTCAACACATCACATACCCAATTGAGTATGAAAATTCAACTCGGCAAATCATGACCTCTTCCACAGCTGATTTGCTTCATAGTCAAAATATTCATTCCGGAGGCCACGTTACAATGTAAGGGGAGCCTACTGCCATCGTATCATTGCATGGACTTGATTCCACTTAGGTCTCCTCCAAATTTGTCTAGATCCCCTGTCAAGTCCCCGTATTGTTATTTAAGTCCCAAGTTGGGCTCGGGACGTGCTTCCAACTTGGAAGGGGAGTATATAACGCGCAGTACTGGTTTTAAATTCAAATTCAAATGGACCGCGCCGCGCCAATAACTTTTCCGCGACGCGTTAATATTCCTTGACGACCAGCGCCATCTGACGCCGCAACCGCGCAACTCACTAGCGTTCTGCGCGCGGCTCGGCGGGAACACAGTGAGCAAATGGCGTGCGTTTTTACCGGACAGAGACTCTAACTCTTGTGATTTTATCTATCTTTTTATACACTTTATTCTATTGTTTTTACTGTTCCTGTGTTTTACAACTAATATACGTGTTTTAACTTCCACTGTGCGTTGAACTCATTGAAAAGAACCCCTGTTTGAGCTAGCTAGCCGGGCTGGCGCTAAAATTACCTTTTATCGCAAAAGGTATTGGAGTGCTGGCCATCAAAGTTGGACGAAAGCGCCATATTTGTAGAGGGTGACCGGTCGAGCAGGAACCGATAAATACTGTTCGTTTTAGTGCGCGCCGAATGAGGCCCAGCGGCCTCGACGATATTTCCTTATAATCCTGGAGACTAGGGCCGCACTGAACGCGATGAAGGGCCTAGACGAGAAATCTTAACACAATTTTAGGAAAAAAACACAAGGAACTCAGATAGCAAACCTTAGGTTTCACTATTCAATTTTATTTTTGTTTTCTGTGTGTCTGTACCTACTTCTGCCTTTATGCAAATCTGTCCTCCTGCTAATCTGGGATTTGCTTATCTGTCCTTCTGCTGCAGAGACGTACCTACTTACGTGTTACGGTATTTACTACAATAGCAATTTAGCAATCGGTCCGGCAAATTAGTAGGCAGAGAGCAGGAGACTCGGCAAACGCGTATCATTGTGATCTAGTTGCAAAATAACAGGACGTTGAACTGATCGCTGCAGTTAGCACCGCACCCTTATTCACTTATCGACTATCGTGTCGTTGTCTCCTGTTATGGTTTACAGTCGTTCTGTCCTGCAAGTTGCCATTAAAGGGTGCTTATTAGCGCCGAAATCGAGGGTACATCGACCCTTGGCTTCAAGGCAGCCGATTGTTTGCGCTTGAAAGCTCGCTGTTCACGCCGCGCTATGCTTATCGAAGTAATCATTGACCAGTTAAGGTTTATAGCCATTTTGTATTGTGGTCAGTCTTGCGCTCGTTAAGAAAAACCACTGACCAGCGCAACAGACCTTGCCAAGGCTCGGCGATTTATTTAAATGGATTATCGTTGATTTGCTTGGTATTTGGTTGGAAGCCAAGTATCCCAATATCGAACATTGTGTAACACAATAACATCAATAAGTAATCTGATCTTACTTCGTTTCAGTGTTAACTCTGTTAAAAATTGATTCAGAAGATTAAATAATATTTTCTAGACTTTCATGATCCTGCCGATTTAGAGGTGGATTTGAAATGCATAAGATATGAGTTGGTTTTCATGTTAAGACCCGCGGGCACGGCGAACGCCCATACAACTCCTAGAAGGCTATCTAGAAACCCGTAAATCGCGCTAAATCTATTTATTCAGACAAAAAATGCTCACCATCAATTTGTAAGCTTCAAGACAAATCATCTAACGTCGGCTTTTGGATTTCAACATTATTTTAAAAGCATTTCACAAATTAATCTAATTGAATATGGCTCCAAATAAGTCATTCCATTAGCTTAACAAATTTTACTTTATCTTAAGTCTAGTGTCTTCTGAAGCAAGCAAGAGCGCTAAGCTTTTGAACGAATATGGACAGGATATTTTAAACCTTCTGACCTAAAGCTCTGAATGTCCTGCTTATTTAGTATTTTATTTAATGTCGGCAGCGGCTGATCAAGAGTTCTGACCGCCTTAGGCTAATAATCAGGACGCGCCCCCACCATGTGTGTTACGGTCGGCAACAGTAGTATATTACTTACTTTTGTCTTTGTTTGTAAAAAAGTTAACATGATTCGTAGTCATACTACTTATTGTAAGTTTGCAGATCGATCTGCAAACGAAACTGACGTTGTCTTTTAATCTGCGCGTCCAAAATGACCAAAATCATGACACATGACTGCAGGCTGGTGTTCATACTTTTTCTATAAACCCACTTGTACTAATAGTGTTTGCTATACATAAGTATAGACATAACGTATATTTGATCTAAGTGCAGTTGTTCTAAATATTATTGGCTATAATTGTTGTATTAGTTCGAACACTTATTTACTATAGGTCCATATTCTATAAAGTTTTTTTGTTATAACTGTATCATATAATATACTTTAATATTGCTATATCGTGCAGTTTATATAATTATTATAAATATAACTAAAATATGACATAAAATGATAATTGCTCTAAATAGGAACTTTCTATAAATTTAGTGCCATAACAGGACAACAGACCTGTAGAATAGGTTGCGAGGAGCGTAGCGACGAGCATGGTTTCAATAGTGACCAAACCATGCACGAGCCGAGCGAAGCGTGCCGCGGTAGCGGCCGGCGAGTGCCAGAACCGACTTGTCCCTATTATAACCTTATCGTTATAGGTAGAAAAAATAAAACAAACGTAGGTATGCATGCAAAATTAATAGAATTATTTTATTTAGATCTATAGGTAGTCCTTAATACTATTTTAAATAAAGGTTTGAAGCAATCGCTCTTAAAAATTCACCTGGTTGGTATTGGTCTAAGGCGCTATTCATGGTGTAGATAGGTACAGTTTACTTATTGAATATTATTATAGCAAAATACTATTAGTAATAATGCAATTAGATGTGATAAACTTTATAACACATTAAATGTATCGCTAATGGTCGTTATATTAAAAACAATTATGTATTTTACGATTAGAGAATATAGTACAGTTATATAAATCACAAATTAGTAAAAGTGGTTTTATAACGAAACTAGTATATAAGAATTGAACCGTTATATCTATATTCGGTTATAGCTGCTGAAGTTATAGCAAACGCAATTAGTAGAAGTGGGTTTATAGAAAAACATAGTGCACCCTGCAGGCTATCTTGTAGAAAACCAAATCCATGTCGTGTTTGGCCGCATGACTTGTATTGTCTCAGTTTATGTAGACTACTTAGTTGTTGCGCTGCGGCGATGCATGAGCGTGGTCATCTAGTATGTGAAGTGGCTTCGACTTTAAGTATTTTTTAAATATTTATACTTCTGTTGTTATACATATGTAAAAAAAGACGAGAGGCAGGCATCATACAAGTGAAAAATTTTTGCAACTGTTTAGTGATTTATTTGAAAATTATAGTAATTATTTTAAGCTTATACAAAAATCTTTTTCGTGCTTTAGCGTTTGCAAATCTTTCTACAATTTTTTCAAATTTAATAGTTTGTAAAAAATCACTTTCTATGTACATTAGCGAGAGCGCTGTAAGTTTTTGCTGACGGAGCGTGGAGCGCAAGATTGTATGTATCGACAATTAACTAGTTCGGAAACGCACCACATAGTCGATGCAAAAATATGGCGTGCATGGTTAAGACAATACGCGGTACGCTTTTCTTTTAATACTTGGCGTCGAGCCGCGCTGCCGCGTCCCTTGATTAATAGTAGATTATTCACCAAGGGGATAAAGCAGTGTATTATGTCACGGGCGCCATATTGAATCCCAAGCGCATCGAAGGATTCTTTAGTTAACTCCCGAGCGACAGCGAGGGTGTTTATAGTTAACTCCCGAGTGCAACGAGGGAGTTAATGACTAGAATCCTGAGACAGCGAGGGATTCAAGAGCGCCCAAGACTAAGACAGCTTTAACCCCGAGGTGAATACTCTGCTTTTCACACATAGGTACTGCGAGAAAACTAGTGAATACTTACACCCAGAAAATAGCAAGCAAGTCAGGTTTTATAGGTAGAATAATAATAATCAATTCGTTTTTTTTTATTCAACCTATACTGTCCCACTGCTGGGCAAAGGTCTCCCCCAATTCTTTCCAACCATCTCTCTCCTTCGATAGCTCCCACCACCCGCTATCGAAGGAGTCGAGGTCGTCCGTTTATTCTCAAAAAATATTTTATTGAGGTCGTCCTTTCGTTCTCAAAAAATATTTTAGCATTAGGTAGGTAATATGCAACAACATTAGATCGCTCAATAGTTTGGAGGCATTAGCCACACTTTTTCCTTAAATTTGAATAAATTCTACTTTGTGCAGGTCTCTATAGTAAACATTTTCATAGAAACATCAAAAATAAATTCGGAAGAAAAAGATTAGTTGCCACATTTTTTCTTTTTTTTTCGTATAAGTTCTATTGGGTGTGAACTCAATGGTAAAAATTTTAATAGAAATTCAAATCTCATTACTTATCTGTTCACATGAGGTTCAGAGGGAGAAATGAAATCCCATACAACTTTACCTCCCGCCGGCCATTTTGTTTTTTAGGAGGGAGAAATGGTTTACTTTCTGTTAAGAATGTGAGACGAAAAAATGTATGGTTTTCTTGGACCGGGTGTGAAAACTAGATTTATAGTGCTTGCGAAGATACGATTTCATCGCGCCCCCCCGATCCTCGCGCCCTAGGCTGCAGCCTAATTAGCCTAAGGGTTAAACAGGCCCTGAATGTCGGTATTTCTTTTGGTAGTCGCTTCGACCGACAGTGTGCTTAAAACCTTAATAAAATCCTATTGAATTCAATTTGTCAATGTGCCCGCGGCTGGTATTACACGCCGCAGGACCGTAATGTCATGTTAGAGAATATTATGGACTTATTATGGACAAATGCGCTGGTTTATTATTATAATTATGATTGTGGACGTAGGTGGCTCCCACTACGACGTGAATCATTGTCACAGGCACTACAGGACAGTTAGTTAACTCTTCATATACAATCTTCCAACTCTACTGGTGGCTACGGCACGTGCTCTACATTTATCGTGATAGTTCTATGGACGAGCTTGTAGAGTTGCAATCATATTTGTCATCATTATTATTATTAAATACATTAAATTATCACCAATTAGCCGCGATGATTTCGTTGGATGTGTAACAGCTGGTAGATTGGCAGAATATCACTCGATAATAACAAAAGGTCACATTTGCCAAAACTGTTAGTTCATGTATAACAATATTAACAATAGGATAAGATAAGTATGTACTTACATAATTTACCTATTTCATAAATAATAGATTTTATTTTACCTATTGCTCGTGGTAGTGTAGATTCTAGCCGCAAATATTCACCTGTGGCACAGAATAAGGCTCTCGCTTCTCCGAAGTGGTGGATCTCGCAAAAACGATGATATATCGACTCACAGCTGTCTCGCGCGTGTTAATGTCGTGTAATTGCGCCCCTCAGCGCTCGTGGGAGGCATCGACATGCTATTCTAATTCAATTGTTTATTGGTTTGGGAAATCCCTTTATGAATTTTTTATTGGAAGTGAGCAAACTTTTTATAGGACTGGACTACAAACATCTGAACCGACTTTACAAACACTTAACAGAACATGTCAGGATCTTTCTCCATACAAACGTAGTCTAGGTACTGTTTCCTCCCTGTCAACTTTAATTTGACTGAACTGATATAAGTAGGTAACTTTTTATGCGAACGAAAAACAATAAGTAAGTTACTAACGTAGGAGGGCAATTAATTAATTTCACCCCGCTCTCAACGAGTTGTCGTATCGCATTACATCTGAGGGTGTAGGTTCGAGGACCGGACACCGATCCACGCACAAATCAACTTTATTTCTACCGCATAAGATATTAAATCGATTGAAGCCAAATTATGATGATTGAAGACAGTACTCCGTTAGTACAGTCCGGTTCTAAACAGAAATTCAACCTTATACGAAGAGAATAAGGTTTGCTATGGGATAGCTAGATAAGTGATTTGTACTAGATAGTGGTGTGGGCGATTTGACAAGTTGATCAATAAGAACTGCCTATACTTGGCGCATATCATGTCCGACCGAGCATTGTTCGAATGACAACTCTTATCTCTAACATGAGAAAGAACGGGTTAAGTGCATAATTAATTGATCGGGTGAAAAAACGGCTTTTGTATCAGTCGAAAATAAGTACATAATAGTCTTGCTAATAATTCTTTCTGGACACTTGCAATGTGTGGCTATAATCTAAAAAACATTGTGTACTACACGAAATAAGTCTGTATGAGGTGCACTTAAAATCCGATCACCAAATTGGTTCAAAAGAACTAGTGACACGACAAGATGAAGGAGCTTAGTAGGTAGGTACTGAATCTTTGCTATTGAACTCGACTAAAAAAACAGGGTCACGACTGTATCCCCAAGGCGCGGTAAACATTCTCTCAGATCTTTATATTCCAGATCATTTGAAGATGTCTAAGGGGGTACTCGACTAAGATTGCTGAAAAATGGTTTCATGGCTTTTCAATGATATTTCCATCCGAATTTAGTCACAGAATTGAAATTTCTCGACAAAGTTATGGTTTAGTTGAGCGACTACAAACACGATGTGAATGTAGATGAATTACTCCTACGGCTGGGATTGGGGTCAGCCGTGGGACCACGCGTGGGCGGCGCAGCTGCCTACCCTGCGGAGACAGCGAACAGTGCTCATGCTGGAGTGGGAAAAGTAAGTTAATCTGACTTAAACCTTCAGCAATGAGCCTCGGATAGGTTAAGGAAATAAGGAACTCAAACTGAATCAAAGAAGTTGAAGTCTAACTGAGTAGAGACTAGCTTTTCCTTACTTTCAAAATTAGACATTCCTTACGCGATCACGTCCATATTTTGGTTAGTTTAACGGGAATTCATCGCATTGTAACATTGTCAGTCGTAAATAGTTCAGTCTAATAAACGATAGAGCGACACTGCGTGCTATTCTCTAAATAAATCTGTATTTTTAGTCGCATTCTGTCTACCGTTCCAATGATACGCTCCCGGAAACTTGACAAAACCCCATACAAACGCCACGGTCCAACTTAAAAGAGACTACAACGGTCTAATTTTTTCCACACTCATCTGTGTGAAGCGCGCTTCCAATACAAGAAAAACTTAGGCCTCTACATCTTTACACCGGGACTACAGGAGGCAGTATTAGCGTCAGGCTCAACAGTATTGTAATGTACAGTTTGCATTGCCAAAAGAACGCAAACGAGAACTCAAGGAGCAGGGAATCTCGATGGTGCGGGGCTAGGAGTGTCCATTCTAATACGTGGTATTCTGAGATATTCTGTCGGTACTCTATGCGCGGATACAGCAATAAATTGTTAGAGTTTTCGTAGAAACTGTTATGAAACTATTTGGCAAGTGACTTCTCTCATGAAATTGGTGGATTCCTGATGATTTCTGTTAAAATAACATTTTTCTAATTTGAGATGTTTACGAATGCGACTAGTAAATTGTGACTGCTACTTATTTTATCTCAACCTATTGAATAGGACGTTTAGAAATACTTCTTGCTACATTTATGGTTTTTCCTTAAACAGTGCTTATGAACCCTGGTTTAAAAATGGTAAGATTGTATGGAGTGATTGTAGTGGCCAACACAACAAGAGTTTTAGGCCGCCTGAAAGCCTTCGTCATGGCTCAATCTTTCATGAAATAGTAAAATGATAACATAACAAAGGGGACATGAATAAATCATTTCGTTTGATTTCTTTACCGGTGCACAACAGTCGACCAGGAAGTATGGAGTGGTATCAATACTTATTGCATTTGAGCTTTCAGGAATAACATTACTCTGGTCACATGTTATCTAGGAAGTAGAGCAAAGCATCGCGTTGATAACGAAATAAATAGTTTATATTAATTAGGTGCTCTAGGTAGATATAGTAAGACTATGCCCAGAGTATGGGCCGCCACTATTCATTGCCTAACGCATGTTTTGTCGCTGGCTAGCCGGCCAACAATTTTTATAATGCAACAGACAGTAAACGTACGGTTAGATACATAAATTAGCTCTGTAACTAGAGAGCTTTTGGTCGAAAAGACTGTAATTATAATTACTATTCATCGAAAACCAAAACTACGGTTTTCCTTATAAATTCAACACGGCTTCGGGCACGGCTAAATTAGAGGACCTTAGCCGATTTCGAATTTTGTTATTGACTGTACGCGTGAGAGTGGCTTCTGTACTAGGTACCTAACTACCTACTGCATCAGAGCAATGGCCACAGATAAAAAATATCGAGATGCTTAAGTAGGCCTACCAGTTATGTTTGATTAGAAAATGTAAACGAATTCCTATATTTTTACTTTTTGCCGCTCTAAATTTTGATATGTAGTGCTAAAGAGGTCAGGTGGTATCATTAAACTCCTTTCCCGCTATCCATTCCTGGAAAGCTGCGCGGGCGGCGATTCAGGAATAGAACTCCATTGCAGACCTAAACAAAGACTCCAAAATGGGTCATTGTGAGATCATCGGCATTCGCGAGCATCGTTCAAGTTGGGCGCATTCTTGGGAGGTAGTGCCATGTAGGGCAGCCGTCGGGGCGGCAGGTGAGCCAGCGGCGGCGGAAGCGGCTGAAATAGCCGCGCGCAGGCCGCGAGCGGCTCCGCCGAAACTAAATACCCAAAACCGTCCGCGCGGCGCGCTGCCAAATACGGCACGAATCTCGGGTTTCGCGAGCGCGCGCGCCTGGCACACCACCAGACAACTGCAAAAACTCCCCGTCTAAAAACACGTAAAAAACGTTTTTATTTCTGCTGCGAGCGCCCTCTAAATTTAGGCCGTATGGAAACCGAAAGTGATACGAGCGATTTTGGTTGCGGCCGCGTTGTCTGTATTTAGATTAGAGCGAGTCGCGCGCACCGTGCGACGGGACTCCGCGACCTCCGGCCGCACCGCGATAACGGCTGCAGCGCCGCCCGCGCCTTCGTCCGATAGTGCACTGGAGTGACATTCGCGATGCGCACGCCCTCCTATACTGCAAGTTATCAATGAAAAGTTTCGTGTTTACAGTGCGTCATTAAAAGGATTTGGATGTCACAAATGCTGCCCGAAGGTGGAGGTGATTATCTTGTTACCGCAACTACGCGATGACATAATGCATCCCGCATACTTGCACCGGTCTCCACTCCACTAAGCTATAATTTATTTCTTGTTAATTTTCTTTATTATCACCGTTTGGAGACCGGCGAAAATATGTGACACTTTAAACCAAAACATAATTGCTGTTATCTCACAATGTTATCTAAGTGGAGTTGGTACCTACCACATGCGCCCATCGTTACGTTTTATCGTGGCGAGTATTGTATTGATGTGCTATTGGTAATTCACATTTTTATTCAATTTAATACGCTTACCTAAATTCAGTAACACCTCAGTGACAAACATAGTGAAGAAGTGCGTATTCTGGCCTCAAATTATCCTGTTTATGTCGTTTTCTAATTCTATTCTATTGGCAAATTAGGCACTAACATAATCCAACCCTTAACGGGAATAAAGTTATTTAAAACAATAAAATCATTAAGGTATTTTCTTACAAAAAAAATTGAGAACAAAAGATACAAGTAACCTCCTAATTGATCTCTTGGTTTTTGGTCTCATCGTTCTTTAAACTTTCAATAGCATTGAGAATGCAAACAGAGCCACCAATGTGTGTCATGTTTGTCTGTCTGTTAGCGCGGACACTCATTACAGCAAGAAAGCTCCGGTCTAGTCCGTACAAGGGGTGTCAAATTGACCAAATTGTTTTCACAACAATAGCGAAATCGATACTAGCAGGTAGGCACAGTTAGCAGTTAATACAAGTACCTGGCGGTCGGTTATCACTAGCCCCTATATGGAGGATCGAGGTAATGTTATTTTGAGCAATTATTTATTCCGATAAATATTTTCTTACCTATTTACTAATACATAACAATCCTTGAATGTATTCACTAAAGACGGTGGTCGGTGGCAAATTGACAATTAACCTAACCTTCCATAAAGAGTTATTTAAGCAAGTAAATATATTTTTACTCTAAAAAAATAAACAAACCGCCATATCGTTTAACCGCTATCTATCATACATAGATAAGTCGGCAAACAAACAATCAACAAACGAACTCCATTAGCGCTCATAAACCAATAGAAATTCATCACAATAAGCTCACTGTTATGTAAAACAAATTTCCATACGGGTTTGTTTTGTTTGGGTTCCGCGGCTGCCATAAATATTGCGTTCCTATCCTACGCCTTTGCATATGATTCAGCAGCTCTGGGTATACCTAATTTGGCAGCTATTAACATACCCTTTAAGCCAATCGTTTAAATTAATAGTTGACAGGTATCCCTCCGCGGTGGACGCGGCCGAGTTTTGGGAAGCCACCTATAATAATCTCCATATACAAATTATAGGTCGTTAAAATACAAATAATGACACAAACGTCATGTCGCTTATTAAGTTAGGGATATTTTTGGTTCTCAGCATAAAAGGAGTTTAAGTTAACCGATACGGAATCGTTATTTATTGCCTCCGAAGTTGGGCCGCGAGTTTATTGTTATGATTCAAGTCCCTTCCTATATCCATAATACGAGTGTTTCTTTGTGTTAAAGCGTTTAGGAATTAATTACTTGGCATTGTTGTGGACTCGTTTTTTTGGCTGTGGGTGACCAGTAAGCGATTAATTATCTTTCGGAATGTTGGCGTTGCGGGTCGTTTTTTGCTCATTTTCGTACGTTTTTACTGCATGAACGATATTGAAAATATCATCTCTGTCATCGCTTTTTCAGTCTCGAAAAATGTAATACCGGAAAACTCAAGGTGAAAAGTAAAGTATGCCATCAGTCACCACGACACAGTTATATTAATTGTCATATCTATTTTTAAGTCCCGTAAAATGTAATAAAAAAAAAATGTTTACGGGATAAATGTTTGTATGATCTGCAAATATTTATCTCGGGTCTGGGTGGCACCTGCTATCTTTGTTATTATATTATTCTTCTCAAAAGGAATCAATCATATTTAACATAGCTTCACCCAATTTTTGAGTGTACATTTACCTCTTAGCCCAATTGTGAGCACATGGAGTACACATGCCCGTGACGTCATGGACAGCTGGACGGCCGCCAAGCCGGTTCGTAATGATTACTTCACTCCGATGGAAATGCTAAATAGACTAAACCATGTTTATTTGGTAAAAATTGTCCTAAAAGCTAGAACCATGGCTGAAAATCTCTGAACATAGTGAATAATAATATTTCAGATTTTAAAACAGCATTTGATCACTTCACTGTAAGTTGAGAAGAGCTAACTGTAGGTACCTGTAAGGTTTTAAATTCTGGCTCACGTTCGATTTATGGAACAAATAAATAAATTATCATTTCTAATATCTAGTGGGGTCTACACACATGTACCTACCCTACATGTGTGATGACAACTTCAAGGTAGCGGGTTACCGCAAGGTCCCATTTTCCGACCTGAACTGTATTTTTTTGTTGTATAAATGTTTGTAAAAAACCATTTTAGTAAATTACTTATCTTTAGTTTAATATTAAAAAAAAAACGTAAACAGGGTCACGACTGTATCCCCAAGGCGCGGTAGACATTCTCTCAGATCTTTATATTCCAGATCCTTTGAAGATGTCTAAGGGGGTAGTCAGAGGCATGTACAAATACATATTTGATACATGCCCACATCTTGCAGAAGTTAGTATTCCATACGTGACAGTTCCATAGTTTAATATTTTAATGCGGAAATACATCAGTTAGCATAATTTTGGATTATCTTCAATGATTCATGGCTCGTGACGTCAATTCGTTTCAAAACAATAATAGGTCCACTTACGAATAGGATCGAAATATCTTTTACAGCTGATGTTGAAAATATTTGAGTAAGAAAATACTAATTCAATATAATTATATTCAATCATTTATATCATAAAAAAAGAGTTATTTGTTTGAAGATTTGATAGTAACATAACAGTAGATACTGGTACCAGTGACTACATGTAGGTATATGACTAATACTCGGTACTTGCAAAAAAGTAAAAAAGTGGTTAGTAAACGATCTCGGAACCTCAAAGAAATAAGATGATTGCCAAGTAATAATGAAATAATGGCACATGATGAGTCTGTACTTCCTACATAGCACTAAATCATTTTATATGTATTTACTGGCGAGACGCATCGCCTCCTTATATGGGCAAAGATGATCATTAGTCCGCTTGACACATCATATAACTACGATTTCTGTTCTATTGTGATGTGGGCTATTTTAACTTTATGACCTCAGACCCTATGTAAATTAAAGGTTAGGTACCTTTGAAAACATGGTCCATTTGTTTGTATTTTGATAACGTGCGTAGCGGAGTCAGCTATTTTATTTAAGTAAGTAGATATTATTAGTGAGTGAATACATTTATCAATGTGAATTTGATTGGATTTGATCCAAGTGCACGACAGCTATTACTGTTTGTAAGTATTCTAACAGTCAATAAATAAATTATTCATTGCTAGCACGGAGTATTGATACCTAATTGGCTATATTACTAATTTGAATGGGATTGACATTGAAAATTCATCACCGGATAAGTCACTTGGCATTAGGTCAGCCTTGGGAGTCTAGAACCACAGGGTGACGAACGGTTAAGATAATTTAAGAATATTTTGTACATGCAGGTGACGCAGGTAGGTGAACAAGGTACCTACTGTGCTGCCATAAATTAAAAATCGATTAGCGAATCCGTAAAATACATGACGAATCAATTGAACCCAACATACTCATATCACAGCTAGGTAGTCCAGAATACTAGATAGATAGATAGATAGATAGGTAGTGTTTATTATTGAAAAAGATTACATTTGTTCTGGTTAGTAGTGTCTTAAATCCTATGTTAGGTTTATCCTGACACTAGAGTTCTCTGATCTTATTTATGAACACGCTTAATTAGTACCTATCACGCACACAGGCACAGCGGTGTCACCGTTTTGTGTACTAGGATTCCATAAAGTTGGTTTTAACAAACGATACGGCTCAAATAATGTTATCACTACATAGTATAAAACAAAGTCGCTCTCTGTCCCTATGTACCTATGCTTAAATCTTTAAAACTAAGCAAAGGATTTTGAAGTGGGGTTTCATCAGCATTGCACCCGTGCGAAGCCGGGGCGGGTCGCTAGTAAATAAATAAATTGAACTTCGAAGAACTCCGGTCTCAGCCAAACACTGATCTTTAAAAAGCCCAAAGCCCGAGGTACAACCTTCCGAGACAAAACAAGCATGCCATCTACGGCCTCTACTTTATTTGGGAAAGTGTTTCTGTCATCGGTTTATTTCTGTTTATCGCTTCTTCTGCATTTGGTTTTCCCTGAACCGAAACGAGAGTAACGTACACATGGTTGCGAAATGGCGCGCGCTTCGGATATTTCGAGCCCAAGATCGGGTTTCAGCTTTCAGTCTCTGCGCTCTGCAGCACTGACCAGAACAATCGATGCCATTCATGAGTAACCTTTCTTCTATTTCTGGATACATTTTGACTGACTCAAGATAGTCCTGCTTTAACCAAGTCCTAAGTCTAGTTAAACCAAGAGGTAAAAAATAAATCGCAAATCATCTTGGTGTATTGTTTTGGCTAAGCAAGTTTTAGATTTGTAATTTTGCTCAATCTCTGGTTTCCACCAAGCTAAAATTTATTTAGTTTGTAAGGCAGTGGCAAGTCTACAAAATTCGTAAAGTACTTACCTACATTCAAAAACTGCTGGGCCTCGTCACGTCAGAATTATACGCCATTCTGTCCAATTGACCTCTCGAATTCGAGTGATTTCCTGCCGTTTCATCGTTATTATCGGAAACTATTTCTATTTCGAATTTTCTCTCCTTTGATTTTTACCTGTAAACAGAATAACATTAGGTTTATAATATCACGCGTAATTAAGAAAACAACAGATTACATTGTTTGCATAATAGATAAACATACCTTATCAAGGTCTTGTGTAGGCGGCTTCCTAGGTTGATCCGCACTTGCATGTACATTTGCATGATATTCTAATATTAAATCTGCCTTTTTCTCAGCATAACCTAAAACCTTCGAGATGAGTCAGACATCGTACGATAGTAGGTACATTATCTGGTAGAACAATCTGATCGCACGCATTCGGCGCGAGACGTATCGTAAACAAACTATGATTTATAGCCATTGTGCGAGTTCGTTTACCTGCAGTTTGATTTGAATTGCTGAAGCATTATTTTATGTTCATGAATTCTCTCCAACAAGTGGTTCAAACTTTTCCACTCTGCGTTTCCTATCCTGCGGTTTTGTTTTATGAATAATTTGCTATTAGGATGTGATGCGAACTACGTATCAATGCTAAGAATCTCCTGTAAAATGTACCCTGTTGTCTCATCTTTTATTTCTATGGTTAGTGCATAGTTAGTGTTCGACCGCTGGCCTGGCTACAAATGTAGGTATATTTATTTCCATGTTGCTCATTGTTCCAGAAGTGATGCGGCGCGCCATGTGTGGAGATGTGTGTCCCGCCCCGCCGCCCGCGCCCCGTCCGCTGACCACCACCAGGTAAATAACAACTTTTTAACGATCTTCAGCGGCATCATTACAGACGGATAATTTGTTATTTTAGTAGGTAAAATAGCTATTCAAAGACCTAATGCATAATGTCTCTGTTCCAGGTCAGAAAACAAGGAGTTGCTACGGCAACAGCTGCTATCAACCAGCAAGGAACGGCTCGAGAAAGCGGAGCCGCCTAAGCAGAAGCATTGCCGCAGCCGGCAGAAGAACCGGTGGAAGCTCAAGTTCCACCACCAGGCGCTGCCGCAGGAGTACCTCGATCACTACGAGCAGAGTCTCCAAAAAGCAAACGCGAAGGCGCCGAAACAAAAAACGGAAAAATCCGTCGACACAAACTTTGACCTCAACAATATCACCAATGAAACCTTCAAAATCTGGGCCCAAAGACTAGCCGGCATCCAGAATGAAACCGGCACGTTGACGGTTCCAAACATAGCCGCGAAACCTCCTGCCAAACCTGAGGATAAGAAGAAGAAGAACCCAGCTATCGCCCCCAGCAAGATCGTCACATACGAGGATTTGCCGTACATGGGGGAAATGACGCTCAACAACTCGAAGCCCAGACGAGGTCGAAAGCCGAAGAAGGCTGATATCTGTCACCTCATCTACGAGAATTATGGAACAGTTGTGCCGGGGCAGCCGCCTCCCGCACAAGACAGGCTGAACCCTCTGTCCATGTGCCCGCCTTTCAGGAGCGAACACCAACCGATGTCCAGTCCCAAAACTGACCTTCAAAACAAGATCATCTCCAGCTTGTTAGAAAGAAAGCTATCCCAAGAGAACAAGAGAAGACTGGAGAATCTCTCCCCCCCTAGATTTAACAGTCCAGACGAGCCGATGCCAGAAGCTCCCCCCACCATCGCTGGGCCATTGCACAGCGACGATGAACCTCTCAACCTCTGCATCAGAGATCTCCACGACCTCAAGATTCAGATCCAAAAGAAATTCGGGAATATCTACACTTCGCTCCCGGACGTCAAGCACGAAGAGACGGATCCCGACAGCCCGAAGTCTGAGCAGCCTAACGCCATCTCCGTCATCCAGAGGAACACGAACCTCTTGCCGGTGACCGCCAGCAGCTCGCCGGACCTCTCTCGCCAACAGAGAAACATTTCCCCCACGCTGTCGGAGCCCGCGCAGTCCACCGCCAGCCCCGATGGCGACGGAAAGTTTCCCGGTTACGTATACTGGCCCAACGCCGGCGTGTATATGCATCCTTTGGCACTGCAAACACAGCTGTTGTACTACCAACGGCTCGCGGCCGCCGGACATCTACCCACAGAAGACAAAGCACCTTCCACACCCAACAGTGTGGCCGACAGTGTCTCCACTGAGACCTCGTCAGAGGACAGCAAGAGCAAGCTCGTGCTGAAACAGATCTCCGAGCTGCTGGACCCTAAGGTCATTAAGCAGGTGGAGGAAGCGAAGAAGAGCCCGGAGCAGAAGATGAAGCGGGCGTCGCCGAACCCCGGACAGGGACCCGTCAAGAGGAAACGCTCGGCGATCTTCATCCCTCCGATCCCCACCAAAACAAACTCCACCACCCCCACGACGGAAGTCAGCATTTGCAAGTTTAAGTTCACCGGCGGATCCAAACCCTCGCTGCAGGAGAAGAAGATGTTATCGGTCGATTCGGGAGGCAATTTCAGATACTACAGCGGAACCGGCAACAAAGGGAACAAGAGCTACGACTTCCTACATAAAGACGCGAGCTCAGCCCCACCGGAGGCAGGCGAGTCTTCACACGCGCACGCCAAGGACAACCAAATAGTGAAGGAAGATCTGAACAAAAAGAAGAGGAAGTCTCGAAAGAGCCTGCAGAGGGAAAAGTTAGAACAGACTTTCAAGGAGAAGGGGTTTCTGATCCAAACACAGCAGCTCCAATCGGCCGAGGGGGCTACTTACTGCAAGTTTCGGCAGCTGAGGAAGTTCACCAGGTATCTGTTCCGGAGCTGGAAGGACTACCTCCCCGGCGAGTTGGAAGCCCCCCCGGGAGTCGAGAACGCGCCCCAACTGCCCCCAAACGAGGGGACCACGGCGGGAGAATGGGGATGAAACAGACCAAAGATATCTCAAAATATGTCCTCAAGTATTAATTTGGTGCTCAGAATCTGTAAATTGTTTCTTCGCTTTAATTTAGTTGTAAGCCATAGTTACTCAGCTGCTATTTCTCAAGCATGTCAAAGGGATCGAATACGGCCATGGTAAATACTGTAAATAGAATTTTGTGAAATTATTAATTGGGCTACGTTGTGCAAGCTCGAAGCTAGTGGCCAAATAATGCATTTAAATTGTGTAAAGTGAGATTAACTGAAGTTTGTGTGTTCGCCACTCCGTCCGACTTATGTTATTTCATTACTCTTAACTGCTTTGTTGTACATAATGTGTTGTGTATTTTATATAATTATAATAGGTCCCATTTCACACATGGGCTTAGTAATACCTTAGCGCAGGTGTGAAAAGGATTAGTACAGAGTTTACTAACAAAACTAGTCAGTCGACCTCTAATACAAATAGTTATGTAATTGGAAACTGTACATACAAACAAACGAGTTATTCTAGTCATTATTGTAAGTTTTTATACTTTGTTATAATAATGTTAATACGATTAATGTTTTATAATATTATTGAAACCAATTTTTATACTCAAAACTTTTTTATTACACAAAAAAAAAAAAACAAATATTCCATGATTGAGGAAATGCAATAGGAATGTAATGTACCAATAAAACATTTAACCAAATAGTTTTGTGTATGATTTATAACAAATACAGGAAGCCCTATTATCATTAAGCTTAAAAATATTTTTTTAAGTCTTTCAGAAATCGTTCTATTTGATAGAATATATAAAAATATACATAGAAACATGTTTCGCAAAACAATCTTAGATCTAACCCTTTAAATCCATCCAAAAGCAGCCTTACACTAAGTGTGCATTGAAGGCACTGATTCACAACAGTTCATATAATAAATGTGTAAAAGATAGAAAAACAGACAACTTCTAAACAATATTCTTATAACGATTTGTATCTTAGGAACTAATTTGTGTTTGGGTCCAAAAAGGAATGTTTTTAGGAATAACCAGTGGAGACATTCAATGAAGAACAGCACGTCACAGAATTACTTCACATCGCAGGCAAGGGACTCTCTCGTCAGAGCATAACTATGGTCTATTTCAATTAGCATGAGCGCTGATAGATTTTAAGTTTCTAGAAATGTAGTGAGAAATAGATTGACAAAATATTGATCACAAAAAGTACCTACACTTCTTTCAACGGATCTAGACATTCATGAAGTTAGCTTTTTGGATAAAAAAGCGTTCATTGCGCAGATAAACGGCTTCACTATGCTTAAACCCATCGAACGAAGTGTACACTGTACATATCCAAAGTTTTACTTGTAAAAAATTATCTGATAAAGAAAATGTGCGAATCGAAACAGTGATTCGTCAGCGCTCATGCAATATGAAATCTGAAGCCGGGTCCACCGCGCCGTGTTTTCCTACATTGTTTTCCACCAATGGCACGCGGCTATTCGGGTAATGACACGTCGCTGTGGAGCCGGCTGCACAGTTGCACGGTGCAGTTACAGTTTGATCAAGTCCCGCGCGGCCGCGGCGACGTGCGGCGCCGATATGCCGTACTTGTGGAGCAGCGCGGCGGGCGGCCCGGAGCGCGGCACCTCCCTCACGTACAGGTGCTGCGTCACTATGTCCCGCTCCAGCGCCAGCGCCGACAGCACCGCCTCGCCCACCCCACCTGGAGAGAGGACAATCATTTTATTGATTGTTACAACCTTTGTTACATAATGCCGGCCACCCACGATCCGATCTACCGTCCAGTTTACAGCGCTGCAAACATGATCAAGTCGGCAGAACGAAGTTCTATTTCGATTGTCATGCACACCCATCCAGTCCGCTGCAGACTGTACGGTAAACTTGATCGTGGGTGGTCGGCATAAAATTCACAGAACATAAAAGTAAGTAAGGAATATGGAAATGCGCTCGGCTTCGCCCGCATGGTTCCATCCCATCCCATATGCTATTCCAGGTGACTATCTACGCATATTCCAAATTTCATCAAAATCGTTTCACCGGTTAAGGCCTCATTTAAATACAAACATCTAAACAAACATAAACTTTCAGCTTTATTATATGAGTGGGAAGTAAAATACATACCAGCTTGGTAATGATCTTCGACGACGACGACCCTGCCCTGCGCCGCCCGCGCGGCCGCCCGCACGCCCGCCGCGTCCAGCGGCTTGATGGTGAAGGGGTCCAGCACTCGCGCGTCGATACCTGCGCATGCGGTTATTAAACAATGCCGATAATTAAACGTATCCGAGACTAGCTGCCGCTTGAGGCAACTATTTTCTTTGTGATGAAACGAACAAAATTATAGATTTTGGCCGTTCACCCTTCCGGCGACAACTCTCCGATACTTTGACGCAGCAACATTTTTAAAAGTAATAAACTTCCTCCCATGTAAAAATGTGTTACATTTATAGGCCCTTACGTCATGCATAAACTAAAAATGTATGATTATGCATGGCATAACTCTATGTCATGTTTATTATTATGGGCCATAATAATCTCACACTTACTAAAGATTTTAAAATGCATCTCAACAATTTTACCAATGCGGGACTTGAACCCGTGATTTTTCCGATTTGTAACTCACGTATAAATCGTCAATAAGTACGTACCTTCCTTCTTGAGTTCGTCCGCAGCGGCGAGCGCCTCGTGCAGCGTGACGCCGGCTCCGACCAGCAGCACCTGGTCTGTAGCGGACTGGCGGACTATCTTAGCCTGGCCCACCTGGAAGCGTATCCATACTAATATTATAAATGTCAAAGTAACTCTGTCTGTTTGTTACTTTTTCACGCCTAAACCATTGAATAGATAAAGTTGAAAATTGGCGAAAATAAAGGTTGTATCCCAGGGAAAAATATTAGCTACTTTTTATCCCGAAAAAATGTAAAAATCCCAAGGGACTGCGTGTCACACCGCGGGAGCGCAACTAGTAGAAAATATTTTTTTATACAGTTGATCTATTTCAGCATGACTCTAAGGCGTCGTCCCAATTAGTAAATAATCGCACGATTGCGCGATGCGTTTTCGTGCGATGAGTTCCAACATAAAGATTTCTTCAGCGTCCTAATTAGAGCTCGCAGCCGTCGCACGAGCACAGGAAGTAATCTGTCATCGTACGACAAAAACGCATCACGCCATCTTGCGATCATTGCCAAAGACGACGCCTAAAGCTCTACGGTAGTTGAAGAATTGAGAATGGTTCCCACCTTGAAGCCCTCGTCGCTGGCGTACAGGATGTCGGTGTTGGGTCGCGAGGTGCGGATGTAGCAGATCCCCTGCGTGTTGGCGGCCAGCTCCACCGCGCGCTCCGTCGACACCGCGTCACTGGATAAATATGTCATTTCAAGTATGTTTTTGGAAGAAAAGGAAGCCGACAAATAAGGCACATTTTAAAGTATTTATCATTTATTTGGATCATCATTTATTTTGACTAATGGAATGCAATGGGCTGATTTGATTAGAATTTTCTAATTTTTATGTGTGTTCTTTTAGGCTTACATTGAAACAAATAAATGTAAATCTCTCATCTTTGGCTCTAAGCTTTGTGTTATATTCATTTGAGAAAAGCATCAAAATATAAATAAATGTAGTGTACACTTCAAACGAGCGCAGCATGGAGCACTGCGCCGGTTGGTAATGTCACAGTTTGTCTCCCTTCCCTGAAATGACTGACGCGCACTGAACGCGACAGCTTTGGAAGGAAGGGTTAAAATATTAAGCTATTGTAAATGAGCTTTAATGTGGGTAGAATAAAGTATCTTCATCTACCCCTTCCATCTGCAACCCCCTAACCGTTTCGGTTTGCCCTTTCCCTGTTATCCCAGTTAGCTGTCCCAGCTGTCCTGGTTTGCCTTCCCCAGGATTTATTCCCCTATTGGTCCCGGTTTAACCTCACCCCTTTCCCCTACGTTGGATGATCCTGGCTAACAGGCGAGGTGTACTCACGAGGGATAGAAGACGGTGGCGCTGGGCACAGTTCTGAAGAGTGCTAGATCCTCGAGTCCCATCTGCGAGGGTCCATCCTCTCCGATGCTGACTCCGCAGTGGGAGCCCACCAGGTTCATGTTGGACTGACTGATCGCACCCATGCGGATCTGGATATAAAATTATGCTTTGAACACATGAGGTTTTTTAAGTTTCACGGGAAAAGTATGACTCCACCTCGAGTATCCTCCGAAAAGATCGAGAACCTCCTCCTAAAGTCGCTTAAAAACATACATAGAAATCTTTTTTCGGTTAAAATAAATAAGTAGCACTACACTAAGCAGACAGCATCAAAACAGACTCATGTCATGTAGATTTATACAGCTTTTTTCTAAATAATAAATTTTCCGGATAACCATAATAAAAATAATGAATTTAAATCGTTGAAATAAGCATATTGTTGATATAACGTTAGTCAGACCTGGTCGAAGGTCCTGGTGAAGAAGGCGGCGAAGGTGGAGACGAAGACGACGGCGCGGTCGCGGCACGCGGCGCCCGTCGCCACGCCCACCAGGTTCTGCTCCGCTATGAAGCACTCGATGTATCTGAACAAATACAAACATCATCACTCACTTTCTCAAACAACTTACCCTAACATATTTCAAGTGAAAACTTCTTTAGGTGCGGTGGGCATTATTGAGATGAGAAAAAACCATCGAACTCGCGTCGCGAGTCACGTGACCGATCCCATCGACAAACTTGTTCTTAATTTGGTCACATTGTATCGTCAGGATGGGCGTGGCTCTACTTGCGAGTGAAATAACCGCGAGTTCAAGACCCAGTAGGACAGTTCCCTGGGATAGAACCTATATCCATGCCGATTTTCAGTGATTTGGGCGTGAAAAGGTAACAGACAGACATACAGAATTACTTTCACATTTATAATATTAAGTATGGATATTTACCTGTCGGGGTATGCGTTGCGCAACTTGTCACTGAAGGTGGAGTTCTTGGTGTCTCCATCCAAAGCGATCACTCTGTAAAGAAAACAAAACCAATGTAAGTACCGGGAAGTGGATCCTATTTATGTTTTGCAATATTTCACCTGATACCTTCAATATAGGATTCAATAACGACCCTAGCGGAGACTTTGAACAACTAAGGCTTATGTATGAAGGGAAAAGAAACGAAATGTTGTTTCGTAAACTATTAAAACCCATACAAAAGGTAAAAACAGGGTCACGACTGTATCCCCAAGGCGCGGTAGACATTCTCTCAGATCTTTTTATGTATTATACAGATCCTTGGAAGATGTCTAAGGGGGTTAGTCAGAGGCATATCGAAATACATATTTGAACAAATATAAAACAAATATTTTGAATAAATATAAATAATAATAAATAAATAAATAAATAATGCTGGACATTTCACACAGCATCATCTAGCCCCAAACTAAGCATAGCTTGTATTATGGGAACCAGACAACTGATAAACTACTTATATACTTTTTGTTTGTAAATACATACATATTATACATTTATATATCTGAACGGTGAAGGAAAACATCGTGAGGAAACCAGTTAGTATTTTTATAGGCGGCGATGGGCTTGCAACCTGTCACGTATGGAATACTAACTTCTGCAAGATGTGGGCATGTATCAAATATGTATTTGGACATGCCTCTGACTATCCCCTTTGACATCTTCAAAGGATCTGGAATATAAAGATCTGAGAGAATATCTACCGCGCCTTGGGGATACAGTCGTGACCACAGGGTCACGACTACACAGGTTCAATAAAACACAGGTTTATTTGATAAATTCCCATATCTGGGAGACAAAAAAGGTAGAAGACAAATTAAATGTTAAACAAAAGCTTGTAAAATGAAGTTGTGTGTACATACCGCATGTTAGTGTCAGCTATCTTCTTGAGCGCGATCCCGTAAGCGAGGCGCGTGGCGACCTGCTCCCCCGCCTTGTACGCGGGCGGGGAGGAGAGCGTGATGTCCGCGAGGTGTACATACCGCATGTTAGTGTCAGCTATCTTCTTGAGCGCGATCCCGTAAGCGAGGCGCGTGGCGACCTGCTCCCCCGCCTTGTACGCGGGCGGGGAGGAGAGCGTGATGTCCGCGAGGTGTACATACCGCATGTTAGTGTCAGCTATCTTCTTGAGCGCGATCCCGTAAGCGAGGCGCGTGGCGACCTGCTCCCCCGCCTTGTACGCGGGCGGGGAGGAGAGCGTGATGTCCGCGAGGTGTACATACCGCATGTTAGTGTCAGCTATCTTCTTGAGCGCGATCCCGTAAGCGAGGCGCGTGGCGACCTGCTCCCCCGCCTTGTACGCGGGCGGGGAGGAGAGCGTGATGTCCGCGAGGTGTACATACCGCATGTTAGTGTCAGCTATCTTCTTGAGCGCGATCCCGTAAGCGAGGCGCGTGGCGACCTGCTCCCCCGCCTTGTACGCGGGCGGGGAGGAGAGCGTGATGTCCGCGAGGTGTACATACCGCATGTTAGTGTCAGCTATCTTCTTGAGCGCGATCCCGTAAGCGAGGCGCGTGGCGACCTGCTCCCCCGCCTTGTACGCGGGCGGGGAGGAGAGCGTGATGTCCGCGATGTGAACACGCGGGGCCTCGCCCAGCGGGGGACGCGCTTTCAATGTGATCGACGGGGACTTGATGAGGGTTTGCAGGTGCTGGAAGAGATATTACATGTTTTTTAGATATGTTGAATTATGAATAGTTATAAACCTTGTACGATCGGTAGGTAGGATTATTTCGTAAAATTTACAATCGAATGCTAATAGCTTGGTGATTATTGGGCTAAGATATTGCTATTGCGATCAAGTAACGATCACTGGAACTAAACTAAATTGATATGTGAAACCAAGGAAAAGTAGGTTTCATTGTCTTGTAGAGGCAGCACTGACGAATTTCGCTATGCTGATATGATACATAGCCCTACCAATGACATGAAAGAAATTCGATAGCATTTTCCATAAAATTCATGTACTTTCGCGTCGGCACGTGCGATTCACGTGACTGTTCACCGACACCTACCAGTAACGCTATCTAGTTCTGTACTCGGTAAACTTTTACAATATTTTTACATTTTTAAAAGCTCATTTTCTAACTAAACAGATGAATTCATAATCTTTCGATATTTTTCAATTTCCTGACGATTCAAATAACACACTCGGCACCTAATTGTTCAAGTTTTCCCTTCACTCGGCACTCCCGGGAGGGCCACGGTTTTTGTATTTATTTACCTTGATGATTTTTTCCCCTTCAGCGCCCAATGCCTTTCCATGCCAGTTCTCGAGATCCTCGATCCCGGGGAATCCCTTCCCCTTGTAAGTCTTAGCCACGATGGCAGTGGGCAGGCCCGGGGTCTCGGCCGCCGAGTCCAGCGCCTTCACCAGCTCGGAGACATCGTGTCCGTCAACTACGATGGAGTTCAGACCGAACGCCTTCAGACGCGCGTCGTATACTTCCAGCTGCGAATAAACAGATGGTATTTGTACAAGCCAACGCATGTACTTAATCTAGGTTACAGTTTTGAACGCTAAATTAGCTGACATTGCACTGCGCGGCAATTTACAATAACGTGAAACAATAAAATCAGTCTGAAACAAGTACTCATAGAAAGAAAGAAAGAAAATACATTTATTCAACTAATCAACTAAGTAGGTAAGAAAATAAAACAAATAATAAATTAAAAACACAAATGAAAAATGATTGTTGAAAAGGCAACTACTCAGCAAAATGCCTAGATCCATGGATCAGGCGCTGTTTTTCAGTGTCGCCTTAGAGGGAGGGGAGAGGGGAAGGGGGACGGTGTGTGTAATGTGCTGTAACTGTAATGTCCCGGTAACACAAGTCTCTTGAGAGCCAAGGTTACACAGGGCAGCGCTAGTGTGAGCTTTTTGTACCTAGTACACACTAGGTACAAAAAGCTCATACTAGCGCTAATAACACTATAACACTAGCGTAATGTAAAAGGAAAGTGTATGCATGTGGGATGTGTAATGTGTGTGTAGTGTATGTAAGGGTGGATAGTTGTGAGCAAAAAAGGATGTAAGTAGTAGGGAGGCATAACAGAGTAGGTGATTGTGTAGTGTCAGTGTGAAGTGTCTGCGTGTAGTGTAGGTATGTGTGCATCCATTTAGTGCTAGGAAGCTAAGCCGCTATCAAGCTGCCCCTCCAGGAGAAGCCTTTTGTAGTGAGATTTGAAAGTAGCTTTTGAAAGTGTATTTCTCAGTGGAGGGGGCAAATTATTCCAGCATTTGGTAGCCTGGTAGCGGAAGCTTCCTTCAAAAGCACGTGTCTTGTGATAAGGTGTGACTAATTTAAACCTGTTAGCTGGTCTAGGATCTTGCCTGCGGTTGTTATGACGCCATTCAAGTTTTTTATATAAGTAGTAAGGGTGTTCATACCTAATGATAGTGTTTAGAAGGCTTGCCATATGCAGACTTCTCCGACTTGTCATATTCAATAACTTTGCACGATTAATATAAGGACTAATATGACTTCTAGGCGGGATTTTATAACAAAAACGAAGGCACGCATTCTGGACGCGTTGAATTAGCTTTTTCGTTTTATTTAGCAGACACGGTCCCGTAACAATATCAGCATAGTTTAGCTTGGACAGAATTAGGGACTCGCACAGTGTCAACCTAACATCCTCGCTAAGCAAATGCCGCACTTTGTACATAACCTTAAGGCGATAGAAGCAACTTCGTGACACATTGACTATGTAGTTTTCAAAACGTAACGTATTGTCCATCAGAACACCGAGATTGCGAACTTCAGTAGCGTACTCAACAGGGTTACCATGTATACTAACAACAGGTTGATGCGACAGGGTGGACTCTATTTGTTTCTTAGAACCTAGCACCATAAATTTAGATTTAGAAGGATTTAAAGCAAGACAGTTTTTAAGTGACCAGGAAGCTATTCTATCAAGGTCAGAATTTAGAAGATGGATGGCCGCACCTACTTTGGAGGGTTCAGTGTGAACATAGATCTGTACATCATCCGCGTAAAGATGGTATTGTGAGTGCTGAATCTGTTTAATTATATCAGCTGTATAAAGAATGAAAAGTAGAGGACCAAGTATAGATCCCTGTGGCACCCCTCTTATAACACCTGAAGCTGCCGAACATCTTGAACTACCATCACTACTGCGTATCTGAACTATTTGGCTTCTATCCTTTAAATAACTGTCAAACCACATAATAGTGGATTCACTAAAACCATAAGAGGCCATTTTGGAAAGCAGCAAGGGTACATTGATACAGTCAAAAGCGCGGGAAAAGTCGAGGAGGACCAAGACAGTGCTCTTGCCAGAATCTTGCGCAGCGAGCACATTGTCAACAACATCGAGAAGTGCAGTAGCTGTACTGACTCCCCTTCTGAATCCCGATTGCATTGGAGGTAGAATATTGTTATCTTCAATAAATTTTGAGGTCTGAGTAAATACTATTCGTTCTAAGACTTTAGATAAGCATGGCAAAATGCTAATAGGTCTGAGATCCTTGAATTGAGAAGGATTTGAGACTTTTGGAATAGGTTTTATAAGACTAGTCTTCCATAAGGATGGAAATTTACAAGAAACTATTGATTTATTTATAATTGCAGTTATAAAAGGCAGTGTATGGGGCAAAGTGAGCAAGATCATGTCCATGTTGATCTGATCAATTCCTTGAGCATTTGATTTTATTAACATCAACGCTTTAGATACGTCGTGCTCGCTGACTGGAGTAAGTTTTAGAGTCGCATTGCAAAATCTATGGTGCTCAAAGTAGCTCAACATGGAAAGCGAAACAGTGTCAGAGCCAGGGACGTTCAAAAAATGCTGATTTATTAGGTCTGGATTATTAAGAGAGATTGGCAAATCCTCATTTTTATTGGAGTCGTTTAGAACATTATTCTTTAATTTTTTCCAAAGAACTTTAGAGTTTTGTGCGTGATTATTAATTTCCATGTCGAAAAAAGCTCGCTTTTCAGCAAACATAGCCTGTTCTACGAGTTTCTTAAGAGATTTAAAGTAATCCTTATGAGAACTAAGACCAGTGGAACGATATTGTTTAAAGGCATCGCTTTTCAGCTCAAGCATCAGTTTCACCGTGTCCGTCACCCAAGGTGAAGGCTTTTCTTTAATTTGACCTGTCTTCATTGGTGCATGTCTGTCAAATAATGCATTAATCAGTCTATTGTATGTAGTGACCATGTCGTCTATACAAGTCATGTATTGTATGCTTTCCCAATCAAGAGAGTAAAGCATTTCATTGAATAGATCCATATTAATATCTCTGATTGGCCGGTAAGAAATAAACTGAGGTTTAGGCTTTGCCTTACGTACATTCAATGTGACATTTATCATTGCATGTCCTCGTGTTCCAGTAATATTAACTACTTCAATTAAGTTAACCTTAATGTTTGTACAGACAAGATCAATGATGGTGGCACTGTGGTCAGTGAAATGCGTCGGTTCGGTAACAAATTGTTTTAGACTCAGGCTTTGTAAAAAGCAATCGAGTTTACCCTGGTCTGACTTTTTTGTTATATTGAAATCTCCAAGTAGAATGATCTTATCGACTTGGTTTAACGATGTAATAGTATTAGTTAGTTCATCAAAGAATAAGTCGACTGACTGCCAATGCGGGCGATATGCCGTACCAATCACAATCCGAAGACCATTTGCATTGGTAGATAACCACCACTGCTCAACTGTTGAAGGTGGATGTTCCAAATAGCGAACTCTGACACCGCTTCGAATGTAAAAAGCAAGTCCACCTCCCCAGCCACGCAAAACATTACTCGGACGAGGTTTCATTTTAAAGCGATAGCCAGGTATTTTTGGAGCAAGTGCAGCGCATCCATCTTTCAGCCAGGACTCATTAATTGCAAGTATTTCAGGCAAAAACTGCTCGACCCTTAACGTAAATTCAGTACCTGAAGTGTTAAGCGATCCCGCATTATATAAAGCTACTTTTAATAAGTTATTTCTTGCAGCCATCATTAAAGAAACGTAATATCAATACTAATTGTAAGTATCACGTGGGAAAGTGGAGAAATACGAGTACTACTTATATCAGATGGGAAGTAAGCAGTAGTGGTGTAAGCTCGTTCAGAAGCAGAGTGTAATAGGTGATTAGGTGAGTTGTGAGAGGATGAGAAGGCAGACACTAATGAATTCTTAACAGAAGCAAAACAATAACAGCAAAAACAAAATAAACAAAGGAAAAAAAGCACAGTAAAATGAGACTCAACAAAAAATAGAAACAGTAATATTACATGACGTAATAAAAGGAGTTTATGATGTAACATTTCCACCAGCCGCACCAACTGCTTCTGCACCAAAAACCCGTACGAGGTCAGCCTCGCAGCGCAGGCGATGGCGTGGAGAGTCTTCACTCTGATGCTGTCGGGCGTAGACACGACCATCCTTGGTCCAGACAAATCTCCATTTAAGGCGCGCTCCAATTTCACGTGCCCTCAAGAAGAGTGATCGATTTTCCCGCGTAAGGCGTTCATTAACGTAGAACCTACGGGACTCGCCCGCCAGGCCAGCATCGCCAGTAGAGACACCACGGCGTACACGGGCAGCCCGGAGCGATTCATCGCGGACCGCACGCCGCACAAATCTGACGGCTATTGGTCGAGAACGAGCACGTCCAGTAGTCTCGTCGCGCACAGCACCAACTCGGTCAGCACTAACGACGTCATCTTCATTAAGTGATACTCCCAGCTTTCGTGCCAGGGTCATCACCACATGGACAGTGGCTTCACCTTTAGCCTCAGGAACTCCAACGAAGTCTACATCATTAGACAGAGCCTGCTGCTCCGACTGGCGCAAATGCTCCTCAAGACGTTGCACGGTTTCTCGAAGGCGCCCATTCTCATTTTTCAGGACATTGATAGTGTTTGTTTTCTCCTCGAGCGACTGTTTCAGATTCTCAAGCTGAGTATCAATAGAACAGAGGGAGCTCCTAAATCCAGTGAGGATTTCATTAGTGGACTGTAATTGGTCCTTTAGTATAAGTCCTACCGACTCATCTATGGCCTTCTGAATTTCTGTCTTAATCAGTAATCGCAAATTCTCCGAGCTCAGACTGCAGGCTTCCTCTAGGAGGTCGCTGGAATCCTTTGTCGTCAGCGCAGGTGCGGGCGCAGGTTTTGGTTTTGGTCGCTTGGTAATGTTACAGTCTTCATCGCTCTCTAGTGTGGCCACTTGAGTAGCCGACCGAACAGGAGTGTTCTTATTGTCACTTTTGCGTTCCTTACTGCGACATGCCTCGCATTTCCATGTGTCTTTGAGGGTCTGCCTCATAGAATTATAGGATCGCTGCGTCACATTGGCGCACTCCAAATCATAATGACCATCACAGAAGGAACATTTCAAGTAATCTCGGCTTGTAAGCGCTTTCAAGCAGCCGCCACAATTTAGCTTCCTATAATCATTCATCTTATTTCTTGCTCTATTCCACGCCACCAATTTACACTAAGTCAGTGTTAAAAATTAAATGATCATACAAAAAAAACAAAAAAATCGTGCAAAAAGTTGATAGGGGCTGCCCAGGATAGAACTCGGTGTCACTTCGACTTGAAACAGGTATCCGGAGCTCTTAACGCATTCAGCCAGGCGGTCAGTATAGTGCAGCGCGAAATTTGCAATTGCAATCCGTGGTAAACAAGCGGCGCAGTGACCGATTCACATTCAAGGTCACAACAGAATAGAGTACTCGCGGAGCCGCATCAACGCGAAGTTAAATATGCGGTAGATAGATAAAATTACCGAGAAATCAATTGTCATAACACTATCGCACAATGTTTATGAGTCAATTTACACTACACGATGCGTAGGTATAGCGCGTACACACACTAGTCTGTAATTCAAAACTCACAGCGAACTTTTTCGACAGTAAACAAACAGAGATTATAGGTAGTAAAAATTACAACACGTCCGTGCGGGGGAGTGGTCGGACGGGACTCGATCGACTCATCGTGTTCGGTTATTTTTACTGTCCTCGGACTCACCCCCTAGCTAGCTACCCTTAGCTCTAACTTCAGCTCAGCTATACTTACTGTTGGTTAACCCCAACAGTATTGTTAAATTAACATATGGGACAAAACTATTGTACTTAAGTACTGAATAACATGTCTGTACAATGGAAAAAGTAGGCAACCTTCTATCTAGCAAGGCAACCTCTATGCACTCATATTATCACACAATTTGTCTACGAGTTGGCATATGTACGCAACTGCCATCGCTTTTTGACTGTGTCAGAAGTGGAAGGTGACAAGTTGGAATAGAAAAAGTAAAATCGAATTAGTACAATCGTAAATGAGGCGAAGGTTGTGTGTCAGGATCGTAGCAAGTGGACATCCATGGGCTCTGCCTACCCCTTCAGGAAAGTGGCGTGATTTTATATTATTATATTTTATATGTACAATCGCATATTATATCGCAAGAAAAGTATACAATAGTAGGAAGTAAAATACTGCGAGGCCCGATTTTTATATGGCCAATAGAATCAATGTAGTTAGAGTACTTTCGATTAGTATGAAAAATGTATCTAGATCTGTTAATTTATACCTGATGTTGCAGCGAGGTGGGTTCAGACTGTCCCAGTCTGTTCACATCGAAGATGACGACCAGGTTGTCTAGTTTGTAGTGTGACGCGAAGTGCAGAGCCTCCCACACGGAGCCTTCTGCGGCTTCACCGTCACCCACTACGCAGTACACTCTACGGACAGAGTTATATTCAAGGAAACATTAAAGTTATGGAAAAGAAAAGCCAATTCCTCAAATGCAGCATAACTTGCAGCCTATGCAAAAAGAAATCACAACACAAGTAAACGCAGCATAATTCGCTCTAACAGACTTACCTATAAGGTGCCTGGTCAAAGTACTTTCCAACATAGGCCATACCGGCAGCCACGGACAAACCCTGGCCCAGGGAGCCGGTGCCCACGTCCACGAAGTTCAGACGGGGGGTAGGGTGACCTTCCAGGTCTGAGTCCAGCTTGCGAAGGTTCTTCAAGTCTTCTACTGGGAACAGGCCAGCTTCAGCCCATGCTGCGTAGAGGATGGGAGCGGCGTGGCCCTGGGGACAGATTTAGAACCTAGAAGCTGGTCTTTCATTTTGTAGGTGTCTTTTCAAGGTACGGTAAGTATGTTTAGACGTGGTCTATGGGCGGGAAATCATTTTTAATTTTATGGAATAAGTAGGTAAGTGCCATGCCAATTATTTTTAAGGAAAAATAATTGCAGGTCACGCAGCGCGAGTCGAAATCGCAAATCTTGCGTCTCGCTTTCTCCGCCTGGGTCATCAAGGATAAAAATAGTGATGCCGTGAGCTGATGGTAGCTACCTTGGAGAGGATGAACCGGTCGGCGGAGGCGTCGCGCGGCGCTGAGATCTTGTACCGCATGGTGTGGAAAAACAGCACAGACATTATCTCCGCCATGGACGCACATGATGTTGGGTGCCTGGAAACATCAATATCACACTTTAACTGTTAGATTCTATAGTTGTGGTTTGCGTATTCGCATAGGTTTTCTACAAAAGACAAAAATAAATAAAATTGAAGTGTTAGATTATATTAACAAAAAATTCTCTATCAATAGCAGAGAATCTCTATCGAGGCAGAGTGTATAGGATCCATCTACTTAATTATTTAGCAACACCTATTGTACCTACATTCCTGCGAATAAATGATTATGATTATGAATAGTAAATGCTTAGGTACTTTTTACTAGGTAAATTTTTATGTGAATATTTTGATCGAACTATCATAATATTTTCCATAATAAATAATGTAAAACGAAAGTCTTGTTAGACTGTCTCAGAGCCGAGCAGCAATTAATCTTAGAGTCAATACTCTGCATGTGGTAAGGTCATTGACATGGCTATTAATAGAACATACACCTATCAACAGAGGATTATTAAATCTTGAGATGACACAAAATTTTTGAGATTGGTATCATTGTTTCAATGCCAGTACCAAATTATTATGGTCATACAAGTTATTGGGTACTGTGAAAATGAAAGAATTATTTTAATTGCAATTCTAATTACTAGGCTGCAAAATAACAAGAACTGTAAGATTATGTGCAATCCGACTGTACTATTTATTTCATAATTTCATGCTCTAGTTGGATTCTAGACTTCAATTGTGTAATTAATTAAATATTTGTTTAATGATAAAGTCCTACTTAAAACAGGAAGATTTTTATCAGTTATGCTGTTTTGAAGAAGAGTAGACATTTGAATAAAGGAATGAAGAACTCTTTATTCATTTATTTCTCTTATTGTACACAATAATTACAAAACATACACATATGAACCAATAGAACCCAATGAGTCAATGTACAATGGGCGGTCTTAACACTTAGAAGCGATTTCTTCCAGGCATGTAGTAAAAAGTGCACAAGTCAAACGTCAACTTAAGTTGACCCAGTTATATAAGCTTATATCTCTCTGGTTTCAGTATCAGTGTGGTCGTTTGATAAATGTTATTACTCAATCATGGGGTCAAGGTCATGGAAGACAAATAAAGGTTACATGCCAACATATTGTATATAATATATTTCCTGATATATTGTAAGGACAATAAAATAGGGTAAACTATTAATTTATTATTGGTACAAGATGTTTTTCTACTTCAGGACTTCAGGAAACTAGAGGTATTTATTTATAAACATTTTAATTGAACCCATTTATATACCTATATTTTAACTATGTAATTCCAAGTTGACTTCAGGTAGAAAACCGGTGAATGAGTGATGCTGATAGTAAGACAAAAAGAGAAAGCAATGCAGTTTCTGTCATTATGAATCCTCGGAGATGGAGGGATGAGCTCGCCAAATTCCATGCTGACTGGAGGGAGGCCTTTGCCCAGCAGTGGAACATAAGGGCTTATACATATATAATAACTCATATCAATTAATTTACATCAGTAGGTATGCATAATGCAAAGTCATGTTTTTGTCAATTAAATTTTTATCAATAAATCATATTTTTCCGTACTAGATATAGCCGGACTCAGCATGATTTGCTAACCATGTGATTGAATTAGGCTGTGCAATAGACTCTATGTGGTAAGGTCTATTGTATATGGTGTCTATAGTGATTGAGCAACAATCTGTTGATTGTTTTGAGATAATATCAGCTGCTCTTATCAGCTAAGCGGTGAGATGTTACTATCTAATGTATTTTTTTTTTTATTTAAATTAGTGTCTAACTATTATTATTAAACCCTAATAATATTACAATCTGGCCAAGTAGGCCAATGAGCAATTTGTTTCTGACATAGTTTTATAAAGAAAAATATAACTAAAAATGTGTCCAATGGCACTTTTCTTACTGTCTCTAGTTAAGGGGAAGACACTTTGTTCTTGTTATCTGATACACTTATCACTTTATTATTTTACACTACACTAACTGAAACGGTTTGGTTTGTTTGAGTCTTCTTACTAAGTCCGAGTTATCGAGGAGCTGGATAGCCTCGATGTTCACATGCTGAAGAAGTCTGTATTCGTGAGCTTCTGCATATTTTTTAATAATTTTATCTATAGTCTATGTTAAGGTCCCGGTGAAGATCTTCGTTTCTTACGTTCCAGGGAGTCTCTAATGTATGATTACTTATCACATTAAATTCAACCAACTTCCTTATTAAAGGGTTCAGGGAATAAAGTCCATTAAATTACATGACCTATACAATGTGACCTCGTGCGTCCGGTAAGTAAACTGAATCTAATCACGATAAACACAGAAGAAAACTAAGTAAAGCTAGGTACCACTCCACTTTCTTTAATAAGTACTAATGGAATCTCAATTCAAAATATTCAAACTTGTTTCTGATGGGTATAAAATAATTCAAGCCCCAGGAAATGCATTCCATCACCTTCATTAGACCTTCATTGAAGCGGCGACAACCGGCGTCGAGTACCTACCTACAGTATTGAGGTTAGTTGGAGCCTACTTACCCGGATTTTGAGGCATTTGTGGCAACGATGCTGTCGATTCTTAGCTTGTTGGCGATGTCCTTCAGCGCCTGGATGTCGACTTTTTGTTCTCCCTTCATTTTTGTAATGTTTTTACACTTTTTACCGAAATATTGAAACCACGTTGCTTTGCGACCGGTCAATTCCCCGCCGCTCAATTCAATGAAATGAATGAAATCGCAAAATTCCAGAATTCATTGCGAGAAAAATATAATGAAGCTGACAATCCGCTTGTCTTGTCACTGTCAGTCATGTCAGACAAGACAAGTGATATATTTTTTTGAAATGTGGTTTCGACCTCCAACCAAAGTTAAATAATTTATTTCATTATTATAACAGTCGTAAAATTTATTGAAAATAAAAATCTATACATACCTAATAAGATACTACCTATTTTATTATTTTCAAGCTCTACCGTATTGCTAAAATTTTGTTACAGCGCCATCTGTTGTTTATGTTTTCATACAACTTTCTGAAACAGTTGTAAAAGTTTGTGCGTTTTTCTAGCAACAGAACAGATGTCACTATGAGACATTCAACTTAAATTCACTACCTATTCGAATTTTTGAATGCACTGCCTGCTGTTAGAATTGTGCTGAGCTGTCCTAAAAATCATCATTTCCTTTATTTTACAGTAATTATATTCTCTTTTCATTTTACCTACCATAGATTTTACTACCAGCAGCAGTGCCGTAGGCAGGCATGTCGTTCTAGGTCGCCAGGTCCTACAATTTTATTTGTTTACCTATTGTCCTACCTGCCCGTGGATATTGTATGTGATCCTACCCTTCTGTAATAAACCTTTGATTTGATTGAGAACGTTTATACCTACCTAGCCACTTTTCATCATTGGCCTGTGTTTTCCATCTATAAAAGATGATTCAGGTGGCGTCAGTCAAGTCACACTACAATAAGGATTTGAATTTAAACACTTACTTTCGTGGCTAAATAAGCCTATACGGGAGTGGCAGCCACGACCGCACTTTGTACAGACAAAAGACCCTGGGGTTGTTGCAGGGTTCGCGGCGCGTTGGTGGCGAGTAGCCCGCTTTTGTGCCAACTGGACGAACCAGGCTTTATCGTGAGCGACAACACCGTTAGAAACGGTTTTTCTCCAGGCGTCACGATCTTCAGCTTCACTCTCCCAGTTGGTGTAGTTGATTTTAAAAGTCGCCATATCTCGTTTTACACTGTCCTTAAAACGCAAGATAGGTCGGCCGACAGGTCTTTTAGCGCCGGCTATTTCTGCAAGTAACGTTTGCCTTGGCAATCGAGATGGATCCATGCGATGAACATGGCCAAGCCACCGCAAGCGTCTTTGCTTTAGCATGGCCATGATGCTCGGTAGTTTTGCCGATTCTAAAACTTTTTCGTTGGTTATTCTGTCTTGCCATGAGATGCCCAACATCCTACGAAGACACCTCATGTGGAAGTTGTTAAGCCTGCGCTCCTGTTTGGCATACGATGTCCAGGTCTCCGCTCCGTACAAGAGTATACTCAAGATGCACGTTTGGTAAACCAACACCTTAGTGCGGTTGGACAGGTGTTTGTTATCCCATACTCTTGTACTGAGCTTCCCAAACATCGTAGAGGCCTTGCCAATGCGGGTGCTGATCTCACCATCGACCGAAAGGTTGCTTGACACTGTGGAACCCAGGTAACAAAAGCTGTCCACAACTTCCAAAGGCGTACCATTAAGCAAGATGACAAGCTTTTCGGTGACACCCTGCGCCATTACAACTGTCTTTTTTGCGTTTATGGACATAGAAAACAGTCTACATGCGTTTGCAAACTTGTCAGTAATATTCTGGAGCTCATGAGGTGTAGATGCAACGAATGCTGCGTCATCAGCAAACAAGAGACTGTCAACAAATACATTCCTGCGGTGACGTTGTGACTTAAGCAAAGCTATGTTGTACAGTTTGCCATCAGCTCTTGTATGCAAGTGAATACCTTGTTGAGTATCGCCGAACGCAGCTTTTAAGAGCAACGAGAAAAATATGCCGAAAAGTGTTGGTGCAAGTACGCAGCCCTGTCGCACGCCTCTCTTCATTTCAAATGGCTCAGATGTTGTACCATTGAATATCACCTTACCCTTCATGTCATCGTGGAATGATTTAATAAGGCCACTTTTAGAAGTAGGTAATTTTAATATAAGTAGGGTAAGGCAGGGTATTGGCGGTCACCTAAGCAGAAATAGCTCCCGTTCATTGAAAAATTAACGTATCGTTAAACAACTTTTATAAAATAAAACTGCAAGTATTCTTCTAAAATAATCATCACCATTGCGATCAGATATAATAAAAACAATGTCAAAAATAACTGTTTAAAAAAATGTGGCTTTGACCGGCATTGACCGACATGTCGGATAATGCCGGTCAGTAAGTGGGCAATACCGGTCAAGAATTTTAACGGCACAAGTATCAAACATAGCCTTTGGGGGACTCACTCATTGTGAGCCCCAAGCCTAAAACCAAAACTCGTTATTACGATCAAATTATCACTTAGCATGCATTTTTGCTCCTGGTGAAAGATCTTTGCCTGAAATTGAAGAAATGGCATTGTATAATATCGATCTGGGAGATATTCACACATTCTAGTCCTGTTTGGATATTATCTATGGGAAGTTATGGAGCACGAGGAGTTAAAAAAGAAACATAAAATAAAACATGTGAAAATGTCATACAATTACTTTACACTTATAACTTGCGGATAATGCCGGTCAGCATGACCGCCATTAGCCATCTATATGTTTTTCAGGTAAATATTAAATTTGTCGAAAACCTGTTGTAAAGTGCGATAACTTTGTGATCAAATGGGTAGCTAAATAACTATACGATAATTATCATCAATGACATTTAATGAAATACGAAAATCAAGACACTCACATCTTATATTCCCCAACCAGAAAGTTACAAGAGAGTTTCGCAAAACAAACAAACGTACGGTTCTTCCTAACGCATGCTTGGAACCGAGTGGGGGCAGGTGTGTTGGGGCGGGGGCTACTTGTGGCACCTACAATTTATATGTGTATGCGCATATACCATGTAATTTGGGCGCTATTGAGGTGACCGGCATTGTCGCCTGACCGGGGATACCCGCTTTTACCTACCTACGTATGGTAGCTGAAGGTGTATGTAAGTGCCTACCTTACGTAGTTCCTACTAAGACGGTAGGTAATGTAATCTTTAGATAGGTTAGGTTAGGTTAGGTAGGTACCTAAGCAGTTTCCTGTGATTGATGATGGGCCACAAGAAGCCGAAGCTGCTAAAAACATAATTAGCGAAGTTTGACATCACCAAAAACCAATCATGTTGCCGGACGACGCCCGTTGTCCCTGTAGCTGCCAGCGATTCATTAGCATAGCCTAAAGAACTAATTAATTATTATCACAGATAATGATTGGGAGCATGTTTTTGGGCTTCACCTGCCAGGTACTTACTTAGGTACCTAAAAACTTCTTTAGGCGCGTTGGGCATTTTTGAGATTGGACAAAAATATCAAAGGTGGAATTTGACTCTGAGAGAGACAGCCCCGGGCTCTAATCCCAGTAGGAGGTACCTATCACAGTAACTTTTTGCACAAGTATAAAATTTTTCCTTTTTTTTGAAGTTTAGAACCGTTACCAAAACCTCGTTCAAGTTTTCACTTCTGTCGGCACTCTTGGAATGCCACTGTTTTTGCCGGTTAGAGCTCTTTGTCATTTTGCATTTGAGGTACCTAACCTATCTACTTCAATGCACAATACATTGTAAGCGACTAGGTAGAACTCGAACTCGCAATCCTATGGTAGAAAGTCGCGAGTAGATCCCACCACGCCAAGCAGATACCTACGATATAAAACCCTAACAAACAATACAATTTAGATAAAAGCCTTCAAACTGTACTGCAAGCAATCCTATCGTGTCACAATGTCGACATTTGAGTAATATCTGCAAAACGGCAAATCGAACGTGTATGTTATTGAATTGATTCGTTCCAACATCATACCATCTGATTCTTAACCTCGCACTAAGACCCTTATTCTCTAAGCCGTAAAGCGCATTTTGCTCGATCTGGATGGTGTAAGATGGTCATAGTATAGATACGATAAAAGAGGGTGGCTATTCTAAATCGTGCTGACGTATCATAGTCGGACCTTCGCAGCTTCGGTTCACCTGACCGAGACAACTTAGTGTGGATAAGACTCAAGTTTGTTGAGAAGATAGGTTAGGTACTCTAGGTAATCCCTTTGAACTTCGAGCTAACATTGACATATTCCTTTATTTAGTTGCCAAATAACACACAAAATATAGTATCAAAATGAGAAGAAAAAAAAAACAATAAGACAAAAACAAAAAAGCAACCTGAAACATTTAGATTTTTAGTAGGTAATATTATTATTTCAGGTTATATTAAAACAGACCTGTGTTATTTATATGAATGTGGTATGAACCTTTTTGTAGGTAAGTACTTATTTATTATGATGGACAGGTATGTTTTCAAAAGTCATAGGTACCTAGGTATTATAAACTTTTAACTTTTTTGTCGCTTTACCCGTTAATTTTTATTCCACTTTATTCCTAATAGGCATAGGTAAGTTATGTGACTGTTGTTGGTTGTCTATGGTTGTACTAAGTAACATTTTAATAATGACAGTCGTATCTACATAACTCTATCGTCTCTAGGTTCGTCCTTTGCTACGTCATAAAAGAGCGCGCCAAAAACGATACGGCAGAATAACGCAAAAACACCGGCGGATAAATAAATATAAAAACAATAAAACTCTTGTCTATGGCCGGGAAAATGGCCGCGCTGGGCAGAGGGCAGTTGCGGTGACCACCATCAAGCGAACCGCTCGGACTTTGTCTCCTGTTTCTCATAGAAGACAGGATATTCCGGATTAATAGACTGAATAAACTATAATAAGACACAACAACAATTCATTTCACTATTCGTAGCATTTTATGAACTACTAGCTGTCCGTCGCCGTGTTACCTCGGGAAAACGTCACTTTCCCGGGATAAAATATAGCCTATGTTCATCAGGGATAATGTAGTTAGATTCCTACATTATCCCTGATGAACATAGGCCATATTTTTGGTGCAAGAATTTTAAAAATCGGTTCAGTAGTTTCGGAGCCTATTCATTTCAAACAAACAAACATACAAACAAACAAATCTTTCCTCCTTATAATATTATTATAGATTATATGTTAGATAGGTATCATCGTAGCACGCTCTTAATAATTTTATACTTAATGTTATTGATACCTAAGTATTATGTTTTAACTGAACGTTTGAAATCCTTAGGTATATGATTTTTAAGGAACAGCAATATTTTATTGTTTAGTACCTAACATAGACAACGGCTAATTTTCAGCTAAATTGATCAGCGTCGTAGACGACTCGTAGCACTTGGCTACGAAAAAGTGTTTCAAAGTGATCCCAGCGGTCATGGGCGGATCCTGGTTTTTTTTTCTGGGGGGCACAAGAAACAAAAACTGACAAAAATTTCACAATTTATTAATTTTTCGTAGTTAGTAGGTACCTACACAAAAATATCGTCTGGGGGGGGGGGCACGTGCCTCCGTGCCCCCCCCACCCCTGGGTCCGCCTATGCCAGCGGTCCTACTGAGTATATGCTTTTTGACTTTGACTTTGAATAGCAAAGTTGTGTTTTCTAACAGAAAATATTTAGTAGGTATAGCTGGTATTCATGCTACAGCATGATGGTCATTTGACCCCATTTAAACTCTATTGTTTTAAATAGCGTTTGCTTGACATAAAAATTGAGTTTTCTAAAAGTATGGTGCCCCCAGTAGAGGGCATTAGGGTGGGAGCGGGAGGGGAGATGTTCTGTTTTCAAATTCAATTGGCCAATGTCCCGAGGCGATCTTTCCCGCCCGAATTGAATATCAATCGAAATATTCCGATCCGACAACGGTTTTGTGTGGACATGACTTTTTTAACAGAAATTGCAAAATTGTTTTTATGAAACGAATAACAACATTCTGTTTCTTATTACCTAGGTACCGTCTCTTAAGCTATGTATACTTACATTGTAAACTATCTATAATGCTACTGCTCCACCTGCGTTTGCGTAAACATTAATGGCAATGGCCAACTACTCGTTAATTAAGTAAGTAATTTAACACATTAAAACGTTGACCATATCTACGTAACGCCCAAATTAACGTTGTAATTTACGTTAAGACGCAGGTAGAGCAGTAGCTTAAGAATACTCCCTCTGATACTCTGTATTATCATGTCGATTCAAAACATAGATCTCTATGTGTTCTATGATTAAAAACTAGAATTTTCCTGTTCTGTTTTCAAAAATAATTTCGTCCACACAAGCAATGCGCATCGCAGGCGGATGCAAGGATTCGTTCGGAAATTGAATCGCAACTTCTTCAACTAGCAGTTCGTTCAGAAATGGCGCGTGATGTAGAGGTCACAGTGTAAGGGGATGTTTTTTAATAATAATACCTAAACAATCTCATGCAAAAGTTCCTGAGCTTTATTATTGTTGTACGTGGGCCAAATGATGATGTGTTCATACAGAACACAAACAAAAATTTGTTTAAAAATTAAAGTCGTTGGTTCCTTGTTAAAGTTTAAATTACATATTATTATGTAGTTGATATAGGTATAGATTAAGAAGGACGCTGTTCAATTCAATTCAATTTCAATTCATAAAACTTAATACATAAAATTACAATTATTATAAATAACAATCAAAACAAAACAATATACCTATTGCCTGTGAATTTGTATAATCTTTGGTAGGTAGAGAGCACTATGGATTTTGATCCAGCCCCCTTACCATGGCGATTGTCTAGGTGCCGGAGAATAGATAAAAGTGACAGTAATGACATTAGAGTGTGGATAAAACGGGTAGATAAGTAACTTTTTTCCACTTTCTACGCTTTTTATCCACACTCTAATGTCATTACTGTCATTTCTTTCTATTCTCTGGTACCTAGTCAAACGCCATGGTAAGGGGGCTGGTATAGATTATTGAATACTTTCTATAAAATAATAGTTCTACTGACTATGATATTGCTCTATACTGTGGCATTATCAGTTGCGGTCCCGTCGCCCGCGGGAAAACAAACAGTTTTCATATTTCAATGTGATTGTTAGATTCAAACGTCGAACGCTGCTGTTTGTCCAATGACAGTCTCTAAACAAACGGACAAAGCTTTGATGTTCCAAAATCAAAATAAATGTTCCAACTTCAAATAACAATCTGTTAATAGTTGAGTAAACTTACGATTGAAAATATCTGTGGGTAGGTAGGTATATCTCTCAGCGATGATATAAGATGAATAACAGTTCGAATCGAAGACTCTTTACTGGATGCTGTTCAAATAAAATGTTGCTCCCGAATAAAGTATTTTTTTTAAATATTTTTTTTAATAATAACACTTAATTAATGTACCGGGACAATGTTCTTGAGCCTTTATCATGCCACTGGGTTAGGCCACTCATCGCTCCATTCACCGATATCTTGTGTCAGTCTTGCTCATGCACACTCCAGATTTTACAATGTCAGAAAAATGTCATAGATAATCTATACTAATATTATAAAGAGGAAAGATTTGTTTGTTTGTTTGTATGTTTGTTTGTTTGAAATGAATAAATAGGCTTCGAAACTACTGGACCGATTTGAAAAATTATTTCACCAATAGAATCCTACATTATCCCCGATGAACATAGGCTATATTTTATCCCGGGGAAGTGAAGTTTTCCCGAGGGATCACGGGTAGCACCGCGATGGACAGCTAGTAATATAATTGAAAAATAATAAAAATAAGCTTCGGAGTTATTGTTAATTATTATTATTCCACAACATGTTGGTTGGTTAAGACAATGCAATTGTTATAAATAAATAGAATAGTTCTATAGTCAATCTGTACACAGCTCCCCACATTTGGTGACAGACAATGCTACTATTCACGATCACGCGTTAATTTGCTAAACATCGATCATCCGTAATCCAAACGAAATTACACGATGAGTCGCGAGCCAGCCGCGTGCGGGTCGCGTGCCGGTCGCGTGCCGGTCGCGTGTAAGTGTGGGAGGCGTGAAGGGTTATGCAATGTTTGTCCAATTGTGGACTAAATATGTTACAAGTCATAATACGGGTGAATGACTCGTGGCTGAGGGTGTTGTCGACGGCTAATCAAACGCATGTTATCCAATCTTGTCATAGTAGAGTGCTTAGCTGGCTCACATGATCAGGAAGTGGTTTACTGTAAATGTGAATGCCTGTAAATGGTGTACATTCTATTGAATGGCTGTTTTAAAATATTTCTTTAAATTTGTATTATGACTGTTGGCGTTGCCTAATAAATAAATGAAGTGGAAACTATTATTTTATGGGAAATAATAGGTAATCAGGTATTTAGGTACGTCCTACACGACTGGGAACATAATACTTACCTACACCATTATCTTAGAAGATACCTATAAGTCGTGGGTTCTTGTTACCCAATTTAAGGCAGTGTTACTTCTAATAATAGATTACACGACAACTATAATGTAAGCCCGACGGCAAAAACTTACCGCAACTTAAACACAACTTAAACGAAACTTAACAAGTTGTTGGACAACATAACCGGCGGCATTAAGCGCTCATAGTGAATTTATTACCAGCACTCATTATTTATCTATTAAGTTGTTCTATTTGTCGTGTGTTTTGACGATCGTCAAATAGCGGCGAATAAAGTTACTTCTATGAGCCTCTACTATTTAGAAAAGTTTTATCATATTCCGCAAGTACTCCTTCTTGAGGACCTCGCTGTGGCGCAGTGGGTGAAAGCCCGCTTGGGGCGCAGAAGGTTGCAGGTGCGATCCCCGCCGCGGGATAAATGTTTGTATGATTAGCAAATATTAATCTCGGGGCTGGGTGTTTCTATGTATATTAAGTAATACCTATGCATAACAAGAATTATATAAATAGTAGGTCTAACAGTTACCTGGTTCCCATAGTACCTACACAAGCTTTGCTTAGTTAGGGGCTAGATGACGCTGTGTGAAATGTCCAGCATTATTTATTTATTTATTCTGTTTACACACATTCATAGTATACACACATTCTCAAAATTTTCTTAAGTATTCAAGATCCCTTATGCAAAGGCCTTATGTACCTAGTATTACCTAGTATTTAACAGGATGCTGGCACATTGTTTAAGATGGATGAGGCTTGCCCATTGCCTATAACTTAAAACCATCCAGGAATAGCTACCGCTATAAAATTGCCGCCGTTTCCTCTGAAACCTCAAGTAAGTTTATGAAGACTGAAAGCGTTTGATTAATGAATGCGTGTAGTTAAGTACTTATAATAAGTGAGACAGTTGATACAGTTTTGATAACTCTGACTAAAGCCTACCTGAAGTAATGTGGGGCTCTCAATACTTATACCGTGTTGGCCAACTACATTATACAGGGCGTCCCAAACTTATGGGACATGAAGGGGAAGTACCTTAAATATCGTAGATAGTGTATTTTGCTTAAAGAAGACTTTATGTTATTTTTAAAACTTAGTAATTCCGCATTCATAGATTTTCTAAAAATTACTTGCTTCGTCTGGGAATCGAAACGACTCAAATGTCAAAAAAAATCACCCTACTTTTATGATGCCAATCGAAAGAATAGCTAAAAAATAATAACTCTGCTTAGGTAACATTGTATTTTAAAAGAAAGGAACAACGTAAAATGAGTTTTGAATGAGTCAAATTTCAAGAAAGTTATTTATTGCCGTCGACGACGTTCAAACTGAATTGTGCCATATCACATCGAGTGTTCACCATAAAATGATAAGAAAATCAACAGGTAGCGGACTCATTAAAAGATTGGCGATTTGCGTAAGACAGGAGGGATCACATTTTGAGCATTTAATTAATTAATTTACAAAAAAATACCCACTTAATTGACTACGGCAGTTACATGTATGTTTTTATGTTGATTAAAATGATTAATTTTACGTTGTTCCTTTCTTTTAAAATACAATGTTACCTAAGCAGAGTTATTATTTTTTAGCTATTCTTTCGATTGGCATCATAAAAGTAGGGTGATTTTTTTTTGACATTTGAGTCGGTTCGATTCCCAGACGAAGCAAGTAATTTTTAGAAAATCTATGAATGCGGAATTACTAAGTTTTAAAAATAACATAAAGTCTTCTTTAAGCAAAATACACTATCTACGATATTTAAGGTACTTCCCCTTCATGTCCCATAAGTTTGGGACGCCCTGTATATTGAGTATGCATAATTTTCAAACACATAATTATTATACTTAGGCGCCTACTAATAAACCTTGTGTACAGTTATTCCTGAGTGTAAACTATCAAAATGTATGGTTATTCTTGGTTTATTCCGAGAAATAACTTTATGTCACGTTTCATGGTAAGGCTACTAGTGTTTTTTTTATTTCATAAAATAAAATGAGATGTGTGTAGAGGTATATAGTGATCAAATACAGTATGTTTCTCTATCTTATGGCCCCTCTACACATTCGATTGTTTGCCGAACTATTCGCCGAACTATTTATTGGCTAGACAATGATCAAGGAATACAGGCGAATAGACCCTCCACACATTCGAGAGCGCAGGTATTCTTCTATTATCGGCGAATATTTAGAGGGCCCATTAGATAAGGAAATGCAGTCGTGAGTCTTTTTAAAACAGGCAAGGTAAGTCCATAAATAAATAAAAGTGCTGGACATTTCACACAGCATAGGTAATATAAAAAAAATATGATATTTTCAAGAAACTAGGAAATGCCGTCCATATTAGTAAGGAGTATAAAGCAAAGCATACATGAATAAGATTCCGGAGTTCCGCGCCAGGTGGCCGGACTCTAAACTTTAGTGCAGAACCCGCCGATTATGACATAAACCGACCTCATTGAATTAATGCTCGCATTTGTGGTATTGCTGTTGGGTTCACAAGGTTTCTTTGCGGAGAAAAATGTTTTGTAGTCGCCTCTGTTCTTGAAAAGACTGCAACTTTCAGCACTGTCACCAAGTTGCAAGAACAGCTGTCCTTTGACTGTGACGACTATTTGTCTACATTGTAAGTATACAGTATACACATTACATACGTGTATAATGAAACATTTATTATATTGCCGAGCCCGACGATGACTCTCTCCAGTGATTCAGAAGCATTTGAACCGTGTCCACAGTGAATATGTCTAGGTACATACATTATATTTTATAAGATATATGGCTATTTTCTATGAGAAGGCTATCGAAACGTTGAACGTCCAGCGGCGAGATGGGCAGATGACATAACCAAGGCCGTGGGCCGTAGATGGATGGGACTGGCGCGGGATCTTGTTGGATGGCACAAGCAAAGGGAGGCCTATGCCCATCAGTGGGCTAGATTGGGCTGTGGATGATGATGATATGGCTATAGGTATTGTGTACTTTTAATAAGCAAAGAAAACAATATAAAGTCAGGTGCAGATCGTAAAATAGATGTTTTTGCGCGTTACAAGTAGCGGGCGGGTGTTATTCAAATGTGGAGCAATAAGGGCATTTACGGCGCGGCATAAAACTACAATCGAACGGCAACAATAAATATCCGACCTCTCTAACTTATAACCTCGGCAACGACCCGAGAGGGACTGGAAGAGGCACTGCACTTCATTTTTCCTCCAAGCAGCACTCCTAATAATATCAGTCAAATTCAAAGTCAAAGTAAAAAAGATCGCATCAGGAAACACACTGCTTTCTCAGCTAAATAATCAAGTAAAGAGGCGAATGCCTAATTCACGTCTTATTTCGATTTATATCTAGCTGACTAAGCCGTGATTGGTTCAGTTTTAAGTATAGTTCTAAAACATTTTCCCACTGCTGGGCAAAGGTTCCGCCTTCCATTTCCACTCCCTTTAAAACTTGAAAGTGATCCCAGTGGTACTGAATAAATACAATCTAACTACCAGGACAGACGCAATTAAAACACTCCACGGCCTACAAATACCTGAAGCTATAAAAGCAATGGAAAAGCATGATGCATCGTGTTATAAACTTTCACTAGATACGCCTGTCATGTGAAGAAAAAAAGAACTTCGACCTGGTGTGCATGACAGTCTCTTCCATTTCCAAGGTATCGCTGTACGTTATAATAATACAAGCTATAAGAGCGTTACGGGCAGCCGTAACCCGGCGGAGGTTAATTCCGCACCTGGAGGTACTTAGCTCTCCTGTAACGCCCAGAGGATCTTACAAACAAACACAAAATATGTATGTATAGAACATTTCAATCATGTTAACCATTACTACATAGACTATTCTAAGTGGTCCTACTGAATAAATATGAAAAAAAAAAAAAATGCTTTTTGACTTTGGCCTCTTTGGCCCAGTCGCGCATCAACAATTTATGTCCGAATATTTATGATTTACAGGGAATTAAAATCTTTGAATTGAGAGTCTAGGTAGCACATTTTGAATATTATATTTGGGGTAATTGTAATGTAAGTAAATGACTAGAAATAAGTGATAGTTTTTATATTTGAGGAAAATAGTCCTGACAATGGCAGAATTAGGGCATTTTCACAAATTGTAAAGCATTTCACTTTTCAGATACATCTTTCTAATAGTGATAGGTAGTTTCATTCAATAGTATATTTGGATTACATCAGCTACTATGCTACGGCGTAGCAGCGTAGCACTAGCTACGAGTAAAATGAATTCAAAACTCACTTATAAAAATAAATAAAACTCCATTATCCGCCAGGTGATTCTAAACACCGGAACATTCTCCATCCTCCTTGTATTGTATTGTTTTTATAGCGAGAGCCTGTGTTGCCATATTTAAATTTTATTCGCCTTAATGTTGCCACACACGAAGCTTGCAATCTCATACCTATAATATCACCATTTTATCTTTACCTTATCAACTTTTTACGTAACTCTTATTCCAATGGGATAAAGTCCAAAATGTAGTTTGAAAGTTGCATGTGGTTTGTGGTTGAAGATACAGATGCTAAGGAAATAGAAGCGATTTGGTAGCAATGGTTTTATTTAGAACGACGCAGTTTCGATGTAGAAGACCGAGGAACCATACAGTTGGAAAACTTAGGACAAACTTATTATTTACTTAAAAACTTTTAAGTTTTAATTACCTGCTAAATACATCTTTATTTCACAAGCTACAAACAGTAAAGAAAATCTTGAGGAAATTAGAACCTAAGTAGGTATATTTTGCTGGGCGATAAACTAGCTATTTGTCATGTATGGAACTTTTTCTAAATGAGAGCACTTAAATTCAGGTTTCGTTTTATAAAATGATATTTTTGGTAGTAAACTGCAAGAACAGCTTAAAAACGATTTTTGTTGAAAAAAAGGTTAAAAACTAGATTGCTTTGTTTACTTTGTTTAACTGCAAATAATCTAATTTTCGTCTTCACCACATAAAACTGTCTAAATTCACCTTGAGCAGATTTTCTTTGCATGATGATAATTATCTATGGCGAGTTATAATTTTTGGTCACCCTAGTATAGGGTTGTTTGATATTTGTACCTGTGTTTTGATTTCAGCAAGTAGGTACATGCCCCGGGGGCAGGAGAGAGAGAGGGGGGGGGGAGAGAAACAAGAACAAAACAACAATATTGTTGTCAATAGCCATTTTGTAACAAGAGCAGCATCAAAGGAAATTATTCATGAACCATTTGTAAAAGTAATGCGATTATTGAGATTGAAAAATAACATCTTGGGTAAATATAAACATGGACTGAATATCTAAGAAGAATAATAGGCTACAGGTTCATATGTAAGCACAAACTCTGGTGACGAAGTCTGTCATGGCTATGGGTTTGGATATGGTGGGAAGTAGCCTGCGTAGAATAGAATAGAATATCATTATTGGACTTACACCAAATAGATACACAAAAGTAACAATAACCGACCGAATTTATAGACAGGATTTACAATTTAAATTGCCATTGTTATAATCGCACATGTCATTGCAATTAGTCACCCATCCATTTTGAGACCGCGCAGAACGTCGCTTACAGACAATCAAGAATTACCTCTCTAGTACATTTATCGCATAAACTACAAATACAAGAAACAAGGAGAATCTGTCTGCTTTATTAAAAACCACATCCATGTTGTTTTCAAAGGAAAAATACGTCGATCAACAATATTATAGATAGCGTAATGTACAAAATCAAAGCTAAATTCTGTCCGCGTGACAAAAAAAATTAAGTTTTTTCCGAATTGTCCCTTTTGCACCTAATAAAGTCACAAATCCTCAACACATTATCGTAAACTTACGATCATTCATCGCGACAAACGTGAATTTGTAAACAAAATAACGGCGCGAGCTGAGTTTTACCGAGGACGGTTTTGCTGCTCAATCTATAATATTGTTGATCGAAGGACAAATATTATAAAACTATGCTACTTTTATAAATGAAACAAATGAATAATAGCTTCTCACCGTCTAGCGAGGTGTTCACTTTTTCGAACGCTAATTAAGGGGAGGTCCACAAGTGTGCTTGGCGGAACGTAAATCATTCACACTTATTAAAAGAATTTTCTACGATTCGACCTCCTTAAGACGCCAACCTCTTTTACTAGCCCACACTGGATAATCAACCCTAAACACTCCAAAATAAGGTTTATTTTCGAGTGTATGTTCAAAGTACAGTCATCGAATGGTTGTGTATAGGAAGGAAATCGGAAAAGTAATGCTTTTTAATATAAAGGTGATCGTGAATGATTTCTGCGTATTAAATATCGGGGGATGGAAATTTACGATTGCTCTTGATGTGTTTCGGGATTAATTTTTGTATTGTTTAGGAATGAATACGATGCGATTGAAATACTTTGTTATTTGTATTAAAATAAATAAATAAAATAAAATACATTTATTTCGAGAAAACACTCATAGGTACACAAACGAGTTTTTGACACACAGACAGAAGACAAATACACACAAAGCTTAAAAACTACTAATTAATTATTGAAATACATTAATTCTTACAATTTGTTTGGCTTTTATAAAATAAAACTCAGGCCCTGTGCTCAGGCCTTTATCAATATTTTTATACTTTGCTTGAGATAGGTATTTTCTGTGATCCAGTAATGAGCCTTAGCCCCTTTACGCACTAGCGGTCGAACCGCAGCCTGCGGTTCAAATAGTACAATTTTGTGGCGGTTCGGTGCTTACAATGACAAGCGGTTGCATACTAAAACCAGAAAAGCGGCCCGCCACGCGGCTAGCCGCCCGCGGAGGTATGTATGTATGTACTACCCGTCTAATTACTTTTCAATACTTATAAAGTTAATTTAGTTAAATTTTTCATGTAAACAAGAAAAAATATTTCCAAAAGAACAGTTTGATTCCGATGCCAAAATAAATAAGAAAATTAATAAATGAGCCGACGGCAACAATAATCTTAAGTAGCGGGGGGTGGCACATTATGGCCCCGCGATCTCAGTCCGATTGCACCCTGATCGGAAAGTATTGTTGTTAAGCACATACAGGGTGCTACAGTTTTAAGAAAAAGCTGAACGGTCAACGGATCAGTAATGCGCATTGCAAGTGTCACACGCATTGATAATGATTAATTTCCCGTACGGTTCGCAACCGTATATTATACAGTCTGAGTTTTTGAGAGCTCCCTCTGAGTGGAAAATCTAAACGGCTATAGTTATGGAAAAATATTGCTAGGAGTCACGGGCTCGATTTGATACAATTAAGAAAGGCATAAAAAAAATTAGAGGAAATATATTTTTCTTTTTTTTCTCGTTTTTGGATGCTTTGTCTGATAACAAAAAAGCACTTCGAAGTGACAATGGGCCTAAATGTTGTTGGAACAATCAAAAATCCTATAAATATCTGAGGTAAATATTTGAGAAACACCTACCTGAGGTGAAAAATACCTATTTTTATTAATAACACTTTAATAATGTGTTTTGCATAATAACTTTGTTAGGACATGTCCTAACTTCATGAAGTTAGGTAAAAAAAAAAAAAAAAAACTTCGTAGGTCAGTTCACCTAGTCTTATTAAAAATGTTGAAATTTCATTTATTTGACATTTTGTTCAAGCCAAATCAGACCATCCTGTAGATCAGCCCCTGATCAGCCCCTTTTTGATTCGAGCATATTTTCATAAATGCAAACATTCGGAAAGAATTTCCTTCGAAAGCTCATAAATATTTGCCACTTTTACTACTTCTTCTCAATGTTTTTATCTAAAATCAAACCTTAGTTTCATATAAATAAGATTGAATATTTGTTCGGAGTAAAAACTCATCAGTTTATACTTTTTTTTGTGAATGTTTGCACGATTTTCGACTTTAGTGATTTATGAATAGAGTTTAAAATTACGTTTCCTAGTATACTCATAAGCGCGTTTTAAACCGGATCACGGCGAGATTAATCGTGGCGTCCAATAAATTCGAAATGGATTCGGTTCGAAATTGGAATAAGAATTGGAACTTATTTGAGATCCATTTGTAGATGAGCTGTTTTTGCGATGAGGCACGGCCACTTAGTGCTGGCCAGCTAACGTGGTCTTTAGCGTTCCCTGCACTATGGAATAGAAAACCCATATATAGTATGAAATTTTAAGGACCTAGCTATAATTTTTGAGTAGTTACAAGAGTCATCTTAGTAGGTGCATCATAAAGCCACAAAACAGTTTCTTTTAAAACCACCAATAAATAAAAAAATCGGAAGAATTATATTACGAATTGAGAATAATACTTAGATCAATACACCTTTTGGGCTGTCTGGAAATTTTGACATCCAGGGTTCACCACTAGCCTACACAAAATGCTGATTACAAATATACGGAACTCACCTCTTTGAACTGGCAGGTACTTTACCAATTTTTTATGAATGTTCATTACGATTTGCTAATGAAGAAAATAGGATAACTTCGGGAAATGGGGATTAAGACTAGTTTTTTATCCAATCCTGCAAATGGGTTTTGCTTTGAACCTATGAATCAAGATATTTTTCCATAAATTTATGTGGCACTTTTAGGTGCAAAAACTAGTTTCATTTAAATTCATGGGACTTGATACTGATGTTTATTGATATCATTTCTTTGATAACGGCCGAGATAAGAGTATTTTGTAAAGTAACCTACGTATGTAAAGATCTGTAGGATTTTTTTTATTATTTTTATTTATTTGTTTCTGCAAATAAAAACGTGGTATCTCCATCAAAGAAGTACTAAGATATCACTAGATAGCTAGCACAGGGTGAGTCCTCCCGGCAGCTCCAGCTAACAGCATTAAAAGGCACTCGCCACAACTCACGAGATAGTACAAGCTTGTTCAAGTGTGAGGCTACTGCGAACTAGCCTTTAGTACCAAACATTCTATTTTTGGCTTGGTGTCTCACAATCGGAAGGCTTCACAATAGCATTACATATAAATAGTTACTGATTGTTTTTGACTAGCTCTGTCTTTCTGTAGGTCACGGATATGGTCTTGATCCAGTATGTTTGTTTGATGAACATTATTGAACATTGACGTTTGCTCTGATTCTGAATTGAGGAACATCACTCTGTTTTTGGATGTTTTAATATTGTACAATTTAAATATAGACTCATACCTAACATTTCTAGGCTAATCCTGTAAGTATCTCAAAATTCTCAGATATTTTAGATTTTCAATTGAATGTTCAGACTAATATTTTTAGAGTAGCACCACCATGTATCCGCGTAAGTAGCGTTATAAATTAGAGCGCAATCAGGAGCGGCGACCGCAGCGGCGCGGCGGGCGGAGAGCAGAGCGGCGCCGGAGCGACGCGCTTTTTACACATAAATCCCAATTTGTCGACAACCGCATCGACAAGGTGCTGGTTGTAGACTTGATAACGTGAAACAAGATATAAGGGGTGTTTAGGAAGCTAATTGAGCTTGTGTCTTGAATAAGATCTCTACTAAGATCTTAAAAAACGCGTGTTGACTTACTCAGTCAACACGCGTTTTTTCAATAAAAAGGTCATTTTGAATCTCCACCATGCATCAATGGACTTTTATGTTTTCTAGCCAACTTAAAACACATTAAAGTCATCGTGAAAATGATTGCTTAGCTTAATATTATTATTAAAGTTTTATTTTTCCACTTAATAATTCCTACATATAAAAATACTTGTTATTTTTCCTTTCTGTTCTATATTATGTGGCCCCCTTATGGGTAAAAGTCACCTTTATCGTTTTCCCCTTTTCCCTGTCTTACTAAGCTCATCAGGGCTTGCAACTTCTGCAAAACGTGAATGAATAGGTACCTATCTTTCAAATAGATTGAATGTAGGTATGAACGTGCTGATGCCTCTTAGACATTTTTAATTTGCAAGCCCATAGAACTGAAGTATGTGTGAATAGGTGCTTGCAGTAGGTATTTATTTAATTAGCACGACTCGTCTTGTTTTTTTCGTTCAGTGAATCATTTTCATAATTCATTTGTGTTCATTTGTCCATATCTATCCTTCTAAGCTCTATCGGATACTTCCGCGACCTGTCGGAGACAGTTAGCATACTGCTAATTCTGAGAGTGGCGCTAATGTCCCATAAGTGGGCTGTTGGCACGCGTCGATGCACTGCCCTCCTTAATGGATTTATGTGAGGTTTTTACTGAGAATAAGGAAGGTTTTTTGGAAAAACGGTGGTGAGAAATAACGGCTGCATTATTATATATCGTATGATATTCCACAATTATAAAAAATATATTCTAGTTTCTCAATATGAAATGAAATGATTTTTTTTGCAAGAAATATGGTAAACCAGTTAATAAAGTTTACATTTTAGGATCACATATTTCACCAAGAACTGGTATGTCTTTCTATCTTTTTAATTGATGTAAAGATAGCATACGAATTGGTCAGGCAGTCGTTTTGCGTTGCTACTTCAAGAAAATATGTTCAAGGTTGTCTACTAAAAGTACCTACATTAATTTATGTTGGTATTTGAGTTTGTCCCCCACTTCTCTAGTGGGAAACGGAAGTAGTTATTTCGAATAGTCAAAAAACAACACGGAGTACATACAATTGTTTCCAGCGAAATAAATGGGTGTTGGTTCAATTAACAAAATGTTGTCCCATTAAAACGAGGGCAGCCGTAAATCCCTGACCGCACCACTCCACATAATGTCCGGAGTTCAGGAGCTACGTCCGGTAGCGCACGGCTGGACTTAGGATGAAATAGTGAGGCATGTGCCCCTTCACTTCAGGACTTTGGATGTTATGGTATTTGCATGTGCCTCTTAATTTTGACACCTTCTAGATTCAGCCTAAAACGATTAGAAATGACTCGATATGAGAGAATATCCTACTTCCTGCTATCCTACTTTTATACTAATATTATAAAGAGGAAAGATTTGTTTGTATGTTTGTTAGTTTGAATGTAATTGGCTCCGAAACTACTGGACCGATTTGAAAAATTCTTTCCCCATTAGAATCCTGCATTATCCCTGATGAACATAGGCTATATTTTATCCCGGGAAAGTAAAGTTTTCCCGAGGGAATGCGGGTAACACCGCGACGGATAGCTAGTATATTATAAATGAGAAAGTTTGATGTATGAATGTGTGAGATGATGTTTGTTTCTCTTTCACGCAAAGGCTAGTACTGAATGGATTTGGGTGAAATTTGGCACAGAGATAGATTTAGTCTGGAATAGCATATTTTCTATCCCGGAAAAAAAGAAGTATCCCCGTAAGACTGGAGCGCAGCTATAAATAACAGTCACAAACATAGTCACTCACACGTTTTCCGTTCATTCTTCTTTCTTTCTAAAAACTAGACCCAGAACAAAATATTGAGAATCGAACTCGCATCTTTTGCGGTCCAAAAAAGCACTCTCGGCTCACCAGCGTGACTATCTATACTGAGGTCTATATGTCTTATCACTGTTTTGTAAAACAAAAGTCCGGCCCTGTCCCGAAGGATGTCTCCACCATTTGTCCGGTCAATTAGCGCCGGACTAAGCAATTACCGAAACAGTTGCTATTGTTTCGTCAAAGTTTCACCGTTTGCGATACAGCTAATTGGGATAAAGTGGTAATGTATAGGGGTGTAAACTAGCCTTAAACTGGCCGTTTGAAGACGTTTTAATGTGGATGGCTGTATTCATTATGGGACGTAGTTAGTACCTTTTTAGTCTAGAATATCTAATGGATAATGCCTACGCTTTTTTAGATTCCTAAGATAAAAGAAACTTTGCCTTATTACGTAAATTAAAATTAAAAGGACGGCCCCCACTAGGTGGAAAGACGATCTGATGAAGGAAGCCGTAGGGTGCAGGCTGCACAAGATCGATGGCTGTGGAAATCGAAAAAAAGCTAGGCCCCAAACCGTGTTTGTTGCCCTGGTTCTTCACGGTATTGGTCGCGAAGGAACAGGAGTAGAATCACCTACCTTAAGACGATTCAAAGTGATCCCAGCAGTCCTTCTGAATTTGACTTTGACTTCGATGGGGGAGGCCTATGTTCAGCAGTGGACGTCTTTAGGCTGAAATGATGACGATGATGATGAAGTAAATTAGGACTTACTTTATCTTCAAATATTTACTTATACCTATTTGTTATGATGTCACTGTAAAACACCAAAATGTTGTAACAATCGATTTTCGATGCTGACTGTATGTACTCGTAGGTACTTACGCTGATTTTCTTCCTTATTACTTCAAAAATAATAAAAAAATCATTTATAAATCATGCAATTTCAATAAACCCCAATAGCAGAGCAAGTTTCCTTGCGTTAATAATTTACAAAATAACAATAAGCATTTCTTTTAAACTTTTTTAATCGCGGACTTTCGTTTCATTGTATCGGGAGAATTTATTGTTTTTAATTCAGGTGTGGTGCCCAACAGCATCAAATCAATGTTTAGTTGCGCACTGCCTAGTGCTGGGAAACTATCGATGTAGGGAAAACCAATCGTAGTCGTAGTAGGTATCGTTTTAATCATGAAAAATATCGACAGAAAAATTGGCTTGTCTTTCAACCGATATTTTGGAATATTATACAATGTGGGAGTTATTTGATTAGTACTGTTTATAACTATTATCAGGCTTCATAGGATAATGATCTTAGTGGTATAAAATAAACTAATGATGCTGACTCGCTCTAGATTGATAAAGTTTAGGTATTTAATCATTGAAATATAAATTGGAGCCTGATGCAATGTTATTTGCACTTACTCCATCCATATAGGTAATAATTGAGTCAAAGTCAACCTTATTTCATTTTTTTTATATTTTTGTATTTATTTAAAACATTACATCTATTATTACAGGTATGACCTAATGCAATAGAGTAGTCACCATAATATTATTCTATTCTATACTTTATACAATTCTATTCTATTCTAAATAACCATCAAATCAAATTTAAATCACTTTAAGTTACAAGGAATCGTCTCATCATGTTCCTACTATTACCTATTCTCTACAGCGATACCTAAAGATTTAGAAGCCGTCTTGTAGTGAGTTTTTCTAAGTTTTTATCTATATCGAATTTAGGACAGTCCCCTCCCTACTTGTCGGGTAACAGTGCAAGTTTTCCAATACATGAGCGCACCTGGCGGATGTTTATTGCATCGCAGACTCAACTGTAATTAGGACTTCAATCTATTTCAACAATATACCTTTTCCGACAACAAATCATATCTATTCGTCAATTGATATTTTATTAGAAGCTTGAACCTGAGTAAGACGTGCTTTTGCATAAATGTGACGGTTGGACAATTTAAAAAAATTAAATAATGATGACAATATCTGGAGAAACGTGCGATAAGTAAAACCTATTTTTCTGTTATTTTATATTTTACTAGCTGTGATAAAATATAGCCTATGTTCATTCATTAGGGATAATGCAGGATGCTAATGGTGAAAGAATTTTTCAAATCGGCCAGTAGTTTCGGAGCCTATTCAATTCAAACAAACAAACAAATATTTCCTCTTTATAATATTAGTTTAGATAGATTTAACATTGTTGTATTTTATGTATTAAGGTATTCCCAACGACCCCACTGCTCAAGTCAATGGGGTCATTGGGAATAAAAATTCTCAACGGCCACACTAACATCCCAGTTTGGTCGTTTACAGGCCTCTCTTTATTTACCCCATTCATTCTGGTCGTATGCCTCGCTTCTTTGAATACGTTAGTATAATTTCATCTACCTACATCCCTCTTAAAATGTCTAGTTGGTCGCACCCATCGCGCCGTACGCGCTGAACTGTCAATTCAATAGAGGAAATTCTGAGACGTCAGAAAGGAGCCGCATTTTTTGACGTCATCAGTATTTTTTCTATAGAAAAATTACTGCGACGCGTACGGCGCGGACATGTGCGATCAGCTTATTCCTTTAGAATTAAAGTTACCTACGCTTTAATTAAATAATGCTTTTACTTGTATCACTTGACTGTAGGTAATCAAGTTATCGTTCCATTAAAGTGATGTTTGCAAAACTGCGAGTCAATCGACTGTGACAATCACATTAAACAATAACGAATAGCGGTGACACTGCAGATAAGGGCTGGTGACCATCACATGATATAGCTGTAGTGTCCTGTTGTTCCTGATTACTATCAGGATGAGGTACGATCACACATTGATTGTCACTGTCAAGTATCTTGGAACGTCTGCCCCGTCCGATGCACAGAACCACTGACTGCCTCGACCGGACGTACGTTACACTTTGACAACAAAGTATATTTTATTGAATAAAACATCACAATAGTCAAACTATAATCCATAGTCTTTAATTTCGAGATGAGAACACGTATAATTTGATGCTAGATGATGCTGTGTGAGTGATGTATGATTGAGGTCAGTCCGTCCGAGGGAAACCAGTCTAGCCAAGCTGGTCTAAGTTGGCTGTCATTCAGATGAGTCAATGTATGTAACACTTGACTGCACAAGTTCAAACATGAGTAAACACTTAATAAATAAATGAATGAAATATGTATGTATTTCATGACGTTTGTTAAGGCAGTAAAGGAATTAACTCAAAATTAGGTGTTTTTGGACAAATTCGACATGGTCTTTTTTTCGCTACATTCACTAGCCGTGAGTTTGTAAACGTTTTATAAAGTACATCTGTCACTGGAGAGCCAACCTACGCGGAACCCTCTCCAAACATCAGAGACCCCTCTTTTGATTTAATTCCCGTTTGTTTAGTGACAGAGCCGCGATTAGAAGAACATTTAGACGATTACATTTTAACCGGATTGTGTGTTTCGCCCATTTTGTTGTTCACCCCTTTGAGTCGAAAGTCAATAATTAATCTGTCACAGTGACGCCGTTTGTGAAGTTCAACTAAGGGTGGTCGCACAGTCTAGCCGAGCCGAACGCGCCGAACTGTCAATTCAATAGAGATAATGTTGCTGACGTCAGAAGCGAGCCACATTTTCTGATTTTGAGCATTTTTTGTATAGAAAAATGACTGCGGCGCGTACGGCGCGGACAGTGTGCGATCAGGTTAAAGAAGACTTGAGGATTGAAATAATAAATTCCTTGTAAGTATGTTTATGTTTCCATTACGCCTCCATAATCTTGGAATAGATTGCGCGATGGGTAGACGACATCAAGAGGCAGCATAGATTTTGGATGCGTGAGGCACAGGACCGGAATGAATGGCGTAAATAGAGGGAGGTCTTTACCCAGCAGTGGGATGTTCATGACTGCAGATGATGATGATCTACAAATTTTTTCATTTTGGAGAAGGGCCATTTCAAAAGTACCCTAAACCGACGAGCATGTATGAAGAATGTAATGAGAGTGAATGAGGCGAAAGTTCTGTGTCAGGATCGTAGCGAGTGGAGATCCGTGGTCTCTGCCTACCCCTTTGGGAAAGAGGCGTGACTTTATGTATGTATGTTTATTTTTTCGAAGTTTCTGAGTGACTTGATCAGGGAGAATGTTTCCAAGGCGCTATAGACATTATCTCTTATCAAATTACTATTCATCCTTTGAAGACGTCTAAGTAAAGTAAGTAAGTTCGCATGAGTCAGGGGCCAACTCTGGTGACGGAGTTTTTAGGCCGCCTTAAGGCCTCCGTCATGGCTTAAGACGTCTAAGGACTACTCCTTAAACGTTTTCAAAGGATTACTCTCTGACTACTCAGAGCAACATTATCTCGATACATGCTAGATGAAGATAAAAGTTGAGGAAGCATTGGCATTCAAGTCCCGCCAGTGAGCCGTAAACATGCGAAAGTTTAGCGCGGCCGCGGCACGTCCGCTCGGCCCGCTGCTCAAACTCATCTGACGGCAAAAACTGGTGTTGCCTGCTCAAATAATGTTATGGCTAGTTATGTCGAAATCTATGCTTGATTGAAGTTTTCGTTTCCATGTCTAGCTAGATGGTCATCTCACCTATCTAATTATAGGTAAATCAACTGTAAATATGAATCGTATAACGAAGTAGTGTAGCTTAAACTAATGAATTTGTAACTAAAATAATGATAAAATGTTTATCGACCTTTTCTTCATTTACTAATTGAATGTTAACATAAGAAAATAACTTCAGTATCTATTCGTAATCGAATGTATCGCTAGTTCTAGCAAATAAGGGTGCAAGTTGGCAACAGTGATAAAAACAAGTGAGTGACTCTATTCTCGTAGGAGGGGCTTTTCTTGCAACTAACCAATAACGCATCAGAATCGTCAGCTATCTTCGTCTGATCTGCATTCTGTCTCGCTCTAATTCGTAGATTACCGTACTCAATTCTTCATATCGGTAGGTTGATTTTTTATGGCAATTTCAAAGTTGGAGCTATTGAGCTCGCGGGAATATGGCGAGATAGAGTTTTAAATGAGGGATTTTTAAATCGAGCTTTTGTTTTGATTGAACATTTATTTTCATTTAATTTTATAAAACCTGTTCATATACCTGAAACCAACTTATATTATTGGCGAATAGATAAATGACTAGTATCTTTTCTAATATTGATAACTAAGTTTAATTAATGTGTTTGCTACTAAGTTTACAGATTAAGTTCAAAAATACTTAAAGTTTAATAGTGTACCTTCCAGGAGCCTCCGACCATCCAGTGGGAACTCAATTTAACATCCCAACGATTAGTAACGGTTTTATAACTCATCCAATTTATATTTAATATTTATAATCCATAAATACCTTGGAGCTAATAAAATAATGTGTCTAATCCTAGCCTCTATCACGGTGGGATAGGGTCGAGTTTAGTGTGATTTAGTATGAAAGGCAAACGTCAATATGTTAGTGTATAATAAACCGATGATAAAATCAGACAAAGCAAAGGTGTCGGCTAATTTGACAGGGGTTGGATGGGAAGCTGTGGGGTGTGGTGCGAGTGCCGGCGAGGCGGGGAGCGGAGCGGGAAGCGGAGCGAGTGGAGCTTTTACTGAACTTACTCGCATGCTATTGATGATGGTTTTACGACTTTCTTTGAGTAAAATAATAAGTGACTTCTGTTTACCACACATTATGTATTACATTTATTTATTAGTCCTGACCCTAAACTTTTTTTAACACTAACTATGGCTACATAATTATTATTTTTATGCTACTCATGCATGAATTGGGACTCAAAAGAATAATTTAACTCATTTACCAATAGATGTCTGCCTGATTTTTTCGATTATCAAATATTTTTGGAATCACTAGTTGATAACCTAATGACCAAGTTTTATACCTTGGTAATTAGATTGCTTAAACTTGGTCATTGAAATCCATAATATTAATCTCGCCTGCACTTCAACCACACCTTTTTGACTTTGTACCGGCATCCGGCGGAAGGGGACGGTGCGTGCTGCGCGCGCGCATTGTGACTACAGCCTATTGTGATCCACTATCGGTTTCATGCCAAAGGCTATTCATTCATGTTTATTTGCGAAAATGTAGATTGTTAACCTATAAAGGTAAGATGCACTTACCTAATATTATAAACGAAATAGGTGAATGTAGTTAAATCACACGATGAGACATTTTTAATGAGGTTAAAAACATATAGGGTAAAACCGAGACTGAATTTTAGGTATTTAAAAAAACAGTGAGGTTATTTTATGTGGCTTCTCGTTTGCCTTGTCAAGCTACGTGGGATCAGCACTCTGCCACTGCCATAGTCGAAATCTAACTTTTTCAAATTTTTCTTTGCTTTTGTGAAATTATTGATATGTGCCAAACTGTCAATTCAATAGAGAAAATAGCAGCATTTTCTGTCACAATTTTTTTAATGAAAAATGACTGCGGCGCGTATGGCGCGGACATAATATGTGCGATCAGCTTTATTGTAATTCGTTTTTTAGTAAGTTACTTCACACTAGATCATCTAGACACAGGTGCATGTTTTTTAGATAAACTTTTCTATTTTGAGAAATTCATCAACATATAGTCTCAACCTAGACTCTATAAGTCAGTTAGCAATACAGTAATTTGTTTAAGTATGAGATAGTTTGAATGGAACCCCTTCCTAAGCATTTACGACGCCGCCAGAGGGGAGCCATTTTGAATTGCATTGTATTGGATCAAAAAGGGTATTAAAATGTTGTGGTGCGTTCATTTTGAACCCCTAATGATATGATCCGGATGTGATAAAAACTGTTTTTATTTTGGTTTAAAAATAGATTGAGGATGATGGATGTGGTCAAGATTTTGGAATTGGATTTACTGAAATATTATTTTAAAACTGATGATATTTTTAAAGAGTTGAGTAGATTGATGTTTTTTTTATTTGTATTTAATGAGCCCTCTACATATTTGCAGATGATAGACGAATGCCGACGTTCACGAACGTGTAGAGGGCCTCATCGCCTATAACAAATACCTACTATAACAAGTAATAGTTCGGCGATTAGTTCGGCGAATGTATAAGAGTTAGGAAATCCTGTCCAAATTCCTAAATTAACCTCTTGAATTATTAGCTTGTGACAAACACCACACATTTAAAACCCATAGGTCGATTTATTTATTGAACTAGATCCCAAGTCCATTTTTGCTTGAAACTTCACGATTGCAAAACTTTATAAGTACCAAGATTCATAATGCTCTTTTAAATGTCTCAAAATATTAAAAAAAATGGCATTTAAATCTATATTTAGATGGTTTACCTATACATCATCAGGAGGCAATCCATATGCTTACACTCAACGGGACACTGTAGCGCCTGGGACATTATTTGAGATAGAATTGGCTTGACCATCACCATCATCTCTCAAAAAAATCTATGAATATTATCAGTATATTTAATAAATCTAAGTTTGCTTCGTAAAATTTTGAGCTTATATTATCAGAATCTTAAATTATTTAAGGTCGATTAAAAAACTACCACCCTAAAACAAATAGCGCGTAAAATCTTCACAATTCATCACAATTAACAGCCAGCGATCATAAAAGACGCTCCTGGCAGATGCAGCTTAATGGCTTATTGTATGGGTGTTATTTCTGGCGAATCGAGTGCCATTATACAGCCTTGTCAATTAATACTGTATTTGTCACATAAATTATGGGATACAAATGACTTGAGATCCTTCCGGTAGAGCTGGGACAACGCATAACGGATTGTATTCACATACATTATTTATTGCTTTCTGAATGTGTCAATTGTCAGTTTTTTTTTTAAACGATTTAACAGTTGTATGAGACAAAATTAAATAATTATAATGAATAAGTTTTCAAAATGCGATAAGTATGTTAATTATTTTTAAATTTTTCCAAAAAACTGTGTTAATTTAAACGAGCGCAGTGTCTTGGCAAAAGAAAAAGTAACCTTCACACAATGCTACAATATCATAAATTAAACTTTTTTTTACTTTAAATTAAAAACCCAAAAAGCAATCTCAGTGCTCGTAAAATAGTTTCATTTGTCCCACATCTGATAATGCCTTGATAACAGCCGGATAATTTTAACAATAAAATATTAAAAGGTAATCACATTACAAAATAAACTGTACCATTGGGCTTATTATTCGAAACACAATAGTTTTTAGCGGTGGGGCAGACGGGGTCCGCCGGGGGGGAGGGGGGCACCGCAAAAACTGCACCCGACTTAATTATAAAGAGACAAGAAGCGCCATTAAATAGCGATTCGTTAAATCTACGCTCTCGTGTTAACACCACATGTCTCCCGTCCTGCTCGCTCTCACCTGAGATAGAACGAGAGGAGCGTACATCTCGAGTGACGGCCGGTGAGGGGCGGCGTCGCCGATATAAGGTTTAGATTGACTGGGCGTTCTCTATTCAACCGTTTTTTTTTGTTCGCGAAGCGTTCGGGAGCTTTTCATTTGGTGTCGGGCCGTGATCGCGAGCACTCGTCCGGTAACGACCGTGTAATTTGCAATGTTTTAATCGGATACGTGCAGTGATAACAATGTCGGATCTGCGGGGGTCGTCGCCTCTGTCGCGGGGGTCTCTGGAGAGCGGGTTCGGGGCTCCGCTGGCCGCGCTGAGTTCGTTCGCGGAGCAGCCGCCGCCGGCACCGAACCCGCACGGCATCGACCACATCCTGTCACGTCCGGCGGGCGCGGTGGGAGCGGGGCTGCTGGCGCCGCGGCTCTCGCTGGCGGCGGCGGCGGCCGGCATGGCGCACTACCTGCAGCACAAGCCGCTCTACTGGCCCGGCTTCCAGGGACTCGTCTCCAACCCCATGGCCTGGAGGGACCGCTTGCAGTCCAGTGAGTCTATCATACCTTGTCACTTCTTTGTAAAATTTGATTAGCGTTTGGAGCAATTTGTTGCACAAAAACACTGATTTGATGCCTTTTTTTAAGTCCTAGACACGAACCTTTTATTAGGTAGTTGTAGATACACCTTTTTTTTCTTAGGTCTAATTTTGTGCTCGACTATTAGGCCGTTTGAGTTATACTCCTATGAGACCTAAAGTTCAATATAAATGACCGGGTTTATGTATGATATTTTTTGTATATTTCCATTCTTTTACAAAGAGAATATTCACACTTCAGCCTGGACCTGATTAAATATGAGCCGAAGTGTAGGTAATCCAATAAGTAAGTTAAGATCAAGTATTCATATATCTTCCTACTTTATGAAATGCGCCTAGTTATACTAAATATTTTTTAGGCATAAGAACACTTAATAATTAATAACAAAGTTACTAATATTTTTATAATTATATAGTCTTATAAAACCACTCTGAATAAATCTCAACAATATTTTTACCGTAAAATCTCAAGAAGTGCTTACAAAAGACTTCAACGCGCTTGAAGTGCATTAAATCTGTATTTAATTGTTTTCATTCTTTTATCATTTAAGTGTTTTAAAACAATTTAGGTTTGAAGTTAAAATAAAATGAATTACTCGAACTATCGAATCAATGAAAATTATAACAACATGAGTTATTTTTAAAATTAAATAGAGAACTCTAATATAGACGCGTATCTTTTCAAAGCTAGATTTTAAAAAAGTGCAAAAAATTCTTAAAATAAACTAAGTTGAGTGTGTAAAACTACGGTTTAGTGAAATTCAGTGTTATTGATGAGGTTTATGTTTAATCATCTACAAAAATTTAATATTTAGTTGAGCTTATTGCTCTATATTTTTCTGATTACGTACGCTACTAATATTAAATGTAATTAACGCCTAAATCATCTGTGATAGATGAATATGAATAGGTGATGATGAATATTAGGTAATAATTATTTCTTACTAGCTGTGTTCCCGCGGTGTAACCCGCGGTCCCTCGGGATTTATTCGGGATAAAAAGTAGCCTATGTCCGTCCCTGGGATACAACCTTTATCCATGCCAATTTTCAGCCTAATCTGTTCAGTGGTTTGGGCGTAAAAAGGTAACAAACAGACAGACAGAGTTGCTTTCACATTTATAATATTAGTATGGACTAGGTTCTAATTTTATATTACTAATATTAATTATTAGCATTGCCATTCAGCGTGGCAATGCCGCCAGTGTTTTGGGCACGCTTCCGACTGGCAGTGACCTGGATCAGTTGAGCTATCTATAGATCGTTTTTACGACGATCCTTAGATAGCTTGACTGATTCTATTGTATTTTGTAATTTTTTGTATTGTAGTAGCTTAGTTTCTGTAACTAATATTATAAATCTGTAAGTTTGTTAGTATGTTTGTGTGAAAATCATGCATAGCCATAATTGTAGGTACTTATAGCCTTGAATATAGGCATAGTTATAGACTATTTAAAATGTTGGTACACCATAAACAAAGCTGTGGACGGAATCTAGTTTAAAACTTTTTAAAGAAATGCATGCAATAAACATGACTTCCGTAAGTCATAAATAAAATGACCACATTCAAACTCAGCACAAGGATCCCATTTTTTTTAATGTTCTTTGAATAGCCGTCGGTCTTTCGGCATCGTAACTATTGAGCATAGAATAACGAATACATTTTTGTATAAAATAAATAATTAGTTTTATCCTGACTTTAATAAAACTAGTTGGTAAGATTTAGTTTAACTAGTTCTAGGTTGAATTTGGGCGTAGGTATTTACTTTAATAATAATCCTATGTAATTTATCGTGTTTAAACTAAATATAAACAATATATAAATGAATAATTCATACAGCATCATCTAGCATCAAAGTAAACAGAACTTCTGTTATGTGAAACATTTCTTTCATACAACTTAATATAACTTTTTTTGTTGAAATATTTTATGTTGAAAAAACCTCCCAAACCTTATATTATATAACAACAATTAAACAAGAAACTGAAACAACAAATAGGTTTTCCCGTCGGCTCGGCTCCCGACGGGCGCGTGTTACGGTTACAATCACGTACTACGTTGCCGTAACTACGCTGTCAGTAATAGGGTTATGGCTTGTTTCTTGGAGATTTGGCATTTTGGGTTCTGTTCTTATATTTATACAGCCTTACTAATACGGTATATAAAGTTATCACATGTATAAACTAAAGATTAGTATGGTTTCTTAGCCTAGCTGGAATAAATTTATATCACGTCTATAAGTAAGGCTGATAAAGTTTGAGTGGTTCCTATACTTATTATATTTAAATTTTTAATAAACTGGCCTAGGTATGAGAAATTCCAAATAAATAAGTTTATAATCCCTAAGCTGATCAAATAACTATTTTAATCACCGACATTATTTCAACCAAATGACAATATTACTCGTATTAATGATAATAATATATTTAATTATTTTCTCTCACAAATATATATAAATAAATAAATAAATAATGCTGGACTTTTTCACACAGCATCATCTAGCCCCAAAGTAAGCAGAGCTTGTGTTATGGATACTAAGATGACTGATATACTATTTATATACTTTTTGTTTTGGGCCGCCAGTGTTTTGGGCACGCTTCCGACTGGCAGTGACCTGGATCAGTTGAGCTATCTATAGATCGTTTTTACGACGATCCTTAGATAACTTGACTGATTCTATTGTATTTTGTAATTTTATGTACATATTGTAGTAGCTTAGTTTCTTTTTGTTTGTAAATACATACATATTATACATAGAAACACCCAGACCCGAGACAAATATTTGTAGATCATACAAACATTGGTCCCGCCGCGGGGATCGAACCCGCAACCTTTTGCGTCGCATATATTGGCAAGGTTTAAGATTTTTCTTCTTTTTATCGGTATTATGGTATATTTTTTAAGATTTTGCACTAAATATACATAAACTATTTATGCTCAGACTGCAAGTTATAGTCAATCTTATTTTTAATTGTCTTATTTAAGCCATATCCACAGTATATTCATCATTTTCATCACATTTGATACTAAAAATGACATCGTATGTGTTTGTCCCTCGTAGATACGCTATCTTGTAATATAGCTAGTAACAATACCGCCACTTCACGCGATACCCATAAAACTAATTACATTTTACGCTGATATTGTTCTAAGTAGGTTTGGATAAACACCATTTTATAACGCATTATTATGGTATAAAACTTACAATAAATATGAAAAAGTTTGCAATTAGGCTGTAGAGTAGAATCAACTGGCTTAGTACATTCAAAGTCTAGTTTGATTGACACTAAACAGAACAACTAATAAAAATCCCACTGAAAGGTTGTGAATTTGTTTAGATGTTTGGATAATTGGATGTTTGTATGTATATATTTCAATCACGCCTAAACCAGTGAACCGATTTGGATGAAACTTGGTAGGTATAGGCGTAGATAGTGACCTGGAATAGAAGCTATTCAAAATATTGGTACCATTCGGATAAAGCCGCGCGCAGAAGCTAGTATTAAAATAAAAGAGAAAAAAAAATCAGGAAGGTTGTGTCTTATTATTTCCTTCATGTTTCTAGGTGATAGGTGCGTAAATGTATCTCATTGAATACGTCATAGTTTTTTTAGGTACAAAACTAAAACAAACTACACAACTACAAAAAAAGGGCAACGCGACCAGCGTTGCGTTGCTGTTGCAGTTGCCCTCAACGAAGTAAAATTGTGCCCTTTGCTCTAGATAGATATAGGTATTCTGTGATGCTCAACTATCCATGTTTTATTAGACATGGCTGGCGAAGTGTGTCGCACAGGTTTTTAATATTTCATTTCAATACACTGTTTTTCAATATCATTCAATAAAAGGATCAATTTTCCGGGATCAGTTCGACAAGCGACTATCATAATCCAGCAAAATTTGATTATACTATCGAATCTATCGGAAACATGAATTAATTCGCTTTGTCACAGGCCACGGATTTTAATAAAGGCCTATCGGTACTTATTGACTATCTATGATAAGCTATCTATAGATAGGATCAACTAATAATGTGTAATAAGTGTGTAAGCCGGCGTTCACACCGCAAATGAAGTGTGTTTCGGCTTTATTTTATCATAATAAATCTAATTTGACATCGATTTCAAAAAAATATGTGAAGTTTTATTAATCCGAATGTTATTTAATATAATTTGTATATTTTGATGATATTTTATGCTTTTTAAAGAATTCACTCAGTGAACAAACTATAATGACATACGAGTATAATGTCTGCCTACTCCATAAATACTTCCACTATACATATACGCCTGCAGTAAAATGTCTACAAGTTTTGATGTAATGGCACTGAATTATGGCACATTCAAGTTATCCAAATATTTCAAATAATTTAAAACTATTTTTAGAGTGCCTACATCTTTGCAATAAGGTATGCAACATCTTATTGTGGGCGACTACACCTACCTTAGAGATTCAGAAACAGATTATGATTTCATAAACTAGGCACTATTCAATTCACTGCTAACAAACTGCAAATCCATACAGTATCAAGTAGACTCATCTACTCGTATACCTACAACTACATACATATTATAAGACTGACCCCACTCTATTACACTCTCCTAATATCAGAATCAACAAAAACAGTTTAATAACAATGCGAGATATTAAAATCCCAAAACCATTGGAGCATTTGCGAGGCATTTTGAAATTATTAATTAGTTAGGGAGGTTGCGGTCGTCCGAATGAACTGGGACATATTTTTTTAATTACGGCCCCACCCTGGTGGGCGGCCGTGGGCGGGGGGGCGGTGGGGGGGGGGGGGGCTCCATATGTTACAGGGAATTAAAATTCCAGTTTTCGGATGCAGTTTTCAATTGGAGTTTTGTTTTGGGAGAGAAGTTATGATAGACTTTTTGCGAGGACCGGCCGCCAGTAAATTGGTTCGGTGTTCCCTTTTTTTATGGCTATTAGTCGAAAAGTTTGTTAGTTTCATATTAGAAGTGCAGTTTCCGGGCTTTTGTTTTAGTGTATTTTTAGGTGCCAATATAGGTCTGCACTGCAACCGAGAGAATTAATCACTTGTTGGAATTTGTCAATTGGTAGCTTTGCCTCCGCAGCTGTGGAAATGGTTGGATAGTATTTTACTGCACCACTAACAAGCGTACAGAAACATAATGAAAAAGCGCAACTAGACATGCAGACTGCGCATGCTAGACATCTCTAAAGCTAGCGTATCTATTGACCGTGTAGCCATTTTGTAAAAGCAAAATGAGGTCGTTCAAGTTCATGGTCAAGAATGAGTCGTTTTCAATGTTTGTACCAAAGAATTTATAAGAACACAACATCAAATCAATGGTTTGTACGTTACCTTCGCTAAATAAAGCTTAGGATCGCGGCCTGCCCTGTCACATAAAACGTTATGATGAAGACAGAAAAACAAGAATTCGACCAAACAGTAGGTACTATATTTTACTCTAGCGTCGATTTAGTCATGTGAAGTACAGTGCATAGAGTAGGTAATTGATCTAGTTCTGTATTGAACACAAACTCCAGCTCCCATCGAGTCAACATCGCACTATCCAATGTAATTTTTGTTCAAAGATCAGACAGATTTAATATGAAATATTTTCGCAAGCAAATTAATGTTTGTATCATTTCTTATTTGGTATTTTTTAATTTCCTTCTCAGATTTGTGACTTACATGTTGCAAGCATGTACGCGCGAATAAATACATAAAAAGAGCGAAATTCGCATTAAAACTCAAAAAACGTTACAAAACTCACCAACAATTAAGTTGCAGACTGCGTAACCGGCAATTACAGCTCGGTCAACATAAAACCTGCGCAATCGGGAACCTAATGAAATTAAATTAAGAATAACATAATTCCGCCCCGAGGGGGATCCCCCTTCTCCCTCCATCTTTGTTTTTCGGAATGAGGTGACGGTGCCGGCGTATTATTATGTTATGTTCATGCATTATTATGTTATGGCAGTTCTTGTTTTGATTGTTTGGAAAATGATGTTTTTGTGTGAGCGTGTTTGATAGTTTTACGGCGGAGGCTGGCTAAGTGATATTTATTCATCTTTTGATAAGACGAGGGATGGAGATGTTTTCGGAGTTTGCGTCGCCATGACGCCGATGTTTCTTTGATGTTGTAAGGAACTATGAATGGAGTTGGAAGTTCATTTCGAGACAAATCAGGTTGTACTTTTAGGTTAAGTTACAGTAGCTTGGATAACCTATTTATTCATTTGAAAATTAACTAACGAATACCTATCTACACTGAATGTGAAGATTAGCTAGTTTGGCTGAGTAGATCCTTTACTCTTTATTCAACTTAAATATTTATCTCGGGTCTGGGTGTTTCTATGTATAATATGTATGTATTTTCAAACAAAAAGTATATAAGTAGTATATCAGTTATCTGGTTCCCATAGTATAAGCTATGCTTAGTTTGGGGCTAGATGATTCTGTGTGAAAATGTCCAGCATTATTTATTTATTTATAACTGTTTGGGTCAAATTCCAGTCGAGCCACGGTTCTTCTCGCTGTCATCTCTATGTTAAGTGGCTCAGTTGGTCGGTGCATGGGCATGTATCGGTCAGTCACCTTCAAATGCTACAAGGTTCTTCAATTGAGAGCTTTAATCAAAACTTGGTGTAATTTTTGGAATACATTGTGTGACTGTGAGGTTTAACACTGAAGATTTACATAAATGTAATAGTTTTTTAAACGAAAAATAGAAAGTAAACATAATTTGAATGAATTAAGTCCGTTGCTGGCTCGCCGCCAAATGGAGCTCGATATTGTTCTGAGATTGATGGCTCATGGCTTGTTCAGGAACGATCGCTTTCCATCTCTTCATTACACATTGTCTTAAACTAGATATCTACTGAGATTCAATGTGTCATAATAATTATTCTTTTTCTGGTAAAATAACATTTTGAGGAATGCGTAAATACGGAACATGTGTGTCTGGTTAAAGAAAAATTGGACAAGCTTTGTCTTCTTGATTGTGCTTGAAATGAAGGAACATCTAATATTGTAAACTTATGAGTATACCCAAAGCTTACATAAAATATCAGCAAGTCCCAAATACCTGATCACACACTGTCCGCGCCGCACTCATTTTTCTATACAAAAAATGCTGATGACGTCAGAAAATGCGGCTCTCTTCTGACGTCAGCAGCATTTTCTCTATTGAATTGACAGTTGTGCAACCACCCTTAGACATCACTTGGAAATCTGATGGATCCTTGGGGTTATATTCACTCAGTCTTAGTCACATTTTTTTCATTAAAAGTATCGATACACTTTTCAGATTTGTTCTTAAAACTCTGTCTCCGGGGTTAGTCACTAGGTAAGTTTATATGAGTAAGTGGCCAACTGACTCAAACAAACTTTTATTTTGATAGCTAGTTCTATTAATATTGTTGTGATTGAGCAAAACATTGTCACTTTCATATAATCAGCTGGATATCTACAAACAAACAAATCACACCACATGTTAGATTCTCAATGTTGGTACAACACGATAAAGATCCCATATCGTAGCCATGACGCTACGACACATGCTACACATGTCGTAGCAGCGCTACGCCGTAGCACTACAATCAATACAATGAACACACAATGTTGTAGTGTTAGGACTAAGGGCTAGTTTACACTTGGAACTAAAATTTATATGACGGTGTGTAAATATGACCGTATGACACAAATGTGTCATATGATTTTAGAAGAAAATGAATGAGTACTTTATTCTTTCAAGAATAATCGTTTGTACCATATATTCTTACTTCAACGTTTAGGTAGATTATTTATAAGACAAAAAGGAAAAAATAAATAATAAATTTCCATCATAAATTCACATAATACTGAAATTTTTCGAAGAAGTATTAGTTGTTTCAGAGATTATCACATTACAGAAATAAAAACCAATAGAATGGTATAAATTATAACAAAAAATATGTACTTATGAAAAATATATGGTTTAAAACATAAAACACCGTGTACAGAAACAAGCCCTAACCTGTTATCTACACGACAGGTGTATCTGTCGTCGCCACATGGCACAGCTTCATTACGTCTTGTGCGCGCGCCCTTATCTGCGCGGCGTGTGTACGGCTGCCCTTATCTATAGTGATGTTATCTGTTTGTCGGTATGCCAAAGGGATCGTGAATTTTATAGTATTGAACTGAAAATAAACAAAACCGTATAGTCCCACTATTGTTCGTACCTATATGACACATCTGAATGTTTGGGCCAAAACACCAAATTGCGATTCTTGACCTAATAGAAAAGAAGTGTTGGAATATTTAATATTGGGTTCAGGTTATTAAGTAGTGACACGACCAGAAGAAGAAGAACACTTGACTCATAAAATCTTTTTTAGTCTTGAAAAATAAGCTAAGACATTTCCATCCTTATTCTCAGCAACTCATCACAAACGAAGCATATTCAGTCGGCGCACACCGCTCGTGTGTAAACGTCCTTATTATCATTATCTAGCAGGTGCGATGTCTTCATTATGTCGTGTGTAGGGGCCCTAACATGTTCTACGATTATTGGTTGTTCTTACGCGCGCACTGAATACTGAAGGCTTTAGGGGAGTTGAACTTTACTGCCTTTTTACCTTAGAAATAAGATACCTAACTATAGACAATACATAACTACATTTTAGTTTCACCATCAGAGGTAGCTACTTTAAAGTGGTTGTTACACAAGGAGAGTTTCTCGCATGCGAGCGGCGATTTCTTCTAGGCAATAATATGGTCGCCTAGTGTAAACAAATGCTTCGAGCCTCGCCTCTCGAATACGATTCTCGCTATTTCAGCTTTCTACTAAAAGTCTTTACGAGTTTCTGTCAAAATGTAAATAACCGCAGGCGAGACTCGAATGGCGAGTTTTGCCGAGGCTCGGCAAAACAAAATCGCATAAGATTTTTCGCTGCTCGCGTGCGAGAACGACGACCTCTGTGGCGCAGTGGGTAAACGCCCGCTTGGGATGCAGAAGGTTGCGGGTTCGATTCCCGCCGCGGGATAAATGTTTGTATGATCTGCAAATATTTATTTCGGGTCTGGGTGTTTCTAAGTATAATATGTATGTATTTACAAACAAAAAAGTATATAAGTAGTATATCAGTTCTCTGGTTCCCATAGTACAAGCTTTGCTTAGTTTGGGGCTAGATGAGGCTGTATGAAATGTCCAGCAGTATTTATAAAAAAAGAAACTCTTCTTCTGTAACAGTCGCTATAAGGACAGAAAATATATAAGCGAACCTAGGAGACATAGCACATGTTCGTACAAGTTGAAATCGCATCGTGTAAACTCACCTTTACGACTTAGAATAATTTTAGATTCTACTTTTGTTCCTTTTCAACGCTGTAGTGCTGTAGCGATGTAGTTGTCAACCAATACTATGAAGAGCCGTGACTACCGGTTTGTAGCCAAGCTTTCTTTAAGGGAATCGTCCTCTTCTAACATACCAACGCCTTTTCGCCAATGCCACAGAACAATGTTCCAAGTAATTTGTACCTTTAACTAAACTTGTCATGTTAGCCATAATATATAAAAGGACCCGTTTCATAAGCTTAGAGTTTTCTACACTTGCTGGTAACAAAACTATTTGCATTATTTGAGTTGGCCACTAACTCAAGGATAATAGGATATGTTATGGCAATACCTAACATTATAGCACTAGTCCTTCTTGGTAAAGGTGCATTTACACGATGCGATATCGTATCGCACGGCAAATTTTCACGTGAAACGCTCATCGTATGCGATTTGTAATAGCGCGATACTCGTCGGTATGTTCAATCGGCGGGGCTTAGCAAATCGTACGAAAAATCGCATCGTGTAAATGCACCTAAGAATCATATATACATCTACCAAAAATTTTATTTTATTTGTCATAAAAAAATATATAACCGAATTCACGACTGTATTCCATGAGGTAGACCTTCTTTTGCTTGTTTTGCATGCTTTTTGAGTAAACATGTTTAACCAGCACGTGTAGAAGCCTGCAGCCAGTTCCTTGACAGACAACTTGAGCCACATTGAGGAACTTTGTCAAACATAAACCGCGTCTCCCCGCGGAGGCATAACAATTAAAACAAAACTTGTTTTCACATGTTCTTTGAAATTTCGCAAATGCTCGGTTTCACCCCATCTTCCCCCCTTCCCCTGGGGAGGGGAGATTTATTTGTGGATGATGGAGCGCAGATTTCTGCTATGTTGTGGAATTAGGTGGAATATGGAATGTGACTGTGGGTAAGTTACTTAGACTATAATTCTAACCAAAAAGGTTGAAAGAAAAGAAAAATACAGAACTACTAAAACTCAAAAACAATTTGTCCTACAACGAGAATCAAACTTGCAGCTCATACTTTTCTTACCCACACCAAGGTCGATATCTTTCATCATCATCATTGGCCTTTTTCCATCTACTAGAGATGATTTAGGTGGCGTCAGTCTGTTCAGGTTACACTACAATTTTGGGGCGAGCATTTTCTTTCATGGCTGAAAAGGGCTATACGATAACTTTATGAGACTAAAATGCAAACATGTTAAGATCGCCTAAGTTAATGAATTCATACGCACGGCAATAATCATAATCAAAGACAGTCCCACAAACATAATTCCAACTTGTTGACAAAACTCCGACCGAACAATGAAAATTGTGAAACCCTTCGCAAATCCCTGCGTAGCCCCCTCACCCCCCCACAGGGGTACAACCCCCTCTAACGACCCTGGACACTCAACAAAACTCTGAACACCGTATGTTATACGCAGACGCTACAGAGACCTATTTTCATCGACTTTAAGGAAAGGAGGAAGTTTTATAATGGATTCCGTTTTTTTTATTGTCTGTTCACCGATCTTCGTCAAAAAAAGGCTTTTTTTAATATTTTTATGTTTTTTTTTTAATAAAGTAGGTCAGCATTTGACCTCACTCGACCTCACGTTAAGCAGCTTACCTAGAATGAACTTATTTACTCTTGATTTGAAGACCTCTATATTGTTGTGTTTCAACGGACGACCTAAGTTGAGCATTACATTTGATAAGAATTTTATGATAATTGCGAGAATGTGTGACTTAAATAGATACCTTAATAATAAATACCTAGTTAATAAGTAATTTAAATTTGCATGCCGACGATAAGGTAAGAAAGTATTGGAACTTTCCTCACTACTATTAAGACCAACAATGTACATACTTTCTGGCAAATAAATGATTTGATTTGATTTGATTTGATTCAAAGATCACACACAGAGGTGGTCTCATATAAATAAGACTGAGGAGTTAATTTTCCATGACACTTAGAAAACCTCAACCTTTTTTGTATCGTAGTCCATCATTGAAGTCAATCTTTTATAAAAAAATTACTGTCCCACAGCTGGGCAAAGGTCTCTCAAAGTATTCTTATAAACATATCTAAATTATTCTAAACGCGCATCTATTCTTCATCTATAATGATATGTGGTTTCACGGTTTTCTCAAAAGAACGCATAGAGAACTCGAGGGGCAGGGAGTCTATTTTTGCGGGGGGAAGAGTGTCCATTCTACGTTGTACTATAAGGTATTCTCTGTCCTGGCTCGATTTGTAGGGGTCTAACGGGGAGAGAAGGGGTTTTGTAACTATGTGCTTTTTAGATAAGGGGCTGGTTATGTGAGGGCATTTGGTACTTAATTTAGGAGATACGGACCGCGTCTTGCCTCCAACAATTAGGTGGGGAATGGGCTTTTGAGTGTCACACTGTGTAATTGTTGGTTTTAATGATAAAGATAAGGTGAATTGTTGTTTTTTTTGTGAACTAGTTTTTGATTTAGTGTGGTGGTTCCGTAGTTTTGAGTCACGAGATGTTTTTACAGTTAGCTCCCTCGCAGACTGCAGACTTTCTATCGGCCGATACTTGAGACGGAATATACTTCGGCTCGTAATGACTATGGAGAAGTATAGGCCGTCTCAACTATCGGCCGATAGAAAGTCTGCAGTCTGCGAGGAGGCTTACAGCTCTCTTGTAGTCTAGACTCATCCTACTAAAAGAATAAGACAAATGTTGAAGTAGGTAGGTATATGCCTATAAACTATGTAAATTCTGGTCAAGTGAGCATAATTTAGTTATTTTCAGTCTTTTTAAATCTGAAGCATATTCAGTCATTCAACAAAATGTCTTACGGCCTCTACACATTTGCCGAACTATTATTTGGATAGAAGACGACCGGCGATGAGGCCCTCTACACGTTCGTGACCGTCGGCATTCGTCTATCATCGGCAAATATGTAGTGTAGAGGGCCCATAATAGTGAGCAGACGAACCAATATCCCACTTGACCAGTAGATACTTATAAAATAGTTCATGTTACAATTTTCACGCAACAAAGTCCAAATAATAAAGTTGCAGCGGCCGTCACGTGGCGCATGCATTATGCACGAGTTGCACTAATATCACAACTCGTGACACTTCGCTGTATTATCTGTGGCCGAGCAGATGGCTTTAACTGTTTTCGCGAAAATATCGAATTGTAGAGGAGGAATATTTAACGAAGAGTTCCAGTTGGCACGAATACTTTTGTATTTGTAGGCAGTTTGCGATGATTTCCTAGATAATTGGAATTTGGATAGAGATTTTCTTCTAAACAGCCGTTTTAGGTCGTCCACGGTGTTGTTTATTTGATTTTCAATTTCAATTCAATTCAATTCATTCAATTTCAATTTATGAATTCGAATTCGATCCCCGCCGCGGGATAAATGTTTGTATGATCTGCAAACATTTATCTCGGGTCTGGGTGTTTCTATGTATAATATGTATGTATTTAGAAACAAAAAGTATGTAGTATATCAGTTATCTGGTTCCCATAGTACAAGCTTTGGTTAGTTTGGGGCTAGATGATGCTGTGTGAAATGTCCAAAATGTTCCCATAGTACAAGCTTTGGTTAGTTTGGGGCTAGATGATGCTGTGTGAAATGTCCAGCATTATTTATTTATTTATTTAATTGAATTGAAATTGAAAATCAAATAAACAACATCATTGTTTATTTGATTTTGAAACAGCATACATTTATTAAATCAATTATTTCCATAGGGGTAGGCAGACAGGTACTTTCTACAAATTCCAAGTCTTTCTACAATTCACCTCTTTGGTTATTGTTAAAAGAAAATAAACCTAAGGGCCGTTATTAATAAACGTGGTGTAAAGTTACTACCGGTGTAACATAGGAGTAACCATACAAATTGTTGAGTTTAAACCTGTCGTAACTTTACACCACGTTTATTAATAGCGGCCTAGAAGAATACTTATATCAGTGAATTGGTATACTACTTGCAGTAATATAAATAAGTTCTAAGAAAGAATATACCCATACCAATCCGTTTTATTTGCGTTTGTCACCGACTCTAGTCTACATTGTAATTTTCAAACGTTAGTATAAACTACACACATTGCTTTATTTTACTAAACATTACCGGCTGTATATCACGCAGTTCTCTGTATCAGGAAACAGACAAAGCAATGTATATTAAAGTTACACAAACGCTACGCAATCACAATTCGTAACCGCAACTAAATATATCTCTTATCTCTGCGCAGTAAAGCTTAGAACAGTTTGGCAGAATAACTGTGCGGGTTGATATGGAATATGAACTGTAAGGTGGTTGTAATAAGGTAGAGTTTTGCATGAGTTTAATATTGTTTTCATGCGGTGGTCAATGTACCAAACATGGCTGACATTAGGTTTATAACGATTGTGTTAGTGAATAATTTGGCTATTTACTGTTTGGCTGCTATTAGTGTTATGGCTTTATTTCTGGCATTACCGTGCTTTTATCAACACTAGTTTATTTGATTGTCTCTACTATGCTACTTACTGTATGGATAAGGACTTAAGGACATTTTCTACTAAGTACTGCTAGCCCATATTTCTATTGTTAGGCAAAGGCCATTTAAAGGTTAAAAATAAAAGTAAAACCGAGTAAGGATTTATATTTACATACAAGGATTTGTATGAGAATATATAAAGTGCTATCTATGGTCCCTCAGGAATAGGTACTTAATTTTGGGATAAAAAGAAGTCTATGCATTAACCCAGGACTACCTCCAAAGTCATTTCAGTGTGAAGGATCTACAAAAAATCACCTGAGGCCATGGAGCAGATAAAAAAAAAGAAAAATACATTTTCAGCTATAACTGAATTTTAATGGGCTGATGATGAATATTTATATTTCCCATATGAAGTAGTAATAGGATACACTGCCCGACACAATGCCTTTATTTGCTTCAAGTACATTGCCATACTACAGCCTACAGTACAATCCTCGCCACAAATACGCGAGTAGGTACAGTCGCGACGCCATGCGGTGACGTCACGCCCCTGAGGTGCGTCGCAACGCATTTTCAATTCTCTATACATTGTTCTTTGTATATGGTACGGTTGGCAAATATGAGTTGATATTTGTTGAGTTTCAGATGGCTTTTAAAATCACTACTTTGTTACCAAGAGTAAGATAAGTGTTAAGACCAATACTTCGTTAAAATGTAAATTGGACCATGTTGTCTGAATAAATAATAATAATAAAAACTAATCTTGTAGAGAAACATTAAAATTAAAAAGTATAAGAAAGGAAAAACGTCACATTCAGTAAAAGGTGAAGACAAAATAAAGAGATGGTGACTAGAACGAGCTAGAAGGAATGTGATTTTTCACTAAAAAGTACAGTTTACGAAATAACTGCAATCAACTCAAAAATCAAAACAATACAGTTCTATTGTTGCACGTCAGCACACAGATTGTAGCTTCATCAAACCCTTTGACCATATTTCATTTCATTTTCAAAATATCCCCAAATCAAATAGACCGTCCGCGTTGGCAAATTCAATTTGGCAAAAACCATCGCGAATCATCCGCCTCCCTCTGGTTTTTTATCATTATTTTCATTTTCCGCCCCCTCTCCCCGGGGGCATTATGTCGGCGACTGTACCGCCGCTTCATCAAAACACTTTTATATGCGATGATATTATATCGTGGTTTTACGCCGGTTTTATAGATATCTTCGGGAAGATAGTCGCTGTGTCAGGGCACGCTTTATGGGGGTACATGTGCTTTCTGCTATTTACTATCGCTATGTTATGAAAATGTTATGTTGGATCTTAAATCTTATTACGTACCTACCTAACAAAGATATTTTGTATTGTACGTGCACAAGAATTGTAGATCAGATTTCTTTTAACCGAAGCTTTGGATAATGGACTTAACCAAATAAAATGAAAAATCTTGAAGATACCTTGCCTAGCAGTGGTAAGTACCTACACAGTACTAGTAAAAAAAAAGTAATAGAAAACTTGGTAATAAATAACAAATAAATAAATAATGCTGGACATTTTCACACAGCTTCATCTAGCCCCAAACTCAGCATAGCTTCTATGGGAACCAGATAACTGATATTAATAGGTATTAGGTATTTGCAGATCATATAAACCTTTATCCCGCGGCGGGGACCAAACCCGCAATCTTCTGCGTCACAAGCAGGCTTTCACCCACTGCGCAACAGAAGTCTTAAGTAATGTTTTTTATTTTACTATACAGTCAAGAATGATCTCCGGAATCACTGCGCTAAATAAATAAAGAAATTTAAATAGCTTTCTTTAGAACAAGCATCTTCTTTGCCGAAATACTGCAAAAGTTCACTTAAGTAATACACATAAATATTAATAATGTACGTAAGGTGACTTATAGCCCCGAGTACTAAACATATTGCTATTTATTTACTTACTGGTAGAAATATTACAGTTTATTATGTGCATGTTTTGAATTACTTACGTTTGTTTGTTATAAATGGCCCCGGTCGTTTAACTAGAATGCTTCATCCAATTTTTTATCAAAGAGGTTCAAAATTATGAGGTAAAAATATCAAAAATGAGGTTAGCTACAGGTGAGGGTACGCTAAAGGTTAATAACGGTATAGGCATTTAATATCATTGGTATAGAGTATCAATAAGTTAATTGTTTTATTTTAAGCATATATTTTTGTAAATAAGTCTTCAACTATGTAGACGTATAGACTCCATCAGATGATCGGATGTAATGTAGAGCGTAGAGCAAATAATCCAAGTCTATGTCCTCTTACAGTGTCAAACAACGCGCTGAGCGCATGCGCGGCTCAGCAGGCGATGGACAAGGATGGCAAGAAGAAGCACACGCGGCCCACCTTCAGCGGCCAGCAGATCTTCGCGCTGGAGAAGACCTTCGAGCAGACCAAGTACCTGGCGGGGCCCGAGCGCGCCAAGCTGGCTTACGCACTAGGCATGACTGAGTCACAAGTTAAGGTGAGTCTCTATGGCTTTAACAGGTCCTAAATTAATGCAAAATCGACAAGTTGATGCTGAAAATAGCGATAGAATAGAAATGATTATTGCAACTGGGCTAGGACCGCTGCTTTTGATTCAGCTATTTTCGCCATCACTTCTTTCATCTCCAAAACATGTATTTTATTGAAGTGAAAACTTCTTTAGGCGCGTTTGGCAGTTTAGAGCTGAGAATAAATTCTTGGATTCGCCTCGAAAAGGTCACGTGCGAGTCACGTAACTGCTCACTGACATGACACCGGGATATTAGTCATGTTTAGAACGTTTTTTTTATTACTAAGTACTTAAGGTGCGTCCAAATAAGAAAATTTCGCCGAACATGTTCTAATTAAATTAATTAAATTAAATTAAATAATATTAGCCTAAAAAATATATATAATAATAATAATCTAATGTGGACCCACCTTTTACACTATAGCATCAAAAAGTTTGTACCAAGTCAAAATCCAGCGATCATTTCGTCGATAGTAACAGACTCACACTGTCGTATAATCTCTAGTAACAGAAGAGTGTCCGTCTGACGCGCCGCGTAAGTGATTGACTTTTCAATCTGTGTAATCGGATTACTGCGCACCCGCGCCGGCCCACTCCATAACTGAGTTTAATTATTCGAATGTACTGTTCATTTACAGCTATTAGTGTGTAAGTGATATTATCACATTTGTCCCCACTTATACATTGCTTAGTATTTTGCTCTACGTAAAAATTCCTAGTTAAATGACTGTCAACTAAGAAATTGATATTAGATTATTGGTTTCCTTACAATTTGAAATTGCGAACTTCGAATATAAAGCCGAGAGTACCTACATTTACTCTGCCAATACGACTACCTACAGCATAAACTATATACCTAATCCAGACAATAAATACATATTTTATGAGTGCAATCACTACATCTTACAAACAACAATAGGTACAGTCATAAAACCAGTCATACTCAGAAGCATCCTCCATCTCAACAATCCGATAACTACCGAACTAAACATCTTTCAATTAATCCAAACACATAAAATAGGCGTAAAAAGGCGCAGTTTTATTCCAAACTAATTAGGGTGCGACCCTCGCTGCTCTCCCCAGCGGCCGCTGCTCGCTGCGCTCCCCACCGGACGCTGCTCGCTGCCCTCGCTAAACGGTTTTGGTGAGGGCCTTTGTACTGTTGTGACTGTCACTTGCGGGGGAATCATGGATTATGTAGTAGTCAACACACTCGTCTTTCACTTCTAATTACTGAGTCGAAAACAAATAAGTAAACTTATTTTCAAAATACAGATTTCAACGACAAACCGTGTCACGACTGTATCTCCATGGAACGCTAGTCGGATCTATAGGAAGTTCAAGATCTTTATAGATAATTATGGTAAACTCGTACCCTAGGGCCTAGAATCTGGGTACGAGTTTTTTACCATGTTTATTTAGTTACCAAATATTGTGTCAAAACTTGCCAATGTCTTATTCTAGGGCCACGAACATTCCCAGATTTACCAATATTTACAAGCCCATACTGAACTAAACATTATTTAAAAGAAATAAAGATCATTTTACAGTATATTATGAAAATTATAAGTGATACAGGGTAATATTGCGACTTTGCGAGAAGGACGGCACTCGCCCTTTTGTGGTCACGCCGTTTAAAGGGTATTCAATTGTTTCGGTACTTAGACGCTGATTCTACGATAGCTAATGGAATTTGGGCGCAGGTGATAACTCATTAAATATTTTAGGGCGAGTATATTTCTGTCTAATAACAACCTTTGAGTGCCAGAAATCATCATCTCAGCCCGGTGTCACCCACTGCTGGTTATAGGCCTCCTTTCGCTTTTGCCAGACTTTTCGGTCCTGTGCGTCCCTGATCCAGGTTTGCCCGCGACTTTTTCAATGTCATCGACCCAGAGCGCTTTTGGTCGACCCTGATTTCTACTGCATCCTCTATCAAGCAAATTCACACTTTGTTAGGATTTTTAGTGCTTGAAAAAAACATAAACCTACGATGACCTAGTTAGGTTTTCGTCATAGTTAAAGGTCATCAGACAATCAAATGTTTTTTTCCTAGCTATAAAGTAAGGGGCCTATGTTATTATCCTTTTTAAAACCCCAATTTAAAAGATACATAAAATCGCTTCCCTTATTGCTATCGATATGTTGTTCTTCGTCTCGTGTCACTAATCTTGAATAGGTGAGCACGATAAATTCTATTAAAAATATTATTCAAAAAATGTTGGATACGCAGAAAAAAGAGAATGTCTACCAAGCCTTAGGAACACGTCGCCATCTTTATTTTTTTCTTTGAAAAAAAATACAAGTCATAGTCATTATTATGTAACTCAAATATTTTTCAATGACAAAACCGTTTAAATGAAACATTTGCTAAGATGCACTTCGCCAAGTTAAGAATCATCAATAAGAGCCATTACTGCATCAGAGCGAGTTGGTTCGAGGGTGCAAATCATATTATACTAAGTGATGCTATGTAGGGCTGGCTTTAGGATCGGTTTAAACTGGGCAACTATCTCACAACATCATTCAATTATAGTCGGTCCATTTTAATAAGCCACATTTGACATTTCATCAAAATTTAACAACGTAACTTTGTACCGGCGGGCATAAAATACTACTATTTTATCGAAGTTAGTACTGCACAATTGCTTAACTTTTTTTCAATTGCGGTTAAATAATTTATTGTCTTAACGACAAAAGTAGGTAATTTTATGATTTATTTCCTTATTACACCATCCAAACATATTATGTTTCACAAAAATTTCTGTTTTCGAGAGAACTGAACGTTGTTACAATGTTGCGTCAGTAAACCCTTGTTCTCTTTTGACACTAGGTATGTTACCCAAAATAATCGAAATTTGAGAGTTAGAATCGAATGAAATGATTTCTCGTAAGAGAATATTTCACCTTTAATGATGACTAGCAAACCCAGCGAACTCCGTTTCGCCACCAGATTTTTCCTGAATTTTTTTTGCTATAAACCTCACGGAGCCCCAGACCTTTCAAAACCGTGGAAATCGGTTCGTGCGTTCTGGAGTTATAGCGTCAGGAAGGAAAACCCGACTTATTTTTATATAGTAGATGATGGCGCATTAAATACTTATTGTTTTTTTTTTTAAATAAACTTATTTATCCCGAAAAACGTTACTAAATACCAAAAAGTACTTATGTAAAAGGACAACGGGAATATCGCATAAAAACTTTTTTCTCTGTTTGAACCATAAACTTTTGAACAATTTTTATCAAAATAAATAAGTAATGGGGTTGTGACGCAGTCTTGATCGTTGTGCAAAGTGACTTTGCGTTCTTCGTGTGCTATTTTTTTCAGACCCGGTTTTTTTTAACTGATCTTACCTACTCTTAGTTTACGGTTTACCTGGCGATGAATTTTAATTCATGTGAATGAATCGATACGGACTTCGAACATAATCGAAGTTTTTAAGAAGGTCACCTCACTAGAAAGCTCAAACTGACAAACTTCAAATGTGGCCTATTAAGTTGGACCGACTATAATTCCAAGTTTTATACCCATAATACAAGCTCTACTTACTTTGAGGCTGGATGATAATGTGTGAAATGTCCAGCACTTTTTTATTTATTTATTCAAAAATGCTTTCCAACAAAATAAATACTTCAAATATATCATTTATACTTCGAATATATTAGCCTATGCGTTAATTCAGGGTATAAACTACCTATAACCAACGACTTTTATATGGTCCTTGCTAAATCAATTGCTAGCAACTTTTGTATCATCGTTTATTCGGGCCTAACAATTATTATTATGACGAGAGTTAAAGTTGCGGAGTAAATCAGGCGAAACGAGACTAATGGAAACGCAACTGTTGCGATGACGCGCGAATATAAAGTGACGGCCATAGCGAACTTGCCACGTGTGAAGAGGGACTTATGCTCTTAAAAGTGCTAAGTGATTCTCTGAAAAAATGTTTTCAAAAATATTTTTTGAGAAACCATCTGTAAAATGTTTTTGTGTTAGGACCAAATACGATGAGTTATAAAGAAAACAAATTTCAAATTTCAACATTTCATGAATTCATTTCTTTTGGTAAGGCCTAGAGTTGTCTTTTCATTTAGCCCCCTCACAGACTGCAGACTTTCTATCGGCCGATAGTTGAGACGGAATATAATTCGGCTCGTAATGTGTATGGAGAAGTATCAGCTCGTCTCAAGCCCCCGTAATATTAACATAAACAAATGAAAATAAATGATGTCACAGTTGGCTACAGGCCTGTAATTCTAAGAAGATACACCAATAACAAAAAAATAATTCACTACATTTTGCACAAATAACATCAGTTCAACAGTACAGTTATTAATTGTAACGAATTGTGCAATTTGTCGAAGTATTGTTAGCATTATTCACGGCCCAAGGCATTAAAAATCCCAGACTTTCTTCAAAGACATCCAAATGTTAAACGGTCACCCATCAAAAGATTTATCGAGCCTTGAACAGTAATAATCCTTTATACCGATAAATGCACATCACTTTCATTCACAAATTGAGCTCAAAAGGCAATGGTCTGTGAGGGGATCGATCACCCCAGCTTACCTTCAAATGCTACGCAATTTTGAACTTTATTCCGTTTGGATAAAGATAAGCACAGTGAATGCATAAATTGGCAGGCTCATTCAATTCCCCTACATGGTGTCATAGCTCATTTGGCATTTGATAAAATTAATCCAAAGAGAAGATTAACTTTGGGAGGGTCGTGTGTTTACACATGCGACGTTGCAGCGCAGCGGTGCAGCTCTCACCGAACAGTTGGTTTACGCTCAGAACAAATAATAATACACGAGGTAAGCTTATAATTATTGCATAAATCTACTGTAATGTTCAAACTATCACGATCTTGGAAAAAAACGAATGAAAACTAATAGACCTAATAAATAAAAATAAAATAAATATTGCTGGACTTTTTTCACACAGCATCATCTAGCCCCAAAGTAAGCAGAGCTTGTGTTATGGGTACTAAGATGACTGATATACTACTTGTATACTTTTTTTGTAAATACATACATATAATATGCTGTTTGCACTGACCCAGCTGTTCCCCAATCCACTGTGTAAAACGGCATAATGCAATTAAATTGTTGACTGCATTCAATAAGTATAATTTAGTGCAACGCGGATAATCAGGTTATATAAACTGTTTCGCAGTTGTCCATTCAATTATATTAATGTGTTGTGTATATTCCTGCTTATTGGGTAAAGTGCCGATAATTTCGTTAATTTTCACTTCAATTTATTTGTTACTAGCCGAGCCCCACAGCTTCCCTTGTAATATTAAAGGCATCTCAAGTTTTACACAAATCGGTCCTCTGTTGAAGGAGATTGAGAGACAAACCAAGGTACCTTAGATATCGGATGCATCATCATCATTTGCAGCTCAAATAATAGCCCACTGCTGGACATAAGCCTCCTCCCTCAAACGCTACTCTAATCGGCCCTGTGCTTTTCTCATCCATGTCTTTCCCACAATGGCCTCTATAACATCCACCCACCTGGCTGCTGGTCTGCCCCGGCTTATAGCGCTTCCCCTTGGATACCATTCAGTCAGAGCCTTACACCACCTGCCATCACCTAATTGGAGGCATAGACCGTAATATTGATAAAGGAAAAACCTATTAGCTCCGGAGAAAAAAAGTATACCTAATTATACTTATAATTTCAATTTTTTTTTCTATATTAATATTATAAAGAGGAAAGATATGTTTGAAATGAATAGGCTCCGAAACTACTGAACCGATTTGAAAAATTCTTTCACCAGTAGAATCCTACATTATCCCTGATCAACATAGGCTATATTTTATCCCAGGGAAGTGAAGTTTTCCCGAGGGATCGCGGGTAACACTGCGGCGGACAGCTAGTTGTGAAATAAAGCCATGACCAGACCAATTTCTATCATTGTATTAATCAATTAAGAAATGAATACGCTTTTCGAAAGTATTTCACAAGTTATGACTTTGTCATTGTCATAAAAATAAAAACATCAAATCCAAACACAAATCAATCAAAACTAAGTACTTTACATAATCCTTATTTAATTGCGGTTTTCGAATACATAATGACAATGTCCATAAAATATAGAAATCGATCATTAAAAAAATCATTTTCCAACGGAACTTTAATCGGAATAATAAAAATATAAAAACTATAATCCGATGGCATAATAATCTGTCTGTGTTGTGCCGGCGCTAAATTTTATAACGATTACAAATTGATATATTGTGGCTGTAATGTCAGCATGAAATAACCTTTTAATACCTACTGCATTGATTTAAATATTATTAAGCTGCTGCGCGTGGCTTCGATCGCGTGGTACGAACATTTTGAATAGCATATATGCTATTTCAGGTCACTATCTACGCCTATTCCAAGTTTCATCTAAATCGGTTCACTGGTTTAGGCGTGATTGAAACACATCCAAACATCTAAACAAATTCACAAACTTTCAGCTTTATTATATGAGTGGGATGACTTTAGGCATTATTAAATATGACTTTAGACAGACTTATGATGAATGTTCTAAGTAGTGAGTTTACAGTCTAGGTCTAGCCCTAGTCTAAAGATGCATTAACACGATGCGATTTGTCGTACCATTTGCAAAGCCCTGCCCGTTGAACGTACCGAAGAGCGCCGCGCTAACTATTCAATTTCAATTCAATTTTCAATTCAATTTATTCATAAAACTTAATTACATAAAATTACAACTATTATAAATAATTTACATCGAACCCCGCACTAGGCTAACTATGACAAATCGCAGACGTGAAAATTGCCATGCGATACGATATTTATGCGGTTGAAATCGCATCGTGTAGATGCACCTTAAGTCTAGCCTTGTTCTTCACAATGATGGGCTTCCTACTGTTCAGACAACTGCTAAATCTGTTGCTGTCTTTTTTCAAAGAACGACGAATACGCGACTTTTCCACACTATTTTTTTTATTACATGCGCAGTTTTTGAGATTTTCTCCTGAAAGTTCATACGACAACATTTTACGGTTGGTAAAAATAATAAATTTAACCCTTGTTGAACCCCCATTAAATTAAAATAATGAAATATACAATACAAGAATACAATTTTTTACGCTGCATTCTATCAGATTGAAATGCAAATTATTCATTGTAATGTGTCGTTATCATTGCTTTTATTGCTGCTGTAGAGCCTGTTGAATTAGTTGCGAGCCAGCAATGGTTGCTTCCCACGTATTTGATGCATGACTAAAATCAGAAGGTAATAAATGTCAAAAAGTATTTTTACCCGACTGCCAAGAAGGGTTGTTAAATTTGCTACCATTCATTTCAGCCTGGTATCACCCACTGCTGGGTATAGGCCTCCCTTCTTTTATGCCAGTCTCCTCTATCTTGCGCCTCTCGCGTCCCAACATTTCCTACGACCACTCACTATATCGTCGACCCAACGTGCTCTCGGACGACCTCGATTCCGGTGGTCCGATCTTGGCCACCATTCGGTCAAAGATTTACTCCACCGGCCATCACCACGTCTAGCCAGGTGTCCTGCCCAACTCCACTTGAGATTTATCGCTCTTTCGCCGACGTCAGAGATCTTGGTACGACGGCGGATCTCAGTATTTCGGACTCTATCTAAGAGAGTTATGCCGAGCATGGCTCGCTCCATGGCCCGTTGTGCCACTCGTATTCGGTGCACAGTCTCCTTAGTGAGCGTCCATGTCTCGGCACCGTAAGTCAAAACTGGGAGGACACACTGGTTATACAGACGGGTCTTCAGGCACTGTGGAATCTTTCTCGACCGGTAGACATCTTCGAGAAATTTGCTATACATGGTATATTTTTCTATTGAACAATATCATCTCTTGTTAACTAAATTAAACAAAAGATAAGTACCTAAGTTTCGATTGTTTTTATGACATAGTCAAAAATGCAAAACTATTTTGTATATGTACTTCTTATCCTGATCGCACACTCAACCGCGCCGTACGCGCCGCTGTAATTTTTCTTTATAAAAAATGCTGATGACGTCAGAAATGCGGCTTGCTTCTGACGTCAGCAGCATTTTCTCTATTGAATTGAGAGTTCGACGCGTTCGGCTCGCCTGGACTGTGCGACCACCCTTAGAATCACATAGTAATATTCATGCTTACAAATTATATTTTACAAAAGATCCAAATAAATGATTTATTTATTTATTATAACAGTTTTGATAGAAAGCTTACAGTAACACCAAAGCGCTAACTATCTAAGATTAAAACTTAAGTACATTCTCAAGGTGTTAAAAATAATGGAGAGATTGTCACTGAAAATGACGACATGTTGGACCTCATGCAAATAGGCATGATCATACTTTATTCGCAGTTTAAGCATACCTCTTAAAATTAAACAAAATCCAAGCATAATATTAGAGTTCCGCCCGCGCCAACACAAAACCCCACACTTCATAAAGACCATTTCGCAAACGCTCTCCTAATGACATCAAGATAAGAATAACGACACTTTAAACTCGTGTAGATAATATTGATACAAAAGGGGATGAAACCCCTCACTTACCCCTAAATCGAGCATATTAAATTATTGTGATGGATAGCGCTATGATTTAATTTTAATGTGTTTTGATAAAAATAAAGCGTTTATGCTTTTTATAATTCATTTTAGCATAATTGAAAAGTAATTTGGTTTGTGATGCGTAAAATGGGGATGCGTCTGAATACGAGATGAAGCGTGATTTTTACAAAGATAAGTAGTTTTTATGGACAATAATATACAATTTATATGGGAATGCAGTAGGACAGAGCTTAGAATATAATAATTACAATAAAAAACATAGCTTTTGATAGCAATTGTAATGTTGGGAAACCAAATCTTGGAGGGATAAAATTAGCGCATTGATTAAAAAACTACGCAGAATATGTATAAAACTTAATGATTAAATATATTTAGATTAAAAAAACCGACCTTTTGTTGGGTTTCAAGGAAGTTACTCAGTACTTGTAAGTGTTATTAACAATGTAAGTTCGTTTTAGCAAAAAATAAATTTGAAACAGAACCCTCCTGTTTTAGATCATGCCTCACTTGACGATTATTTTGACGCAAAAAAATGACACAACGTATTCTGATGGATCTTGTCATTACATTATGAAAGCATTTGCATCTATAGATGCATCAATTTTATTCCGCGGCATTTAACACGATTTCTATTATGAGCTTTTTGATTAATATTTAAAAGCAATGTTTGGAAGATGACCTATTAATATACACTGCTATTTTATAACTACTTACCAAAAAAATGTAAGGACAGTTGCAGCAGATGCAGAAAATTATATTAATGGCATGGTCAGAACTTTTGTTATTTAACTATCACAAAGTTATCGAGGATTGTAGTCAACCGCAACCGAACATAATTTTATGAAAACTGTACAAATAAGTACTACAGACAATCGCGTACAGACTCTCATTCGAACTATGTTCTCGTATCATCCCCAGTTAGTAAAACCACAGCTTTCATAAATCCATGTCTGACTCGTCTCGTCTCCTTTTGAGGTTATAACTTTTTCTCTTTTTTGAGTTTTAACTACATAAATGTGATCAGTAACAGACAACGAGACCATGTTTAAACCTTTTTTGGTAATTAAAAAATAGGGGTGTATAATCAGATAATTGCATAATATTAGAAACTTTTAATTGTGTAAATCTAAACGTAAAAATAGAAAACCAGCGTTTTCTATTCCATTGTTCTGCAATTGACACATTTTAAATTCTATTCAAACAGTATGGAAATCAAACGAAACAGTCATTGTCAACATACTATCATTTATCAAACCTGTCATTTGTTTTACAGATCCATTTGAACTGCTATTGACAAGAGTCGATGACGTATATCCGCCTAAATTCCCAGCTAAATCTATCCGACAGATTACATTGCCCTAACCTCAATTTACATTGTATTTTGAGCTTTAAAACTGTGGTTTTACATTCTAAATTTGAATTGTTCGTTTTGGGGTATAGAGGTAAAGTTTCATAGGATTTTCAGCTTTGTGTTGTGTGGGGTAAAGTTGGGATTATGTTGTGGGGTGAAGTGATCAATCGATTGTCCTGATGACAGGCCGAAGAGCCATAATCGATGCTCATTAGAGCTGACTGAATCGCTTCGGTGAAACATCTGCATTTCGCATATACTATGTTAATTAGTTTGATTGGAAAATTTATTGATGATGATCTCATTATGGCAGCCATGTTGGATTGTATTTCTTTTAATTTTTGAGACAAGGGTTAATGTGTCATTTATTTATAAGCAATAATATGGAGACAAAACAAGGATGCATTTGCTTGTGGAATCAGATTAAATCCATTGTAGTTGTTGAAGTGATAACTTCTTTAGGCGCGTTTGGCAGTTTTGAGATGAGAATAAATTCTTGGATTCGCCTCGAAAAAATCACGTGCGAATCAAGTGACTGCTCACTGACACCTACCAGAATCTAGTTCGTACTCGGTAAACTTTTACATTTTTAAAAGCTCATTTTATAACTAAACGGTCAAAGTCATTATCTTTCGATATTTTTTGATTTGTTGACGATTCAAAAAATACACTAGGCACCTAATTGTTTAGTACCTAGCTATTTTGCCAGTGAATGTAGCCTACGATTTTGAAAGTGACCGAGTGGAAAGTCGAAGCACTTCCTTCGCCAACGCAATCTGTACTGTTTCACTTGTCTAACACTAATCAGCCTTCTTTCTCAAGATCAATTCACCCCAAACAGTTTACACAGTACCAAAATAATTTATAGTCGATAAATAAGGCGAGCGCAAACGGTTGTCGACCGAACCCTAAAACAAGTCGTTAACGCAATTAGGGTTCCGTAGCCGCCCACAACACGCGCCTGGAGGAACTCACTGTCGCAGGATCGATGCCAACTCGTGTTCTTGGTTATAATGACGATATAGAGATTGTTTGTGTTGCTGAACTTTATCAAAAAGAGAATAGAGCATTATGAACGAATAACATCATTTTGGGTAAAATCACAGGACTGAAATGAATGGTGTAAACAGAGACAGTTAGTGGGATCAATTTTGTGTATGGTGTCTGCAACCATTAGTTGGGTTTTATTTTTTTGTCTGTATCTTTTTGGTTTTGTTTGGATTGATTATAATGACAGGGCCTCTATTTGTTTTGAATTTGGCATTAATCATGAGATCTAAACATAGAACAGTCATAGATAATTGTTTACTAGGTATACAATCAGATCCAATCACAGAATAAACATGATTTGTTCACTCCACCAACTATTGTTTGTCACCATAAGCATAATCTAAAATACTCTAACTAGACGCCCAATTCTTCGTAGAATCGAACTAAAACAAGCAACAGCTTATATTTATATTGTATGATAAAAAACAAAACAAACGCCACCCTGTCCACAAGCCATAATCCACGAAACCGTATAAACCAGAATGGCTTTTCAGATCATTCCTCAAAAATATTGGCGTCAACAACACCATACTACATGATCACAATAAGCTCACACAAACATATTTAAAATCAACCTTATCACTTGTGAATAGAGGTGGAAACAGCTTGAGAATTTTGAGCTACCTCATCATGATGCTGCACAAAAAAGTTTTAGACCTTATCATTGGGATGTTAGAGTTTGGAATTGGCTGTTTGGTGCCGCAGCTGAGGCCAGGGATAAGCCCGCGTGATAGAAAAGATCCGCGATGCAAATCTGTGAATGTTTTGAAGAAAACAATTTCATTTCTGATTATTTGTACCTCGGGGGAAATATGCGGGATCCGCTGCTTCAATAAGTTGAGAGTTTCCGCCTTCATTGCTTGTTCTGTCCATTCTTCGGACGATACTTTTAAGAGGATTTTTCAACTTAATACAGGTATTATTTATAAAAGCGTACCTATTTACCTTTTTTTATGTCATAGCATTCAAAAAACAAAATTGCTTACAGATAAAATCATTATATATGTCGGTACTCTAAATTCAAAGTCAAATTCAAAAAGCATTTACTCAGTAGGACCGCTGGGATCACTTTGAATCGTCTTAAAACTAGGTGATTTTAAACAATAAACAATAAATGATTTGATTTGATTTTACTCCTGTTCCTTCGCGACCAAAGCCGTGAAGATTATTCATTTAGAGAGTATGACCGCTAGGATCATTTTGAATAGGTGATTCTGTTGGTGTTCTTTCTCAGCAAATGCCGATATACAAGACGGTTTTTACCTATATAAAAGCATTAAACTCTAACTATACTCACATTTCAGTTACAGAGCTAAGCTTTTTCTATTATATTTCAATTACCTCAACATATAATTCCTCTCAACATATTGCCGATCAACATCGCCTCATACAAATCCATCTGTCACACAAACAAAGCTAAGGGTCGCCGCACACTATTGTCATGGTAATGGTGACGTCACGCCCACCACCAACTGCGGCCAACACTAATACTGTGTTTGTGATGTATCACTTACTAATTTGATTTACTTTTGAAAAGCTATTATGGTAACTAAACATTTTATTTTCATTGTTAAAAGTAGATGTTATTAATATATCCCTTTTATCAAATTATAAATAAATAAAGATGCTGGACCATTTATCACAGCATCATCTAGATGATATATTACTTACTTATATGCTTTTTGCTTAGTTTGGGGCTAGCCCCAAACTAAGCTTGTACAATGGGAACCAACTAACTGATATATTACTTACTTAAATACTTTTTTATTTGCAAATACATACATATAAACACCCAGACCCGAGATAAATATTTATAGGTCATACAAACATTTATCCCGCGGCGGGGATAGAACACGCATCCTTTTGCGTCCCAAGTGGGCTTTTACCCACTGCGCCACAGAGGTCGTAAAAAAATGGAAAAGTTTTTATGGTTAGTTTTAGAAACATATCAAATAGGAGCTGTTTTTAAAAGTAAATCATAAAAAAGCTTTTAAAACTGAGATCTTCTGTAATAGCTTACTTTTTCAGAAAGTATTTCATGCGACCTTCAAAAAGCCTAAAAACTTATTACTCTTACATTCTACACGTATCAGTATTTTTCATTTCATTCTCTCCAATCAGAGTGAATAAATTCCTCTCAACTCACACGTGAAGACACATACAAACCCTTAAACAATAGCAGCCTCCATAATATCCTGTGATTGATACAATGAAATCCCCCGTCGACACAACCATTTGCATTTTTATGTGCCCCCTCCCCGACCCTCCCCCACCCTCCCCCGTTCAAGATGGAGGTTTTATTCATACCTACAAGTTGATACATTTAGCGTGTTAGCTTATAAAGATGCTGGAGAAGAGATATCATTATGTGGAGATATCTCTACGAGTGCTTTAGTTTTTAAAGGTATATTTAAATAAGAATATTAAGATTTTACATATTGTGATGTAGGGAGATTTTAAGGATCTACGGATCGGAGCATTGATATTAACTTCGTATACTGGCACGCGTGACTGGCACTACTGTCACTGTGACTTGGATCAGTTGAGCTATCTAGAGATCGATTTGGACTGCAAACTTGCACATTGAAAGCCTGTGACTGGTTTGCGCAAAAGTGTCATTTGATTATAACGAGGACTTGAATAATTTTGTAATTTTTAAATTTTTAAACCACACTTCGGTATTTCATTGAGAAAATGAAAAGTTTAATCAAAATTTTCGATTCCGACGGCATTCGAACCGACAATCCTCCAAACTTTTCATTTTCTCGAGGACTTGAATGTCTAAATTTTGTTTTTACGAAAAAATGTTTACGAATGGATGTAGCTTCGATCAAATGAAGATATTTGATTGAAGGGATGTAGGCGTACCTAAAATGAAAAGGCAAAGTCGGCGGATCTCATTATACAATTTTAATTATCATTTTTTTTTTTTTTTTTTTTCTAACCTATGCCGTCCCACTGCTGGGCAAAGGTCTCCCCCATCATTATCTCCATAATTATCATTACAGTTATAATATTAAATTAGTAAGTAGTTACGTTTAAAACCAGTTTCTACTTAAACAGCGTATATTAGGTTAGGTATAATGTATCATCAAATGTTTTTGATGTATGGTTTTAATTGAAAAGGCTTTAGTAGGCGTCTGTATAATTTTTAATTAAAATTCGTCACGCATTCGTTGACATTTCCGGATCATTGTATCGAGACGACGGGAATAATCGATTTGATTTTGATCGATTTTGATTCAACTTGATTGGGCGTTCTCGATTGCTTTTAAGAGATGATTATCTTATTTTATAAATTAAAACAGTTTATCTGCGGCTACCGTTGGAACACAATCAATAATAATATTTAGTTTATGGTTTTGTAAGAAGGAAGTTAAATATATCTTACGATTTTTTTTAAAATCAGCATGCAAAACTAGTTAAAAAAAGCGCTACACCTCTACGTCGTAGCACTTCGTAGAGCCTCTACGTGCTACACCATCAATCGTAACGTGTAGTATCAGTTTGTCAATGTAACTGGGTCCTGTAAGCTTCAGTCTTGTTATCCCAGATTACCGACTTTACCCGGCGTCTTCAAATAAAGCAATACAACGAATCTGACACTTGACACTCAAATAAACGAGAACACTCCAGTTTTACGCGCGCAAACAATTATTTATTGCACTACCTTGAACTTACGCTCAAAAAGCAACTTTGCCACCTGAACTGTAGGTGCGAATTCGCGTGGCGAACCAAGATTTGAGCGAGCAAGATTAATAGGGCATAAAACGTAAGATAATACAATATACAAGAAGACACGTTGTTAACCGTTCCGCTGCGCGCGGGGTTGAGTGATGTGTGTCGTCTCTTTCGCGCCCATTTGTTTCGCTATCTCCGTTTCAGTCGCACGGTTTCAATTATCTGAGTAATCCCTCAATTACGCCGGCAGATGTCGCCGTCTTTCAGCTTATGTGCCAGTTTAAAGTACAGTCGGCAACAGCGGTTGATTGCCTGGATTTGCTAGTATTGAGGGCTCGTGAATACAATTATTTCGTTTGATTGGCATTTTATTTGGGAGAGAATTCTGATTGTTTGCTAAGTTTAGCATATTAGGATGGAATTGGAAAGGGCTTTGAGAAACACTGAAGTTTGTTAATGGTTAAACAAGGCGTTAAATGTAACCATCTAATATATATTTGGATATGCCTCTGACTACTTCTATTTCTCATAAGAGCTGCTCTCGTTTTTGAAAAAACATTTTCATACATTTCATTTAGATGCGAGTACATGGTGGTACATGTACGTAAGAATATAACATCACTTGTATTCTTCCTGATTATTCATTTCAGAGTATAGTTTTCTATAGTTCAATTTAAACATTTCTTAACTGTAAACTTATCAAAGCACTTCCCCACTCGCCTGTACATTCTGGTCACGTCCCTTAAGGGTAGGGTACACGAGTTAGCTAATAATTAATATTATAATTAATGTTGCCATAACCAACCGCTACGTTTTCAGGCTTAATGGCGGACCTCCGTTCATTCATTAGCTTATTGGCTAATTAAATTAAGGATTACAATAGATCCGAGCTCTGAACGCGGATATAAAGAAGTTTTGAATTTAGAACAATTGTTTTATTTAATTTAGATTCAAAGATGAATAAAACGTAATGAGAAAATCAGATTTATTAATTAGGTACACTTTCCTTTACTTTTATTGGACAAAACGAATGTTATAGTAGTCAAAGTCAAAATGTATTAATTCATTTAAATCACTAGGATCACTTTAAGAGCTTAGTAATTTTACTATTGATCCTTCATAACTAATTCATGTCGTGAATCTAGGCAAGATAGGTTCTATTCTTAATGGTATCCAAATAAGTTTAGCTAATTTAGCGTACTATGTATCAAACAGACATAAGGACTTTCAAATTTGCTATAGTGATAAGTCATGATAACAAAGAGTGACCTTCAGTAAGTAATAAGGTAATAACTAATTAATCTTAGGATCACAACATGCCTGCATGTCGCATTCCGTGTTAATGCGCTCACTCGAGTCACCGCTATCTATATCTACAGATACTTATCGAGATTGTTTTGTGCCATTAGCATTAGTTACTCTGTACTATTATGAAGAGTGACTTTTGAAGTCTACGAAGTCCAAGTCCAAGAACCACTTTTAAAAAAAATATCATCAGAATTCAGAGAAGTTTGGTTTTATGATTGAAAAAAAAATCAATGATAATAGATAGATAGATAGATAACACCTTTATTGGCACAGATACACAGACACACTTACCCCCGGTTTCTATAATCAACGGACACTCGTAGGTAAGAACTACGACTCGTTTCTACATACAAAAGTTTGACAGCTAGAAACCGGCGGTAAGTTAGCTGTCAAACTTTGTATGTAGAAACGAGTCGTAGCTCTTACCTACGGATGTCCGTTGAATATAGAAACCGGGCATTAATAAAACAATAACAAAGATAAGTACATAACTAAACAAAATATAACTGCTATATTAACCTAAAGCATAAAAAAAAAAAACACAAAACAGTTATAGGTAGGTGCAAGGTCTGTGATATAGTGTGCCAAATAGAACCAGTCTCAGCTTTTTTGTTACTCTGTACCTATCGTTAGGTGCAGAGCAACGCTGGATAATATCAGATTTAAGCTTCTGCGAGTCCTAAAAACAACAAAAACGAAGAAATAAGATTAAAAAAACTATTTTTAAAGATTATTTTGTGTGTGTTGTGTAAGATTTTTCAAAGACGATTTATCATGCTCACTATTGTTCTGATAGTGTTCCACAGAAGTGGTCAGAAGTGGTCAGTGGCAGTGTTCACACGACTGTCGTATCAAGCGATCCATAAGTTGATCAAATCCAATTGAATTTTATTACTCCTGATAAAATTAATTAATTGCCTTGTAATGACTACGCTAAAGCAAATTGCAGGTAACTAACCGCCATTTTGGAGTTTAAACTTTTTTATAACTGTGAAATGAAAATCAGAGTTTCTAAAAATCCCAGTCAAAAAAATATTGGTAATTGTATGTTAGATACATCTACATAACGTGAATTTTGTTGTAAAGTAAATCACAAATTCAAGTAAAGTAAATTAAAAATATGCCCATTAATTAGGCTAAGCCTCTTACTAATTTAATATGGTGGACTCGTGAAACTGAAATAAATGATTTGAATTTGAATTTGAATTACAAATGTCACTAAAAAACCAACGTTGAGCAGATCAAAATCAATAATCGTTCTCAATCTCTCTCATATTTTATTTCGATGAATCATTTAAAAGTAAAAAGCAGCTACCTAAAAAAGGTAGCTATCTCTCACAGCACTCTATGCTTGATGTCGTTAATGAAGTCGTCGCTACCGCGCATTCCGCCTGTCGCGCCCAATCATTACATTTGACACCCGATCGCATGCCTACACTAAGCCTTACTATCACACTCAACCACACAATCTTCAACTCTATTCGTGACACCATTGAGTCGTCAATCGCTTGCGGTTTTCTGGTTATTATGACACGAAATTAAAACGTGATGAAATCACAGTGCGTAGTAAACTCCAATTGCCATTACAAATTAATCCTTCTATGTATAAAGGTAGGGTTGGTTTCGGGGTGCGCGGTAGATAATTATCGGAAGGTATTTAATTCCTCTGATGAGTGTGTCGGCCGATGCTTTCATTTGTCAAACGGACAGACGGACAGATTGGCTGTGTTATCAATCAGAGAATATATTACGAGTATACTGCTATCGAACTAAAGAGTCACTTACGATATTTCTGATATACCGTTGATGTTCTATAAAGTTCTGAAGCTAGTATTGGAAATTCAATTAAAAAAAATATGTTTAAAAAAACTAAAATGTTCCATTATTAAAAAACTTGGCCGCAAATACTATTTCTTTTAACTTTTAGAAAACATAATTTAACATTCATGTTGAAAAAATGCAATCTATACAAAGCCGATGTGTAGCTCCTTAACTTTATACAAACTACATTGATCTTAATATCACCACCATAAAGCATATATTTCAATAACAACTTATTAAAATGATAGTTTCCCAAGTGATAACTATTATTCTCTCTCAGTAATAATAATTATAATTCTAGATGGTATTAAGATAGATTACTCGGCCGGTTAATTGTGCCTCAGACACGTCTAAATGTCGCCTTAATTGATTCGTGTGTGCTTGACCGTTTTCGATAAGCATCTAATTATTAGATAGGTTATTAAGTTGGAAGCTGATTCAGTTATCAGTAATGACTTTTATTTAAAACTAGCTTTGACGCGCGACTTCTTGCGTTCCCTGGAAATTTTACTTTTTTGGATATATCTCTACAATCTTTTCTGTATCCCAGACAACATAACATGTTTGCAATATATTGTCTTACTATCCTCTCAGCTTAATCTCTTTATAGCTCCACTCTGTTTGGGTCTTTGTCCCGTGATCATACTATCAGATTTAATTCGTCCCTGATAACATTTAGTTTTTTCAGATATCGATATCACAGGCGGCGATGGGCTTGCAACCGTCATGTATGAAATACTAACTTCTGCAAGATGTGGGCATGTATCAAATATGTATTTAGACATGCCTCTGATTACCCCCTTAGACATCTTCAAAAGAATATTAGATCTGAGAGAATGCCTACCGCGCCTTGGGGATACAGTCGTGACCATATTTACGTATTTTTTAAATCACAGACAAATGAAATCTGGTCCTGTGCAGTCCTATTCCACGCTTTCCCAACTATAAGTCAGACAAACATTCTAACAACAAGTAGACACGGTCATGAGCCCCGAATGTTCCTTGAAAGCCTTTTCCCCGATAAAAGCGTGATGCGTGAACATTACATGAAGCGCCGCAATCGATTGCACATTATTCATACACCCGCCGACCCGTCTTGCCTGAGGAAAACGAGATGTATGGAGACTCTAATACGCATATAGTTTTTTAAAATATGGTGTTTGTAGGAGTGCATAAGTCTGTTGCTGATTGGACAATTATTTTTTATACTCTGAGCAGTGGGGTCATTGGGACTTTTTATTCCCAACGACCTCGCTAACCTCCCCACTTGTGGGGTAGTTGGGAATAAAAAGTCCCAACGACCCCACTGCTCAGAGTATAAAAAATAATTCCTAAGATCAATATCTACGAATTTATAGGTTTATTAAGGCTTACATAAGCTAATCGCACATAATATGTCCGCGCCGTACGCGCCGCAGTCATTTTTCTATGGAAAAAATACTGATGACGTCAGAAAATGCGGCTCACTTCTGACTTCTCAGCATTTCCGGAACTACAATTCTAATGCATTTCCTCTAAGTTAGACGCGTTCGGCGTGGATGGATACTGCGATGAGCAATACTCGTTGCTTTCTGATTCAACTCTTTTTGTTCTCCGATTAAAAAAGTACTCATACCTTTCTTTGCATCAGTTTGCAACGATTTCCCTTCCAGCCAAATACGTTTTTTTTTACAGTCCATTGTGACAGAGCTTATAAGAAAATCTACAGTTGTTCCTTGATACAGTCGTGATTCTGTATACAATTAATATCCGATAATACATCTATGTACCTCAACCTGGTGGTTTTTATAAACGTACCTATATACTTTATCCTTTTTATGAGCACCATAAAACTATATTTACAATGACATGAAATAAATAATCTATCGACTCCATAGCACTGTTGTGAGGGAGTTTCCAACACTCGCTCCAAGTCGCGTCTTCCGCAACATTCTCTGCCGGGAGACGATACTTTTCCACCTAAAGTTGCATTTTACTTGTGAAAATGGACAGACAGACAATTTATGTGACTTTATTTGTGATCAACTATCATTAACAGACTACTTACAACGAACTAATGTTTTAAAATAGGGTAAGTAAAGTAAGTTCGTATGAGTACTGGCAATCTCTAACTGAGTACTGGTAAAACGTTACACAATACCATCCTGGCATATTATTCTTGACTCTTGCTTTCTCAAAATCAACGAATCAAGAGCTAATATTCTGTGGCAAGAGGCGTGGTACCTATGCCAAAAAGGTATCGTGTAAATGTCGTTTAAGAGTAGGGTAGTGCCTCACCTTTCAATGTTGAATCCCAACAGTGCATCAATAAATTCGCTTTGTAAACATACGCACTAATACGCCGACTTAAATCTAAATTATCATTCATATATCTCGATGAAGAGCTGCATATTCTTGTCGTTTTCCTCAAACCCTGAACATAATCAGGCTAAGAACAAATATTACGCGCGTTGTAGCAGCAATATATATTCATGAATCGATTCTCTCCAATCGATATGGTTGTAATATCGATATGATTGCGAATCGGTTTCACTCGCGTTACGGCAACTGATGGACTTTCCTTTATCGGATAATATGGACGTGAATATTCGATGGTTTTGTCCGAAATACGTTTAGTTTTAGCTTTTTTTTCTATGGATTTTGAAGAGACTGATATTGTAAGTATACTTGCTTGTTTGTTTTTGTAGAAAACGTATATTTTCTAGTTTTAGCAGCTAAATTTGGGGATGAAATAGGGCGTCCATCAGGGCTTAACGCGTTCACTACCAAACATTGTGGCTTGCAAAGGACAAGCATCTGCCAATGAACATGTTAACCACATTATAGCCAGGATTTCTTCCAGGAGTTCCTCTGCTACGGACACAAAAACCTATTTTATAATCAAAGATTTTTCACTATAAATGTTTTTATATTAATAAAAAAAAAACATTTATTTGAGGCCACAAGTTAAGTACAAGATGTTAAATACTTAAAACTAAGGCCCATATTATAAAATATATACCTGATTCTAACATACGTAAAATTAACTTATTTACAAGCACGTAGTGTCGGCGACGTGTGATACACGATATTATGTGCTGCGACCGATAATACCGGTAATTTATGGTACTGTAGTTTGTAGAAACATTAAAAACTAAATAACCGCCATTGGCACAAACTAGAACAATCAATCATATAAAACTCCATAAAACATTGAATGCAGTAACTATCTACATCTGCTCGTTACCGTCAGTAATATGCCACTTTCTATGCGCAGCGCATCTCTTTTATTATTATATCCGCATATTGACTTTGCTGTTTTCTTCGGAACATTTGTATCTATAAAAGTTTCATGAACAACATATTTTAGCAGTCAATTTGTAAAACAATGTGACTTGATTTTCAATACGACTGTCGTAGGTATCCAGGAAGATTGAAATTAACTATTTGGGTTACGATGGGCTTGCAACCTGTCACGTATAGAACCTACACCACGGAAGAGAAATGTATGCATATGCCAAGTACGTATTTAATTTTTAAAGTGTTCTTGATCTTACAAAATGTATTTTGTCGGAAATCAAATTATTTACACATCATCAGATATCTAGTTGTCTACACACGATTTCAGAGCTAACTATTCCATAAATACAGTTCATATTACACCAGCACATTAAAATGCCACGAGGGTGGTACACATGGAGCCGAATCGATGGCTAATGCGAATCGGATGGGCTCAGCGACACTTGGTTTCATATTAATTGTGGCTTGAAGCTTATTGTGACACATTGGACAAACCCTATATTTTCTAGGAATAGGTACTTACATTTATTTACAGGAACTACATAAGATATTGCTTCGGCGGGCACATTAAATGTCGGTCCATAAAGTGGTGAGGCCATGAACGAGGCCTTGAGGCGGCCTAAAAACTCCGTCGTTGAGTTGTTTGCGAGTTTGCGAGTTTAGACATTTGGATGTTTGTACGTTTGTGTTTCAATAACGCCTAAACCAGTGAACCGATTTGAATGAAACTTCGCATAGGCGTAGATAGTGACCTTGAATAGCATACAGTCTATTTAAAATGTTGGTACCACGCAGGCGAAGCCGCGCGCAGAAGCTAGTACTTATTATAAAGAGGTAAAGTTTGTTTGTTGACTTTGTAACATTATCGCATATAACATTTCGTAAACATACACAACAGTGTATCTGAAAGAGCATTTAGAGTAAGTTGTGTAAGTACGGTATAAAGCGGAGTGCTGCATTAGCATGGGAAGCGCTGTAACTGACCTCGACACCGGCCATCAACTGTTATTACTAGAGTGTAATGTCTACTACGCTATTATGTTGGAAATGTAAAAGTTCGTGATATTTTTTATTGCACCTTTGCAATCACTGCTCCATTGAAATGCGGTAAAAGAGGTCTAGGTTCGATTCTCGCGGAAAGTTTTCGTGATCTCTTAAAAAGTGTAAAGCTTAATTAACTCGCATGATAGTCCTGGAACCACAATAAGATTTTCAGTATCTTATGTACCTGACAAGTACCTACCTATTATATATAGTATCACAACCAGACCCAGAACAAATGCTATTCTTCAGATAATAAAATCTCAAAAAAAATTAACCCCCCACTTCATTGACATAACATAGTTCAAAGATGTAAAAAAATGTGTAGCTGACTACAAACATTGCAACAACATTTTTGTGAGGATCGAACCCGCACCTCTCAGCCTCTCGCTCACGCTTCCAAGGTAACTAGGTACTATAAGTTCTATAAAGAGAGCTAAGCGAGCCACAGCAAGCGCATCACTATCGTGTATAGTGGGGTGATACAGCGAGCTACATTGTAAGGCACTCAGCGGACAACTTTTCCAATAACACCGCGACAGGCGACAGTTTTCGTATCCGTGCACTTGGGGACAAAGAAATTGTTGCTTTATCTACACTGGTTATAAAATTGTATGAAAGGTTCTAAGAAATCATCTCCAGTAATCGTAACGGTATAAAGTTGCGTAAAAGCTTTTGATTCCTAAGTGATTTTACACGGTTAAGATATTGACTTGATGATAATTTAATTTTGTTTTTTTTTAATTAGCCTAAACTGTCCCACTGCTGGGAAAAGGTCTTTCCCGTCACCTTCCACAACTCGCGATCTTCTGCGATTTTCCCCCAATCCTTCCTAAAGGCGTCCAGGTCATTGCGCCAGCGCTTTTTTTTAGGCCTGCCTCGGAGTCGCCTGCCGTCCACCGGGATCCAACCAGTCACCACTCTGGCCCACCTGTCTGGGTGCATGCGGGTGACATGACTCCCTTTAATTTTGATATAATATTTTTTCTTAATAAAACTATTTCAGCATTTGACCTCACTCTGCCTGTTAAGCAATAGTGAGGTCTAAGATGATGCATGCTTTCCTAGAAGATACCTATTTACTCTTTATTTGAAGACTCCTGTATTTAATAGCTTGAAATTAGAAGCTATTTTTTGCCAATTCAATTCAATTCAATAAAGTTTTTCTTCTTGTTTTGTCTCACTTCGTGTCCCGCAGTGTAGAGCGATCTGGTCGGGCGGCGATATTTACAAGTTATTGCGCCGGCGTAGTGCCTCTTCCTTATATAAATGTACTTTCGCGTTCGAGACGACCAGTTGATGCCTTCTACTTTTCGTGCCATCGAGTGTACTTAGGGAAATAATAAAAAAACGATGTGTAGTTTTTGCGAATATTTTTTACAATAAATGAGTAAAATTTTCTTCTAAAAAATAAGAACTGTAAGTATCTTAATGTGTTTTTGAATTAAGTGTGGTATGATGTAGTACCTACTTCCTCGCAAATGTTACTTTGGTTCAAGTATCTTTGTCTAGATCATCCTCTTCCAGCTAGCAGTCTCACATACTTACCTAAAATAAATAAATATTGCTAGACATTTCACACAGCATCCTCTAGCCCCAAACTAAGCAAAGCTTGTACTATGGGAAACAGATAACTGATATACTACTTATATACGTTTTTGTAAATACATAAATATTATACATAGAAACACCCAGACCCGAGATAAATATTTTCAGATCATACAAACATACCGCGGCGGGGATCGAACCCGCAACCTTCTGCGTCCCAAGCGGGCTTTCACCCATTGCGCCACAGAGGTCGTCAGAGAATATACTCACACATAGCTAGGTACATACATAATTCACTCACAAAAGCTAAAAAAGCAGGTAATAAATTTCACAACTCTTTTTTTCCTTTATGTCGGTCACCCATCAACTGTCACATAAACAAAACAAAAGTCCATGTCAGCATCCGCTATCCATCGGTGTGTATCTCAGGTCCATTAATAAAGGAGGCTTATCCCTAATCTGCGCTCATTCCTGCTTTCTGCAAATCTTTTCGCGCCAAAAAACCGCCGCCATTTTGTGTCCGCGAGATTTATTGCCAGGATTAAACGCTTGATAAATAATAAAACACTGATATTGGTAAGGTTTTTTATCGGTTAACGTGTGTGTACAGTGGAATATTGGTGATATTAGCTGTGGTTTTAATAAGATAATTAAGCCAGTTTTCAGCACACGAAATATTCTGGCTAGGCTTTTTTTTTACATAAAAATTTGGGTAACAAGACTGTATTATCTTCTATGTTTGGAAATGATATTTAGATAAACACTGGTGGTGATTCTGTTATGTCGATAACTACAAACTTAATTTAGGAAAATAAAATTAGAAGGCACTTTTATTTAACCGAAGACTTTACAGGATAAACATTTTTGAAAATTATATACATTTTTTTAACGATTTGATTAGAAAAAAATATTTTAGATATGGCTAAATTAACATTTACTGCGCAAAATTAATTAAACACTTCTATCTAATTTAAATCCCTAAAACCGTTTTCTTTTTGCGAACATCTGAAAATCAATAAAATTAAAATGTGATTATCAGTTTGTTTGTAAAAAAATATTGTAAGGCATCCGTCACACGAGTGTGAGCACGCCCCTCGACCGAATGAAATATGCGGTGGCCGCGGTTTTTTATCGCTTTTATTCAATTTGTTTCGGATGTGATCCGGCTTATCGGGATTCCGATATCTAAGGGTGTGGGGGCAGGCGGGGGAGATGGATGTAGTGGGTTAAAAAAATCTGTATTTGTTTCAGAAAACAAACACAGATTTTTTTAAATACATGTGTGTATATTTTATAAAAAATGCATGCTAATTTTAAAATGTCAATTGATTGGGATTGTCTTATTTATGTTTTTTTATAGTTTAAGTAGGTAAGTATAGTAATATTTTTGTAGAGTTATTTTATATTTTATTTGAAAGATGTGCTGTATCAATTCTATTATTGTTTGAATTTGGCCACACTATTGCATTAGGTTAAGCCTGTAAAAATAGTTAAGAAGTGGTAAATAAATAAATAAAATAAATAAAAAGCGGCGATGGGCTTGCAACCTGTCACGTATGGAATACTAACTTCTGCAAGATGTGGGCATGTATCAAATATGTATTTGTACATGCCTCTGACTACCCCCTTAGACATCTTCAAAGGATCTGGAATATAAAAAGATCTGAGAGAATGTCTACCGCGCCTCGGGGATACAGTCGTGACCCTGTGTTTTTTTTAAAAAGCTTCCGGCACAGGTAACTGTTTTTAATACTAAATTTCATCGAAACATTGCGTTACACAGATCTACCTATTATGTACAATTGCTACATACTTACATAGAAAACACCGAATACAACTTCATGGATATAACTTTAGTGTAATTTCAAAGCAACTTATCCAAACCTCTCAATTACAATTCAAATCCCTAACAGTAACCAAAACAAAGTTTAAAATGCACCCTAAGGCTCAGTGCACACGATAAGAACGCGGCCGGTAGCCGGCTCAAAACAGTAATACCTTAATTTAAATTTAAATGACATCTGAGCCCGCGCTGTGATAAAATCGGTCACATCATTACGAGAGGGCGAATGTGCGTAAATTGTGATCGTTGTAAACGGTTGTGTAGTTGTTTCTAGTTTATAGCAAAATGCCCCTCATTCTGACGATAAAAATGTGGATTTCCGGATGTTTTATGGCGAAACATTTTATTTTACTTACTCATCGTCCGGTTTTATGATATGTTTGATATTTTTGTATTTTATTTCTACAATACTCAACGTGTATAACGTTGTTACGTGTATATATAGGTTTGGATACAATTTTAAGGCACTATTTGGATAAAAGAATTGTTATTCGTATGTATATGATACAATAAAGTATATGACTTCGTGACTGTTTGGGAATTTTCACGTTTCTTAAAAGTAGGTAAGTGGGTATTTAGGTACATTACAACATTACCTATATTTTGTCACAATTATAATGGGCTTTATTAGCGAAGTAAAATTTTATTTACCTCGACATTTTGGATAGCATTACAGTCACCGTGATCACGAGCTATAATTATAAAAAATGAGTACTTAAGTTTGTATTAAGTCAACAAAGTCTACAATATGTAAACATCTTAAATTATATGGGTTAGTACTTTAACATCGGTACTCTAATTCATAAAAAGTCAAGTCACGAAAGCATCAGACACCCCTGAGTACGGCGGAATGAGTGCGCGAACCGTTTTCACAACATCGCGCTAATGCCTGCCTGATGGGCGGCTTACACGCCACGCCCGGGATTACGTGTGCACGCGCCCTTACTTTAAAATTTAAGATTTCTTGATAAGAGAACCTATTGAGGGCTTGAGATTTATAGAAAGTAAAATTTACAAACAAAAACTTTTTTAACTTCTTGATGAATCGTTGAAGAAGTGACGTTTTGTAACACAAGTATTTTTACTTAAAAGAAGGTCTCAACCTTAGTAATTTATATTGTAAATCTGTTACAGAAATAATTTATTTTCTATTTATTTTCTACGTTTTTGCACTTTCAAAATAACCACAAGAAGTAGCTGTTGATGTAAGTAACAGGTAAGTGAAAAAAACAAAACCAACGAGTTCTGGTGGGTACACATGCCCACCAAAACTCGTTGGTTTCGTTTTTTTCATGTTTCTGAAAAATAAATATATTTTGAGTGAACGTTTTGAGTGACCACTGAATTTTAATTCAGTTTTTGAGATTACAAAATCTTTTTCTCCATTTCGTCCACAAACGTCATTCAAACTTTCCTAATTACGAAACAAGAAAACTCCTCACAATTTAATATCAACGTATATTAGTCAACCGCGAAAAAGTTGAAAATTAAAAAAAGCGTCTCCCGAGACTCCTCAAAAATCTCTGCCGTTTCATTAACTAAAAGAGAAAAGTAAAAAAAATACTGTCACCGAAAGAGCACAGATTAAATTTTAAGGGTACTTTTCTAAATTAATTATTGGGGGAGGGAAAAAATTAAATGTCAAAATTACAACAAGATTCGCCTTAATTATGTCCAGGGGCGAGCGGGAGGGGTGACGGGGGGGGGTTGGCACTAATTACATTTTCTTAATTTGCAAAGTTCGAGTTCCTGCATTGGTACTTGGAATGTTAGGTTTTTGTACAACGACCTCTGTGATTTGTATGTGGAAACTTCCGGCATTCATTGGAAGTTGAATATTTGAATATTCTTGGCAAAATTAAAATGAATTAAGATCAAAGAAAATTAAGATGTTTTAAACTTGTTTTTGAGAGGGTCTATGGAGATTTAATTATTATTATTAAAATTAAATATCAGTTTAAAATGTCCCTCATTTTGTATCAATAATTATTACTTCATTCAAAATTGATCACATTAAAACCTTATTTTAATATAAACTGAAATATCTACCAGACTCTCCACTCTAGTTTGCAAGGTAAAAGTGACTACTCACTCTTACCTTGCAAACTGTACACGTACACACATACATACGTATATGCGTTCTTTGTTCAGGCTGCTACTCCAGATAACACTATTCTATAAGGCTATAAGTGTTATGTGAAAGAAGCTAAGTATACTTCCTGGTATTAAGATTACCCAAAGTGTACAAACAATCCACAAAGACAAATCCAAGTAGCTAATTGTCTTCAGTTACACCCCTTTTCACCCCTCTAAGTACATTAACATTTTTATTCTTACTTAAAGTAAAGGGGTACCATTCTTTCATCGTCCTACAGAGACCAGAGATAATTCTTTTTATCGCTTTAATATCTTTTGTCTTTTCTAATTTGCAAATGAGTTTTTTTAATAACTTCGAATTTGTAGGCTTTTGGGGAGGTGGGGGGAACTTGTACTAATCCTTTTATGATTTACGACTGGAGGCGGTTAATGAAGTTTTAGGTTTTTTTGTTGGTTTTTTGTTTATTAGAATCAACCCCTTTTGTTTTGAAATGAGAGCTTCTTACTATAGGTATAAAGTATTGAAGATACTGAAGAATATTGTTGTAAGGGATTTGTTCAAGCTCTTTTACATTAGGGTAAGTATTTATTCTATTTGTTCAATGGTAAATTTTGGTGTAAGTACCTAAGTTTTTCAACAAATAAAAAATTCATAAAGTACATGACAACACAAATGACATGTCAAAATTCCATTCAACTATTGGGACAAATATTTGTCTAGTAAATAAACCCGACACCACATCCAAACAGATAAATTCTAACGGAACAATAAACAAAAAACATTTTTGCATATCAATGCATACATTGCTGGATGGCGGGTGTTTTGTTCTTTTATCCATTTGTGTGAGCGGCGATCGATCACGCGGCCAATTTACCCATCGCCCACAAATTCTTCAGTGTCCGATGTAACAGATATGCAGGTAGTGCAGCCATGTTTGCTCTATGTCATTCATCTAGTTTCTACTTGGTAGGTTACTCAAAGTTTTCAGTATCGGTCCTTTGGCTTGTTTGTCACAAGTATTCGAAATTCAAATTATTTTCTTTCTATTTCAGCTAACATAGTTAAAAAAATGATATAACATTTTGAATTTAGACCGTTTTTAGGTTGCATTTCAAATTCAGAACGTCATTTTAAACCATTATCACATTCAATTGAAAACTATGTCATTTTAACTTAAAGATTTTTGTACATTTTAGTTAGGGCTTAATCTTTATACGGCAACTAAAAAAATCTCATTTTTTTATTCAATATTTTTCTATGGATATATTTTGAAATCATCTTTTGTTAGTGAAAGTGTTCAAAGCCTAATAATGACCGGCTCATTGGCCAACAAAACAACATAATCCCATCGCACATCAAGCCGCCTTAATGTACCAACTGAAGCAGCAACTAATTAATAATTATTTCTTGATTATTGTGGTGTTGGCCTTAATGAGCGAATCATTGGTTCCCGTGTGATAGGAAATCTGTTGAACGGAACGATGGATAGTAAGGAACCATTGCCATCATCATCATTCGCACAATAGTGTGAATGATGATGGCCAATAGGTACAACGCAGGATAAAATAATGATAATACATCAAGATCGTTAATCACTTTTTACTTAAAAACGGTATTTTCCCAACGACCCCATTAACTGCAGTTTGGAAAAATCAATGGGCACAGATATAATACTAAAGTCATTTAACGTCTACTTTCAATTGATAGTGATCTGCATCAGTAGATCTATCTAATCCATCATTATTACAGCATTTTTTTTTTTTTTTTAATAATCTTCCGCAACGATCCTTAGATCGCTCAAATTGTCCTTCATTGTAAATACTGTGTAATCGATTTAAGTTGGTTTAACTCATACGAACCTACTTCAGTAGTTTTTTTTTAAATAATGATAACTATCAAATAATTTGATCCAGTGATTGAGCAATGCGATAAATTGTGCCAATTAGCGCCCGTTAGGCGCGTCCACACGACGCGACAAATCGCAGCTGGGAAAGGGTGCGATAAGTCGCGTGACAAATGATCTGACACGGCTAATGATGTTGTGAGATTTGGCGTATCTTGTTGGACAGAGGTGTAAAACACGCTTCTATCACGAAAATAAATTCTAAGGTAACATGACCTTTTCAAAGCTTCGCAGACTGGGTCACGTTGAGTAGAGTAGTCTTTCTACCATGTTATAGGTAGTATCAACCCAAATTTTTTGAAAGTGTCTTACTTCTTTCTTTCTTTTTGGCCACTTTCGACCCTTTGGGTGTAGGCCTCCTTCAGAATTTACCAGTTCTTGCGGTCTTGTGCAATCTGTATCCATTTGCCTCCAGCTGTTCATTTTTCATCGTAGCAACGCATTCTCCCCTGTGGTCGTTTTCCGCCCTATGGTCGGTCTCCATTCTTCAAGTCTTTTGCACCACGAGCCTTGTTTGAGTGTAAAATGATGTAATTTTATTGTATTATGATTCGGTAATTTTTATTATTAGCCACTTACTTTATTGTGACTCACAGAAAAACACACAGGCATCATAAAACATTACTAAACGCACTGGCATTCTAATATCACTACTACAAAACTAAACTTGTAAAATGAAACACATAAAAAGACGCAATACATACATTCTCTAAACCTCGCGCAACTCTAAGATAGATAGTGTGTAGTTATAATTCGCGGTGTTTGTGGTCCCGTCACGCGCCGTGTGGAGAGCGCCTATTTATCTCTCGTATTGACAGCTCGATATTGAACACTTTGGAGGCAGATCTACACCTATGAATCATATTATTTATTGAAATCATATACCTTAGGCCACTCTACACATTCGCCGAACTATTATTTGGATAGAAGATGACAGGCCAGTACAGACGATGAGGCCCTCTACACGTTCGACACCGTCACAATTCGTCTATCTTCGCCTAAATTACAAAAATTACAAATTCGGTACAGATAGGATGATCATGGTTAACATGCTGTAGGTACAAGGAATAAAATAAAATAAAAAAGAGAGCCAAACTCGTATAAATGCGCATAAGTAGGTACGAATCCGAAACGAAAATGATTTCGAACCTGCGACTTTGGGTTTGACAGTCACTATCTCAACCAACACAGCCACGTTTTCCATTCGAATCGTCAGTCACTAAACCAGCCACGAAAAATGTGTTTCCAAAAGTCATTTTCAAAGTCAAATCAAAAAGTCACGTTATGCTTATGACATGTTTTGAATACTAAATCTATCGTTAATCTAGAACTTATAAGTCCATAATATATAGTTAGTATCGGGAACATTCCCGCAGTTTACGGCTCATACATTACGCGAACAACCCCATAAACCTTAATAAAGCCGTTATCCAACTCATTCGATTTAATTACCTGTATAGCCGGACTAATCAACCTTCCGGCTTTTAGTCCGGCTATTTGTGGATAGACGGATTGAGATGGTCTGATTTGGAAAGGTAGAGTTTTTTTATTACGTAGGTATATATGTATTTTATGAATTCTTATTGTCGTATCATTTATTATTTTTAACAAGTGCAGTGAAATGTTTAAGGTTGTTGAAGGATATATTAATGAATTTTTCAGACAACATGAGAAAAAGTTATAAGATCGTAAATTAACTTAATCTACGGCCCATATTTAACTTAATTACTTAATAGTATTCTGACTGAATAGTGTTACGTTTGCCACGTAATACTACTAAATCCATAAGAAAGTTGGTAATTACTTGTCTAAGGCATAACATATTTAAATCTTGTATGGAATACTTACATACTAAATTATTTTCCGGAAAAAGCCGGTCGTCCCCTCCCTACCTGAAGACAACATGGCGGCCACCGAAAGCGCATTATCTCAATCAAGCCATTACAAGCTCCTGTGAAAAATAATAGTTATACATAATTACCACCCTCCGAGCGAGACAGCACACCTCCAATCACACAAGTTGAAAGGAGACAGCTGTATGTTTCGCGGTCGCTACCGCACTTAAGTAATTGAAAAGGGCGAGTTGGGGCAAGATGAAAATAATATTATAAGAATCTATGGCGTCTTGAATAGCTTGTTCGGGTACCTCGTAAATGTTTGTCAATGTTTGCTTGTTTGGAGAAGGGTTGTTTGAGAGTAATAATATATTATACTTGCTTCGGTGAACAATTGATAATAACAGACGAGTACTTGTAGATATTTTTGTGTTGAATGCACAAAAATAACTTCTTTAAATCTTTTTACGACACTCGTTCCAAATAACTATTGGCATGATAAAAAGAAGATAGCCATTTTGTTATTTTGGCAGGAAAGCTCAAGTTTTGTGATCAGGCTCTACATTTTATTGTTTTGTACTCAAACGACTCGCAGTAGAGCTATCTATACATCGTTTGGAATCGTACCTACATTATTAAGCATAGGTAGGTACATTTTTAGTTTATTTTCAATAATTTATTTAGGGACCGTTAGGTAACCACTATTTAATTTTTTTAAGTACATAAAAAAATCATCTCAAACATCTTCACCTAGTTTTAAGACGTTTCAAAGTGATCCCAGCGGTCCTACTGAATAAATGCTTTTTGACTTTGACTTTGACTTCAGGATCGTCACGAATTCCAAAGACATGAAAAATAATTGTACCATACGTAAACAATAGTGATCTCGTTCATTTCCTAACAACATACAGATGTATCGTATATTATGAGTTGTGTAACAAAACGTAAAACACATAATCCTCATTTCTCCGGCCATCAAGTTTTCCATAATAAAAACAAATGGAGCAATCATAATGCGAATAAATTACTGTACTGTTGTCTTTTACAGGGTGTTCATTTTTTGTTTGTTATTTTTTAACATAAACACTGTAGTTTATTTACTGGGGCCTTCAAGATGAACTCTTTAGGTCTCGACCTTATGGAACTTCTGAAAAAGTCAGTCAAAAGGACATGATGTCTATATTTATCAGAAATCAAAAAACCATGTCATACTAGATGATTTTCAGGCCAATTTTTTTTATTAAAAAAAACAATAAAAAAACAATGTCACGACTGTATCCCCAAGGACATTTTCTCAGATCTAAGTAAAATTAAAAAATCAAGTACTTAAAATGAAGTATTTTTATAATGACCCCAGTCGGGATTTTAAAACTCAAGATTGAATTATACTAGAACTAAGATTTATAATTATGTATGTCGCGTCTTGACGACCTCTGTGGCGCAGTGGGTGAAAGCCCGCTTGGGACGCAGAAGGTTGCGGGTTTGATCCCCGCGGCAGGATAAATGTTTGTATGATCTGCAAATATTTATCTCGGGTCTGGGTGTTTCTATGTATGTATTTACAAAACGAAAAGTATATGAGTAGTATATCAGTTATCTGGTTCCCATAGTACAAGCTTTGCTTAGTTTGGGGCTAGATGATGCTGTGTGAAATATCTAGCATTATTTATTATTTATTTATTTATACAGCGAAAAGGTGTAAAGTGCCGAGTTTATTAGAGCATCTCCAGAGCCGGGTCGTGGGTTCAGTTCTTTTAGTATTTGTACTGCAATATCGAAACTCCCTTTATAACATAGTGATGTTTCGTCTTGTTTTGCTCGCCTTTTTTATAGTCGCATCGATGTATCGACTTTGCCGATTCATTTTATACGCAGTAGTTTTGTCGTAAAACTAAATTGATCTGAGTATATTAGGTTGGACATAAACAAGTACAGCTGTGTTTATGTGTTACTTAGATGTTGAGAGCAAAAAATGTTTTCATCAAAATATTTTCGTCTGGTATTTGCAGATTTTAGTTTAGTTTAGTGTTTGATTGGACGAATAAAAGAATGGTTTTTGTTTGGCACTAATGAACTATCACAAAATTCAATATTTTTGAGCTTCAAACAAGCTTCAAAGCAAATTTTTGCGTTTTTACTATAATTTTCCTGATTTATTTCTGGTTAAAAAATGAAATTTGAAAGGAAATTGTCGAATTCGTTGTTCAGTATTACATTATTACAATCACACATACCAATCGCAAACCATTATTAAGATGATGAATTTAATTAGCATTACAGTTGTTATTGTCTGTCGGCAGAGTGCCAGCAGGCCTAATGAAATGGCGTCGGAGGAGACTTGCCTACATTAGTCTCAATTTAACTCGCAGAGTTGGTGCCCTCCGACAAATAATGAACGAATCAACACTACCTTATTGGGTTCATTTATTTTTATCTCATTAAAAATTTAAATATTTTTCTATCTAATTGAAAATTGATAATAATGGAGAATATTAAGATATTTTCAATAGGAAAGGTAGATACTTCAAAATTCAAATTCAAAATTATTTATTCAGAACAAAGTACACACAAAAATTGATAACAATACTCGTAGAACGATGAGAACTGCAAAAGTTTAATAAACTGTGTAGCAGTCTCAACGCCACCTCCTTGACTTGAATAATTACTTCAAATTCATAAGTACAAAGATACAAGCTTATAGTGTTATACATTCAATTTAAAAATTAGATATGCTACTACATACCTAGGTACATGAAATGATGTATTACCACGCTGAATGGCAATGCTTCAAATTATGTAAGTCTTTGGGGTATACGAAGTAACATACCTACCACATAAAGTTTACGGTTCCATTCTAGGTACCAGTGTAGGAAATATAGCAGTGGGTAGTTAAAATTAACCCTTACAAGTTAACGACCAATAACGGCATCTTGCAACAATGTCGCGATATTTAAGAAACCTCCAAGTGGTCCATTATGCCCCAAATGACCCTATTAATGTAGCTAATTGATTATTATGTTTGCAGTCAACGTTTAGTTGAACTTGCTTTACTCTAAATAGAGATAGATAGATAGAAAACACTTTATTGCACATACACCATAACAAACACAGAGAAAGGAAATAAATGTAAAAGGGTGAAAGTACAATGGGCGGTCTTATTGCTTAAAGCAATCTTTTCAAGACAACCTTTAAATGAAACTTCATCCTCTACTGTTCATAATTTTACATGAACAGTAGAGGATGAATGGTGATGCCAATAAAACACACCGTTACTTAGAGGTAATGCAAGATTCTTCAATTCGGTAACGGAAAATTAAATTTTAATTCTTCGCAATCCAAATAATTTCCAGTGACCCCTACCACTATTAACCTGAAAGCTTTTCAGGAAATTGCGTGCAAATAAGACAGTTTCAATATTATACGAGCTGAGCTCTGAAAACACAGTAAAAGCTGAAATATGTCCGAGAATAACCGAGTTTGAACAACAAGCCAAATATAAGGAGCGGCCAAACAGCATGTGAACCTAATCGCCTCGCCCGACATAATAATGCCTCATTAAATACCGCCTTTTAAGTCGCACCGCAAACACCCCTCTCTCTCCCTCACTCATACCCACAAACCGAACACAAGATAGAGACGGAGATAGTCGCCTGCTCCACGGTAATTAAGGGTCGTTTTGCAAATTACACGGTACTTAACCACCCATATAACGCTCATTAATCAAAGAGACCACTTTCACCTCTCTTTTCAGCCTGTAGTTAAGTAATATTTTCATCTCGTTCTTGCGGGCGGTCGGAAGGTAGACAGGAGTTTAATTAGGTCATAAATACATTTTCATGATTAGAGACGATTCGGGATCCTTCGGGGGCAGATGTCGAAGCATTTATAAAGGAATCTCGGACGGCCGAGGTTTGTCGGCGATCGTTATGCTAATTCTGAGCTAGTTCATTGCGTGAGCTTTCATAATCATATTACAAAAGGTAGAGGGAAAGTTGTTTATAGAAACGGTTAATATGATTTGTATACTTGTATCTAAATCGAAAAACATCGCCGGAATGACTGACATGATTTTTTTGATGAGGGGAACATGAACACTTACATCAGCATCAACTTGTTGTATAGTTCTACGAATAATCAAATTGTAATTTCACTCTATGATTAAACTCTACCTGGTATCATCGGATTTTAAATCGGGTTTATATTCTAGATTCATACTGTTGACTTACCAACTCATAACTTTGTTAACATTTAACTAATATAACATCTCTTGTCAACAGGTATGGTTCCAGAACAGAAGAACAAAATGGCGGAAAAAGCACGCTGCCGAAATGGCGACCGCCAAACGCAAGCAGGAGGAGCTCGGCGAGGAGTGCGAAGAGCAAGAGCCTCACGACGAGTGCTCTGATGATGATGATGCTAAGCGACCCCGCCTCGACCTTCATCAGCACATCAGCCATCACCAGCTACCGCACCATCGCCAGTGATCCTTACCACCGGCGAGCGAGGCGGACGAACGCTTCGATCAACGACAGTTCGATCAGCGACAGTTCGAACAACGACAGTTCGATCAACGACAGTTTGATCAGCGCGACCGCTTCGACGCCGCCAGTGATAGTGATAAAAAAGACGATGTGTCTGAGAATAATGAGAACAGTGCCAGCACCCGCAGCGAGGACTTTGAGGAAAAGACATTCGATAGGAGTTTCAGTTCGCAAAACTATAAGTTCGAGAACGATCGCTACGACAGTTTTAGTGTTTACCCGGAGTATTTAGTGCCAAGGACATTTTGCAAGGAGAGTAACGATGTGCCATTTGATCTGTCCAACTGGCAGGTCAGGTCAAATAAATTTGATCCGAGTGGATCAAAGTTTGATCCGTGCGAGACAAAGCTTGATCCAAGCGAGACAAAGTTTGAACCGAGTGGGTCAAAGTTTGATCAGCGCTCGTCGACAGATCGGGAATTAAATCCTAGTGAGTCAAGTGAACGTGACGGGGCTGATCAAAACGATCTGAACAATGACCAGGCTGATCAGAGCGATCAGCCGATCAACTTCGCGTATTATCATTTCTAAGTTTGTGATCTGTAAATAGTCAGTAGTCTGTGAATAAGTAATTTATTTAGATTTTACATGATCATTTTAGCTGTAATTAATTATATTGTAAAGTTTAACCCTCTGGTGCCAACATTTATTTAGGTACAGTCCTTCACAAGAGTTTATATGGTTCATTCGATTTTGACCAGTTCAATAATTTCTGTCTAAAAAAATATGAAACGTATTTCCACCGGATTGGATAAGAGCTTATAACTGAAAATACAACCTATAATGGACTTATGTTGATGGATGACTGTACAAAGCCATATTAGTTGAAACTAATAATCTATTAAAATATTAAAAATGGTAAGGAAATATATAGTAACAATCCGCTAATCTATTCTCAAACAAAGGTTTCTTAAAACTAGTACACACCCTAAAGCCACCCAACCACCCACTAACCTCTGCCAAGCCTCCTACAACTTAGGCTCGGCAATCTGGAACCGTGAGCAGCACCGGGGCGCAAGCAAAAGAACACCTTCATTTGATTTCGACACGTGTTTCGCCCCTCCACGGGGCATCCTCAGGAATAAACTTGACTACTTCCGTGCAAACGCAGACGTCTTGTCGCTACGAGCGCCGAACGAAAAGTGAGCCAGCTCCCTACCTAACCTCTATTTATATTCGCCTGAAAGTTTCCAGCTCCTACCGTCAACTCGCCATTTTTTGCAAATAATCGTAATAAAGGCGATCTTAGCGACAAGACGTCTGCGTTTGCACGGAAGTAGTCAAGTTTATTCCTGAGGATGCCCCGTGGAGGGGCGAAACACGTGTCGAAATCAAATGAAGGTGTTCTTTTGCTTGCGCCCCGGTGCTGCTCACGGTTCCAGATTGCCGAGCCTAAGTTGTAGGAGGCTTGGCAGAGGTTAGTGGGTGGTTGGGTGGCTTTAGGGTGAGTACTAGTTTTAAGAAACCTTTGTTTGAGAATAGATTAGCGGATTGTTACTATATATTTCCTTACCATTTTTAATATCTTACAATGGACTTCCGCAAAGTCACGCCTGAATCAATTCAATATCTATTAAAATGTCGACTGTCAATACTTTTTGTTGATATAATTAATAAAGTTTTTTGTTTTAGTGATGGTTCGTTGCATTAGCCATTACAAACTTATATCAATTTGAATTAATTATTTTATTATTTTATGACATTATTCATGTATTTTGAAATTATTCTACCATAAAAACGGTTTCAACTACTTGTAAATAAACTTAATTCATAAATTTAATGTTAAGAAGTCACGAAATTATTTTAAAATTGAAGCTAAAACGCGAAATGCAATTTAAGTTAAATGTAAATTAGGTGTAAATAAATATTTAAACGAATTTAACTATTGTAATTATATAACTACGTCTAGTTACGACCACGCAACTTATAGTTCATATTTAAATTATTATACACTCGACAAATACTTGCCAATTATCTGATAAACTACAAAATATTATAATTTATAACTATTATAAATTATGTTTTCTGAGAAAACATGTTTATTTTTTTGTTGCAGACTACAATGTCAGAACTTAATTTGTGTCACACCAATAATATAAAAAAAAAGCCGTGAAATACTTTGAAGAATGATATTGGCATGTAATTGTTTGACACCCTGTAAACTTCAAAACTTATTTATAAAATAAATATAAGAATAATAGAGATGAGCTTTGAATTACATAATATTTGCTTGTAATTGCACAGACACATAGATACAGTTATCCGCTTCAAAACCACTTAAATGAAATAAATGAATATTTTAAATCATGTCTGGATTGTGACTATGAGCGTGGACAGTCATATGGTTGAAATAAACGGTTAGTCAAAATATTAAAACGGTTTATTTATTTAACCCCAACAAATAACAAGATAAAAAATAAATACAAATAAATAAATAATGCCGGGCATTTCACACAGCACTAGCCCCAAAGTAAGCAGAGCTTGTGTTATGGGTACTACATGACCGATATACTACTTATATACACACACAGATCACACAGTATTCCCAAGGCATGGTAGACATTCTCCTAGATCAAAGCATTCAACGTTTTTTGAAGATATCTAGAGGCACGTTCAATACAACTTACAAATACAATGTAGGTCTTTAAAGAAAAACAAAATTTATTACCGAAACCATTTTACAAAATCCGTTAATGCTAATGGTCCCCGCACGAGGGGTTAGCCTGTGCCGCAAGAGATTAATACTCTTTAAATATTCAAATAACTAATTTTCCTTTTGTCTATGCCATAGTTGGGTTAAAAACCCACAGAAAGTATTATTTTGAAGTGCCTCTTGCAATCTTTAGTAGCTCACTTAAGCCAAATAGCCTGGCACTGCAGAACTTGGAAAGCTAGACTTTGCAGCCTTATCGCATGGTTCATAATACTTTTAGGTACAGACAGATACATGGTAAATGGTCATCACCATTTTAACCATAATCTAATTATGATAAAAACCGACGACATCTGTATCGCAGTGGGCGAATGTCCGCTTGCGACACAGAGTGTTGCGGGTTCGATTCCCGCCGCAGAACAAGTGTTTATATGATCTGCAAATGTTGGACTCGGGTAGAAAAAAAAACGAGAGTGAGATTTTTTGTTGAACATAAATCTATCAATCCCATAGGAATAAAACAAATAAGGAGCTTTGAAAATCGGTTCACTATTGGAGATCATACATAAAACTACATAGAACCCCTCCTCTCTAAAGTCGGTTAAAGCTAAGATCTAAAATAGAAATAGCTATACAACATACCACAGCTCCCCTCTACAATTGAAACCCCTATACGCATTCAATCCAATACCTACCCTTTTTATCGACATCAAGTATATCGACGTTAGGAGGTGCTGGCAAAAATCGCGACGCGCCTCCCGTTACCATGGCAACGGAGGTATGCAGCCGAAAACAAACCTTAAATGAAAGAAAGTAAGTATATTTTGGAGTGTAGGCGAGAATCTTGTAGTGCTTGTAGCTATAAATGTAAAACAGTTTTATGGAAAGGCTCTAGCACATGAGGTTGTAAGTTGTATGCTGCGGATTGCTTGTTACTTTATTTCAGAGGCTACAGGATATATTCAGGGAATTTGTTATGTTTCCACAATATTTTCTTAGATTTTTAGGCAGGTGTTTGAATAATTAAATGATAATATTGATTATAATCAATAAAAAAAAATTGCAACAAATAATTGCAATTGTTCATTTTCGTCACAATTTGCCAGTTATATAAGTTTCTTGTTTATTCTAAGTTTCAGCTGTGGTTTCAGGCAGTAAGTAAATGATTTATTAAACAATTTTTTTTATATAAGTATTAATTGTACATTGCTTGATGCTACGAGACGGTATCTAAGTAATACGATCTCTGAAGAAATTATTTCAACTTGCCCCAGCAGATCGCGTCCACGGTGGTGGTGTGAGAGCACGTCGCGCGAGAAAGAGAGAGCTTCTTTCAGAGGTTTCAACGATAAGGTGCGTCTACCTTTTATTTATGACTCCATTTTAAAGTGGGGGTGAATCACGTAATGGTGTCACGCCGAGGGTGGGGATGTACTTGAATTTTCTTCCACTTTCCCGGCTAAAAGTTGAGTTCGGCTTTTGATACCAATTCTTATTAAGCCAGGAACTCACTTGGGTTTAATGCCATTAATAAACACAGTGTATTGCATTAATTAAAAGCAATAGACATAGATGAGTTCTTGACAATAATAAATAGTTCTAACAACAGTGCCACAAACTTATCTGGACCGGTGGCCAAAAGAGGAACTAACGAATTTAATATTAAAATTTATATTTCTCCCAATACCAAATGCGATAACAGCGCCTCATTCACCGGTCTAGATAAGTTTTTGGCACTGTACATCAACGCTTTTAAAAGTTTTCATATTATTATCAAGAGAAGATAGGTAATATACATGATAATCAAGCATGGCTTTATTTATATCTTCCAAAAGAATCAAATTAGCATAACCCATTCATCATAAAAAAACCTGAAATTAATAAAAGTACCTACAGGAGAACAACAATTTTTAATTGAAGGTCTAACTAAATCGTATTTCTAATGTACGAGTATGTAGTCAAAATGAAGTCCGGCTTTTCTTCCGACTTTGCTGAAGCATCCGGGCTTTCCAACAGTCTCATCACTAAAGGTACAGGGGAGTGTACGGCTAATTCACGCTGATTTATAATGTGTTACTTTCTAAGGAAATGGAGAGCATTGTGGCTGAACTAGGTACTCAACATGTTTTCCAAAACGCGTGTTATTTGGATATACGAGCCTGGAATTAAGTTGTAAGTAATGGTGCAAAACAAGAGAACCTCGAAAACAAAATGAAATAAAATGTTTCTACAAGGCATTCTTTCAGATATTTGTAAATAAGATTGTGTAAATCCATACTAATATTATAATTGTGAAAGTTACTCTGTTTTTCTATCTGTCTGTTTGTTACTTTTCACGCCTAAACTACAGAACAGGTTAGGCTGAAAATTGGCACGCATAAAGGTTGTGTCCCAGGAAAGGACATAGGCTACTTTTTATCCCGAAAAAATCCCGAGGGACCGCGGGTTACACCGCGGGAACGCAGCTAGTAAGTAAAATAAATTCAACATGGTGAGGAAACAGGACAGCATGCCATAGAACTTGGAAATATTGTCCATCTTTCAGTCTATGGCACGCACAATGCACATGTTCTCTATCTTCTGGTACCTAGTTATGTTCGTCTGTGTGTGTGTTTTCCCAAATAATTTTTTTATCTATCTATCTTTGTACGCGCACAAAAAGAGGCTTTTTCAATCGCACTAAAATTCCCTTCACAACACTCTCTCGAAATAACTATACTCGACGGAGTAATGAGGTCCCGTTGGTTAAGGAGCTTCAAACAATGCAACAAAACCAATCGATATACTGATCGATATCCACCGCCCACATGCGACACGACAAGAACACGAAAACAATGAAATTGTAACGTTACATCAAAGATACCACCGCTAGATTAAAAAGGCGATCGAAATTTACGAGATAATCAAAACATAAACCCGAATAGAATCGTCAAGGCGTTGCGAAACAGTTTGGATGGAGTTAAACAATAAATGTTTAATGAAATTCATATAAAAATGCTATAAATGCATATATGGCTTTGTACATGTGTATGGCGATCGAGTGGCCACACAGAAAACGTGCTTATTCTGTTGGTACAGACAGCGACGTAATTACATGAACAATAAGTTAGGTTGTTTCACAATACTAAGTGAGAAATTCGAACAATTATCAAAATGCTTGATTTTTTATCGTTTTTATTTTGTTGATAATCAACTGTGTTATACAAAAAATGATCAAACACTTTTCGGATTTTCCTGTGAGGTTTCCTATAAATATAAAATAAATTAAAAGTAAATTAAAAACAATCATCAGACTTGTCCATTCATATGAACCTCCTAAATACTAATTCATACGAACACAACTTTATTGAAATGTATTTCTCACAAAATCATATAAAAAGGTTACATTCCACATAGCAAATCAATCATATTGTTAGAAACGAATGGTACACACACAACAATATCGGAACATCCAGAATACAACCAAATCTGTAAAACTTCAAACCGCATACAGCTTGGTGAGTGATTCACGTCCTATAGATTTAGTGCGTCCCTGATTTATGTATTCACCTACATCGCCCACGGAGTTATGTTTTATATCGATCAACTGTGGATTAGTTTAGATGATATCGTCAAGTTTCGTATCGTTCGAGATAAGTGTCGCGAGAGATTCATTGCTTTTGAGGTGGTCTAAGTTCGTCAGTTTTTTAATAAATGTGTGTGTGTAATATGTTTTTTTTATTTAACCTGCACTGTCCCACTGCTGGGCAAAAGCCTGCCCCGGCCTCTTCGGCCATCTGCAGGTCGCCATTGGGTGACGATCGTGGCCCATCTCTCTGGGTGCATGCGGCTTACATGGCCCAAGTGTAATATGTATATCAACAATATTATTATGAAGATTAAGTGATAGATTATTGGGCATGTATACCTAGAGTTGCTTACGCTACCATTGATAAGTCGTATAGGTTAGAATACCTCTGGTAGGTGTACATCTCCGAAATAGAGCGAGGAAACACGCAGCAAGTCTCAATAATATTGGAGTAGAAGACCTAATGACATACCACTAGATTAAAATTGATCTCTGTGTTTGTTTATTATTATAGAAGTAATCATCCGATTTTATGAAATCTTTCAAGCTGTAAGTCTGTCATTTATCCAAAAAGTTACATTTATGGAATAACACAACTTTTTTTCAAAAGTTTAACAAACAAACAAGATCGATACCAGTCCAATCGAATCCTAAACTCGAATCGTCCGCCATAAAGACATCAAACTCGACTGATTGGAGAGACAATAGCTATGAATCACGCGCCACTCGGCTCACATATCAATGGGACATTTTCATAGCGCTCTTGTTTTCTGATTCAATAAAACCCACGATTAGGTGGGTACTACCACAGATTACATTAGTATTACGAACTTTTGTAGAGGCGTGTGTGCTTTTTTAAGTATTTTTGAATACTTAACCAGTGCCGTAGCTTGGTAGCCAAGGGTCCTGGTGCAAAAAAAAACTGGGGCCCTAACTGAACGGTTTAATAAATAAATAAATAAATAATGCTGGATATATAACACAGCATCATCTAGCCCCAAACTAAGCAAAGCTTGTACTATGGGGACCAGATAACTGATATACTACTTATATACTTTTTGTTTGTAAATACATACATATTATACATAGAAACACCCAGACCCGAGATAAATATTTGCAGATCATACAAACATTTATCCCGTCGCGGGGATCGAACCCGCCACCTTCTGCGTCCCAAGCGCCACAGTGAGGTCGTCAGGGTTTCAGTTTTATCAAGTTCAAATACCTATAAATATGTATGCAGTGTGGCAAAATTTTACAACATTGAGTGCAGCTCCTTTTGTTTTGTAGTTACAAGATTTTGTTCCTAAAAAACTACAAAAAGGTTTATTTGGAAAATAAAAACAAAATTTATTTTTTAATTTTTTCTACTTTCCTAAGAACAAACCTTCCGGGCCCTCGTGCTCTGACTCAAGAGTCCGAGGGCCCCTTGAACTTGGGGGCTCAGGTGCACTGCACCGCCTAGCCCTCTGATAGCTGTCACTGTACTTAAAGCTTATAGCTATACAGCGTCAGACAGCAACCTATGCCTACACTGAACGGGACGCTGTAGCGCCTGGGACATTGTTTGAGATGGAATAGGCTTGCCCAGCACCTGAACCACAGACGAGAAGAAATACCTGAACCATCCCTCAGTATCTTATGAGTACCTTAGTAAACACTTATTTAGCTAAGAAGCAACTATTTCTTTTTAAGATGGCTAATAGGGTAGATAGAGACACGTCCATATAATATTTGGTAAGTACTTGACTACACAGTGTGAGGTCATGTGAGGCACAGGACCGGAACAAATAGCGTGAACAGAGGGAGGCCTACACTCAACAGTGGGATATTATCGGCTGTGGATGATGACTTACATGTCAATATTTTGCCGGTGCCCTAGGTATTCGAATTAAACTTTCATCATCATCATCATTGATGCCTATGAGGCCTACGCCCGAGAGGCGACTTTTACGTAAAAATAAAAATTATACTAATAATATAAATTACTAACCAACTATTTAAATTAATGAATACCTATGAATGAATAAATTGCATGATTGGTTCTTAATATGTTTTTTTTATAATAATAATCTATTAATGAATTGAATGTAAAATGAAAATGTAAACGTAATAGGATAAAGGCTATTTTATTTTATTTTCTATTCTATTTTATTCATCATCATCATTAGCAGCTCAAATGATAGCCCACTGCTGGACATAAGCCTCCTCCCTCAAACGCCACTCCAATCGACCCTGTGAATTTACTAAACATAAACCACACTTAATGACAGACTATCAAAATAAGCGACAAGAATCCTAATTTACAAGCCTTTGTTATCAATTTGAGATCAAGTGCCACTATAAATCATTGGACCACACTCGAGTAAACACTTTGCTAACATTTTTACAATCAACAAAACTGTACAAGAATTACAAGACGTCCCATAATCGTAAACTGCATCAAAATTAGCTCAGCTAAGTGACAATTGATTGTGTTTGATGGGTTGCTTTATTGATCTGTAAATGAGAGGGGTCATTCACGCCTTTGCTTTGTCATAATTATTTACAAAGTCAAAAATAATGTATTCAGTAGGACCGCTGGGATCATTAAGAATAGTCTAGAAACTGGGTGATTCTACACCTGATCCTTCGCGACCAATACCGTGAAGAACCTGGGCAATAAACACGGTTTTGGGCTAAGCTTCCATTTAGGTCATACACCTTAAACCTAAATAATCAAGTTCAAGTGGGAAGCCAGTCGAAAGTGAGGCTCGTCAAAGTGAGGCAATGGAAACCAACCCCTCAGATATTTTAATTTTAATTTATTTAATAGGTCTACCAACGATTGTTACATTAATACATGATTATAAAAATTACATAATTGTGTAGGTACATTAAGTACTGTCTTATGCTAAATAAATTAATAAATAATGCTGGACATTTCGCACAGCATCATCTAGCCCCAAACTAAGCAAAGCTTGTACTATGGTAACCAGATAACTGATATACTACTTATATACTTTTTGTTTGTAAATACATACATATTATATATAGTCACACCTAGACCCGAGATACATATTTGCAGATCATACAAACATTTATCCCGCGGCGGGGATCGAACCCGCAACCTTCTGCGTCCCAAGCGGGCTTTCACCCACTGCGCCACAGAGGTCGTAAATGCACAATCACTTAAAGGTAAACACTGCAAACAGATATATCTATAGGGAGTTTTATATCCTTTGGTAGATGGTCAGAGGCACATCCAAACACATATTTGGTGCATGTCCACATTCTACAGAAGTTTACATTCCATATGTGACAGGCTGCAAGCCCAACGCCGCTTTTTACCTAAAATACAAACTGGTTTCCTCCACCGTTTAGAGCTCGTTTGAAACGAAAAATCTACAAGAACGGGATTCGAACCCACCATTGATTGAGTCGAGGCACTTCTTAGCCAAACAGATCTTCGGGTTAAGTTCGGGAAAGTGACGATGAAGAACAGAATTTAAACAACGCTTTAATTAAGACGTTTTTCAATTGAGCTGAAATTGAAAGCCAATTACTGTATGAAGAGACTTGCTAATTACGAGTATCTCAGTTTTACGTCGCTACCTCACGTACAGTCAGCTATGTGAAAGAAATTAAAAATTAATTTAATAGTACATTACGATATTAGTGCGTAAAGATGGTTATAACATGCGAGGCGGAATTTCAGCCCGAGCCGCAGGCGAGGGCGTAATTGAGCCGAGCATGTTATAACCAATACGCACGTATATCGTACGACGTTTTTTAACACATTTGCGAGGAAACAGAAAAAAAAAACATTTAAATAAACTCAATCTGTGAATGCACACTGTTGCTTTCCCGCCATTTTAACATCGCCCTAGCGCTGCCTACTGACTGGCGGCGCCGCGATTTTTAACACCCTTGCTCGTAAAGCTGATGTAATTCCACCGGTTTTAAATATGTAAAGCGGGTCATAACAAACGCGTGTGTTATCAAAGCAAATAGTTATGTTATAGTCCATACAAATTCCATAACAGCATTATTTGCCATTTCAAATATGGAACTGATCGCCGCCGAGCTGGAGTCGTGCCTCCAGCTAGTGAGCAGCGCGCTGTTGCTATTCAAATTTCGAACTAATCGCCGCGCGGCGCCAGTAGGCAGTCTGTTCAAATGGCGGGAAAGCAACAGTGTGCATTCACAGATTGAGTTTATTCAAATGTTTTTTTTTTCTGTTTCCTCGCAAATGTGTTAAAAAACGTCGTACGATATACGTGCGTATTGGTTATAACATGCTCGGCTCAATTACGCCCTCGCCTTCGGCTCGGGCTGAAATTCCGCCTCGCATGTTATAACCATCTTTACGCACTAATATCGTAATGTACTATTACAGTACGCCCGACCGCCACCTAAAGTACATGTGCTGGGCGTATTCGATCTAATCAAAACCTCCCAGACACTACAAACCTACTAGAGAGCCGTGTCCAACTAAACAGTGGCATCAATAAAAATACACACACCGAGGGAGTATTCGCAAGTATGGACCTATATTCTCCGAAATTTTACAGTTTTCGAGTTATTCCAGTAACATAAAGGTCGTTTATGTGGCTGAGTGTACCGGTGATGCAATCTATCAACAGCAATCGGCGCGGGACGGTGTTATAGCCCTTATTGCCAATTTTATTAAAATTAATGACGCGACTGCCATAAATGTTTACTTGAAACTTGGAAGGGTTTGTCTGTTGTCGAATCTTTACTTAGATGGCGCTTGTGGTGTACATTACTTAGTCGTTCAGATCGTTGTAGAAGCAACGTTATGTGCGGTTACAAAGTGGATGGGTGATTGCTGGTGACATTATTGAGTGAGCGCTTTCGTGCTTCGGACACGTAATATTGTCAGTCCGGGCTATTTATTTGTTAAGCCATGACGGAGGCCTATAAGTGGCCCAAAAACGTCACCCGAGTTGGCCATTAAACTCAAATGAACCTGCTTAACATGCTCTACTCAGCGAAAAACAACCTAAGCCTACACTCAACGAGAGGCTGTTCCTAAAACATTGTAGAAGATGGACTATATATGGTCATCCAGCTCCACAGCAAAGACATGGAGTGCAGTTCACAATAAAAGCCAGTAGCCACCCCTAGTGCAGTACAAGTATATTGACCAATAAAAGCGAGGCGTCGGTATGTGATGGCTCACCACAATCTCCAGCAATTTGCATCGCGCCGAGAAATACCCGCGATCATGCTGTAAAATATCATTTTAATTGAATAATAATAATAAAGTTTTAATTTTGATTATGTCTTCACTGAATGACTACAAGTTTGACTTTATGATTATTTTTTCTGAACACTGGCAGCCGCAGGCAACCTTATGGAAAGCCACTTCTGTCTTTCATTGTTTTCTTTTCAATAAAAGCTTTTAATGGTTTAATTCGCTGATCTCCATCTACAGATTAGTTTGGTGTTACCATAAATTATTGCATTTTCAAGGATTTGTACAAAAATTCGGCTCAATCATTCACCGGGAGGTCAAATTCAGATTGGAAGATGTGTCCCTGACAAAAAAATTACCCTTATTTTCAATAAAAAAAATTGCATTTGCGTCAAAAACAAGTCAAAAGGCATAATTAAGTATACTATATAGGAAATTATTACTATAATATGGATAATTTATCCGCTTAGACCACTATCAACTAGTGGTCCCAGGTATTACCTTGGTAAAACCACAGAATACAAATACGTATGGATTCAAAACAATATGTAACAAAAAGTGTCAATAAATCACATATTTACTTTTACTTACTTTACTTTACGTAAAACTCCTGTTGTAATAGGTACGTAAAACTGTGAAGTTGAACTGTGTTTCTGTAGAAGATTTTGTTTTATTACACTTTGATACCAATCAACTCGTTATCAGCGATGTCATCCCTAAAACAGACAAGAGGCATAACTCACGTTTTTATTGACAGATCTTAAGTTGATATACGCCCTTATCGCAGACATAAGGCATCAACTTGATTTGTGCCCTTATCAATACGTTTATCGACGCTTATCAACTCTTGAATATTTTTTAAAGTTGATTTATTAAAATCGTAAAGAACCAAAGACATCATTAAGTTAAGCAAATTAAAAATATCTCCCGCGATGATACAAAACTTAGAATCTTATTGTTTTGAAAAAAACTAAAACGGAGACATTATATCGATACTGTCTACAAAATCAGTAGCTTGCAACTCGCTTTTGTAAAAGAAACTACTTAGTCAAAATAACATAATCAAAATGAGTGCATCCGTTAAAAAAAAAACAGGGTCACGACTGTATCCCCGAGGCGCAGTAGACATTCTCTCAGATCTTTTATATTCTAGATCCTTGTAAGATGTCTAAGGGGGTAGTCAGAGGCATGTACAAATACATATTTGATACATGCCCACATCTTGCAGAAGTTAGTATTCCATACGTGACAGGTTGCAAGCCCATCGCCGCCTATAAGAATAACTAACTAGTTTCCTCACGATGTTTTCCTTCACCGTTCAGAGCTCGTGTTAGAGCGCATATAAATTTTACGAAACGCAAAATCCATTGATGCACGCCCGGGATTCGATCCCACGACCTTCGGATTGAAAGTCGAGGTACAACCCCATTCGGCCAACACGGCTCTGCATCCGTTTAGATGCTATAAAAGAGCATAAGTAGGTACACACACGTCGAATTTGTAAAATCTCTTATTTGCGTCGAGACCTCAGTAGGTAGCATTTTTGTAGCACAAGATTTAATCTGGTTTTGTGTGTCTTGATCACGTCCACAAAAACAACGAAACAATCTTATCAGAAACTTCATCTATTAACTCAAAACAACTATTTATGAGTAACAAATTGTTTAACCGTCCGACTGTAGTTGATCGTTCGTTTTACCGTGCAATAAATAACGTGCTTTAATGAGTACAATCCGACGTCTCTGCTCACGTGTGTTTTTATTACATGTCAATGAGTGAATGGTTTTGTGACACCTTGTACCTTATGGAATCTAGAACAAGATGCAAATACTATGTTAGTAATAGAAATCTAATCTGCAGATTACGCTAAGAACCCACCTGCGTGGTGCTACAGGGTGTAAAAAGTCAACTACCGAAAACTGAGGGGTTCTAAACATATTAGCGAAAAAAGCGTGTGTTTTTTTTCGGTAAATATTTTTACTTAGCTTAGTAATTTTCGGTTATTACTAGTACAACATAATAAGACTATACCTTCCTAATAATTTCATTTATAGAAGAAAAAACAGTAAAAACTTCAAATGCAGCAATCTACGTAAAACAACGCGCCCAGAACATACGCAAACAGCACTCTTCAAACGCTGTTTTCTCCGGATATAATGATTTTTCGGAAAACCCTTTTGGATTTGGTTGTGTTAGGATGCTGTACCTAGCCCTTTCAGCTTCGATAGACATATATAGCATAAGATAATTTCCAAAACTGCATAACTTTTTTGCTAAGTATCGCGGCACGTGGGTTCATGGCATTATTTCAAACTTTAAAAGTGATTTTTGCTTCGAAAACATCTAAGTTGAGTATGCTCCTTACAATTTGGAAGGTCGCGCAGCTTTGGGAGCCAAAGGGTCTGAGGAACCATAAACTAATCTATTTATGGCGCGCTTAATCCTTAAACGACTTTTTAATCTTAACAAAATTAATATGAATATATAAAACTTTATTGTACCAAAAAAATAAAGACGCGACCAGGCGGGGCAGTAAAAAAAATAAACATATAAATAAATAAATAGAGGAATAAATCCGTAGTTATTTATGTGATTGTGGACGATGGCGATTTAATGACGCGTACGGACAGACAGATTGTTAGTGATGTTAGTGATATTAGTAATAAACCACGCCGAGACGTGCTAGGGTTGGGACAGCTTCCGTAATTATCAATTCAAGTCAAAATATACCTATTATATACTTGAAAGGGTATATTTTTATATGTAGCATGCAACACTGTTCTTGTCAAACTTGTCATATTCACTTGTAGGATTACAAATCTAGATTTTTAATTTTATTTTCTTTAAACTTTGTTCTTAATCTGATTGTAATCTGTTTTGTGCATTTACATAAATAAATAAAATGAGTTATTCCAAGTTTAGGCATATTTATTAGTATCTTGTAATTTTATTCTACGCACCAACATAGCGCCATTACCTAAGTTCAATTGGCACTATGGTGTCTGATCATCATCATTATCATCTCAGCACCATGACGTACACTGCTGAACATAGATCTCCTATCAATTTCCAGAGCCATCGATCTTGTGCGGCTGTACGCAAATGTATGATGGGGTACTAAAAAAACCTATTTTAATTATGTTCAATGACATATTTATTGATTTAAAATATTCTGACTTTCAAATCCTTTCCAAATCCCGAAAATCTTACACTTGTGATCTAATTTCCGTAATAACAAAAACTTTTCCGTAACATTCCGTATCGTCGACATCACTACCTCTATGCCTTGTGAGGTAGGGTGTATTTTACAAAGCCATAAGAGCCTATAAAAATAGTGGGTACCGATAACCAAGGATGATTTTACGTACTCGACTCGACGCTGTCGTTTTGGGCTGACACGGAATGTACTGACGGACGTGTCAATGACACATCTAACCTGTACTGTACAACACTACGATAGAGGAACTTATTTTGGAGGAAGAATTTATTTCTTAAAGAAAATACCTACTATAATATTAATGATTTTTGTATGATCTGTGTCCACTTTGCGGTCGTAGCTGTCGCTCCCGTATCGGCCTTACTAGCCATCTCCGTAAGTGCCGGACCAACCAAACGGACGCTGCATAAATCATCTCTTGTAGATGAAAAAGGCCATTGATGATGATCTGCAAGTATTCGTCTCAGATCTGCGTGTTTCCTACGCTTTCGTAGACTTTTTAATTAATAAGTACCGGTCCTTAACCGATAAATATGAGCTTATCAAAAATTTAGATTCTGACGTCAGTGGTTCCGTGGCCGAGCGGTTAAAGGCACTCTGGCTTTATGAGGATCATCTGATCGTCACGGGTTCGAATTCCGTCGGAATCGAAAATATTGATAAGACTTTTCATTTCTTGCTTATAAGTAGTACCAATAGGTATATCATGGTGGTCCTATCACAAGCTCTACTTAACCAGGACCAGATGATGTAGAGTTTTATGCAGAGCAATATTTATTTACTGATGTATGCCAACATTTACAATAAGTTTTTAATATAAGTGTTGGCTCCATAAGGCTTAAAGTAAAATATGTTTTTTTTTTATTTAAGTTTGAAATGGGGTCTGTTAAAATGTTTGTGGGAACATTAAAACGAAAGGAAGTCCTATCATAGAGCTGTCGTTAGTGGCTGTTGCGTTAGGCTCTACTGATGATAGCTCTTGTGTTTATTTTACACTTTTTGGCCATAATTAGTATAATGTAATTTGATTTTGGTAAAAAACTAAACGTTTTTCAAATTCTAGTCATAGTGATAGATTTTCTATGAGAACTCGCAGATAAAGTTTCATAACTAATAATAATCAATTAAATACCCCTCTAGACAATGATGTAGTTTATTTAATATCATTGCCTCTAAGTCTAAGTCAGGTTAAAACTTTAAATTATTTTAGCATTAAGCCATAGATTGAGACCATTAGTCTAGTAAACTATTCCGTAACTTCTTATTATGTTATCTCTAGTTTTATCCCAGCTTAAACTATGACCATATTTAGTCTTGATTTCAAGGCCAAGTCTAGATTACATTTTCATTCATCATTTACCTGGATAACGTTAAAAGTGACTTCATCTCATCAGTTGCAATAAACACCGTCCAGCAATAAATCAATTAATCTAAACAGAAAAACTCTCATTAAAGGCCACATCCGGTCATTCAATAATACCATAATAATTTAACCGACTTCAAAACCTCTATAAATCCTCTATTAATAACTCGACTTACAACTTTATCCTTACACTCAATATCACTCTTATTACAAGAGCATAAGATTCAAAATAGGTTGGATAAAATTTTAATAGAGATGGGACAGAGTGTAGATGTGAAATATAAAACGGTAGCCAAAAAGGATTACCAATAGGTTTTGTGAGAGCGTCGACGGGCTAGTTGTACCTGTTCAACTATTCTATCGATATCGATAGATATATCAACAACTAAATAATGCTGGATATATCACACAGAACCATTAATAAAAAAATATAAGACTAATATGGTACAAACAAACACCATTTATTCAATAGGACAGGGATCACTTTGAATCGTCTTAGTCTCCTCGCAGATTGCAGACTTTCTATCGGCCGATAGTTGAGACGGAACATACTTCGGCTCGTAATGAGTATGGAGAAGTATAGGCCGTCTCAACTATCGGCCGATAGAAAGTCTGTAGTCTGCGAGGGGTCTTAAAACGATGACTGAATGCGATTACTATTCAAATTATAAACTGTGCTCTTTACCTGGTAGTTTGGGGCTAGATGATGGTGTAGAAATGCCCATCATTATTTATTAGATTTAAATGAATTGCAGTATAGAGGTGTGTCGTTATCAAGACCTAAATAAACATATCAATAAAAATGAAGGCCAACATTATATCGATATCATTAAGCCCAACACTAGCCAAGTAATATTAATTTTAATAATGATCCACGCATCATTAGCGCATCTCATTGTGGCGTCTCACTCGCACATCACCCGCCTCTCTCACTCGTCATCCGAGAATGTTATTGTAGGCGAGAGAGTGAACACGTTGAGGAACTGAAACTTGATGATTTTATGGTTATACAGGACGATACAAATTATACAGAAATCATTGATAAAATTGTATGACCTACGAGTATACGTAATTGGGTTTTGTCGCATAAGGTTCTTTTTGGTCACTTTCATGGTAGACGAAACCTTAACGTTTGATAAAATAACATGCTTGTCTTTGAACGAATTAAAACAAAAAAATAGAATATTTTAAGCGTATCACCCATTTTACCATATAGATGAATCTAAGTTGTACACTTTCCGATCCAGTAATAAAATAGTATAAGTAAGCAATTCCATGTGTAGACACAGCATAAGGTTGAAAATAGATCTATATATCCTGCGCTAGAACTTTTAGTGCCAAAATAGGCTACATAAGCCATATAAGGGCGAAACACCCAAGCCCCCATTAATTAATTTACCAACGATTCAAGTTGTTATAATTTTTTGAATTTTTTTGTTTGTTTGTTATAAAATGTGTTCTTTGTAAATAAATAGTTTATAAGTTTATGATCTCAATCTCATCTAGATTATCGCATTAGATTTCAAATTAATCTGTAATGATAATTTAAAGTGAATAAATAACTGAATAACTGAACTGAATAACTGAAGTCCTAAAGACACTGTAGCCGAAAACGGCTAGGTTGATTATATATTATTTTTATTGTAATTTCAACGAAATGTACTATGACTTTTAGTTTTATTTTCAATGATTACTGTATTATTTGACTTGCCAAAGTTATATAATGTAACTTAATGGTTCAATAAATACATACATACATAAAGTCACGCCTCTTTCTCAAAGGGATAGGCAGAGACCACGGATCTCCACTCGCTACGATGCTGACACACAACTTTTGCCTCATTCACTCTCATATAAATTATTATTTATTTTTGTTGTCAACCTACGTCGTCCCACTGCTGGGCAAAGGTATCCCCCAAACTCTTCCAACAGTCTCTATCTGCCGCCACGTACGTAATTAATAAATTAAGTAAATTAATAAATTAACAAATTAATACCTGAATATCTGATTCCATACTAGGATTAAGGTGACGCATTGATAAACAATTATTTGAAACCAGGCGCCACGCCCCCATGAGCTTCCCGCAAGCAGCTCATACCCCCTGCTCATTTTACGTGGTTTGTATCCGCCCGAGCCGCGCTGTGAGCCGCGCGCCGGCCGCCCGGCTGAGTCGAACTCGCTCGCTTTTCGGTGTTGACATAAGACTACATGGAGTCGCCTTACATTTATTTATTTTTGGAAAAAAGTTTCTTTTTGGACGATACGCATGGTGGCTAGACGAAAGAAATGTTAGATTTTGCGTCACGACACCATGTTTAGGTCAAATGGTGTCGGTCACAGTGCAAAGTGCACAGTCGCAAAACAGTCCATAGATTGTTATATTGTTAGTACGCAGTACGCAAGAGCATTTCTAGGATTTCTAGGATTAGTAAAAAAATAATTAAAATACAAATCAAGTAGGTACATCGGGACCCCATTGTTTCGCCGAAAAACTTTCTTCATAATTTTACATCCCATAACATGGTTCTCATAATATCAAAACCAATAATATTAGGATCTCATAATCCCACTCATAATAATAAAGCTGAAAGTTTGTGAGTTTGTTAAGATGTTTGGATGTTTGCATTTCAATCACGCACGCCTAAACCAGTGAACCGATTTAGGTGAAACTTGGAATAGGTGTAGATAATGACTTTAGAATAGCTTAAAGGCTATTCAAAATGTTGGTACCACGCGGGCGAAGCCACGCGCAGAAGCTAGTGTTTAGTAAATATAACATATTTTTTAGCATAATGATTTTAATTCATAATGTTGTAATACATAATCAATCTTTAGCCTAATTTTAGAGGATATAAATAAACATAAATGTCATAATGATAACAATTAATAATAATAAAAATTCCGAATAAAAGGCTGGCACAAAAAAATCGGAGCGTCGTGGAACACTCGGTTGTAACGAAGTTTAATCTTGACCTTTGACCTTGACTTTGACGTGGACTGCTATAGGGGGTCCTGTCGATTGACATAATGTTTATAGTCCTACATACACATAACATACTAGTCCTAAAATACTGTAGTCATAATGTTAAATTCCCATAGTCTTAAACTGACATACATAATGTTGTCCTAATATAATAATATTTTTATTATATGTTTATTAAATTCATGCATATTCGTTATAAAAAAATACCTTGGACCGAAACCAGTATTTTCTATTCATAAAAACATTTTGGAATTCACAGCCTTCTGTGTCTCAGGCATCTTTAGTGTGGTATTTTTTTAGGATGAAATGCCATTATGATTTCAATTGTTATTATGTTTGATTATTAAGAGTACATAATTATTGTTAGGGCTTATAGCTTTAGGAGTATATATTGTTAAGGCTTTTAACTTTAGGATTACCGTATGTTAGGAGATTTGATTTTATGACTATTTTATGTTATGTTTACCTAATACTATGACTATTGTTAATTAGGTGTAGTATTGTTATGTCGAGTAATCATTAGGACCATTTAATATTAGTACCAAATACAGTATGGGAATTTAAAATAGGATAAGATACGGATCATTAGGGAGCCCTGCTATGGCTCCCTAATGATTGACATAACGTATCTTATCCTATTTTAAATTCTCATACTGTATTTGGTACTTATTTTAGATTGTCCTAATGATTACTCGACATAACAATACTAAACCTTATTAACAATAGTCTTATTATTAGGTAAACATAACATTACCGAGTCATAAAAACACATCTCCTAACATACGGTAATCCTATAGTTATAAGCCATAACAATAATAATAAATAATGCTGGACATTTCACACAGCATCATCTAGCCCCAAACTAAGCAAAGCTTGTACATAAGTGAACCAAATAACTGATATACAACTTATATACTTTTTGTTTGTAAATACATACATATTATACAACACGCAGACCCGAGATAAATATTAAATCCACTAAACTTCATCTCGCGCTTCGGCGGCACGCTCGCTACGCTCACTCGCCTCACACGTCAGTGGTCACTACTCAAACATAACCTAACCAACTATATTCGATCTGGGTGGATATAAGTGACTATAGTGAACCTTTTTGGCGCTTCGGCAGCCGTCTTCAGTTTTTATTAGGATAAATAAATATTAGGACGATCAAAAATAGGACAATAGTAGATTATTCACCAAGGGGATAAAGCAGTGTATTATGTCACGGGCGCCATATTGAATCCCAAGCGCATCGAAGGATTCTTTCAACGAGGGAGTTAATGACTAGAATCCTGAGACAGCGAGGGATTCAAGAGCGCCCAAGACTAAGACAGCTTTAACCCCGAGGTGAATACTCTGCTTTTCACACATGCGAGAAAAATAGTGAATACTTACACCCAAAAAATAGCAAGCAAGTCTAATGAACAGGTTTTATAGGTAGAATAATAATAATCTATTAGTTTTTTTTTATTCAACCTATACTGTCCCACTGTCCCACAAGGAGAGGGACAGTTGGAGAGAGTTGGGGGAGACCTTTGCCCAACATAGGTTAAAGAAAAAAAACTACTGTCCCACTGCTGGGCAAAGGTCTCCCCCAATTCTTTCCAACCATCTCTCTCCTTCGATAGCTCCCACCACCCACTATAGAAGGAGTCGAGGTGGGTGGTGGGAGTGGTATTCTCAAAAAATATTTTATTGAGTTTGTTCTCAAAAAATATTTTAGCATTAATATGCAAAAACATAAGATCGCTCTATAGTTTGGAGGCATTAGCCACACTTTTTCCTTATATTTGAATAAATTCTACTTGGTGCAGTTCTATATGGCAAACATTTTCATAGAAACATCAAAAATCAATTCGGAAGAAAAAGATTAGTTGCCACATTTTTTCTTTTTTTTCGTATACGTTCTATTTGGTGTGGACTCAATACTAAAAATTTTAATGGAAATGTTGAAGTTTGAAATTCAAATCTCATTACTTATCTGTTTACATGAGGTTCAGAGGGGGAAATGATATCCCATACAACTTTACCTCCCGCCGGCCATTTTGTTTTTTAGGAGGGAGAAATGATTTACTTTATTTTAAGACTGTGAGACGAAAAAATGTATGGTTTTCGAGCACTGGGTGTGAAAAATAGTTTTTGCAACTTAACAATAGTAATAATAAATATTATGACGACATATTATGTTAGAAGTTAAGACTATTATGTAAAATGTCTTTATGCCTACTTAAATAAGACTCAATAAAAATATTTTGATTTTAATTTTTCTTTTTTTTTCTTTAATAATATTAGGAAAACATATATGTATGTCAGTTTAAGACTATGGGAATTTAACATTATGACTACAGTATTTTAGAACTAGTATGTTATGTGTATATTAGGACTATTAACATTATGTCAATCAACATGACCCTGTTTTGTATTTTAAAACCACGATTTTTAAGGGGAAAAAATATACGAAATATCTAGTATGAGTTTTAAATGTTATGACAAATATCTTTATATTTTTGAGGCATTATGGGTATCAATATTAATAAACAATATTCGAGATTCCAAATTATTCGGCCAAAGGATGATTATGGTACTTATACATTTTTATACCAAGCAAAATTATAAGAAGAATATTTTAGAAGATATAATAGAGACCCCGAAAGGTCTTGTAACAAAACTCGACCGATTTTTATGAATTTTTTTGTGTATACTGTATACCTACATAATATTCAGCGGGTCTGAGAATCGTACACATAATATAAGCTATTGTAATTTTTTTATACATCGTGTGTGTAAAATGCGTTCGTGTTCTACCTCGTCCCTCACAAAAATCGGCAGAATTTGTAAAAGAAATTTCATCAAAACCGCGTCCAGGTCTAGTTAGTCTGAGGTGCTCACTGTCACTGTGCCCGTCACAATGACACCTAAAGTTGGCAAGTCTCATATCCCTGTAGTTTTACTAGAACCTGGAAAAATATTTAACGTTTACTTTATGTTTTCTTGATCATTTCCTTACATTTTCAATATACAGAGCTCTCATCTTCATGTAGAAACCATCAACTTTTTTTTTCCCATTTTTAATAATAAGTATTTAAGATTTTACTTAGAAGATACGACTATCGATGTTTACTAGAGCGCGGGAGCTCGATTGACACAGGTCCGACGTTGACAATGGTCAGACGCGGACTGAAGGGGGCCGCCTGGCATACAAAAAGACGCGAGAGCTAGCTAAATAGTAAAAGTCGTAAGCGCCAAAACAGTAATTCTCGTTTAAAATAAAAACTATTGGTAGTTATGTAAAATCAAGTTTGCACTTTGAAAAGGGTGTATAGACTTATCTGTAAATAAAATTTAGAAGCTTAGATCGGTTCCGTTCACCTGTAAAATTAAAATCTATGTTTTTATGGAGCAGTTTTTGGGATTTTTTTTCTGCTGTAATATTTAACAAATCTTGAAAAACCAGCTATCAGTTGGAAGTAAAAAACATGAAATATTCAAAACTTAAAATATCAATTCCGAAGGTTTTTCAATTGCTGAAAAATATTACAATCCTTGACGCCAATATCCTCAATGCGTCGTCTTAATAAATAGATATGAGTATTCTTGCATACAGATATATGAAGTTGCTAAGTTTGCTTTTAACTGCTTGTGTTTTATTAATGTACAAAGGGAGTATGCATGGAGGACCAAAAATTCATATCTTAGTCTGGGCCACATCGTTGCTCCATCATCGAGGGTTCTTTTGACCCATATATCATTCGACATGCTTCTCAAAACCTCTTAAATATCCTCCGAGACCAACTTCTCAAAACAACTATAAATTCAGTTTTTTCAAAACCACCTTAACTGCAATAAACCATAAAAACATCAAATAGAGCCCACAACTTGCGTACGCGCATTTGAAGCGTTTTTGTGAGGTTTTTTGTATTTTTACCTGCAACTTCCTTCCTATAACGATCGGTTACTGAATGACATTCCGGCTATTTGACAGTTAAATGGATCTTGACAGATCGGGATGATGTGCAAAGGATTTTGAGTTCTAATGACCTGGATGAATTAAAAATAATTTTAGTTACACCTAGACCCATATTAGATGATTTATAAACCATCAGGAGGTAAAATATGCCTCCTTCGGGCCGATGTAGAGGCCTGGGACATATCTAAACCATTCTTTTTAAATTAAGTAAATAAATAAATTAAATTAAATAATGCCGGACTTTTTCACACAGCATCATCTAGCCCCAAAGTAAGCAGAGCTTGTGTTATGGTCCCGCCGCGGGGATCGAACCCGCAACCTTTTGCGTCGCAGGCGGGCCTTCGCCCACTGCGCTACAGAGATCGTCAATTTTAGTTTTACAGACCTTATAACACCACCAGGAAAGACATGGACAATTTTAAACCTATAAATAATATTTTGTTTCAACAATACGAAGAAACTTTTATGCAAAAGCCATCCAGTAGAATGACACTTCGATACAAAAACACTATCGATTTCCTGTCATATCAATGACAATTTCTACGAACATTTTACGGAAACCAACTAAAATCACTTGACCAACCTCATCAAAACTTGACAACTAGTTATTTTTTCTTGTTTGCCTTGATATAGGGTATAAAATCGCGTGTCAATTTGTCGTCTATTTTGGTAGACGCGTACGCACTGAGCGGTGCCATACTGTCTGGCGAAGATAGTTTTTGTCCAATTTTAGACGTTTTTTGTCCCCTCACTGTCCCTAAATAGTGTCGGATATAATGATACTTTTGACGTACACTAATGCCCTGTCAACTGTGTGTATCAAGTTAATTGGTTTTAATTTTGGGGCTCTATGTTAGAGGGTGTTTGAAAATTATTAGAAATTAGTGTTATTTGAACAAATACTTATACAAAAAACTATTCGCTTTTAAATTTAAACTATCTGTTGTATTGGCGTTACCTCCAGGTAAATCTATCCGAAATAAGCAAAACTACAGATAGAAATAGAAACTAGCCGATAAGGATTACAGTAAAAAAAACTATAGTGGGCATAGTTAGGTATTTACCTATAAAGACAGATAAGTATATAATACCTAGGTATTTCACGAGTTATAAAGATAGGGGTTGGTGTCAAAATCCCCTTTGGAAATCCAAATTTGGGGATTTTGGGAATTTTCTGCAAACTATATTTTTCCCAAACATCTATACTAAAAAAACTTGCTACGCGAATCATTGAATCCCTAATTTAATTTCTTAACATCAATAGCCAAATTATTGCACCGTATTGAACTGCACTAAAACCCAAAGGCTATTACACTAAATATAATAAAAGTCAAGATAGAAATCGATACGTGAATGGCGTAAAAGTGGCGTAAATCGGTATTATACACAGAAATACAACAACAGAGGTGTACAATGGTTTAGCGATTTACAAAGGAACTCCATCCGGCAATTTTTTTTAAGTGGTTCCGTACTCAGGGACGCACGTCGCGTCATTGTTGCTGGTTCATTCATGGATTTGCACCTTCGGTGGTAGAATACACAATAGTTTACGATAGTAGTAATTTTGTTGAGCTTGAGAATCTGTTACCGCGTGCTGTAACGGTTAGTATACACTATATTTTTCCAGTGATAACCACTTAGAAACCATTAAAGATTTATTGCAAAATTTTTCCCAAAAAGTTTTCACCATTAGCAGAAGGTCTACCAGTGTAGTCACTAATTCAATTCAAATCATTTATTTCGGTTTCACAAAAGTCCACCATAATAAATTAGTAAAATGCTTAGCCTAATACTAATGAAGGTCACGGATTCAAAGAGGTATGCTTAGAACCATATTTCATAGAACTCAAATTGAAGTGTGTTTAGCAGACTTTTTTGATCTCACTGCTTTTGCAGTCTTCAAAGGCAGAGTGAAAACCCATTTCTTTTATTCTAAACCCGCTGGAATCAAGAGGCTAGATTCTTCGAGACATATACCATAAACATCCATTTATTATATTTCACCCAGATTTCACAATTTTATTGACAATATTATAAACAGCGTCGTGTTGTGTTAGGACTAGTGTCAGTTTGACAGGAAACTGTCAGCTGTCATCGTCTAGTGTTTATCTTCCTGTATCCACTAACTGCCTGTTAGTGGCGAATTATAAATATTGTTATAATGTAAAATAATGAAATTGAAAAAAAAGATTGAGCGTTGAGATTGAAGATTGAGTTTGTTGTTTTTATCTTAAATATTTTGTTTCAATCACGCCTCAACATAAAAACTCCGCCACCAGAGTCCACTAGTATTCTTTTTATTTACACTTAAAACAATTTACAAAATGGGATGAATCTTGGAATATAATGCAGTAGTATGTGGATATATGTATAGTATATTATAGGTAAATGCTGGACCCACGCGTGTAATATTGCGGGCGGAAGCTAGATGGGCATTGAATTTCGCTTGCAACTTGACTTTACTTATCTATCGAATCTGTTATTGAAATCTCTGTTTTAAATCAAGAAAGATTTAAACCACTAATACCTAATAGATTTTTTTTGGATCAATGTCGCCATCCTATTAAAGTAACTCGACCGGAAATACAACAGCCATTTAAGAATGAACTGACTGGTCAATGGACTCCATTCATGAGCTAGGGGTGGACAATCACAACAAAAAATATAGAAAAGATATGACTGCACCAAAACTCAAATAACACTGGTTCCTGATGCTTTTGAGTTTTGAGTTAGTTATTATATTTTTTTAACCTTCTCAAAAAATAAGAACTTAATATCCGAATATTCAGTTTTATGTTTTTTTTTCTTAGGCTCATTTATCTAAACCAAAAGCTTGCTACATATAATAATGACAGACTATTTTATCTATGGCAGGTTTTTTTTTTTTAAATTTATTTAAGGGTTTTGTCGCTTAGCGACCACATCACCCTGATACAACAGAAAATGATTATAAACAATATCAGAAGAAACTTAAAACTTAACTACTTATGTAAACCTAACTCTAATAACTTATCTAAAAACTCTACTAGATAAGTAATTAAATTTAATAAAATAGAAGGGTGAGAGAGTCAAAAACGAGTGCTAATGGTACGTCACACCTTTGCATTGTTGTCTAAGCGTGTTTCCGCTACAATTATTTTGAAGTCGGATTTACTCTTTGTAAATTGGCCAAGATTTGCGAGTTTTTAGAAATCAATGTTTGTCCTTTATTAGAATTTTGTCGCACTATGAATGGGACCGAGTAAATAATTGCATTTTCAATTGTGTTTTCACCAGTACCTAAATAAACTAAATGTATGAAGACATCTGGGCCCTTAGTAATAAACTAGACATAAAGTTATGTAATGCATAACCTACGAATACCCAAATCACTTTTTAAACTCACACTATTTAAACTCGTTTTTGTATTTATACCAATTTTTAGTTTATGCATGACATAACTTTATTTCAAGTTTATTAGTAAGGGCCCTGAACTGTAGTCGATGTATATTCCCCTATTTTTGTATTTCAAGAATACCTACTTATACAATACATCTTAAAGATTTGACCAGAAACCTTACAAACCTTGATTGCATGAAAAATATGTCAGGTTAGAAGTTAAAGCCGATCGCACAATGTCCCGGCAATACCGGTAGCCGTCCCATTAATCAGGCTCCGAACCCGCTACCTGTTCAACGGCGGCCAGCCTTGTTAATCATTGCTTATAATAAGCTGCCATTGTCGCTGTTCTGTTCAAGAACCGGTTCTTTTATCTTGTTCAAAAGTCATTTAACAGCATCTGGGTATCAACATCTCTACATTATGTAGACTTCAAAAAATTACTCTTATGTTGAACTGTATGTATTTTATATTATTATGTCTATCACTGTTGTATGTAACGATAAAATAGAGATGATAGAGAGTAAATTATAAACCGGATTTAAATTTATTTCTCATATACATAATTATATACCTACATAAGATTCAAGGGATAGGCTCACTTGGTCATGATTTTCTTTTCGTACAACAATTGCGAATTTGAATTTCTTTAGAGTTTGTAAACCCATTCTAAGTACAGTGCCACAAGCTTATCTAGACCGGCGGCCGAAAGAGGAACTAACGAATTTAATATTAAAATTTATTTTTCTGCCAACACCAAATGCGATAATTAACAACGCCTCTCTCACCGGTCTAGATAAGTTAGTGGCACTGTAATCATAGTGAGACATTCAGTCATTCATTCGCTCATCATTCATTCATTTTTAGTGTACGAAAAGAACCTATTTGAGTTAAACTGTCAGATTCTTTCACTTTAATGATTTGGAAGAACGTGTGACACAAGAAGACTTAATTTTTCGAACGCTAGAAACTTTTACATAAACAAACTATATAAAAGAGTGAATAAGTAAGAAGTATGATTTTAATAACAGGTAAACGTCGTTGCGGTCATGCCTCGTGCTCGAGAATTAAGCTTCAGATGCACTTAATCTTTGGACAGGCTTACATGGTGACTTGACGAGTACTGCCGCTGTAGAATCTGCTGTCATTTCATTTTACTGAAGTTTATTCAATCTTTTAATATGCTTTCAGTTAAATGAAAAAAGTCAGAATTGCATAAAAATTATTAGGTATTTTCAGATTTACATACTAGTTTTAAGCAGTCAGGTATATGAATAAATAACTCCTTTTCCAGTTAGACGTCCACAAGTCGAGTGGGCCTGATGGAATTCCTCCAATTGTGCTCAAGACGTGTGCTCCTGAGTTGGCTCCGGTTTTAACGCGTCTCTTCCGTCACTCCTACTCATTAGGTGTAGTCCCGAACTCTTGGAAGACTGCTTTAGTACACCCGATCCCGAAAAAAAGTGACCGCTCGGACCCATCCAACTACAGGCCCATCGCCGTTGCCTCCCTTTTCTCTAAAATAATGGAATCCATTATTAACCGACAGCTTTTAGGGTATCTAGAGGAGCATCAGCTGTTAAGTGACCGCCAGTATGGTTTTCGTAGGGGTCGCTCAGCTGGTGATCTTTTAGTTTTTCTAACCCACCGCTGGGCGGAGGCAGTTGAGACTAAGGGAGAGGCATTGGCTGTCAGTTTGGATATAGCGAAGGCCTTTGATCGGGTGTGGCACAAAGCACTTCTATCAAAGCTTTCTTCCTTCGGGCTTCCTGAGAAACTGTGTGATTGGGTCAACAGCTTTCTTGCGGATCGGAGAATTAAGGTTGTAGTCGACGGTTTCTGCTCCGACCCTAAGACTGTAAATGCTGGTGTACCTCAAGGCTGTGTGCTATCTCCAACCCTGTTCCTTCTGCATATCAATGATATGTTATCTAAAAGTGATAACATTCACTGCTATGCGGATGACAGCACAGGAGATGCCTTATACGCCGGCCGTGCTAATATTTCTCGGGAACACGTTGCCCAGTGCCGGAATGAACTTGTGTCTGAAGTCGAATCCTTGCTAAACAAGGTTTCGGTCTGGGGTCGACTTAACTTAGTTGAATTCAATCCTAAGAAGACACAGGTCTGCGCGTTTACGGCTAAAAAAAATCCCTTTGTCGTAGCTCCTTGTTTTGAAAACACTCCCCTCATGGCCTCAGCCAAAATTGGAATCCTTGGAGTTGACATCACGAGCGATGTTCAATTTCGCGGTCATCTGGAAGGAAAAGCTAAATTAGCCTCCCAAAAGCTTGGAGTACTTAACAGGGCAAAAAGGTATTTCATGTCGGCTCATCGCCTGCAACTTTATAAGGCGCAGGTACGGCCGCACATGGAATACTGTTCTCATCTGTGGGCTGGGGCACCCCAGTACCAGCTCCTTCCTTTTGACCGTATACAACGAAGAGCCGTTCGTGTTGTCAACGACCAAGTCCTATCCAATCGGCTTGACCCCTTGGCTTTACGTAGAGATGTTGCATCTCTATGCATCATGTACCGCTTATACAATGGGGAGTGTTCTGAGGAATTGTTTGGACTGATTCCAGCCGCTGAATTCCGCCATCGTATGCAACGACAGCAATACCTATACCATCCATGTCATGTGGATGGTTGGCAGTCCACAACTGTACGGTTTTCACGCCAATTCCTGCCTCGCACATCAGACTTGTGGAATCAGCTGTCGCCAGAGGTGTTTCCAGACCGATACGACTTAGGCGCCTTCAAGAAAAGAGCCTATTCCTACCTCAAAGGCCGGCAACGCATCTGCAGTGCCTCTTGATGCTGCAGTTGTCTGTGGGCGGTGGAATCACTTACCATCAGGTGTGCCACCTGCTCGTTTGCCCTCTCTTCCATAAAAAAAAAAAAATGAATTTGTCTGAAGTGTAAGTGCTAAAGTAAAATATAAAAAAAGTAAATAAATACCAACAAAATAATTACATAAGTACTTATAAACAAAGTAAGAGTAAAAGTATGCGCCATATAAACCCAGCCTGTCCAAAGTTGCACAGTCCGTGGCGTAAACAAATATATTTATTTAATAAGTTTTTATTGCCATAATCTGAACATAATTTACGTTGATAAGCAGATCAACAACCGATAATATATTATCGTTTAATGCTCTACCAGTAGCGTTGTTTTATTTGGGGCACTAGCTTTCGCCTGCGGGTTTGTTCGCGTCAAATATTCCTTAGCCAAGAAACTTTCTTTGGTTTTCCAGGGGTCTAGTATTTTTTTTTCTAAACAAAGTCGATGGCAAAGGGTGACATGAAGTTTACCTTATTTCAATGATGATGAATTAAAGGAGTGAGTACTACTTAGAGTAGAATGAAGGACAATGGAATGATGATGACTTTTATTGACTTTTATGAATTAACCAACGAAGTTCTGTAAAATGGACAGACAAACAGTCGTATTCGTAAATAATATGTATGTTTATTTATAAAACATAATCCACCAGTTTTGTAGGATAGAGTTATAAATATGCGATTATTTTCGCTTTACTGTCGCTTATTTTCAGTTATTTTCATTTAATTATAAAAGAGTACCTTATTATTAAAAGAGTACCTATTTTTCTATAAAGTAAGTAAGTAAGTTCGTATGAGTCAGTGGCCAACTCTGGTGACGGAGTTTTTAGGCCGCCTTAAGGCATCCGTCATGGCTTAACGACTTAAATAGCCGGGACCGACAATTTAACGTGCCCTCCGAAGCACGGAAGCGCTCAGACGAAAATGCCACTGGCGGTCACCCATCTACTTACTGACCGTTTCGAACGTTGCTTAACTTCGACGATCTATCAAGAACGTCTAAGCAAGCACGACCACGAGCGCTTCGACGCTTTCTGACGCCATTAGTATTTTTCTATAGAAAAAATACTGATGACGTCAGAAAATACAGCTCGCTTCTGACGTCTCAGCATTTCCTCTATTGAATTGACAGTTCGGCGCGTTCGGCGCGGATGGGTCGCACGACCACCTTTTTAGTTTCGTATTGCAAAGTTTTACTTAAGAACAGTTTAAGCTCTTATCAAAATCGTAAAAAAACACGTAAACAGGGTCACGACTGTATCCCCAAGGCGCGGTAGACATTCTCTCAGATCTTTATATTCCAGATCCTTTGAAGATGTCTAAGGGGGTAGTCAGAGGCATGTACAAATACATATTAGATACATGCCCACATCTTGCAGAAGTTAGTATTCCATACGTGACAGGTTACAAGCCCATCGCCGCCTATAAGAATACTAACTGGTTTCCTCACGATGTTTTCCTTCACCGTTCAGAGCTCGTGTTAAAGCGCATATAAATTTTACGAAACGCAAAATCCATTGATGCACGGCCGGGATTCGATCCCACGCGAAGGTCGTGGTGATTGAAAGTCGAGGTACAACCCCATTCGGCCAACACGGCGCTATCAAAATCGGTCTACATTTAATAATTAAAATGTAACTAGATTATAAGTTGAAATACATTCGATGACAAAATGCCCTAATTCCAAAGAAACGGACAAATTGTCTCGGATTGTAAACTAATAAAAGTGTTTGCGCGAGATATTTCCTTAATATTATCGCATCAACTGAACGAATTCATGTAGCGTTGGTAGAACTGTTCAAAAATATTTAAAAACTAACTGCCCTATTAATAAACGTGGTATGTTGTGACAGTTAGATAATATATACTATGAATAACTATAAAAGTTTTGAGTTTACCTATATCTGTCGTACATAACTTTACCTATACCATGTGTACAAGCCTCGTACATTGACCTAGTTTATTTTGTCATTCTAGCATTTTACGCCAACAGTGTAATTAGCATTAAAATCATTGAACGTCAGTTCGCGTTTCGCAATCAATCGAAGCGCGTCTCATTTATCATTATCATAAGTTCGTAAATATATCAGTTTAAATTTACTAGCGGTGTTTTTCTGGTATATCGAACTATAAACCTTTTGCCAGGGTGTACGACCGTACATCCTTTTTTTTAAATTTAAAGAACTGATATACCACCCTCGCGAGTGCCTTAGTAGAACAGTGACTCTAACACAAGTGAGGATTTCCATTGTCAAGTGGAGCTATCATTATCAGTGTGAGCAAACAGCTCCACCCTATCATTATCAACGGGTAGCAACAGCTACCACCAAGGGGACGTAAGCCAGGCTGGCTTGCGACCACAGGTGTCAACAGACACCACCGGACGGAGGCGTAGCAGCGCTGAATCACCGTTCATCAAGTACAAGCAGATACCAAGTAAGATCTTTCCATTTATCATTGACTCTCATCACTCCTCAAGATGTCGAGCCAGGAAAACTTACTAGCGACTCAAGAGCAATTAATAGATGCGATTGAGCAACTTTATTCCAATTTCAAGAAAGACGGTTCGGATAGGAAAACTCCTGATTATATCAAGCGACATTTAGACACTCTTGATAGCTATTGGAAGGAATTTCAATCAAATCATCTAAAGCTGTGTGGATTTGGTACTAGTTCCCATCATTATTTCACGACCAATAAATTTGAGCAAACGGGAGAAAGGTACTCCAACATCCGGGCAGCTATTCAGAATTATATCAAGCCGAGGGAAGAAATAAGAACTCCCTCCTCTCTTATCAAACCAGCCACCCCTATGGCTGTGCCGGGGACTCCAACGGACTTCTCGTACCAAGCTCGGGGTAGCGATAGCAAGACCGACGAGATGCTGCGGAAGCAAAGCAGTAATTTCAAGGCATTTGAGCATACCATTTCTAACATCAATTTAGAGCTCATTGAAGAAAAATGGGAGTTTGACCACTTGTTGCGTACCATTCAATCACGCTGGTCTATGATCGACACTCTTCATTGGGAGCTAGATAGCGAAGTAGCAGGTCAGAAAAATTCGGAGTACGAGTCGCATTTCTTTCAAGCTGAGAAGAAGTACAATGATACCATCAAGGCTATTAATAAAAAGTTCTCTTCTGTATCGCACAGGGAGAAGTCTACACCTAAAATTGAAATCCCGACTTTTTCTGGCAATTATCATCAATGGTCTAGTTTCAAAGATCTTTTTACTGAAACTATTCACGAAAATCCGACCCTATCTAGCGCTCAGAAAATGCAATTTTTGAAAACCAAAGTAAAGGGTGAAGCCGAGAGACTAATCCAGCACCTATCTATATCATCGGATAACTATTCAATTAGCTGGGAACTTCTTAATCACAGGTACAACAATAAACGTCTCATTTTGAGCTCTCATTTTGATTTGATGCTCAATATCCCAGCGGCTCAGCAAGCGTCGCTAAATCATATCAAAAAGATCCACGATGTTACTCGCGAAAGTTTGAATGCAATCAAGAACTTAGGAGTAGAGGTAGATTCGTGGGATCCTCTTATCATTCATTTAATGTGTCAAAAACTAGACACCGAGACCCTCAGCGAGTATCTCTCATCTGTAAAAGCGCCTAAGGAGGTGCCTCAGCTAGAGGAGTTTCTATCATTCCTGGAAAAAACTTTCACTAACATGGAAGCTACGCGAAGAAAGTCTGATCCTAAATCTAATCAAAATATCAAAAATCATAAATCTAATAATAACTTCAATCAGAAGCAGTCTTCAACCGGACGTATTGAGCAACCGAACAAAAACGTCCATACAGCTAAAGTTTATAAATGTGCAATTTGTAAAATGAATAACCACGGAATTTTTAAATGCAGTAAGTTCCGTGAAATGTCTCCGTCATCAAAACTTCGAACAGCCGAGAAGCTCAAGCTATGCAAAAACTGTCTCTATTGTCACTTTGGTAATGACTGTATTTCAGAAAAACGCTGCCGCGAATGTAATTTACCTCATAATACTCTACTTCATGAAGCGTTTGCGCAACACGAAAATGAGGACGAGGCATCGACTTCTAGTTATTCAAACAACATTGTACCTAAACAGGGTCAAAAGTCGACCTCTCGAAGTTCGCACGTGTCACAAACTGAAGTACCTGAAGTTCTCTTAGCGACAGCTGTGATCAATGTTGAAACATCTAAGGGTTCCTTTATCAAAATGCGCGCTCTTCTGGACCAGGGTTCCCAAACTTCCCTAATCACGGAAAACGGAGCTCAACTTCTAGGTCTACCTCGTCAAAGATGTCAGGGCGTCATCACTGGAATAGGTGCAACGCAGTCAAACTGCAAAGGAGCCATCACTATCAAATGCTTCTCAACTCATAGCAATTTCGAATTTCAAACGGACGTACTTATCATGAAAAACCTCATTATAAGTTTACCAAGCTCTTCATTTGCCCAACCTGAATGGTCGTTCTTGGATCACATCACTTTAGCTGATCCTGAATTTAATCACAGCCGTCCTGTCGACATTCTATTCGGAGCCGATATATATTCCTTGATCCTTTTAGAAGGAATATGTCGAGGTGAGCATAATAATTCTCCTATTGCGCAAAACACGCGCTTAGGGTGGATTTTAAGTGGCTGCGCGAGAACTCTGCAGTGTAATGTCATTTTAAATGATCTAGATGAAATCCAGAGATTTTGGGAGATTGAAGACATTGCAGAGGAATCAAATCTATCATTGGAAGATCAGGAATGCGTACAGTATTATAAAAGCACCACTACTCGCCGGGAAGACGGTCGGTATGAAGTACGGCTGCCGCTAAAAACCGACTTTGAAAAGAGCTTGGGTCTATCAAAAAATAAAGCAGTTGCACAATTTAAATCATTGGAAAGAAAATTCATTAAAAATCCTGAGATGGAAAATCATTATAAATCATTTATGAAGGAGTATCAATTAATGGGCCACATGACCCGCGCTACAAGCTCCAAACCCGACTTTTTCTTCACTCATCACGGCGTAGAAAGATCGGAATCGACCACAACTAAGTTTAGAGTCGTATTCAATGGCTCTGCTAAAACTTCGTCTGGCAACAGCTTGAATGACGTCATGAAGTGTGGACCCAACCTCCAACAAGACATTCAGTCACTTATCATTAAATGGCGACTTTATCAATTCGCTTTCACTGCAGATATAGAGAAAATATTTAGACAAATTTGGATAAACAAAGATGATCGCAAACTGCAGAAAATCATCTGGAGAGATTCCGAGCAGGAATCACTAAAAGAATGGGAGCTTTTAACTGTGACGTACGGTACCAAGGCCGCCCCTTTCTTAGCAATGATGACCCTCAGACAGTTGGCATCAGACGAAAAAGTTAATTATCAAAGCAGCGCAGCAGCTGCAGTCCTCGAGAGTTCCTTTTACATGGACGACCTGGTCCACGGGGCTCATCAGTTACCAGATGCAAAACAATTGCGCGAGGACCTTATCAATTTATTAAAATCGGGCGGGTTCAATCTAAGAAAATGGAAATCGAACGTTCTTGAATTATCAGATGCAAACATGCAAAATAAACAGGACAATTTTCATTTCAAACAGCCAGAGTCATCTAAAACCTTAGGGCTCAGCTGGAATCACCACAAAGATGTGTTTATTTTTAGCTCAAAGATTGAACCGACCGCCAACAAAGAAACTAAAAGATCGCTATTATCGGATATATCTAAGCTTTTTGATCCTGCGGGATGGCTGGCACCATTGTCAACAAAATTAAAAATCATTTTTCAAAAAGTTTGGCTGTCTGAAATCAAATGGGATGACCCATTGCCCGATGAAATATTATGTGAATGGATTAATATTAAAAACGACTTAATTAACATAAACAAATTGCAAGTACCTAGGTGGATGTCAACGAACGCGCACGACGTAATCGAGTTACACGGGTTTTGCGACGCATCAGCAAAAGCATACGCGTGCGTTATATACTGCAAAGTTTATCGAGGTAATCAGCCTATTATCACTCTACTGGTAGCTAAAACAAGAATAGTACCATGTGGAAAAACTATCACCATCCCAAGGTTGGAATTAAGCGCCGCTCATCTCTTATCAAAACTAATGCTTAAAGTGCAACAGTGCTTAAGTACCTATCAACTTAAGATTTATGGGTGGTCCGATTCAGTGATTGTCCTGGGATGGCTTAGCGGAGATCCCTCTAGATGGAAGACGTTTGTAGCTAACAGAGTACAAGACATCACATCTAAGATGCCCGCAGCATGTTGGCGCTACATCAAATCCGAGGAAAACCCGGCGGACTGCGCTAGCCGCGGGTTAACAGCCTCTCAATTATCAGAGCAAGATCTGTGGTGGCAGGGACCATCCTGGCTAGGAGACTTCGACGGACTAGGCGATCAGCCAACACTTATCACCGATCAGGAAATGAAAAAAGTCCGACAAGTCAATGTTGTCTCTGATCAAGATTTAGACAACAATATCATTTATCAATTACTATCTAACCACAGCTCTATTAGCAAAGTCATCAGAATTTTATCATGGCTGTTCAGATTCATACAAAGAAAAAATATCAAGCAATCATATCTTTCAATATCTGAACTTACCAAAGCTGAACACCTTATCATCAAACAAGTTCAAAAATTCGAATTTTCAAAGGAAATAAAAAGTGTTAGAGAAGGCCACCAGGTACATCCTAAGAGCAAAATATCACAGTTCAACCCCTATTTGGACGAAAACGGAATCTTACGAGTTGGAGGACGACTAAGGAATGCAAACTTACCTGAAGACATGAAGCATCCTATTATACTATCAGGAAATAGTCGTTTAGCTGAACTCGTAATTGACCACGCCCACAAGTCATGTTATCACGGCGGAGCTCGTTTAACTTCAGCTTACCTAAGACAAAAATATTGGCTCGTAGGAGGAAATAAAATCGTGAAAAAGCAATTACGTGGATGCGTCATTTGCAGGCGCCACGACTCTATCAAGCACGAACAAATAATGGGAGACTTACCAGCTGCTCGTACCAGGCCTACCAGAACATTTGAGAGGACCGGTGTTGACTACACTGGGTTCGTAGATGTAAAATCTAGCAAAGGTCGCGGTGTAAAATCTAACAAAGGCTACATCGCAGTGTTCGTCTGCATGGTGACCAAGGCCGTGCACTTAGAACTTGTCTCAGACCTGACATCATCCGCTTTTTTAGCAGCCTTACGTAGAATGGCAGCGCGAAGAGGCGCTCCTAGTCACATATACAGTGACAATGGCACTAACTTCGTAGGCTCAAACAAGATTCTCAACAGAGAATACCTGAATCTTCAAGAAACGTTGGATTTATGCTTTTACGAAGCTATCACAGATATGAAGATTCATTGGCACTTCAACGCCCCAGGTTGGCCCAGTGCAGGCGGTCTCTGGGAGGCAGCAGTGAAAAGCCTCAAATATCATTTAAAAAGAGTTATCGGTGAACAAAAGCTAACCTTCGAAGAGTACACAACTTTGCTGGCTCAGTTAGAAGCGTGCTTAAACGCTAGACCCTTGTGCCCTATCACTGAAGATGCTGAAGATTTAGAATACCTTAGTCCAGCACATTTTTTAGCAAGTGGTCCCACGTTGACTATCATAGAAACCGAACGAGATCACCGCACTAGATGGCAGCTCACTCAAAAGATCTTCTATGACATCTGGAAGAAGTGGCAATCTGAATATCTGACCCAACTTTCGACGCGCAGCAAGTGGCGTCAACCCAAGGAGAACCTAAATATCAACGACGTCGTCATCATTCACGACGCTAATCTTCCTTCTGGAAAGTGGGCCTTAGGCAGAATCACTGCATTGCACCCTGGAAAAGATGATTACGTTCGCGTAGTTACTCTAAAAACCAAAAGTGGTGAAATCAAACGCCCTATCTCCAAAATATCTAAGTTACCTGTGCAAACTAGCGAAACAAACAAACAAGAGAGTGAGTTTCAACAGAAACAAGAAAATGCTCCGGCTGCAAACAAACGGTCAAAGAAAACGACCTTATCTCACTATATCATTATGCTTTGCATGCTTTTATTTACAATGTCAACACCCGTCTATAGCAATTATCAATTTGCAAATCTAAATATAAGCCAAGGGTTTTATTTTGATAGAATCAGTAACATTCGAATGGAACGAGATCAATGGAATCTTGTAATTTATTACGATATGGATCCTTATTGGCAAAGCACAGACCTGCTAAACAAGTACATAAATCATTTAGACGGCATTTGTAACAATCAATTGAATAAAAAGATAGCGCAGTGTGACGTCATCCTGCTCCAATTACGACACGGATTAAATGAACTCGAACACTATAACAACATTTTGCTTGGCAAGCAGTTCCCTCGGAGCGAAGCGCCGGCGCCTCGGCGTTTACCGCGCGGCCTTATCAACGGTGTCGGGTATCTAGCGAGCAAGCTGTTCGGCGTATTGGATCAAGAATTCGCAGAAAAGTACGAGCGAGACATTGAAGTTATTAAAGGGAATGAGAAACACTTAGCATTACTTTGGAAGAATCAGACTTCTATAGTGGAAGGGGAATTTAATTTAATAAAGAGAGTGGAAGCATCTACTGATAAGCAACAAAAGATTTTCAACCAGCATCTTATCAACCTTGAAAAATCCATTAACCAGCAAAGAGTTGATATGCAAACTTTATCAAATTGCTGTGACTTCACTTTGTCATCAGTTATCGCTCAAGGTACCCTAATGAACCTGAAAAACATACAAGAAACTGTCATTGATGCCTTGACTAATATCTACGCTGGAAGATTCAACTTTCACCTCCTTACCCCTGAGCAGCTACGAGACGAGATGAATACTATCACTGGATTGCTGTCCAAGGACATCACATTGCCCTGGAATCTTCAATCAGATATATCAAAAATGTACCATCTTCTCTCCGTCAAAGCTAGAGCTTCCAGAAACTTCATCATTTTCGAAATTAAAATACCTTTAATCAGCACAGATAACTTCGAGCTCTATAGGCTAGTACCAATCCCACTGCAATCAAAAAACCAAATGATCAGTTTGGTACCTATATCAGAATACATAGCTATCAACTTACAAAAAGACACATACGTACCACTCGCTGATAGAGATGTACATCGATGTATAGAGTTGGACGAGGATTCACACTTATGTCCTCTAAAGCAACCTACTTATCATATGAGATTAGATGAGACTCTATGTGTCAAAAGCTTCCTATCCGACCAGTGCCAAACATCTTTATCTGCTTGTACAAGTACTTGGATTGGATTGAGCAAGATTAACACATACTTGTATTCCTGTTGTGGACAATGCTCTGTACGCATCATATGCGAGCAACAAGTTTCCGCAGAGCTATTACAAAGTTCTGGAATAATAGAGATCGGCGAAGAGTGTGTCTTAAAGAGCGAATCTATTACTATCTTTGCTCATAAATCACAATCAAATACACTGAGAAAAGTCGCAGACGTAATGAACATCGAGATTCCTCCTATTAATCATATCATCAACGTATCAACTCCTATTCAGCAAGTAGAAAATCAATCAGATTTCTCCGATCATCTGAAGTATTTCAATGAGATCGACAGACAGCTTAAGCAGCTGAAGGAGAACGCTGCAGAAGGAGTACTGACTGAGAGAGTCTCTTATCACGACGTTCATCACTACGTCGTCATTTATCTGGTGTTGTTCGTGATCCTCATCGGGGCTGCGGTCCTGGTGTGGCGCCGCTGGCGGGCGCGAGGCGAGTCGCCCGCCGCGGCGCCGCGCGCGCGCCCACGTGCGCCCAGGGAGCGGGGATAGAGCTACGCACGACTAGCTTCGAGCCTCCTACTGTGAGATGTGTCAGTGAAAGTGCAGTAAATCAGGGTTACGTTCGTAGTGAGTTAGAAAATAAATCGTGTAGTGCGCGTGTGATCTCCGAAAGATCTAGCTCCCCCCAATTTTTCGACCAACAATTCAAATCAATCGTATAGACTATAGATTTCATTTATCAATTTTAGATTGGACAATCATATAATGTTAAGCAAACATTGTTCAATCACCTTGTATCACATCATTCACTTATCATTTTTGCTACATCCCAGCTTCCCTAATTTCTGGCCGGGAGTATGTACAAGCCTCGTACATTGACCTAGTTTATTTTGTCATTGTAGCATTTTACGCCAACAGTGTAATTAGCATTAAAATCATTGAACGTCAGTTCGCGTTTCGCAATCAATCGAAGCGCGTCTCATTTATCATTATCATAAGTTCGTAAATATATCAGTTTAAATTTACTAGCGGTGTTTTTCTGGTATATCGAACTATAAACCTTTTGCCAGGGTGTACGACCGTACACCATGTTTATTAGTAAGACAGTATGATTTTTGTCGCGAGTGAAAATGAGGAGGTTTATACTTATAATTTTTGAACGAATGAATGAAAATACTTTATTGCGCGATGCACACCTTATAACTACAAAATACAGTAGAAAAGAGAACCATAATACAATGCACAATGGGCGGCCTTATTGCTGAGAAGCGATCTCTTCCAGGCAGCTTTTAGATGGAGAGGAATGTAAATGCATGGAAGATTGAACTTTGAATAAAAAAATTAGAGTATCATAAAGATTTTTTGTAATTTTAAAGTGTTTCCACACTTAGGTATTTCATTGAGAAACGATGCCGACGGGATTCGAACCCGCGACGATCAGACAACCAACCGGAGTGCCACTCGGCCACGGAACCCACGCTGATTTATACTTACTCAGCAAATAACATATTTTGAATTGTATGCAGTGAGAAATCTCATGTGCAATAATTCAAGTTTAAAGTGATAGGTTGTTCTGCAAACGCTACTTCTCCAAGAAAGATAGATTTGTACAAAAATTTAACAAGCTGTCATTCCTCCCTCCCCCGGCGGGTACGGGGGGTGAGAAAGTAATCAACAATTTAAAATTGGGCCTAATCTCCACCTCGCCGTAATCGTGCCATCACTCTCCAAGTGGGACTTGAACCATTTAGATTGCTATGAATATTATTGAAACTCTTGGAAAATAAGGACATTTATTTCAAAAATCTCGAGGTTATCTAACAATTTTATGGAAACTGCTAAAATAATACTCATTCATGTATAATAATAGTTCTTATTAATTCATATAAAGTTTACCGAGTACAGAACTAGATGGCGCTACTGGTAGGTGTCGGTGAGCAGTCACGTGACTTGATAGTACGAGAGCGGTGATAAGATTGCAACGTATGGAATGCTTGGGTTCTAAGTAAACTTTTGACTCTACCTTTGACTCCTGGGCTATATTTTAAAACAATGCTGCTAAAGAATGAATGCTGATAAATGGATTTTTCACATACCTAGTCAAATGTACAGTGTTCTTTTATAAATGTGTAGAATTTGCTCTTATTTGTAAAAGTCGGGAACAATATTATTCCACAAAGTTTGACATTCCCATTCAAAACCCACGTCTCCCTAATCCGATTAGTTGTAATAGATCGGCTGCACTTTTCGCACCGACTGTCCATTGACAAAGCTTGAATAATTAACTTAAATGAACCTTATTACTAACACACAAAGCACTATTTTGCTTGTAAAAGTTTCAAAACAATTTGACTCCGCTAATTCCAAATTCGAACTAAAAACGTGTTTGAGCTTTATTGCATAAAAGATTGATACTATTTTCCTATGACAAAAGTGTATTAATAAGTATGTACAACAATGTTCACAAATGTAATTGATACAAATAATGCGATTTGCACCAAATTCCGAATGATTGGCGTTTTTTGATGAAATTCTCGTGAGTGACGTCGCGCAATATGCCAGTTTTGGGGCATTTTCGTTGATTCTGTTTGGGATAAGGCTAATACTTAATCTTTTATAATATTAGCATTTAAAATGCCTAACTAACCTAGGACTAAGTAGAATTTTAAAATACCCACCTGTTCCTTATCTTAGAACTATTCTCATGTGAGTACCTATATAATTTGAGTATTCTCATGTTCAAAGCGTCCCTCCCTCTTTCATTAAGATATTCAGGGTTCTTATTACGAGTAGTTAGGTACCTACATTATTTAAATAGGTATATAGTTAGGTAAGTACCTACATAAACATTTTACAAAAAGACAGCAGAAAAACAATAGATATGTAGGTATGTATAGTAAATCCATCGCATTTTTTCTAACAATCTGTAACAAAGTAAAGTCAACACAAATAATCCCTAATATGTGTAATGCACAATCTGCGCACAAACATCTGTCAGTCGCGGGTTCGATGCTCAGTTGTCGAACGATGACGTTTTGCGACAAATTGTCGCACTACAATACGCACCATTTCACGGGTGAAAAGGTAAAGCTGCTATTCACGAGGCGATACTGTAGCTAGCGGTAGGAACCACTTCGGAAGTTCAAGTTTTTCTTTAATTTTTAGTTATTTTATTTGCAGAGATTGATCCTTATCAAGAACAAAACCCATTCATTCAATAATACAGGTGTCTTTTATTTTGAAAAATACTTTTATCGATTTGCGTAGAAACAAACTAAATATGCAGTTAATGATTTTTTATAAATCGAGGGCAAGACTCCTTTTACAATTTGTTTCTCACTCTCGTCATCGCCGCCCATTTTCCAAAAACAACCCACTGTAGACAATCATGTCAAAACAAAACACTTATGTTTATTCAAATGTTTATTATGCTGTTGTCAGTTCCTAAAACTTATTGTAAATGTTGTGCATGCCTGTAATGGGTGTACATTTTATAGAGTGACTGATTTAAAATGTTCCTACAAAATGTGTATTATGTATGCTGTTGGTGTTGCCAAATAAATAAATAAATAAATTCAAGAAGGTACGTATCTACCTACTGTGCTATGAACCTTGTTCGATACCTATGCATCCCACAAAAGGTTGGCTGTTTAAATATAGGCAGGATAGGGCCTAAAACGTGTTTGTTGCCGGTTCTTCAAGGTACTGGTCGCGAAACTAGAATCACCTAGTTTTAAATGTGATTCTTCTAAATCCATCTGGTCTACTTCAATTAATATTTTTTTCTTAGTGTTACTACGAGTCGTATTATTGTATCTGGGGTGTTACGAACTATACGATTTTAAGAAGCTTCATGAACAGCCAGTTTTAGCTCGATATTTGTCGCATTCATTGTTAGTTATTCAAAGGTGCAGGCGAGTGGATCCGGGTCGGTGATTAGTTTTATTACTGTTTATTGCAAACTAAACTGTTCACGATGAATAGACTGAGCAATAAATGTTTTCATTTTAAACTCCGCTATAAATTAAGTATTTTCTAGTACGAGTAGTTCTCTGTGCGAATGACGTAAATGGGGGGCTTAGATGAGTCTATAGAGTTCTGGGAGAAAGTCTACAAAGCTGGGATGATCTAGGTACTACGGGTACTACGGGTACTACGATACCTAATTTATTTACCCAGTATTTTTAATTAATCATCTGCCCTTCAACTGTCATTGTTAATTCAAGAACAACTGTCAAAATTAATGTTTTACAACTTTCTGAAGAGATTGTGAAAAGTTTACCAATTTGTAACCAAGGGCAATGTCGACTGAAATGATTGATCCTAATTAAAACGACTTAAAATTCATTTTCCTCCACATAAAACTGCCTTTCATGATAATAATGAAGAAACTTACCTACTTACCCATATTTTATTAAAGGTACCTGGGCAGTTTAGTTAAAATTATTTCAGGGCATTCGACTGATTACCTTGTAATTTGGTATTTTTTCTAAAAAGTTCGTTTAGGTTGGTAAGCATGTATAGTATAGATATAGATGTCCCAAAAACATCTGCGTACATACATTTCCGTATTTTATTCTTAATCAAGTATTTTCCACAACTTCTACACACATACAACGCCATCTATTAAGAACATTAAAAACGAATTCCATAGTATAGCCACCATGCGCCATGGCTCTCTGAGGTCGCTCGTGCTACAGCCAGCGGGTGCCAGCAAACGTGCATCCAAAGAAGTTCATGCATTATCAAGTAGATGGCGACACGACTTCGGCTTAATTAAACAAAGTAATACTCCATTTGGCCGATAGGTAGCAGCACTTGAATGAATGAATGAAAATTCTTTATTGCACACCCAATAATAATAATCAAAAACAAAAGAAAATACAGATCAATATGTACCAATGGGCGGCCTTATCGCTAAAAAGCGATCTCTGGAATTTTTTTCAGCGAAAAAATCCTACTTTCTAAGTTTCTTAATGTCTGAAGCGAAAGAATCACCTCCACTATTGCATTACCTATGGAAGATTTCAATTGCTGAATAACAATGCTGATCCGTAGCGAAATATCCTACGCTCCAGCTCTCAGAACACCCGTAAATTATTGAAACTTACAAGTTTTCTAGTTAGCCTATGCTTTCCAGACTATACCTAATCTAGATCTATTAATTTCAAAGCTTCTCATTCTTCTGTATCTGTTACAAATGTGGCTTTAAAATGGTTTCATTTTTGTTACCAAAATGTTACTTCTGAAAAACAAAATCAGCATTCCAGGAAGGGCAGAATTTCTATCCATTATCAGAAAATAAAACATGGAAAATGGAAAACTATTTATTTTCATCTTCAACTCACTATTCATAACTAAATCTACATTATCTTAATTTTGTTCGGTCGCCTAAACCTAAATTTGTATTGAGTCCTTATTAAATAATCACTACATCAACTTTTATTATTTACAGAAAAACAACATTTTTGATAAATTTTGGCAAAATCACTACAATAAGATCCAATCAAATGTTCACTTTCATCAAGTTTAAACACTAGTGGCACAGGAAAAGTGGGTCGACTTTAGTTAGCTTAGGAGTAAGTACTAGTTTAATACTATTATTCGTATACATTTCTTTGATTTATATAAGTAGTTAGTAATCACACATTGATACTCAAAAATAAAATAAAATAACACATTTAAAAAACCTTTTTACAATGAATACTATCAAAATAGCGTTGTTGTCTAAAACATGACTTAAGAACGTATAGACAAGACGAACTTCTATAAAAATGTATTGCACAAAAATACTAAAATTTAATACACTCAGATTCATCAATTACAACAGTCAACTTCAAAAAGAAGCAGGAACAAAATATATACTTTTTTTAATCGATAGTCAGTGCAATGCAAATCCTAATATCGCTCTTTTCAAATAAAATTGACTGTAGGTACATCTCATTCGAAATGAATAAATACTTTAACTCCGTCTATCGAGAATCCAATATTTCAATTGGACTCAGGGTTATGGTTAAAAAATTGATTAGGGAGGTATATTGGATTGTCACAAAAACACGTTTTATGTCAGGAAATAAGAAAATAATACTTTTGGACTCCAATTTTTCACCATGTTATAACATAAAAAATACAAAAGCTCAATTACTATCATCATCGTATACATTTGTTATAATCATTAAAAATTACAATTGAAATACTAATTTTGTACAATTCTTGAATTTCGTTGCGAGTATTTTTTGTACTTTGATTTATAGTTTGTACAGTTGTCTTCCATGGATTTTCACAGATTTTTGAAGTTGGAAAATTTAATAATTGGTTCATAGCCCGGTTACGAACAAAGAACTGAATTCAAAACTTTATTCTTTGTTTGTAACCCGGTTACGAAGTAGGAAAAAAAATCCTTTGTAGCTGGTTACGAAACATGGTTACGTAGAAGTACTAAAGGCAATAATCTGCTTCAAAAAAGTATTTTTTAGCCAAAATTAACTCATAAATATTTTTCAAGTAAGACTATCGGAGGCCTCGGAGAGAGGGTAGGAACAAAACATCAAAATAGAGTAGGTATAGAAATGTTTGGATCAAAATAAACTATTTCAGCAAAACTCCCTACTTCACCCTATAAAGTTGTACATTGTTATACTTGCAAGCAACTCTCTCGTACACAAAATTGTATTTACATTTCCACATCTCTACTGAGAGCATCGTACTTCAACTCTTGCACTTCTTCAGGGCTAAAACTTTTAACAGAGATCGTCACGTCGGACAAATCCGTACTTGATAGTTTATTCGTTATTTTAGTAATCGAAATCCTACTTTCTATATCATTTGAATCACATATCGTTTCTAGAACAACCCCTTTCTCTACTTTCCTCGGTTTGGGGGGTAGTTTAATATTTTTGAGTTTCTCGTTGAGTATTTTGTTGCATTGCTTTTTGGACATGTCTATAGCTAGGGGGTCTTCTTTGGCGTCTGGTTTCTCTTCAGCTGGCTTCTGCTTCATCTCAGCTACCTCTGCGTTGCTCACGTTGTCCTTTTTCTTCCATTTTGTTCTTCTGTTCTGGAACCATATTTTCACCTGGAATGAGAGAAATATGTTAGGCTTAAGAATCTTAGGATACAGAATTTGATAACTTTGATTTTTATTTTGGTTTTTCGGATCCTCCGAAGATGTCTAAATTAGTATCAGAGGCATTTCATAGCACACTAACTGGTTTCCTCGTGATGTTTTCCTTCACCGTTTAAAACATTGACCAAATAGTTTTCTTACTATTACCCCTATTACCTACCAAATTAGTAGACCTAGAATAATTTGCTCATTATTTCACTGGATCCAACCATAATTTTCGCGTTAATGTTATTTTCTTCGGAATATTTGGCCCCTCAATATAACCTAACGTAAGTAGGTACCTGCCTAGCAACATGAAAATCTCTTGAGAGGAAATCCACATCTACACTAATGAGTGTGCAAGTACAGGGTGTCTCAGAATACTACAACAAGCGCAGAATTTTTTAGATGTCCGCACTCAGAGACCTCAATGTAGGTATCTTTATCTCTTATTCGAACGTAAACTCCACTTTAGGGTCTTCTCAGGAACATAAGTGGATCCGTTCATTCTTTAGATCATTTTGTGTGATCCCAGTAGTCCTAATTTTCTTCTGTTAACTTCAACCTTAGATAGTTATACACGGGGATAATTTTACGTCTTGGAATATGCATATTGTATAGTCAATAAGTACTGCCTTCTGACTGACTTAAGTCATTATTGAACACCCTGTGTACAAATAATGTTTGTACGCACAACATAGAGTGTATCGGTTAACAAACAGTTAATTACCTCTGATCGATTCAACCCCGCGGGAATAGAGATGGGACAATGTCGATATTAAAAATCGATAATTTTTATCTGTTTTTACTATTTTTATTTGTCACTATCAAAAAAAGCATGGCGGCTATTATCAGTTTAGCAGTTATATAAAAACTGTTGACGAATGAATACAATTCAATATTTTGACTGTTTCGGGGGATGTTGGGTCTACGCCTACACCCAGTGTTGAATATCTTTAGCTGTAGATGATGATGATTAAAATATCATAGATAAGATAAGTATTTTTTTAAAAGCAAAGCAACCGTTCTTATAAATAACCTCCACAGTCATTGCCAAAGTGAGTGGAGTGCACTTAGTCCTATTATCGTCGTTTAAACGCTAAAGCTTCCGCCACAAAATGGCTCAGCTGGCTTGTTATCAACGCATTCAATTGATTTAAGTGTATCAAACAGGATACTATGAAGTAGTTCGCATAATTGAATGAAAATATCTTTATTACATTGATATCTGTAAATAATAGACACTATTGCATTGTTTTTTAGCTTGACCAATATAACAGTATGGTATTCTTTATACCAACAAACATGTGGGCGCATCTATGTAGTTATAATCTTATTAAATAATATAGTATTATAATATTGTAGTTATATCTTTAATAGTTATTACTTATAATCTTGTAGTTATATCTTTATAACAAACAGTAGCATTAAGTGGGTTAATGCTTCTATGTACGCTTTTTAAAAAGAGATAGCTCTTCATAATTATGGAGGCATACTTGGTTAAAAAAAAATACTTATCGCGACAGTAAACCCCAAGGCCCGGTAGACAATCTCTCAGATTAACTGAGAATTCTTTGAAGATGACTAGTTTCTAGTCAAAGGCATGTCCATTTTTGGCACATCAAATTCATAGATACCTAAATTATACTCTTAATTCAAATTATTAGTACTCAAGTACGTACCCTAATTGTATCTAGATGTGTATTTGTAGGTAAATGTAGACAATGACGTTAAATGGATGAGCAGAGATAATAGTCAGTCAGCCGAAGATATATCATCGTAAGCTATCGCGGACAATGGCTTATCTGCCACGCCATCGATAGCGTATAGATAAGACGAAGAGCTAGGGCTGTCACTGATGATTATGTCTCTTGGGGGACTGAAAACTTACTTATACATTTCAAACATACTCGTTAATTAAGTTGTCAATTTACTTAAGTAACAATGAGTACTTTTATTCATATACACTAATAATATAACGAGAAAAGATTTGTTTGTTTGTATGTTTGTTTGAATTGAATTGGCTCCGAAACTACTGGACCGATTTGAGAAATGCTTTCACTATTAGAATCCTACATTATCCCAGATGAACATAGGGTATATTTTAACCCGGGATAGTGAAGTTTTCCTGAGGGAACGCGAGTAGCACCTCGGCGGACAGCTAGTTGTTACTAAATAGCTAGATTGGCAAACAGATTTTGAAGTATGAGCTTGTGGCTAAGGCGACTTTGTTTTCAGGGTTTTGTGGCAGGATTTAGTCGTAGATTGACATTGTTATGCCACTCGCCTACCAGCCAAAAATCATTTTGTGACCGTCAAGAATGTTGCTTAGCTTCGACTTCTCATAGTTTTGATGTGATGATAGAATATGTCTAATACCAGCTTGTAATCAGCATTGGTAACAGATTATAACCTACAGTACCTGTGCTGCGAAATGATGAAAAATGATACCTAGTTCTAGTCTGTAGTCTATCAAAGTCAAAGTCAAAAAGCATTTATTCATTAGGACCGCTCGCGATGGTATTACTTAGAATAGTCTTAAAACTAATTTTACTCCTGTTCTTGCGCGACCAATGCCGTAAAGAATCAGGGCAACAAACACGGTTTGGGGCCTAGCATTCTTTTAGGTGATCCATCTTAAAACTAAAAAGTCAAACTCCAGTGGGGAGCCAGTCAAACGAAATTGAGGCTCGTTAAATAAATTTTGTACCTGTACACTATACATGAATACACCTGTACACTATACGTATTATTAAGTATACACTATAATTAAAATTCGTAATAATTTTAGTCATAATTATTTGATTACTATTCAAATCGGCTGACAACCCTACATAGCAATTAGTCCTTTGACATGTAACACATAACCCCTTTGTGTCAATCTGCCATCTATCTCGCTCTAACACTACCTGTCTCTAATGTGCAATCAATAATAATTATCTTCGTGTTTGCTAGTAGAGTCAGTAATGCTTCGTACACAATACATACAATATAATCTGTGGAGTCCACAGAGTAGAAAATTCTCGTGGACGAGGATCATGTAGGTAACCTTAGATCATTTAGACGAGATGAGCCTCACCTTGTAATTTCACCTCTGCCAAAATGTACATGATTCCGAATCATGTACGTCTTACACGAAATTTACAAGAGTGTGCGTGACAAAGAGGTGTGAGTGTATTGTCAGTTTAGATGCATGAGTGTGTGTAAAATGCGTTCGTGTGCTACCGTCGACCCCCGCAAAAATTAACAGAAAATTTTAATAGCAAGTCCTAAGAATAGTTGTAGGTCAGGTATTTTTATCAATGAGTCTAGAGTTTTCAGTCTTAATTTATAGGAGAATTACTTTACAGCCAAATGCATTTCACCAGACAGACAGTATCTGCACAGCCCTTACGTGCGAGTCAAATGCCACATGTCCTAGATTAATTCCCACCAATTACATGAGCCATTGTGCGCTATGATGGACGAGCGATACGACCGGCCGGAATTAGCGAGCTTTGTAGGGTTGTGACTTGTGTTCTAGTCACTTCCAGAACTTTCGTTATAATTCGATTATAATTATGTCATTTTGTTTGCCGCGAATTCACTAAGAAGTCTAACTACTGTTTTTTCGGTACCAAACAAACATAAACAATGTCTTTCCCGGAGTTAACTACACATCTGTGCCAAATAAGTACCATTGAAATTGGATAAGAGCGGTTGAAATGTGAAAAAATTACACACAGGTAGAGTTACAATTTATAGTTCTACTAGCAGTCCGTCGCGGTGTTACCCGCGATCCCACGGGAAAATTTCACTTCCCCAAGATAAAAAATAGCCTACGTTCATTGGGGATAATTTAGGATTCTAATGGTGAATTTTTTTTCAAATCGGTCCAGTAGTTTCGGAGCCTATTCAATTCAAACAAACAAACAAATATTTCCTCTTTATAATATTAGTATAGATGAGTGCAGGTAGGTATAGGTAGTCGCTGTATAAACCATCTAGATTTTCATTAATGCCCACTACGAGTATAAAGTCTTTGATCATTTCTGCTTATAATGTCGTCATTGAAGTCATCAATTGATCCGAGTTGCTACACAAACATGACTGACTCAAGTCCCATCAAAGCATTACATAATTAGCAAAGAGCCATCAGTGTACCCATGCATGCTATAAGTAATATTATGTAAACATTCATAGTGGGTGAAGGAAGTAAACTATTATCCTACTAATAACCTAATTCTGATTGTTTGAACAGCATCACGTTTGATTCCCCAAGGCGCGGTAGACATTCTCTCAAATCTTTATTTTTAATTTTACTTTTTTGCTTAACCTATGAAGTCCCTGCTGGGCAAAGGTTTTCCCCATTACTTTCCAAGACTTGCATTCGTCAGCTTCGTTCCACCAGTCAGCCTGGAATGCATCGAGATCATCAGCGTCTTCGAGGCCAAAGATAAAATTACATGCTAGTACGATCTGTGCAACTCTCTTCACTCACTCTCATTCACGAACTCTCCTTTATTCATATTACTCTACAGAATTCAAATAAATAAAGCGGAGGACGCATTTCAAAAAGCTATGACTTGCTGATCGTTTAAGCTGCCACAGTAAGCTCAATGGAATCTCATCAGAGCATTACATAATTAGCTGGGAAAGCCATTAGCTAAGGCTAGTTATACACGAACACAGGGGCGGAGTAAGTGCTGGCTAATAGAGCAATTATTATCGAAACATTGTAAGTGACTTATGCAAAAATGTCTACCGCATTTTGGGAATAGGTAAATTTGTGATTCTGGGTAGGTATATCATAAATAGCTCGGCACTTAGTGAAACTACGTCTACGGATAAAATTCTTCAGCGTTTTCATTAAGTTCTGAATTCAGTAGCTTAATATTTAGTGCATACGTATTTGACGTTTAATTCAATTGCATCGATAAAAGCTTAAGCTTTGGTTAAAGTTCAAATACGTATCTGTTCAGGCAATAAAGCTAGTTATACACAGCGGCAATCAATACCGCGCGGTGCGTCTCTTTGTTCGCGAGCGTGTACACAGCCCTATTAGTGTCGGTGAAATAGTGTTGTGACACATTCTTCCTTATCAATATTTGGTCCAACTTCCGTTATTACAAATGAAATCGTTGCTGTTTTTCTATACTATAATATTATAAAGAGGAAAGATTTGTTTGTTTGTATGTTTGTTTGAAATGAATAGGCTCCGAAACTGCTGGGCCAATTTGAAAAGTTCTTTCACTAATAGAATCCCACAATATCCCCGATGAATATAGGCTATATTTTATCCCGGGGAAGTGAAGTTTTCCCGAGGAATCGCGGGTAACACCGCGGCAGACACCTAGTAGATAATAAAGTTTAAGAGAGCCAGCCCTAACATCTGCTTTCTTTTATATATATATATCTATAAGACAGCAAAATATAGCTATTGATTACTAATGACTATTAGGTAATTGATTGATTTCACGGTTCTATGTTGCATAATTAATTTATTATGGCGCTATAAATATCGACTGGTTATTTTAACGTATTCAATATTTTTACGTTTCCAATTTAATTTTTATTACATTGTAAATCACAAACATATACAGGGTGTAAAAAGACTGCTACCGAAAAATGAGGGGTTGCAATCAGACCATGATTAGAAACATATTTAGCGAAAAAAAAAACGCAATTTTTTTTTTACTTAGCTTCGTCATGCTATGATATTTTCAGTTATTTACTACTAATACAACATAATAAGACCATACCTACCTAATAATTTCATTTATAAAAGAAAAAAACAGTTAAAACTCAAAATCCAGCGATCTACGTAAAATAACGCGCCCAGAACATACGCAAACAGTACTCTTCAAACGCTGATTTCTCCGGATATAATGATATTTTCGGAAAAACCTTTTGGATTTGGTTGTGTGTTGGGATGCTGTACCTACCCCTTTTGCCTTCGGTAGACGTCTTTTTACACCCTGTATAGAACGAGTTGTTTAATTAATAATCAGGAAGTTAACTTTAGTTTAAAACTAGTCTAAGTATTTATCGACATCGATAAATTCATAACTTCCTTTTCCCCTCACTACTCTTATCTAAGCGGCTGCGATCGAGGCCGATGAGTGAGTCTCGTTAATCTAACAATTATTCATTGAGATCCCCCGAGCGCAGATCAATTGCTCCGTCTCACTCTTTCTTTCGCGACAAGAGAGGGACAGAAGACGCAGATAATACGCTTGCGGTCAGCGATACCGGGACTTAATTTATGGAACGTTGAGGATTTAAATAATAGATATTGATAGGTATCTACTGAGTAAGGTTGCCGTCGTTTTGTCTACTATGACATTTACGTTACGGTTATTATCATTATAGGGCAAAGGCCTCCTTAAACCTTAATAAGGCTGAACGCACATACGTCAGCGCCGTACGCGCCGCAGTCACTTTTCTATAGAAAAAATACTGATGACGTCAGAAACTGCGGCTCGCTTCTGACGTTTCAACATTTCCTCTATTGAATTGAAAAAAAATGAATTGAGAAATCTAGGTTTTTCTATGTATAATATGTATGTAGGTATTTACAAATGTATTTACGTAATGGGTCACCACGATACAGATTAAATCTAGTGTGGGGACCACAGGCAAGCTTTTCCCGTTCTATTCTTCTCAGTAAATACATAAATAATTGTGTGCGACACTAGATAGAAAACAAAAAAGTATATAAGTAGGTTTATTAGTTATCTGGTTCCCATAGTACCTACAAGCTCTGCTTAGTTTGGGGCTAGATGATACTGTGTGAAAATGTCCAGCAAGTTGGCTTTGTGAACAAACCATGATGAAAAGCTTTAAAAACTCCAATGACTGACTGTATCTACATAGGTACGCACTTTTAAATCCATTAGTTGCCAATAAACTTCGGAACACTAATACAAATTTATAACTTTCTATCAATAGTCGTATAACTGTGAAAGTGACGGCTTTCAATGGCATAGATTAAAACCGAGTTTATTGCTAATTATAGCTGAGTGATGGACAACAAATGTGATAATTCATCGTAGGTAGGTATATCTAAAATAGCATCACAACTGTATTCTAATTTCTAGCATGGTAGACAATATCCAGGATCAATCAATCAAGATGAATAAGAGAGGTAGTCAAAGGCGCGTCCAAAAAGGTCAATTTTCCGCAAGCTAGCTTTCTAAGCATGACATGCAGGCCAGGCATTTTAAATGATGGTTTCCCTCACGGTGTTTTCCATCATATAAGCTCTTGTTAAAATGCTGATAAAAGTTTTTTTTTTCCTAAAAGTAAAATCCATTAGGTAATAGGTACGTTTTCCAAAATCTTTTTAAATAGAAGAAGACAGGTAAGGATTGTTTCACAATTGTCATTTCTGTAAGTTATTAATCATTCTGTGTTTAATTTGTTGTATGGTTTGTGTTAATTTATTTTATATATATTAATAAATCAATAAATTCAAAATAATGCTCCAGTTAACAAATAATAAGATAATTAATGAGCAATAATGTGATGTCGGGATGCCGTGCCGGCGATCAAAGGTTTCATAATGGGCTTACATACTACTGGACTGGACACAAATATACGAAAAACTGGCCAAATGCGAATGGGACTCATGAACGAGGGTTCTGTACCAGGGTAATAGCGCATAATATTTAAAACGGATAATCTGAACTGTTTTACTATGTGTGATACCTACCCTCTTACCCCCGATTTCTATATTCAACGGACAGTCGTAGGTAAGAGCTACGACTCGTTTCCACATACAAATTTTGACAGCTAACTTACGCCCGGTTTCTAGCTGTCAAACTTTTGTATGTAAAAACGAGTCGTAGCTCTTACCTACGAATGTCCGTTGAATATAGAAACCGGGCATTAGTGCGATAACACCAGGTCTAATGAAAACTTCTTTAGGCGCGTTGGGCGTATTTGAGATGAGAATAAATTCTTGGGTTCGCCTTGAGAAAGTCACGTGTGAGTCACGTGACTGCTCACCGACACCTACAAGTAGCGCCATCTAGTTCTGTACTCGGTAAACTTTTACGGCAAAGTTTTACATTTCTTAATGCTGATTTCATAACTAAACAGCTGAAGTCATAATCTTTCGATATTTTTCGATTTCCTGACGATTCAAAAAATACACTCGGCACCTAATTGTTCAAGTTTCCACTTCTCTCGGCACTCCCGGGAGTGTCACGGTTTTTTTTATATTATACTTTTGAATGCTTATTTACTATCCTCATATTTTATCTTTAGATATCACCATTCATAAATTTAAGATAGGTTACCTATATAACTGTTCTAAATAGAATTAAAAGTAGTCACAAAACGAAATAGCGCGACACAATTTCATAACTTAATATTTTTAATTGACGCCTCACCCACTTTCTGTATTTTGTAAGCGGTTCCAATCAATTACAATCTCCCTCAACAAGTTTCATATTTCATTTGAATCGTATTATTTCATTTCATTAGAGTTCATTACACCCCAATGAGTTTAAATTAAACCATACGTGTGATTAACTCATGCTATTAACGAGGCATACCTATCATAAAATAAAGCAGGTAATGTTTGAACATGGTTATCGATAAAGTTACAGATGCTTGACGATGTCCCCTCACTAGTTTTAGACAACCATGTTGTTTCTAAGTTAGTTAATTAAACATTTGTAAATTAATTAAATGGCTACACAAAATAACAAATTATGAGATACATTATAAGTTTTCTATTAATTAATTAACATCATTTGATAGCGAAGTTTTTTTTTATTAATTTGATTCTGCTTTTGTCCCACATTTACGTGGGGTCAGCACAAGAAGTGTTTTATTTGGTTTCTCCTTACCGCAAACTCTTTTCATGTCATATTTCACAGAATCATTTTCTTAGGTCTTAACACTCTGCTACATCTCGTAGTACTTAAACATTCAAAGTCAAAGAGCATTTATTCAGTAGGACCGCTGGGATCACTTAGAATAGTCATAAAACTAATTTTACTCCTGTTCTTCATAGTAATGTACAATTACTTATCGATAAAATGTATCGATACTTTGATATCTCTACAACTCTACAACTTTGTAGAGGCTGTATTCATGTGTCGCAATAAACCTGCCATAGCCGCTATTAGTTTTCTATCAATGTCAAATGTTAAAATATTAAACGCGCCTACCTATTTTACTGCGGAAGTCGGTTTATGGTCACTTTCCCAAACGTCAGAATAATGATATTTTAATTGGAAAAAACAGCTTGTTTCTAAGTTTATAAAATAATGATATTGGAATTATTCAAACTCTAGCGTGAATCGTTTCTAAATTAAATCATTGTATTTTACGACTTATCGTCGTAAACTGATATTTTATTAATGGAGGTATCGCTAGTTGTAAAACATGTTTTATGAATGTTTTTGCAAAATAAGAATCACTTGCTCAGAGCGTAGAGAGCAATTTTCACAAAATGTGTCGTACACATTTTGTGAAAAATTGTCCAAGGAACATTATTTTCAATGGGAAAGTTTATGGTAAAATTATTAAAGTTTACTACGTAGGATACCTATGTGATGTGTGTGTCTGTTACTATTTGAACAGACTTAGATGATGAATCCAAAATCAAAAAGCATTTATTCAGTAGGACTTCACTTTGAATCGTCTTAAAACTAGGTTTCCACAAAGTGAAATTTCTGTGAAAATTGGGTTTAACTGTTAAAATAAATAGGTAAAAGGTGAAACAGCTTCTAGGTATTATGAATGTTTGCGGCGAGCGCTCTATTCCAGCCGTCGGACAGATATTGATTCGTGCGGCTTACGATTGGTTTAGTCAATTAAAATTCAGTTTGCAACTTCACAGGATTCATGATACAATTTTCGAAATAGGGTAAACAGTACAATGATTGGCACCCTAAGCCGATTTTGGTCATTATCTATAAAAATCTCTGTTGTTGGAATTTAGTATAAACATTTTTATTGCTCTATTCGAAACTAGGATACCTAAGGCGTAATTAAAATTATACAACAACTCAAAAATAACTTGTTTATTACCTTTTAAATGAAATTAAACTTAATTTTATGATAGGGTACAATCATTGGCACTTTAGTATAGTTATTGGCACTCTTTCATTGGTACAATGATTGGCACCCTGTCAACAGAACTACTCAACAGAACAGGTGGAAATAAACGCTTAGACCTACCTAATGAAAATCTAGCATTTCTATCTGTAATTCTGTGTTCGTTTTTTTATCTTTTCTTCTTTTTTTGGAATCTTCCTACGTTTGTAGATACCTACTTTTTAGGGTTCCGTACCTCAAAAGGAAAAAAAGGAACCCTTATAGGATCACTTTGTTGTCTGTCTGTCTATCTGTCAAGACATTTTATCTCGGGAACGCGTGGAGGTATCGAGTTGAAATTAAAACCGTATAAGTATGTACTCAAGTTTACGGTCCATTTAAGCAGTGAAGCCAATGCAAGGAATGGGTGCCGAAATTTTGAAGTGAGTAAACAGTGTCATGTGAGGTATCGTATGAAAGGGCTTCATTAGCAAAAGCTTAGACAGATTTTTAATAATTTTTATGCTGTATTAAAGTTCACGATATATGATAAAAAAAAATCCCTTCCTAAGTATACCTACCTAATAACTTTGGTGTATGTAGGTAGGTAGTACCTAACAGTTTGCACTATTATACGTACCTCCTACTAAGTCCTTGGTACGGAGCCCTCGCGAGTCAAATCAGATAAATATTGAGTAAAATATTATTTGGCAAAGAAACCTACCACGTGAGACAATAAATTCAATAGTACAATCATTGGCATACCTAGGTGCCAATGACTGTACCGTCATACAAATAAAAATACAATCATTGGCACCATCAAAAACACCGGTTGGCCAATTTTGAACCGTTAAAGAGCATTAAAATACGCTAGAAATACGTTTTTTAAATAAGGTTCATGTGTAAATTTGTTTGCAAACATAAAAAATAATTGCTTTTTTACTAAAATTTGTAGGAACCAATCTTATGATTTTGGTAAATTTTTGAATCGGTTGTCTCATCCTTGCTACTTGTTGCTGTCATATCCTGATATGGTGGACATTGTCAACATAAATGAATTTTACCACTGTGAAATTAAATATTCTATTAAATAAATTACTGTCTCCATAAAAAAAATGCTAGATACTCTTATTTCTTGGGTTTTTATGCCAGGGTGCCAATCATTGGGGGGGTGCCAACAATAGTATAGTTTACCTACTATAAGTTATGAGAATCAAAATGATATAACCATTTAACGATAACGTGCGAAACATACAACTTGGTGACAATTTTCAAAGTTGCCACAACTCTATATTTCTTAATCCAGTTACCCCAGAAGAAGTAACAAAGATAATAATGTCTCTTAATAACACAAATTCGGTTGGGTATGATGAAATCTTAACAGACAATATAAAAAAAGTATCAAAGCCCTTATCAATACCCCTATCCCACATTATCAACCTTTCTTTTAACCAGGGTATATTTCCAGACAACTTAAAATTTTCTATCATTAAACCATTATTCAAAAAAGGTGAAGCTACTAATATCGATAATTATCGACCAATCGCTTTGATTCCTGTAATCTCGAAGATTTTTGAAAAAGCTATGCTTGCACGACTTAATAGTTTTCTTGACAAATTCAATATAATAAAACAGGAACAAAATGGCTTTTTAAAAAATAAATCAACTACCCTAGCAAATTTTAAATTTGTAAAATCAGTCTCTGAATGTATAGATCTTGGTATACCAGTTGTTTCTTTATTCTTTGACATGAGCAAGGCCTTTGATTTTGTTCATCACAAAAAATTGCTGGCCAAGCTTCATAGATATGGCATCAGAGGTACCGCAAACGACTGGTTCAAAAGCTATCTTAATAATAGATATCAGTGTTCAGAAATCACACGTATTAATAACAAACATATAAAACATAGATATACCTCTGACTTTAAACTGAATAAATATGGCGTACCACAAGGTAGTATTCTCGGACCTCTGCTCTTTTTGTTATATATTAACGATCTACCTGACGCAACCAACAATGAGACTATTTTGTTCGCTGACGATACAACTATAATTGTAAAGTGCACTAATCTTAATACTTTTGAAGATGACATAAATAATTCAGTAACTGACATAATAACTTGGCTTAACAATAATAACTTAAAGATAAATATTGACAAAACAAAATTAATGCAATTTCATACAACAAAACGTAACCCACCTAAACTCAACATAAATTATAATAATTCACCAATTGAAGAAATAGAATCAATGAGATTTCTGGGTATTAACATTGACAGTAACCTTAACTGGAAAACTCATATTGATAGAGTGTGTAACAAACTCAGTAGATATGCCTACGTACTAAAGCGACTGCGTGAAGTAGCGTCCATAGAAGTAGCTGTAAGTGCATACCATGGCTATGTTGCTTCAGCTATCCAATATGGGCTACTATTGTGGGGTAACAGTGTCGATAAAGATAGAGTATTTAGAGCTCAAAAAAGGTGCGTACGGTCACTATGTGGTGCACATTTTATAGAGCCCTGCAAACCACTTTTCAAAAAATTTAATATTCTGTCCCTTCCGTCTTTATATATCAAACAAGCAGTTGAGTTCGCCAGACAACATTCAGAGCTATTTACTAAAAAACAAGACCAACGAGTTAGAAAACTAAGGGATGTATCTAACAGCAAACTGCACATTCCTAAATATAACTTGACATGCACCCAACGTCAAGCTTATTTTATGGTCATTACGATCTACAATAAACTACCGGAGGATATTAAAAGCTTTAACGGAAATCTATTCTACATTAAACTTAAAAAATGGCTGATCTCAAAATGTTTCTACTCTGTTGATGAATTCCTTAAAATGACTGATTAATTCCCAATCTCTAGCCTATGTAAAATATTTGCATGCCTAAAGTTGGTAGGACATACATTGTACTGTAATATTATTACCACTTAGACCTAATTCCTAAGCACATATGTTCCTGCAAATAAATTGATTTGATTTGATTTGATTTGATTTGATTTATCTGCATGATAAAAGTCGTACGACCCATTCGCGCCGAACGCGCCGAACTGTCAATTCAATAGAGGAAATGCTGAGACGTCAGAAACGAGCCGCATTTTCTGACGTCATCAGTATAAATGACTGCGGTGCGTACGGTGCAGCTAATATTGTCGTTCCCTGCTCAAATCACTTTCGTTTTCATAAGTAAAAGATATAGTGATAAAGTCTTGAATTTGTACTGTAATTAAGACGTTATGTCTACTCTTACTTTTTATGAAACAACCATCTTTAGACGGTCTTAGGATCCGTCACCACTGGCTCATACTAACTTACAACTCATACAAAAAGTTATTATTTATTTCAATAACATTGTTTATAGTCTATAGAGACAAATCAAAATCTTCCGCAACGATACTTCTTCCCTCGAGTCAACATTTCAAGCGATGCAACAATAAAACAAGTCAATAAAAGAATTGCCAACTGACATGGCGGGCGCCAGGGACACCAACCAGCAAATGCTACTCTAATATAAATAATCCTATATTATTTAATATTTAACAACAATAGATCTGTTTGCTACTTAGTTACATCAGCCAAATACAAATTATCATTTCGATGGAAGTACACAATACTTAAACAGCCTTTTTCCTCTAGAAAATCGGGTTTTGCAATTCCAAATGGTCATTTTCAGTTCGATCTTAAACCTTTTGGTGAAGGTGAAAGGAGTACACTTGGCCCTTCACCAATATGAGTTGTAAACATGCCATTCGTGATAAACATAAACTGCCTGTCAAAGTATTGGTCAGGCTAAACAGTCGTTTAACTCTGAGTTTAGAGTTTTGCTGTTTAGAGTATAATTGTGGAATGTTTCAAGATGCTGTCATCAGGTACGAGAGCCACTTGAAGCCTGCGGCTGCAGCGCGCAGATCTGCTTGTATTGCTGGATAAGGCATCGTCGTAGAATGCAAAGAATACAAGATTATCGCGCGAGTAAGCGATGCGAGATTTCTCTACGAGATCGAATCGAAGAGATCCGTAGACGCACTAAAGTCACCGACATAGCCCACAGGATTATCAAGTTGAAGTGGCAGTGGGCTGGGAACGTAAGTTGGGGCAGAAAAGCCACACACAGGAAATCGCAGCAGAGAACGGCCCCCCACTACCTACATGGAAAGAAGATCTGATGAAGGTTGCTGGGTGTAGGCTGCACAAGATCAATTGCTGTGGAAATCGATGCTATTTTCAGCAGCGGACGTCTTTAGGCTAAAATGATGATGATGAAGCGATGCGTGCTAGCTAAAATCCATCAAAAATTTTAGTCGATATTGCCGAAAAATAATCCCGATTAGGATACCTATTCCTTATCAGTATGTTTGATCGCGTAGTCGCGTTTTATTAGGAGCAACTGGACTAAAATTTGTCACATAGATGTAATTTCCATACTGTAGATTGAATTTATAAAAGGTCTATAATGATTAGATGTTGTTATTTTTCACTTTAGCTAAGCAAATTACTAACGTAATGGTGACTTTTGCGAGCTTGTAGTTTATCGAATATACCTAGTATAAAGAAAATTGAAAAAGTACTCTTTTATAAGTTCGATACACACAATGCTGAATTCAATTACCAACAAGAGGTGCCACTTCTAGCAACAGAGCAGCTGCAATCGTCAACTCTATCTCAATATCTGCAGCACTATGCAGCACTTTTGGCATCGCCTCGACCGGAGTTTGGCATGAAACCAATTTATATTTAAACTCTATTAAATAAAACGCCACTTTGCGGGTACTTAGATAAATAGCCCATTAGGGATGAGCCATTGAGAGTATAAATAGGTGTTTGCTTTGTGAGATGTGTTTGAACATGAACGCGGAAGAGGATTCGAAGAGGATCCTAATGTATTGTTATTATGCGATTTATACAATTTATCTTCTGAAAACAATAACAGGTGATGGTGCTAAAGTGATACAGGAAAACCTAAGAATGATAGATGGATTGTGTGAAAGATGATAATGAGAGCCAATACAGAGGATGACAAGTGATAGCAAGTGATAGACACAGGTAGAGTAAGCGCAGGCAGTAAAATAAACTGTTAAATTTACTCATTAATTTTAAAGCAATGTTTCAAGGGGGAGCTTCATCCCAAAAAAGTGATTGACCAAAAGAAAATAAATGATTATATTAGTTTTATTTCAACCAATATTATCTAGGTTACTTACCCACCTATTGTTGGAACAATACAGTAAAGTTATTAAGCAGTGCAGGAAGATACCATGGTATCACTTTGTTATCTTTCTATCTAGATTTTTATACGAAGACCTAAATACCCAATGTTTAATAGCTATCTAATATTAATGCTAATGACATTCACATCTTTGAAATTATTGAAGAGTACCAAGAAATCAAAGGCGATCCCTTGAAACCGCGATAACTCTTAGCTCTGCGCTAATTCAACCGCCATCCGAACATAAATCATGCACATTAGAAGCTCATTAAATATAAATACATTTCATCAATGAGCGGCAATGCCAAGCAAAACAGGCAATTAGACAGCTCATTGAAATGGCAAAACGAAAATATGCGCCCGCGCCGACCTCCCATTGGCCGGCTGTAATCTCGGTAGGTTGGAAAACTCATTCCGATTGGTCGGCGGATTATTTTGGCAGTTATTCAATGGGCGTGGTCTGTCTTGTTCAAAAACTAGTGTTTTTAATATTGACATGATATTAAGGTCAAGCACACCTAAACTTCAGCGATGAAATGTAAATCGTCCTACCGGTTGGTCGATTTTAAATTGTTTTTAGTTCCGCCTCGGGTCACGTTGACTTTTATTCTTGTCTATTCATATTTTACGTCTCTAAAATAAATTGGTTTGTGTATTTTTGAAAGCAATAAATGTGCCTCAAAGTTGTAAAACAGAACATTAGACCCATTTATCTACATTAAGTAGTCTAGATATACTTAATGATCTGTATATGTATGCGTTTTAAAAACACGAAAAGAGTGACCTTTTTATTCGCACTTATAATGGTGTCAACAAACTGGTTGGATAAATCCGAGGTGATCGATAAAAATGATGATAGGTACCAACTGAGACAAAAAAGTAGGGGCCCGTTATTGAGGGAACTCCTCTTACAAAATTTTCTGCCGATTTTTTCGGGGACGAGGTAGCACACAAACGCATTTTACACACACGTATGCATAAAAAATGACAACACACACTTATTTTTAAGCACACTCTTGCTTTCTCATAAAATTATAAGGTGGCGTAGGTACGTAATGATATAAGACGCACATGATTCGGAATCGTGTACAGGGGGGAAATAACAATGTAAGGCGCATCCCGCAATGATCTAAGTTAAGATAAAAAGATAAATACTGCAAAGCATTGCAAAAAGACAGATTACGCCAATATAAAAAATACAATATCAAAACAATTATCACATACATTTTCATTGTTTTATTGCTAAGTTAAGGCGGTGTCGATCGCGATAGGATCGCATCCTAAGTCGTGAGATAAGGATCTCGTCGACGTGATATCCTACGGAGCCCTGCCAGGGACCACCAGCGCAGCGCCCAGGGCTGCCACCTGCCACAAGCTGAGAAGTTCTGCAGACATTGAATTCTAATGCCTAATAAGTGAGAAAGTAAGGATGAAGGTATGTTACTTTTTCAAGCGAAAAGTACTGAATGGATTTAGATGACATCCAGCCCACAGATAATTATAGCATGTATTGCTTAAATACTTAATTTTTAAGCTGAGGATCACAGCGCAAGTTATTCATCAGGATGAGAAGTTTACCTATACCCAGCAGTGGGTGAAGTCAGGCTGTGGATGATGATAATGATGAGAAGTTTTGCGTAGGAGACTCTAATGCAAGTTATCGAGAATGTTGAATGATGGGTATGGGGTGGTATAAAAATGATAAAAGGGCAGGATGATGATTATGACGATAATATTAATAAGGACAGTTTTATCCCTATCTCGTCCCACTGCTGGGCAAAGGTCCCCCTCGAACTCTTAAGTAAATTACTTAAATAAAGGTAAATTAAATTGATCAGGAAACAGCGGCAGCCCTACGGACCCCACGGCATTTGCATAAAAATGTCGCGACACGCGCCTTAATTGATCGCACGTACTGTACACTCGGCGACAAAAGCCCATGGCATAAATTAATTTTAAAACGTCTTTAATTAGTAGCGGCATCGCCTTTTATGTTAAAGGGTGGTGATTTTTACATTTATCTAAATGGGTAAAACATTTATTTAAATGAGTTTTAATTGTTGCTACATTTGTGACTATCTTTTAAGGATAAGTTGATTATGCTGAGCCCTTTTTGGGATTTATATAAATAGGTTTTTAATTGGAAATGCTCTCCATTATCAGCAAGTTACTTCATTTAAACAAGGTAGAGTTTAAAGTATTTTATTTATGTTAAACTACTTAAAACAATCAGTGTTTTAGTTCTAAAAACAACCAAAAATAAGTTATCTGGAAAGCTTTTTGAATCCTTACTTCTGCGTGCAACGTAAATGATGTGACAACTTGACAAATTGTAACGAAAATGTTCAACTCTACTACTTTGTATAGGTACTAACTAGCACCACTTAAACCATATCAAATTATCTGTTGTATTTTATAAAACTATTTTATTTATATCTTTACTGAACAACAGCTTTGTCCTCAGCATTAACATGTTTCAAACCTTGCCTGCAGTTTCTATGCAATCATTTTAAACGTCAATTAGTGTAGCACTTTTGCGCTCGTCAGTCCTCGACTTGTGAAGTCCGGGACAATTAGACCCCACTCCCTCAGTAATTGTCGCCGACTGTACTCTCATTGTTGCACCTCTGGCGTTGAATATATCTACGGACTCTAGCTTTTGTGAATATTTTAAGCTTAAATTGTTTTAGTGTTATTTTTTTCTTAAATTTTTGACCCATTTTAACTTGACATTTGGTTGTAGATAGGTTGTACCCGTTTTCGCCGTAACCTTGGTAACTCGACATGTTTTGATCATGTCTTTCTTTAATTGCGACGACCTCTATAGCGCAGTGGGTGAAGGCCCGCCTGCAACGCAAAAGGTTGCGGGTTCGATCCCCGCGGCGGGACCAATGTTTGTAGGATCTACAAATATTTGTCTCGGGTCTGGGTGTTTCTATGTATATTAAGTATGTATTTACAAACAAAAAGTATATATAAGTAGTATCAATCATCTTGGTACCCATAACACAAGCTTTGCTTACTTTGGGGCTAGATGATGCTGTGTGAAAAGTCTAGCATTATATTATTATTTATTTATTGGTCCTGTTTTGAACTTTTGGTTTGACGACATGCCGGCTAGGTATCTCACCTATGTACGATGCTATGCATATACATTCTTATACATGTCTAGAATACCTAGATATCCAGCGTTCACAACATAACTCAGAAGTTACTTAGTCGTGGCATGTACATCGCAAACCACACGTCAATCACATAAACGCGGTTTGTCGGTACACCACACAGCACATAACTTAGGTACATAACAACACCTAGGTCATGTAATTGGTCACACAGACGAACAATGGCGTATGCTAATGTTATTAAGTGCTCAGTCAAGAGGTGTAATGGCCAGACTAATATTAAACAAGGTTTGAATCTGGAGGGAGTATTATGAGACTATCTGTGTGCAAAATTTCATCGAAATCCATTCAGTAGTTTTTGTGTGAAAGAGTTACAAACATCCTCACACTTTCGATGTACGGCAGAGATTCAAACTCGCAACTTAAGGGCAAAACAACTCATAATCGAACCATAAAATCAATAAATAATAAAACCATTGTAAAAATCTCATCCCTTCAATTTACACAGCACTTAAACCTCCATAATAATGATTATTATGAGACTAATTAACAAAACACGACAAGGGATGAATCCGTCCCTGGGGCAAACGAAAATTCCTCTCCACATTCTCAAACAACATTACACCATAACCACCCTAAAATAAGATTGAAAACTCTATAAATTCTCTTGAATTTCGAAGCATTTTCAGGATGAAATAAACAAAGACTGTAAAAGTTATTAGAATAGAGTTCAAAATGCTTTGAATTTGAAAGTTTTCGCAGCAATTTGAGGTTTAATTTGAGTACCGTCGCGCACAGTTGACATTCCGAGAATAGCAGTGATTGAATCAAGTGTTTATTTAGGCATACCCTTTCTTACCGTTTGTGGTTTTAATATATTTTTGCCATTTCTTTAAATTAAAAATGTTTTATTTAACCTTTCACAAAAGAGATTTATATATACGGCAGACAAGTGGTTCCGTTCCATAATTACAATATTTTAGACCAACGTAAAGTATGAACAATATTGTTTTGTTTGTTTTTATTCAAAAATATACTTTTGGTCAGACGGAAATCAGTTTCTTTTACTTTTTAAAATGAACTTTTTGAACCCCCAAAAATACCGCTTCCTTTAATTCCAAAATTTACCTTCATTAAATTCTCTGTAAAGCCGCCTACACTTATTTATTTATTCAATATAACCTCCAAATAAAATACTTACTAAGTTATATTTCATCTGTGGTCCCGTAACTGTCGAATCATCATTCTGCCCTACGTGTGCTATCAACATCGCCATCGGCCGAGGGGAGATCAATGCCGTTTTCGGGCCTTTTGTTCCCGGAGTTTCGAAACAAAGAATTGTCTCATTTGGAAGTGTAGGGCTTTTAGAAAATCATTTTAGCGGTAAGCAGGTTACCTATAGACGTACAGTTCTTATTACATTTTGTCTCCTTGTTGTTTTAGTTTACTTTTTCAAACCTGCATAAATATTTTTCTTGTTCCACTTCACTTTCCACAAGATTAGCGATTTATTACAATGTCACATTGCAAAAGCTCATTTCGAAAAACATCACAAATCCAACATAAATAAAACTTCCGAAGCCGTGTTCCTGTCACCTCAATACCATCAAAGATGAAATAAATCCAGAAAAATCCCCAAATATTTAGAACATCAAAATAACTCCCAGATTTATCAACTAGAGAAACGATTACACTATTATAATCGTCAACAGAATTCTGTTCTTTATTTAAATGTGTAAACAAATCTACGGGATTTCGTTGAATGTGGAGTCTGTTGACAGATTGAGGGTTCCGTGTTAATTTTTATTTTGTTGCATCGTTTTTTGGGAAAATATTTTGTCTTAGCAAATGATTTCAACTCAGTGCGCCTAATGCAAATCTATCGCACTAGACTAAAGTGAGTCAGATCCTACACAGATAATGATCCTTGAAGACCATGACAAAAGATCTGAGAGAATTGTACCGCGTCTGGATACAGTTGTGATCATGTTTGTTTATTTTTTATGTAGTAGCAAACTGCATAAAAAATAAACATAAAATAAAAAGTTTTTATTTCAGTCTCTTCTATGGTCCATAGCCTCATACTTACTGAAATAACATAGGACAGGACACAGTCATAATGTGAAGACCCACGCAGGTCAGTGGAAGATACTTGATGATGACTGAGTGCATGCAAGCTCAGTGATGATGATAATATTTTAAATAATCTATTTCATAAGTAAGCCAATTGATACCCAGTAACGTAAATGATACCCAAATAAAGAATATAGGTACAATAAGTGGTGCATGTATCACTCTTCACCCCCAGTTTCAATAAACTACATTCGAGCTCACGTCTGCTTCCTCACGTCTCAGCATTCCCCTCACTCGATACCAGACAGCGACATATTACATTAACCACTAGCTTCCGCCCCCTGCTTCATCTTGCATTGTTTGAATAGTGAGCTAATAGGTATTTAAAAATATAAAATTAGTTTTCTCTCATCAGAATAAAGCCGAAAAATGAGACAACTTGTACTTACTTATGATTTATAAGAACCACATTTACATGCACAGGTAAGTAGGTATATGTATTTTTTTATAAGTAAACAGTTTCTGAAACTATTACTAAAATTAAATACCTACTTGTATTAAAATAGAAAAAAATCCAGAGCAGAGATAAATGTTTCAACAAATATTGATACGACGCAGGAATAGAACCCGTAACCTACGTCGCAGTCATTTGAGAACAATCAATCGAAAAATAAGGTTGGTCAAAAGGGCCTACCGAGTTTCTACCTAACTCTTTTTCCGAACACATGAAATTCCCGCGAACTCATAAGTCACGTGACACGTTTACAAACTGTCACTGTCAACGACTGAACATTCAGCATTCTACTTTCTACGCTTCGCTGAATTCGGCATTAACACTTTTCTTGTAAAAATGTTGTGGAAATCTGTCATGTAGCTTAAATGTATGTCAATTCGTAGAACGATGTGTTTAACTCTTCCACAGAATTGTGATTAAAATAATTTGTCAAATGGTAGAGTAGATAAAAATGTTTCTGAATATTTTCAGTGACAACTTTTTTTTTTATTTTTTTTATTTATGGGTTTTGTCGCTTAGCGACCACATCACCCTGATACAACAGAAAATAATTATAAACAATATTAGAAGAAACTTAAAACTTAACTACTTATGTAAACCTAACTCTAATAACTAAACTAAAAACTCTACTTTTTCACAAAAAGGGTCCGCAAGAATTGAATTTATAAAACCTATATGTATAAAACTATTTCGATCAAAACACATACCTCTACAAGCTGCATTTCGAACGCATTCTAGTCATGCTGAATATCCTCCAACACACCACAATCATCACAATTTGGCGACGCAACCTTTTTCATGAGAAACGCAAATCTATTAGAAGGGATATGTCCGGAACGTAATCTAAGAATAGATTTTAAATGGTTTCTTTTAGACATGATGGTATCAATCCAAGGGAATTGTGATATCCAATTCACTACAAACATAAATAATCTACACTACACAAATATTATAAAGAGGACAGATTTGTTTGTTAGTATGTTTGTTTTTGTTGAAATGAATAGGCTCCGAAACTACTGGACTGATTTGAAAAATTCTTTCACCATTAGAATCCTATATTATCCCTGATGAACATAGGCTATTTTTTATCCCGGGAAAGTGAAGTTTTCCCGAGGGAACGCGGGTAGCACCTCGATGGACAGCTGATACTATATCACTAGCACTGCTGGCACTTTGAACTGGGAACAATTCATTTTATCTCGCAATAATTAACTTAAGAATCTTGAAAATTTGTAAATCATTCAACTTATCCGGGAATTGAACCTGCCCACAGACAACACCCGTCATAAATACAAGATCTATGTTACACTTGCCTAATGTGTATTTTATTGTGCGACAGTGATGGATTCAACATTAATATCCAGTCGCTTTGATCCTGGACATCCGTGTGTAGACCACTGTAACCCGATCTGAGGAAACGAGCAATTATCGCGGCGGGACATCGAACTGACGATACTGATAACTTTAAAAATACATTTTTGAGAATACATTACTCTTAAATGCATACATATGACTGAGTAGATCATAGAACCTAAGATCTGCACAGATAGAATTCGAAATAGATTTTTTCAAAAAAAAAAATTATCTTGTCCCAAATTCATTCCAGTGTTATATTGAAAACTATATATTAATTACTCTCTTAACTGGACGACTATCAATAAATGAAAAGACTAATCAAAATTTTGGATTCCGACGGGATTAGAACCCGCAACGATCAGACGATCCTCCTAAAGCCTAAAGCTCCTGAATACCAAGTGAAGACTTACAAAAAAATTATCAAAGACTTGTTCAGGTATATTTTTTTAAACTTCTAATATTAAGTTATGTATATTGTATAAGTAGCTATATATATTTACCTAATAAATAAAATGAGTAGCGTGCGCGAGCCCAAAGAGCTTCCAAAAAGTTCAGTATGTTTTAATTAACTCAGGAATTCCACGGAATCCGAGAGTGTCCCTCTCACACTTGGCACCCTCTGTGAAACTGGAGTGTTATTGAAAACTAGCTGTAGCTAGCGGGTTTGTTCTCGTAGATAATTCATGATGTACGTATACTTAATATACGCTCCGAATTGGTGAAATGTTAGAACCATTTTTTATACCAATTTTCACACATTTATAAAAAAATATTTTACTTTTTATTTAGGAACATATTTATAAGACACTCAGATCAAATAGGTTTTAGATTTTTTTATGTTATACAGGGTGTCCCAGGAACGACTGTCAAGCGGAAGTCCAGTGATGCAGCACCCCAAGGGCTACCCGAAGCACCCCCATTATGTTCAGCGATTTTTTTTGTAGTTTAGAAGTTATTCATGTTTTTGTGACATTTTATTTATTGAGCAGTTGCAAGACAATTTTGGTCATTTTGAGGTGAATAATTGAGGCTCAAACCTGGGTGTGCAGAGTGTGAGCAGCTGCACAGGAGTGAAATAACGCCTCACCTTAACGAGGATACCAAGCTTTTCAGAGGTCTTGGAGAGGCTTTTCTAACTGAGCTTTTGACTCGATATACGACGATCTAAGAGTATCGTACTGAGAGCACAAAGATAGGTCTTGGAGTTGTCGTTTTACTCAAAAACTATGCAAATCGGGTTGACCGCATCATGTTTTAAGCAAGGGCAGCTTAATCTGGCTCAATACCAGATTATAAATAATATATAATATAATAATTTTCTTTAAAGAAATGCGACATTGAATGAATGAATGAAAAACTCTTTATTGTACACAATAATTACAGAACATACACGAATCAATAAAACCCAACGAGACAATGTACAATGGGCGGTCTTATCGCTTAGAAGCGATTTCTTCCAGACAACCTTTGGATGGAAAGAAACGAACATATTGAAGGTATGGCAGGGGGTGTACAAATAATGTAACAGTATTAAAAGTAAATATACTTACATAAAATACATAAAAATAATACTTATACTATAAATACTTTAACTATCTAAAAAATTTTAGTTTTAAGACTTGGTACACTTTGTATTAAAATTTAAGTAGGATGCCGTTAAGATATCTTGACGAAATTCACAGGGTAAATAGCTCTTGAAATGGCGATGTTTTTAAAATACATTCGAATTAAAAAAAGTTCTACGACTTTTCCTCAGAAAATGAATGCCCTTGAAAGTATTGGTATTGTTTTCAGTTTTTCATTTTACGCAACATCATTTTATTTTATGGCGCAGTCGAATAGGTTTTGGGGTAAATAGTCATTGGATTGGAGAGACCCAACTTTTAGCTAATTACCAGAGAAAAAATTATGAGTTTATCTCAATTATTCACCTCAAAATGACCAAAATTGTTTTGCAACTGCTCAATAAATAAAATGTCACAAAAACATGAATAACTTCTAAACTACAAAAAGTTAGATCGCATTCAAAATCAAACTAAATCAAACTCATTGAAAACAGTACCTACAGGTACCTACTTAATCATAACATCAATCTAAATATATTTGCCTCTAAAGATGAACAATAATAGCTCAAAAATCAAATAAGTACTCAAATTGTGTTTCGTTTTATCATTTCATATTGAAAGAGCCACAATAAAAACGAGATGAAAACGGTTGAATGAGCTTTATGCTGGCTAGTGAAGTCCCACGCTCATAAAAGTATCGATGATATTCAACGATGAATTTGTTTTAGTAGGTATTGGCAGGTTTTAATAGAAGTAAAAAACGTAAACAGGGTCACGACTGTATCCCCAAGGCGCGGTAGACATTCTCTCGGATCTTTTATATTCCAGATCCTTTGAAGATGTCTAAGGGGGTAGTCAGAGGCACGTACAAATACATATTTGATACATGCCCACATCTGGCAGAAGAATAATAATAGAAGTGTCTTAAATTATCTATAGATCGTTTTTACGACGATCCTTAGATAGCTTGACTGATTCTATTGTATTTTGTAATTTTATGTACATATTGTAGTAGCTTAGTTTCTGTAAATAAATCTGTTAACGTCTAAAAAAAAATGATTTAATTAAGCTTCAGCGATGAATGCCTATTATGAATCATGTAGTGCTAAAAGTTTGCAAAAATTTAGAGCTTTAAGATGGTACCTACTCTGCTCCTATTCCTTGTTTTTATTTTGAAAATACAATAACTAAATCAAACGACAAATCATGACGACCTCTGTGGCGCAGTGGTTGAAAGCAGGCTTGGAAAGCAGAAGGTTGCGGGATCGATCCTTGCGGCGGGATAAATGTTTGTATGATCTACAAATATTTACCTCGGGTCTGGGTGTTTCTATGTATAATATGTATGTATTTACAAACAAAAAGTATATAAGTAGTATATTAGTTATCTGGTTCCCATGGTACAAGCTTTGCTTAGTTTGGGGCTCGACGATGCTGTGTGAAATGTCCAGCATTATTTATTTATATTTATACAATTTCACATAAATTTCGAAAATTAGTTATATTATCACCTAGTTTTAAGACGTTTCAAAGTGATCCCAGCGGTCCTACTGAATAAATAATAATTCTACTGTGAACATCATAATAATTTCTTATTTACCTACTGTTTCCGTTTTTACTTATTTTATTTATATAGATATAATATGTATTTTAATGTAGGTGTATTTATGTAATATTTTGTATGTTTATTAATATTTATTGTAAGTAGGTATTCAACAGATTAGTAGGTAGTTCAATGCATATTTTTCGAATAACTTATTAAATTCTACTGTTCTTATCTTTCAAATATGTCCTGTCCATCCAAAGGTTGCCTGGAAGAGATCGCTTTTAGCGATAAGGCCGCCCATTGTAATTCATATTTTTTTCTGTGCCTATACTTATTTTTTTTTTCTTTGTTATTGTTCGTTTTATGTTTTACAATAAAGATATATTGTATTGTATTGTAAATGCTTTTTGACTTTGACTTTGACATTATGAGTTTTCCCATCCCTAGCAATTCTTACCAATTTTTAAAATACACCCTTCAGAATCTCAGCATACTCAGCTTAATTCCCCTCGGTTGAGACGGAGAATACTAAATCATACGCGAAAAACAAGGACAGGAATAAAACAGGATGATGTACGCTTTTACGAGACAGTAATGAGTTGAATTGGTCCTTTAATAAGCGACGTGCTGGTGTTGTCCCTTGGCCGGATTAACAAGACGGAAAACATCTAAGCGACGCATTATGATCAGAAATGTATATTTTGTATGATATTTCCTTTTGCTAAAATCTAGTACCTAAGTACAGATTTTCTGATGCATTTTTTACACTGTAAAAATAAATCTGTGAAAAATCTGTAAGTGAACATTATTTTTCATGTAAGTTAACATTTGAACTAAGCGCTTTCAAAGTTCTTTTATTATGCGCACTGCAAAAATTTGGAATCAGCTTCCAGCGTCTGTATTTCTGCTGAGTTACAACTCTGTTGTTTTTAAGAAGAGAGTTAATAGGCACCTTCTGGGTAGGCTCGCTCCATCGTAGACTTCACTTTTGCTTGTGTAAGTTTCAAGGTCAAAAGCCGACCCATTTATCATCAAACATTATTGCTTTAGTTTTAATATTTCCTAAAAACAGAAATCGCATAATGTCGAATAATTGGTCACATATCGAAATACTCCAGGAAATGGGGTTTTAATTTGGTGGTACCAATGAATCATTTCCTTTATACAAATTGATAAACATTGCGATCTTATAAATTACTATCATTCACTTTAGTTCATACCTTAGTCCGGCTAGTCGGACCGTCACAACCCTTATCATAAAGTGTTTCGAATGAAACTGTCAAGTTGCAATTGTTTACGGCCTCGAGCGTCCAGCTCACCGAGACCCTCTCAATATTGACGCACAATAGCTTAGTGATGGCTTGCAACTTGTCACTTTATGATTAACATACAAAATGGGCATAACCCAGAAATGTATTTGAACGTCGGCAACAGACTTCTGCAAAGGATCTAAAGATTCTACCGTGCTTTGAAAATATAATCGTGATATGTATCTTTTAATTTCTCAACTATTCTGATAGTGATAATTAAGATAAGTTGATAAGTAAGATTATGCAATATAGAACTGAAATTTGTTACAAAAGGGTACACATGACATGTGCCCTAATAGATGAATAGAGTGTTGAATACTTGAATTTATTTATTTGCAACAACAATACCAAAAACCAGAAAAAAACACTCAAAAACGAAAGAAAATAAACTTAGAAACAAATACATAATACAAAAAAAGCTAAAGAGTGTCTCGCAATCGTCCGGGTGTGCTGCTGCAAATTGGTTTCCGACTCAGCATTATGTTGCGTTGGACAGTCGAAACTATACAACGCAACGCTGGTCTTCCGTCAGAACCAGCAGAGGGAGTCACGCACGGGTTAAAATATAAACATAATGTATAAACACTGTAAATAAAATATAAAAGTAGGGTGAACCATAATATATAAACTCTGTAAAATAAATAAAATATACCTATAATTATACAATTTACAATCCGAAGTAAATGTGACCTAAAACAAAAATTTGGTATAATGATAGAATTCCAATTAATTAAGTACCTTTACAACATTTATCTACTTCCGCAAACAATTAACAAACGCTTTCATATTATAAATGCAATATTGATCAAAAACTTAAAACATTTCAAGTTTCACACACTGGCATCTGTACTAACCCTTGATCGTGTCAAGTTACATTGGTCGTCAGGTCTCAAGTTAAAATGGTCGATGCTACGTCAATTTAGGATTCAAATAACGAGGCTCGGATGCTTTCAAACATTAAATGGTGTTTGTTATGCTTTATTGTGTCCGTGACGAGAATGTTGAGCGGCAAATATTAATTATATCGTAATGGCAGCACTTATATCGTTGGGAACACTAATGAATACGAAACTTGGGTAAGTGGTACACGTGAATCACAGAACAGAAAGCTTGGCCAAAGATTAAAATCTATAGGTATTGTTTTTCTCAAAAAGAGAGATCATTTTTTTTTATTTTGTTCCCGTTGTCCCCACTGACAATGCTGGTGGGGACAACGGGAATAAAATTTTAAAATAGCGTTGAGCCCACCAGTGGGTCCAATTAAGTGGGGACATCGCGAATATACATTGCCTAAGCACTAAAATCAAAGCTCAAAAGTCATCGTATTGAAAACAGAATCTGCACGAGTGAATGACGAGAGACGCTGACGACTTCCAACTTGAGATGGCAGTGTATCTGATGAAGTTATTTAGCCCATAATAAACCGTCTTCTACAAGATCAAGATTTCCCTTTTACGTGAATTTACGTTCAAAGATATCGCAATAATTCCTCCTAAAATAAAACGGTCGTAACCCGAAATAATGACAAAACAGCAACAGTTTGCCAAAGCCCGCCATTTCTCGCCAATTATACTCGTGTCAAAAACACTCGCCGCTTTCCACAATCGAAACTCACCCTTATTTCGGAGTTAACAAGACTCAGAATCGTCTAAACGATGTGTGCTAAAATCAAAACGATAGACTAGACTATAAAATCAGTGTCAATTGAATTTGAGCGCTAGTGGCGTGTTGTAAGGACGGATTTTGTTTGTGTTCTAGATCAAAGTGTAGTGGATGTCGTTGTATGAGGTATGCGACAATAATACGATTCGAAAATGGCTGTTAAGGGGAAGTCTATCGGAAATACTGGGTTAATATTTTAGTATGTCCGGAATTGGTTTGAATCGCAGAATCTAGGAAGTGGGTAATAGAATCGTTTATGTTTGATCGTATAATGAAGGCTAGTTAATAACTGAACGTTCTGATAATCTGATTATCGATTGTGCATGGTGGCTTGTCTACCGCCCGGGGATAGGTATCATTGTGATTATGTTTGTCGCTGCATTATGCTAGACTGTGGAAGAAACTGGTAACAAAAATATTTTTAGAATAGACACAACAGGACGACTGTATCCCCAAGGCCCGGTAGACATTCTCTCAGAAGTTTTATATTCCAGATCCTTTGAAGATGTCTAAGGGGGTGGTCAGAGGCATGTACAAATACATATTTGATACATGCCCACATCTTGCAGAATTTAGTATTCCATACGTGACAGGTTGCAAGCCCATCGCCGCCCATTTAGAATGTAATAGAATAGCAAAACACTTTATTGTACACAAAAGAAACACATACCAAGAAATACACAAAGACAAGTAAGTAGGTACAATGGGCGGCCTTATCGCTAAAAGTGATCTCTTCCAGATGACCATTGTCAAAAAATATTTTTAACCCAGATTCTATCATTCTTTCCCCAATTAATGATGATAAGAAACAATATTCAAGCATTATTTCCCCATATTCGCTTAACGAAAAGGAAGAAATGATTAAAACATTTTACTAAAACTAATTTGAAAAGCTATGGGCTATATTGTTTAGTGACTCAGAATACCCAAAGCCCCTTAACAAGAGATCTGTGCCGGCAAACATTTAACGCGTTATGGAGCGAGCGATTTGGCTCTCCCGACAACTCTATAACAACCTCTTCGGTGTAGTGGTGGCTTGGCGATAGGTGTAGGTTTTATCCCGTGACAATAGTTTCTTAGTTTTCATGTTAGACACTTTTCATGTAGGTAAATAGACTATACTTAACCTAAAATGTGTCACGCTACTGCCAAATGTACGTCGGTATAGGCTAATCCAGAGTTGCCTTAGAGTAACCACATCATAGATAGTGATATCAGACGATCTTGTATGGTATGCTTTAAGCGATATGCTTATGATTTTATGAAAATTGCCAAGAACGCCTTGTTTTTTAATATATCTATTTATAAACTTCTTAATAACATTTCGGTAAGTAATCAGGGCCGTACTCAGAGTATAAATACAGCAACGGTCTCTGAATCCGTCCCGCACATTAGCGATACACTCGACAAAGGTTAATTAGAGCGACCCCCGCAGGGTTGCCACCTCATGGCAAAATAATTATTTATCTAAAAGCAGATAAGATTATACTTCATAAAATCATAATAGACATGCAATATGTTTACTAGTAATAAATTAAATTTTGAATAGTAGTTTGACTTTCGATGAATGGAACAAACACTTAACCTGATAGCACACTCATCCGCGCCGTACGCGCCGCAGTCATTCTTCTATACAAAAAATGCTGATGACGTCAGAAAATGCGGCTCGCTTCTGACGTCAGCAGCATTTTCTCTATTGAATTGAGTTCGGCGCGGTCGTCTTGACTGGACTGTGCGACCACCCTTAGATCGTAGCTTGGTGGAATCAACGTGTGGGTCTTTTTATCTTAATATTTTGGAACTCAGAACTCCTTAGCCAACGTCAACTTCCAACGTCTTCCTCTTATCACTCGTCAACTGTAAATCCAGTCCTTTTCATCTCTCACACAATCCACCCACTTAAACAAAATAGTTTGAGTCGAAGAACTAATAAATCACAAATTCGGATCGCAAAGTGCCAGCCCTAACCGCTCCGCCCCCTCCCCGTCCCGCGTGGAAACAATTATAATAACCACTGTGGAGGCAGATTACGCAAACTAGATTAAACCAGCTATAACCAGATGAATTTCCATGTAACGTATCCGAATCCACTTGAGATTAGTCAGATATAGTTTCGGTTAGGCTAATTGCCTGTCAGATTAACTAAGACCTAATATTGCTTTTGTAATATCTATAGAATTTCAGTCTGAAAACATGGAGGCTGAATGTAGTCCTATTAGCATTATTACTCTTAAGCGGCTGTTACACAAGGAGAGTTTCTCGCAGGCGAGCGGCGATTTCTTCTAGGCAATAATATGGTCGCCTAGTGTAAACAAATGCTTCGAGCCTCGCCTCTCGAATACGATTCTCGCTATCTAAGCTTTCTATTAAAAGTAGTCTTTTTTACGAGTTTTTGTCAAAATGTAAGCATCCGCAGGCGAGACTCGAATGGCAAGTTTTGCCGAGGGATAGTCGCATACGATTTTTCGCCGCTCGCGTGCGAGAAACTCTTCTTGTGTAAAAGCTTTACAAAACAAGGTGTTGATTGTAGTTCAAAAAGCATGTAGCAAACTCGTTCTGACCCTTAATGCATATAAAAGCTGAACGAAAATGATCCCACTCATATAATAAAACTGAAAGTTTGTGAGTTTGTTTGGATAAATAATAAATAATAAATAAATAAATAATGCTGGACTTTTCACACAGCATCATCTAGCCCCAAGATGTTTATATGTTTGTGTTTCAATCACGCCGCAGTGAACCGATTTGGATGAAACTTGGAATAGGCCTAGATAGTGACCGGGAATAGCATATAGGCTATTTAAAATGTTGGTACCACGCGGACTAAGCCGCGCGCAGAAGCTAGAACTAAAATAAACTATTGATACGTCACGTTTATAGTATCGAAGTGCTTGGGACATGACGTGACTGTCACTGACAAAAACATCGAACTGACGTAGAAACTGTGTTAAGACCGTTTCCATATTTTAATTTCCACTTGTAACATACATATTTTTTTACATATTTGCCGAAATAACTTACCTTTCAACTTTTCAAGCAGAACCACAGATAAAATAAAAATGGCCGTTAGTTCCAGTCCTGTTCTTTATTTAAATTAATCAAGTCCTTTAAACGTCTATTCACAGTTTGACAATTTGACGTCGCTATAAACCCTTGGTAGAGCACGATCATTCGCAGTAATAAAGTAGATTGACGAGCAAGTTGTAATTGCTTTTATTGGATGACAATTTGACAACTGAAAGGGGAATGAGAGTTTGGTGCAGGAAATAGGCAATCGACTACATTCATTAGATTTTTTTGTCAACTGATATTAAACTCGTAATGAGAAAGTGAGTCGGGTTGTTTGTTTGAATGCCAGCAGTAAGCCGATTTCAATGATACTTGAAAATAGTGGCCGGTAGTACCACGGGTAAAGGTGCATTTACACGGTGCGATTTCAACCCATACGATATCGTATCGCACAGCAATTTTTCACGTGTAAACGCTTATCGTTATCATTAGCGCAACACACATCGCCACGTTCAATGGGCGGGGCTTAGCAAATCGTACGGAAAATCGCATCGTGTGAATGCACCTTAAGTACCGAGATTGCTGAATATAAATTCTAAAATATATTCTGTCTGTATTATTGTCAGTCATAATATCACAATAAAACGTAAAAACGTAAACACGGTCACGACTGTATCCCCAAGGCGCGGTAGACATTCTCTCAGATCTTTATATTCCAGATCCTTTGAAGACGTCTAAGGGGGTAGTCAGAGGCATGTACAAATACATATTTGATACATGCCCACATCTTGCAGAAGTTAGTATTCCATACGTGACAGGTTGCAAGCCCATCGCCGCCTTCACCGTTCAGAGCTCGTGTTAAAGCGCATATAAATTTTACGAAACGCAAAATCCATTGATGCACGGCCGGGATTCGATCCCACGACCTTCGGATTTAAAGTCGAGGTACAACCCCATTCGGCCAACACGGCTTAATATCACAATAAATGATAACAAATGCTAGTTAAATTAAAAATATAGTACCAGGGAAATAGATACAAAAAGGTATTATGTGTTATTACTTTGCACGAGTAGGTATCTCTGCTATAAAAAGCCATTCTTCAGCCTCGTCCTAATTGGTCACTTACCGGCGCCAATAAAGCATGATAAACAAAAACCAACGCGAGGAGCCGTCTACTTAAACCGTACGTGACGGACACGGGGCGAGACGAAGTAACGAAGGAACTAGGTGGGGAAATAACTTAGTTCAAAACACTGGATTGTACACAAGTAGATTATAGTGGAGGTAAATTAAAATCTTTGTTTGTTCTGATTTCAATAAATTAAGTAGGTTAAAACCACGATCATAAAATACACTAATATAAAATCATATTATTTTTATAATACTTTGGGTCCCACACATAAAACGTTAGAGCAGAGCATAAGTCGTGATACGAGAGAGATCGGTTGCATAATCGAACTTTAACAGGATCTTATTATAACCGTACAATAAGTTGACAGCCGTCAAAAAATACGAACGTATATTTGTACGGTTAAACTGCATACAAATAAACCTCTTCCTGGATCCGTCCCGTCAGTGTGTAAGCACAGAAATCCCTTTTATAACGTTTTTAAATGTCAGCAGAGGGCTACGTCGTGATAAGTCACGCGCGGTGACTAAACGAATGATATAATTACTGTCTACCCGGCTATGGCTGCGTAAAATGGCAGTTTAAGGCTCTACTGGAGTTTATTTTACTTCTTTATTTATATTGTTTTGTGAACTTGTAAGCGATCTAGTTTTGGTTTTGTGAAAAATGGTTGGTACGGCAGATATTCTTTCAGATTTTTAGGGAGTCTAAGATTCTGAGAAAATGCCTAAAGGGGTAGTCAGAAGGCAAATTGAAAATAGGTTAATCCTACTATCCCAATATATTAAAGCTGAAAATTGGTGAGTTTGTTTAGATGTTTGTGTTGTTTGTGTAACCAGTAAACCGATTTTAATGAAACTTGGAATAGGCGTAGATAGTGACTTGGAAGGTAGAAGGTTATTCAAAATGTTGGTACCACGTGGGCGATGCCGAGCGCAGTAGCTAGTACTATGCTAAATTCGGTATAAATGTCAAAACATTCTTTAGATCAGGTTATTGCGAATCCCTCTAGACTAGAGCCTCCAATCGAATACACCTTTCCTCTTACCGTGCACCATATCTATTGCCTTGTAGAAGATCATCGACCAGCTGGTGGTCTGTCCCATGGCATATCGTCGTTTGCCCACATTGTCAACTGTTCTAACTTCTTCCACAGCCATTCATTCAATCAAACGCCATAACAAAAACAAAAATAGCAAACATGTATGCATCACGCTATCTTTAAGCCCCATAACAACCATTTCGCCATTTTGTTTAAACATAATTGATTAACGTTAAACGGCGCAGTTGCAAAAAAATAACAAAATGTGATGGCCGGAGGGTGCTTCATTTAGAACGCAAATGTTTTTACGGTCATTATGATGAACCGCTCGCTTTGTTAATGGTGATAAGAAACCACCAAAATGGGCAAAATCAAAAATGTTAAATGAGAGTCTAAAATTCTAAATAAGATTGTAGATTAACGAGTCATGTGGAGATCGTAATAAACGGAAATCAGTGGTTTTTGCGTTTTTGCCTTTTATGGGAAAAGACGTGGTTTATGTATTAATTTTGAAAACATAAACAGTACCGCGCTTGTTTCCTTGGGGCGCGCTAGCTCTCAGATCTTTTAGCGCTTACGCACTAGCGGTTGAACCGCGGGGCGGCTAGCCGCGTGGCGGGCCGCTTTTTTAGTTTTAGTATGATCCGCTTGTCATTGTACGCACTTAACCGCCACAAAATTGTACTAAAATTTGAACCGTGGGGAGAAGTATTCCAATCCTTTTATTTAATACATCACAGTCTTATATGCAATTCCATTACTAGTGTGACAGGTAACTTATCTATACTATCTTTACTAATATTATAAAGAGGAAAGATTTGTTTGTTTGTTTGTTTGAAATGAATAGGCTCCGAAACTACTGGATCGATTTGAAAAATTCTTTCACCTAATAGGTGAAAAATATAGGAATAGAATCCTACATTATCCCCGATGAACATAGGCTATATTTTATCCCGGGAAAGTGATGTTATCCCGAGGGATCGCGGGTAACAACGCGGCGGACAGCTAGTTTTAATATAAACTAATACTAAGTTTACATGAATAACTATTATTTATAAATGCCCGAACAGATTGTCCACGTCCCGCGATGCATTCTCACCAAAAAACGACAACATTTTAATTCCACTCCATCCTGTTCCACGCCATAAATCCATTTTGATTTCAACTCTATTATTTTAGTGGTCTCTCCTTTATTGTCTATGGTTTTAACTATCTTTTTAATGCTCGTCATTTATTTGGTTAGATTAAAAGATGTTGGTTTGTTTGTTGTAGTTTTATATATTATTTTTGAAGTCTTTAGAGTTTTGTTTCTGATCTCTTAATTGTGGGATGTCTTTGATGTGATTAAGAAGATTAAAGTTGTAATTAATAGACTGTTGTAAAGGTCTATATTTATCTTAAAAAACTTACCACCCTGGGTTATTGCCGCTTGGATCTTAATGATATCTGTTACTTTGATGTGTTAAATGTTTTAATTTAAAAGGCGCTTCTGTCAACATTTTAAAGGCGACTTTCTGTGCGCTCTCAAAATGGATGGGTGACGGTTTGGGCAATAACTTTTCATGTATATCTTCAACTAGCTGTCTGCCGCGGTGTTACCCGCGATCCCTCGGGAAAACTTCCCTTCCCCGGGATAAAATATAGCCTATGTTCATGGAGGATAATGTAGCATTCTGAAAAAGATTTTTTTCGGTCCAGTAGTTTCGGAGCCTATTCATTTCAAAAAAAACAAAAAAAACATACTTATGAACAAACAAACAAATATTTCCTCTTTATAATATTAGTATAGATATAGATAATTAGTCCCAAATAAAGTCACTACAGAAACGGTCAGTTGTTTAAATAGTGTAACAAGCATTAATAGTTTTTGTAGAGTAACTAGTACAATAAGCTAATGTCAAATTAAATTTTTGTTCGCTTTTTCGCGACTTTGAGCGGCTCGTTTGATGTCCTAGGGTTGTCACTTTTTTAGGTATTATCAATCTTGAATCAAGGATTGAGCTGGATCAAAATATACAGGTTTCTAAAGGTTCCTACCATACGATTTTTTTTAATTTCATCGCTTCAACAAGAAAGTATTTTTAGGTGTCGGGTGTTTGTTTTGCTGCCACGTTGTGGTGCAGTGGTTTCTGATAAAGCACGCAATCGATCATAATTATCCCAATTGATAAAAACATTTTGTTTTGCAAATTGTATTAATTGCTGATAAATGCATAAATAAACACGTGATTTTTATGATTTTTGTAATTCTAGGAAAAACTAAATCATTTAATCACTTAATTATCTGTCTGTTTATAAACAACATTCCATTCGTTTAAGTAATCACATTTTATAGATATTTTTAATGCTCTATATTTTTTGTTCGTTAAAATAGGTAAGTAGGTATAATCTGATCGCACATATTATGTCTGCACCCAAAGCTTAACATTGATACTCGTAAGTCCACTTTAGCAGAGGGGCAACCCTGAATGGATTAAAGTTCAATATTTATGCCAAATAAATTCTTATGGCTTATTTAATACAGTCTGCTTTTAATTAACCTTATAGATAAGATATTATGAGTATGCTAATGTATGAGGGATCGTGAGGAGAAACGTTCTTGATAGCAAGTCGAAGTTTAAGCAACGTTCGAAATGGTCTGTAAGTGGATGGGTGACCGCCAGTGTCATTTTCATTTGCACGTTAAATTGTCGGGAATTTAAGTCGTTAAGGCATGAGGCCTTAAGGTGGCCTAAAAACTCCGTCACTAGAGTTGGCCACTGGTTCATACGAACTTACTTTTTTAACACTACACAGAGTACACAGTAGTCTGCACTGTGTACTCTGTGTAGTGGCCAACTCTAGTGACGGAGTTTTTAGGCCACCTTAAGGCCTCATGCCTTAACGACTTAAATTCCCGACAATTTAACGTGCAAATGAAAATGACACTGGCGGTCACCCATCCACTAATAATTTGAAAATTTAAAGTTTTTGAGTTTGTGATATTTGGATGAGTAATTTTGTGTTTCAATCACGCCTTAACCAGTGAACTGATTTGAATGAATCTTGAATAGCATATGAGCTATTTGAGTAATTCCCAACTCGTACCACAAAATCTTGTACCAAATGGTACGAGTTGGGAAATCTAAAAATATGATTATTTTCGTTCCCAACTCGTACCACTTTTACAAAATTGTGATTAGTACAGTCAACGACAAATAATGCAACTAATAAGTTAAAAGTAATACTACATAGAATTTTCATAACATCAAGAAAAACTGTAACATATATCAACTAAACACAATATTATTAATATATATTATGCAGCGTATACAATTGATAGAAGGGCTTGACGCAAAATTTAAAAGCCCCATCACATAGAACTGAATAGTTTGTATTTGTCAATAAAGTTTTCACACTCTTAGACCTGTCGTATTGTATGGATCAGAGTGTTGGGCAACCAAAGAGACGGATGAAAGAAGAGTGCATGTTGCGGAAATGCGAATGTTGAGATGGATGTGTGGAGTTACAAGAATGGACAAAATCAGGAACGAGTATATTAGAGGAAGTTTGAAAGTTGCGCCAGTGACGGATAAGTTGAGGAGTAATAGGTTGTCGTGGTATGGGCATGTTATAAGGAGGGAAGAGAGTCATGTAACGAGAAGAATGTTAATGTTAGGTTTGAATGTGGAGGGATGTAGCAGAAGAGGCAGACCAAAGAAAAGATGGATGGACTGTGTGAAGGATGATATGGGTAAGAAAGGAGTGTGTTGAGATGACGGCTGATAGAGCGGAGTGGGAGAAGAAAACCTGTTGTGCCGACCCCACATGAAAGTGGGATAAGGGCAGGGAAATGATGACTTGCAAAAATTATAATTCTATGAACGTTCGCTAAATCCGCAAATAAAAAACTGTTGAAATCAGGTTTGTGAAAAGGGGACATGCCACCTGCAAAGTTACTAAGTTAAAAGCAAACCCTTTGTAAACACTTTCCTTAGATTTTACCGAGAAAAACATAATAGGACTAAGACTAATTATTAAGTTGAGTACTTAATGAATGAATTCAATAAAAATCTAAAAGTGGTACGAGTTGGGAACGAAAATAATCATATTTTCTAATTTCCCAACTCGTACCATTTAGTACAAGATTTTGTGGTACGAGTTGGGAATTAGGTACTCTATTATTTGTCGTTGACTGTACTAATCACAATTTTGTAAAAGTGGTACGAGTTGGGAACGAAAATAATCATATTTTTAGATTTCCCAACTCGTACCATTTGGTACCAGATTTTGTGGTACGAGTTGGGAATTACTCAGCTATTTAATGTTGTTACCACGCGAGCGCAGTCGCGAGCAAAAGCTCGTGATCTAAAGAGTAATAGACAGACATATTTTTTTCTTCTTTTTGTATGTAAATCCTAAGCTACGAGTATTTATAACATTCTTCCATTTAAACTAGCACTAAATCATAGAAGACGCAGTTTGTTTCACATCAAGTGTGTGAGGTTAATAGGGCCCTAATTAACTGTGTTTACGCAGCCGTAATTATGCCAGATGGAACTGAGACTAAGATTTATTCACTCCATAGTATAAATCATATGATTTTGAACGCATACACACATTTACTTACTACTAATCATTATCTTCCTGCCCTAACCACTTTTATGGGGTGCTCAGACAAACTAGAATGGACGATACAGAATTCCTCTTTCAACATTTTCTGCCGGTTTTTGCGGGGAACGAGGTAGCACTAGCTTCTGCACGTGGCTGCGCGCGCGTGGTACCAACATTTTGAATAGCCAATATGCTACTCCAGATCACTACGCCTATATCAAGTTTCATCCAAATCGGTTCTCTGGTTTAAGTAGGTATCACACTACACGGTATTCAGAGCCCGGTAGTTAGGGAGCAAGGCTTGCCGGGACCGTCCGGTCGACCTAGTTAGGGACTCTAACTCTTATTACACCACTCCTTGTTAGGGTAAGGGACCCTGAATACCTTGTAGTGTGATACCCGCTTTAGGCGTGATTGAAACACAAACATACAAATATTTAAACAAACTTACAAACTTTCAACTTAATAAACGAATTTTATTTCTTGGTCTGAAATAAACGAATTTTATTTATTTATTTATTATATGAGTGTGTTCTCTTTCTCACGCGTCCGCGTTGAAAATGCCTCTGACCACCCATCCAAACAGTTATTTAAGCTATGTAGGTATAAAAAATATTTATCGAGATAAAGTATGCAAGCTGCAAATAATGACGATGAAGTACCGTAACGTCAAATAAAAATGATAGAATCGTTTCAAATTGAAGTGTAATAAAACAATTTCCTCATCTTAAAGCTCACCGTTTGATCTCCCACTAAGTGTAAAATGCACCGATTTGTTTGATGTGTAAAGGGTGCTAAGTAATAGATACATCTAAACATAGCCTACGAGGAACGATTCAAATAGTTTAAACATAGAGTAAATCGTACAGAACGGCAGTAAGTCATCTTCGAAGTGAAAACTTCTTTAGGCGCGTTGGGCATTTTTAGATGAGAATAAATTCTTCGATTCGCCTCGATATCACGTGCGAGTCACGTGACTGCTCACCGACACCTACCAGTAGCGCCATCTAGTTCTGTACTCGGTTCCATTTTCTATAAAGCCGGTAAAAAAATCACGTTGTTTGAAATATTTATTTTTTTCTATTTTTTATGTTTGTTGTTATAGCGGCAATAGAAACACATCATCTGTGAATATTTCAGCTGTCTAAGTATCACGGTTGACAGATCAGGCAGACAGACACCGGAGTCTAGTAATAGGGTCCCATTTTACCCTTTATTTTACCATTTAACAACCATTTAACTAAAAAGTGAGGCTTGTCAAAGTAGAAAATCGTATGTTTGTTTGTTTTTCAACCAACTTGCATTAAACTTATTTTTTTATTAGCCTAAACTGTCCCACTGCTGGGCAAAGGCCTCCCCCGTCACCTTCCACCCCTCGCCCCCTTTCACTCCGAAACTACTGGACCGATTTGAAAAATTCTTTTACCATTAAAATCCTACATTATCCCTGATGAACATAGGCTATATTTTATCCCGGGGAAGTGAAGTTTTCCCGAGGGATTGCGGGTAACACCGCAGCGGACAGCTAGTATTTAATATTTATGTCCTGAAATATCGGCATAAATATTGGAGCTACTATCCAAGTAAATGCAAGCTATAAACCAATTATTTGTTTATTTTCAATGCTCCCAACACAATAGCTTATTTACGTAACGCAGTGAACCTAACGCCCTTCATAGGACCATTAGGCAAAAACAGCACTCATCGGGCGAACGTCCCATCTGCACGCAAACAGTAGGTATCGTTAAGTGGCTTCGCGCGGGGGACTACAAAAAAGTTCTTAACAAATGACATATGGTGAGAATGACACTATACAGGGTGTAGCTAATCTGTAGGATGGTACAAAAAAAGGCTTATCATTGATTACCGTGACTATGTCTACGGTAAAATAGATAATTATGTATGTGAGTTCAGACGATAATTAATTTTGTCTCGGTTTTTATTTTTTTTTTAAATTATATCATCAGATAATGCTTGTTATCATAAAAAATATCGTCATCAGTGTTAAAGACAGCTTACTCATTAAAATAAATAAAAAATCGATACAAAAGACATGAACGCGCTCGAACAAATTAAAAAAATTATGATTTCATTATAATATACTTTCTAAGTTACATTACAGCATAAAGAATAGATTATATATTTATTGAAAAATACCTACTACAATATACAAAATTAAATAGCAATGACAACAACAGGAAATACAGGGTGTATTTCCTGTTACAGTAATTTGTTTCTTTCCAGCAATGTTTAAATTTCTTGTTTCACAAAATAGTTATTCTCAAAAGAGAGATAATTATTTTGACCGGAAGCAATATCTCGTTTTCACAAAATAAACAAAAAAGCCCGTTTCATTACGCCGAGCCTGCAGCCATGTTAAATCCGCCACAAATTAAATCATCAAAACAACCATTTAATCACCCTGTATACGAATCCCCGCGGACACAAAGATCAATAGTAACATCCCGCATAATAAAATCATCTCTATTTCCGTAGCAATTAATCTCACTTTTCTTTGGCACTGATGATGGACTACACCCTAAAAGTAATTTGAATATAGACTTTAGCAATTAAGTAATAAAGGTTATTTTTGTGTGCGGTTTGGGTTGGATCTCCTGGGATGTTAGCCGTCAATTAGTGGATGACGCAGTTATAAAATAGCATTTTATGAAAGTGCGTTTGAACAAACAGTTGGGTGCGTTGCCGTAGGTTAGGGTAATGGGCCCTTATTTCATTGAACAATTGTCTATATTAAACTTACCTAAGTTTACAAAACCACACAAATTACATTTTAAAATAAAATAAATTAAACAAATAGACATCGGCAAGACTGGCTTAGGATAGAGGCGAATGGCAAAAGCGAAGAGAGGCCTATGCCCAGCAGTGGGATGAGAAGGGCTGATGATGATGACATAATTTTTTTTATGAAATATATTATCTTAATAAATTAAATTATTAATTTAAAAAAATTGAAGTATGCGAAAAATCTTTAGTAGTATCTGTTTGTGCATTTGTTAGTTTGTAGTAGTAAGTAGCTATATTTGTTATCTACCTTCACGCAAAATTGCTGAACTAAAATCGATGAAGATGATATGAAGTTAACTCAGACAATAGGGTACTTTTTATCCCGAAAATGTAGAGTGTTTCTGTGGGATGGCATGGGTAACCGCTGGGCGCAGCTAGTGTGTGTTCTTTTGAGTCGTAACTAGTTACCTGATACTTTAATACATACTTACTTACACATAGTACGAAGAGATATAATTTTATGTTTATTCACTAGTTTTACCTAGAAATAAATCTTAACCATTCCTTCAGAAGTCAAACATTAACACCAAAACATCAAAATTTAACACGTTCGATCCCCTGGGTCTTTTTGTCCCATTTTTTGTAAAACTTTTTCTACAAACACAACATTCTAGTAAATTGACTTCCTAAAATTGGGGCCACGTGTCCCACCAGTCATTAGGCGACGAAACTTTAATGGCGTAAAATTAATTAATATTTCGATGTTCCGAAATAGCTATTAGCAACGGTGGTGAAAAAATTATTGAGTGAGATAAGAGTGGACTCAATCATTAGTTTAAAATTAATGATAGGGATTTTCAATATTGTTTTAAAAAACAATATTGAAAATCCCCAAAAATAAATATATTACGTACTTATATGTATAGTTTATGAGTATATATTAATTTATTAGTTTTATATTACTAGTGCTAGTAAGTAAAAAAAAAACATATACTTAGAACTAGATATGCGTAATGTATGCGCTAGACATAATTAAATAAAGTGTTAGTACCAATAAGGGGAAGCCACTGGCTCCTGAAACACAGTTTATAACTAGTTCGGGAGCCTATGGATTCAAAACAATATGTTACAAAAAATTTTTTATGTCAATAAATCACTTTTTACTTTACTTTACTTTACTGTTTTAGTTTTTCGAGCCACTTTTGTTGTTAGAGATCATTAGAAGAAAGGGTCCAGACTTCCGACCATTTTAGAATAAGGCAAAAAAATGTAATTGTAACGTTGTTGCTCTTCAATAATAAATAAATAAATAATGCTGGACATTTCCCTCAGCATCATCTAGCCCCAAACTAAGGAAAGCTTTTACTAAAACTACTTCAGTGTATCTCCGAAAATTGCATCCCCGTGGCTTTCTGATAAAAGCTGGAGCATAGCCATAGATAGGTCGCAGGTTCAAACCTCGCATCATCAGCACAATATTTGAAAATTAACTAGCTAAAATTGAGTTATTTATTCTTAAATTGAACAGTGTTACTAAAGTACGGTTTTTTGACGTATAAAAAAGCAAACATGAATATGAATGTATCCCTGGCGCGGTAGACATTCTTATCTTTTGTAGAGATATTGAGTATATGCTATACTTTTTGACTATGCAAGTGATGTCAAGGGCTGCGCTAGTATAAAAGCACATCCCTGCCACGACTCTTAATTAGTGCCGCCATATGTGACGGATCTCGTCGCGGGGGACGATCGTATAATTATCTCGCATCGCCGCAGATAAACGAGAGACCCATTTTAAGAGAAACTTTGTAATATGGAAAAGTGTGTAATAGGTGTTAGGGTTAGAAAGTGCCCTCCCGTCTTCAAAGGGTTAAGAATACCAAAAGATCTGAGAATCTCCCTCCTGCATTGGGTATAGAGTCGTGAATTCGTGAACATATTTATTTTTTTGTATTAGAGGTGCTCACACAATGACACAAAAAATATTCATCGAATTTATTAGTTCGAGTGGAATTAAATATTTTCTTCTCCAATCTTAGACTTCAAAGACACAGATAAAACAAAAATAGGTAAGCAAGTATACCTTTTCTATGAAAAAAAAAGTTTTTTTTTCTGTAACTTAAAAAACGCTAAAGCTTGTACCTCATGTTCTCCAAAAAGAATACACGAGCGACGTGTGGCACTCTCAAAACGTTTAATTTGGGATGTTCCAAGAACCAGCCCAAGTGATTTGTTCAGTATGCACCGTTTGAAACATCTAATGATTCGGCTGAATCGATTCACACCACGGTTTAGCTGGACGATAAAAAAGTCGATACACAAAAAAAGTTAATTTGAACTTAGAACGCCAGAATTTGAAAGAATTCTAAAAAAGTAATACTAGCTGACAATCATTTGAATTTAATGCAAGAGTTTAAAATTCGAACGGTTCCGATTAGTGACGCAAATCAGAAACTAGATGGCATCACTAGACTAAATTAGAACACGTTGCATTTTAGCAATGAATGACTCCGTTCAGACGACCTATCTAATAATATGATCGACAGTAAAGTGAGATGAACTGAATGGTATTGTAGAGAATCAAAAAGAACAAAAAAAGATACAACATGTGATGTGCATTGCTTTTGAAGCGTGAAATGTGCATTGATTCATAATTATAAACTAGCACGCATGCTAAATTGATTGAATCATGATTTTGTTTATGACACACTCGAGTCAATTGGTCAATAAAACCTGCACATCAAAGAATAGCAAAATCATTTCGCTAAATCTGACCCAATAATAGTTTGAATATGAGATTTATGTGAACTCTTGTGAATGTCAATATAAATAGTGATATCATTTGCACATTATACGCGCGTAAAACATTACCACGGCCGATCTGTCAGTCGGGTAATGACTGGGCATGAAACTGTTTGATCCATATTCGAAATAGATTTAGAATATTTTAATCAATGCACTAAAGTTCATGAGAAGTCTTAGAGTTGACTCCTACGAGTATAATAATGTATAATTATTATAACCTCAGACCGGTATCACCCTCTGCAGAGTCGTTTAACCTGATCGCACACTGCTCGCGCCGTACGCGCCGCAGTCATTTTTCTATACAAAAAATTCTGATGACGTCAGAAAATGCGGCTCGCCTCTGACGTCAGCAGGATTTTCTCTATAAATTGACAGTTCTTCGGCGCGTACGGCTCGGCTGCACTGTGCGAGCACCCTTATGCGACTCTCCTATCTTGCGTGTTTTCGTCCATCTAGCTAGTCAGTTCTAGGATCTCCATTCACCCCCTTAATGTAATGCATTCAAGCAGCTGGTTTGCCTCGAGGCCTCGAATATCTCTTTACTTTACGTCCCGACTCCCGTTTCCACCTGTAGTCTGCCTCCCAGGTTGCATGTTTGAACTAGTCCAATATTTACCGGGACAGTACTAGGGAGTTTTCTTGTATGTAGAAACGCGGCCTTAGTAGAAAAAGCCTTACCTGAGTTTCTGTAACATTGAGAAGCTTCGCCATATCAGCTCGTTCACCCGAAGACAGGTACTTCTTCACCTCGAAGAGTTTCTCCAGCTCGAAGATCTGTCTGCCCGTGAAGGTGGTCCTGGCCTTCTTCCGCCTGGTGCCAGGGTCCTCTCCCTCCTCTGATGTGAGGGAACCCTCTCCGCCGAGAGGAGATCTTACATCTTCTGTGGACTTCTTTCTCTTCACCAGCTTGGAGGGGTCTGCGGGAGAAATGAATGAATAAGAGGAGTAGAATTAAGGTGGGCGCAGACTTATTCGCGCCGAACTGTCAATTTAATAGAAGAAATGCTGAGACGTCAGAAGTCGCATTTTCTGACATCATCAGTATTATTTGCATAAAAAAATGACTGCGGCGCGTATAGCGTGGACAAATGTGCGATCAGCTTTATAGTTCATAGAGAATAATTTCTTCAATAGAACGGTAGAGTTGCATATTATTATATCATTTCTTAAGTAGGACGAGTTTAATCACAATTGTCTAAAGATGTAAGCCTGTCGCAATATCCATCCGCGCCGAACGCGCCGGACTGTCAATTCAAGAGAAGAAATGCTGAGACGTCAGGAAACGAACCGCATTTTCTGACGTCAGTATTCTTCAGTCAGTCATCAGTTTTTCTATAGAAAAATGACTGCGGCGTAGGTGCGATCGTAATTTTGACTATGCATTTTACTTCGACTTTAAATGCTTGAAAGATGAACGGTGAAATTTTAATATCGTCGAGTCACAATAGTAGGTCACATTTGATTTGATTATACCGAAGGCCACTTTATAATATTATTGATGTGAGTTCTTTATAATTTCGATTGAAACCAAGAGTGTAATAAATCATCAGATTAAAAGCTACTGGTGTTTGTCGTTCGTGTCATAGTTTTCTGAATAGCTATCGCCGTAAAAATCATGACGGGATGAATTCCACGTGGTAGTCTAGATGTGGTTTTAAACGCCATTTACACGTTACTATCCTGGCATACTATTTTTGCTTTCTCAAATTCAACGAAGCAAGCAGAGCCGTAGCTAGGGCAAAAGGCCCTGGTGCAAGAAAAACTGGGGCCCTAATTGAACGGTTTAGGTTTTATAAATGTTCCTACAAATGTGTATTATGTATGCTGCCAGGAAAACAAACAACTGAAAAAACTTAATTGGGTGAATTTATATAAACAGAAAGCCAATTACATTAATAAATAAATAAGGCAAATTATAAATATGAAGAGTGTGACAAAATTTTACATTATGGGCAGCTACTTTTCTTTTGTAGTTAGAAGATTTTGTTCTTAGAAAACTATAGGCTTCGAATATTATAGATTTAGGGTCAGCGCAGAAAAACGGTCCTCGGCAAATAACAGTTCGCGCCGTTATTTTGTTTAGCATTTTGACGGTTTTCATGACGAATCATCGTAAGTTTATGATAATGTTTTGAGGATTTGTGACTTTATTACTAGGTGCAAAGGGTGTGATTCGGTGAACTTAAAACTTTTTTGTCACGCGGACAGAATTTAGCTTTGATTTTGTACGTCACACTATATCTACAATATTGTTGATCGCAGACTATAGGTTTAAGTATTTATTTTTTCATAAAACTCAAAGTCCGAGGGCCCCTTGAGGTAGGGGGCCCCGGTGCACTGCACCGTCTAACCCTCCGATATCTACAGCACTGGGAACAAGAGGACTTATTGTATGGCAAAAAACAAGAATGGTATGCCAGAATAATATTGTGTAAATGGCGTTTTACAAACTTCTTTATTCATCATTTTGATACCTTTAGGTATTTTCAAATTAGTAGTGTTTATAACTCTACCGCTTTTAAAGAAACTAAAGATCCGGATACCTAACTGGTTCTGTCATAGTTCATAAGAGATTATAAAACTTAAAAACCAATTATACTTTTTAGCACGTTTTGCGTTTTCGATTTTTAATCTACACAGGGTGTAAAAAGACGTCTACCGAAGCCGAAAGGGGTAGGTACAGCATCCCAATAGACAACCAAATCCAAAAGGATTTTCCGAAATATGCACTAAATCCGGAGAAAACAGCGTTTGAAGAGTACTGTTTGCGTATGTTTTGGGCGCGTTTTTTTACGTAGATTGCTGGATTTTGAGTTTAAAGTGTTTTTTTCTTTTATAAATGAAATTATTAGGTAGGTATGGTCTTATTATGTTGTAATAGTAGTAAATAGCCGAAAATAACATAGCATGACGAAGCTAAGTCAAAAAAATTTTTTGCGTTTTATTTTCGCTAACCCCTCAGTTTTCGGTAGCAGTCTTTTTACACCCTGTATACTCGTAGCTAAAACCAGTGATTTGTTATAACAAATGACGAGACAACAAGACGACTCTTATTAAACCTGGTCATAATAAAACAATTATACTGTATACAACAGGTGAGCTGTGGGCGAAGGTAGCCACCGAGTGGCGCCCCGACCCAGCGAGAAGGCGACGCGGCAGACCGAGACGGAGATGGCGGGATGAACTCGATAAATTTGCGAACGATTGGGAGAGCCTTGCACAAGATCGAGACGTCTGGAAGGAGTGGGGGGAGGCCTTTGCCCAGCAGTGGCACAGCAATGGCTAATAATAATAATAAAAAAACTGTATAGGTACTACAGTATACTGCAACAATAGTATCCCAATTCACTGCTAAAACACAGCCAAGTAAAGAAAAGAATAATTGTTTTATTATGACCAGGTATAAGTGTCGTCTTGGCTTTTGGAATGAAAAGCGATTTTTGAAGCGATGGTCGTGGATTCGAATCCTGTCGCGCACCAAAGAGTTTGTCTATTCAATAATGTTGGAATCGCTCGTGGTCGTGCTTGCTTTGTTCTTGATAGATCGTCGAAGTTAAGCAACGTTCGAAACGGTCTGTAAGTGGGTGGGTGACCGCCAGTGGCTCATCTGAGCGCTTCCGTGCCTCGGAGGGCACGTTAAATTGTCGGTCCTGGTTATTTAAGTCTTTAAGACATAACGGAGGCCTTAAGGCGGCCTAAAAACTCCCGCACCAGAGTTGGCCACTGACTCATACGAACTTTTTTATTTTTTTATTAAATAGGTCAGCATTTGACCTCACTCTGCCTGATGTTAAGCAGTACTTACTTTTATTCAATAATGTACTTATGTTCACTATGCCAGTAGGTAGGTACCTACTCTCAAGCGGAGAAGGTATTCTGAGGAACCGCCATGTCTTAAAACCATATATTTCGAACACCTTCACCTCACCACACTGGTTTGAAGGAACTAGTGACATGACAAGAAGATTGTAAAATAAGAAAGCCGTGGTACAGATGAGTGCAGTCTCAATACGGCGCATCGGCATAGCTCGGCCCAACTATTTTAATTGCGGACGCTTGCAAACTGGCGAATTGATTGCAAACTTATTGCGATGTCTTGAGGTACAGGCGACTACACAAGTGTTCATAGAAACTAAATAATTCAAATAGACATAGATTTTTATATTCAATATTGGGCTGACTTGAGGTACAGACGACACAAAAGTTCCTAAAAATAAATTATTAAGGACAATGATGATCCGATCCTTTTCAATTAACGATTATAATATTTTATATTCTCAATTGTGAAATAATTTTAGAAAGTACTTTTTTTTTTTAAGTTTTTGATATCAACATCTTTCGCTGGATGAGTGACCACTAGTTCAATAATGGGAGTGATATCGTATTTCATTGATCCTACAAAATTAGCTATCTACATTAACACAATTTGTAAAGAGCAAACTAATAAAACTGACATAACTAAGACTAGTTTGTATAAATCAATCTAGACTTTACGACTTGTTTCATTAACTTATTAATTGAACGTATTAGTTTGACTTGCTAACAACATCGCAAAAACAGCGACCAAGCATGAATGATACCTACAGATGTGCTTAGTTTTACATTAACGTAATAATAATAAAACACACTCTTGCTCCTTTTTTATTACGAAAACGGACCAAAATTCATAAATAATGTGCTCATATAATTTTTTTTTTAAAGTTAATCATTTTATGGGAAGAGTTAGTGGAATTCCTTTCGGATCGGAGTAGGATTTCTTTACGTCATTTGTACTCGACTGTACCGATCGTCATAGAGTTTTGTACATTATTCCCTTGTCACAAGGTCTATATTCGTCCGAAAGCACCATCAATATGTTGCTGCTGACGGACATACGATGTGTTTACAGTGTAGTTGCAATGAAGATTTGTAGAATGGACTGATGGCTTATTTTAGAATCATTAAAGAACCTGAATTTATTTATAATTTTGTAATTTTTAGTGTTAATCCACACTTGGTATTTCATTAAGAAATTAAGTCTTATAAAATTTTTTAATTCCGACGGGATTCGAACCCGCAACGATCAGACGTTCCTCCTAAAGACGGAGTGCCTCGGCCACGGAACCCTTAGTCGTCAAAAATTTTGATTGTGACGACTCAGGGTTCCGTGGCCGATTGGTAAAGCACTCCGGCTTTAGGAGGATCGTCTGATCGGTTCGGGTTCGAATCCCGTCGGAATTCAAAATTTTGATAACTCTTCATTTCTTAATTAATTTTTCAGTTAAAATTACAATTTACCTACTTCCTTCTATTGCAGATTCTGCTCTTTTATCGAACTTTGTCGTCGGCAATAAGAAAGAAAAGTCCCTTGAAGATGTCAGAGACACGTTTAAATGCACATTTGGCAGATTCCATAACTTTGATTGGTTGTAAGACCATCATTGCCTATTGTTAGGTAGTACCTAGGTGCCTATACTAACTGGTTTTCAATATTTTTGTCGTGGCCCTTTACCGCCCTGTAAAAACCGGTCAAGTGCGAGTCGGATTCACACACAAAGGTACCATTATCTATAAAAACGGCATACAGTCATGTTTGTTGTATGGGAGCCTCATTCTGTTTTTATTATTTGTTGTTATAGCGACAACAGAAATACATCATCTGTGAACATTTCAACTGTCTAACTATCACCGTTCATGAGATACAGCCTGGTGATAGACAGACAGACAGCGGAGTCTTAGTAATAGGGTCCCGTTATCCTTTGGGGACCCTAAAAATTTGCAAAATTTTCCGAAACAAATAATCCATTGAAGCTGGGATTTGAATTCACCTGTGAATTGAAAGTCAGGCTCCACTCGGCCAACAATCGCTAAATCAGCCCAATTATCAACATTCCACAGAATTCAAATATACGAATCGCAAAACGATTATTCGCTTGATCGACTTCCGCAGTCACTTAGGAATCGATTGCAATGTAATCGATTGCACTATAATCGATTAGCCACTAGGCCATGTTCCTAGAAGAGCGAATAGCAATCGGTTCCCATTAGAGGCGAGTACCTGGCCACACACGGCTACGTGAGAAGAACTGGACGAGTTTGTAAAGGGACGGATGTGTTGCATAAGCGGGAGCGGGTACATTACACTACTTACTAGGTTTTCATAGGCGGTAGCGGGTAAATTACACTACTAGGTTTAGGCACAGTAAATAAAAATTTACTGTGTGATCATCATTAGGTTACTCGCTCATTACTCAATATCATGTCGTCTTCGCGTTTATGTGTAGAGACACTTAGAAAGAAAAGTTGTTGTTTCCATATTTAATGATAAGGCGTATTCTGTGTTGGTGAACTAATAAATGAATAAGTACTAAATACACCCCTATTTTTTAATTACCAAAAAAATTTTAAAGATGGTCTCAGTGTCTGTTACTCATCACATTTATGTAGTTAAAACTCAACAAAAAAAGAGAAAAAAAAATTATAACCTCAAAAGGAGACGAGACGAGTCAGACTTGGATTTATGATAGCTACTGCGGTTTTACTGACTGGGGATGATACGAGAGGATAATTAAAATGAGAGTGCGTACGCGATTGTTGTCTGTAGTACTTATTTGTACAGTTTTCATAAAATTTTGTTCGGTTTTGGTTGACTATAATCCTCGATAACTTTGTGATAGTTCAATAAAATAAAGTTCTGACCATGCCAATATCATTTTCTGCATCTGTTGCAACTGTCCTTAAATTTTTTTTGGTAGTCATAAAATAGCGGTGTATATTATAAAGAGAGAAAGTTATTAATGTATGTGGGTAAATCCAAAACATTGCATCGTATTTTAAAATTATTGGAAGTACTATACTACTTAATCCATTTTTGTTACTGTCGACATAGGTACTTCGCATAGTAAAGTTTCCTAAAGTTCCTTTTTGACCATGCTATGTAGGAAAATAATTAAGAAAGTATTTTTAAAGTTTATTATTATTATTATTTATTTGAAACAAAAACTAAAACAATAACTGGGAAATAACGATGATATCTGCAGTAGTTAACTATATCAGCCAAGTCAGCCAAATATTGGTTAAGGATTAAGATAACCCACATCATACCGAAGATATAGATTTAAAAACATAACATTTTAATTCTCAACGCTGTCCACGTCTTACTTTAAATAAAGTGTCTTTAAATGTAGTCTAGACTTTCGAAAACCTAATCGCTAATCGCTCCGCTCGTGAAGCAAACACAGCCTTGCTCGACAATAAGATTGCTGACAGCACAATTAAAGAATCACACACGCTATATCAATTACACGCGGCCATTACCGAGAAGCGCAACGATTCGCATTACATACTGTTTCACTGCAGCAAGGTACCACTTTATCATAGCGTTCTTTTAACTGTTATTAATACGTGGATCAAACTAAGAATAGCTTAAAACGTAATTCGGTTGATGGGTCGCTAAAAAATATTTTTATAGTAGAGATATAGTGTGATAAGGGAACAGTGTGGAGTGAAAGAAGATGTAGTGTTGAGGATCGAGAAAGGTATGTTAAGATGGTTTGGGCATGTAGAGAGAATGGATGACAGTCGTTTGACAAAGCAAGTGTATGAGGCGAGTGTATGGGACAGCTGGAAGGGGAAGGCCTAGGCGAACCTGCTTGGATCAAATTGTCGACATTTTGGAGAAGGGCCAGGTCAAAAGTACCCAAAACCGACAATCATGTATGAAGAATGTAATGAGAGTGAATGAGGCGAAAATTTTGTGTCAGGATCGTAGCGACTGGAGATCCGTGGTCTCTGCCTACCCCTTTGGAAAAGAGGTGTGACTTTATGTAATTATGTATTTTTTTGTTATTTAAAGATCAAAACGCAATTTTAGTTTGCTTTTTAATCTAAATATCAATCTAATTAGACCAGTGCTTAGAGTTATGCTAAATCATCAACGGCTGTTAAACATACACACCACCACACAAAGATAAATAACTCATTTTGCAACGGAAACCATAGCTTGCTTCGCTCGCTTGAACAACTTTAAGAGACTAATCTGGAACTGTATAACCGCTAGTTACAATGATATCGCAAAGTGGTTTGTTGGCACTCCGCAGCACTTTATTTTAATATCGTATCGTATTTAGGGCATTTGGTGAAATGTGATGCGAGTAAATGAGATGGTTTTTATTTTCTAATTGTTTTCACAGCATGCCGAGAATATTATTACACAAAACGTTTATTCCAAATAAAATATGCTTACAAGTAGGTAGAGTTGTCACTATGTTATCAGTACAATGCTTACATTATTTATACAAAAGAAGTTTGTTTGAGAAACTTAACTAAAAACACCAAATGCTTTCAGCGTCTCTATTTCCGCTGAGCTATGACCCTGTTGTTTTTAAGAAGAAAGTTAATAGGTTCCTTCTGGGTAGGCTCGCTCCATCTTGGACCTCATTCTTGCCTGTGTAAGTTTCGAGGTCAAGAGCCGACCCATTCATCATAAAAAAAAACGAAAAAATAATACTTTGATATGGGTGTTGAAAAACATGTTCAGTAAATTAAAAAAAGCTTTTAATTTCTTAATAATTCAGATCGAACAAGATCACAGCGAGTGTAAAGTGACGGAGGAGGCCCTTTGCCCAGCTGTGGGATAGCATACTGTTATAAAAAAAGGTTTTCATTAAAGAGCGGTCTCAAACATCTTGACACACTCTTCTTTCATACACTCGTACTTGTGGTTCTAGCCATAACTGCTCGCCAGAATGACCTAGCAAGTGTCACAGTCCTAGTAAATATCTTTTTCTCAAACAAAAGCCAAATAAACGTTTAATGCGAGACCGCAGAAACCGCTTGTAAATCTTGCTTGAACAAACAGGCGTGAGGATAAATCTCGTAGAGCAGCTGGAGGATGAGGGACACCTGCGCCCGCGCAGTGCTGCTCAAACAGCTACTCTAGTGTTTACAAAATGGTGGTGCTGGGTAGCTACTCTATTCCTTATACTAAATGCATGGTGTTTAGGGAATCAATGGTGTGTCATGAAGAAAAAGTCAATCTTAATTTTTTTTATATTTTAAGTTAAGTAGGTACTTACCTATTTTACTTGAAATTGAAACGTAAATGAATTAAATATAAAAGGACCAAAAAAGTATTTATTTTTATGCATAATAATAGTTTTGTAAGTAGTTAAAATAATCAATGCAATAATTGAACATTATGATCCTCTGTTTGTATGTGTGAGAGTGTTGGTAGGTAATAACGTTTTGAAGTGAAAACTTCTTTAGGCGCGTTGGGCAGTTTTGAGACCAGAAAAAATTCTTGAATTCGCCTCGAAAAGGTCACGTGGGAGTCACGTGACTGCTCACCGACACCGAGTTATTTGTCAAGTTTAGAACCGTTCAAGTTTTCACTTCTGCCGGCACTCACTGTTTTATATATTATACGATTACCTACTACCTAACCTAGTCGAGTGCTCGCTAAATGTCTAAATCTAGCATTTACATGAAACTGAAGTAGAATTCACAATAAAATCTAGCTATAAAAGATAAACCGTGACAAAACTAACTAGATAAACAACTCAAAACGTTTCTTTAAAATGACTGCAAAGCTATTTCCTTAGCAATAAGCATAACTTCATTTATATTCCAATCAGTTGAAACTACACCAGCTGCACTTACTGCGCTAGTAGATTTAACACCGGAAATTTTAAATTTTTAATGAGGAAACTCTAAAGTAGATAATTAATGACGGCGACATCACACGAATGGATTGATGTCTTGGAGATTGACAGCTCGTTTGCATGACAGTTGCTGGGCCACTGGGACGTGGGACTGACTACCCGATTTAGATCAGGGACTGTAAAATTACCACAAACGTGTAAAGTTCGTAAAAGATTAACATCGACCTCTGCGCAGTGGGCGAAGGCCCGATTGCGACGTAGAAGGTGGCGGGTTCGTTCATCGCGGCGGGACCAATGTTTATATGATCTAGATCTACAAATATTATAAAGAGGAAAGATTTGTTTGTTTTTTTGTTTGAAATGAATAGGCTCCAAAACTACTGGACCGATCTGAAAAATTCTTTCACCATTAGAATCCTGCATTATCCCTGATGAACATAGGCTATATTTTATCCCGGGAAAGTGAAGTTTTCCCGAAGGAACGAGGGTAATATCGCGATGGACAGCTAGTGTATACTAATGTATATATGTATTTTCGATCTAAAAGTAGTAAGGAAGTTCCTATATAAGTCATCTAGTACCCATAACACAAGCTCTGCATAGGTAGGTACTTTGGGGCTAGATGATGATGTGTGAAAAGTCCAGCATTGTTTATTTTTTTATTTATTTGATTACTATGGCTTTTGCCCAGCAGTGGGATTCTTTAAGGCTGATAATAATAATAATATTTATTTATTTTATGACATTACCTTCATGAGTCAACAGAAATGGAATTGGAGAAGGAAAAATGGAGGAAATTGTAACACGAACTAAAGTCGTTATAATAATTGACCAAGTTCTTAATATACATAAAGTCACGCCTCTTTCCCAAAGGGGTAGGCAGGGACCACGGATCTCCAGTCGCTACGATCCTGACACACAACTCTCGCCTCATTCACTCTCATTACATTCTTCATACATGCTCGTCGGTTTAGAGTACTTTTGACCTGGCCCTTCTCCAAAATGTCGCCAATTTGATCCAAGAAGGTTCGCCTAGGCCTTCCCTTTCCAGCTGTCCCATAGACATCTTAATATTAATAAACAAAAATTGTCTATTTAGTTTCAGGTTAGAAAATTTTACTTATAGGTTGTACCTACACATTTAATAACATTGACCTACACATATTACCACTTCTCTTTCTGGAACAAATCTATACACCGCTATTTTGTAACTACCAAAAAAAGTTTAAGGGCAGTTGCAGCAAATGCAGAAAATGATAATGGCATGGTCAGGTTTTTTTTATATTGAACTATCACAAAGTTATCGAGGATTGTTGTCAACAAGAACCTAACAGAATTTAATGAAACTAAAAATAAATAAATAAATAATGCTGGACAATTTCACACAGCATCATCTAGCCCCAAACTAAGCATAGCTTGTACTATGGGAACCAGATAAACTGTACAAAAAAATACAACAGACACCAATCGCGTACGCACTCTCATGTAAACGATGGTCTCGTTTCATCCCCAGTCAGTAAAACCGCAGTAGCTATCATAAATCCATGTCTGACTCGTCTCGTCTCCTTTTTAGGTTATAATTTTTTTCTTAATTTTTTGAGTTTTAACTACATAAATGTGATCAGAAACAGACACCGAGACCATGTTTAAAATTTTCTGGTAGTTAAAAATAAGGGTGTATATCATGCAAACATTTTGTCCCGCCGCAAGAAATGAACTTGCACCTCTTGTTTCAACCAAACAATACCTCGCTACGCCACCGAGATCATCAAATAACTTTTTTTAAGTAGTAAGTATTTGTTATTAATTGAAGAGTTGAAAGTAAACTCAGTTTAATTATTAACTGTAATATGAACCAAAGTAAAAGCTTATTACGTAAATTAAATAAGTACTTACTTAAAAATCGATAACTCATCGATTACAAATTATCGAGTCACGATCTCTTCACAAACGATTGTATCACAGCTTATAATCGATTTTACACTTACTGTTGTTATGATAACGCTTATTTTTCGATAACACTTGATTATTGTAACATACTTCAAACAGACTAAAGACCAATGAACCTTATTTGCTGTCAGATAAAGTTGAATTTCAAATGTAGTCTGTTACTAATATGAAATCAATTATTGTCCATTAGTGCTTAATCGTGAATTCGACCTTATACTGATGTGAATAACATACATTATTAATTAGTGACCCGTTGATTGGTACTTTGTTTCGTGAACGATGTCTGATAGAAAGCGATTATACAGCACTAGCGTTTTAACCTGCCTTTGCTTGCACTTTCATATATTTTGTGTCATATTTTTTTATGATATTACTTCCAACTTTGCAAAATGTGGGCATGTATCAAATATGCATTTGTACATCCCTCTGACTACCCCTTAGACATCTTCAAAGGATTTGGATTACATAAAAAAGATCTGAGAGAATGTCTACCACGCCTTGGGGATACAGGTAGGTATGTGTATATTTATAAATACTTTTATGCAAAAATAACAAAATATTTAGCAGTAACTTATATTTTAGTGGATTCGAAGATTTCTTTCTACATAACAAAAGCAAAATCTCTCTATAACAGAAACAATCGTATGTACTAATTTTTCATTGCAAAACTGTTCGTAAGCACCAGAACATAACATTTACAGTAACAAATCAATAACAATCACATCACATTCATTGATCCAGAGCTATTTTAACGTCAGGTCAATAAGCCGTAACTGCAATAAGAATAAAGGCGTAACTTCGCGTCGAGACTGTCAAAGAGACATAAAAGTGTTGAGTAATAAAATCGGCGCGTAGCTAATCGTAGTCTAAACAAGGCACCGACGGAACACGTATCGCGCTATCGGCATTCAATCATCCAGGGTTGTCACACACTTTTTAAGAGACAGAAAAGAGACAGGAAATACTTAAAACTTTTACTCCATTTGTTCGAAGTAGTGAGAGGAGAAGAAGAAGATCACAAGAATTCCATACACTGATTTGAATAAGGGGTTGAGATTGCGGTAAGGGTTTAAAATAATATTCGTACTTTTATAATTATCACCTCGACGTTTTAATCGGGTGGCATCCCTTCGCGACCACGTTAAAGTAAAAAAAATATATAATATACATCATCAACTTAGCACCGACGTATATTGATAACTAGAATATTGTTTAAACTTTTGATAAAAATGTATTCATCACATTGTTTTTTTTTTAATTCAACCTGTCTCGTTCCACTGCTGGGCAAAGATTGATCACATTGATTGAAAATTATGAAATGAAAAGTCATAAAAATGTTGAATTCCAAAATTAAGAATTTTTCATTTCTTTATGAAATAAAGTGTGGATTGACACTACAAAAAAATATACATTGATTGAACTATTAAAATTAATAGCTGTTAAAACAATAAAATGTTGGAAGGAATATTACTTTGATGGTCCCTTGCAATCAATTCAATCACCTAAAATAGTGGTAAAAAAGTAGCTGCGCGATCTAAGTCTTATTAAAGGGAATATGACAGCGAAACTACATCGTCGTTCAATTGGGATTATGACCCGACGACTGACTTAGGGCTGCCACTTGATAATTCAGATATCTAGGAATAACGTGCAAAGTTTAATAATCATTTTGGTACTTATAATTACTTAATAGGTTTAGCAGGATCAATGTAGGTATTTTAAATTCAACTTTTTATTTATTTTCAACACAAAAATTTTGATAGTTTATATCCCTTACTGGAATGCTACATACATCTACTGAATTAAAATTACATAAACACAAATGACTTTTTTTTCGAATTATTGTAAGTATTATTTTTAAATGCTTTGAAATCATAATATTTTATACTAGCTGTCCATGTTACCCACGTTTCCTCGGGAAAACATCACATTTCCAGAATAAATTATAGCCGATGTTCATCAAGGATAATGTAGGATTCTAATGGTGAAAGAATTTTTCAAATCGGTCCAGTAGTTTCGAAGCCTATTCAATTCATACAAACAAACAAACAAATCTTTCCTCTTTATAATATTAGTGTAGAAGTGTAGACAACTCTGTGTCGGTGTTCAAAATTTACGTCAAAATCAAACCCGATAAAGGCATCAAGGCACTATCAGAAATACAATTTACTCATAAAATGTTATTGGTTGATACACAAATACATAAGTAAAGTATCAAAATCGTTCAATCAGACTCAGGCACGAGCAGAGATCAGATATAGCATTATAAACGCAGTCTAAACAAGGAGACGACTCTACAAATTAGACTCAACGGTATCTCTCGATCGGCATCCGTCGCGAAACGAGCCGGCTAGGGCTGTCACGCAGTTCATATATTTTAAAGTTTAAAAATATTGTTGCTTTAGGTACTACCTAGTTTAAATCATATTTTTCTAGTACAATTATATTTTTGAAAGTTTCGTTATAATAAAAATTGTACCTGTTTTTTTACTGAATAAAAAAGGCACAGAAAAAAGTAAGTAGGTACGGTCCGGTAGTTTACAGTTATCGAGTTCCCGTAATACAAGCTTTGCTTAGTTTGGAGCTAGGTAGCACAGTGGAATGTTCTCTAAAAATACTAGACATACGAAAACAATATTAGCCAATAATATAAAGCAATAAAATATGTTTTATTATCAAAAAACAATTTGACATAATTTATTGATCAATGTGATTAAATATGGACAAGCAGAGTGATGCAATAAAAATATATTTAAAATCCAATAAAAAGTATATAAACATAATTTAAAGTATTGCGTGGGCGTCTGTACGTCTATGCCGTAGCACGAGAACAAGAACAAAGATACAGTTATTGAAAAAATATTTTATTCTATATTTTTTAGTCAAGCGCTCGCTTAGTAGTTTATTACTTTTTTAATTGGATGAGTACCTTCGGAGACCTTCTAAATCTAATAATATAGTAATGTATGGATTTTACAAAAAGTATATAAGTAGTATATCAGTTATCTGGTTCCCATAGTACAAGCTTTGCTTAGTTTGGGGCTAGGTGATGCTGTGTGAAATGTCCGGCATTATTTATTTATTTATTATTTACACACGCAAAACCATGGACTAAAACTAGTAACTAGTATAATTATTTTAGTACTAGAACCTTGTAACCCAAATTAACTTATACGTACAGGTCAATGCCAAAGCAATTGCAATATTTCTCTCTCCAATTCCCAAACCAGCCCTGAATGTCAACTGGAGTACATCAGGCATCTTGATTGACGCAAAGCCCTAACTCCGGCCAATAATCCGATTCCGAAAATAATTTTGCAATTTGACAACCCTAGCGCAGCTGTTTCGACCAATAGCTTTGCTCGGACGTTTCAATACCAACTTATAACCGCCTTAGCATCGCACTTGCGGACTACGACATTTACACACTATTCTGGTATACCATTCTTGCCTCTTGTTTTCTGAAACTCAACGGAGCAAGAGCTAATATTCTGTGGCAAGATGCAAGAATGGTGTACCAGGATGGTATCGTGTAAATGTCGATCCGATTTAGAAGATTCGATTGAAATGAATATTTAATGGAACCTTGTCACTTTGAATAAGCGTGTCTGGAGCATTTGATACTTACTGTAAACAGTTTTAAAAGGTACTGTAATTTTATTTAATAGAGGAGCTCGTGGTCGTGCTTGCTTAGTCGTTCTTGATCGTCGAAATTAAGCAACGCTTTAAACGGTCCGTAAGTGGATGGGTGACCACCAGTGGCATTTTTATCTGAGCGCTTCGTAGGGCTTACAAAAATATGGAGGAAAACAGGAGTAGAAAGAGCTAACACAATAAGTAAAGTAAAGGTTTTTTTTTCTAAGACTAGATCGCGTTCAGTTTTACTCATGTTCATGTGCCTTTGGTATGTCGCATAAATCATCTAGAATATGAAGAGGCCTTGGCTACTTGACGACAGACACATCTCAGACACTCGAGAAAAATCTAAGCCCAAGTGTTTATTACGTACACTACGGGCAATGGACAATAGACGCTATTTTATACAAAATTGTGTTCTGTCTAAGCTAACTTCACAAATTCCTTCCGTTGATCGTAATACAATCATTAGTTCTTCATACCATGTCACTATTTGAAACCAGTGTGTTGAAGTGGCTTGACTCGTTTAAAAACTTTTAAATTGCGATATTTGAGTTTCCGGATGTTTTCCTCCGTATGAGAGAAGTATGGAGAATCTTCAAATATGTGTCTTTTGCAAGTGAATAGTGCACATTTTTGGAGAGAAAACTCATTGATGGTCAAACGAAATCAAACTTGGATTCTACCTAAGGCACTGCCGTTTCCTAGTCCAAAGCGTTCAAATTATAATAATAAGTATCATTTATTACGCGCGTAGAAATCTTCAAACTTCATAATAAGATGATTTTTATTTCTGATAATGATTTGAGGTTGTGAGCCTGTTTAGTTTAAATTTTTCTCTGAACAAATACGAACGCAAGAGAACTCGAGGGACAGGGAATCTTTATTAGTGCGGGGCGAAGTGTCCATTCTAGAGAAGTATTAGATATTCTATGTCCCGCGCTCGCAAGATCGAAATAGTAGTGTAATCGTTTCCAAGAACGTTCGGAAAGGGTTTAATGCCGATTGACAAATAGATGACTAACTTTAACTTTCATGAAGCATCGGTTATGCAAACAAAGAGTATTGGTTTAGTCACACGTAAATACAGATAAAAAGTTACTAACATAGGTCTTCTGTTTTTTAACACCACCTATCGTCTATTTTTATTTTTGGAAAAGTACCTGAACTCTAAATGACAGCTTTACTTCTTAGTAAGTATTCCAATTTTCCTTCTATGATGTTCTTACATCATAGAAGGAAAAGTGGAATGAAGACGACCAAGAGGAAGGCCAAGAATCAATTTCATGAGTCAGATAAAAGAGAAGATCGCTGTCATGTCGTATAAAGAAGTAAAGGAAGCATTGGAAAGGGAGAGGTGGAGGAAGTTGCATCATTGCACCGACAAGAGCTGAGCTCTTTTTGATGATGATAATTGGAAATCCCCAAAATATATGGGTATGGATCGCAAAAGAACGGAAGGATCACCTAGCTTCAAGAAATCATACTGGTCCTACTGAATACATAATGCTCTTTGACTTTGAATGACAGCTGGTTCGAATCTGGTAGAGATTTTCTACCCCACTTACTATAAGTCTCACTACCCCACTTACTATAAGTCTCACTACCCCACTTACTGTGTATCGTACTGTCGATTAAAGCTTTCAGCAAAATATATTATCTATCATGATATTATCTACAGTACAGTATAGCTTGGACAATGATATGTACATCCCTTTTTCAAGAACGTGGTTAAACGTGGTTAAACGTCATCTTCAACACATGGACAATGATTTGTGATTCCACAACTAATTTAAAAACAAGCAACAATGGGTAATAATATGAAACGCATCGATAAAAGCAATTAACTTAAGAAAAGCACTCAGCGAGTGGTCCTAATTGAGAATAATTTACAACTCGCTGGGTTTATGGTCTTCGAAGCCGTGTGTGGCTTCAACAGTGGAACATGAGGTCATAGGTCGCAGACCTCCGCAAATGCTCCACTGACGGAAAAAGAGGTGTCATCATCATCCACTGCAAGGTCCTGGTATGGAACCTGTTGTACAGTTCATTACCTATCGGTCGCGAGGAAAACGGAGTCACTGAATAAATACGCTTTGACTAATAACCAAGCCTTCCGAAGCACAGAAAGCTCACATGCTATTTCCCCTCATCAGCAGTCCATTCATTTTGTGCATATCAAGAATGACGCAGGAAGACCACCAGCGCTAAGGTTTTTCTAATAGGCCTCAAGGACTCGTGATGTTTTCCATCACTAAAAACAGCTGGTTATTATCAGAGCAATGGCACTTAGCTACTAATTGCCAATGATTTACAACTGGGCGGTTTATGGTGTTCAGGGGAACCGCGGGTTTATCGACGCTCATTAATGTTGCCACTTTGACTTTCGCTGCCGAGTGGGAACGAGCCGGGGGAATTGATACGCCTTTCAGCTTATTTGCTGTAGGCTGAACTCGATTGAAACAAACTTTTAAACAAGAACAGGATCACGACTAGTTGGTAGTTCCGTCAGATCTGTATGTAAGTATGCCAGATCCTTTATTTACAGAAACTAAGCTACTACAATATGAACATAAAATTACAAAATACTATAGAACCAGTCAAGCTATCTAAGGATCGTCGTAAAAACGATCTATAGATAGCTCAACTGATCCAGGTCACTGCCAGTCGGAAGCGTGCCCAAAACACTGGCGGCATTGCCAGTCTGAATGGCAATGCTGATTCTTTGTGCCAGATCCTGTGAGGATATCTATGCGAGTAGTCGGAGGCATGTCAAAATACATATTTAATACATGCCAACATTTTGCAGGTATTACCACTTATAAAAACAATTCGACCAATCTTCCATTGACATTCCTTGCCATTCAACGGTCGCCTGGAAGTGTTCGCTTTGTGGTGATAAAGCCGCCCATTGCAAAGTTATTATTGTTGTATCTTATATCTGAAATTGTCATCCTGTTTCGTTTTGCTATATTTCTGTTCACTTTAGTAATATTTTATTGCTGTTTTCAAAAGTTTGCTTTAAGTCTCTTTGCGATCTGACGCTTACAAGCAAATGAAACTGAGATATCGCATTGCAGACTGGAGACTACAGCATTTTCTATTCCAATATCTACTTACATGATTTAGTTGTAAGAGCAGGTGGCGCTGGTGGTAGGGGATGTCTCTCAATATACGCTCTGATTGTAAATATATTTTTCGCATAGAATATACCTAATAACTGTACTTATAGGACACTGCTGAATATACGAAGCAGGCATGGGAACATTTACTTAGTAGTTATCCCCTAGAGCGTACCTACTACCATGTACAGAACGATGGCTATCGTTGTTGTAAGGTGGAAACATCTATCTTTGTTTATATTGCATTGATGTCCTTGGAATGTAATTAATTGACAAATACAGACGAAATGTATTTCAAACTATTAAAGATAGGCTATTTACTATTTAGTTGATAAGATGGGTATTAAAATGATAGTCTAGGCTGATTGCTGATAAGCGTTGGTTATTTTACATTGTTTATAACGTGTATTTTTATAAAAACCTTTTTACTCGGACTATAATTTTTTTTATGTAAATGTGAAATAATTGTGATCCGTCCACTGTACTGTAAGAAAGCTGTTGGATTTAAAAGTAATAGGTACTGACCCAATGAAAAAGTGTTAAGTTTTATTATGATGAATGGGCCTCGAAACTAACATAGGCAAGAATGAGGTCTACGATGGAGCGAGCCTACCCAGAAGGTGCCTATTAACTCTCTTCTTGAAAACAACAGGGTCATAGCTCAGCGGAAATACAGACGCGGGAAGCTGATTCCAAATTTTTGCAGTGCGTTTAATAAAAGAACTTTGAAAGAAATGTTCATAATACGAGTATAACCGTTAGTTTTAAAAATTATAACCTGATTAATTTTTTTAATAATACAAAAGATAAAAACACAAAAGATAATATTAATTCTAGTACATAATCTACCTACATATCATAATTATAATGTTCAAAGACTTATCGCATTTCTAATAGTTCTAATCTCAACTCGAATCAACTTGCACTTAAAAGCCTTTGAGCTTGTTACTCCGTCACCAAAGTAGGCTTTTAACTCGCACGAACTGACTCACCTAATTATTATAGCCATAAATCTTACCTTTAGAATTCTTCTCATCATCCAGCCAGTCCTTACTCCTCGACACGGAGAGGTTCAGAGGCTGGTCCTCCTTGAAGGCATACACCTTCTCCAAATCACTCTCACTGGTCCTCACTCTCTGCAGCAGCTGTTCCTGCAGCCTGTTCTTATTCAGCTTCCTATCCTCCTGACTTCTTTTATCATCTTGATATCTCCTGTCATCTGCTTGAACACTCTTTTCATGGAAATTCCGCTTGACACTCAACTGACTCACTTTATTTAGACCTAGGATGTATTCTATCGTGTGTGGGGTTGGTTTTTTAGGAGGCTTTCCATAAACATGGGGATGCCATGACGGTTCTGAATTTTCTTCCGTTTTCTCATGACTCTTTTCATCAGACTCGTCATCTATTATCAGCTCTTTGTCTTCCTCATCGACGTTTATTTTGCCTTCTGGGCTCCGTTCGCAGTCGTACCCAGAATCGTTGGCTAGGTTTTGATCCAGTTGATCCTCAATCAGGTCGGAGTAGGAGACCACAGTCTGCATTTCTTGGCCACTCATGGGTACCTAGAACATGTTTATTTTTATGATTGAATCATTTAATAGCCCACTTTGGATTGATGAAGTCTTTGATGTGTTTCGCAGCTTTGAAGTAGTCGCTTCCTGTAACAAGCAGACAGACAGTTAGATTTCTCTGGCATTAGCCTTTGATATAATATTATGGGCTCGTGGAAATAGATGCGAAATTGAACAGCTTAGTTTACTGATCGTTTGTCTCAGGTGCAATTGCGTATTGTTTTATATCATTGTTTGGTTATGACTATCTTAGTGGTATTTTCTGAAAGCCCAGGTTCTTCGAAGTTCTATGTTACATGATTTAATAAGTACGATATAAATTCTCGAAGCTTCAGTTAATCCCTTGATGAGGGCTGTCAACGCAAAGTCCAAACACGTTATTATATTACCCATTCCATGCACAAAGTTATACACGAATACGTTCACGACAACAAGGCATTAAACACAGTCTAAAACAATTGCTGTTGTAAGCACATCAATTGCTCCAGCGACCCATAAAGAAATGTATCATACTCGCTATAAAAACCCGACAAAAACCGCCAAATTGCATTGATAAACAAAACCCGACCACTGCATACAACTTCCAACTTTATCACACTGTTTTAGGAATCAAAGTTGATTGCAGTCCGCTCCCCTCTCACGCACACATGCATAAAGGATCAAGTCTCATCGTAGCTGATTGATTTTTATTGGAATGACAAATCAGGGTTGTCAGTGAGTCATGTCGTGAGGTAATGACGCTATTTCGTTTAGCTATCAACTATTTAACATTGCACAGCGCGTTCAGTCCTCAAGATTAAGGACTTTGATACTAAGTAGTAATGTATTCTAGTACATCCACTCTTGACACTAAGTTTAGAAAAACCTAACAATCAATGTCATTGGCATTGTTTTTTTTTTTTTATCGGAGTTAGGGTAGTCTAGTCGCTTCCTGTCGATGCTCATTCGTTTTTTAGTGCTCAACCACTCAACACTTTACTTTCTTGTGTTTCTTTCTTCGCAGTGTGCTGGAATGCCTGAACACATTCCAAAATTGTGTTAGGGGAAATATTATGCAGTGCAAATTGTGTGAAGGTGAAAAAAAGCGTTATTTTCTTGAAGTGCTGGACGTATCCAACGTCACCTCAACCTGGCTTGAGCGACTCTAAAGCCTATTATTGCATTAGATGGATGAAATTATAAAACATGATGTTAGACAGATAATAATGTTCACTATCGAGTGAGTGATTAGCCTGTGTCTTGAAACACCGTACTTCGAAATGTTAGTACCTATTTTAGATACAGTCATCTACATTTTATTGAGAGACCTGAAGGTGGGTTTAATATGAGGAGAAAAATAAGAATGTAAGTACCTAGAGGTACCGATGAAGATTCTACAAGGACGTGTTGACGTATGGAAAATGTGGTCCAGGTATTTACCTACAGTTTTATGCATGTTGTGATGCAAAGAATCAGGTTGGCGTTTCTACCATTGGGGTCTTAACCTAACCTTTCAATACCGGCATTCTATTTAGAATACAGTATGAATATTCCGAGTAGGTATTTACCTACATTTTAATTTTAATGCAACCAGAGCTGCCATTGGGGCTGTCTCGAAGCATCGACGTTACGGGTTTTGCGTCTTTTTCATTGGGAACTGTGACCAAACCTTGTCATGTTTACACTAATTGAGTCAGTGCATAAGTGGCAAATTCGCTAGCCGGCTATACCTACTTCCCTTCGAACGAATTAGGTATGTACTTATTTAAAAATACCCTACCTTCGAAATATTTAATGGAGGACATGCTCAAGAGATAAATTCGGCCAATAATGGCTGGTTATGACAAGTCCAGGCGGCGCCGCGCCGGGACGCACCGCTGCCGCAAGCCGCCCTAAGCGGCGCCACAATGTGACGACAGACGTGAGGGACGAAGCGCGCGCACGCATCTCCGAGCTCCGCTCCTATTCTCGTCGAGCCCAGATGAGTACCTAGGCCTACTAGATATATGCTTCCATATTTGATCAATGTACTAAGTATTATGCTCTAAGTATGTACTGCATCTTACCTATAGTTTGTCGCCGACAATAAAATTAACGTACCCTCTCCGAGGCACGGTAGCGCTCAGCCGATAATTTCATTTCATAAATGAAATGAAGGTGGCAATAGCGATCACCCATCTAAATGCTGACCGACCGGAGCGTTGCTTGATTTCAGCGATCTAAGAACGACTGGGCAAGCTACAATACGAGCGCTTCTTATGACGGGAGACCATACCTAGTACCTGCCTACTTTCATTTTGAAAAAGAAAGATGTAAAGTTACCTACATTTCTTTATAACCTGTGTATTAACACTACACCCGATATTCAGTCGTATTCAAATAGGTAAAGATAAAATCTATTTTTACGAGAATATGGAGAAACGAGCATATTTTCTAATCCTTAAAAGTATTTCATCATAATTGATAATTTTAAGTTCTACGACTTAAATTAGTAGGTCCTGGCTACCTACATGACTTGATAATAGGTAATAATAACTTCGAAGTTATACCTATTGTTTTTCTGATGAAGATGACGTCCTAGCCGTTTTTCGGCCATGGCGACTGATGTCTCCTGGACAGGCATATTATTTTTCTACCTCTCATGTTAATAAGGGAAAGGACATCGCCGATCGTCATGCGTCGTTTTCTCGTAAATTATTTAAACTATCGTCTCTTCTTTTTTATATACCTACCTAGGGCACAGAATACAGCCTAGGTTGGGGTTATTATCCATAGGTGGAAAAATAATAAATTGTTTATCAAATTTTGATTTACGAATCGTTCCATCATACTACAATGATGGTGAAACAAGGGTACCTACCTTTATTTAATAATCTTAACATCAAGGATCGTGATGATCAAGTACTGATAATAAAATAACTAACCGTTACAGGAATTTAATTTATTCGCTTAATGAATTTCAATCTCAATTTATTTATAAAAACATAGTAATGCAGGCTAAGCCTGTATCGCAGCAGTTCGAGTGTATCTACGTGAATGAATGAAAATTCTGTTTTGTACACCATTAATAAAATTTAAAACAAATAAAAATGTATAATTGGCGGCATTATCGTTGAGAAGCGATCTTTTTCAGGCAACCCTGCCCTACCACTGCCTCTGTTAAGAGTTTAAGGATAGTTTTAACACTCAGCGTCGTTGAAATTTTTCTGACGCTCAACTATGGGGTGTATTTATGTGTAGGTTTGGGTAGCGGTCAGTGGTCAATCTTTGACAACAAGTACATACATACTGCTTAAATTAGAAATCCTAACATTATTTTAATGTTTTTTGAAACTTTTAGGCATTACCTTCGTATACATTTTATACTTAGGTATATTATGTAAGTATGTATACTTACTCAGGTACAGATCTACGGAATTCTTCCTACACGAATATAATGATTGGTATCAGGGATATTATACCTACCCAAGCAGGTGGGATAGTACTAGCTGGTATTCAATACCTTACCATAGTACCTAATAAAAAACAACCTTGAGTGGTTTTTCTATTTTATGTACTTAAGTATTTTATTCATTCGGGTTGTGTGTATTCATTTGTGTTGGCTTAGGTTCTGAACATAATTATAATAAATAATTCAGTTATTTAATACAAGTATTTTTCAGTGAGATAGGACCCAATTAACCAGTTGTGTAAATATGATTTGGACACCTACTTAGTCATTTATCAAAATGACTTCCAGAGGCGATTGCAATACATAAATTCAGGGTCCTATCTGTGTGATTTAATTACCTTTTTTGCCACTATTATGATTTATAAATGTATTATGGAAATATAATCGCAGATTAAGCTCGCTGCGCTGTGGTCAACAAAACTATCAAGACTAAGCATCCCAATTTTATCTTTGAATAATATCATATTGATACCACTTTCATCCAGTTCAAATAAAACAAAATGTTATTATTTACATACCAAGGTCGTGGGTTATTTTGTGAAAGCCTTATTCTTGTTGTTAAGTCATATAATTGCTTCCTACCATAAGATACATTTTAAGGATTGATTTTAATAGGGTACCTAGGTACGTACCTCAAATTCGAGTCAATAATCCTTATCCTTAATTCATTAGAGCTCTGTGCTCCCGACCCATTATTAAATACTTAGGAATACTTACTTACCTAATGACTATGTTTTTGAAGTACATGAAATTAAAATATCTTTCGTCAAAAATACAACAATCAAAATAAATACGATTTTGTATACTCTCTAAGGTACCTACATGCCTTGATATTATAATCCTGTCTTGGATCATTAGCCGTTGCTATATTCTAACAATGAATTTCCTAAGAAAGTCTTGACAGAACGCCAATACTTACTGCTACTAGTACTCGCAGTTGTTTGCTATCAGTACTCGCAAATTTTTATTTGTCCAAACCGTACGTTGAGTTTTATTTATTTAAAAAATCCGAAATTAATGTTAAAAACTAAGTCCTGATTGTAAACAACCAGTGACACACTCGCCCTTTTTATCCAAGAACCACAGTTTAACTCAGCTGAATCTATATTATAGCTATGTCAAAAGTTATTTCATTGTGGACAAAAATATATATAAGAATATATAATATATAGTAGTATATATAATTTATGTATATACACAGGTATATAGAATATTCTATAACAAACGGTGAAGCTTGTTAAAGGGCCTGCCGAGCAAGTGCGGTATGGATATCGGTATCTTAAGCGCACAGCACATTAAGCACACGACACGCTGCACTTCGCGTCGCGCGTCACACACGCACACTCAGATACCTAATGCAGGCTGGACTGACTGCTTCTTCACTTTTGCTGGCTCCAATCAAGTGTCTTTTATTTAAGATAAGATAAGATAATTTATTTCATAAACATTGTTAAATTACATAGTAATTACATTAATTAGTTAAAAGAAGAAGTTACATTTAATTCATTAATTTTATTGACGAATAATCCTACAGGCTTATAATCGGTATAATACCTTAACTTGATTATCAATGAATTAACCAAGTCTGCGTTTTTCAAATACGACTCTCTTTCAAAGTATCTTCATTACCTTTTCTACCTAATATATATTATTATTTAAAAAAAAAAAATATCAAGTATACCTACGTAATTAAATTATGGATAATTTAGTTATTATTCAGGTCAATCTTGTCCATAGAAACTGAATTAAAGCAAATTTTAGATGACTATTTATATAAGTAAGGTATATCCGTATCTAAACCCTCATGGGTACCTATAATTAAGTTGGTCGAAATATAAATATTTTTACTTCGAAACTCTGCATGGAATAAATTCCTCATTGATGTTATTCCCGTACTAACTCTCAAGGTCTACTTAGTATCAAAGTCCTTAATCTTGAGGACTGAATGCGCTGTGCAATTAAAGATTAAACGAACTTACCTGTAAGTGAAGTTCTATCCTAATTGCACTAGCGTTCAGTCCGAAAAGATTAATATATCCCGCCCACCCGTCGTGGTTGCAACACTCCCATTATAACATTACAGTAATTAGGTAATACATCAATGAGGCCCAGGATTTGTTTTTCTTCTGTGTTTTATCTACTAACTAAATGAGCATCGACAGGAAGCGACTAGACTACCCTAACTCCGATAAAAAAAAAAAAACAATGCCAATGACATTGATTGTTAGGTTTTTCTAAACTTAGTGTCAAGAGTGGATGTACTAGAATACATTACTACTTAGTATCAAAGTCCTTAATCTTTTCGGACTGAACGCTAGTGCAATTAGGATAGAACTTCACTTACAGGTAAGTTCGTTTAATCTTTAATTATATTACGTAAAAGTATTAGGTAACTAGTTTGTATGTGATCTTTCTGATGGTTTTCCAAAATGAAGTTGATATTTCTTTTGAAATACGGAAGTAAGTATGTATAGTTGGATATTTGAGCTAAACGATGACCCCGTACATTTGGTGCGCAGAACACTTTAAACAAATGGCTGACGTAGTAGGTACTCAAACAGATTTGAATGAATGTACAAATTAATGAATAAACACTTTATCAAGTAGGTACTTATATAGAAACAAACTTTAGAATCAGCAAATAGGTATATCGATGAAAGCTATTCGAAGCAACTCTTTATTATGGAGAAAACAATTGGGAGTGATATTTTGAAGAAAAGCCAAATTCTTATCAACATTCCAATAAATAGATAAAGTTAAGTCAAAAAGCATTTATTCAGAAGGGCCGCTGGGATCACTTTGGATCAAGGTACTTAAAAGGTTTAACTTTCCACACCAAGATTCTGTGTGAGGTTAAATTTTCTTCGTTTTTAACACGCTTTTTAATAGTACAGCAATCGTGTAATTTATTTCAAGTTAAGTCATTTTATTGAAACTTAAGCAGCGATAATACGGCTTGTGGCCTGAACGGCTGGTTTCCTGCCCAGCAGCTCGGAACCTCGCCATCATTCACGGTACTAAACCTTAAGTGGCCATAGGTAGTTGAACTTATTGTTGCGATTTATAAACTTAAGCCTCTGGATTAGGAGCCCACCCGCAATTCATTTCGCATTAAATAACATAATTTAACTCTTATCGGAAGAGAAACGAGACCTTTGCCCAGCAGTGGGACATGACAGGGTAAGTAAGTAAACTATTATATTATTAAGAGCCGCTGCTGTCCCACAACTGGGCAAAGGCCTCCCCACATTCCCTCCAGACGTCACGATCTTGAATCGACCAGTAAAATATACAAAACTTTTAACATCAATATGATTATTTATTTTGTAAGCTTCCATCATAGATATAGCGTGACGTACAAAATTAAAGCTAAATTCTGTCCGCGTGACAAAAAAGTTTTAAGTTTACACCGAATTACACCCTTTGCACCTAGTAATAAAGTCACAAATCCTCAAAAAATTATCATAAACTTACGATCATTCATCACTAAATCGTTAAAATGCTAAACAAAATAACGACGCGAGCTGTTATTTACCGAGGACGGTTTTGCTGCGCTGACCCTAAATCTAAGTATAATATTGTTTTCTCTTTTAAAATATGGATAGCGTGAATTGTTAACCTTCAAATTAAAAGTTCAGATACAACAAGTCCTACTCTTTAATAGGCTCTCCATTCTTGCCCGTTTTTCTAAGGCTGTGTTTCATGAAAATAATTGTTCATTTTTCAATGTCTAGTACAAAAGAAAGTTTTAAAAGTGTAATAGATATTACTTTATCTCGTAAAAGCCTCAAGAATCATTTTTATGATTTCTTTCTTCTGCAAAAACAAAAGAACAAGCAACCCCCTGGCATACTCCTTCTTGAACATTTATCTTGATTAAATATTTTAAACGTAAAACCAGGTGAAGGAAAATTGTGTACAACGATTCAGTACTAACTACTAAAGGTGGGCGCAGACTTATCTGCGCCGAAATGTCAATTCAATAGAAGAAATTCTGAGACGTCAGAAGCTAGTCGCATTTTCTGACGTCATCACTATTTTTTGTATAGAAAAATGACTCCGGCGCAGACTATGCGATCAGTTTAAAGCTCGTGTAAAAAATTCGTAGGTCTCTAGTCTGTAACTCTCTCTCCTAGATCCTAATTTAGGTGAGTTGAGTTTTAATTTTGGAATGTTTCTCGAGTACCTGCTTTTCACAAGAACAAAGGTCACAGGCCAAAGAAAGTACGAGTGTGACGAAGCCATAAGCTGATCTCGTATCCTGTACGGTCCCGTTCGAGCCAATGATGTCGGCGATCGAATATGACACTAATCGATCAAGGCGGCGACCACAAAGCCGAGGAAGTCGACTAGGGTGGCCCCTTCCGGCTTTTAACTTTGTCCGGATAAACTTGTTTGAATGAACTATACTACTATGTTTGAATCTGACTGACCAATGAGCGTTGACCAAAGAGTGTGAGTGAGTTTAATAAAGCGGTGGATAGGCAAACACCCGATGCGTTATGAAGTATTGCTTTTAAAAACTTCACAGTAGGTATGCCCACATGAGCCTAGGTACATCTTAACTCCTGTTATGAAACTCCTGTTCGGTTGTTTAAAATCGAACATTCGATTTTAAACAAAAAACCAATATAATACGAATTGAAGACCCAAATAATTTATTTGGAGCACTGAGACAGTGCGAATAGACGAGCCAGATGCCTTCAGAAACTATGAAAACCCTGAAAAACTCGAGGCTAGGGCTTTGCTTTTGAGAGAGAGTGGGCTAAAAACGACAACAATATCGAAACTCTTTCTAACGCCACTAAATAAAGCCCGGTTTTTGTAAGCCGACATCTCTAGTCCCGTCTTGTGTGGCCTTTGATACAACCGCCGCAATTAAACTAAACATCATTATAAAACATGCTCCTCGGAAGTGTCGCGAAAACTGCTTTCCGAATTAATATCTAACATTTCCTGAACTCTTTTTGATGTGCTCCTTTGATTTCGTCAATTTAATTTACGGAGTGTCACAGGCAGCTGGCTTCAAACAGCTTTTATTGGACAGCTTTGGTTGGTGTTGAAATGTATATGAAAATGGAAAATGCATGACAAGACTTTTAGAAAGTTAGGAACTTGTCCGATTTGATTATGTTTTGGTGTTTGGATTCTCATATTTTGGTTCTTATTCGGTTGAATAGGTGTTACCTGGCTCTATGTAAATCGTCAGTTTGACATAATTACAGGAACTCGACATAAAATGTATACAGTTTTGACAATTAATGCCATTTGATGCTGGTGGAGTCCCAGCGCTATCTGTCGATTCGATTTCTATTCTATTGCGATTTGTGACATGGCTAGGGGGGCTGAACCGTATTTGATACCCTGATTTTTTCACGCAATGGAAGAGGAGTAGCATCACTTATTGACGACATCTGTGGCGCAGTGGGTGAAAGTCCGCTTGAGACGCAGAAGGTTGCGGGTTCGATCCCCGCTGTGGGATAAATGTCTGTACCTATGATCTGCAAATATTTATCTCGGGTCTGGGTGTTTCTTTGTATAATATGTATGTACTTACAAACAAAAAGTATATAAGTAGTATATCAGTTATCTGGTTCCCTGGCTTTGCTTAGTTTGGGGCTAGATGAAGCTGTGTGAAATGTCCAGCAATTAAAAAAAAATTACCACAGCACCGACAAACAAGTACACAACCACACGTGCAAGCATTTAATGTTACGCTATCGGGGTCTTTGTAAATAAACTATCAATTAAAAGCTTTGTAAAGACAATACAATCCACTCTGCTGATACCACGATAATTTCTATCGTAATATTTGGGCAAGGTATTCTCTATTGTTATACAATTAAGGTTTGTTATCGCTTGTTGATTATAATCATAATGTAGGGCGATTGATTGACGTCACTGTAAGTTGCAAGTAAGCATATTTATTGTAATTAGCAGAGGTAACTGATGCAGAATCGATTTCATAATTTATATAAACAAAACAGGATCACGATTGTAAATATTGTTGTGGGGGCCAAAGGGAAATGTGATTCCCATTCACCCCCATCGTAAACGGAGTCCCCCGTGCTGTCAGCAGGAATAACCCGTAAATGGTCCAGGCTTTGGGTCCCCATTTAGTTTTAAATTGGATCACCTAACAGAAATCTAGGCCCAAACCGTGTTTGTTGCCCGTTTTCACGGTATTGGTCGCGGTACTGAATAAATGCTTTTTGACTTTGACTTTGGTACGGTAGACATTCTTTCAGATCAAGTCAGTCAAGATCCTTTGAAGATTAACAGCCTTACCATGAAACGTGACATAAACTAATTTTTTGGAATAAACCCAGAAAAACCATACATTTTGACAGTTTACACTCAGGAATAACTTTATACCAGGTTTATTAGTAGGCGCCTAAGAGCACATCGGGGGCACATCCGTATTTATACTTTTGATAAATGCCAACGCATTGCAGAAATTAGCGTTCCATACAAGTTGCAACCCCATTGCCACCCATCAGATGTTTTCCTTCACCGTTAAGATCATTTTATATGGCGCAAGATATTTTTTTTATTTATATCTGACTGATACATATGTATACTTTTGATGTTTGTTTGTGTTTCGTCATAACCAGTTAATTAATTATAATGTACCTACTGTCTTAAAACTAAGTTTACTCCTGTTCTTGCGCGACCAATACCGTGAAGAATCAGGGCAACAAACACGGTTTGGGGGCTATCATTCTTTTTGGTGATCCATCTTAAAACTAAGCTTAGTACCTAGGTATTTAGGAAAACAATATTTAGGAATAAAGTTTTGGAAAGACGAGGAGTACTTATATTTTATGTCTTTCTAAGTACTTATAATATTTACCTGTTAATTACCAAAAATTGCAGTAATTTCTAAACTGATTTTGAAAGTTGTATGCCAATATAGCAGGATAATATATAATACAACAAAAAATTAATATTCCCAATATTATTTAAGTTCGATTCCAAAAGAATTGGCATCTTAAATATAAAAATATTGCATGATAGGTGCATCGTTATTTTTATTATAGTTTATTCTAAAAGGAATTTTATAGTTTTCTCTAGTACCTGTATTAAAAGCAATAATCACAAACTTAGCTTATTAATTAATTAATCCTCTCCTTATCTACTTCTAGTCTATCGACCACAATGTTTACAAAATGCTCTAACCACAAATTACAAAGCAATCAACTTACTAACTTAACCGACACTTAGGTAACAAAAGCTAAAACTACTATCAACCGTTAAAAAAAATAACTTACCGGATTTTTAATAAATCCGTGAAAATTCACTTCACTTCACTGAAAAATTCACGAACGAAAAGGCGGGAATTTCGTCTGTCAATTTTGAATATGGAACGTTTTCCCCGCGGTGTTACGTTGGACTGGCGGAGTTCTGTGGTCCGATGCGTGTGTGGGTGTCGCTAACAGTATACACGTGAGCGGACGTGTGTGGGTGTGCGAGGGAGACAGCTAGCGGGCTGTTAACGCGGCGATTCTCACAGTTAGACTAACTCACATCCAAATCGCTTAATTTTATGAGTTGTTGCCTTCTCCACCCCCTCTGCGGCGAAGTGACTTTGTCGTGGCGTCTTTGAATACAATTCTTACCTGATAGTTACTTGTATTTTTATGTAATTTTTCTATAAAAATACCTGTGTCCACAAAATACATTCTGTTGCAGTTTTTAGGTAATCGTTGAGAGATCTAAGGTTAGATGCACATTATTAAATTAATATGTTAATTTTATCGTAATATGTTTGACATCGTTTTCACATTATAAAACGACGACCTCTGTAGCGCAGTGGGCGAAGGCCCGCCTGCGACGCAAAAGGTTGCGGGTTCGATCCCCGCGGCGGGACCAATGTTTGTATGATCTACAAATATTTGTCTCGGGTCTGGGTGTTTCTATGTATAATATGTATGTATTTACAAACAAAAAGTATATAAGTAGTATATCAGTCATCATAGTACCCATAACACAAGCTCTGCTTTCTTTGGGGCTAGATGATGCTGTGTGAAAAGTCCAGCATTATTTATTTATTATTTATTATTTATTTATAAAAAATACGATTATAATCAAGCTGATAAACTTAAAATGGGTTAGGCTATCAAAATGACTATTAGTAATTATATAAGAACTGATAAACACAACAATCATATAATAAAAACAATTAACGATAAAACAAGTGCGATAATGCGTCAATTTACTATCAATTGGTAAAATAATCGATTAAGAGCAATATTTCGAATTATTATCCTCCGCATAGAAGATAGGGCGTATGGATTGTAAAAGTAATAATCCCGATAATATCTACACAAGCCGGGACAAATAAGTTTTAGTCACATAATTCGCTTTTTATCTATTTAATTAGGTAATTCACCGCAAATTTTATTTATTATCTGGTAGTGTTTTTAACTATCTAAAAACTGATTGCGATACTTCGAATACGATGTTGTAGTGTTCATTTCATTTCTTATTTATATCTTTTGAGATGCCTTGTTCAAACTTTTTATCTATTGACAATAATTATGAAGACATTAGGAAAGTTTTACATAGACACATAAGACACTATAGCGTCTCGATGAGTAGGCACGGACTGCATCCTGCATCAAATTTTTGAATTAAATTTTTTACAGTAATAATGGAACTTAATCGGGCGTTTTCATCGACGTTTCGGTACAGCAGCAGTTGTCAAAAAATTTTTTCAAATGCGATAGTTTCAAAATTTGAAATCTAAAGTCATTTTTTTTCATAATGAACAAGCTAAACTCAATTTTGGTTTTTAGCTATTAAAAAAAAAATTCCTCACTACAAGGTCACTGCGCGCGAGGCATTTAGCGCCGGTACAGTAGCAATAACTCAACGCAGGAAATCACGTCATCGCTCTATTACAGCCCGCGCTTGTGTGCACACGCACACACGCACAGTAAACACAGCGGGAATACGAGTTGTAAAGGTGCAACAGTATCACACAGTATGTTTAATTGTCAGCAACACTAAACAATACAGATGCAGCCCGCGGCAAGTGAAGACTCAAAACAGCCTATATAGGTATTAGTTTTAAGATGGATCACCTATAAGAGCGCTAGGCCCCAAACCGTGTTTGTTGCCCCCGTATTGGTCGCGAAGAAACAGGAGTAAAATCACCCAGTTTTAAGGCTATTACTACTATGTGATCCCAGCGGTTCTACTGAATAGGGTGTTGCCTTGCAACCTTATTTTCCAGCGAAAGTCTCATTCAAATCGGTTTCGCCGTTTCAGAAATTAGCTCGGACAAACATTTTTTTTATAATCTCTTTGGCTTGTCAAGCGGGTACAGATTTGCGAAATGTAGCATGCAATGTAACGTGAAAGGAGCATTTCATAAGTGTGGACGCAAAGCGCACACGAACCGAGCATGTACGTACTCATATCTGTTTCCGGCATGCGCGCGGCGAACATAGCTCAGTACAGACACACACAACCCGTCCACACTGGCGCTCCGTGCACACTGCGCGCCCCTTTGTGTTCGGCGAAAAAACCGACAAATGGCGGATCGAGCCGCGCACGAGTTGAAATGCTCTGTTCGTGCGCACAGTGAGCACGGTTCGTGCGCGCAAGCCGCCACACTATGGGAATTCTGTTACATTGCATGATACATTGCGACAATGTGGACTGCAAATTCTTTCATTGCGTGTTACATTGCATGCTACATTTCGCAAATCTGTACCCGCCATTATGGTGTTGTAATTTTTGCTGATTAAATAAATAAATAATAAAAAAAACAGTTGCACTCCAGGAGTGCCGGCAGAAGTGAAAACTTGAACGGTTCTAAACTTGACAAATAACCCGGTGTCGGTGAGCTGAGCAGACACGTGACTCGCACGTGACCTTTTCGAGGCGAATCAACGATTTTTTTCTATAATTTTTGTCCGGGCTAAATCTCTGGACAGACTAAAAAGACCGACAAAATTTGTTTAAAAGTTTGTTTGTATCTTTTAAATAACGATGCACTTGTTTATATATTTATTTATACACACACAGTTTATTTTGAAATTACAGACAGACACTTCAATTTTATTTATTGATGTCGCACCTTTTCTAACCGTGCGGGTCCCAGTAATTGTGTGCGTAGCCATCACATTGTTATTACTGTATCCATTTGAAATATTAACGTTACGTATAACGTATTACGATGTAATATATCGGCATAGTACGTAATTAAGCGACAGTTGTTAACTCATGTGAGCTTTGTTTTAATTAGTGACGTTTAGGTTTTTATGAAATATCTTTAATACCTAAACTGGTCATAAATAATTGAACAGTGCTATACAGTGAGGTGCTGTACCAATGTTCTGGCCACGCTTCAGATTGCCAGTGGCCTGGATCAGTTGAGCTATCTAAAGATCTCAGACAATTCAACTGATTCTAGAGTATAGTCAATACCGATATTATTATGCTTAGGAAACAAGTTTCGAGTGTTGACTTCAAAATCATGAATAAAATGTGCGTATTGACTTCAAAATCATAAATAAAATGTAAAATCATACGAGAATAAAGTTATGGTTAGGTTTATCGTCTACGGCGTAGCAGTCTCGTAGCACTGACACGTAGCGACTACGCCACGCATCACTTCTACGAATAATAACTTTTCATACTTTCGTAATAAAAAACTGAAATTGTTGTAGGTTACTATACATATTACCCAACATGTTATTTTAGTGTTATTTGTTTCAATCACTACACAGATTCAGATTAAACTAAGGAAAGGTGTAGATGACTAAGAAAAATAAGAATAACATAATACTAAAATTCTTCAAAATGTTGACTTTAATACGAGTAAAATTGGAAACGATACCTAGTATGTATGAAGAATGTTCCGAAAAAAAAATCTTTTTCACTGTGGTAAATTGTTGACTTGTAACAAAATAAAAAAAAAACAAGTTGATATATATTTTTGCCAGTTTATAAATTGTTTTGTTCTTGACATTGATATATCTTCCAGTGTATAAGTTAAACAATGTTTCAACTTAGTAGCCCCAACTATATTAACAGCCCAAAACATGTAAAACTTAACAAAAATACTTTCAAAGTAAATTCCGAGAAGCGGCAAGTTTACGATCGAATAAAGTCGTGCCGTAAACTTAAGTTATACTTACTCCAGTAAAGCTACACTTAGTTAATAGTGTATTGTGTGTTACTGCGTATGATATGAATTAATAGTGTTATACAGGATGTATCTTTACTTTGAGTAAATATTCAATATTATTTTTGTTATGTCTTTATCACTTTTCTCCGAAGACATTACCTGATGTCCTGTCTCATGAAAGGTAAAATAAACATAACGTGTTGATAACAGTGCAAAATGAAATCAACATTTTATGATACACCCTTCAAATACAAATACAAAAAGTTTATTTTTACCAAAAAACGCGGGGCCACCAGTAAGCTATGTCTACTTTAAGTTAAAGTAGACATAGCTTACTGGTGGCCCCCGCATCAATTTAGCCTGTATCGCAATCGATCAAATATAGTATTCTTGATCGAAGAACAAACCATTAATATGAAAACTATCGCCAGTGCTGCCTCTACAGGGCAAATCTTAACTTTTAGTAAAAGCTTGGTGTGACATTACCAATTTATAGGTTTCGTTACTTTATCAATGGCGCTAGCCCGAAAATCAACGAGCCATCAGCAATTGATCACTTTCACATAGTCAATTGGCCGAAAACAAATTCTCATTATAAATAAAATAAAATACATTTATTTCGAGCAAACAATCATAGATAGGCAGAAAATAGACAAGATTTTTTTAACACACAGACTGACAGAAGACAAATACACAAAGCTTAAAAACTAACAGGGTTCCTAAATAGGTGTCACTCACAGCAATGTCTCGTGTATTATAAACCTACAACTTAATCTATATCTTACTTATAATTATAATCTTCAACTTAATCTATATCTTAAAACACAGCACCCTGTATCGCTGTCACGCTGTATAACGTCAATAAAACTGGCATTAAACAGGGCGTAGGGCTCCGGCAATACATCGGTTACATCGGTACAGAAAGCGGCTATTATCCGTTTGTTGATTTGCAACGGGGTTTGGGGAAGAAGGAACTATTTCTTTATTTACTAGTTTTTAATAAAAGATACTAAACTTCTTGAATGTAAGTTTAATTCCACTCATCATCACATATAATAAAGCTGAAAATTAAATAATAAAATAAAATGCTGGACAATTTCACACAGCATCATCTAGCCCCAAACTAAGCATAGCTGATGGGAACCAGATAACTGATACATAGAAACACCCAGACCCGAGATAAATATTTGCAGATCATACAAACATTTTTCCCGCGGCGGGGATCGAACCCGCAACCTTCTGCGTCTCAAGCGGGCTTTCACCCACTGCGCCACAGAGGTCGTCAGAGGTCGGAGAGGAATTTGTGTGTTTGTTTAGATGTTTGTAGGTTTGTGTTTCAATCACGCCTAAACCAGTGAACCGATTTGGATGTGGTATAGGCGTAGATAGTGACCAGGAATAGCATATAGGCTATTCAAAATTTTGGTCCACGCGGGCGAGGCCGCGCGCAGAAGCTAGTCTATTCTAAAGCAGAAGTGGTAATGATAAGCAGACAAAAACATTTTTGTCTGTTAAATTATCTAGAAAAACGGCTTAAAATTATTTAGATAAGTATTAAATTTTATAAAACAAAGAGCCAACAGTTTTTCACTAATATAAATAATAGTCTACGTTTCGATAAGGAGGAAATAATCACTATAGCTATCTATTATCTAAGCTCCTGGTCCAAAGATCTTGAGCCTCCATCAATCAAAGAATGCTGTCACCAAAAAACCGGTTTCCGAAATAGTCACTAAACCGCTTTAAGTGATTCCATAAACATCCATCTCATTTAAACCCATACGATACCCTATAAAAAGCTAATCCCTTTTTTCAAACAATTAAGGCAAAGCAATTAAAACAGCCCATTTAGTTAAACGTCTTAAATCCTCCGACAAAAAAAGGAATAAAACATTTGAAACGGTTTCAAAGATGTCTATATAATGTGTACTTAATTTTTTGTGGACGTTCGAGCCATCCTATAAAATGATGGCATTCAAGTCATCTGTTGTTTATGTTCCTAAATTCCATTTTAATATGGTCTACCTACGGACTGTATTCGGAGTTCGTTCGGAGTTCGAAGTATGTTCGAAAACGGGCATCAACAGTATTGAACTTCGGACAAGTCTTAACCTTGTTGAAAAGCAATATTGCCTAAATCTATATATACTACGTACTACCTCTGACTACCCTCTGGCTCCTTGTGTACTGCAGAACCTTTTGTGATTGATTATACAGGGTCTTTCATTTTAAACTACACAAACTGACAAGGCCTCATTTTTGGGTTGTAAATAGACGTTTGACCGTATCAATTTAATTCTTAATTCCTAAAAAGTATCTTTTATTGATTTTTTATGACATGTTGCATAATTTTTTCAAGGAGAAGAGACGTTGACCAATCACAGCGCAGCAACATAACGTCGCACGCTCGAATGGACTAATTTATTCAAGAAGCAACAATCGATTAAAAGGATAGTCTCTATAGATTTTCTCGAGATTTTCATAACAAAATAAAAATATCATTACATAAATATTTTTTTATATATTTGTTGAACCTAATTCCTGAATTAAGTTAGTTTAATATGAAAGACCCTATATTTTGAGTTATTGAATTTCGGAAATATATTTTCGGAGCAGCATCACAACACTATTAAAATCAAAGTATTAATTCCTTTCTCGTTTGGATTTAAACAAAATATTGGTATTCCGGTTTTTAAGATTTAATACGGAATAGCGTTTGGTTGTAAAACTTTAATAAACTAAAGGAGATATAAGCTGTTCTACCACCCAGTTAATGTGTTAGCATCATATGTAGGTTTATAAATGAAAGAAATATTTGTGAATTAATAGTGAACTTACGTAGGTACAGGGTACTTTAGTTCCTAGATGTAAAAGCAATCTTGTTTACTAGATGATTCATTCAGCCTCAGAAGGCAACCATGCCTACACTTAATGGGACGCTGTTGTACCTAGGATGTTGTTCGAGATTGCCCAATAGCTAAACCATCATCTCAGTTTAAGAACTTTATCTATAATTTCCTTAGAGTAACGCCAATACGTGTCGAGCCGACTTGGTTGCAATAATAAAAAAAAACAGCGGCACTCCTTCTTCTTCTTCATCTTGAAGTAAAAAAGTACCTACAAAAAATTTTTACAAAATAAAGTGCAAAAAGTTACTGTCCTACTGGGATTTGAACTCGGGGCTGTCTCAGTCAGAGTCTGTCGCGTCGATCATTCTGACGATACAATGTGTGAAGGAGGTAGAGATGGTGTCGTAACAGTCACGTGACTCGAGTTTCATAGTTTTTTCCCTCTCAAAAATGCCCAAGGCGCCTAAAAAAGTTTTCCTTTTTAAAAGCCAAAGAAAGATAAAATATCTACGAGCTATTTTATCAATCAAGATATTTTAACCAAATCACATGTAATTAACACAAATAGTTTCTTAATTCTCAATCCTGAGACCTCCAAATATCTTCAATTTCGACTAATTTTTATAGCTCAAGCTACCTGAGACCACGACAAGATTCTCCTCAAAACCAACTTGATTTTCAAGCCAAATTGGACTTTAAATCTTTAGAATAAGAGCTAGAGAATATAGACAGATGGTAAACTATAATGTCACTAAGCTATTAAGCTTCTAGTCTTGCCAGAATAAAAAGGTAACAATCCGATAAAAAATAATCATCGGAGTAAAACTTGATCGATGTTGGGTCGAGCGTTTTGGAATAAAATTTAAATGGGAGCTTTCGGTGAAGGAATCTTTTCTTTATAACTTTTACTTTTAACGTAATAAAAAGGTGGAGTTTTGTATTCTGCTACTTCTGTGCCCTGAAATAATGTTCCTTTTATAACGATATATCTGGGGAAATACTAGGATAGCTTAGTTAAGATATCCCACTCATATACCTAATAGCTGAAAGTTTGTGAGTACAAACTCACAAACTGTTGGATGTTTGTATATTTGTTTCAATCACGCCTAAACTAGTGAACCGATTTGGATGAAACTTGGAATAGGCGTAGATAGAGACCTGGAATAGCATATAGGGTATTAAAAATTTTGGTACCACGCGGGCGAAGCCGCGCACAGAAGCTAGTAAGAACACAATTTCAAAATTTAGTATAATACATACTTCATTATTACTAAGTAATAATATTTGTTTTTCGAATCTCCAATATAAATCCACCCACGCTTAGCCCTATTTAAAAAGGTTTTTAAGTACCCATATAGGTACTTCTGCCCTTAATAAACAGGCCTCAATAAATACTCTATCGGTCGTAACAATAAAATGTCTTTAAGTCAATCTTTAATTGCTAGTGGGGGCCCAGGATGTTTAATGCGCTCAGAATATTAAGCTGCATTTATTTACAGAAACCTTGCTACTTCATATTTATATAAATTTCCATTCAAAATCAGTCAAGCCATCTAATGATCGATTAAACGATCTATAGATAGCTCATGCAAAGATAGCTCTGGCTGGAACTTGACGATGGATCACCTAAAAGAATGCTAGGCCCCAAACCGTGTTTGTTGTCCTGATTCTTCACGGTATTGGTCGCGCAAGAACAGGAGTAAACTTAGTTTTAAGACTATTCTAAGTGATCCCTGCGGTCCTACTGAATAAATGCTTTTTGACTTTGACTTCCAGTCGGAATCGTTTGCAAAATATTATAAAATAGAGTTACATATCGCTCTTTTTATACTACGGGGCTTTGCTATTCTGGCATACCATTTTTGCCTTTAGACACAGAATAATTCGCTCTTGCTCCGTTGAGTTTGAGAAGCAAGAGGTAAGAATGGTGCCTGAATGGCATTGTGTAAATGGCGGACGGAATTCTATTTATGAAGGTGAGTTGAAATTGGTGTGTGAATAACCGCCTACTTAAAATTTAAGGGTTGGTTCGTCAAAGATTTATCAGGGACAAAGGTTGATTTAAAAATACTAAGAGTTCCCTTAAAATAAAAGCTTTCATTACAGATTAGAAACTTCCCACAGATTTTTTATTAATAAAATACCAAATCTTGGAGTTTTATTAATATTCTAAGCCTTACCTACTTTTTCTGGTAGAGGGCGTTGGGCTTGCTACCCTTCATAAGGAATGCTAACTTCTCTCTTTCTCCTAAAAATGGGCATGTCAATGGTGGCCTTACTTCTGACTACCGCCTAAGGATGGTCGCACAGTCCAGCCGAGCCGAACGCTCCAAATTGCCAATTCAATAGAGAAAAACTTCTGCTAACGTTAGAAGCGAGCTGCATTTCTGACGTCATCAGAATTTTTTGTATAGAAAAATGACTGCGGCGCGTACGGCGTGGACAGTGTGCGATCAGGCTCAGACATCTTTAAAGGATCCTGAATGACTTGATGTGAAATGAAATGTTTTTTTTATTTGCAAAAAAGGTTAATAAGATGATAAGGTGAGTTGTCTACCGTGCTTTGGGACCGCAGTCATGATCCTGTTTCATTATTAACCACCTCATCTAAACCATATCTAAATGAGGTTTACAAAAGGGGTAAAATGAAAATCGTTGAACGAAATCATTTCATTTGGAAAACATTCGACATCTCATTTGAAATGGAAACAGAATAAGGTGGAACGAACAAAAATAGATCCGAAATCAATACGAAACCGGGGAGATAGGGATGTGCCAGTGTCTATCATAAACAAAAAAACAGTTGTACTCCGAGAGCCGGCAGAAGTGAAAACTTGAACGATTACGTGTGTATTTTTTGAATCGTCAGGAAAAATCGTCACCGGACGCGCGGTGGGAAACGCCGTGATAAAGGCGTTAATAGTTATTACATATTATTTTATCTGTTCGTATTTATTTATTTTATTTTTATTTCTTAGAAAAACAAACGGCCGTTAAAAATTATGTACGTTACTCAAACTATATCTAACTATTGACCATACTGATGGTATCATCTAGTATGTGCTTTAATAAATGTAGGAGTTAATAAATAAACTTATTCAAGAAAAAAACGTTTACTACAATCTCATCCACAGTCAGCAAGTCCCAACTCTACGTCCCTTAGGGCTGTCAGCTTACTAAGTAATCGACCATTATCTCAATCGATTCTACCCACTGACTGTCCACCGGATCAGAATTAACCCCGGACAACCCTAAATTACGACAGTTCCTTTAACTTTCATACACATTGCTGGTTTCAACAGCATTGTGATTTGAAGTTGAGTGTTGGACCAGCGATGTACAGCGTGCTAGTACATTTCTCTTTATCGTTCTTGTTCTTAACAAAGACATTAACATGGCTAACCTTTAGGGCAATGTAACGGAGTATAATTGATTCTAAAAAGGTTCTTAGGGTTCCGTTGCATAATTTGAAACCCTTAAGGAAGGAAAAAAGAACGTTATTCCAGGTAAGACGCGCAATTTAAAAGCTGAATCGGTAAACTCACAAACCACTTACGTACACTAATGATGAGTAACTCACGCTCATAAGGGCAGGCAAATTATGATGATGATGATGTGCATGATGACCAATCACGTAGGTAGGTATGTAGGTATCTAAGATGTGCTAATTTCTGCAAAATGTGGGCGTGCTAAACATGTATTTGGACATGCCTCCGACTACCCCCGCGCACTGACATCTTCAATCTGGAATGGATAGAGATCTGAGAGAACGTCCCCGCACATTGGGGATACTCAGGCGCGGTCTGAGGGGGGACATGACCCCCCCAGAATCGTACACGTCCAATAGTAAAATCCTGTTAATTGTACAATAAGATTATTCACCAAGGGGATAAAGCAGTGTATTATGTCACGGGCGCCATATTGAATCCCAAGCGCATCGAAGGATTCTTTAGTTACCTCCCGAGCGACAGCGAGGGTGTTTATAGTTAACTCCCGAGTGCAACGAGGGAGTTAATGACTAGAATCCTGAGACAGCGAGGGATTCAAGAGCGCCCAAGACTAAGACAGCTTTAACCCCGAGGTGAATACTCTGCTTTTCACACATAGGTACTGCGAGAAAAATAGTGAACCCAGAAAATAGCAAGCAAGTCTAATGAACAGGTTTTATAGGTAGAATAATAATAATCTATTCGTTTTTTTTATTCAACCTACACTGTCCCACTCCTGGGCAAAGGTCTCCCCCAATTCTTTCCAACCATCTCTCTTCTTTGATAGCTCCCACCACCCGCTATCGAAGGAGTCGAGGTCGTCCGTTTATTCTCAAAAAATATTTTATCGAGGTCGTCCTTTCGTTCTCAAAAAAAATTTTAGCATTAATATGCAACAACATTAGATCGCTCTATAGTTTGGAGGCATTAGCCACACTTTTTCCTTAAATTTGAATAAATTCTACTTGGTGCAGATCTCTATGGTAAACATTTTCATAGAAACATCAAAAATAAATTCGGAAGAAAAAGATTAGTTGCCACATTTTTTCTTTTTTTTTTTTCGTTTAAGTTCTATTGGGTGTGGACTCAATAGTAAAAATTTTAATAGAAATGTTGAAGTTCGAAATTCAAATCTCATTACTTATCTGTTCACATGAGGTTCAGAGGGAGAAATAATGAAATCCCATACAACTTTACCTCCCGCCGGCCATTTTGTTTTTTAGGAGGGAGTAATGGTTTACTTTGTGTTAAGAAGGTGAGACGAAAAATGTATGGTATTCTTGTACCGGGTGTGAAAAGTCTATTAATACAAATACAAATAAATTTATTTCCAAAAGATATTACAAGTTATAAACTATTACTAGAGGTCCCCGCACGAGGTCTAGCCTGTGTCGCGGGAGACCGAAAATGAAAAGGCGATTTCCGGGAAAAAAAATAATTAAAAAGAAATGGATAGCACTTTACAAGGCAGAGAGATGAAATGAAAAAATACCAAAGAAAACGACACTATGGGTGGTTGGTGGATGTGTGTGTGTGTTTGTGTGTATGTGTGTGTGTGAGTGTTGGAATAGTTTATAATATATATACATATATAAGTAGGAGAATATATTATAGGTACATATAATAGGTATCTTTATTTTATTTTTATAAGAGTACAATTGTTTCAAACCATAATACTATTATTATTAGTGTAGTGACCCCCCGCCCCCAGTTTTCAGTAGTAACCCCCCTACCCCCCAAAATTTCAGGCTGCGACTGCCGTGATGTTCGTTTTAGTTGGATGTTTTATTGACTAAAATTTATGTTGAAATGGATTTGAACCCAAACGACATGTCCGACACACCCTTGGTCGGGTTTTTATCGTTTTGTTGAGTCGAGGATCGTTATACTATGTGACGTGGGTAAAGATTGTTTTATTAAGCTTTATAAATTGCCGCCCCATGTTTTAAAAGAATATTTAAAATATTCATGTTATGGTTGCTTTTAAAAAGACATGTCGCTTTTAAGATTATGCCCCATTAGTTTTGTATTGAGCCTTTAAGCGCTCGTGGTCGTGCTTGCTTAGTCGTTCTTGATAGATCGTCGAAGTTAAGCAACGTTCGAAACGGTCTGCAAGTGGATGGGTGACCGCCAGTGGCATTTTCATCTGAGCGGTCCCGGCAATTTAAGTCGTTAAGCCATGACGGAGGCCTTTAGGCGGCCTAAAAACTCCGTTACCAGAGTTCGCCACTGGCTCATACGAACTTACTTACTTACCTACACAGCAAGTTAATATCTCGCACGAGAGAAGCCACATAAAACCACTAGGGTTAAAATATGAGTTTTCGATAAATTATCATATTTTAAAGATCAAACCAAAGCAAAATTCAAACAAAGAACAAAAACAATGGCCGCCAATTAACCGCCAAAACTTAAATAGCGGGGTAAACTCGATTGTGGACTATTTGAGCTACACAAAGGGCAAAAAGGGTAAAAATACGCCCAGGCCCAATTAATTAGACACAATTAGCCTCCCTTCCTGAAGTCACAAAAGGTAGAAAAACTCTCATTAATTACAGTAGGGTAAAACAGGAAGGTAGTAGAAGAGTAAGAGTTAGCTAGCCATAGAAGTTATCGCTGTTAAGACAACGCAAAAAAGACTAAAACAAGGGAGAACGGACCGGGTGAATACGGAACTGGGAAATAACGGACCGAACCCCAATCTACAGTTTGGACAGTTTTGTTGTTTATTCATTCATTCGTCGTGTCAATGTGCTCATACATATTAAATTTGTTTGCTCCAAAATGAAGCCACCGCTATGGCCCTATCTGAAGCCGAAATAAGGTCTTCCTGGGTGCAGCTGCTTGGGCACACAGGGCAGGCAAGGAGATGCGACATATTTTGTGTTGGGGCTCCGCACTCACACTGGATTTGGGAAGGATCCCCTATACCCCATTTGGCTAGGTTACTTTTGCATCGACCAACCTGTGTGCGAAGTCTATTGTTGTTTATTAAATGCTTAGGATAAAATTTGGCCGCAACAGGGGTCGGTTCATATCTAATGGAATATCGGTCGCGTATTATCGGTCGCGGAACGCCAGAACTGACAAATGTATAGAAAAACACTCGACCGTTCACACTCAACCGATGATACGTTAGTGCGTCGAGTGTGAACGGTCGAGTGTTTTTCTATACATTTGTCAGTTCTGGCGTTCCGCGACCGATAATACGCGACCGATATTCCGTTAGATATGAACCGACCCTAAGATGATCTGCTAAAGCTTTCATCCATTTTTTCATCAGCTTTTAACTTAGAAATGACGACCTCTGTGGCGCAGTGAAAGCCCGCTTGGGACGCAGAAGGTTGCGGATTCGATCCCCGCGGCGAGATAAATGTTTGTATGATCTTCAAATATTTATCTCGGGTCTGGGTGTTTCTCCAAAAAGTATATAAAGTAGTATATCAGTTATCTGGTTCTTAGAGTACCTACATGCTTTGCTTAGTTTGGGGCTAGATAAAAAAAAAGTAAGTTCGTATGAGTCAGTGGCCAACTCTGGTGACGGAGTTTTTAGGCCGCCTTAAGGCCTCCGTCATGGCTTAACGACTTAAATAGCCGGGACCGACAATTTAACGTGCCCTCCGAAGCACGGAAGCGCTCAGATGAAAATGCCACTGGCGGTCACCCATCCACTTACAGACCGTTTCGAACTTCGACGATCTATCAAGAACGACTAAGCAAGCACGACCACGAGCGCAAAATGGGGCTAGATGATGCTGTGTGAAATGTCCAGCATTATTTATTTATTAAAAGTTTTCATAGCATGTTTTTTTATCCATGTTCAAAGTTCATACCTGCTAGTTGTATAGGAAGTTGTTGCTCTACCTAAGCTTTAGTTAGCGGCACAGTTTGCGGGGAGGTTTGTTTAGATCCATTATACTAGACACGGTATGAAAAGTACCACCATTTGTTTAGGTTTTTTTTTTTTAATTTATTCATCATAGGATTCATCGACATACTACCTTTTAACATTCAACGTCGGGAACGGCTGGACCGGATCGACTGCAGTACATCTTTTTCATACTTAGGTATTTTTTATTTTTTCCTTCCTTAGTTCCTAAGTTCTAGGTGCCCATTGTTAAAAAAATGCGAAATTATAGAAAACAGTGAAAATTTGGGATAAACCAAGGATAGTAAAAAAAAAAAAAAAAAAAAAAAAAAAAAAGTAGTGAAAGTGCTTTTCGTGGCATTTTCATTTTCATCAGAGCGCTTCCGTGCTTCGGAGGGCACGTTAAATTGTCGGTCCCGGCTATTTAAGACGTTAAGCCATGACGGAGACCTTAAGGCGGCCTAAAAACTCCGTCACCAGAGTTGGCCACTGACTCATACGAACTTTCTTACTTTCATAGGACTTTTATCTAAAACCTAATTGGACAAGACGTTGTCGAATCATCTGTCTGTTAAATAAATTGCAAAATTTGCAAATATCTTAGATAGAGGTTGTAGTACCATCCTTAGTAGGCATTACCCTCAAACGCCATTTATACAATACCATTCTAGCCCATTTAAAAACAATGGGCACTAATGGTATCGTGTTAATGGCATTTTAGTGTAGGTAATAGCTACCCGTTTAAAACAGCTTTATCTAAACAGTATCATTATTCAATTAATCCGATGATGGTGTCGGTAAACACCGTTATAATGTTTTTACATCGAACGCATTAACTATCAAACATTATCGCACTAATCCAAGTCTAATCTATTAAACGGTCAAGAGTGAGTGTTACTTTAATTGCAGAGGTTTACTTTAGGGTCACCAACGTTCGATTTTTTAAAATTTGGTCAAAGGTGAATCAGTTCTGAGAAAAAGGTTCCGTACTCTATTTGATAGTTTTTAAAGTTCGATTACAACATCGACTTCAAATTCGACCCCAGACTCCACCAAGATGTCTAGGGATAGGTCATAGGTATTTGAAAAACCTAGACTTGCTCTATTCCTTGTGACGAATTGAATAGAAAATTAATGAGCGAGCTCATATTTAATTCTCAAGTCGAACAATCAAGAAACATTTCTTATCATCACGGGAATCGAACTCTTAGGATTCCACAATCACGACCTCTAAAAATTTTGAGGTTTCTACGTTTCCATTACCCTACTAGTTAAATAAATATAAATAAAGGTAGGTACCTACTATCAAATTGATTGGGTATATGAACATGAACAGATTGTGTGCTACAATATCGATATCAAAATTAAGCCGGATTGACAACGTTTACAATAGCAGAGCCAAGTGCGAATCGTTACTTTACGATGGGTTCCGTATGCTTTTAAGTTCCAAATACAAAAACGTTGATATAAAATGTATTGTTTTTTTTAATAGGATGTGATATGATACGTTTTTATAGATTAGGTACCTAACATCAGAAAACCAACCCAGCATCAGATAGAAGTCCTGCAGAATTTAGTAGAACTTGATGAAGCTATCGCTTGACTCATATACATTATGTTAGTTATTTTGCAAGGTTGTTGGCCTGTTAAACATGGAGGTTATAGAAGGTAACCCATATTCATTCATAGTAGCTTAGTCCTGTCTGCTCTACAAGGTGAAGTATTTTTTTTTTGGGTCACGCACATTCAAATAATAAGAGATGGCAGCACAGCTGTTGCCAACCTTTGGAGCTAGAGCTATAGGCAGGTTACCTTTAGCTTAGCTTAGGCCCATTATCAAAAACAGAATGATACTATTTTTAAAAACTTTTGATTAATCAGCGTTCTGTGTAAGCGAAAGTTAATCCACGACGTACCTAAAGGTTTTAATCAGATATAATAGTACGTGTCCATTAAATAAGTAGCTATCAATTACTAAGCTGATAATTTTTATTGCGATAACGATTCGGCAGTACTAACGAGACTAGCAACATGTGCGCTTGTAGGCAGAAAAAGTCTTTTTTAATCGAAGACATACTAAGCGATACTACGAAAAAAAAGCCTTACAAAAATCTGAGCAATGAGCCAAGCAGACCCTTCTTTTGTAAGAAAAAGAACACACAGAAAGAGACAGAAGATAATATAGAGAAACCAAAGATATCTCCTGAAATACGTGAAAACCCCGCGAAATTTAACGTGGCAGAGGCACATGAAAAGGAACTTAACAAAGCCAATGAAACAAGACGCAATACCTACCCTCTATACCCTACCGCAGTGAAACCTAGCTACCCTTGGAATTTCAGAAAAGAACCTATGGCATATTTAAACCCAACCCAGTTTAGTTACTACAGTGATCCGATACTAAGCACTAGTTTGAGGAATCAGTTGGCGGCAAACCGATATGCGTCGCATCCTCTTCCGATACGACAACCTTACGGATTTGATAGAGGTAAGGATATTGAGAATATAAGATCAACATTGGTTTATCTAAACAATCAGCCTATTTTACGTCTAGTTTCCAATTATACCTACGTGTTTCATTTGTGATTCTTGAGAATGTCCCAACCACGAAACCCACGTTTTTTCCGACTACAAAGTCATAAGCGGACTAAAAACTTTGTCTCCAGAGTTGTCTAGCTCATAATCAAACTAAACAATGATAAAATAGCAAAAAATATGAATCACTTAGGTACCACCTACTATTTTACAAATAAATTGACATGGAATAGGCACAAACAAATAAAAGATATGTGATTGTTGATTGTACCTAGCGCCAAATTGTCGATTAGCTGATAATACCTAGGTACTAACACGCACTTGAATTACCCAATTTTCGGGTATCTTATCACAATTACTCAAAAACACTTCTAATATAAATTTATTATCTAGAAAAACCCTACCCTGTTGCTAAATAACTTCACTATAACTACTGTCAAAGTGACTAGTTAAGTAATATAACGCCAGTGGAACCTTAATTATGTCGCTGCTAACATTTTGACATCAACATCGACGATTTGACGACGATTTAACATTTTCATTTCAGTTTCACGGAACCCTAAATTAAATTTAAAATAGTCAAGTAGGTATAAAAATAAAACATAGTAAGTACCTACTTAGGTAATTTAATTATTCATTCATAAAAACCATTCATCATAAAAAATAATACCTAGGTAACGATAATAATTGTAGGTAGGTAAAATTATACTTACCTTCTCAGCTCAATAATTTTGATAGATCATTAAAAGTAGATTTTGTAAGTAAAAGACTAAGCACTTACCTAAGTAGGTACCTACTTATTATCAATAACTTGTTGGGTCTAGTAAGTGCAAGTTGCTGTAACGGCTGGTGGCTCGGCGGTAGACGCAAGGGCGGGCAGGTGCGCTTCACGGCCGTGCAGACCGGAGCCCTGGAGCGCCGCTTCGGGGCCAGCAAGTATCTCAATCCTGATGAACGCCGAGCACTCGCCTCTACTCTGCGGCTCAGTGATAGACAAGTAAGTCAACCGATAGGTGGCCAATTCTGGAGACGGTGAGATTTTAATTTTTCACGGTAAAAACATAAATTTCATCAAAAACAGCAACCCAAAAAGTCAGCTCTAGTACGTAGGTAACCATGCCTGGGTCACCTGGGTGCTAGGAGAGCACACCAAATCTAATGTCCCTCACACTACAACGCCCCGTTGAGCACCAGTCAGGTTTCTGTGGGGCATGTTGTCCAGACATCAAAAATAAGATCTTGCCTCTGACTACCCCCTTAGACGTCCTCAAAGAATCTGGGATAGGTAGATAGAGGTACAGGATCAAAAAGACCAAAGTACCTATCATTTTTAATAGCCTTCTTCGTTCCAGGTGAAAACCTGGTTCCAGAACCGGCGCGCCAAATGGCGTAGGGCTGCGCCAGACAGCGCGGACGCGGAGAGCCCGGCCTCCGACGACGGCTCGGATGACGATGTGCACGTCACTGACTGACCAACAACGCCACGTAACTACGCGTGGCCACGTCACAACGCGTAGTCACGTCACAACGCGTATTCAAGTCACAACGCGTAGTCACGCCACAATGCGTTGTCCACCGAACGAATAACCTAAGCTTGAATAAAAAGAACTCGATGTTTTTATGTCTTTATTTTTTTGATGACTTTCAGGTGGCCTAAAAATTTCGTCACCAGACTTAGCCAGCACCAGGAAGTTACTTAGGTACTTGTACCTACCTACCTAACGGAGGGCATTCATCTAAAAAATAGCACAGACAGCGCAATACAATACAAAAGCAAAACAGAATATAATTAAAAAATATTTTATTTAAAAAATCAATCAAGGGAAAACCTCAAAAACCAACAAACTATAAATTTCAATACAAAACGGACAGAAAAGGATATACCTTTATTTTATTTACACATAAAATTAAATAAAATATATGTAGGCCTAGCCCTGGCTTACCTACGTCTACAATACATTCAGTTTAGGAATACGGCCTCTATTTGTCTTGAATCTAGGCAATTTTTAAAAAGCTAAGTCAGATCCCCGCATATGCTCTTACGCATGGTTGAGACGGGAATTGTATGGCAACACTGTCTATAGGCTCAATGCACATTGAATTGGCAAGCGACGCGTCAATTAGTTTTATAGCAAGCCATTATAAACCTTATAAGATATAGAAACGCTTGTAGAATTAACGAGGTCTGGCGAAGCCATATAGCGGGCCGCGTTGGCTCGAGCACTTTCGTGCGGTTCATTCTACAAGCGTTTCTATATCTTGTACCATTGTTTATAAAGATTATAATGGCTTGCTATAAAACTAATTGACGCGTCGCTTGCCAATTCAAAGTGGCTTGAGCCTTAGCCACAAAAAAGAGTTAAATAAAGCTAAAACAACCGTTGTGCGACTAGTGCAGCCATATATATCGTCATAGGGCAGAGAGAGACACACGATACGAAACTTTGCAGACTCCTGAGTCCTGGTAATAGCTATTACAGTTTCAGAATGTGTTTTAAGCTAAAAGCCGTGGCTGCACTTATTGATACCAAAGCGATTCCAATACATCTAATAATAATGGTGGCCTAGTGGGATTTACCCTCGACTTTCAATCTGAAAGTTCAGAGTTCGAATCCCGGCCGTGCTTTACATGACAGATATACAATTAGTGGGCTATTTACTTATTCTTACATCAACACCTTTATAAATAAATAATGTTTATTTACAACAGACAGTTTCTAACTACACAGAATATTAGTTCTTTACAATCAAATGTCATTTATTTTGTGCTTCAAAACTGTGGACGCAAGTAAAACATGGAATCTTTTTATCAAGTAAATTAAGTTTTTTGAACAGCGCGAAACAGTTTATGAGTTAGGCTCAATGCACATTGAATTGGGAAGCGACGCGTCAATTAGTTTTATCGCAAGCCATTATAAACCTTATGAACAATGGTACAAGATATAGAAACGCTTGTAGAATTAACGAGATCTGGCGAAGCCATCTAGCGGGCTGCGCTGGCTCGAGCGGTTCATTCGTTTCTATATCTTGTTCATAAGGTTTATATTTGCTTGCAATAAAATAATTGACGCGTCGCTTGCCAATTCAATGTGGCTTGAGCCTTAGTAGTCAAATCTAGTGATATCTTTTTGGCTTGAGTGCCTCCATGGGACTTTTTATAATTGTAATTGCACATTTTATTTGCGTCTACCGTTTAAATCTAACTCTTCTAAAACATTTATCTAAAATAGACTTAAGTTCATTTATACCTTGTACATTTTACTTTGACCAATGACATACCATACACACAAAAAAGGTTTCCCTGTAAAGGATAACATGGACAGAAATAAATATACATTAGAACCAGTAGGTAACCTAAAAATAAACTGATGACGTTTAACAAACTCTTCAAAAATATCAACATTTATTCGTTTAAAACAGAACAGTCAGAATAAAATTCACAAGGAATTTGTGAACGTACATTTATTACTTTCTCTATTCAATCAATCTATTCAATATATAAAATTCAAATTTTATATATTTTCAATGTTTATTAGTAAAATATTGATTATATTTTAAGTTTAGGTATTCTAAACATCACAATTCACAACATTTATGGCGTCAGACCTAACATAAAGTTTACTATAATAGTTTGACCTACATTGACCACCTTTGACCTGGCCTTTAATATATCCTTTAGACTCAGAGCACTGACAATTGTAGAAATTTACATGAATCCTTTCTAAATAAATCTTTGTTACTGACACTAGAAGAGCCAGATTTACATAGAGCTGTTCTTTTAAAAGTTGTCAAGATCATAAATCTAGATGACGTATAGTAGCTATAAGTACAACATTTTATAACACATCTTATATAGATGATGCCATCCTCATTAACACTTAAAATGGACATAATCAGTGTCACAACTGAAATACATCCAAAACTAAACTAGATCCTTCAAGTTTAATTAAAGACAACTGCAGCATCAAGAGGCACTGCAGATGCGTTGCCGGCCTTTGAGGTAGGAATAGGCAATTTTCTTGAAGGCGCCTAAATCGTATCGGTCTGGAAACACCTCTGGCGACAGCTGATTCCACGACTTTGATGTGCGAGTCAGGAATTGGCGTGAAAACCGCACAGTTGTGGATCTACATATTGCTGTCCAAAAACAATTCCTCTGAACACTACCCATTGTATACCTTGCAACAAGCTTTAAACTTTAGTGTTAATTCTCATTGATATTAATTTGATATTATGTAACAAACCTATATTGATTTCCTTGGTCTTTATCTAGTTACTTCTCCATATAAGATTGCTGACACTTTCTGAAGATTTCTGTCTAGTTGTCTCAATGAAAAATGATTTTTCCATTTTGGCGGATACGCCAAAATGTATGTTTCTCCTAAATTTGAAGGTTTGCAGGTCTAGTCTTAAGGTTTTTATCCTGGTTCTGGCTGTAGTTTAAACTTAAATTAGTCTTGTTTCCTAAGCACTCCGCGTGCGCGCCAGGCGGCGAGTAGCGAGCGACTGAAGTGCAGTTGGAAGAAATGGACTTGCGATGCGAGAAGGACAAACGCATACCATAGAAGACCGTACGGATAACCCTGAAATGTGACATATTTCGTTATAATACTGAGCCTTAACAATCTGAATAGTTGATATAAATAAATAAATAATACTGGTCAGAGATACTGTATAATCGAAGTTGAATTCTACTAATACGAGTTGTAACGTTGTTATTCCAACTATTACAGAAACATCATAATTGACCAGTGCTCAGAGTGGAAGCGATCTGTCTTGCTTGACGTTCAAGTGACAGTAGCATTTTTGACAGCCAGGCATCTGAAGTTTGATTTGTTTGACAGTTTTTCTTAACCTCAATTTCTGCAAAAGAAGCAGAAGTCACTTTCTTCCCGGCGTTCTAATCGAATGCTTTTCTTGTATTTTAAATCTCAATTTATTTGATCGATTTGGTGTTCATCTAAACAATGGTTTGCTGATTTTGGGTCTATAATCGCCTAAAGGCGATAGACTATTTAGATTTTGGAGCGATGATTTATTGGTGAGTGAATTTTTCGATGACATGCAAACATGTCGTGTTTGTGTGGAAAATGGCGGATTCAAATAGTTTGTTTTTTCGTTAACAGAAGCTTGAGTCGGATGCAATACTGTTTGGAGCTGTTTTAAAAGTCTGGCCCGGGTAAGTTATCTCAACATCTTTCAGTTAGGGGCAAATAAATTGGTTTCCACTTTTGTATTCTGAACGGAGTTTGTTTGTTTCAGACAAACGGGTGTTTATTTTACTTTGGAATTAATTTTGGGTTAAAATTTATGGAATTTAAAATTATGGAGACACTTCCGACGCAGCAGAATTTGTTCGACCTATGGTGAATTATAAAATTTGAATAAAAATAAATTTAATTAGGCCGTCTTAAACGGATAACCTTTCCTTTAAAATTTTACAAGATTGCAATAGCTTCAGCTTCAGCTTCGGTTTTTCTTTCAAATGTAACTTCAGTTTTTCTTTTAAATTGGTTCAGTTTTACTTTTAGATATAATTTCAGTTCTGTTTTTCTTTTAGATGTAATTTCCGTTTAATTAAATTGATATAATTATTGCCATCCCCCTGAACATATCATAAAATCTATGGAACTATCTATGCATTAAAAGACTCGTACAATAACAACATCAGATTGTATCATTTCCCCCGCCCTAAGATTAGAAGTTCATCTGGCGCAGAGCTTTATCCAGGTATTCTTATTTTTATTTCTATTTATTTATATATTATCGGTCTGGTGTCTGGCGCCCGAGAGTTTTTGTTCCTTTAGCTTTTTTAGAATTTGTGACACCAACCGACCTATTTAAATTGGTTCAGTTAAACACTTTTTAGTATATTTACATTTTTATTTATCCGTATTATAGTAACATTCACATATTATTATTATTATAATTTTTTTATTTTTTTATATTACAATTTGTCGCCAGCGTTCAGGGACTTGAAATGGATTCTATGTGTTATTCAGGGGAACTGTAAGTTATTGCAACCTTATATTTGTTAGACCTAAGTACAGTTTTGTTTACAACTTTTGTAACTTTGGTCCGGAACTTTTTTGAATCCTTGTGACTTTCATCACAGGAGGTTAATTTTCTTGACAAACGAATAACAATGCAGTGTCTTAGTGTATTGTGCACTCATTTATGGATATTTGTGGAAAACTTATTTTAAAAAACAATTTAATATGTTGTAGTGATAATTTAGTTTAGATAAAACTTTTGTGAAGCAGTTTATTCCATGCCAACATGTGTAAAACTTGTGTAACCTTGAAAACATCTTATACATTAATCGTTTAACCTTTGATTTTTGTGAACTTGAAAATAACTTATTGTACATGGGTTCATTGTTGAACGGGTAACCTAAAAGTTTTCAAGTAACTTTTTTATTAGAACACTTTGTATTTGGAATTTACTTGTAATATTTTGTCGTTTAAAAATTAACATAAACATAATTAGTTCTTTTAACTTTGTAAACTAAAACTAACTTTTATGAATTTAAAATTAACTTGTGTAAATTTAAAAGTAGTTCAACTTATAAATTATTTAACTTTCAATGATAGTGAACTTAATGAATGTTTCACACACTTCTTTTTGAAGGTTCAAACTTTGACCAGGTAAGAATATTTTTGTGAGTGGTTATTGCAATCTCGGTTAGAAACCTTAACGAACACCTGACTTTGATAACATTTTGAATCAAAACTTTTGAACTTAAACCTTTTTCAGAATTTTTGGGAATTATTTTAGGAATTTTTGGGAATTATTTTAGGAATTTCTTCGGAATTATTTTGGGAATTTTTGAGAATTATTTTAGGAATTTCTTCGGAATTATTTTGGGAATTTTTGGGAATTATTTTAGGGAATTGTTTCGGAATTTTTGAAAACTTTTGAGGGTTTTGCTTCGAAGTCTTGAACTTTTGTTTGCGGTTGTTTTTGGTTGGTTCTCATTATGGATGAAAGAGTTCAATTTCGCCTGCTCTGTTTTCTTCTGCCTTTTCTGTTGAAAAGGAAGGTGAATCTGAGAGGACTTGTTGTGCTGTTCTTAAATTGGCCGTTCACACTTCTTCAGCTTGTGTGCCTACTTTGTTGCATTCTTTCGACACAATGATCGAGCAGATTAGAAAGAATTTGCCTTCAGCTAATTCTAAGCTTTCTTGGCTTGTGTTCTTATTATCGTAGATTCATTTATAAATTCGCTGATATTGCTTCGCCACTTACTAAGTTAACTGCTGGTAGTAAAAACTCGAAGAAATCTCTTGTTTGGAACGATGACGCAGAAATTGCTTTTCAAAATCTTAAAGAAGTTTTAATTTCTTCGCCTGTTTTGAGTTGCCCTGATTTTAGTAAACCTTTCTTTCTACATTGTGATGCTAGTTCTGTTGGAATTGGTAGTGTTTTGAGTCAAGAGGATGATAATAGTGAACAACATCCTATCGCATTTTATTCTAGATCTCTTAATAAATGTGAACAAAACTATAGTACCACAGAACGAGAATTGTTAGCAATTTTAGATTCAATAGAACATTTTAGACCTTATGTGGAGGGAATGGAATTTACTGTTATTACAGATCATGCGTGTTTGAAATGGCTTTTGAAATTAAATAATCCTAGTGGACGCCTTGCTAGATGGGCTGCTAGAATTTCTCAGTTTACTTTTCATATAATTCATAAAAAGGGTTCTTTACATTTAGTTCCTGATGCTTTGTCAAGGATTTCGGTTGCCACAATCTTAGTTTCTTCTATTCAAATCGTTTCACCGGATGATGATATTGATGATCCTTGGTATAAGAAGATATTTGTTAATTGTCAAAAGTTTCCTTGTAGATATAAAAATTACAGAGTTGATGATAAAACTTTATACAAATTCTGTAAGAATAAATTCAATCCTGATAGTAGATTAAATTGGAAAATTGTTATTCCTAAAGAACATATTTTGGTTACAATTAGGTCAAACCATGATGATATTAATTCAGGTCATCTTGGAATTCACAAAACTTTGAAAAAATTAAAACAACATTATGTTTGGAACGGAATGTTTAATGATGTTCAAAATTATATTAAGTCTTGTGACATTTGTAAAGCTTACAAACACTCGACATCTCCACCTTTTGGTTTAATGATTAATCCTAAAAAAGTAGATCGGCCCATGGTTATGTTATCGGTGGATATAATTGGAATTTTGCCTAAAAGTTATTCTGGTCATAAATACATTCTTTCGGTTGTGGACGTTTTCACTAAGTATTGTTGGATATTTCCTATGATAAAAGCAACAACTTTAACTATTTGTAGATTATTCGAAAAAGAGATATTTCTTAAATTTGGTTGTCCTAAAATTATAGTTTGTGATAATGGTACTCAATTTACTGCCAAATATTTTGTAGATTTCATGAAAAGTTATAATATAACCAAAATATTTTATAATACATTGTATACTCCACAAAATAATCCTGTTGAGAGGTACAATAAAACTGTAGAAACTTGTATTTCATGTTTTGTCATGAACGATCAACGAACTTGGTCTAAATTTTTGCCCCATGTTCAATTAGCTTTAAATAATAGTGAAAATCTTGCTACAGATTTCACACCTAATTTTCTCATGTTTGGGAGAGAATTAATTTTTGATGCTTCTTTACACCGTTTTAGTAATTCGTTGGATAATTTAAGTCAACTTGGTTTTGGTGAAAGAAATTCGTTTGCATTTTCTCTTAAATCACTTAGTGATATTTTTGTTAAAGTTCAAGCTAACTTATTAAAAGCTTATAAGCGTAACGCTCGGTATTATAATATAGGGAGGAAAGTCATTTCTTTTGGTGTAGGTGATATAGTTTGGAGGAGAAGTTTTGTTCAGTCTAATGCTCCTTTATATTTTTCGGCAAAATTTGCGCCTAAGTTTGTTAAATGCGAAATTATTGAAAAAATTTCTAATAATGTTTACCTTTTGAAAGACCTCAATAAAAACACCTCTGGTCGTTATCACATTAAAGATATTATTAAATATTAAAATTTAAACTTTTTGGCCTTTAAACTTTTTAACTTTGTTTTGATGTGTTTGTTTGATTCGGCGTTTGTAGATGATGATTGTAGATTGATGTATGTTTGGATATAGCCGTTTGTGTGAGGATGAATGAGAGGAAATTCTTATGAATATATCAAACTTTGCAATTAAGTTTCAAAAAATAACTTAGGTAATTTTTGGTTTAAATAACTTTTAGCTTCATTCATTATTGTCAACATCGAAAGATCTTATTGTATATTTTGTATATTCTGTATATTTTGTATATTTTTAGAGAACTTTGTTCGGTTGTTCTCAAACTAATTTTAGATGAGTCTGTTTGACTTATATTTGTTAGGATAGTTTTTGTCGTTTGTTTGTGATAGTCTAAATTTTAGATTAGTTTTCTCGGACTTGACATTTTGATATAACCCTGATTAGACATTTTTTGGAATAATATTCCATAACATTTTTGGACACGGTTCTCAGATTTTTCCCTCTGGTTCTGTCTATTTTGCGTGTTATTGTGCCCGGAAAATTGGTAGGGTTGAGCCGATCACAATATTCACAATCAATTTTTCCCAAGTGCTGCTGTGCCCGGAATGTTGGTAGAGTTGAGCCGATCACAGTACTCTTGTTGTTTTTTTGGCGTGTTCATTCTTTTCCGTTTGAATACCGCAACCTTTTGTTGTATTGTGCCCGGAAAATTGGTAGAGTTGAGCCGATCACAATACACAAATTCTTTCGAGTTTGCACACTTTCGTGTGTCGGACAAAAAATTTTGAAATCACATTTTTCCCATGTGAGAATTTACTGACTTTGGTTTGGTAATTTGGTAACTTTCTGTACCGAGTCGGTGACGTAGGTGTCCAACCGCACTTCATATTATGGTCAGAATGTAATTTTATTTATTTTGCATGTTTTGGTTTAAATTTAAATTAAATGAATTGTATCACTTTAAGTCGGTGACTAGGAAGTCTAACCGCACTTTAAGATTCTTTTGGGATCATTTGTTGCAATTTAATTTTTGTGACCTTTACATTAAAATTGTCCGAGTCGACGACAAAGTTGTCTAGTCGCACTTTTGAAACGTTTTGTTGTGATTGTCAGTTTAGGTTTGAAATTCTTTGATAGAGTTTTCTATTGGTTGCATGTGTTTAAGAGTTTTGTCTTTCTAGCTAGTTTAGATTTGATAAGATTTGGTGTTTTTGGAATCTTCTGTGTTCTTGTCTCTCTAGCACTTCCTTGTTCAGAGCGTGCAAGTCCACATTAGTAGAGTTTTTAGTATAGTTTTGTAGAGTCATTTGTAGAGTTTTTGATAGAGTTTTGTAGAGTTTTTGATAGAGTTTTGTAGAGTTTTTGACAAAGTTTTGTAGAGTCATTTGTAGAGTTTTTGATAGAGTTTTGTAGAGTTTTTGACAAAGTTTTGTAGAGTCATTTGTAGAGTTTTTGATAAAGTTTTGTAGAGTCATTTAGAGAGTTTTTTTATAGTCTTTTTTGTAGAGTTTTGTAGAATCTTTTATGAGTCTTTTTGGCATAAAAGAAAGTAGTCCTTTCTTTTATTTTTTTTGGGATGGTATGTAATGTAACGTTGTTATTCCAACTATTACAGAAACATCATAATTGACCAGTGCTCAGAGTGGAAGCGATCTGTCTTGCTTGACGTTCAAGTGACAGTAGCATTTTTGACAGCCAGGCATCTGAAGTTTGATTTGTTTGACAGTTTTTCTTAACCTCAATTTCTGCAAAAGAAGCAGAAGTCACTTTCTTCCCGGCGTTCTAATCGAATGCTTTTCTTGTATTTTAAATCTCAATTTATTTGATCGATTTGGTGTTCATCTAAACAATGGTTTGCTGATTTTGGGTCTATAATCGCCTAAAGGCGATAGACTATTTAGATTTTGGAGCGATGATTTATTGGTGAGTGAATTTTTCGATGACATGCAAACATGTCGTGTTTGTGTGGAAAATGGCGGATTCAAATAGTTTGTTTTTTCGTTAACAGAAGCTTGAGTCGGATGCAATACTGTTTGGAGCTGTTTTAAAAGTCTGGCCCGGGTAAGTTATCTCAACATCTTTCAGTTAGGGGCAAATAAATTGGTTTCCACTTTTGTATTCTGAACGGAGTTTGTTTGTTTCAGACAAACGGGTGTTTATTTTACTTTGGAATTAATTTTGGGTTAAAATTTATGGAATTTAAAATTATGGAGACACTTCCGACGCAGCAGAATTTGTTCGACCTATGGTGAATTATAAAATTTGAATAAAAATAAATTTAATTAGGCCGTCTTAAACGGATAACCTTTCCTTTAAAATTTTACAAGATTGCAATAGCTTCAGCTTCAGCTTCGGTTTTTCTTTCAAATGTAACTTCAGTTTTTCTTTTAAATTGGTTCAGTTTTACTTTTAGATATAATTTCAGTTCTGTTTTTCTTTTAGATGTAATTTCCGTTTAATTAAATTGATATAATTATTGCCATCCCCCTGAACATATCATAAAATCTATGGAACTATCTATGCATTAAAAGACTCGTACAATAACAACATCAGATTGTATCATTTCCCCCGCCCTAAGATTAGAAGTTCATCTGGCGCAGAGCTTTATCCAGGTATTCTTATTTTTATTTCTATTTATTTATATATTATCGGTCTGGTGTCTGGCGCCCGAGAGTTTTTGTTCCTTTAGCTTTTTTAGAATTTGTGACACCAACCGACCTATTTAAATTGGTTCAGTTAAACACTTTTTAGTATATTTACATTTTTATTTATCCGTATTATAGTAACATTCACATATTATTATTATTATAATTTTTTTATTTTTTTATATTACAGAGTATTATAAAGTGAAAGTGTGGATGGATAAAATAAATAAATAATGCTGGACATTTCTCACAGCATCATCTAGACCAAAACTAAAAAAAGCTTGTACTATGAACCAGGTAAATGATATACTGTTACTTCTCAATCACACTCAAATGAACATAATTATTATTTTTAAACCGGGTATTTATCACGTACCTATTGTTACTATTTCTTTTTTCCGACGTTTCGGACGCATTGCAGCGCCCGTGGTCACGGATGAACACACTAAAATGGCTGAAAGGATTTAGATGAAACTAGGAATAGATGTAGATTGTAGCCTGAAATAGCATCTAAGCTATTTAAAATGGCGGTACCACGCGAGCGAAGCTGCGGGTGGAAGCTTGTAGAAATATCCATTCTATTATTAAACAAAACCCGAGGGACCGCAGGTCACACCGTGGGAGCAGAGCTCGTAATAAATAATAGAATCTGTCTGCTAATAATAAAAAGAAATTGAATCTAGGATTGTTAAATTTTCTGTAAAAGTGATGTAGCACCTAATAAATCTTCAAAGGAGACTAGCTACCCACCTGCCAAAGTACAATATCCAAGGTATCATCCTCTGCCTCATCATAAGTGAGATATCTCCAGACATCTGCACAGTAGTACAGCACACAGTACAACAATGGGCCGAGACCCAGCACCGTGACCCCGAGCATGTACCTCCGGAGATGTTTTATGTTGTTCCTCTTAATGGCTGATAGGCCGAGGAACGAGAGCAGAAGGGAGAGGCACCAGATGTACTCCCACCATAGGGGCTAAAATGAGACAATAAAGTAAAAAAACATACATAATGCTGATCATACACACAGCATCATTTTCATCTTCTTGCCCACTCTATGTGAGGTCAGCACAACACAATATTCCTCATCTATTTCCCTCTATCAGCTGTCATCTCAACACTCACTCCTATCTTACTTCATAGACACAGCATCTGGCCTTAAAATAAACAGCGAGCTCGCAAGTGTAATTTTTGGAATTAATTTTTAAAAAGATTTGCACCCATTTCTCACCCATAGGGGGGTGAGAAATTTAACATTTTGGCAAAATTATAACCTTTGTAATTCTATTCTAAATGTTTTGTTGTATTAAATTCTTACGGAAGGTATCTGCAACTCCTCAATCTCCAGTATAAATATGTCCAGTTTGTCGAGGATGTCTGCAGAGAGCTTCGTCAGCATCACCAGGAACATCACATGGTGGAAGAACATGCAGTACTTTAGCCTAGACTTGTTCAAAGCACTGAAACAAGCACCATGTTTTAAATTGAAAACTAACTTAACACTATTTCAACTATAACACTTTGTTATGGTCTATTTCAAATCAATATGGACTTATTAAAAGATACTATGTGGCACAATAGTGTCATAGTATGTTCATATCATTATTATTAGCCTGCTGTGTCCCACAGTTGGGCAAGGACCTACTTAGTCTCACAAATATCAGTCCTGTGTTTGATAAGTGTATAAACATCAGTTGTTTCTTCAGCTATTGTTTGTTTGTGTATCAAGAAGATACTGTAATTCTTGCGTTCGACTCTTGCTTGAGTAGTTTTTAAATAATTGGCGCGAAACAAACTTCTCGATAGGATGGATGGATTGCTTTCGTCTAAAAATAATTCGACGGAACTAGGAAGGAGCCTGTCAACTAAAAAAAATATCAGCACTAATAGGGTTTCATACAGCCCTGAATTTATCGTAGAATACTCATGAACTTACCTTATTTGATACTGTGCAGCTATTTTCTCCCGATGCTCGAAATCTGCACCATTGGTCCCTGTGACCATAACTCCTCCTCGTGAAGCCATTTTATAACTAAATTGATAGAAATCCTAAGAAATATGCACTTCACACCCTATTCAACTTCACCTAGAGAACGTTTTTGATAAATTTTTCGCAAGTTATTGGGTCAATTTTCGATAAATTCGATCAATTTTATCGCTGAATTCCAAACTCAATTCCTTTCATTGCCACAGCAAGCAAAGCAGCGAAGGGCGGGCAGGGAGGGGAGTTGTTGGAATAGAAATGCAGTGTGGCCATATGTATTTGCAACTGGCCGCCACTAGTCGTTAAAATGCACCGGTTGGTGTAGAATAATAGTCAATATTTCACTGAGGAACACTTCTATTCGCAGTTAAAAATATATATTGTTGGGCACTGAATCAGGTACCTATACATATGTCAGTGATACTCATGGTTGTGCGAGGTGGTTGGACCACTGCGTTGTGACTGGTGCCGCGCTTACCTCTATCGGTCGCATATGGGTAGAGCATCGGATGCAGTGGTCTGACCATTTCCCACTTTTTATAGAATGTAACCTAGGTAAGCTAATGAGGACGGATGTAAACTTGACTTTGTGTGGGGATAAAGTTGTGTGGGGAGAACGTAACACGAGTCAGATTGATTATTACCATAAATTATGTAACTCTCGACTGAAAGAAATAGATTTTCCTGCACAGCTCTCCCTTTGTTGTGATGGACTTTGTAATGACGTAGAGCATAGAAATATATTGGATAATATGTATTGTAAGATAGTTACTATCCTAAAAGAAGCCGCAGCATCTTCCTATGAGCGAGGGAGAACGCAGAGGAGAGGTGGTTATGTTGTAGGTTGGAACAAGCATGTAGCAGCTTTCCACAGAGAGGCCAGGCTGAAGTTTTTGGTCTGGACTGAAGCTGGTAAGCCAATTAGTGGTAGAGTTTACAACGATATGTGTGAAAGCAGGAAATCCTTTAAGAAACAACTTAAGTGGTGCCAAGACAGGCAAGAACAGATCAAAATGGACATTCTTGCTTCTCTTCACACGGCCAAAGACTTCAAGCATTTTTGGAAACAAACCAACAAAATGAATGCAAAGTCTGGCCTCCCTGTGAGTGTGAATGATGTTAATGATCGACACATGATAGCTAATCTCTTCAAAGATCACTTTAGAGTGAGACCGCCGTCGGACTCTACCGCGTCTGGTTCAAATGGTGCCGAGACTGTCATGCACGAGAGAATTACTAGTTTTAAAGCCAAAGAAGTGCTAAAAGCTATTCAATGTATGCAACGCGGCAAATCTCCTGGGCATGATAGTCTTAGCATTGAGCATCTGAGATATGCGGGTGTCCATCTGCCGCGCGTGCTCTCCATGTTTTACAATCTGTGTTTGTGTCATGGATACCTACCTAAGGAGATGACTAAAACTATTGTAGTACCGATTGTAAAATGTAAAACGGGAGATGCGTCGGACAAAAACAACTATCGGCCCATCTCACTAGCGACCATCATGGCAAAGGTCCTAGACGGCTTGCTTAATGACATAATGCTGCGACACGTCCAACTTCATGATGCCCAGTTCGGTTTTAGAGCTGGGCTATCGACGGAGAGCGCGATCTTGTGTCTTAAGCAGGCTGTCAGGTATTACACGGAAAGGAAGACGCCGGTTTACGCCTGCTTCCTCGACCTGTCCAAGGCCTTTGATACAGTTCTGTATGATAAGCTTTGGTGCAGACTGGGGGCGACGGGTGTGCCGGCTGAAATAGTCTCCTTACTGAAAAATTGGTATCACTGCCAGCAAAACCAGGTGAGATGGGCGGGAGCATTGTCAGACGCATATGGCATGGAGTGTGGTGTGCGGCAGGGCGGGATCACTTCTCCTCTGTTGTTCAATCTTTATGTTGATGATCTCATCAGCGAGCTCAGCAGTACCCACACAGGTTGTTTTGTAGACGGAGTCGCGGTAAATAATCTGAGTTACGCAGACGACATGGTGCTGCTGGGACCGTCGGTGGGGTCTGTTCGTCAACTTGTAAAAATATGTGAGACATATGCGGTGGAGCATGGACTGAGGTATAACTCAAAGAAGAGTGAAGTCCTCGTGTTTAAGAGTAGTCGAGTTAGACCAGTCCATGTTCCGCCCATAATGCTCAATGGTGCGGCTTTAAAAGTGGTCAGAAGCTTTAAATATTTGGGGCACATTGTCACTGAAGACTTAAAGGATGACGAGGACATTGAAAGGGAGCGCAGGGCGCTGGCAGTCCGGGGTAACATGCTTGCCCGTAGATTTGCTCGCTGCTCGAGAGAAGTGAAAATCACTCTGTTTAAGGCTTACTGCCAGTCCTTCTACTCGAGCAGCCTTTGGATAAGCCACACCCGACGGGCTGCCAGCACGTTGCGAGTCCAATATAACAATATCTTCAGGATGCTGATGCGGCTGCCTCGCTTCTGCAGCGCATCTGGGATGTTTGCGGAGGCGCGCACGGACGGCTTTCAAGCGATTATTCGAAAGAAAGTCGCATCCCTACGTCAGCGTGCGCGAGGCAGCGGCAACGGCATTCTGAGGATGATTGTAGCTAGGGCAGACTGTCCCATTCAAAACAGGTGGATGCGCATTATGATGGGCTCTATCTGATTCAATTTCAAATCATTTTTTTAATTAATTGCTTTGACATTAATTTATTGAATTTTAATATTTCTGGTTATTCTGTGTGTAGTTTTAAGTGTGTGTGAAATAATTTGTTAATGTTTTTTATGGATTGATAATTATAATCTGAAATAAATGAATAATAAATAAAATATAAAAAAAGATTTATGTATGTCACTCATCCATCATTGGTCTTTGCTTTGGTAAAATGAAATGAATTACCTAATCTATGTTATTCTCAAAGGGAAATTGCGCTACAAATCTAAAAAAGACCTTCACAATGGCAGCACTTTTTTCGAATTTGCTAAATGTCAAAGTCACTACGTCACTACGTCAACGCAATGCCAACGTCTGCCAACAGTTCAAAACGTTCCGTTTCACGCAAAATAGCATACAACTCATCATTGAGTAAAAAACATTTTTCAATCGTATTTTTTTAATCAACTTCTCAATTTTATTTCAGTTCGCAGTCGTCATTGTTTAATACAACTAAATAACAATAGCACAAGTTACTTATTATAAAGTTCGTAGGTAGTATTACCAGTATTACGTATTACCCACAGAGTAATTTAACCCTCAGATTAAGTTGTAGTACTTATCTAACCACAGTCTATTAGCCTACCACCTTAGAACACTCTTAAGAACTAAATAACACAGTAGTAAAATGGCTTAATATAATGACGTTAGGTAGTTTAAGGAATTATCATCCGCACAAAACATTCAACTGGCGAATGGAATGGAACACTTTATGTGCCCTAAAAGTGTTATAAACTATTTGCTATCCTACACCATTTTTTCAAAGATTCCGATTCAGGTGGAAGAGACCCTTTGCTATTATTTTTCTTCTTCACAATCCTCTACTTCTTCAGGCACCTCTGCAGCGTATGGTTGTTCTGCCTCTGTAAGGATAGTTTAACACTCATTTATACTCGTAAAGGGATAGTTGTAGGAACCTAGTTCATAAGCGGTGCGTAGTCCTACTTTTTTACGAAAAGAAGATGGGGACCTATCTAACTCTCTCTATTACCTTAAGGTCATATAAATGAATATGGTCGACGATGTCCCACGGATATCACGGAGAAGTTGGAAGGAATTGCTAATCTCATCAGATGCTTTCGATGGGCATAAAATTATGTTTATTTTCTCTAAGGTAGGCCCTTTAGGATATTACCCCAGATAATATAATACGTAGTACTTACCTAGTAGGTACAACTATTACTCACCTTATTATTCCCATCCAAAAAACCTCGCCAGAGGGCCCCTGGAGTTTCCAAAGCTACCTAAACCTACATTTGGGAATTTCCATTCAGATTTTCGTGGTGTAGCCTTCTGATTTTTCGATTCAGGATTTCTAGACGTAGGTGCAATGTCCGTGGACTTTATTGTGAGTGTTGTAGAGTTGATGTTAGCTTGTGCGTGAGTTAGGTCGTGATTGTGAGATTGCTCTGCGGTAGCTTCAGGCGCGCGTGTCTCTGAAAGTTGAAATTGATACACCTCGCTATAGGTACGATCCATCTAGCTAGAAGCAAGACAAGGTGTTTGTATAAGCTCTTATAAACTTTGATTGTTATTATTAGGTACCTACCTACAGTACCTACCAAAAGGAAAGAGTAGGTGAGTAGTAATCGAGTAGATACCACTGATTCAAACATTGCTCATTATCCTTAGTTGCTTTAGCTTAGAGCAAGTTAAGCCACAGATTGGGTAGGTCGTGGGTTCAATATCGCTTAAGTGCATTTTATAAGTTTCTATTCAAGAAAAATTGCAATATTAGAAAGAAAAAACCTAACTATGCTTTTAACTAGGGAAGTATCACCATATTATTTTAAAATTGTAGGTGAAAACAGTATCTTTCTCAATTATTTACCTACCGACCTACCTACTACTAAAAGCTTGGGTGATGGGTTAGTTAAGTTGAGTAGTTTTGTTAAGTCTTATTAGTTGAAGTCAATGATGTTAAAAAATATAGATATGTTACTAGCGCGTGAAAATTGAACTCAAACCGGCTTACCATAGAACGTGACATAAAGTTATTCCGGAGTGTAAACTGTCAAAATGTATGGTTATTCTTTATTTATTCGGTGGAATAACTTTATGTCACGTTCTATGGTAAGCCTGTAAGGGTCGATTCACATCTGACGGAAGATCCGTCGCGGATTATCGGTCGCGGAACGCCAGAACTGACAAATGTATAGAAAAACACTCGACCGTTCACACTCGACGGACTAACGTATCATCCGTCACACGATCCATCCGCGCAGAACTGTCAAAAAATGCTGAGACGTCAATCAGAAGCAAGCCGCATTTTCTGGCGTCATCAATATTTTTTCTATAGATAATATGACTGCGGCGCGTACGGCCCGAACATATGTGCGATCAGCTTAAGTCAGTGACAGTCACATGTTTCAAGCCCGGATTTTAAACTTCGTTAATAAACTTAACATATCTATAATTTTTATAAAATATCATTGGTTAAAGTCGAATAGAAAGTGAGATGTCAAGTCAAAGTACAGTCAGAAAGTCAAGTCAAGATAACATCAAAATAACAAAATAACGTAACAAACATTTTATTCTCAACAACATTTTCACTGAGACATCGCACTTAACTTTTGTTAGTAATGTTACAGCAACATTCGACGTGCAACGTGTAACGCGTTGCATTACACGTTGCAAGTCTTGTTGCATATCCATTGTACTCCTGCTTTCATTAATATCTATAACTAGATTATGTTATACAACATTCGAAAGCATTTTATAAATAGTGTTAATTCGTATAAAAGTATAAAAATGTATCACAAGTCGTGTATCAAAAGTTAGATGTACTTTCTAATTGCAGACAATTATTTACACTTACTAGAATATTTCTCATTAAATATTTCTAAAATAATCTGCTCTGGAATTTTTAATATATTTAGGTCACTATGAAAAATGTATGAACCTAAAATATTGTAAAATTCCAGAACTCAATTCGACTTTTAATAACTTGCAGTAAGAACCAACCAATGAATTGTCATTTCAATTTAGCTATAAAAGTAAATGAATATTCATATCTGTGACATGTCCAGCATTATTATAGTCTGACATAAATTAGTGAAATCATTATCAAACATTTTGTTTTGATCATAGACACAAGACACAATATATCATAGACACAATTCGAAATTCTTGATAAGCTCAACCGGTGCTTAACCGATAAATATGAGCTTATCAAGAATTTCGAGTCTGACGTCAGAGGTTCCGTGGCCAAGCGGTTGAAGGCACTCCGGCTTAAGGAGGATTGTCTGATCGTCGCGGGTTCGAATCCCGTCGGAATCGAAAATTTTGATAAGACTTTTCATTTCTTAAGTTAAATAATGTTACTGCATGCCCATAAATACTAATTTACTTGTACAACCATTGATTAAAATGTCATTATTTGGACGAGATAGTACTAAATTGGTCATTACTGCATCTTTCAACTTATAGCTACTGGTGCTGATAATCCGACTGTAGAGGATAGTATTCAACGCTGCTATCTTCTTGACTCTGTGGGGGAGCCACCTTGTATTCCTCGTATGCCGTACCTTCGTAGGACGCGTCCTTTTGTCCCCCTAGGCCCGCGGCGGCGGCCTTGGCCGCGGCCTCCGCTGCGTTTGCTTGCGCTTGCTGTGCGGCGCCCTGAATGATAATAATGATTAGTTTTATGTTGGAGATGGTGGTACCTACTGTGGGTGACATTGGATATTTATAATGTAGTAGAAAGTTGTCACATTTATATGCGCTTTAACACGAGCTCTGAACGGTGAAGGAAAACATCGTGAGGAAACCAGTTAGTATTCTTATAGGCGGCGATGGGCTTGCAACCTGTCGCGTATGGAATACTAACTTCTGCAAGATGTGAGCATGTATCAAATATGTATTTGTACATGCCTCTGACTACCTCCTTAGACATCTTCAAAGGATCTGGAATATAAAGATCTGAGAGAATGTCTACTGCGCCTTGGGGAAACAGTCGTGACCGTGTTTGTTTGTTTTTTTTTTGTTTTAGAAAGTTGTCATGTTTTGTGTTACAATACGAGTAGGTAGATGTGACATCTATTAGAACCTAATTACCTACTATATTAGGTAGGTAACCTACCCACTAACTAAAAGGTAAATTTCTTGTAAGTAGATATAAGTAGGTAAAGTAGGTATCCATCGATTGAGTATCTGTAGATTGCATTCAAAATATGAGTGATATTACCTAGTTGTGGTATTACTTAGCATAGTTAAACGGTTGTCTGGAAGACATCGCCTCGAGCAATAAAACCGCCGATTGTACGATATTACTTTATCGAAACCTAGCACCTAAGTTTACCCTTATTCAATGTAAAAAAAGTTCCTATTTATTTTTTTATTAAATAACTTTTTGAAAGTGAGTGCTATACAAACAGAAAGGTGCTGAAGAAAAGATGAAGTTAGATTTAAAATGTGTTTATTATTAAAAACACAATTTGTAATCAATCTACTACAAGCAGAAAACTAGAAGAGCATGGATATCTTAATGTCTTCGAGGATGTAGATCCTTGCGTCCTTCGATTCCTGAACCATTAGAAAACATTAGAATCAAAAACTGAATTTGTAATCTGATGATGCTACAGAAATATTGCGTACCTATGGGCATACTTTGATCATCTCCACAGGATATACTAAGGCGCCTACTAATAAACCTGGTATAAAGTTTCCTGAGTGTAAACTCTCAATCTTCTTCTTCTTCTTCCTGCCCTTATCCCACTAAGTGGGGTCGGCACAACATGTTTCTTTCTTCCATTTCCCTCTATCACTCGTCATATCAGAACTCACTCCTTTCACTAACATATCCGCATTCACACAGTTCATCCATCTTTTCTTAGGCCTACCCCTACCGGTATGACATTCATCCCTCCTCATGACATGCCCATACCACGCCAACCTTCCACTTCTCAATTTGTCAGTCACTGGCGCTACTTTCAAACTTCCCCTGATGTACTCATTCCTTATCTTGTCCATTCTAGTTACTCCACACATCCAGAGTGTAAACTGTCAATATGTATGGTTTTCTTGATTTATTCCGTGAAATAACTTTATGTCACGTTTTATGGTAAGGCTATTAGAGTTCCTCAGTTTACACCACAGACATTGTCAAAGGATCTTATTATTTATTTAACAAATTGACTGACTTGATCGCCCTGATCCTGTAGGTATGTTTCTCTATTTCCCCCTGAAATTGCACGGACTTCTGCTCGAGCGGAATCAAGTCTAACCTGCTGTAATTAGTCTAGCTAAGAATTAGTTACCTGTGCTTTCCTCGCGGCGTTCTGCGTAGCCTCGAAATCAATTCTGACACCGTGCAGTTGATCCTGCAACGTTGTGAGTCTCTGCCTGGCGGCTCCGACCATCGCGGTCTGCGCGCCGAGCTCGCCGGCCGCCTGGGAGGCCGCCTCGTTCGCGTTCTCTGAGGTCGCTTGCGCTGCGTTCAGGGCTGCTTGGATCACGTTCACCTGGAAATTAGGTAGTCTTGTATAGCGATTCATAGTTTAGCGAATTCGAACGCATGGTTCATTTATAGTACCGCTTAGGTAGGTATGTTTATACCCGTGTGCCGAAATGCAAAACGTTCAAGTTTTTTCAAGTCCTAAAGCTGGGACTTGAACTCGCGGTTATCTCACTCAGAAGCAAAGCTCTATTGCTTCGGTCATCTTGACGATACAGTGTGACGAAATTAAGGTAATTCAGGCGATGGTTTTTTTCCATCTCAAAAATGCCTAACGCGTCTAATAAGTTTTCACTTCAAAAATAGATTTCCGATTCTTTAGGATGAGCGTTTTTTACATGAAGTAGCATCGAGGAGAGACGAAACCTTCTGAAAAATGCTCTTTGACTTAGCATCGAGTAGTTTTAACCTGTTATACTTAGGTAGTCCTTTTCACGTAGGAACGGCTCCGTGACAACTTTTATCTGAATTTCTGAAATTATTAATTAAAAAGGAAATAGACAAAAAAAATTATTTATGTTGTATCTTTTAGTAGACTAGATTTCATTTATTTCAAAATGTTTCATTGTTTTACAGCGTGAAACGTAAAAGTTCTATGTGTCGGGGATACGTTTTCGTGATAAATACTATACTTTATCAATGCCTACTGTCTATACCAATGGTATCTGGTTAAACATTTTCCGCATGAAAGTGAGCAGGAAGGAAATAAGTGCTAAGATCAAGTTACATGCGGTCAACCATCCTATCTCTTACACGCTCTGACCTAGGAAGACTAGAGGTATTACAAAATCGACATTATTGTTTTATTATATACTTCCTAATTGTCTGCAATATGCAAATAATGGAGGGAAGAAAGAACCTAGGCTTCTTATCAAGTCAATAAGTTCTTTTAAACCAGTGTACCAGTGTACTACCTAGCCTTTCAAAGAAAAAAAAAACCGTGGCACTCCCAGGAGTGCCAAGATAAGTGAAAACTTGAACAATTGAAAGATAATGACTTCACCCGTTTAGTTATAAAATGAGCTTTTAGATGTGAAAATATTAAATAAATAAAATAATGCTGGACTTTTTCACACAGCATCATCTAGACCCAAAGTAAGCAGAGCTTGTGTTATGGGTACTATGATGACTGTTATACTACTTATATACTTTTTGTTTGTAAATACATACATATTATACATAGAAACACCCAGACCCGAGACAAATATTTGTAGACCATACAAACATTGGTCCCGCCGCGGGGATCGAACCCGCAACCTCTTGCGTCGCAGGCGGGCCTTCGCCCACTGCGCTACAGAGGTCGTCATATTGCCGTAAAAGTTTACCGAGTACAGAACTAGATGACGGTACTGGTAGGTGTCGGTGAGCAGTCACGTGACTCGCACGTGACCTTTTCGAGGCGAATCCAAGAATTTATTCTCATCTAAAAATTCCCTATGCGCCTATAGAAGTTTCCATCTCAAACAGAAATTTGGAAATCGGTCGATAATTGACGGAAATATCGGTATTAAAAAAATATACAACGAGTCGTGTATCTGTGAAGTAGAGCTTAAACTCAGCATGAGGCAAATATGGATTTAAAACCACTTTGTCACAATAGAAAGGAGAACCATATCCTTTACGCTTTTTTTGCACAATTTAATTAATTTTACGCAAGTGACCTTCCCAACGTTGTAATATTCAATACAAATGATTATTTGACAAAAAGTGTTGAGAGAAACGAATCAGAGCGTGACCATTTATCTGTTAAATGTCGTAAACAAATAAGGAATGCAATGCAATTATGCAAACTTGATTGAGTTTGGTCAAATCATTAAAGTATTGATCTTAAGATTTTGTCACACTTCTTGCTGATTTGTTAGGAAATCAGTTCATTTTTTGTCTTTCGTTAATATTGTTTCTTCCCTTATAACTTTTCATCTCAGGCGTTATTTTCTTATACTCATATTATCGTTTTTACACAATCCATATTTTGGTCATACAGTTTGTGCATTACACATACAATAAGTTGGTGCTTAGATCTGTTAACAAAATTTTTCAATCGGTACATACTCTCACTCTACATACTCTCACTTTGAATTTTATAAAATAAAATAAATAAGGAAAGGCGAAAGAAGTAAAGGAAATGTATCGGATTGCATATGTTTACTTTACCTAACATATGCAAATTATGTAAATTTTTGAACAAAAGACATCAACGCGCTTGCTATAAATACATTGGACTTTTTGCATATATTAATGACTTTTTTTTTTGTTATTATATTATTAATCATTCCCAGGAATAAAGTAGTTTATCTTTTTTCGAACAACATACATTAGATTCAGACATGACATGACACAGAATAAAGTCACACTAACCTGGTGCATAGCTTGTTGCGCCGCCTGCGCCGCCGCTTGCGCGGCTCGCTTCGCTTGCTGCAGCTGCATCTCCTCCCCTTGCAATCCAACCTTAGCATCCCTCACTTGCTGCTCCAATCCAGATAGGATAACCTGCTTGCCTGCCAACGCAGCCTGGGCAGTCGCACTAGCTTGCGCCGCTGATTGCGCCAACGTGTTCTTTGCCACATAAGCCGCTTGATACGCAGCTGCAGCTTGGTTGCTCAGCGCTGTTTTCGCTTGATTTGCAGAACCCACAGCTATGGTTCTAAGTCCGCTGCCTTGAGAGAAGCCTTTCTTGCCAGCGTTGGCTGCTTGGACCTCTTGGATGTAGGCATCGTAGTGGCTGGCGGATTCTTGCGGTTCCGCTTGTAGCTGGGAGTTGTCGTAGTCGTATTCGTACTCTGGTTGCTGGACCTGTTGTTGTTGCTGTTGCTGTTGTTGGTGGTGGTGTCTGGCGGGGGCTGCTGCGGCGAGGGTCAGGGAGCCTGGAATATGCAATAGGTACTTTATACCTTGTCTGTAGCTTGCTCACTCTTTTTTGATACAACCTAACGAAGTTTACCTCAAAGTTTCATTTCATCTTACTTCGGTGAACGGCTGCTATTAGCAGCAAAGTTTTTGTGCTAATTATGGAATATTCAATAGGCATATACTCAATTTACAAGTCAGATATACATATATCTGTAGTTTTAAATTGTTAGTTTTTACTAGGTAGAGCTAAATAATCCAATATCATCAACACCGACTCTACCTGTTAGCAACAGCAACACTAGCCGTTAAACATTATTATGACAAAGCTGCTTTTGTCATCAGTCTTAAACTAGTCAAAGATGTAACAGTCGTAACCTGAAATCTAGCTCAGTTTAAGTATGTAAACGTAATTATAGTTATGAAAGAAATGCACATAACGCAGTGATTATTGAAGAAAGTATCCATTGATGCGTACCGGAAGCATAGCCAGATCTTGCGTGAGGAAACACCCTGTAGGTACGTGTTTATATAATGTAATGTAATGTTGCATGCTCGTTTCATGCAGATTCTATTCATTAGTAGAATTAACAAAGTACTCAGACAAAATAGAATGGACGAGTTATTGACAGAGTTCCTCTTTCAACATTTTCTGCCGGTTTTTGCGGGGGACGAGGTAGCTCACGAACGCGTTTTACACACACTTATGCATAAAAAATTACAATACACCCTCATTTTGACGCACACTCTAGCAAATTTCGTATATGACGTACGTAATACTACAAGACATACATCATTCGGAATCGTATACATTTTGGCAGAGGGGAAATGCAAGGTAAAGGCGCATCCCGTCTTTATTTTTTTTTTACCTATTACCTATTTATTTAATTCGATCTTGAAATGAATTCAATTTGGATTTTTATGGAACTTTAGTGACTCAATTCTTGTTTTATATTATACTTAGTTATTTAATGACTTAAGTATGTATGTACCTACCATCTCTTTCAGTTGTACCCACTACTACACAGTAACAGAGTAAACTGCAAACTGAAATTTACGATATACTGAACAATGTGCGTATTTCAGTATATCGCTATTTTAAATTAGGAATATTATCTTTTGAACTATGTCTCAATTAAAAGCCCAAGCAGATAAGTAATAATCATTTCCCGTGATTGAAATTAAGGTAAAATTATAGAGAATGCATTAATAAATAAATAAATTAACTAAAAAGTAACTTATTTTCAGAGGTTTCAGTTCAAGTTGTTAAGACATCACGCAAGCTTTCAGGCGGCCATAAAACTCTACGAGTATTTGGAGCTTATATAATGTCATAGGTAGTCTTTTTATGATTAAGTAGGTAGGTATTTATGTCAAAGTCGTCTTCAGGCTTCTTCAGATGAATAAAACAATAAAAATTAATTGACTTACCCAAGCATAGCAATATCGTCCCAAAACTCTTCATTTTTCTACAGTCGAACTGAAAGCACACCACATACACTTTAGAAAAATCTAGAAAATCACAAAAAGTCCTAAATTAAGAAAAACACTAAGCACTTTTCAATACCTTTCAGTACTTTCACGAAAATTAGATTTTTTGGTTTTAAAACCGGGGGTTAGATGACCCTAGCTCGGTGTTCACTAAAGCAATGTAAGAACGAACTTTTCGTACTTGTATTTATAGTGAATGCCTATTGGACCAAAGAGCCAAGAAACCGCCGATTTGTATCTCTATAGAGCTGGCTGTATAGCTGATAACAAAGAAAAACAATGGCGGATTTTGTCACGATGTTATTGAATTTGTAATTGTTAGATTTTGATGTTAGATAACTATTTGAATAGAACTAAAATTTGAATAATATACTACAGTGAAACAAACGAAACAGAATCACGACTGTAGGTATTCCCAAGGCACGGTAGACATTCAAGATTTAGTACGTAACTCACGAACTTTTGAAGTTTTGGGAGTAGGTATAGGAAAAAGATATATCCGATAAATTAGATATTGTAATTAACTTACCAGTCACCTACTTAACATCATCTCGTCCAACAGCTGGGCAAAAGACGCCGAAGTCTGGCCTCGTCACTTCCTCGTCTTCTTCGAAGGCATCGATATCGTCTCGCCAACGTCTTCAACACTTCAAGGTCCACCTCAACGTCGCCTTTCTTCTAGTATCTATAGTATGATATTGGCCTATTTTCTCGGGTTCATCAAATAACTCGCCCATTTTGAGTTTGCAGGTCATAAATAATCAAATTGAATAATGTAGCTGGAACAGAATTGTGCACTGTTTGATTCTGGATAAGTTCAAAACTGTAAGTCATTGGCGTCAGCTGATAGGTTAAAACTTAAAGCAATCGAGATGCCTTGGAAATATCTACCCATGTCCACACTACATCTATTAGTCTATCACCTATATATGCCCCTTTTTGCAAGTAGGAATTTCGAAGTAGTTACTCATCGTCATTATAGATTTATTGGATGAAAAGACATAAAAGTAGCGGTATTATCAGCTCCATACAAATCCCTGACTCAATGATTCTGAGTGCATTGTGGATTGGACCAATATTGTGCACAATTGTCACTGTTTGTACGAAATTATACTAACTGCTCTTACGAAATACGTGGCCGTATTATAACTGTGACGTAAAGGTGGACAGGCTCATTAGATACTTACTAAACTTTTTAAAACGTACCTAGGTACTTACCTACGTAAGAAAATCTGCTCAAAACTCTCCAAAGACCTCCAAAGAACCTACCCACTTCCGATCTTCATGTATTTTAGTAGATACTCTGAATGCCAAGTACCTCCCTCGAGATTAGAGTAGAGACTATGTCATTATTATACACATCAGGCACATGTCCATTGAAGAACTAAAGACCTCTCCTCAAGTGTTCAGGCGTTTGATTTCTTTTTAGGGGGTAGTCAGAGGCAGTCACAATATTACGGCACAGACCCCTATTTTGTAAGTTTCTAAGCTTTTCGCACGAAAAACAGGTAGGTACTAAGACAAACTAATACAATTACTTTAAATTAATGTAAGTACATACTTAATCGTTTTTAGAAACAAATAATCCGTTTATGATGGATGCACGACTGGGATTAGAACCTACACACGACCATCAATAGAGGCATGTGAGTGAAAGCTTTTTAGTGCTGTTGCTTTGAACAAAACGATTACTTTCACGGGATCAGTAACAACATGGAAGATGGGACGGTAAAATACTAAAAAAAAAAATTATAAGCCTTTATTTATAAAAACTAAGCTATTACATTAAGTAAAAACTACTCTCTTCAAAGCCTTCTGCTCACCACCATGCGAAAGCGTGGAGCATCTCTGGTGCGCAGGGTCCGAGCCAGCTCCAACCGCATTCTCACCGTGTTCGCTGATAGGTTTGACTGCATTTATCTGTACCACAACTCTAGGATGCATGCCTTAACTAATAATAATAGTATTAAGTTTAATTATGCTAAGTAAGTGCTATGGACTAAAATTTCATGTCTGAAATAAAGAAAGATTTGATTTGATTGATTGATTAAGTACTTACATAAAATTACAATACAATAGAATCAGTCAAGCTATCTAAGGATCGTCGTAAAAACAATCTATAGATAGTTTAACTGATCCATTATAATTGAGCTAAAATAAATGAATGCTGGCGGTATCGGTGGTATCTACTTAAGTTATTACAATCGCACGAATGACCACGTAATTTGAATATAGCCACTCTTCGTGTGAATCGTTTCTGTAGGAAAACATGCAATGGCTATCTATCTTACCTAAACTATCGTTAGATATTATATATATTACAGATGACGGCTGATGGACGAGAATGGAAGAAGAACACATGTTTCCCACATAATGTGGGAAAAGGGCAGGGAGATGATGATTACAGATGTGTTGATCAAGTTGTATCATCAGTTTCATGCCCTCATCCCAATTCATTCATTCATCGTGCCAATGTGCTCATATTATGCTCTATATTAAATGTGCTTGCTCCAAAATGAAGCCACCGCTTTATGGCCCTATTTGAAGCCTCAAGGTCTGGCTGCGTGCAGCTGGTATCCCAATGAAGGGTTCAGCATCAGCACAAATTGTTCTTTCTTTAACTCTCGCCATCACTCGTCTTGCTTTGCTATTTACTTTTAAGATGGATCACCTAATAGAAAGCTACACCCTAAAACGTGTTTGTTCCCCTGGTTCTTCACGGTATTGGCTACCTGTGGGTCGAAGGAACAGTAGTGGACTATTCTGGTGATGATCCCAACGGTCCTTAATAAATTATTTATGGAGGTCCTGTTGATTGACATAATGATTTTGGTCCTAACATCACAACATACCTACTTGTCCGAAAATCTCTAGTCATAATGTTAAATTCCCATAGTCTTTTGTATAATCGATTTTTTAATTTATCGTCACCTCCGTATTCACTCCTGGCCTACTCATATCATCTTAAAAACAATCCATCTTAACCATCAACATTCTATCATCAGTACAATCTATGCCGCACCTACTGGTGTGCCCCTTGTGCCCTAACACCTGCACACAGGATGACCTCAACGCAGCCATAGATAGCGCAGTTAAGGTGGCCACCTTTTATTCAAAATTTATTTAAATGGGCATCGACACGATACGCAGAAGAACATTCATTGACATCACCCTTTTAAACTGACTGTCGTCCCTCCTCTTTAACTACCACGTTAGTTCTACAAATCTACAGTCAACTATGTACAGCTCTATCACATGGCGCATTATTGATTGAAGCTGGCGCTATGTAGAATATACAGATCTATTACTTTTTCTGTGTTAGTACTTCCGAAAGTCGCCTCGAAAATTTGATCCGAATGAATTTTGATCAATAGAAATTACAATCTCTAGAGTGCAATTTTATTTTATGTTTCTTGTAATTTACCTAGTTGTTGTAAGTCTGATTGTCTGATAAATTATCAATGATAAATAATTGTAACCTTGGCCGTCAGCTGACTGGTCAACCACCTCCCTTTCACAGCCCTTTCAATTTGATTGCATAATCAACAACCATGTCAATGTCTCATACAATTTATTTCAAAAATTGAAGGTCCTAACTATTTATAAAAAAACCCAGTTGTAATATGTTTCTCTCCTGGTTTTTTTATTTACACACTCAGATCTGTTTTGTACAAGAAAAATTATACAGTTCGGTTTAACTAATTCTCTACATCATATCTGCCTTTATCCCACTAAGATTGGAACTAATACCTACTACTGGCCGGAATTTTTAGACCGCTTTAGAAACGAAGGGTCCTCTGAATTTTGTTTAGTTATAACGAAAAGGTAACCGGCAATCATTTTATCGAAATTGAATATTTTTTTTCTGTCTATTCCAGGCCAATAATTTTCTAAGACGTAAACTGTTATTTTTGTTTTTTTATACCATATGTAAGGTCCTTCGTTGATGAAGACTAGTCTTGTCATGCATATGACGATCTTAGGGTAGCTTGAATAAAGCACTAGGCTAGGTCATACGAATATACCAACCAGTCAAGTTTTAGGGGAAAGTACGCAAAATAATGGGACCTTGGCCTAGAGTTGCTTTGTATTGTGCGTGTACCACTATATGCTTGAACAAGAGACAATTTTAAACAGTTTAATTATTGTCTTATTAATAAAATAATCATCATAATTAGGTACCCATAAAAACCCCTGGCTTGTTCTCACTAGAGGAAGGATGGCACAACAAGTTTCCATTCTCTAATTTTTAATTTGAAAAAAATTCTACAAAAACAAAAGAATACCTACGGGAACGAGATTTCTCAAGTGTCTGAATACTTTGTTTCTAGGAACACTCGGTACGTATATCCGACTCACTCTTGGCCGATTCTATTTATTCGACCGCGGAAGTAAGAAATAAATGCGAACCGATGGTTTTAAGTATCCACTTACCTAAATGTACTTAAGTAGTTTGTAATTGTAGGTAATTGAATAGATTTAAGCTCAGTTAACCAGGGAGACTTTGTAGCCCTGCGTTCTACATCGTGGGATCGACTCCCATCCAGGTTGTGTTTATGTAGGATGTTGCTTCTGTCCATAGGCGGATCCAGGGGGAGGCACGGGGGCACGTGCCCCCCCCCCCCCCCCCCCAGACGATATTTTTGTGTACCTACTAACTACGAAAAATTAATAAATTGTGAAATTTTTAACAGTTATTGTTTCTTGTGCCCCCAACCCCCCCTCCCCAGAAAAAAAATCCTGGATCCGCCCATGCTTCTATCTGACCATTCCCTACATCTTCAAAGATTAAATGAAGGCCATAACTAAATCATATTATAGACAACATGGGCCCGCAAGCCGGACCAGACCAATCAGACTATTGATACGGTCTGCGAGATTCTGGAATCTCGCGCGATAAATGTGTAGTTATTAGCGGCTTTCACACGCACAATATATCGCGCAGGATTAAGCGTGCAGGATTGCGTGCAGGTAAGCCTGTACTGCAGAAGGTTGCTGGTTCGTTTCCCGCTGCGGGATAAAAGTTCATATGACCTGCAAATATTTATCTCGGGTCTGGGTGTTTCTATGTATAATATGTATGTATTTACAAACAACAAGTAGGTATATCAGTTATCTGGTTCCCATAGTACAAGCTTTGCTTAGTTTGGGGCTAGATGATGCTGTGTAAAAATGTCCAGCATTATTTATTTATTTATATTTATTTATAGTTATCTAGAATAGATTTAAACATATATTTGGCCACTATCTGTGGCAATGAAGTGGACCTGGAAACAAGTAATTCTTTAGTTCAAAATCAATTTAAAATGCATGAACCAAACATTGAGCAAGCTTTATAACTTTTTCTGCACTTGCTCTATTTCAACGCGAGGTGAGACATTAAAAACTGTCGACAGACTACTAAAACTTCGAAGTAATTCCCTGTATCAATAAAAATATAATTCATATCATAGAACATACACTTTTCATAGGATAGGGAGGCGTAGGTCCAGCAGTGGGGTACCATCTGAGCTGCCAATGATGATGAAGAAAAAGATGAGTTTTAAACGATATGACAGTTTCATTTCGAAAATCATAGAAAGGAATGTGGAGTGGAGGGATGGATAAGAAGAGAAAGACCGGGGTTTAGTTACATGAGCCAAGTGCAGAAGGTTGCTGTCATGTCGTATAAAAAATCTCGGGATTTTTTTTAATTTTTTCGGAATAAAAAGTAGCCTATGTCCTTGGGATACAACCTTTATCCATGCCAATTTTCAGCGTAATCTGTTCAGCGGTTTGGGCGTGAAAACAAACAGACAGACAGACAGAGTTACTTTCACATTTATAATATTACTAGCTTCTGCGCGCGGCTTCGCCCGCGTGGTATCAACATTTTGAATAGCCTTTAAGCTATTCCAGATCACTACGCCTAGGTATTCCAAGTTTCATCCAAATCGGTTCACTGGTTTAGGCGTGATTGAAACACAAACATCCAAATATTCAAACATCTAAACAAACTCACAAACTTTCAGCTTTATTATATGAGTGGGATTAAGTATGGAGTATGGATTTGACAGTAACCTTCTCCTTCAAATTATCCAGCCTCCTTGACCTCTTTAGGTCAATGGCTGGAGAGAACTATGTGGAAAGAGTTGCATCAGTTGCCGACAAGAGTCGAACCAGGAACCAACCAAAAAGAGTAGACTTGAACCTTTAACCATAGATCACCAATATTACCATAACGAAGGTTTAAGGTCACAGAGAAATAGTCTTTCAAGATCTTACGGAACATTTATTTCTTAAAGAGTGACCAACCGTCGAATGACTTGACCATTCTACCATGACGGTTAGCAAACAATCTAGCTGTTCTCATAACCTTATCACAACGCAATACTGTTTAAATTCCAGTGGCTGAAATTATCTGCAGTAATAAAGTTGCAAACGTGATCAAAATGCATTTCGCTCTTAGGATGGTTCACGATTCGGAAAGTGGTTTTTTTTTGTCAAATTCGTCGTAAAATTGAGACGAATCGTGCACAATTGAAATTAGTGCACTGTAGTTTTATTTATTGTACTCGGTTGTATACCTACTTATTTTAAAACTGATTAATTACAAAGAAATGAAAAGTGAAAATCATAATTTTCGATTCCCCGCAACGATCAGACGATCCTCCTAAAGCCGGAGTGCCTTGCCGCTCGGCCACGGAACCCTAGTCGTCACAATCGAAATTTATGATAAGCTCATGCAATACCTAAGTGTGGTTTAACACATTATTACAAAAATATTAACTTAAGAGTTCTGCATTAGGAGCTATATTAATACCTTCTTATCTATTAGTAGCTCATTCGACTTCACCAGCGTACACACATACATAAATGTTACTTCCATGATACACACATAGGTAATCTAGCTTAGAAAAAAATGTAGTAAGTATTCTAACAAGAAGTTAGAATATTAACTGGTTGCTGAATTGACAGAGACGAGAACAAGACATTATAAACCTTATGGCCAACGTTACAAGATATAGAAACGCTTGACAGCTCGCGACCGCGCGAGACTGCTTTAGCCGGTGCGAGGCTTCGCCACACCTCTTTCATTCTTTATCTTGTTACATTGTTCTTAAGGCTTATAATGTCTTGTACAGTCTGCATTGAGCCTTAGATGCTGCTTCCATAATCACATTTTGAGGAGACTGGCAGTAATCTATTACAGAATAAAAAAAAACACTCTAGACCTACCTAATCAGTTACTAAACAGATGACAAAGCTAGTCTAACCAGTCTCGCTTGATAGAATAGGAAATAGAGCTAAGAGTCTCGTGGAGAGCCCATCGCCTTTTACTTTTTAGATTTTATATAATTGAAGAAACAACTGCCATTTAGCAAACCTAGCTTTAGCTTTTAGGTAATAAGTGCAATGGATGAACGCATAGTATTGTGGCTATGCAACTAGCGAAAACACATTCAATGCCGCTACGATTTTCATTATTAATGTATGCCATCTACATTTCAGGCACACACAGTTTCAGGGTAGACTATCACCAAAATATCAACACGACTACGTGGATTCGCCAGTCGGTGCCATTGCCCACTAATACTCATAATAATAATACTAAGGGCTAGTTTCACCAAAAGTCAATTCAACAGCTGGTTAGTTAATCGCGGTTAGGGAATTTTCCTTCAAACTTCGCTGTTATTTCTGTTGCTATGGTTACGTCGCGAACTTTTCAATGATTTTGGACGTTGTTGCAACATATTTTTAATTTTCTACGTTGTCAACTGTCAGCGAGCTAACCGGCCGCCGACCAGCGATTATATTTAGCGGCTTGTTAATGAAGATTTCCTTTGGAAAGAACACAAAACATCGTAACGGTCTGTTAAAATCTTAATCCGTTGTTATTTGTCTTACTAAATTTGAACTAACGCTCTGTTAGCCAAAGTTTGGTGAAACCAGCCCTTAGCAACTTGTTAGTGAAGATTTTCTTTGGAAAGAACACAAAACATCGTAACGGTCTGTTAAAATCTTAATCCGTTGTTATTTGTCGTACTAAATTTGATGACAAATTAACTAACGCTCTGTTAGACAAAGTTTGGTGAAACCAGCCCTAAAGCTGAAAGTTTGTGAGTTTGTTAAATGCGTTGTTATCGTCATTCCACTTACAGTGCCACAAACTTACAGAACCGGTGAGAGAGGCGCTGTTATCGCATTTGGTGTTGGCAGAAAAAATAATTTTGCAGTAAAATTCGTTAGTTCCTCTTTTGGCCACCGGTCCAGAAGTTTGTGGCACTGTACTTCTATACTCTCTTAGGACGTGTATACACCATACACACGACATATCGCCGCGATTCTATCGCTTGTGGAGACGGCCTCTTAGACATAAGTATTACCTAATAGATACTAGTTCAAAGTGTTTAAGAAAATACATCAAAATAAAAACAGCTTTCACATGTAATCTATTTTATTAGAAAAACTCTATTTGTACTAAACTTAATACAAGAACACCATTCAGTACATTGCACACTGCCGCGTTTAACAATACATTGATACATATTGATATTGATGAATGTAAACAAATTCACACGATTTTTTTTTTGAAGTCCAAATAAATCAAATTCAAATTGCAATTTTTAAAGAAATCATCCTGATTTAATTCACTAGCGAACTTATGCCGTGACAGTTTTGTTCGCAAAAGCAGCGGCCATGTTTGTTTACTCGATAAATCATAATACTTGTAATCAATGCAATATTTTTAATATGCAATAGTTTTAAGACTATTCTAAGTGATCCCTGCGGTCCTACTGAATAAATGATTTTTGACTTTGACTTTAAATAGGAAACTGTATTAGAGACAATATTACGTGGTAACTGAAACTTATTTTTAAGAATTTTTGATCTTACCAAGTTAAGTACATACCAATGTAATTTATTTTGTCCTGAAATCTGTACCACTTAGACCAAAATACATAGAAATAAAAACCAAAACTGAATTAGCAAATTTTTTATCTTGAGCACTGAGCTCAGAAAAGACAAAAGTTGATTATCAAATTGTACGTGATTAAGTTAAGGGAACTACTGACTAGACACGACTTTAAAAATACCATAACTACACTTCAATCTCACTCTAAAAAAGTAAAAAAATCTACTCCGATCTAATAATACTACCTTAGTTTTTAAAGACTGGTATACATAAACTGATGTTGAGATACTGTCAATCTAGGATTGATCAATTACAAAATGTTTAAATGCTTCATTGTGTACCAAGCCTTATATTTATTAAAAGTAACATTAAATCTAATATTAATTTCGGTTCTGATGTTCACTGAATATCCTACTAATATAATAAAGCTGAAAGTTTGTGAGTATGTTTGTGTTTCAGTCACGCCTAAACCAGTGAACCGATTTGGATGTAACTTGGAATAAACGTAGATAGTGACCTGGAATAGCATATTATCCAAAATATTGGTACCATGCGGGCGAAGTAAACTTAAAATGCAAAGTTTTTATTTAATTCAGTATAGCTATCCATAGATGTCGATAATCCTACAAAATTCCAACCACTATGTTGACTGCCCATCTTAGTTGACAGAGGTTCTAATTAGGTATGGGTGAAAATGGGGTGCATTTCAAAATCTTAAAACTTTAGAATTCCACTTTTTGACTCAGTGAACAACAGAAACACGTTTGTAAATAGAAGATTGAACAGATCTATGTAAACTAACAAAATAAACACTATTGATTTGAAAATGACATTCTATTGGCTATTGTGACAATCACGTGACCACCAAATAATATTATTGGTCAACATACATTACACAGAAAATTTTTCATTGAAAATGGTTACTTTTTTTGATGTATCAACTACATATGAATGCAAGTCGAAAAAAAAAACATTTTCATATGTAGCAGAGCCCTAAATCAATCTTATGAAAGATTGTCAAAATTGTCAATCAAAAACCAAAACTAAACTCAAAACTATTTACAAATATACAAAATTGCACCCATCTAACGATTTAAATCAATGACAACTCCTATCTTGGGCTGTATGTTTTTAGTTCACAAGTAATCATTAAAGTCTTGAATGAAACAAAACGCGATACTTCATCGTCATTGTGCGTCTCTTTCTATCGTATGACAAACTATATGGCTGCCCTTGTCATACACTAGTTCTTGGTATGTGGTAGTCGGTGTTTCAATTACACATTTACTGTTAAATCTTTTGAATCATTAGAATCTGTTATTTTTTGTTCAGCGGAACTGCTTACTGATTCTTTTGTCTCTTTGTCAACTTCAGCTTCAATTTCGTTGTTTACTTTCTTGAGACTATCTTTAGGCGATTTCTTAGGAGATGCCTTTTTAGGACTAGATTTAGGAGATTCTGTGGTACTATCCGGAACAACCTCAGATTCAAGTACTCCATTTTCTTTAGCATCACTTGTAGCTTTTGTTTCTTTGTCACCGTCTAGTACTTCTTCGATAGACATCTCGTTGTCCCCAACCACCTCCAACTCGTTGAGATCTACATTAGCAATGTTGATAGCTTGCATGAGACTTTCTAGAACTTTCTCATCGACTTTCTCAACTTCCATATCTACGCTTTCAGCTTCAGCCGGTTTAGTGTCTGTAGGTTCTTTTGTTTCTTCTGGGCTGGATTCCTTAGCATCTTCTGCTTCTACTTTTACTTCATCAACTTTATCAGTCGCTTCAGTGATTTCAGCGGCTTTAGGTTCTTCAATAGCTGCTTTCTTGGACTTCTTCTTGTTCTTGTTTTTCTTAGGTTTCTCCGGTTGAGTTTCGTCAGCTTGCTGTGTTTGTTGTGTCGTCAGAACGTTGAGCTGACTCTGAAGATGTGCCAGACTCTGTCTTAGCTGTGCGCAGTTGACTGCCATTGCGTCCACCTATTGGAATATTGTGCTTGAGTGGGTCATTGAAAACTGTTTTTTTTTTTGGTTTTGAAAAAGGTTAGTGTTTATTATCAAGATTTATGTGATTTTGAAAGCATGTTATTTATTTTAAAGATTAATATAGCAATGTGATATTCATTAGTAAGCAAAAAATTAGGTAGAACTATATATAGATATACAGGATTATTTTTCAATTTATATCATAGTGCGAACTTTCGTGCGATTTCATACAAATAATTGATTCGGCGCGTACGGAAATATGTGCGAGGGCCTTTAAGCGCTTAAACCGTCTGTACACTTGGCCCAACGGTTCTAGGCATTCGTGAAGATAGCCGTTTGTCAGCAGTCACTTTGTCATACAAAACATACTTTGACTTTGACCTAGATCCGTTGGGCGAAGTGTACCTATATACCAATTAGGGGAGGCCACCAAGCTATGTCTACTTTAAGTTGTTTTTTGGTAAAAAAAACTATTTGTATCTATAGATATGACGTACCTTAGCGTCGGACGCGGCGGAGTGGGCGGCCGGCGCCGGCTCGGGCGCGGGCGCGGGCGCGGGCGCGGGGAGCGGGGGACGCTCTATGTCGTGCTCCTTCAGTGTACCTAGCAGCACTGTACGCTCCGCCTGCAAATGTCACGTACCTATGAGTCATTATACATAGCCGCCAGTCTTTGGAGGCGTCCATAAATTACGTGAGGCGTTTAGGGGGGGGAGGGGGTCGAGCCAAATCTCACGACATCTCACCAAGGGCTGGTGGTCATGCTTGCTTAGTCGTTCTTGATAGATCGTCGAAGTTAAGCTTAAGTTAATTTTTTTTTTTTTTTTTATTGAATCTAGTTGACTGTGTGAATTTTTTATGTGTTTTTATATGGATTTTTTTATCTGAAATAAATGAGTTAATAATAAATAATAATAAGCATCGTTCGAAACGGTCTGTAAGTGGATGGGTGACCGCCAGTGGCATTTTCATCTGAGCGCTTCCGTGCTTCGGAGGGCACGTTAAATTGTCGGTCCCGGCTATTGAAGTCGTTAAGCCATGACGGAGGCCTTAAGGCGGCCTAAAAACTCCGTCACCAGAGTTGGCCACTGACTCATACGAGCTTACTTACTTTACTTACCAAGGGGTGAGGAGGGTCGAAAAATCGCCAAATTTGCCTCAAGTAATTTATGAACGCCCCCTTTCTTGAGAATAAGGTCACATCTCTCACGCAACGAGAACTTAGAAAAGTCAAAATAACAAGTCACATTTGAAGTTGTTTAATATATAATTTAGTAGGGTAGTGGGTTCGAATCCCGGCATTTCATCAATGGATTTTACGTTTGGTAAATTAAAAATTATATCATCCGCTTTAACACAAGCTATATAATAGTGAAAAACATGTATTTGGACATGCCTCTGACTAATCACTTCGACATCCTCAGGATCTGGGAAACATAAAAGATTGTTTGCTGTAGTATTCTTGGTGATGATAATATCAAGCCGAGACTGATAAATCGCATAGATCTATTCTCAGATGAGTTCCGTTAAAATCTTAAGATAAATAAAGCCCATATAGCTGGACTTATGATAATTTATTTCTGAGAGCGATAATATTAAGTTTCATCTTCTACTTTATAATAGGTACTTTGTTCTTGTTATTAGTACCTATGGCGACCTCTAACTATGATCGCCTGAACGACAAGGGCATCGTAATAGAGTTGCCAATTACAGCGACCTAGCTACTTCAGAGCTTCACCGCTAGATGGCGCTGGCGCGAGAATATTATTCTCGGCAATTAGCCTATTATATAACTATCCGACATTAACTGTCGGCTGAAAGGCCCCAAGGTACGTGGACCAGATGGCGTCGACCTTAGCGAAGTGAGATCGCCCTCTTTGCCATAGGTTGGGGGAATTAAACCTACCCCCCAAATACCTATTTACCATGGTTTTCTTGATTTTAGTCTTCTATTATTATTATTTATTTACGTTTCCAAATAAAAATGTATCGATAAAAAAATCAGGGAAATGAAATACCTGCAGTGTGCGACACAAGCTCTGCATATGCTGCAGCTGCCTCTGCACGGCCAGCAGCCGCGCGTCGGCCGCCTGCCTCTCGCCACACATGTCCAACAGTGCACTCTGGGAACTCTCCCAGCGCTGCTTCCATGATACTGACTCTTTTTCTAGAGTTTTTATCTTCTTCGACATCTGGAAAGAGACTTTATTTTAGAATGTTAACTACACACTTAGGTATCATAACATTTTAAAACACACAGGAAAAAAGTTAACTTAAGTGCAATAAATATTTTCTACTAGCTTCTGTGCACGGCTTTGCCCGCGTGATACCAACATTTTGAATAGCCTATATGCTATTTCAGGTCACTATCTACGCCTATTCAAAGTTTCATCCAAATTGGTTCATTGGTTTAGGTGTGATTGAAACACAAACATACAAACATCCAAACATCTAAACAAACTCACAAACTTTTAGCTTTATACTAAATGAGTGGGATTCAATACCTTTTCCATCTGATCCTTGAACCCTCCGAAGACCTGGTTGCTCTTCATCAGCGCAGACTGGAACTCATCATACTTGTCTGTGTACACCGCCAACTGTCCTCTTAGACCTGGAACATACATTAGTGTCCTAAAACATAACTAGATGGCGCTACATGTACCTAAAGTTAGAACGCGCTATCAAAGCATTTTGGCTCCAAGGGGATTCCCACAGGATCGGGATTTACGAGGGGAAAACGAACCCACGCGAACGAAGTCGCGGGCACAGCTATATTACTACGTCATACCAGTCTCAGTTCCCTGCATCTCATGGACTTTGGCCCTGTATTCAGTCACGGCCATGCGCAGGGTCTCAATCTCCACTGTCAGGCGCTCCCTCTCGGCTTGGTGCTCCAGTGACGCCTTCTGCATCTTGGCTGCGTTCAGCTGAGATTCCAGCTCCATCTGTTTCGACATCTTCTCTACCTGTTTTAGATGATAACATTTGTATGAGTTATAAGTTAAATTTATACATTTTGAAGGTGTTTCAACAACTTTAGGTGCATTGTCATCATACATTTATTTTATGTTATCAAACAAGGCCGAAAATGAAAAAAAAAAATATTCCGCCATCTATGGCAAAGTAAGGTCGACACCAACTGGTCGAAAATAATGTTACTTGCGAGATTCAGGATTCAAATCGCGTCGGTTGTAGCGCGCTAGCGCCATCTAGCAGTACAGCTCTGAAGTAGCTAGGTTGCTCTAATTGGCAACTATTATGCCCTACGATGCCCTTGTAGTTCAGGCAATCGTAGTTAGAGGTCGCCACATTGGCTTTAATGATCTATCAAGAATGACTAAGCAATCTCAATTTAAAAGTTGCGGGTTCGATTCCCGCCACTTCCCCGAACTTGTCCTGCCCAGGTCCACATGAAATAAAAAAATCTTACCTGGTCTTCTCTACACTGATATTGCTGAACCACAGTCTTGAACTTCTCCGTCATGCTGATGTTATCGTCCCGGAGCTTGGCATTCTTCTCGTTGTTCTGCTGCAGCAGGGCTGATATCTCTGCGAGAGTGGTCTGGAACTTGGCCTGGGTTTCCTTGCGCCGTTCCTCTTCTTCACGGATCTTGTGGAGTGATTCATCCTGCAAATGATGGAATACGAAAGTCATATTTCATTCTTTAAATTGCTCTACAAATCTGCATACAGGTATGTATTGATATATTTGATGTAAATTATTTACAATAATTGTAATTTTATGTATAAAATTTTATGAATAAATTGAATTATGAATTGAATTATTATTATGAATTATTTAATGAAGCCTCTATGGAAATAACACATTGTCAAAGCGACTAACCCCCAGAAATAGGCTTGGTTAAACCAAGTTACCTTAATAGATTTGTTCTGTTTCTGTAGCTCCCGACACAGATTCTCTAGCTTAGACTTCAGCAGAATGGTCTTATTGAACTCCAACTGCAGCTGTTCCTTCTCCTTCAGTATCATAGCATGTCTTTTGTCCGACTGCTTTATGTAAAACTGCATTTTCTTATTCTCATCAAGCATAGCCAGGTATTTCTGTGTGGCGATGTTGACTTGCTCGGCCGGGGGAGCTGCGTTCACTGCTTTCAGGAACATGTCATAGCTGCGGTCATCTTTACGATTGCGCTCTTCTCTGCGTGGCCTTTTAGTGGGTTCTTGTGGTTTGGCAACTGGTGCTGCAGCCTGCAATTGATGTTAACTTGTTTAAAAATCATTATTTACATTGAAAGAGTAATTTTTCTGTAGCAAAGGGCTTCTCTAGCTAAATTTTTTTACAACTCTACTTTAATTTTTTTCAAGTCAAATTTCAAAGGAATTTTCAAAACAAATAAAGAAATAAAAAATCTGAAGTAGGTAAGTAGGTAGGTAGTTACAGGTACTACTATAGGTGAAAGAGCTGTAATCATTATCTAAATATGAAATTTGACTCCTCTGTTATGTTCTGAGGCCAACTATAAACAGAAAAGCAAGTTGAAAAGAAGGACGAGGACTAAATTATTCTAGTGAAATGTGAAATATTATCTTGATCTTGCTTTTCGTCAAGTAATCGTGGTATACCATCAACACCTTTGCATCACTTGTCGTCGACCGTAAAAGAAGAAACCACCTGAATCGAGCTTTCGTACAGAAATAGTAAACATTCTTACAATTTGGCACAAATCCAAAATTTTTAGGTTAACTTTTTTCCCGTTTTTAGCCGCTTTTACAAAAAAATACTGTAAATTTTCATTATTTGTGTGTTATTTCACTATTTCTAAGCTATTTCAAAGAGAAAAAATCGCAAATATAAGTAATTTTGAATGAAATATACATAGTATCCAAATTGCCGATACCCGATCAGTTTCTATTTATATATCGGCCAAGAAAGTATGATTTTTGACTTACTGCTGCTACTTGAACTGGAGCATTCTCTGCTACTTCTTTTTGGGTATCTTCTTTTACTGTTTCTGCCTCCATTTTTTTAACAAAACAATTAGATTTTACTAAATAATTATCCAAACAACGAAACAATTTTGGTAGTGAGCGTCGTACGTAGCGAAGCAACGACAAGGACGGACGATAACAACGAACGAACGATCTCGCTCGACTAGCCGTGGGTAGAAGGATGGATATGTACGGAAAACCTGCAGCTCAATCCAAATCAATATACCGCACCTTCGGGATCAGAGTGTCACTTCTGCAACATTTTACAAAAACAACCTAAATATGCAGAAAGAACCGCGATAATCGACTTTATGTACTCAGCAAAAACGGTGACAATCGCATGAATAACATCGTTTTGAAGGCGGGGGGAACGTTCTGTTATTTTGCGTGATTGGCCCGTTTGTTTGTAACAAAACGTGTCAACGGTCACTAAAGTGTTGACAGCCGAAGGATGATCTTGTGCGTTTGCGGCGAAGAGGCACTACGGTAAGTAATGACATATTTGTTTACACACTTCTTGCAATAATAATGATACTTCTAAACACAATTCACGTTTTGTTACCAAATTATGGCATTTGTCTGCTGTAAACATAACGGCACTTCTACTTAAAAATTACATTATAGCATAAAATTTTGATTTTCATTGGAACCAAAACGTCATTTCTGTATAAAAGTAACATTAATTTTGAAATCATTAGCATTTTTATTGTAACCATATGTTATTTTTGTATACAAGTGTGTTTTTGGTTAAAATATTCGGATTCAAAATGCTCAGAAATATCCAAATTGCGACCTAATATTCTACTCAGATAATTGTTGTGGACAACAAAAAAACAAGTAAGTGTAGTTTATGCTTGGTATATTTTATCATTTCACCTTAAAGACGTCTTCTCACTGTTGAGCAAAGGTATCCCTCAATGGTATTAAGTCTAAATAATCATCACTAGATTTCTACTTACATTATTACTTAGATTGATTATCGAGTGGGAACTAACCTATTGAGTAATTAGTTTTGTTTTGATTTCAGATTTATGATTAACCTGTATTATTATGCAGTAAATACATTGCAAATAAATTCCATCAAACACAAATTCCTCATTCGAGGGCACCACACAAAGTGCGGCTGATAATGCCCATTCTGTGATAGAGAAAGCTGTTAGACGGGCCAAAAAATCTGGCCCCATTTACGTCCCAGCCCAATATTGTCAACTGATAAGGTCTGAAAAAAAGACAGGTAATCCTTTCTATGTAAAAGAAATGAATTTCACTGACTTTTATAATCTCAAGAGTCTCACCGAAGATATCAGTTTGAATGTAACCAAAGCCAAAAATGGACAAGCTGTTAAAGTAACAGAAATAAGTCAGCTGAAATTTACTAAAGGTAGTGATGTTTATTACTTCAAAACTTCATACGAGGGCGATTGGATTGAAGTAAATCGTAATTAAACAGTAACACGAAGCACAAGAGTCCAACAACCTCACGAAGTAACATTAAAACAGGCTTATGAGGATAAAATTCCCTTAGCAGCGAGAAAGAAGGCAGATATTAAAAACTTAATTGAAACCAACATAATATCAAAGGTTAATGAATCTACATATTTTGAAGTAATATCCTAATTTAACAATGAACAGTTTTGTATTCCTACTTGCGAGTGTTGAGAGCATTTCTTACTGATTTTCTTTATAGGTAATTTTGTTACCAAAGTTGTAGTTTCTAATTAGATAAAAAGGCCATAATGCTGTGAAAAAATGTGATTTAAGTAGGTACCTAAGTTACAAATAAGAAATAAATATTGTAACGTTTATGAAATGTGTATTAAAGGTAATTGTGGGACTGTATAGAATTAAAATAATACTGTTGTGTCAATTTTAGAATTTATTAATATCTTCTACGATTTTGTCCGCCTTTCTCGTTCTATAAGATGATTACTTTCTTAAGAAGACTGATGATTATTGACTATAGTTTAAGATAATAAAACTATTAAAGTATTTACAATAGAAACAATTGAGCTAACTGCATTCTGTTGCATACTGTATAAAGTTAGTTCAACTGTTTCAATTGTAAATACTAGTTTTAATAGATTATTAAATTGAAATGAGACAGACTTTAGATACTAGAACAGCGCGCGCTGTCGTGATAACTAACTATTCAGTTTAAACTAAGGTTTCATAAGTTGTATAAGTTGAAAACCATTTTTAGTAGTTTATTTCGAAATGTTTACTATCGTTTTTCATTTATGTGCCATTTGTTTGCATTTCAAATTAAAATGCTTGATAATATCACCTATTTTATTTAATAATCCTCTATTTAACCGTTAAATTAAGCGATAATGCTCCTTGTTTTGCTCGTTTCAGTTTATAAAATACATATTTACTAAAAATAAACATACAGCATCCATAAACATGTTGTTATACGTACTTTAATGATTTTATTAATATTTTTTTAATGTCATTTCTGCATTACTACAGTTAGGGATTTGTAACAAAAAGCCACTTTTGGTACCCTTCCCTCAGTTTACGACTTGTTTCTCAAAAACTACTTCTTGTTTTTTGTTTTTTAATAGCGTCGATTATACCTGAAAAACTAACCAATCTAAGGCTATGAGAAACACCTTAATATTCTAAAACAGCACAAAGTAATTAAAAAATTGCGTAAAAAAAAAACTTTAAAATGCTCCTCCTGTAAAGTTGGAAAACATGCAGAAGTGACCCTCTGATCCCGAAGGTGCGAACGTCTTTCAGGTATTGACAGAATACAACAGCTCAAACACTTCCTAACAGCTCGTTTTCCGTCCCAATCCGAGACCAATCAATATTGTATTGTACTTTATTACAATAGCCCTAAAGTCTTTATTTGAAAAGCGAAGATGTGACAAATACATACTTTACATCAAGTCCGTCAGTCTCCATCATGTCGATCGATGCTCCGAACCAAAAAGTCATACAAGCATAGGAAAATTCAAGATTGAGCAATATTATTTTGTGTTCTATTTCGTTGGTGCTAAAGTCTTTATTCGAAAAGCTGACGTAAACAGATCAAATCCGTCAGGAGCTGAATTGATCGATGCTCCGAACCAAAAAGTCATACAAGCATAGGAAATTCAAGATTAAGCAATATTATTTTGTGTTCTATTTCGTTGGTACTAAAGTCTTTATTCGAAAAGCTGACGTAAACAGATCAAATCCGTTAGGAGCTGAATTGATCGATGCTCAGAACCAAAAAGTCATTAAAGTCTAACGAAACTCAAGATCATGCAATATTATATTGTGTTTTATTTCAATACAGTTAAGGTCATTATTCGAAAAGCAGAGCTAGACTGATTGATCTGATGTACGACGTACTTGTTTGACTGATAGCCTGACTAATATCAACTAGTAATTTGGATTTTAACTACATAGGAATAAGGTCTATTATTGAAAATCAGGTCATGCAAACAGCTCCACCGATTTTGAGTTTACGACCGCTGCCGCGTCCATCCATCGTACTGCGTGGCGCTGTGTGTAGCTTCCGGGACAAACGGCTGATACAACTTCCGTTTTATTTATTTTATAGTAAAGCGTAATGTATGAGCGTTAAATAAAATAACATTAGTTTATTTCTTTTATTAAATGATAGTATTAATATAAATTAATGTAATGTATAAACAGGCCAATGTAATTTAGTGTTTATTAAAATAAGACCAAAGCTTGACTTGACCTGTCTACTCCATAGTCTCGAGATCCTGTCTTTGGGTTTTTTTTTTGTCGGATATTTAAGTTTTGGGAATTAACATAATTTTAATAGCAGAATGAAATTACCTAGAAAAATATTTTGGAATAATAAATATCTACAAGCTTTATCTACAAGCTACAATATTTACAGGTATTTTTCAGAAAATTGCTAAAAAGTGCCATCTAGTGACATAAATTGTTAAACCATTAAGCAAAATCCGATACTGTTGATGGAACTTTTCATCCTATACTTAGTACTTACGTAAAATCATAGATGACGTTATAGGTAATAAACACAAAAATGTCTGTAAAAAGAATTTTTATTTTTAACTAAGTATGATTCCGTTGAACTTTTTTTTTTTTTTTTTTTTTTGTATGTATGTATAGTTGAGCTGTTTGAGCTGCGATTTAACTCTACTTCAGGTTTGAAAAATACCTGAAACCTGCAGTTCACGATTTTTATCTGAGTTACCCATGGCTACGCTCGACTCAAGACTAGAGATGTGACATCTCCACAGAGTTTAGATTATTTTTAATCTAATTAGTAACATTATTTCAATCGAATAATTATGAACATTAACATATTCGAAAGAACCTAGTAACACGAAAAATTTAAGCAGTATAATATTATATGAACAAACATATTTCTCTAATAGGTATAATCTGATGTAGACTTACATGGGCGGATGCAGAATTTTTTTCTGGGGGGGGCACAAGAAACAAAAACTGACAAAAATTTCACAATTTATTAATTTTTCATAGTTAGTAGGTACACAAAAATATCGCCTGGGGGGGGGCACGTGCCCCCGTGCCCTCCCCCCCTGGATCCACCTATGTAGACTTATGTAGTTAAGTTTAATAAAATTTGTTTATAGAACTGTTTCTCTATATAAATATTTTAACTCGCCACAAAAAAAAAATGCTATGATTAGCAGTTACATACCATCATTATTGGCTTTTATTTCAAAAGTTCTATCCACTAACTAGACAGATAAATAAATAAATAAATAAATAAAAATAACAGATGACGTTTAAATGTGGCGTAAATCAGAAAATGTTTGTCCTAAGCTAGAAACATATTAACGGAATAGGTATGCACAGTACAAAATCATCCAGCGCGCCAGATCGTTGTCGGACGTCCGAAAGCTCAAGGACACGTTCGCGACTTACGTCCGATAGTTTGCACAGCTCAGTGTACAATCATTACCCAGATCGCGGCTGTCAGCCGCGTCCGTAAGCCGCGTCCGATAGTATGTTTCTAGCTTTACGTCCGATAGTTTGTACAGCTCAGTGTACAATCATTGCCCAGATCGCGGCTGTCAGCCGCATCTGTAAGCCGCGTCCGATGTTTCTAGCTCTATTGTCGTGTCAAACTGTTTGAAGCTTATCGATAGATCGAGCGATCGAGCAACTCTATTTATTATTCGTTCAAAAATTTAAATATTTTTTTTTTGAGTAATTGCCACAGAAATGATAATTATGGACAGAGAAATGATAAATAAGGACTTACAGAAAAGTTCTCGAATGGAGGCCACTCACCGGAAATCGCAGCAGAGGACGACCCCTCACGAGATGGAAAGACGATCTTGTAAAGGTTGCTGGGAGCCGTTGGGTGCAGTCTGCACAAGATCGATCGCTGTGGAAAACTATGGGGGAGGCTTATATTCAGCAGTGGACGCTAGATGGTTGAGATGATGATGATGACCTGGACTTACTTAGTGGACTACCCAATTATTAAACCTACTGACCTAAACCACAGAATACAGAGAGCTTAAACTAAGACTTTTTACAGAATTATATTATGCTACAGTGCCACAACCTTATTTGGACCGTGGGGAACTGTTCTAACGAATTTTAGTAAAATTTATTTATCTGCCAACAACAAATGCGTAAAACGAATCATCGAGATAACAAATGGAGAACGAATTTTTACAAGTTTGACACTCAAAACTATTTTAGAACGAAAAATCCAGCAAAAACTAGTTCAAATCAGTTTTTTATTGCTTGATACATCGAAATAAAATTTCTAACAAAATGGTAGAATATTATTGAGTTTCGTAGAGTGGTAGAACTTTTCAAAAAAAAGTTATAAGATGAAACCAACTTGATCAAAGCTATAGAAAATCTATTCTCTTTAAAAAATCTTTCTTTTATGAAAATAAATATGAGAGAAAGAATCTGTCAAGGTTATTAGAAAAAAAACTGTACAATTCAGTAATTATTTTGAATGAAGTCTGGTAACACTGACCGCCGGCTGTCAAGTTTTTGTCTCTTTCATTTTCATTCCGTCAAAAAGAAGGAAAGCGAGCGGTGGTGAGTAATCTTTTTCATCGCATCGAAAAAAAGTAAAAAGTTCGCCTTTCATCATCTTTCTTCCTTCGAAAAAGTGCTTTCAATCTTTTCAAGTGTATCTGCAAGTGGTGCTTAACGGTGAGTTGCTAAAATTAGCTGAAAATATATAAAAAAGATGCCGGTGGAAGCAACGTTTCCCGAGGCCGTTATTTTTCAAGATTTTGCTAGGGTCAATGAGCTTTGTTTGCCGTAGGACGAGACTTTATTCTCGCCGGCAATGGGCGTGCAGTGCAAATCTCATGGCACTTATTTTGCGACTTGCGTTCGAAACGTGATAAATCGGTTTTTACCGGATCGATCCATGCGTTGGTTATAAAAAAAAAAATCACCGTTAGCCTTACCGCATGAATGGGCCAACCGCAGTATGATGGACTCACATATTTGTTCGATGTACAGTTACATTTATAGAATAGCTCTATAATTACGAGATTTGAAATGCCGTGGTATTTTATGCCCCGTAATGGTATTTGTACCACTATTGTAATGTAAAATCTTCTAAAAAAAGAACTTGGTATTATCTCTTTCTAATCCGTTTCTTTGTTTATTGTTAAAGGTTCTTTTTGGTATAATTTTGACGCTTCGCAGTCTTTATGTATGTTGCATGCACTTTTTCTTGCTCATTTCTTACTCATTGACTCATCAATATCATCAGAATTTTGCTTTGTTCAAGTGTGTCATGAGACATTTACTTACATTTTCACTTTTGTTTTTCTTAGGCTCAACAACTGTGCTCAAGCTGAGTTCTATATTATAAATTTACGATAACCTAACTAGAATTTTATGCTTGAATACGTTTTGAGTGGTTTTTAAATATTGCAGTTATCATTTTCTATGTGAAGATTTCCAACAAAGGTAACATTATAAATGCAACCGAGGTGCCTTTCTACCCAATTTCTTTACACAAACAATTTTGTAGAACAGTAGGCACTCAAATAAAAACGGCTTACTGTAACACTTCATGTAATGAGAGAGGAAGAATGTCATGTAAATAGGAGAGTACTTGGTATGAATGTTGATGGATTTACGAGTGGAGGTAGGTCCAGGAAAAGATGGATGGATTGTGTGAAGGATGACATGAGTAAGAAAGGAGTGAGTGTTGAGATGACAGTATTCATCTTGCATTACCTATATCATTCATATTAGGCTTCCAAACATTATTGAGATATGACAGTGAACTTCTCTGCAGCCACTAAATTAACAGTTTATTACGGTGACAAAGATAAGGCACAAGACAACGGAAGGAAATATTTATTCAAGGCCTTTTTACATCTAATTATCTACATCCTGACAATATCAGACAAATTCTACTGAACCATGAAGACCATAAATATGTCTTCATCATTGCTATTTCTAAAATAACAGGCCTACCAGAACAATTGAGTCATAAATTGTCATTGCAGTATGAAGTCAGTTATCATGAAGGTTATATTGGAGGCGGCTTTGTGTTATTCCGGTGCTTCAATAACATAATTGAAACTATACTTTTAAATACTCTCATACTACTGCTCATAATACTAAAAATACAGTTCGCCCGACGGATCTAGGCATTCGTGAAGTTAGCTGTTTGTTTGCACGGAACACAATTTTGTATGATAAAGCGCTCACTGTGCAGACAAACAGCTAACATTTGGTATCGCCATCTTAACCAGCCTATATTCTAGGTCAATATCTACAACTATTCCAAGTTTCATTCAAATTGGTTCAGTAGTTTAGGCGTGATTGAAACACAAACATACTCACAAACTTTTAGCTTCATGACATTAGTAGGGTTTAACATCAGGTAGTTCAACATAATTCAGGGCTAATAAGAGAACTGCTGCTAGGGCACGGTGGAGGAAGCATTGAGTGTCTTCAAAATTCCTGAAGCTGAGTTTTTGATAAAAGGCTCAACCTATTTAGATAAAACTTGTGAATAGATGCTATCTGTCAGTACAATGAACTTACAAAGACTGATAATGTATTATGCATAACTATTTAATTAAAAGGTTATTTATTTTATCGTAATTATTATTAAGCACTGTGTTATAATGGTGTGTTGATTTCCAGCAATTCAATTATTATACTCACAAGAAAGTTATTAATATATTAAAATGAAAAATGTGTTTATTTAAAGGGAAAATATTACATGCAACAGATACATCCAAAATAACTTTATGTACTTAAATTATCCTTGTCCTTATTTTATTTATTCCACCTACCTTGCTTGATAGAACCAGTACTATGAACGGTTAATTATAACAGAACCCGAGGAAAATTAGCAAAATCATCCTTTTGCATAGTAGACATTGTGAAAACTGTAAGGTGTAATCTTCGACCACTTCGCGCTAACATGTCTTGATAACCTGTGTGATTTAGTACCAGGAAACCAAGTCATAGTCAAAAAGCATTTATTCAGTAGGACCGCTGGGATCACTTTGAAACCACAACTGAACATGGACATACTGTGGTTTTGCATTCGATTCACATTACCTTCTTGCCGTCTACTTTATCACTGTTACGTCAATAACCTTTAATATAATATTTTTTGTAGAGTTTAGTTATTTTTGTATTATTCATTTACCTAAGTAGGTAGTTGCATTTTCATATTCCTGTTAGGAATCACAAGACATGGATCTCGACTAGCAATCGTTATACCATGACTGTTCCTCTTAAGTTGATAGAATTCAACAGGCCACTTCTAAACTCATCTACAATTTGATATTGCTTAGGAAATGTCAAATTACACCCAAATACACAGACACACACAACAAAATAAAAAACATGGTAGGAAAAACAAAATAGTATAGAAAACTTTTAACCACTAAATTATTCCATTAATATGTTTTGAACAAGGGTCAGAGAATTGTGTAAATGACCCTCACGAACTTGTAACCTCTATGGATGTCGTCTGGGATCACCTAACTCTATTACAGGGAGTTGGAGCTTGAGGACCAATTGCACCAATCCCTTACTGACGTTGGAATAGAATAAAGTTGTATTTTCTCCACAGTACAAAACATACACGAATTGCAATAAAAGTACATTCATACAAACAATTTAAGTGACTGAAAATAAAGCCCCTCTGTGTTTGCCTCAGCAGCTCAGAGTCTGTTGGAGCTCTCTGGTTACGTTATATTAGCTAGCCGTATTCTCTGATCAAATGTAATTAAAAATACCCAATAAATACCAGACTCACTGAACAAATATCTACAAATAGCCTGTATTAGCTTGCACATAGAACCAATTGCGAAGCTACATGCGAGCAAGCGCCCTTCACGCGAGTCATAATTGTAGGAATGCCACAGCATAAACGAACCAGTTACTAGTGACCGGATAGCATGTAAATACTAACCTAAGAGTAATCTAGCCAGTACTGTAATCACGTAATTGATATATAGAACTAGATGGAATTCGTTTGCAATCAAGGCTCTAAAGATTAGTACAAAACCTAGACTCATCGACTAAACAAGCGTTATCGGCCGGTTATCTTGTCGGTGATAGTGGGTGTTATCGGAAGGGCACTCGACTCAGCACCCCTAGCTAATAACAATGTAGTCACACCCTAGGTTTATTTCATTTGGTCTGAATTTATATTGCTCTTTGTCCCTAATACGATTGTCTATGACTAATCTTATGTTAACGTTCTTCCAATGGCGCCATATCTGTCTAGTGTTGTATACTTTTATTATTCTACTAGCTAATGCGCGCGGCTTCGCCCGCGTTGTACCAACATTTTGAATAGCCTTTATGCTATTCCAAGTTTCATCCAAATCGGTTCACTGGTTTAGGCGTGATTGTTACACAAACATACAAACATCCAAATATCCAAATATCCAAACATCTAAACATCCAAACATACTCACAAACTTTCAGATTTATTATATTATTAGGAATTAGGATATTAGGATTGGTACTCAGAGCAGAGTTAAAGTACCTACTTAAGTTATAAGTGAAGTAGGTACTTAATACTTCAAGTTGAAAGATTAATCTACCGGTGGATTTAATTTCTCCTGCAGTCATCATTATATTGCTTTTATGTGGATCAGTCGGGCGTTCGTAGTCTCAAAAATTGTAATAAAACTTAAACAGTTTAAAAACAGTTAATACAACCTCATTTTATCATATTAATGTTTGAAAAGGTCGTCACTTAGTACGTAAATAGGCTGCTAATGATGATTATACATCCTTGCATCCTCGTGATTTATAATTTAGAATAATTCACCATGTAGTACACTTTTCAATGTACGGGGCAACGAGCACAATCTTCAGAGAATAAAAATGAAAAACAATTGACTTCATAGTGACACTTCCTGCCAGTGTCACTGGTGGCGCACTTCCTGTCGCTAGGTGGCGCGCTGCCTGCAACGAACTCTCATTCACTTTTTGTGTGCGGGCATCGCAGCACCTATTTATTTAAATAAGTAATTCAAATAATAAGTTTTTAAATCTGATATTGTTCCACGTTGTTAAAAGCTATAATATAAGTGCGTAAGTGCTAATTACGTGTAAAAGCAAGTATTTTTAAAAAATCGTAAAAGTTTTACCGACATTGTGAAAGTTCGGATAGGAGTGACACTGGTAAGTGTTTAAATACTCTGTATTTCTTTTAATTGGATTAATCCACACATGCATGACAAATATTTTGTCTTCTATAACTAGAGATAACAAAACAATTTTATTAAATTGTTCGGTCAACTGTTTTTACAGCTACCCTCAGACTATTTTTATAGCGTGAACTGATCCTTGGCAATGTTCAAGATTAAATCGTACCTGATACCTAAATGATTAAACATGTAAATTCTACCCTCAATTTTATAATAATAACACAAAGATTTATTTCTATCGAATTACGCTTTTGTTGGTGAAGGTTAGCGATTTACTTTATTCTTAAAGGAATACCAGTCATAATAATGTGCCATTTTTTATCATAAACTACTGTTTATTGGCATACGTGCTATGGATCTATGCATGATGATGCAATCATAATCTTGTTCTAAGAAGATACTATAATGCTGTTGGTAGTAATATTTATTTTGAACCGCATCCGATTTACCTGTTTTCGTAATGAGTTACGTGTGAATTTTTTATCTTAACTACAGTTTACTGTAATGTAGTCTGAGGACCTTGGAACTATGACGTGATCATAGTCTGCTTCGATTAGGTACTTTACCTAGATGCCTACTAATAGTGCGATTTTATACGCAATAGTTTTGTAGAACTGTGACGCTATTACTGTCAATGTTTTTTCTCATAATGTGTATGTTGTATCATGATGCGATCACGATCCCTGAATCCTAGTACCTATAGGGTGACTTATTGAGCTCTGCCAACTGATCCTCCTTTTTATTTATTAGATCCTTATGATGTAAGTAATAGTGCTTATAATTACGGACATTTTTCATGAATTACTGTGAACTCATATGAGTACCTTACTAATTCGGGTATATACTGTTTAAGGAAATGAGTTACAAATGATAATGACCGTTTAGTTTTCATTAGCAAATTAATGCCTTAGAACTATAATGTGATTATAGTCGTGCACTTGGCGTATTATCAAGTAAAGTAAAATCTTATTTCATTTTATCAGTGCAATTTTAGTGGTAATACTTATCTTTTACCGTGAAGTAATAACGATTCTATTTTTATCATAATTTGATGTGCCTTGCTGAAATGTCTTCACGCACTGCTGGGTATTGGCCCCTCTTTCTTTACAACACTGCTGCTGGCTTTTATTGCCTACAAATTATTATACTTGTAGTACAGGGAGAGAAATCCTTTTTACCAATTTAAACCTTAATAAATACCTCATTATTATAATGATCATTCATCATTACCTACATAAATAGCTGTCTACATAATTGCCTTTAGAATTATGATGCGATCATAGTCGTGCATTGAGGAACTACCAATGAAGTTGACTACGTTTTACTGTTACGTGATTGCGGTTATCGTTTCGTTTTCAAATCGTGTCATGATTTATCACCACTATTGGCTTCTATTGTCTATATAGCGCCTTGGAACTATGATGCGATCATAGTCGTGCAATGAGGAACTACAATGCAGTTGACTACGTTTTACTGTCACGTGATTGCGGTTATCGTTTCGTTTTCAAATTATGTCATGATTTACCACCACTATTGGCTTCTATTGTCTATATAGCGCCTTGGAACTATGATGCGATCATAGTCGTGCAATGAGGAACTACAATGCAGTGGACTACGTTATAATGTCCCGACGTAATTGCGGTTATTGTTTCTTTTTTCAAATTGTGTCTTGATTGACCACCACTATTGGCTTCTATTGCCTATATAGCGCCTTGGAACTATGATGCGATCATAGTCGTGCATTGAGGAACTACAATGCAGTTGACTACGTTATTCTGTCACGATGTGATTGCGGTTATTGTTTTTTTTTCGAATTGTGTCATAATTGACCACCACTTTTGACTTCTATTGCCTATATAGCGCCGTGGAACTATGATGCAATCATAGTCGTGCATTGAGGAACTACGATGCAGTTGTAGTCGTTATACTGTGACGTGATTACGGTTATCGTTTCTTTCCAAAATTGTGTCATAATTGACCACCACTATTGGCTTCTATTGCCTATGTATCGCCTTGGAACTATGATGCAATCATAGTCGTGCATTGAGGAACTACGATGCTGTCGTAGTCGTTATACTGTGACATGATTACGGGTATCGTTGCTTTCCCATGTTGGGTCATGATTGACCACTGACATTGTCTTCTATTACTGATACCAACACTCGACTTCCGAAACAACTTTCAACTCGACAGACCTTTATACAGGCAGCCGGTTGTATCAAATACTGAATGAGGAGCTCACAACCTACCCATTCATATTTTTTCCTTGTATGGAAGGACTCAAAGAAAAACGGAAAGTTTTGGGCATATTAGTCCTAAAGATCTCTGAACGTTTGGGGGCGTATCTATGTAAAGGGTTAAATAATAACCATAACAATCAGAAAAGATCAGCATTCATCCTGAATTTTTTATACATAGTTGGTGTAAACACCTAAACTGAATCCCGACAAAGCGTCGGTTCTAGTTGAAGAAACTAGGTACCTGTACCTACCCAGAATTATCCAGACACAGGCGTGATAGCCCTTACATCTTCTTGAATCGTATAGGTGATATTTCCTCTTCAGAGGAAAATTCATTTTTAATTGATACTATTTTTGTGGTTGTGTTTACATTTAACTATGTGGTATTGGATGGAACAGTAATACCGTTCAGGTCATGGTAGGTTAGGTACTTACCTATGGAAAATGTATATTTCAATATATACATAGTCTTAAATTGTCAATAAAAGAAAATGTTGTTTAGATACTTACACCATTTCAAAAAAAAAAAAAAAAAGATGGTTTCAAGACCGCCAATGAGCTTGTGTCCATTGCACTGTCATGTGTTACATGAAAAAACTAAGAATAGCAATACTTTAATAATATTTTTTATATATCTTGGTTGATACTCCAAAGTAAATAAAATAAACGTGTGCTAAGTCAGTATCAAATTTTATTCTTTTGGTTTAAACAAAATTCAATTTAAATGTTACTAGGTCTTCCAAGAATTTCTTGACATCTAAGAAAAACATAATATCTAAGTTTTTACTAAAAGTTTAAAGGAATGCGTTTTGCTAATAGCCTTATCTTTATCTTTTATATTATGGACCTTGAAAGCAATACAATAGTTAGGAATTTGTAAATATTTTGGAGAAAATTATTACTGATGATGTGGTGTTGAGAACCCAATCCTGGACAGTAAATGATATTGACTTATAATAATTGTCAAAAATATTGACAATAATAACGAAGATTGAACATAATATAATAATAAGTAGCGGAAATATTTTCCGATGGTCCTTCATCGAGATAGACTACCTACCTATACAGAGATGTCACATCGATGGGTTTGAATTTTGAAAGGCAGACTTTATAATAATATACTGCATATTTATACCATATATCTGAAATATCCTGTTTGTAAGGTATAAGTTACCTACTGAAATGAACAAGACGTCAATAGAATCGTGACATTCCACTCACCCAGGATAGGTTAACCACTGGAGATTAACATGAATCTATTCGTATCGTTTGCCTTAAGTACATATTAAAAATAGTCAACTAAGGATTATGCAACTGGAATTTTATTATGGTGTAACCATCCTGGACGAACCAACTCGTTGTCCATTACTTCAGTTTCTTGAATGTCAATCCGAATTATCTAAATCCTTAACAAGATTGTATTTCATCCACGATGAAGGAGCTACCCCCTGTGAGGGCGATATCAGTATCGCATATGTATTGCAAGTCACCCCAAGGGGTGACATAATTATCACGAACAAGTTCAACAAGACAAGAACTAGAACCAGAAACGATAGATGTCATCTTAATTTCATCTCAGTCTTAGTAAAAATATTAGTAGATTCTATAAATCGATTTTAGGAAGTATACACAGTTTTATTTTAGCATTGCGCTTTTTTAAAACTAGTGCCTATTTTCTCTATCAGACCACGTAGCTATGATCTGATATCGTATTTGATACCTACTTCAATATTGAGGTTGTTTTCTAACGGGGTTAAATACCACACTGTATAAAATTATATGGTTAAAATTAATCATAATTATTATCTTTCAAGTCTTTTAGAAATCATATTGTCAACAAGACGACATTCATCAAAATATAAAAGTTGGTCATTTTAAATTTGGAATGGTAAGTTCTTAGGGACGTCATTAAAACATCTATCTCTGTGTTATTTTGGAATTTGCACTAGTCGATAGACCAAATACACCGTAAGTAAGAGTAAAGGGAACAGAGATACCTAACTCTACACACACACACCTATCTTTGCAGCTCAACACTCAACGGTTTGTCATTATTTACCTAAATATGTACCAGTTGGCCTAACAATAAATGTAGGTATAGTATCTAATGGTTAACATTTTGCGAAATCTTATAATCAGTCACTGTCATCCAAGGTGAAGAGACCGCCTTTGCAGAAGCGACACAGGCTCTTACCTACTATGATTGTTGGTTATCAATACTATTAATGTAACATTGCCTACTTTTAAAATAAGCATTAAATTATCATTTTTTTATAATTTAAACATAGCTTATTTCTTAGTTACATTTATAATTTTGCAATATACTCTAAACATCCTACATGGTGAATTATTCTAAATTATAAATCACGAGGATGCAAGGATGTATAATTGAAGGTTAAACAAACTTACCAAGTGAAGTTTGACCGTAATTATGCATCCTTGCATCCGAAGTGATTTATAATAATTACCCTACCCTACCCAATTGCTATTTATAGCAATTTTTTGCCCATTATGGCTAACATTGCAAAATTATTTCTCTGAAAAGAATGAGAGTTCGTTGCAGGCAGCGCGCCACCTAGCGACAGGAAGTGCGCCACCAGTGACACTGGCAGGAAGTGTCACTATGAAGTCAATTGTTTTTCATTTTTATTCTCTGAAGATTGTGCTCGTTGCCCCGTACATTGAAAAGTGTACTACATGGTGAATTATTCTAAATTATAAATCACTTCGGATGCAAGGATGCATAATTACGGTCAAACTTCACTTGGTAAGTTTGTTTAACCTTCAATTATATCCAAAACTTCGTTTATCATACCGAAACATCAAACATACACCCGGTCGATACTGTCTGGCGTTCGGCACGTAAGGCACATCAAACTTTTTAATGAAATAGGGGCTCGTAAATAAACCAGCTATCGTTAAAGTAAGAAAACTTATGCATAACTTACAGGGGTTAGGCAGGAGAAAGCTACCGTGACGAATGTCATTTATCTACTGACTATCGAGAATTGACACGCCTAAGCGCCTGCTAGGGAAACGACAAGACAAATATTGCCTCCTGAATTTTCATTGTGTTTGGGCAAACAATTTCCTATATTCCTGCTTCTGCTTTCAAGATTGTCCTTAGTAACGACTGGTAGAGAGATTCCCAAATTGCCCCTGCGGCAAGCACGTTAGGCCCCAGCGATAGATGTGTCAATAGCCGCTTTTACTTTGTGATTGATTGATTGAATCGACCTATCAACCCTTTATTCTTAGAAGTAGAGAGACCTCGTCATTGGCCATTGCCCTTTCAACTACCTACCTAAAATATTGTAGCTATGTGATTAGTTACATGAAATATGTTGAAATTGTTTCAATAGCAATTTGTCTCCCCTCAAATCGCAGTGCATAATTGTACCCTCTTTGGGTATTTCCTCGATCGAAGCTCGAATCGCGTGATGAGTAACCCCTTATTTGCGACTAGGATGTTCGTGTGCGATCATTTTACTTTGTTACGTGTACGCATGGTATTCAATTCTATTTGAATATTTGAAGCTTCATCACGTAAAGGCATTAACTCACTTTATATGGCACAACTCCCTTTTGTATACGATAAAACATGGCAAGGCTTACGAAAGAATTATGATCTTAGTTTTTGTTTAGCGTTGTCTTTTAAACCATTTTATTCAGAAGCCTTCAGACGAACGGGAGGGGAAAGTGTCACGTTTTTCCTGAAATCGCATGAAATCGTGACCAAAGTCATAGTGATAGACACTTGCAATGTTTGCCAAGTTGGCCGCGAGAACAGTCAAGTGTGTGTGAAACCAAACGTATTCTGTTTCACATTGTTTTGCATACCTACTATCTAAACTTCACAAACAGTACACTCAACGGATCTAGGCATTAGTGATGTTAGCTGTTTCGATGCGCTATAGACGCTTTCTCATACGAAATTATCCATTGGCCGTGCGGTAGATACCATTATCGAATTCACCGCAGATGGGCTATTTTCTGCACCACCACACCAATGTTATCTAAATTTTCTGCATGTTCCAAACGTGACTTCCCGTTCCTAAGATGCAAGAAACTGGTATTCGCAAGCTAAAAGATGTATTTGCCACAAACACTGTAGATGATTCCCATAAGCACTGTAGATGAATCTGTAATCTTGTTTTCCTACCACACAAAACTGTAACTAGTTTTAACATATCCAGTTTCGATGTTGAAATAGCTTAGTCATCAGGTTCTTGCATATCAACTGATTCATAATCTGGATTCGCCACCGGCCGACTGCAGTCTAGACTTGCCCAATTAGTCGGCGACTTTCAGCAATATTGTTTTTATAAATTACTTTTCGGTCTAATAATGATTTATTGCAACCATTTGTTATCTAGCAAAGTTTTGGCTCTACCTCACTCATGGCTTTAGTCATTAAAATGTCGGACTTTTCGGCCTAATAATAAGTTATTTTTGATATATATACCTAAGTCGTTATTAAATATAACATAGGAATTTCCGTTTCCACAAAATGTGTCACAAATATCAACGAAATACGTAATATTTAGGATCTTCCTTCCCAGAGGAATTAAATATTAATGCGTCTCAAGTATTCCGACAATTTGGCTCAGAAACGCAATAAGAATTTTTATTGAAGAACATTTTTTGTAGAATTCCTCAGGAACATTCTAAAGATTCTCAAAATTACAGTACTTATCAAAAAAATCTAGAGGAAACCGAAACTTTTCGACTAAAGCGAAAAGAAGACATCTATTACCTCGTTGACTTGTTGTAAGGTGTGACTGTCCTAGGTACTTGGGTTTCCGCAATCCATCTACGTTTGCATTTATATTGATTCAAACAAGGAAGGGCACATATCGAATGGCAGACAGTAATCCCTAAATGGTCACGGAGCGCGATTCTCGACCTTGTTGCATCAAAATAACGTACTTGCAGCGATATTAGTGTAATAACCTACAAGGGGGAAATTGATGGACAAAATGTTGTAAAAGCTATTAAAGTAAGTAAGTTCGTATGAGTCAGTGGCCAACTCTGGTGTCGGAGTTTTTAGGCCGCCTTAAGGCCTCCGTCATGGCTTAACGACTTAAATAGCCGGGACCGACAATTTAACGTGCCCTCCGAAGCACGGAAGCGCTCAGATGAAAATGCCACTGGCGGTCACCCATCCACTTACTGACCGTTTCGAACGTTGCCTAACTTCGACGATCTATCAAGAACGACTAAGCAAGCACGACCACGAGCGCTTCTAAAAGTAAAAGCTATTTATTCAGTTGATAAAGCCAAATCTGTTGGCCTAGTCCGGTAACTCTTAAACGGCCTCATAGGCCATTGGTATTAGGCCGTCCGAAAAAAAGTATCTGTTGGCTGTTGGCAAATAGCTGTTGGCAATAAATGATAGTAATAGTTTTGCGTAGTCTCGCCTTACTACGTTAAAGAAATTGTTTATTTTTGCAATCGGTAATTTGTAGAGTGCAATATACACAAAATGATAAGGATTGTCACGATTATAATTAGCGTTCAGAATTCCGGTTATCCTTATCTGGTAACAGCGATAAAATTCCACGTTTTCAATACAATAATCTCTTCATCCGTTGTATGCAGTGGGATTAAAAACATACTCACGGTTCTCATAACTCAATGAAATAACAAAGTTTTTTAAATGTCGCACTTTTTGAAATGTCTTATTAGATAGAAGTCTACCACTGACCGGAATACGTTCAGCTAAAAACTATTCCAGCCCAAAAATATTTGACGATCTCGCATTAGTCACATGTAATCAGAAATGCATGACTGGTTTGTTAGATGAGACAGACTGAAAATCAAATTACGCGCTGAAGTGCCGATGACGCATTGGAAAACGCAATTAACTTGTCCGACCATAAAAAGGTTTTGTGTTTCAGGATTATCTTTATCGTCTTTACTACCATAAGTTTAAAGTCACATTAAGTTGAGGGGAGTTGAATTTGCTTATCGAATTTCACGTCTGTTCCTCTCAATTTTGAATTCGAATTTGGTCGAAAATACGGGTTTCTTTGGAATATTCTGGGTATTCTCAGACCAAAGCATCGACCAAGTCTTTCCCTGTCGTTGGTAGATAGAGCCTAGAGCTAACAGAAGTCAGAACAGTTGTACTGTCAACTCAACAATATGTCAACTCAACAATGGCGCTGTATATCATCTAGGCAAGATAACGTCTATGATAACGGAACTTCATCCTTCTTTACCGACATACCTTGCTAGACTCCTTGTTTTATTCAGTTCCAACAGTTATATAAAGGTTGATACGCGGGACAATATCACGTGCAATTGAATTGACCAATCAGAATGCAAGCAGAAATTTCGTGATTTTGATTTCTCCGCTTTAGCTTTTTGATTGGTCGATCACTTTCATGGACCAATCTAATAGTCAAAGTCAAAGTCAAAAAGCATTTATTCAGTAGGACCGCTGGGATCACTTTGAAATAGCTAAACGCTTGTTTGAACGTACTGTATTGTATTTGACGCAGACAGTAGGCGTGTCCACTGCAGATCCTCAGAAGAGCCTACGTAACTTTTTGGTCGTTAGGTAAGCTGGGTTCGTTCACCCGGCGATCAATAGAGATTTGGCACGGCACTACCTACTTCGTGACCTGGATACAGACAATAATTTTGCAATTTATCTAAAACCTTGCAGTTTTTAGAAACTACTTTTGGTGCTGCAGTGAAGTAAAAGTGATTTAAAAACGATTACTGAACTAACTAGCTTATTCCTTGCCAAAAAACCAACGAAGCAATGGACGAATGCTCAAACACTTATTTTGTCTGAATGTTTTGGTCACACCTTGTCTTTCGTTGTCTATTACCTTGACATAGTCTATGGTTCCTTCTATAAGACGTTACCTCAATACTCTACTCGTACTAGGTATTACAACAAATTCTAGAAATTGCAATCGAGAAAAGGGTGGTGATGCCTTATTTTGGTCTTTTGGCTTGTCATGGTGATCTTCAAGTCCTGAAAAATAGGAGTAGGTAACCTGTTGATGCAATATAGCCTACGTGCCATTTGTACAACATGATTAGGCTCTTGTATACATATTTGTTTAATTATGGCTAGGTTATTGTTCTCGCACATTGTTCTTTTGGCAGCCATTTTGTACAGGATGCGCCATTACAATGATAATGGTCTTTCTACGCTGATTGATATTATGAATCACGGTATTTTAAACCTTGACATGACTAAGAGACATTTTATTTGCAACAACAATGATTCAAAAGAAGACAGTAGGTAGGTACATGGTGATATATAAGTGTAATCCTTGCCAGTGGAAGGTATTGCGTAAAGGTATCCAAAGATACCAAGTACGCGACGACTGTTCAGTGTCAGGAAATGTAACCATGCAAATGTAGTGTGCAAAACAACACAACCAGATACTTAGACTGAGAGTCGAAAATCTCTGTCTGGTCGTCCATGAGATATAATTACTTATAGCAAATGCGCAGTATTGTCCCTATATCTATATTTAGATGATTTGCAGTCTTACATACAGCCTATACTTTACTGAATACTTAAAGATGCCTACTAAGTCTAGCCGGCTTTATCCACTGTAAAGACTTTGTCAAGCAGAGCTAAGTCTAATTAAGAAGCTAGAATAAAAGCAAATAGCCTGTTTCGAAAATACTTTCACTTGCATTGTCTTCTTTTAATTTAGCGAGATAATCGTGACGATCCCGTTGGAGTTTAAGATTGGCAAGATCCAATTATGATGTCTTTAAAATGGAGTCATTATGTTGTCTGTGGGGTCAATCAACTATTTTACCCACTCAATTCTGTCATCGAGCATTTTTATTAGATCGTTCTTTGCGGACTGGCAACTTGAAGACACAACCAATGGATACCACCGCGCCATGCGAGCGAAAGCAAAGACAAAAGAAGCTAATTATGGTAAAAGGTGCCATTTAAGTGTTTCCAGTCGATATTTAAGAGAGTAACTCAGCATACTAATTTTGATAGGACATACTGGAATTTGTATGCTGAGTTACCCTCATAAATTGCAACTGGAAACACTTAGATGGCACTTTTTACCGTAATTAGCTCCTTTTATGTTTGCTTTCGCTCGCATGACGCGGTGGTGGTGCCCTCCGGTTGTATCGTCCGTTGCCGGTCCACCAAGAACGTTCTATATAATAAAAATGCTCGGGGACAGAATATGGTGGGTAAAATAGTTGATTGACCCTGTGACAAGGTTAACTATAAAATCGCTTGAACCTCGACATGCCTGTAATGTGTAGGAAGATTTAGACATCAATTTAGTTCTGTTCGAGGTCATTGTAACAGGCCTTTTTAGGTGATTAATGTGGCGTGTGCAAAGAGCGTGTCTAGTCTACCTACACTTAACAGTACTGTCGCGCCTAGGTCATTGTTTTGGTTTCAAGTCTAGACAATTCCATTACAAACTGTCATACATAACATGCAAGCGATAGATTATCCGAATGAATGTTCACCCCTGTTGGATACCGCTACTGTCGAACCATCCTTCCAACGAACACTTGAAATAACTGTAACGAAATTATAATTAGACATTTCTATATTCGGAGATTCTGTATCTCTGCGAGGAGGTATTTGTAACAAAACTTAACAGGATTTTTGACAGGTAACAAATAGGGACTCTACTGGCTATGAAGAGTACTTGGTATGAATGTGGATGGATATACGAGTAGAGGTTATAGGCCGAAGAAGAGATGGATGGATTGTTTGAAAGATGATATGAGTAAGAAAAGAGTGAGTGCTGAGATGACGGCTGATAGAGGGAAATGGAAGAGAAATACATGTTGTGCCGACCCCACATAGAGTAGGATAAGGGCAAGAAGATGATGATGACTGGCTAATCAGTAATCAATCAATTATCAACATAGGTAACTTCGAACTCTTGTTCTCTGATTGAGGTAGTCATATTGCACGTCCAATTCAAGACCTGGCATGGCCACATGTCCAGTATGTGTAGGACATTTTATGATTTTGGATAACTGTGAAACTTACGTCTTGTTTCAACTGTATAAATCGGATGTTGTCTTCATTGGCCACCATCTAAAGATATAAAAGTATTACAAGTGTATAATGTATTGATAAAGGATGTCGCTCGCCATCTGGTGGACCATCTGCCTTGCGCCATTCGTTTTTTATGTGAAAGTGGCGGTACCGTTGCGGATCACGTGGGTGTTGACATTGTAAGGGTTTATATGGCAAAATTGCAAAATTAAATGTTGAAAACTGATAGAGGACGAATTTAGGTGGAATTCAGGATCTACAGTTTTTGGTTGTGCATTAGAAAAACTTGACTGCAATAACTTAAAACCTTTCACATAATAAACGGTCGAGAAACTAACGAAATGAAATTCTGATGATTTTTGACCATCTTGACTTGTAGTTAGACTCAATTTCATTTCACTTCTTCGTACTAATCATTTACCTCTAGTTAAAAATCTTAGGTACTTCATAGTTCTCTAGTCTAGTAAAATGCATTAGAATACTCGTTTACCCTAATTAGACTCTCAGATTCGGAAACGAAGCAAAGATTCCTAACATGTATTGTTTTTTGTGCCTAGAACTATAAGCATCATTTAACAGCTCTATTTTGCGAAAAAGTTTCCGTAATCCCGAGAATTAGATTAGAAAACATTTAATACATACCTACTCGTAACTCTCATTATGAATCTGTCGCGTTATTTACATCCCTCGTGGAATGATGACTAATTTACAACAGCCGTCAAGATGTAAGTAATACGATAAATTCTCATGTGCATGTTTTTATAAACATCGCGATAAGTTTCGCGAAACAATCTCATGAAAATCATGTTACAAGCATTTACTGTATTATTAGACTGGTATGGTTATCAACGGAGCGCTTTCTTGCTTCGGAGGGCACTCCGTCGCCAGTTAGCTGGGACCGACAATTTAACGTGCCCTCCGAAGCACAAAAGCGCTTAGTTGATAATGCCAGTTGTTTTTAGGCCACCTAAAGCGTTTAGGAGGTCTAAAAACTCCGTCACCAGGGTCGGCTACCCATACGAACTTTATCATGCAACTAAAGTATTTTCCACAGCACAAACCGGAATTTAAATGAGTATGACGTCCACTGAGTTCACGATCGGTCTTCAAGGAGATGGCGCGAGGAACTCCTCGCGGGTGCTTCGCCCTCCGGGCGGCGGGCACACGGATATCTTCGGGGGGGAGCCCGAACCTACCCGCGGTCGCCGTCAGGGGTATGCGCAGCCACCGTCTTCTATTGGTAAGTCCAAAGAGGTATCGAGCTCCCCTCACCAGGTCGGCCCAACTTGCCCACTTACCTGGTTGGCCTTAAGTAAATGTTGAATTTTTTATGCCGATCTTGCAGAAATAATTATAATTAATATACATTTCTGTCTCTACATTCTACACAACAATACATTCAAAACAGTCAACGGCGATATGCTTACGATCTATAGGCCTCTAACTACCCTCATCTGTAATATTCTGATCATTCTCTACAATTTTATCTGGCCTCGCTTCCAGGTCAGGGTGACGAGCCTAAGCCGAAGCCTAACGGAGTGCAGCCAGCTCAGAACGGCAATCTGACTCCAGAGCAGCCGTCTGCACCCGACTCCACGCCGGAGCCGCAGCCGCAAGCCACACCAGACCTGCCTGAGCCCAAGGTATTGTCTAATAATAACATTGAAATTCTCAAATAGTTCTGACACAGATTATAGTGGGTATCAAAAACGAGTACCCACTTATACTCGTAAAGTAACCTCTTTAGGAACATTGTCAGCGACATCAATTCATCAACATTAAGAGACGTAAATTTTCATTTTCATTCCATGTGAGAAATGTGTTTTTTTTTTTTAGTAATTTGTAAATATAAGTACCACAACGTGATAAATATTTGTAGAACAATCATTTGTCCGTTATCGTGTGAGTTTAAAGTGAATTGAATGATTTTTGACGTTACTACTCTGACTACCCCCCATCATCAAAGGATCTGGAATACATAAAAGATCAGAGAGAATGTTTACCGTGCCTTGAGGATACAGTCGTGACCCTGTTTTTACCCTGTATTCCAGCTGGCGAGTCCGATGAAGGAGGCATCCACCCCGGCCGCCCCGGCGCCGGCCCCGGCCGCGGCCCCGGAGCCGCCCAAGCGCGTGCGCGTGCCGCCGGGCGGGTTCTCCTCGGGCCTGTGGTAGGCGCCGCCGCCGCCCGACGGGACCAGTTAGCTTTATTTGCCGGGCATTGGCGCGAACCTCTTCTATTTATGACATTTAAAATCACATTCTAATTATAGGGATAAGTTTCATTGTTTCATTTTGTGATAACTTCTGCTGAGCATTTGGAAATGTAACTCTAACTTAGGACTATTTTTCTTTTTAATTTATGACTTATCATCAAATCACGCCTCTTCAGATAGCATCTTTCGTCTCATACACTCTCATTACATTCATACAAAATAAGTTGCTGGCTATTAACCAGACTTCGTACTGGAATGCCAAAAGTTTATTTAAATTTAATACTAAAATGCAAATTCCAAACCGTTCATAAGTACTCATTTCAAGGTTAACTTGTTTTCAACTAACAGCATTTTATCAAGTTAAAAAGTTCACATCATAAGTTAGAAAATAAAATCATCACATTTCATCACAAAAATAATATAAAAACGAAAAAAATTGTAAAATCATGATCATCATCACTAAAAAAATATCGCTATTATTTTCCAAAATTCAAGGAAGCTTGAACGACGCATGTAATGGCAACATTTTAATTAATCAACCGCGCCAATGTCCCAGCTTTTGTGGAATTTGTGCCTTTGTTGTGAAGCTAGAAGCTAGTTCGTTTAGTCATTGTTTTTAAGACGGGCGCTTATTTACTTACCGATCGGTAATGTGCTCAGCCAAACACTTACTACATTAGCCAAGATTCGATGATCTATTTGGTTCAATAAGTTCTAATCTATCTTCGCTCTCTGTTGATCATTATCTAATAGAAAGAGACGCATCCTGTTTGGTTGTCCACGATACTCGTTTAAGTGAAAAGCTCTCGTCTCTGGTCCTAGTTGTGGCGCTTAAGCAACGATGGTTCTTAAAGTTCTTATCCTCGCAGGGATTTTGTTTATTGTATCCTTTAGCTCTAGTTTTTTTTTATATCAAGTTTAAGTCTAGCGATCGAACGCTTGAAGCGAAAGTTTTAAGTACCTACAGCTCCAATATAAGTTATTTATAATTAGGCGTTTTGTGTTCTACCCGTAGACAGCGTTTTGCATCTAGACGCCATTGTAAACTTAGCCGTATCTCCTGCGACCGAAAATAACAAAACACGTTTTCCGTCCGCCTTGGATAACATTTTACATACAAAAAAGTTAGGCCACGCCCATATTTTGTTCGATGTTTGATGTTAGGTGTTAGAAAACACAAAAACAGTGTCGCAGGAGACCCGGCTTTAGGTCATTTACATCTATACCTAAGCTAGGGACTCAGGTATTAGACACACGTGTTCAATACGGGATTTTTGTCATTCATGCCACACATTTAATGCAGGAGTCCTCTTAAAGATAAGGATTGGATCCCAACTGCAATCTAATCGCTTCTGCGCGTACGGAAAACGCTCTTAGAGTGAACTTCAAGTCCTATGGGAAAACGCAACGATGTGAAGTTCGTTCATATCGAGATTTTGAATAGCTTTATAAGCGTTTTTAATTAGAAATTGGTCATAACCACGATTTCTTCTCGTCTGTGGTCATAACATTTGCACACGCGAGCTGTGACTCAAGATCCAATCTTAATTTGCAGCTTATAATACAGTTTTCAATCGTGATTATTAACATCGATTATAATGCGTTCGATCGCCGGATTATAGCTATAAGCTACGTTCGAGCCGAAGCGACAAAACTATTGCATTAGTGACTACTTTCTTCGTTTTGTCACGTCGGTTTCGCGTGAGCTGATTTCTTTCGTCAGTTGACGCAGCCAAACTCTAGACTTGGTCACAATTTGTATTCTTCTTCACCTTTTGAAATTATTTTTAAATGGATAAATTTGAAATTTTATTATTATTATTAGAAAGTATAATAGCTGAATACTAACGCAACACGAATTTGTTCAAATAGGCTCTTCTGTCGATAGAAATTGTATGCAACTTTTGACAAATCGCAAGATCTCATTTGATATGAATATAAAATGAATTTCGATTCTGAAATCATAATAAAATACCAATTTAATCCGTTTAAAATTCCTTGTTCTCTGAGACTGTGTATTGTGAATTTAAGGGTGTGTTTCACCAAGCGTTGGTAAGCAATTAACTACAACTACAGGTACAGGTACAGTACACTGTAGTACAGGTACAGTACACCGTAGTACAGGTACAGTACACTGTAGTACAGGTACAGTACACTGTAGTACAGGTACAGTACACTGTAGTACAGGTACAGTACACTGTAGTACAGGTGCATTACACTGTAGTGTTTATTAAACACTATGGTTTCAGAGGCTTGATATTACCAGGTAATTTGGAGGTTACCAGCCCTTGGTGTGATAGACCCCGATTAATTTTATCAAGGACTGACATTGTATTCTTCACATTATTATTAATGTTGTACTTAATCGCATTTGATGTTTTGCAATTATTGTATTTTATTGAGAACTGTGTATGCCATCGCCGGCAATCGCGATTATGTATATTGATAATTATAATTGTATTTTTATACGAATTACAATTCAGAAAATGTAATGTTTGTTTTATTTATTATCCCATAGGCAATATTTGTACATTGGTAGGTAGGTAAATCTAGATAAGTATATATCGAAAAATGCCAGAGGCCTCAGCTTTTTAAAAATAAAAGAGGCAGAAACGTTGACCTCGTTTCTGCATTAAAACATTACTCTTAACTATTCTCTTTATTTAAGCTTTAAGCAACACACTTTTTAACGAATTATTTTATTGTAAAATCAAACAAAATAGTTCTAAAAGAAAGTTCAAACAACAAACTCAACAAAACTCAAATTGCTTTATTAAAGTTTTAGCTCACATGTTAACAGTTTGACCGCTCAACCAAAAGTGTTCATATTTTATCACATTTCATTTCAAATGGACGCCATCTTCCCCACCTGCCAAGCTTCCGCTTGAGACTTTTTAAAGATGGCGTTATAAAATTAAAACATTATGAAAACTTACATAGAAAAATCTAAATCTACTTCCAAAAATCCTAAATTAATTATTCATGAATTTTAAGAATGATAGAAACCTTAAATTAATTTATTTGTCCAAGGAAGTTATTCACATTTATTGCAAATGGACGCCATCTTCCCATAATTTAGAGATGGCGTCAGAAAATTAAAACATTATGAAAACTTACATAGAAAAATCTAAATCTACTTCCAAAAATCCTAAATTAATTATTCATGAATTTTAAGAATGATAGAAACCTTAAATTAATTTATTTGTCCAAGGAAGTTATTCATATTTATTGCAAATGGACGCCATCTTCCCATAATTTAGAGATGGCGTCAGAAAATTGAAACATTATGAAAACTTGCGTAGAAAAATCTAAACCTGCTTCCAAAAATCCTAAATTAATTATTCATGAATTTTAAGAGCGATAGATCCCTTAATTAATTTATTTTTCATAGGAAGTTCAAGCCTTACGAGGCTTGAAATAATAATCAAAACATTACACAAATCAATTCAAATAAATTCTAAAAATCATTATTAAATTATGAAGGAATTTTGGAAGTATCTACTTATAACTTTACTAGAAATTAATTAAATACAAAAGAACACTGTTTCACAATATTTTGGTCGTGAAATTATTGTTGAAATAAATAATAATAATCCTAAAAACATTTTCTGATTTACTTATGAATTATCAAAGCATTTAGCGTATTAACAAAATCAAATGGACAAATTACTTACTTTTTAGATAACATCCTTTTGTTGGTAGTCAAATCAATGCACAATTTGACGAAACCGATTGAAAAATAACTTGTGATGAATTAACTTTACATCTAAATAACCATAAACGATTTTAGGGTCTATAAATAATCATCTTAATTAATGTTTGACAAGCCACATAATTAGCGCGGCGACACGGCCAGTCTGATATGCAGTGCGTGCTCTGCAATGCTCCAGTATTTTTCTGTAAATAAAAATTTTCTTTGAGGCTGGGTACTTCCACAGTACAACCTAGTCAGTATTTTCAATATTTAATTATATGGCGATAAATGCATTGTTAAGATTAGTGCTCTGCTCACTCAACGTAACTGCAGATTGAAAATGCGAACAATTATAAACTCGATGAACTGCTCATTCCACATGACTACAGATTCTGTTAATATAGGATTATGGAGTAGGCAGGGGGACTGAAGTCAGGGCTCTAAAGGAAATGGGAAAGGTCGATGCTGTGCTCTGGGCGGTCTTGAACGCCGTGGTACACAGGGGACTATTTTTCTTTCAGGATATGAGATAGTTTGGTTATAACGCTCCACGCGTTAGTAACATCTTTTAGTTCAACAGTTTCTCTTAATATAGGATTAAGGAGTAGGCAGGGGGACTGAAGTCAGGGCTCTATCGCTCCACGCATTAGTAGCATCTTTTAGTTGATGTAAGGTTAGGCTTATAAGGCTCCACGACTTAATTAGCATCTTTTGACGTTAACATTTTAGATTAGGTATTGATGTAGTATGAAAGGTTCTCACCGGGTATGACATAACTGCATCACTCTTCAGCCTGCGTTGTGGTTTGCAAGACAGCCACAGAAGATGGCACCGGTGCCGATGCCGTCACGGCATCAGAGGGTCTAGGTTGTTCATCGGGGGCGACCCGGCCGCCTGGACGCTCCACTAAAAAGCTTTTAGCACAAAATATTAGCTTATATTCATTCACCCATGATATTTTGATAGATATTTTGTGTTCGAGTAAGTTTCCTTCAAGGCAATAATTCGGAACATAGTCTCCGTTATGTACGACATCAATGATTAGTTGCAGCTGGGCATCGCGTTGCTGCTCTATGGGTTGTTGGTGCGTGCTGCATCCGCTCGCCCTTCCTGTAGGTACTTTATCTCAAACTAAAGTTTTGAAGATACCTACGACCAACACCTGAAGTGCTTGATGGTTCGAACTAGAGTCCATTGCCACCGAGTAAAGTTGTACAGGGGCGCCATAATGCGTGAAAGTCAAAGATATACGGAAATATCCCGCCAAGCCATTATATTATCGAATTTGTTTGACACATGCTAGCACAGGGGCCTTAACCAAGACTAATCTTATTAGGACTGGGACGAACTTGACCACCCTCAATTAGATTCCCTAGGAAGGAGCTGAAGAGCGTTTGAAGAATAAAACATTTATCAATATTTATTGAGAAACATGATTCGCGCAATGTAATTAAAATCCTCTCTATTATGCCAAACCGACAGAGAAATCACGGCATTTGCTTATGACTTCCATAAAGTTCCATACTAATATTACTTGTAAATTTGAATGTAAATGGTTGCCTGGAAAAGATCGCTTTCAACGATAAGGTTACCAGCGACAAGGTACCTATAAGTTAAGTATTTTCGTTATATGGTTTGCAATAAAGAATTATCTAATCTAAAAGTAACTGTGTGTCTGTATGTTTGATAACCTTTAATGCTCAAACCTCTGACTGGACAGATTAAGCTGACATTTAGGCATGGTTAAAGGTTATTCCAGGAAAGGACATAGGCTACTTTTTTTTTTCTTTTTCGAGAAGGTAAAAAAACAATAACGAAAAGATCCCACCCGAGGAACCGTGGGTCACATCGCAGGAGCGCAGTTGGTCATCTATCTACATCTGTATATAAATTACAGTTGATTAATTTGATTCGCAATCAACGGTAGAGGGGAATGGTAGCGAATAGTGTTAGGATGCTCAACGAGATGACTGGGAATGGCCCTATGCCCCTCAAGTAAGCGACTGTCTGACATCTACGCAGACTCACGCTAAGATAACATTCAGCTTCACTATCAAAAACGGCGTTTACTACTTAATCACTTATTCGCATACACCTACCCTGTTATGTAAACACGAACTTGGGTGGAATTAGAGCTAATCCAAAGCATAAGGCAGTAGTAGGTCAAATCTGAATAAATAAAGACCAAGGAGGAAATAAGCTAATCTGACTCTGCTATCGGAGCAAGAGTTACGCCTTGGTGCAACCTAGTTTAGAGATGGAGTAAGCATACTCTATCATGAATTTTGTCATTTTACTTCATAATATTCATGTCATAACCAAACAAAAGGTTGTGCAAATAGGATGGATACCAATAATTACGATAAATGGGGCGAGTGAAATTTTACAATATTCGTAAAATTTCATTTTATGATCTCGAAGAAACTGAATATAATAATCCAAGTTAGTACCTATAGATTTTGTTGTGAAAAATCATTTAGAATTAGCAAGAAACAAAAAAAAAAACAGTTAAAAATGACTAAACTTAATTTTTATGGGTTGCCATAACGCACGCGCTAATCCCAATGCAAGAAATGTATTACTGATTCGAGATAACTACCGATTTATTATTATTAATAACCTTGAATTCATCATGTAACTCATCCCATGTTGTCGTAGTGACAAGCCAATTATCAGCCCAAATTTTAGCACGACCTTTCAATAAGCTAGTCACCTTCATGCGAATGTCGTATTCACTGAGTTGGTGCTTTTAGCCGTAGAGATGTGATTGCACCACTCACGAACTCCTACGTTACCGTCTGGGTCGTAAGACGGTAGAAAAATATTTGTTATCTTGACTTTATTGCAAGGCTGCTGCTGGATCAGTAATCATCTATACTAATATTATAAAGAGCTAGAGTTGTTTGTTTGTTTGTTTGAAATGAATAGGCTCCGAAACTACTGGACCGATTTGAAAAAAAAATTAAAAAATTAATAAAAATAAATAAATTAATTAATTTACCAATAGAATGCTACATTATCCCCGATGATCATAGGCTATATTTTATCCCGGGGAAGTGAATATTTCCCGAAGGATCGCGGGTAGCACCGCGGCGGACAGCTAGTTCACTCATATGCATCATGTTCAGGAAAAATTCAGGTGGTACATTACCAAATTGATGTGGTGCCATAACCAGATTAGGGGGCGCACTATTAGGATAAGTGCTTGGCTTCGTTCCACCTGGTCCATGCGAGCTCGTAGGTGGTAGGCTGTTGGTGATCAGCAATGTGGTAGCTCCCGACGTGCTGACTCTCGGCATGCTTGAATCAGGTGTATTCGGCTCAGGCTCGCTCATGATTAGACGTTGTCAGGTAGGTTCTGAAAAATAATAATGACCGGGACAGAAAGAGGGTAACTTGAGCAACAATCCACGCTTCTGATATCGAAAAATGCCAGAGGCCTCAGCTTTTTAAAAATAAAAGAGGCAGAAACGTTGACCTCGTTTCTGCATTAAAACATTACTCTTAACTATTCTCTTTATTTAAGCTTTAAGCAACACACTTTTTAACGAATTATTTTATTGTAAAATCACAAAATAGTTCTAAAAGAAAGTTCAAACAACAAACTCAACAAAACTCAAATTGCTTTATTAAAGTTTTAGCTCACATGTTAACAGTTTGACCGCTCAACCAAAAGTGTTCATATTTTATCACATTTCATTTCAAATGGACGCCATCTTCCCCACCTGCCAAGCTTCCGCTTGAGACTTTTTAAAGATGGCGTTATAAAATTAAAACATTATGAAAACTTACATAGAAAAATCTAAATCTACTTCCAAAAATCCTAAATTAATTATTCATGAATTTTAAGAATGATAGAAACCTTAAATTAATTTATTTGTCCAAGGAAGTTATTCACATTTATTGCAAATGGACGCCATCTTCCCATAATTTAGAGATGGCGTCAGAAAATTAAAACATTATGAAAACTTACATAGAAAAATCTAAATCTACTTCCAAAAATCCTAAATTAATTATTCATGAATTTTAAGAATGATAGAAACCTTAAATTAATTTATTTGTCCAAGGAAGTTATTCATATTTATTGCAAATGGACGCCATCTTCCCATAATTTAGAGATGGCGTCAGAAAATTGAAACATTATGAAAACTTGCGTAGAAAAATCTAAACCTGCTTCCAAAAATCCTAAATTAATTATTCATGAATTTTAAGAGCGATAGATCCCTTAATTAATTTATTTTTCATAGGAAGTTCAAGCCTTACGAGGCTTGAAATAATAATCAAAACATTACACAAATCAATTCAAATAAATTCTAAAAATCATTATTAAATTATGAAGGAATTTTGGAAGTATCTACTTATAACTTTACTAGAAATTAATTAAATACAAAAGAACACTGTTTCACAATATTTTGGTCGTGAAATTATTGTTGAAATAAATAATAATAATCCTAAAAACATTTTCTGATTTACTTATGAATTATCAAAGCATTTAGCGTATTAACAAAATCAAATGGACAAATTACTTACTTTTTAGATAACATCCTTTTGTTGGTAGTCAAATATTGATTTGACTACCAACAAAAGGTTTCGTCAAATTGTGCATTGGCACAATTTGACGAAACCGATTGAAAAATAACTTGTGATGAATTAACTTTACATCTAAATAACCATAAACGATTTTAGGGTCTATAAATAATCATCTTAATTAATGTTTGACAAGCCACATAATTAGCGCGGCGACATATATAATATTGAAAATGTTATCAAACAAGAATTTCTAAGTAGTCAAAGAGTAACAGAAACAATGTAAGACTACAGAACACATCGTAGTGTGTAAAATTGTATTTAAGTATTTATTTATTTAAACTAATTAGCACGGTTCTATGAGACCAATTACACTAATAAGAGTTATTTATATCGTAAGCGCTGGATACAAATCGAAACAAAAAAAAATAGAAGTACAATCAAATACACAATAAGCGCCGTATCAAAGATAAAATATATTCAAATTAAAAAAACAGGAGATAATTTTATTCAATTCAATTCAATTCAATTTGTTTATTGCTTCATGTTAGTTACAATGTCTTAAATATAGGTAGGCGTTTCATAACATGAACCCCGCTGGGGCACTGCAACATTTGGTAGGTTACTTATAAACTAACTTATGTAGGTAAACTAACTTATGTAGGTATATATTGGCTCAGCCCTTAAAGATATTTAATTTAAATATTTTTGGTTCAAGTACTATTAAATATATATTTAGAATCCGAGTTTACTTTTTATTAAATCTTTTATTGTCATCTAGATAATCTTGAATATTGTAATAACTTTTTTCTATGAGGTAAGATTTTAATTTTTTGTTAAATATTGTATTTTCTTCTAAGTTTTGTAGTTCTGAGGGTAAATTATTATAAATTTGGATTGACATGTTATATGTTCCTGATTTAACTATTTCTAATTTTGTGTAAGGTAGGGCTATTTTATTTTTGTTTCTCAAGTTGTGCGGTTTGGTGTATTGCTCTTTAGATAATGTATAGAAAGTTTTATGTGTTCTTACAAATTTACAGATTTCATAGATATATATTGAAGTTAGGGTTAGGATTTTTAATTTACTAAAATGGATTTTACAGCTCTCTCTTTCTGAAATATTGACTAAGATTCTGATACATCTTTTTTGTAAGACAAATAACTTATTTGACTCAGAGCTATTTCCCCACAGGATAATACAGTAGCTTAACCAGGAGTGAGCATATGCATAGTATGCATTTATACTTATTTCCAAGTTTGTACATTTTTTTAGTTCAAATAATGCATAGACAAACCTTGACAGTTTACTAGCTATTTTATCTATATGACACTTCCAATTCACTGAGGTGTCTATATTTACACCCAGTAAATTACATGAATCTACAGAATTTAGTTTATTATTATTATAGTTAAGATTATTCATATTTAGGGGTATTTTTTGATAAGGTTTAAACTGCATGATTTTTGTTTTGGTTATATTAAGTTCTAAATTATGTTCTTTAAGCCAATTTATTATTAAATCTAGTGTTGTGTTTATTTCTGAATTAAGGTATTGTTGCTCATTACACGGAAAAATTACAGATATATCATCAGCATATAGAATAGTTTTTTTATTTATTATTTTTGGCAGATCATTTATATATATTAAAAAGAGTATGCAGCCTAACACACTTCCTTGAGGTATTGAATTTTGAATATTTAGTTTATGAGATTTTATATTGCTAATTCGATTTTGGAGTGCATCAAAGAAATCGATTTCAACATATTGCTTGCGGTTTTCCAGGTAGGAACTAAACCATTCTAAAGCTGGACCGCGTACTCCTATTCCATTTAATTTTTTAAGAAGAATGTGGTGGGACACCCTATCATAAGCCTTACTCATGTCTAACATGATACCAATGGCATATTTTCTGTCATCTATGAAGCTAATTATTTCTCTATTTAAATTATAAAGAGCTGTTGTAGTAGATCTAGGTTTTCTGAAGCCATGTTGACTATTGTCAAAGATTTTAAATTTTTCACAAAATTGGGTTAAACGGTTGGCCATGGCAGTTTCAAAGATTTTTGAGAATGTTGATAATAATGCTATTGGTCTAAAATTTTGTGGGGTATTCGCTGATTTGATTTTAGGTATAGGTTTAATAATTGAGGTTTTTAGTAAATCTGGAAATACAGCTTCAGCAAAGGATTGATTTATCAACATGGTTAAAGGTATTGTCAGTTCTTCATTACAGTGCTTAATTAATTTTGGTGGAAGCTCATCCATGCCATAACTTAGCTTATTTTTTAGAGATTTAATAATATTATAAACTTCTAGATGAGTAACTGAGCTTAGATACAAAGTGTTAACACTTGGGTTAATTATAGGGCGGCCGTGGGGGGTATTGTTTGAGGTTGTTTGTTCATTTCCAACCGAAACAAAATACTCATTAAGAGTATTTGTAACTATGACAGGTTCATTTACAATTTTATTATTTATTTTTAATGATATATTTTTCTTTTCCCTTTTAATAATCTTATTTGTTCGCTCTTTTATTATGCTCCACATAGATTTAGTTATATTGTTTGAAGTTTCCATTTTTTTTATATAGTATAACTTTTTTGATGTCCTAACAGCTTTTTTTAACGTTGTTTCATAATTTTTATAATATTCATTCAGAATTGTATTATTTACTTGTGATGTTAATATTTTTAGCAATCTTTTGTTTTTACAAGAGGTTTTTATACCTTTTGTTACCCATGTTTTCTTTTTTTTTATCTTAATTAATATTTTTTTCTTTGGTATACAATTATTACAATTATTACTTTTTGTTTGTATTTACAAACAAAAAGTATATAAGTAGTATATCAGTCATCTTAGTACCCATAACACAAGCTCTGCTTACTTTGGGGCTAGATGATGCTGTGTGAAAAAAGTCCAGCATTATTTATTATTTAATATTGTAACTAATTGTTCATGAAAAACTTTATAATTAGTGTTTATGTCATGGTCATGTATCAGTATATTTTGCCAATTTATGTTTTGAAGTTTTGTTTTAAATAATGTTAGGTTTTCCTGATTAAATAATCTTTTGTGAACTTTGTATGGTTGTACGGTATTTATTTTTGAGTTGTGTAGAGAGATTTGAGTGCCCTTATGGTCTGACAACCCATATTCATCAACATCAATGCTAAAGTTACATTTGTCAAAATTTGTGTATATTACATCAAGGCATTTAGAGGTTGTGCTAGTAATTCTTGTGGGTTCATTTACATTTTGTTGAAAGTTAAATCTATTAAACAGTTGAATCATAGACCTAGCTTGTTTTGTTTTTCCAAGTACATTTACATTTAAGTCTCCACCTATAATTATGTTTTTATTTTTGTATTTAGTATCTAATAATTGCAACAATTTTTCTAATTGAGTATTAAAAGTCATTTTTTCTCTATTACTATTAGGCCAATATACAACTAATAATATCACATTTAACTTAATTATATCTATTGCACAAAGTTCTATTATATATTCTATAGTTAAAGTATTTATATCATCACATTCTTTGTACTCAATATTATCTTTTATAAAGATGCAGACTCCCCCTTTCTCATAGTGTGTTCTGCAGAAGAGACTAGCTGTGACATATCCTTCCAACGCAAGTAAGTCTATCTTTGACGGGTATATATGGGTTTCAGTCAAGCAAATAGCAATAAGGCCTTTTTCTTCAGCTAATACTTCAATGAGGTGCAGTTTATTTACCAGTCCGCCACCCATGTTTTGATAAAGAACTGACAGGTTATTAGGAACGAAAGGAATTCCTTTTTTTTGAGTTGTTGTGCATTGGCGAAGTCATCTTTACTTGTTTGTCCAGTCTAGTGACGTTATTCTTGGGTGTTTCTGTGAAGCTCTTTTGTAGTTTACAGTGTGCTGGAGTCAGATTCAGGTTTGTTTGACTAAGTTGGTTGGTTTGTAGTTGGGATGGCAGCGTTGTTGTAGGCCTACTCTCTTTATTGTTCCGGACATGGCAGAGGGTCTTGAGTGGCTGATTATCTGTATTGCATATTTGGTCTTGCTTTGGGTATGATGCTCTTTCACTTGGTGCCGTTGTGTTGTTTGCATGGCATTCCTGTTGAAGCGTTCTGATTTTCTGTTTTGATGATGTTGAGTGACATCCCATTGATGTAGTTGGGTGTTCTTGTGATGTTTGGTATGCTTCCCTTCTTTGTTTTCTATTTTGTAAACCATTATTGTCTAAATATTCAGATATCCACAAGCCAGTATTCCTAAAGTACCTTGTATTGGAGAGTAGGTATTTGCACATCCTTTTGCTTAAAAGTTCTATTTTCAAGGGCCTTTTGTATCCATTGGAACCAATCCTTTGGAATTCTTCGATGTATCCAGTTATGTCAATGTGAGTGATAGAATACAATGTTTCAACTATTCTGTCATGCAGTTGGTGTTCGGTTTCATGTTTGTACTCCAGCAGTCCATACAACACAACTGTTTTGCTTGCATCAACAGCTTTTGCTACCATAGTTGGTTCCACTTTGTTTATGTTCTGTTTCTGTAGGGAGGTTGTCAAATCAGAGCTTCTAGTTATTGTTTGTGTTGTTTTTAAGAGCTGTAAAGTGTTTTTAATCTCATCTAGTTCAAGACGCAGTTGTTTGTTTTCTTTTTCCAGTGCATTGATACGATTTGTATTCTGTTCTCGGTGAAGTTGGAGTCCTTTCAAATCAGTGTCAAATTTATCCTGTAGCGTTGATATTGCTGTAGTAAGATCATGGTGTCTTGCTTCCTGTCTCTGGGCTTGTGTGACAAGCATTTGTTGTAGTGCATGCATTGTCGTTAGTAATTTGCTTTCATTTTCATTAGTAATTTGCTTTCATTATGTGTATCCCACTCGCTGGACATTATGTTTCGAGAGTCCATACTTATTTACAGAAACTAATCTATCTACCACTTACTAAATACACTGTAATCAGTAGAGGTTCCACGTATCTTTACTCACGATCTATAGATAGCTCTAATGATCCAGGCAGCATCGTGCCCAAAAAGAGAACGCAAGATTCATCGTTAGAGATTTACAAAAAAACTGTTTGTGTATGTCTATGGCCGAATCTATCAATAGATTTTTTACTAACGTTGTCAATATCAAGACAGCTTTGACGTCAAAATGGAGGAATTATTCCGGTGAACGTAAATAGCAATAAAATGAACCACAACCAATCCACACCCTGAATGATAGCATGAAACTAATGCCAGCACAATATTGACTGCAGGAAACTTATCAAAGTAAGTACCTACATTTTCTATAAGTATCACTGATACATAGGTAAATATATAGAAAAAAGTTATTACAATATTCAAGATTATCTAGATGACAATAAAAGATTTAATAAAAAGTAAACTCGGATTCTAAATATATCCTATCCTATAAATATTATAAAGGCGAAAGTTTGTAAGTATGGATGTATGGATGTATGGATGTTTGTTACTCTTTCACGCAAAAACGGCTGGACCGATTTGGTTGAAATTTGGTATGTAGATAGGTGATACCCTGGATTAACACATAGGCTACTTTTTATCCCGATATTCCCGCGGGAACGGGACTTACGCGGGTGAAACCGCGGGGCGCAGCTAGTATTTAATAGTACTTGAACTAAAAATATTTAAATTAAATATCTTTAAGGGCTGAGCCAATATATACCTACATAAGTTAGTTTACCTACATAAGTTAGTTTATAAGTAACCTACCAAATGTTGCAGTGCCCCAGCGGGGTTCATGTTATGAAACGCCTACCTATATTTAAGACATTGTAACTAACATGAAGCAATAAACAAATTGAATTGAATTGAATTGAATATACAAATAAATGTATTTCCCGAAAAGTACAATTTAGGGGTCTTCAAATCAAGAGTAAATAGGTTCCTTCTAGGTAAGCATGCTCCATCTTAGACCTCACTACTGCTTAACATCAGGCAGAGTGAGGTCAAATGCTGACCTATTTAATAAAAAAAAAATACTAGTAGTAAAGATCGTACAAGAGTAACGGCCATCCGTATTACTATTCGCTCTCGCTTAAAAGTGGGTTATGACATTATGAGCAGGGAAGATGATGATGGTGTATTTTTTTCTTTATTGATGTGTGTTTGTGCATAAACGAATGTCTATGTGTTTGTAATTACAGCTTCACATCACAGCTAATGGAGGGCGGGGGACGGTCTCGCCTCAGTCGCCTGCTCAACAAATTGCGCGGGGACCATCACAAATTCTCACTAGATAAGGGCATCTCTTTCACATCAACCGCGTAAGTGCTTTCCTTCTCTTTCCCACTACTCAGATCCCACCACAATACAACAATTTTGGCATGACGTCGCTGCTTGAACCAGCCTGTATATAAACTGTACTTTTGCTATTGCTGTCCTTATCACATCCAGTATGAGTGAGAGTACCGGCTGCGGCAGCAACGCGAAAGAGTCCGAAGACTTGAAGGTTTCCTCGGAGGATGAGGAAGCCCATCCAGCGCCGCACACCACCAGTAGCATTGATGACGACCAATTCGCAGCGAACATCGATCTCAGGTAAACTTCATTCAGCCTGGTTATCTTCATATAAGTTAGTGGAACTCGGTAATGGAGTTTATAGGCCGCCTTAAGGCCTCCGTCATGGCTTATGTCTGGGGTACGTATAGCTGGTATAGTTACCTACACTCCTTTTTAACGTTATTTGGTAGGTATGTAGATACCTACTTATTGTGCCTGAGGCACAGGATCGAAATATAGGGCGTGAACAAAGGGAGGCCTACTGGGATATTATTGGCAGCAGATGATGATGATTTATTTATTTATTCACCACTTCTTAACTATTTTTACAGGCTATGATGATTTTATGAGGCTTTTATGATGTAGGTGCCTATCAATGATTACAAAGAAACTTATTTTACTAAGTTCTATCATAAATGTCTCTTCCAGATACGGCGGGCAATATCTAACGCCGGAACAGCTGCCCGTGTTCTGCGAACAGCTGCATCACTTGGTGGAAGTCATCAGGAATATCCAGTCGTACGCCAAGGTCACTGGAGAATATCCAACGTGAGTGGTAGAAAGGCCTACTTTATTACAGAAGGCAAATTAAACCATGCCTACACTAGACGTTGCTTGAGCTAGTAGGTCTGCCCACCTAAACCCTCGGCCTCATCCTCCATCGGCCATCTACAAGGTACCTTGTGGAGCTGACCGAGTAACGGGTTTCCTCATGATCCGATGCAAATGGTGGGAGTAAAAGAGAAAAAATAATCGAGAGTACATCTTTTTCTTTGTGTTCTATTGTGTACAATAAAGAATTAAAGAGAGTAGGCACCTCCCTATAACCTACTTACTTGCCTAGATCACATGATAGTAGAGAAAACAATCTTTCCAATGCCATTGTGAGTCATGCCTCGCCTGCTGGGCAAAAGGTTTCCTAAAATTTCCTCTAGATAGCCTTCCTCTTTGGCGACCTTCCAGCACTCGTTTCTATTCCATGTATATATTGTGGTGCAGCTCGCTGGAGCGTAGATTGGAGCGCGAGGCGCGCGAGGTGTCGGCGCTGGCGGCGGAGACGCGCAACGCGCGCGACGTGGTGGCGCGCACGCGGCTGCAGCGAAGGGCGCTGCGCGACCAGCGGGCCGCCCTGCAGGCTCAGCTCGCGGGGCTTAAGGAAACTGGTAACTCACTCCGTTCATAAACTTATCTTAAATGATTGCGATCATCTTTTCTCGCTTGATTGTCGCCGCCATTTTTTTTACCTATTATATCAAATAGTTACCCCAAGATTGGCTGTTAAGGCCCAAGACTGGAAGCAGGGCCGGATTAACCCTGTCAGGGCCCCTAGGCAATACAATTATCGGGGCCCCTTTTCTTTATCATAATTGCCTTCATCTTGTCTGTTCTTGCAATGCCAAGAACAAAACGATAGCGACAAGTGGAGTAACATTTGCCGCAGCGAGCTTCAAGAGATGCTAGCGAAGCGAGCCGCTATTTTTTTAAGAAATTGACTCGAAATGATTTTTTTTTAATAGCAAGTACCTTACCTAATATATTATTTTATATTCCGAAAAAAAAGAATTAACCAATATCGAGTTCTGATTCTATAAAGATTTCCATAAATGATAGAGGTACTTTCGCTCGCATCTTAATGGGCGAGCGAAGCGAGCTGCAATTTTTTTAAGAAATTGACTCGAAATGTTTAATAGCAAGTAAGTAGTATTGTTTTAAATTTCGAAATCATCAATAAAGTGATGAAATCGTACTATCTTTGGAAACGCTTTGCACCACCCCTAGGGATAGTTTTGCAAAAATAAAACATACGTGTTTCATTAATTATTTTAAAGTTTATTTATGTAAAGCTACCCGAGGTTGGAGTGAAACGGATCAAGGAATAAAATTTTCTATACTTTTAACACCCCACCCCTAGGGGTTGATTTTTGAAATTTGATACGCCAGTATGTTATTCCAGTACTTAAACTATCTACATTCCAAATTTCATCCCAATCGGTTAAGTCGAGATACGCGGCGACAAACATTCGTATATTAACTTTTTTTTTAATAGGGATGTATAGATCATTTTATGATATCATTTTCACCATTGATTAGGATTGTTTCGTTCGATGAAAAATGAATTTTTTTTTGGTGCGCGCACGGGGTCCCTAGTGGATGCGGGGCCCGTAGGCAGTTGCCTACTTTGCCTGATGGTTAATCCGGCTTTGACTGGAAGGCGTGGAGAGGGAGAGGAAAGGGAGACCTTTGCCCTGCACCAGGAAATATCTGGTTTAAGTTTATATAAATAGTAGCAGGCCTCGGGAAAACTTCACTTCCCCGGGATAAAATATAGCTGTTGTTCATCGGGGCTAATGTAGGATTTTCTTGGTGATAGAATTTTTCAAATCGGTCAAGTAGTTTCGGAGCCTATTCATTTCAAACCAACAAACATACCAACAAGTAAACAAATCTTTCCTCTTTATAATATTAGTAGGGATTGTGACATTTTGGAGAAGGGCCAGGTCAAAAGTACCCTAAACCGACGAGCATGTATGAAGAATGTAATGAGAGTGAATGAGGCGAAAGTTGTGTGTCAGGATCGTAGCGAGTGGAGATCCGTGGTCTCTGCCTACCCCTTTGGGAAAAAGGCGTGATTTTATGTATGTATGTATGTGTTCCATCACTGATGATTTAGTTACATTAACTAATAACAATTTTTTGCCGCTAGGTGGTCGTTAATAAATAAATAAATATTTAATGCTGGACATTTCACTAAGTAACATCATCTAGTCCCAAACTAAGCAAAGCTTGTAGGTACTAGGTACTATGGGAACCAGATACTAACTGTTAGTTACACTACTTTTTTATGTTGGTAATCTGTTTAGTTATGTTGGTAGTCTGCTTTGTAAACCGGCTATCCACTTAGGCGACTTTTATCTAAAAAATGCCTAACATTTTGTAATAACAGAAATGCGCGAGTTGGAGAGCACAGTGCGTCTCTCTGACCGCAAACTATTTAAGTCCTGGGAGTCGCTGAAAGAAACCAGTGACCCTGCCGCCTTCGAACCGCTGCTTGAAGAAATAAGGGTGAGTTTCCCTCAATCAGAACTTCCTCCTTTCTAACCAACTGAATTTATCTATGTAAATGCTTTTGTATTGACCTAAATCCGGATCAAAACCAAAACGTAGGCCTACCAAAACTATACGAAAGTGCTAAAATGAGTGTAAAACTATTATTTTGTAGAACAAGCAAGCAGCACTAGAATGTCTACTGCGCTTGATCGAGGGACGTCGCGCGACTATCTCGAAGCCCAATGTGCACCCGCTGCCGCCGCCGCGACCGAAGGACTCTAATGAAGGTAGACATCATCATCTTCGTATCATTTTTTGTGGAGCAGACACAACATGTTGGTTCCTCTTTAGGCTTCTCTCTCATTCAGTCATCGTAGTACTGACTCTTTTCTTACACACAATCCAACCCACCCCCCCTAATTATAAGCACCCTTCTCGTTAAGATAATAATGAATTTATTAACTTTATTTTATTGTTAATCTAGGTAGATAAATAATCTTAAAAAAAACAGGAATCGAATCATTATGCTTAAAAATAATATAATTTACCTACATAGAAACGCACGACAAATATAACTCTTTGACACAAAGTAGCCAGATAAAATTGGCGTTTACTGATCATCTGAAAATCAGCGCTGTCTCCCTTGGGAGCAGCAATAAAGCTGAGACTGGACCTATTTGGCATGTACATGTAGTGTTTAATTTTGGTTCCCCGTCTCCTTTGTTATCTATGCTTATATGTGTGTTGTCTTTATTGCCTGTAACCGTGTTGTGTGTGTCAAATAAATGTATTCTTATTCTTATCATAATACCTATCTTTTAAATCTAATTGTAGAATGCGCAGCACCTGGCCGCAAGCGTCACGACCCGCGGCGCAGCAAGCGTCGCCGCAAGGAAGCGCGCTCCGTGCCTCTCTCCGGCGAGCCCAGCGAGCACGCGCACCCCGCGCAGGTGAGACAAGCGAGCTATGCTTAAGAACAGGGTTCTCAAACTTATTACTCCACTATCCCATTTAAAGGACAAAATAAATAAGGTTATTTCGATAAATAGAATAAGAATAATAAAGTTTATTTGCACCCTTTGTAGCATACAAGGTTTTTAAATTCTAATAAGTAGGTTCTAATGTAACAGTACAGGCTTAAAGGTAGGTATAGGAACAATTTTAGTGAACTTACTAATACCTAAACTAAGATAACTTAATATCTTGTATTATAGGTACTAGTGCCCACCCTCTTATACATGAGGTTCGACAAAAAACCGTATCAAATAATTTGTTTTCTCTTCTTTGGTTCGAGTTGGTAGGTTTGGAAACAGAATAATGTTTTTTAAGGACAGTTTGTAGCACAAAGAGTTGCCTAACATTAAGAACCTTGCATTCCTTATAAAGTTCTATGGTTGAGTAAAGTTTAGGCTTGAAATAGGTGATTTTTAGTAGTGCTCTGTGAGCACGCTCTAAATTTATTAAAGATGTTTTTGTCGAACCTCCCCAGCAAGTTATACAATAAGATAGGATAGATAGATATAGGGATGAATATACTAATTTTATTACTTTAGGATCAGCTGAATAACGAATTTGTTTGAAGATGTATGTAAGTTTTCTTATTCTATTAGAGAGATTATTTATATGATCTTTGAAATTTAGGTTTTTGTCTATATTTACGCCTAAGTATTTTATAGTGTCAGTGGAAGATAATTTACAGCAATTGCAAGATTCAGCTGGGGGACTATTACATTTATGAGCTATAATTTTATAGTCCATAGACTGTGCAAAGGGAGGGTTACGAATGGAGAAGTTTATATATTTTGTTTTGTCAACGTTGAGAGATAGATAATTAAGAGCTAGCCAGTTTGTCACCTCGTTAAACCCATTTTGTGCCCTAAGGAAAACCTCGTCCCAAGTATCTCCAAAGAAAGTTAATGTGGTATCATCTGCGTAAGAGATAATTTTGCAGTTCTCTAATTTAAGTTCTGTTAACTCATTCAGATAAATTAGAAATAGGGTTGGGCCTAAAATACTTCCCTGAGGGTCACCGTGCGTAATATCTAAGCTATTACTGATAAAACTATCCATTCTAACTTTTTGTGTTCTACCAGTAAGATATTCGTGAAAAAGTTTTAGTTGGGGCCCTCTGATGCCCATGTTTTCAAGTTTTTCAAGAAGAGTGGGGATAGAAACCGTGTCAAAAGCTTTAGCTAAATCTATAAATACAGAGCCAAAAAGTTTTTCTAGGTACATTTTTGGTATAATTTTGGACAAAATATAGTCTTAATTCTAAATCAACATCAACTCTTTCTTTCTTTTAGAACTACAAAAAGCTTTTTCTGCAAGGTAGCCGTTTTGTGTTCAGTCTTATTTTATCAAAGCAGGTATTTGCTTTGTTTAACTTAATATTAAGTACTCACTTATCTCTGTATAGTTCTTGATTGTGTTCAAAAAAAAAGTTTTATATAATTTTTGTTGCTTTTATGGGTAAATTTTATTTTATTTTATTTGTTTAAATTTTAATTTCTCTAAATACACAACTGTATCTTTAGCTTACTTAGTTTAAACGCATGTAATCGCAGCGTCTGTCGCGCGCTCGCATCTGGTGCCACATAATACCAGCGCTTGTGCAGGGGAGGTATCCTTCTCTGCACTTGCACGATGCTGAGTGGTTACCTTTTTTGCTAATAACATGAATGTAACTTGTACCTTGTAACTTGTACCTACCACAAATTTAGCAAAATAAACTTTTACTTTACTTTACTTTTACTCGATTCCTCGTCAATCTTCTCGCGAACCTCGTCGAATGGCGGCAAACCAACTCCTAGCTAGGGGATAGCTAATTTTGAGAAATACTCCCTACTTTGGAACAAAACCCAATTCGATTTTAAATGATTTAAATTGTATAAAAGCATAGCTTACTTGTCTCACCGGTTACACTGGTCCTCAGGTCCGACTGTACATCCAAGGCGCAGAACCGACTCCTCCCTTACCAGCGCTGGAGCTGCCATCTGGTGGCAGCGTCAGGGATATCCTGTTCTTCACAACCACTTCTTGATAAACCTTTGAATCGACCTATTAAACAAGTTATGCACTTGTGCTAATGTAGATATCTGATGTTTGAACGCTAAAATAAAATAAAGCTTTATAGTAAGAATTTGACTTTGTGTCTTCTTGAAGCACAGTTGAAGGATAAGGTTTCAAATAAATCACAGGTTTGGTTGACTCTTCAAAAATTTACTGATCAATTTCACTTTAAATTACATTTACATTCTTCACAAATAAACCAATTTGATGCTCTATTTTGGAATAAATACTTTGGAGACCCGATACGTCTATATAATTTTACTAAGCACCTTTCTAAAGCAACACGGAATTGATGTTTTAAACTGATTGTATCATATTGGTCAAACTTCACTGGGTAAATCCGTTCAAGTTTTAGTTCTAGAAGGTGCGTGGTCTAAGTTATTTGTTATTCTTTCTTTTCTTCTACTGGCACGGCGGTGACGTCTACTTTTGGGGCTGGCTCAGCCTTGGCCGCTTCAGATTTCACCTAGAACAAAAATCATTTTAATCAACTTCAAATAAAGAGGTACTAAGTATGTAGGTAGGTATAAAACAGAGTTTCCTCTATGTTTTATACCTACCTACATACTCATACGCAGCTTAGTCAGCTCAACGTATTCACGTTGTCTTTCGTGGGGCCGATTAAGCTGAGGGTGTAACTGCTGGGCAAGCCTATATCATCAACAAATATCCCAGGCACTACAGCGTCCTGTTGCGTGTAGGCATTGGTTCCCTCTTAAAAGTCCGTACAAGTTAGTGGACAATTGGTGACGAAAGTTTTTAGGCCACCTTAAGGCCTCCTAGCCGAGACCGACAGCTGAACGTGCCCTCCGAAGCAAGGAAGCTTAGTTAATAATGCCACTGGCACATTCACTTACACACCGTTTAGAACGTTGCTTCGACGATCAATTCAGGTACACCACGAGCGCCAGGTACTCCAGCGTCCCGCTGAGTGTAGGCCCTAGTTGCTTCCTGATGCTGTATTAATCTTTTAGACCCTAGTATAATGTAGGTACCTCATCAGCTGCCACGGCGGGCGCAGCGGTCTCAGCTGCGGGCGCCTCCTCCTTTTTGTCGTCATCAGGGCGCGGTGCCGCTTGGCACATCTATAAATCACATTATAATTCATTTGATACGTGTAGAAGTACTACATAACTTTTGGAGGGTTTGAAATCTAATCAGACATGAATTACGCCGTTGCCGTTGGGATGTGTAGAGTTATTAAGGACTCGACCACTAGAACCAACCCGCTGGCCGGCTTCTATTGATAACGAGAGGCTACGGGATCTCTTACGGAACATAACAGTGTCCCTCTCGCATTTTGCTTTGAGCACAATCCCGGCAGCAACACACCTTTCTTATTCATCATCGCACATACACATCACTCTCACACAATCTAACCACTTCAGCCTTCCACTTGCACCCTTCAATCACAAAGCTCGGGCGAAGAAATCAAAATTTCGAAATGTCCCATTGTGATTGATCGATGCAAGTGAAATTGAAAATCCGAAATACCATACAAAGTGGTCAGGTTGAAAGGGCAGTCTGCAAGGATTTGGCGTTAAAAATATTGATGGATATTTACCTGCACAGCGACGAACGCGAACAAGGCGACAATCACTATTACCTTCATGATTGAACTGACTTGGCTTCACCGCCAATACTTATAGCCAAGGGTTGCTTGCCCAAACAATCTCAAGCTTGTTTAATAAACAAAGATTAATTACACAGGCAGAACAATCACATTGTTATCGATTTATGAGCTCGGATAGATTGAATAGGTACTTACACTCAACTCCGAAAATATCTAACAAACTAACTTTCACAGCACTCGAAGCGCTCGTGGTGATTAGTCGTTTTTAATAGATCGTCGAAGTTAAGCAACGTTCTAAACGGTCCGTAAGTGGATGGGTGACCGCCAGTGGCATTATCAACTGAGCGCTTCCGTGCTTCAGAGGGCATGTTAAATTTTCGATCAAGTCGTTAAGCCATTACGGAGGCCTTAAGATGGCCTAAAAACTTCGTCACCAGACCAGAGGTTGGGCACTCAACTAACTTATAGCACAATAATTTTGACGGCAGAGTATGTAGTTGCTTGGATTTAGGTAATAAAAATAATAAAGGCCCTTGGCCGCTTGCATCAAGACCAGAGATACGGATAAAGTTAAGATATTTTTAAAGTCGACTGTACCTACCTACGAAAAGACCTGCGTAGGTCCTACGTATAGGAGAAACAGTACGTAGTTATTGTGATCTCGCTCGCCTGCGTAAACTTTTTTAAACTACTTATTATAGGTACCTACTACACTAGCACGCTGCCTGCCCGCGGTTTCGCTCACGACATGTGCTAGCCATATTTTTATAAATAAATAAATAATGCTGGACTTTTCACACAGCATCATCTAGCCCCAAAGTAAGCAGAGCTTGTTATGGGTACTAAGATGACTGATATACTACTTATATACTTTTTTTTTTGTAAATACATACACCTTTTGCGTCGCAGGCGGGCCTTCGCCCACTGCGCTACAGAGGTCGTTATGGTACTAGCTGTCCGTCGCGGTGTTACCCGCGTTCCCTCGGGAAAATTTCCCTTTCCCGGGATAAAATATAGCCTATGTTCATCAGGGATAATGCAGGATACTAATGGTAAAATATTTTTTTTAAATCGGTCCAGTAGTTTCGGAGCCTATTCAATTCAAACAAACAAATCTTTCCTCTTTATACCTAATATTAGTGAAGACGATATTCTCTACAGGTTTCAATATTTTTGATGATGAGTAGGTGTTTTCAGGGCTCCAGAACGTTTGAATCCATTTTTCAAATTCCAAATTAATTTTATTTCAGACCATTAAAAACCATAGCAATTTACAAGAACAAATAAATCACAAAAAATATTTAAAAACTAAACTTAAAACGAAAGAAAACATACGGCGGTTTAAATCGCTCTCCGCACAAAACTTTTTTTTTTTTTTTTTTTAATTGTTGTGTTTTTAAACTGTTGTGATTTGTAATAATTTAATTTAATATTCCTTGTAGTAGAAATAATTTGGAATGCTGTGTATGTACCCATAAAATATTTTGCATGCTGCTAAGCTGATCATGGCTGTACAATTACCTATACTTACACTATCTCTGTTAAACCCATGTATCGCAGAATAAATAAATCTGAAATCTGAACTTTTCCAGATCGGAGAGGTGAACCTGCCCGATACAGTTCTCAGGATGCTGTCCCGCACTCTGCGAATCAGGGATGCAGTTTTCTTACGTATTATGGCTTCGAAAGCATCCGTCTGGTATTCTGCAAACATCCCTGACGCACTGCAGAAGCGAGGCAGCCCTAACATCATCCTGAAATTATTATTATACTGAAAACGGAGCCGCTCGAAGGGCTTTTTCGTGTAGTTAACCCATATGTGTAGAAGCTCTGCTTAAAAAAGTGCGAGATTGTGTGTCTTAGCGATGATGAATGCGCGCCACTGAAAACCAGCGCTCTAACACTCTCGAGCTGTTTGAGACACATAAGATTAATATGTAGATTATGATTAATACTTAAGTATATTTGTGTAATGTGTGGAGAAAATAATACTTATTCTATTCTATTATAAATTCCGTCTTGTCTTTGTTGAACATATTGGGATACTTATTTATTTAAATTGTAAACATAAATGTTAATCATTTTATCGTAATCAATTTACCTACCAATTAACTCTCACTCTTGTCATGCAATTTTGAATGACGTAATAATCCATCGGCTCGCCTAAAACCTTTGCTACATACTTTACAAACGAAAGGCATTTCAGTGGAATGTATCGTCCTGTGTCTCTCCATGTTCCGTCTATCTCTAAACATCCTTCCGCATTCCTGGCAAGCATGTGGCTTCTCATCTGTATGTGTTTTCTTATGTTGTCTTAAATGTCTATGTTTTGCAAACTTTTTATTGCATTTATCACATTTCAGTGGGTTTTCCCCAGTGTGCACACACATATGTTCATCCAAAGTAGCTTGCCTCTTAAATTCCTTATTACATATACTGCATGTAAAAGCATTGATAATAGAGTGAGTTTTTATATGCCTTTGTAAAATTATGTTGCTGATAAATGATTTGGAGCACTTAATGCATCGATATGGCTTAATTCCAGTGTGATGTCTCATATGTGACTGCAGAATAAACTTTCTAGTTACTTTCAAGTTACATATATTGCAAGTGAACTCTTTTTCTTTGTGAGTTTTTGTATGTCGGAGCATATTGCTTTCGTCTGCAAACTTTTTATCACACGTAATACATTTAAATGGCTTTTCTCCTGTATGACTTCTTATATGTATAATCAAGTTGAATTTATCGTAAAAAGCTTTGTCGCAGCTTGTACAAGCGTACGGTCTGTCATTGGTGTGGATTTTTATATGTCTTTGTAGGAGGCTCTTTAAATGATATATTTTGTTGCAATATCCGCAGGTGAAGTTGCGTCCAGTATGTACACTCATGTGGCGATTTAATGTGAATGTATTACAGAATTTCGCTTCGCATTTCGTACAAGAGTATGGTTTATCATCTGTGTGTGTTTTAACATGTTGGCGATAGCTTCCGATGTACGTAAATGTTTTGTTGCACGTCTCACAAGCATATGGCCTAAAACCAGTGTGGATTCTTAGATGTCTTACCAATAACTCTTTTATGTTAAACTCCTTTTCACAATAATCACAGACGTATTTATCGTGTTTTTTCATGTGTTTAGTAAGGATTGATTTTGTTTTGAATTTTGCATCGCATTGATGGCAACTGAACTGCTTTTCCAAAGTGTGATTTTTTATATGTTTCTCTAGATAAGCCTCAGATTTATATGTTTTGCTGCATATATGACATAAAAAATCAGGCTTGATTGATATAATAATATGTAGTTTATGATCGTTGAATATGTCTGGTTCCTCTTTAATTTCCATTTTCACAGGCACAGTTGGTGCATCACTATACAGAGAGACTATAGATGTAGTTGATATTGATAGGTTATGTGCTATTTCTGGGTTTAATTTATTGGTACAAATCTGAAAAGAAATTGTAAAACCATTAGGTATCTATTTTAAGTTTAGAAGTAGATTTAGTTGATAACAAGCGCAGTGATTGTGAAAATCAATGTAATTTCTTTTACCAGTCCGGTAACTTTCTACTTCTTTTTTAAGAGGTGTTAAAGAGGCATTTCTGAAGAATTTCACTGCCCAGTAAATTATTTTGAATGAAAAAGGGTCTACTGCATGCAGATCTGTTGCGTAGACTGTATGTACTATTAAATATTGTTTTGCTAACACATAGCTACAATATGTAACTTTTTACCTTCCTTGTAAAATGCACTCCATTTGTCTGTAGAGACAGCATTTTTTCTGCAATGGAAGACATTTGCACGAGCCGTTGGCACCGTTTCAAATGTGCAACGCAGATGTAGCAAACTGTTGCTGGCCGTTCTTCAGCGACAAGCTAAAACAGATTAAAATACCGATTAAATACACTTCTTAGGCAACAGAGTGGTACACAATTGGAATGCACTACCAAATGACGTTACTGATACTTCGGTCAATTCGCTTGAGAACAGGCTCGACAACTGGCTACAAACTAATAAATCAGTGCTCAAAAAGATTAACCAATATTGAACAATCGGACTATTTCAACACTGTGATATAGACATGTCAGCAACAGCTGCTTGTCTATCATCAATAAATAAATAAATAAGAATGAAACAGGATTCAATAAAGGTCGAGATGGCTCATTATTACAATATCTTTCTAAGCTATTATTTACCACAGCAGAGGCTTTATTGTCCCATTTCCCATTCCAACCAATCACACAATACGAAAATGACGTATTTTGTCATGATACATAATTTTCGTATTGTGTGATTGGTTGGAATGGGGAATGGGAGTGGATTTCAAGTTAGACAATAAGGCGTCTGGTCTTAAACCTAAATAAAATATATAGATACATACAAAGATAGCTTAGACTATCATAAATCCCTAACAAGTGAAGTACTTGGAATGCGAGTAATGCAGCAAGGCTCAGCTAGTACCTTGTTGCATTTTTCATGTTTACTTACCGTTAAATTGGTGACTTTTTCAAATATATCCTTTAGTCCAATAGAATTAGTGCAGAGCATCTTACTTTGCCCAGCAAGGCACACCCTGCATGCTGTATTCGAAAATTCCATCTTCTGATCTACTTTTTGGCTGTCTCCATCAATGTCTTCATCAATAATCTCTTCCTTCAGCAATTGATAGCCTTGTATAGTCACAATAAGATCGGTGGTTGTGTTATTTAAGCTTTGCAATCCTAGATTCAGTAGAGTCAATTGCTCAGGTGATACCTAAAAAGATACAATTTTACATGCTCTATTATGTGTGTAGTAATGTATGTAAAACAAATCTTATAAGAAACCACAGGTTGTCCAAGATTATATTAAAAAACAAAAACAAAATTATATATGACCTCTAATTCCAAGATGGTACACTTATTTTATAAAATAAAAAACATACAGGCGAATTGAGAACCTCCTCTTTTTTTTTAAGTTGGTTAAAAAAAGCCCATGTCAGAGTAGGTATTTTGTTTTATATTTTCTTTGTTTTTTATTGTTGTTTAAGTACCTACTAGAGGTGTGCGCCGATCGGCGCGGCGCACGCCGCCGACGATTTTGTCCACGCCGCCGCCGCCGACGATTGTATCGGCGTAAAATCGGCGCCAATATTGTGTATGTACAAAATCCCTAAAGTCTATTCCACAAAGCATGGGTGCTGACATATTTGCCATTTGTTGTTTTTTTTTTAGATTAAAGGGCAAAAATCTTTTGATAATAAATCGATGACAATTTAATACCTATCAAACTAAGTTTTACTTGTAAAATAATCGATTTTCTCAGTGGACGCATCAGGCGAACTGTAAGCGGATAACTGTTTGCCTCTAGTTCGCCTCCCTCTACATTTCTGTGCTGTATTATACACTTCATATCCAATATCCATACCGCGCGTACTGTACGGATATGAAGTGTCCATCCAGTTTGCGACGTTTTGCTTGCCAACTCAGTCAGCGGCTGAGTCGCAGCGAACGATTCTAGCGGTCGGTGGCTCAGTTCACTCACTACGCCGCCCGCGCCGCGCGGCGTTACGCGTTCAGTCATTACGAGCGAACAGTCAGCCGCTCATCATCATCAGCCTATAGCAGTCCACTTCTGGATATAGGCCTCCCCTAATGAGCGCCATTGCACCCTGTACTTAGCTCAACACATCCAGCTTCTACCAGCAGCCTTTCGCAGATCGTCACACCACCTGGCCGGAGGGCGTCCTACACTACGTTTGCCGAGTCACGGTCTCCGCTCAAGAACTCGTTTACCCCAACGGTTATCGGTTCTTCGGCAGATATGGCCAGCCCACTGCCACTTCAGCTTGCTAATTTTCTGAGTTATGTCGACCATTTTAGTTCTATGTCAGATAGTCTCGTGGCGGATTCTATCCTTCAGAGAACCTCCAAGCATAGCTCGTTCGTTCCATAGCTCGCTGAGTGATTTTAAATGGTCTAGTCGTACTGTGAGTGTCCACGTTTCGGCTCCGTATGTCATGACAGGTAGGACGCACTGATTGAAAACTTTCGTTTTAAGACATGCGGTATGGGTGACTAGAAAACTGGACGTAGTTTTCCAAATGCTGCCCAACCCAGCTGAATCCTCCTCTTGGCATCCTCTTCTCCTCTCTCAAAGTTGTCTCTCATCATCAATTGGCAGCTCAAATAATAGCCCACTGCTGGACATAAGCCTCCTCCCTCAAACGCCACTCTAATCCGCTGAAAGATAAACAACAGTGTCCAAGATAGATGTAGTGGTCTACCATCTCCAGGGTCACACCGCCAATGGCAATGCTTGTCTGATTGCCGGAGATGTGAGACATGATCTGCGTCTTAGACATGTTCATCCTTAAGCCTTCAAAGAAGCATCGTAAAGGTCTTTAATCGGAGATCTTGCAGGTGGTCGCTAAACAGAATGAGATTATCTGCAAAACGGAGGTGCGACAAGTTCCCATTGCATCAATTTTAAAATGTCCTCCAAAACTGCAGTGAAGAGCGCCTTGTTTTGAGCCTTTCGCGCTCCCCTTTTCAGAGGAATCTCTTTAGTGAGTGCGTGCAAGCGAACTTTCATCGATGTAGCATCGTACAAATTCCGTAGGAAAGTTATCTCTACCTTACTGCAAAATGGATGGCCGTTTCGCAGTACACCAATACCGAGGTATGTGGTGTACTGCGAAGAAACTTCAATAAGGTGACCATTTACAGCGACAGGTCTCGGATCGATTCGGTCATTGACCATGATTTTGGTCTTATCCAAATTCATGCCGAGATTCATCGCTCACGAGGCTGATGCTAGGCCGTCCAGCATTCCATGTAGCACCTCCAGAGACTTCGCCAGTAAAAATATGTCATCTGTGCATCGTAAGTGTGAAATGTGCTCGCCGTTTATGATTATGCCCATACCTTTCCAGTCCAGTGTCTTAAAAATATGTTTGTGAATAGTTTCGGAGATATGACATCTCCTTGTCTCACTCCTCTGCGCAGTTGGATGGGCTTAGACTGCTGGTCTTGTACTCGGATACTCATGGTGGCGACTTCATACAGACATCTCAAAACTTCGATATAACGATAGTCTATTTGGCATCTGTCGACCCCTGGGCTGTTTTCTTCCAAAACAGCCCAGGGGTCGACAGAGTCAAAGGCTTTCTCATAGTCCACAAAAGCCTGATTCAGGGGCTAATTACACTCTTCGGACTTCTGTATAATCTGAATCACTGTGTGAAGCGGTCTATGGTGCCGTATCCTCCGCGAAAACCGGTCTGTTCCGGCGGCTGGAACTCGTCGCATCTTCTGGCGAGACGATTCGTAATAACCCGAGAGAACATTTTATAAACGTGGCTCAGGAGCTAGATGGGCCTGTAATTTTTAAGAAAAGGCTTATTTCCCTTCTTAAAAAACAGAACCACCAAGCTCTCGTTCCACGCCTTTGGAGTTCTCCCTTAATTATACTGTCCACGCCGATTACGCCGCCGCCGCCGACTGATTTAAAGCCGGCGTCCGCCGCCGGTCAAGAAGGCATCGGCGCACACCTCTAGTACCTACCGATAGTTATTATTGGGCTATACAAATGTTATCAATTAGTTATGGTTGTCTAATAGTTACAACGCATTGGATCTTCCGTAATGTTTCTACTACAAGAAATAAATATATACCTCTTTATTATTGCTTATCAAATAAACAAATGTTTCTTCTGCTTTTTGAGACATTTTGTAGAGCTTGAGACATCTTTGCAGTTGAGAGTGGCAGATATAGCATAATGTAGTGGATTGGCTATTTGTGCCAAGCTGGAAAAACAGACAGGCTAAAGTTAGTGCCTGAACAGAAAGTATTTGTTTTGCAAGATTTGAATGAATCTTGCATTATTCATGCATGTGATGGGAGTTTTATCTGTGAGGACTTCGATGAATAAAATGTGTGATACCTTGCCATTTGTTATCCTTTCAAATATTTCTTGCAGCGCAGTGTTAGCTACAAGGTGATAATAATTGTCCACGTTAGCGCGGCATAATGTACAGTTGGACATAACTGGTGGTATTCTTCTTCACCGCTTTTGTAGTTGTAATCTTCAAACCAAACAATGAAACAAATGAAATGATCCGACTTGGCTGGCTGAGAAATCAGAAAACTTTAAAAGAAATAAGTGATGCGACTGGCTTCAGGGCTTGTGACGTCATTGTGACAATGACATACGTTACATATGTCAAGTAATGAGGTGTTCTAGCATGAATTGGGGTCACTCAAGGGTAAGGTAAAAAGTTAAGTAGTTTTATCTTTATCTTTCTTGGTTTATGGCTTCTGCGACTTGTTGTCACAATTCTGCCAAAGTTAAGTAGTTATACTGTCGGAAGAATAGCAGTTGTCTTGTCTGTCGTCTCGGACGTCTGTCGTTGTCGAATGAAACCTCAATCAAAATGAATGAAATGAAAGAAACTATATTCTAGATTGCCACTAAATAAAAAAGAAGAAGAACAACTTACTCTCTTTTGCAAGTAGGAAGTCCATGTTGCGCGTGTTTATTTTGTAAAAATGGTTATCGTAAAGAAAAAGAAGCACGTATCAAAGAAAAACAAGAAAGACTGGAGGAAGCACTGTGACATAAAAGATGTTGAAGAGTTCCTCGAGGATCAGAGATTAGAAGAAAGGCTAGGGTAAGGTTATGTTTACATGCCTGCTGATGATCCTTCTTACAAAAGTCGTTCGGAATTCCACAGCTAATATTATCTAAAACGAAAGAAGTACTGTAACGTAAGATAAACCTAAGCCTTGCTTAATTATTTCAGTAAATTCGATACAAAGCCTGATAGTGAGCTATTCGTTGTCGATACCGGAGGCGATGAGGTCCAGCCGGAGACAGAGACAAAGCCGCTCTCAGCCAAGCTGAAGAAACGACAGAAATTGGCAGAGGGACCGAAATGTTTCGAAATTCTTAAACCAGACTCAAAGGTGAACTTATAATTTGAACTATTATTTTAGTTCTCGAAAACAATAAGGTATAATTTTGAGTTAGATCTCATCCATTTAAATGTCAAGATCTCCCACATATCCTTATCTGCCCACATTAAAATCAACATTTCCCAGGTTCAAGACCCCAATGCCAAGCGGAACCATGTGAACCCAGTAGGCTCGAAGCCCACAGCCCTGAGCAAGTTGACAGACAAGCGTCGCATGGAAAAGGGTGTGTACCAGAGGAAGGTGGAACAGGCACGGACCAACCGACAAATAGTCAGGGATAAGAAGAGGAAGAATAAGGAGGCGAGGAATACTTTTGATAGTGATCTTTGGAATGTGGATAGCAAATGTATGTATTCTACTTTTTATTCTTGCACTATGTGCCTGGAAGAGATCGCTTTGAGCGATGAGGCGGCCCATTGAGTCACCACAATTAGTCTTAAGCTTTTTAAGTTTTTTTTTTTAAATTGTATCTAATGGTGTATAAAGAGTTATCTATCTATCTATGTGCAATTAGTATTTTAGAGTATCATTTTGATAAAAAAAATTAGGGACACAAAATTTTGATACTTGCTCCTAGATTACAGACATGATGCTTCTTTTTATCCTGTAATAGTGAAAAGTGAAACAAGTATTGGCATGAGTGAGTGAAGTTAGTGTAACATAATTATTTATTCAATACAGATATCTTTCTAAATATTAAAAGTGAATATTTGTAGCTACAAAAGCAATTAAAATTAAAATCAGAGAATTGTTATTTAATTTATTACTCGTATTAATTTATTATTAATTATTACTCAATTAATTTATTACTCAAGGCTTTAATTCGATTGTAAAAGTTTATTTATTGATGATAGACGAGCAGCTGTTGCTGATTTATTGTTGAAATAGTCAGATTGTTCAAGATTAGTTAATCTTTTAAGCACTGATTTATTAGTTTGTTATCGCTTCATACAAAAAAATTGTCTTTTAAATTGTCATCTCATCACATTCATAATTTTAATAAAACCTGTCCAACAGTACCAGAAGCAAAGGGCATCCCATCCACGCTGATCACTGAGTTCATCTCCCCCGAGGCTCAGATCCACAACGTGCTGCCGACGCGGCGAATCCGCCCTCGGCCCCCCGCGCCGCCCACACTCGCCCGGGCGGCGGTGGAGACTCCGCATCCTGGAATTAGCTATAATCCTACTTTTAAGGTATTGTACTTTACTAGTCTTCAGCTTAGGCAGAGCGAAATGATGTAGAACTTGATTACAAGTTGAATCTGATGAATTAGAAAATTTACAACAGTTTCAGTTCTGAGTACAAACTTGATTCAATCAAAGTCACACTGAAAAATTTCGCCGTTCTTAAACTGAATAGTAAAAAACTAAAAAACTCTAAAAAAAAGCAATGATATAATTTTTATTGAGTTGAAAAATAAAAAGTCTTGTCAAAATTTTCAGACCCGCAACGATCAGACGATCCTCCTAAAGCCGGAGTGCCTTATTGTGGGGTTCGAATCCCTTCGGAATCGAACATTTTGAAAAAACTTTTCATTTTCTCAATGAAATACCTAAGTGTGGATAAAAACTTAAAAAAAAGCAAAATTATAGATTTTATTGACCTAACATTATGAGCCGAGATTCAAATTCGAATTCAAATTGTTTATTTAGGAACAAAAACACGGTACAAACAAAAACATATAGTTAACAATAATTTCCGCATTAGTTTTTAAAACTGTGTCGCGGAAATTAACGCCCACCTCCGAGTACATAGATTATTTCCTCTAAAACAAAGTAGGTAATTAACAAAACTTAAAACTAGGCGTAGGTTTCATAAGAAAGTACTAGTCTATTACAAGTCTAACTGGATAGCCAACTTGTAAAGGCTACTAAGCGTGAGAAGTGTGTGTGTGTTGGTGTTGGTAACTAACTTAAGAAACTTTAATAATTGCTATATTGTTACTCCAGGAGCACCAAGAGCTTCTACAAGATGTGGTGGTCCACGAACAGAAGATGATCAGCAAGCAGGCGCGTCTGCACCGACTCACTACAAACATGTTCAGCAAGGTCACCGCTGCGGAGAGAGAGGTAACCAGTCTATTTCATTTCTCGCACATCAATTCTTACTAAAGGAATCACTTTATTTTGTCTAATGAGATAGCTGTTTAACTGAAATGATATACCCACCTAGTTCAAAGCCATTTCACTGAAATGTGATACCCAATTAACTGTTAAAATAGCTGAGGAATTTGTCGAGAATTATAGTCATGTTATTGCGATCGTAAAAATCAGAGAGGTCTCTAAAACAAAGCGTGGTTTAATGTACGAAAGTTTATTTTTTAGCGTGTTTTTCCTCTGGCGTAGCTTAGTTGCAGGGCGATTCGCATTGAGAAATCACACTCTGCCAGTGGGAACGAACCTAATGCTTTAAAATCTTGTAAGGTTGATGCGTCAATCAACTATTTTACCCACCCAATTCTGTCATCGAGCACTTTTATTAGATCGTTCTTTGCGGACTGGCAACTTGAAGACACAGCCAATGGATACCACCGCGCCATGCGAGCGAAAGCAAAGACAAAAGAAGCTAATTATGGTAAAAGGTGCCATTTAAGTGTTTTCAGTCGATATTTAAGAGGGTAACTCAGCATTGATAGGACATACTAGAATTTGTATGCTGAGTTACCCTCATAAATTTTTTTTTTTTTTTAATCTATTTTTTTTTTTTTTTTTTTATTTAGGGACCTTGATCGATTGTCGAGCATGCCGGTCCTACCCTCATAAATTGCAATTGGAATAACTTAGGTGGCATCTTTTATGTTTACTTTTGCTCGCATGGCGCGGTGGTAGTGTCCTCTGCTCTGGTTGTGTCGTCAAGTTGCCAGTTTACCAAGAATGTTTTAATAAAAATGTTCGGCAACACAATAGGGTGGGTAAAATAGTTGATTGACCCTGATACATATTCCAGGACCAATGGAGAGAAGAGATGAGCATAGGCCTACCAACTCCCCACAACCCGGCCACTGACCCCGATCCCGAGTCCGACTCGGAGTACAAGCCCATCAACCCACCCGTCAAGAACAAGAAGAAAGACCACAAAGCGAGGCGGAAACAGAAGGAGCAGCTCGCTGAGAAGGAACGGTTGAAGAGGAAGAAGATTGATAAAAAGAAGATTTCTGATATTTACAAGTTAGTTTATTTTGACGTTGACCTTGACCTCATCAACATTGTTTATCAACTATTCTCTTAATGGTGTAATGCCTCAACTTAAACGTAAGGCTCAATGCAGATTGAATTGGCAGCGACAAGATGTAACAAGACATTATAAACCTTATGAACAATTTTATAATCGCCACCAGCTCGCGACGGCGCGAGATTGCTCGAGCCGGCGCGACACGTTCATTCTAAATCTTGTAACATTGTTCATAAGGTTTATACTACTCGTCGCGTGCCAATTCAGTGTGCATTGTGTTTAGCGTGCATAAATAAAGATTATATTTATACTGTTACACTTGGGGATATCTAAAGATTTTAAATGCTTCCCAAAAATTTTTGTGCATCAATAGTTTTCAATTCAAAAATTTATTTATGTATACTCTGGTGACGGAGTTTTAGGCCGCCTTAAGGCCTCCGTCATGGCTTAACGACTTCAATAGCCGAGACCGACAATTTGTGTGCTCTCCGAAGCACGGAAGCGCTCAGATAAAAATGCCGCTGGCGGTCACCCATCCACTTACGGACCGTTGAGTTAGAACGTTGCTTAACTTCGACGATCTATTAAGAACGACTAAGCTAGCATGAACACGAGATTTTAAATGATAAAGGAACCCATTGTGAGGACACCAGTTGACGGGCTTGGAAACTGCCAAATATAGTATGCAAATTCTTCAAAATGTGGCCATCAAATATGTTTACAAAGACTTAATCTAAAAGAATATCAACAGTGCCTTGAGTATAGTGTGTTTATGTGTTTCAGACTTCGTAAGCTCCAGTCTTCGATATCCAGTGGTGAACAAAAGCAGGCGACTGTTCGCACCAAACGCAAAGTGAAGAGAGCAGAAGTAGCCGCGACCGCCGCGCCGGCTCTCAACAGGAACAAACCGCCCGTGAAGGAACCTGACTTCGTTGACCCCGCTACATTGAGTGGGGATCTGAGACATGTGTCTTCTAGCTGTAAGTATATTGTATAGAATATGGATTTGCTTGCTTCCTCAACTTACCTCGCAATGCCAAAAACTAAATAATCTTGGGCTATACAGGGTGTAAAAAGACTGCTACCGAAAACTGAGGGGTTGTAATCAGACCATGATTCTAAACATATTTAGCGAAAAAAAACGCAAAAAAAAATTTTGACTTAGCTTTGTCATGCTATGTTATTTTCGGCTATTTACTACTATTACAACATAATAAGACCATACCTACCTAATAATTTCATTTATAAAAGAAAAAAACAATTAAAACTTAAAATCCAGCAATCTACGTAAAAAAAACGCGCCCAAAACATACGCAAACAGTACTCTTCAAACGCTGTTTTCTCCGGATTTAGTGCATATTTCGGAAAATCCTTTTGGATTTGGGTGTCTATTGGGATGCTGTATCTACCCCTTTCGGCTTCGGTAGACGTCTTTTTACACCCTGTATAATCGACGTCTGTTCCAAGTTTCATCCAAATCGGTGCAATGATTAAGTTGTGATTGAAAAACAAACATATTAACTTTTAATATTATGATTCGATTAGAAATAATGATAATACCAAGCTTCTAATCTAAGATTTCTAAATAATATGCTTACGTGCAGCCACGTGCATGCTAATTGGAGTATATTGTGATGATACTTTACGTAACAATGAGCTAAAAGTAAGTAAGTAAGTTGGTATGAGTCAGCGGCCAACTCTGGTGACGGAGTTTTTAGGCCGCCTTAAGGCCTCCGTCATGGCTTAACGACTTAAATAGCCTGGACCGACAATTTAACGTGCCCTCCGAAGCACAGAAGCGCTCAGATGAAAATGCCACTGGCGGTCACCCATCCACTTACAGACCGTTTCGAACGTTGCTTAACTTCGACGATCTATCAAGAATGACTAAGCAAGCACGATTACGAGCGCTTCAATAATGAGCTTGTGTATCGTAATTTTCTTATAAATTATTTGAACGTAATTTTAGGCAAATTTAAAATCCTTAGGTTTTTTTTTTTTTTTTTTTTTTTTATGATTAATGGGTCGGCTCTTGACCTCGAGGTTGGCTTTACTAGCAATTTCCTACACTGTCAAATCACAACTCTTCTCATGACATACGTTTTATTTTCCAGCAAATCTACTCCGCGATCGCTTTGAGTCCCTCCAGCGTCGTGGTGCGTTAGCGGCCTCCAAGCTCATGATGAAGAAGAAACGCAAGGTCAAGTCTTACTTCAAACAAGGTCATAAGGTCACGGAGCAAGACATACAAAGATATGTTAACAGACCCGTTGGCAGAGCGAAGAAATGACCTCTAGGTACAATGTGACCTTCGGTACAAAGTGACCTTAGGTGCAAAGTGACCTTGGTAGAAAGTGACCTTGATGACTAAGGTAAAATAAATAAATTATATTAAAAGTTGATTCCTTGGATTTTCATTGAAACTTTTGGGTAAATTAGTAGGGTTTCAAAAAAACAGTAGAGTATTTGTATAAAAATTTACTATAAAAATCCCTTACAAATATTATATTACAACTAATCTAATTAACTTACAAAAATATATTACAGTTATAATTGTGGCAGTGTAACAAAATAAAACTAAATCTTACAACAAAACACTGCCTAAAACAAAAGACTTTCTTAAAATCTTGATGCAAAATGATTGAGACTGTATTTTGTGATAAGATCTAAAATATTTCTAAGTAGGTAACTCAGCAGTAAAACTAGAAACTTCCTCGAAATAGGAAATTATCTCATCTCATAAGAATACTCAAAGTCTATAAAATATTCAATAACAAAACATAATAAATTAAAACTAAGGCGAGTCTTACAATACGTTTCACATTTTGATAATATCTTTTTGTTGAATGCAAATATTTACAAATTGGTAAAAAATATTTTAAAAAAGCATTCAATATTGAAAGTTTTTAAAACTTTATTTTATTTTAGACACCTACCTTGAAAAAAGCCATAGTTTGTAACGACAGTTTTGTCCAAATACTGGCAAATTAAATACTTATGTCTAAGACATGGAAAATGCTGGTGAATTTGGAGGTACTTCCCTTTTGCGAAAACTGTATCTATTCAACCAATTAGTCTAAAGTTTATGCCACTCAAAACTCAATACCTATCACAACAACTACATCTCAACCCCACCGCGCTGCGATCGTGTATAGCGATCTTAAGAGCTCCAAAGCTCTGGTGTCCGATGCTGTTTTAAGATCTTCCTTATCCGCTGTCCTTGCTTCAGCTCTAGGGGTGTCGATAAATGCAGCTTTAGTACTTCTAGCTTCTAAAGGTGTTGTTCTCGTCCCGAATTTCTTGACACCCCTACGGTTTACTGTCGTTTTTATTTGACTCTGCGTTGTAGGCGCAGTTGTGGATGGTTCTTCAGTAGTCTTTACTCTTTCTGTGGTAGTGCTCTGTGGGCGGTCTGTGGTGGGGTTTGATAGTGAGTTTATGGCGCTAGGATCGAAGTTCAGACTCTTACCTCTCCTGTCTTGTCGTGGTCTGACTTCTAATCTATCTGTTCGTCTGAAATTCTCATACTCTGGCGTGGATGCTTCCTGTTCTTTCGCAATCTCATCCATATCTTTCTGAGATACCGCCATCAGTGCTTCAAGAAGAGCCTTCTTTGAGGCTTCAGCGGTTGAGTTGTGGTCGTCATCACAGGTCTGCACTAATAAGAGAATCAGTCGCTTCACCGTTTTAGATTTTGTCTTCTTCATAACGTTCATCAGTTTTTCTGTAGTTGTAGCATTCATACCACCCATAATTTCCTTTGCCTTTTCAACTACTGTATCAGTGATTGCTGATAAATCCTGGGCCGGTTCTGTGGATAAATCTTTTAGAAACCTTCCTTTTCTATTATCAGCTTTAGTTCCAAAGGTGGTGAGTTCAATATTGCTTGTCGATGATACAGCTTGTTCCGTAGTAGCGTAATCAATGGTTGGTGTTGTGGCAGTGTTGTAACTGTATGACGTTTCCCTCACATCTGTGGTGAAATCATCGATTGTGTGACTCAAACCATCGTTCAGTGTGATTGGATCTATGACAGTACTCTGCCAGTTGTCAAAAGTGCTGGACCATTGGAATTGGTTGGTTGTTTTATCAAAGTCTGGGGATGTGAAGACGCTGCTAGGTACTTGAGTGGTAGTAGTTGATTCTTCTAGCTTGTATGTGGTTGATTCTGGAGTGGTTTGAATGGTAGTTGCATCTTCATCAGGTAATGTTGGAGCTTCCAGATCCTCAGACGGTCTTTTGACTGTGGAAGTTTCTTCGATGTTTAGCTGCTTGCCTTGACGAAGGTTGTTAGTTTGAGGTCCTACGAAAGACTGGCTGTGAGCTCGTTGTAACTCTTCCTCATTTTCTAACTCAACGCTATCAGTTTCCGTGAAGTACACTGCAGTAGTAGTAGGTACGGCGGTTGTGGTTCTAATTTTCTTGCTTTCGAAATCTTGAGTGGAGACCGGGACAGCGGTTGAAGCTGATGAGTCTACGCCCCATGCTGTAGGCAAGTTAGTGGCTTCGACATATTCACTGAGAGGTTTATTCGGTGTGGACGTGACTCCAGTTCCGTAAGGGTCATTAACCAAAGCATTGTTTTGGAATCCTCCGTATCTGGGACCGACATTCTCAGTCGTTGAAACCTCGCTGTAATTGTTAGCTAAAGTGTTAACGTTGAACGCCACGGTGTTGGTGTAAGGTATGGGGGTAGTGGATGGAGATAGAGGGGTCGAAGCGGATGTATATGACGCTGATATCTTTCCGCAGCATCTGAAAGGATTCCTGGCTGATGTTCCCCTATAGTTGAACGTTGTGGATGGTTCTGTAGGCCTGTGTGTAGTGATTTTCACGTCATTGTATGAAATGGTCTGGTACTTGTTGGATATATCCAATGCCTTAGGTTCTCTTGCGTTAGCTAAAGAGGCTTTGTTGTCCTCGGAGAATCCTAATATTTCATCATCTTCTTCATTGATGGTTGTTGTTGGTTCGGTATTGGCTGCTTCATCAGTGGTGCCTAGATCTCCGAATGTAGGATGCGTTGGTCTAATGTCAGAGAGAACTTTTCTGAATTGGACTGGGTCTTGAAGGTACGCGGATAGAGCATGGGTGAATACTTGGGCTAGTTCTCTAATTTGTGGAGATGTTGCAAGTGGACTTTGGCTTTGTTGAACCATAAGGTCTTCCATGAGCTCATTGTAAGTTCCATTAGGATCCTCTCTGATCTCTTCAAGTAATTCAGCATTGTTAGCGCCGTGAGCGAACAGATTACTGTACTTGTTTATAGTGTTTGAGCTAAACAGTGCGGGCAGAGCTTCTTCCATGGCTTCATAGTCAAAAACTGGAGTGGTTATTTCACCGTCTTCAGGAGTTGGCGTCGTGGACAGATTGTCCAGAGCTGTTGCGTAGTAAATGGCTAGACTATGAAGGGTTTTCGATGACGATGCTGGTACAACAAGACCTGACCGGCTCTGTTCTCCGTATACCTTCTCAGTTGGTGTCTCTGCTGCTACCGGTGTTGGTTCTGTTGATGCCAATGTGTCCAAGTTCAGTTTCCTCATCAATCGCTCTCTCCTTTCCTTGTACGATGGCTCTGTGGTACCCTCTACATGGTTGGTGGTAGAATACACGTCATATCTATCAGAAGATGCTGTTTCAGAGAAGTATGATGTGTCTGCTCTAGTTGTTGGTATTTTGGTGACAGATTCAAAAACGTTCTGGTTCTCTGCTACCTTTTCTGTAGTGGGAACAGTTTCTGTTGTAGTAATAGTCTTATTTTTCTCTCTCGCCAAGAAGTTTCTTAGAAGAGATACGCCAGGTCTGGTGTAAGGATCATTGACAGTTGTGTAGCTCTTAGTGTAGGGGATCAGAGTGGGTCGTTTGGTGGTTTCCTGCGTATTTGACGCGTGAGCATCTTTGTCTCTAATGTCATACAAAGTCGTTAGATAAGGATTGCTCTTCAGTTTAGGTTTCGGTGTGTTGGGGGTGTAGACTGGGTAAGGACGGTAGTTCTTCGCGTTGTAATCTTGCAAGAACTGCCTGTTGTTTTTATTAGCAGCAAAGGAAGCAGTTTCTGCTGCTACTTGCATCTCCTTGAGAGTGTTATCTATCGGAGTCGTTTTCAGCGTGGACGCTTCGAAGAATGTCGGCTTCGTGCTTCGTGGCGGGAACGCAAAGTTGTTTGATATCAGCTGAACCAGATTCTTACGTCTCTTCTCGAACGCTGTGGTCAGTTGACTGCGTTGGGTCGGATTGAAGTTAGTATCAGGGAACAGGGCTTGGTAGCTCCGGGCTGTAGCTTGGACCGTGTATGGGGTGTCAGTCTGACTCTGCAGCCTCTGCCTATGCCTCAAAAGACGTTCTGTCGTGCTGGGGACGTTGACAGAGGAACGTCTGGATTCCGCGCGCGCTGTCCCATCGATTTGCTGCAGATTCTGGTTCTTGCTCAAGCTCTGAGTGACCTTTTGTGTTTTCTTCTGCTCGTTGGAGTAGTATTCGGCGCTGGACTCGTACAGGGCTGGGGCGGAGGCGCAGTCCACCTTGAACCACCAGTCGCAAATCAGGTGGGACTGGCTGAAGATGGTGCCGTTCGGACAGAGGAACGAGATCTTCCGGGATGTGTCACAGATGTGGAACACCTGGAAGAAATTATTATTTATTTATTTATAATAGTATTAAGTACTGATTTAGAAAATCTTATATTTACCTGACAATCGGTCTCCAAGTCAGCGTAGTAACCGGTCGGCACATTCTTGCAGTTGAAGCCCGTGTTCGGTATGTTAGGGTAGGCAGGGAAGTCCACACCAGCCTTGCCGATAACACCTGAAACAGTAAAGAGCGAGGAGCATAATAATTTTTCAAGGCAGGTCAGTTTATAAGTTACGCAGGAAGCTTCGAAGGTTTTTGGCATCTCAACTCAAAAGTTAGTTAAAACTGTATTCAGCACATTCCATCCTCTTGTTGTCTTGTTTTTTGAGTCACGTCGACAATTTAGAGTTCGCTTCCCTCCGAAGCACGGAACGGCTCAGTTGATAGCGCTCACTCATCCACTTTTGTGACCCACACAACGTTGCTTTGACGATTTTAATTGACTCATATAACAAGCAATTGATCGGTTTATATGTATACCTTGATGCTCTACAATGTCGATGTCAGGCGAGTCGGCAGCTGCCGGTATGAGTCTCTTGACCAGGGGTCTTCCTTCCGTGTAGTGCTCGAAGCCGGCCGCACCCATGGCTTGCGCGATCACCTGCAGGCTCTCAGTGCTGGGCACTGGCTCGTATAGCTCCGGGGCTGGGGAGGAGTCCTGAAAGAATGTATAGAGAATAATATAGTGCCGTATTTACTTGGAGTTTCAGAAGAGGGAAAGTTTTGACTGGCCTCAGCTCATGCCTTCTTCGCTGTAGGTCGTAGGTTCGATATCTATCCAGGATAAATATCTTTGTTCTGTTTCTGGGTGTTTAAAGCTGGAACTCGGATGGGGGACCTGGAACTTTTTCGTCCAACGGTAACAGATCTTCACTCTGTTAATATCTACTGGTACCTACCTAACCTACCAAGTTTTCATTGTTTAATCTTACAATTATTATTCAAGGCATACCTTCCGCCGTTGTGCTGTTCTTCTTGCTCCATCGCAAACACCTGAAAATACATCAAATTAGTTTTCATACATATTTTGATACTTTTTAGTAAGTTCTCCCCAAGCATCCTCCAGGAGGAACCTCTATTTTATAATATCCATAACATTATTCTATCCTACTTTTACAAGTGAACGTATTTGGATGAAAATTGGAATAGGAACGTGTAGAAGGAATAGCATAGGTAGGTATTTTTATTTTATTTTAAGCCTGCTTCGTCCCACTGCAGGGCAAAGGCCTCCCCTTTCTTCACACCTCTCGATCTTCAGCCAAACTGTGCCAGTCATCTGCATGACTGTCGAGATCGTCCCGCCATCTTCTCCGGGGTCTGCCGCTGGTATTAGGGCCCAATCAGTTGTTATTTTACCCCAAAGATTGTCCGGCATCCGAGCCACATGTCCCGCCCAGTCACATTTTAGTTTTGCAGCTTTGTGAATGACGTCTGCTATTTTTGTTTTAGAGCGTAGTATCGAGTTTCGTATGTGGTCTATGAGTCGGACTCCTAAGATACTACGCTCCATGGCTCGTTGGCAAACCTCGAGTTGGTATCTCTCTTGAGCTGTCAGGGACCAAGTGTGTCCCGTACGTGAGGATCGGAAGAATGCTCCTGTCCATGAGTCTGCGTTTGAAGCAGAGTGGCAGCTCGCCTTTCATCAGATGTTTCATCGACCAGAAGCTCTTCCAATAGGTAGGTTATTCAAAATGTTGGTACCACGCGAGCGAAGTCGCGCGCATTATCTACTATCTACTAAATACTTCCGTTCTCTCCACAAGATAAATGAATATGGTGATATATGACACCATACATCTATTAGAAAGTAATTTTATCTCCCATACAACTCCCATTGAACTGTTCACCGCAATTTATTATAACGAATGTTGTATGGAGTTTTAAATCGACTGCTAATTAGATGGGCTTATCTTGGCGAAGAAGAGGCTTTCCATCCGTCACGCTGAGGCAATGACCTCGCCATCTGATAAAGGTCGTGGGTTTCAATCTGATTGTGCACCTCGCTTTTATTTCACTAGTTTCCTCCCGTGGTTTCATTTTATGTACCAACATGACATTAGGGTTTGTTTTAGCTTTGTGAATCAGGTAAATTCAATTCTACTTTAGTAGTAACGTTATTTGCTAAGTAAAAGTAACTAATAACAGCAAATTATTATTTTTAAACCGGGTATTTATCACGTACCTATTTAAAAATAATAATTATGTCACCAAATCACGAAAGTTTAAAAAGTTTAATTAATAACAGCAAGTCTGCTGGTAAGTCATACCATACTAAGAATGATTACCTGCCAATCAATCCCTTTTTACCTGATCGCACACTGTCCGCGCCGTACGCGCCGCATTCATTTTTCTTTACAAAAAATGCTGATGACTCGGAAAATGCGGCTCGCCTCTGACGTCAGCAGCATTTTCTCTATTGAATTGACAGTTCACTCGGCTGGACTGTGCGACCACCCAGGTACTCAGTGTAATGTAAGCTTCATCTTATTGAAGTGAAAACTTAAGGCGCGTTGGGCAGTTTTGAGATGAGAATAAATTCTTGGATTCGCCTCGAAAAGGTCACGTGACTGCTCACCGACACCGAGTTATTTGTCAAGTTTAGAACCGTTCAAGTTTTCACTTCTTCCGGCACTCCTGGAGTGCCACTTTTTTATTTTTATTTTAACACGTTCAGTGCCAGAGACGTCTGTTGTTCATAAGCATTGATTCTGCATTCTTGTTTGAAATTAAAAGGACAGCTGGTATACTCGTAGCAGGAAACGACAGTTACCTACTCTAACAATTTATAACGCTCATAGGATTTTCCGATTGACCGTTTTAGGCTATCATAATCTTGAAGAAGATAAAATCAATTGTTTTATTGCAAATCTTTTGTACGTATTCAACATTTATGTAACAAAGCATGTCAGTCGTATCGATGGATCGATGCTATTGACCACGTAATGATCTGTCGATAGCTGTAACAATGAACTGACCATCAGTTGCACAAGCATTTTTCATTTATCATGCCATTATTTAGTAGGTTGCTTACCTACTCTAACATGTTTTAGGCATTTAAGATCCTTTGAAGAGTGTTTGAAGATATCTAACCCTGCGTCTTATGTGGGCGACTTGACGCGAACGCGATTGCGAAGCGATGCGACGCGGCGAGTCTGTCCTACGTGCGTGCAAATCGTCCTACATAGTTTACGTAGTAATACATAGTGTCAGAATTCGCAAAAATTCTGTTCGCGTTCGATCCAATACGCGCCGCGCCGCGCCGCTGCGCACCGATCACGTAGGACACTTCAATAGTAAATTGACTGTTTGTTGTTTCCGCGCCGCACCGCGCCGCTTCGCGTTCGCATCCAGGATCACGTAAGACGCAGGGTTGGTGAAGTCACTTCCAAATTCTCTTCCAAATACATACATACATGTAATTATTCGCACTTGAAAACATTTTGCAGAAGTTGATAGTAACATAAGCTATCGCTCGTCTACGGAGGCTCCGATACATAGGTACTCCACACTCGCGACCACCCTTGTTGAAACAGACGAAACGCCATGATTCATTTTGTAATTTTGATCCATGGAGCACGGTAGTTCAACTAATTGTTGGCCTATAAACAAACAGGTATTATTTTCTTTAGAAGACTTAACCTCCATTGTTCAGCCGCCCCGTGAGAAGCCGGCATCAGATAGCGAACACAATGACAGCCCCGAGCTGCATTGTCTACCGTGCTATCGGGCCAATAGACACTGATATTGGGATTAAAGGTACCTTAAGATTATTTTATAACAGATAATTAATTAGTAATTTTAGTCATAAGATTTCAAATTCAAATTCATTTATTTACCTGTACTTAGTAAGTAAGTTCGTATGAGTCAGTGGCCAACTTTGGTGACGGAGTCTTTAGGCCGCCTAAAGGCCTCCGCCATTTCCTAACGACTTAAATACCCGGGACCGACATTTTAACGTGCTTCCCAACCACGGAAGCGCTCAGATGAAAATGCCGCTGGCGGTCACCCATCCACTCACAGACCGTTTCGAACGTTGCTTAACTTCGACGATCTATCAAGAACGACTAAGCAAGCACGTCCACGAGCGCTTCAAAGTGGGTAATGCATGGTAGAGATTCATAGCTCACATTTATTATTTGGTTTAAGCCCATTACTGTGATTATTCAAAAGCAGGATCACTGAGTTGATTATTGAAACGCTTTGAGCAGTTTTGAGATGGATAGAAAACGGGTTTACCTCGCGAGTCACGTGACCTGATGACACTTTTTTTTGTATTTTTTTTTATTTAGAACTGTTACCGAAACCTCGTCAAGTTTTCATTTCTGTCGGCACTCTTAACACTCTAACTTTATTAATAGCTTCATACATAGACTTCTAACTACTCCTGTTCCTTTGCGGCTAATACCATGAAAATTAGGTCAATACACAGGCCTTGGCCTGGCCTAGCTTTTCGGTTAACCAGCTAACTAAATCTATATAGCCAAATTTTTGTTGGGTAAGTACCTAAGTATAAATAATTGTATCGAGCAAAGTGAGGCTTCTCAAAGTATGAGACTAGTCAAGTTATGTCAGATTTCCTCACGTTCTACAAAAAATCATTGAGAAGCCACGATATATATCCTCAAAGTTACGATATCCATTACACTACCACAAAACAGCTGGTGGTCTAGTAATGAAGGAACTGCTGTGGTTTTACAGATGTAATGTTGCTCCCATAACGTGTTACATTTTAGCACAGGTATTGAGGAAATCGTAACTAATTCTGGTGACGGAGTTTCTAGGCTGCCATATGGCCTTCGTAAAAGCTGGGACCGATAACGTGCCCTCAAAAGCAAGCAAGGCAGTCTCAGTTAAAAAAAATATGTTTTAACCTATGAGTTGTAACATCATGAAGACCATCTTATAAAATGTGTCTGTACCTATACTTACAAAATGACTCAATAGCGTCTTATGCTATTTTGAGTGGTTTAAAGTTTTATTATAAAACGTAATTTTATGTATTTATTTTGTATACTTATTTATTTTGATAAATAAATTTAAAAAAAGTTGATAATGGTATGACATTACGCCACGGTGTTTCTTGGAAAGACTTTTCCGGGAAAATTTGCAATAGGCCATTCATTCAGAGTAAATCAAGCTAATAAATTCGTTCAGCCGATTTAACATAAATAAGCAAAAAAGACCCATCCATCCAAGTATTTGTAAATAAGAATGAATGAATGAACACTTTATTGCACACCAAGAAATTAACAAAAACAAAACATTTAAAACAATGACAAGTTCTTTTTACAATGGGCGGCTTTATCGCTGAAAGCGATTTCTTCTGGGCAACCTTTCAATTAGATTTCAATTGCATGAAGTTTTGCATTGCTCTCTAAATCCTACCGAGTTAGGCGTTGAAACAGATCAGGCCAATCTTTGTTCCCGTATCCACTTACTCTACAATTTCTCAAAATAACAGTGTTATCAAAAGCCTTCAACATTGCTAATGACTGTGATTGTGTTCATCTGCTTCGATGCCGCAAGATCCGCTGAAGTACACTTGCGAAATGTCTTATAACAGGGAAAGATAGGTACTTACTAATGTGTAATGAGCAACAATACCTTAATTCAGAAATAAACACAACACTAGATTTAATAATAAATTGGCTTAAAGAACATAATTTAGAACTTAATATAACCAAAACAAAAATCATGCAGTTTAAACCTTATCAAAAAATACCCCTAAATATGAATAATCTTAACTATAATAATAATAAACTAAATTCTGTAGATTCATGTAATTTACTGGGTGTAAATATAGACACCTCAGTGAATTGGAAGTGTCATATAGATAAAATAGCTAGTAAACTGTCAAGGTTTGTCTATGCATTATTTGAACTAAAAAAATGTACAAACTTGGAAATAAGTATAAATGCATACTATGCATATGCTCACTCCTGGTTAAGCTACTGTATTATCCTGTGGGGAAATAGCTCTGAGTCAAATAAGTTATTTGTCTTACAAAAAAGATGTATCAGAATCTTAGTCAATATTTCAGAAAGAGAGAGCTGTAAAATCCATTTTAGTAAATTAAAAATCCTAACCCTAACTTCAATATATATCTATGAAATCTGTAAATTTGTAAGAACACATAAAACTTTCTATACATTATCTAAAGAGCAATACACCAAACCGCACAACTTGAGAAACAAAAATAAAATAGCCCTACCTTACACAAAATTAGAAATAGTTAAATCAGGAACATATAACATGTCAATCCAAATTTATAATAATTTACCCTCAGAACTACAAAACTTAGAAGAAAATACAATATTTAACAAAAAATTAAAATCTTACCTCATAGAAAAAAGTTATTACAATATTCAAGATTATCTAGATGACAATAAAAGATTTAATAAAAAGTAAACTCGGATTCTAAATATATATTTAAATAGTACTTGAACCAAAAATATTTAAATTAAATATCTTTAAGGGCTGAGCCAATATATACCTACATAAGTTAGTTTACCTACATAAGTTAGTTTATAAGTAACCTACCAAATGTTGCAGTGCCCCAGCGGGGTTCATGTTATGAAACGCCTACCTATATTTAAGACATTGTAACTAACATGAAGCAATAAACAAATTGAATTGAATTGAATTGAATTACTGTAAGTGCTATGGCACAATGCTCACTTTAGCGGTCACCAAAACAGGGGGTTTCTTATTACTCTCTTTTAGCGGTCACTAAAAGGAAGTTTGAAAGAGAAACAGGATCATGACCATAGGCGGATCCAGGGGGGGGGGGGCACGTGCCCTCCCCAGACGATATTTTTGTGTAGGTACTACTAACTACGAAAAATTAATAAATTGTGAAATTTTTGTCAGTTTTTGTTTCTTGTGCCCCCCCCAGAAAAAATCCTGGATCCGCTCATGATCATGACTGCATCACACGATGTCTTCGTAAATTTTTATCAGAAGTAGGTACCTAGTTATCTTCCACTGCAGCACCGTAACTAAATGTAAACACTTTGTAACACATGTAAGGTAGGTATTCTTCTATAACTCGTAGTATCTACGTTCTGACTGGTTTACCTTACATTTGAATTTAAATAATGCCTGGAACACACACACGTCTCGCCGAAACCGAAGCCTAACCTTCCGCTTTCGCGACGACTAGCGCCATCTCGCGTCACGTTAGGGCCGTATTCGCGTTCCATTTTTCGTTCCTTTGATGTATAATCGTATGCTTCACACCACGATTTCTGACTTCGAGGGCCAATTTTTCGGTTTGGAATATTCGGTCCTAGGTTAGGACCGTGTTTTAACGTTTGAAAAATTGGCCCTTGAAGTCAGAAATCGTGGTGGAAAGCATCCGAATAGAATATTCATCAAACAAACGAAAAATGGAACGCGAATACGGCTCCTGGTTCTTCCCGCGCAAAGCTATGCGAATGATAGACAGATACAAAAGTTTGACAGCTAGAAACGGGAGTAAGTTAGCTGTCAAACTTAGTGGAAACGAGTCGTAGCTCTTACATACGAATGTCCGTTGAATATAGAAACCGGGCATAATAAGATTTTACGATTTATTCTTTTGTTTTTTATTGTTCCTGTGTTCCTTGTTGCACTCATTGAGTTATAATGTACTACGTAGTACATTATAACTCAATGGTTGCACTATTCATTGTGCACATGTTAAGTTCTAAAATAGTTAGTTCAATCTCCAGACTCACCCGCAGCTACCGTCAGCACCAACACAGTCCACAGTATCTCCATTCCCAAGTCTCTCCTCCACCGCATTCTGAAACAACAAATTCAAGATTTTAAATGGCATTCCAAAAATTGCACCCGCGATCTTCGTCATCTTTCGTTTTCTATCCAAGTAGGTACCTACAAAAGACAAGACAAAGTGAAAAATAAGTAAGTAAATTATTTACTCTTATCACCTAATTCTAAGTGGATCAGTAGTTTTGTCCCCTGATCCTGGGATCAAATTTAATTTGCCTCTGATCTCGATTAGTTTGGGCCTCTGATACCGGGATCACAGGACACGGGCCTTAGTTTCCTCATCGTGGTTTTACACCACAAATAGACAGACAGCATGTGATTGAAATGGCAAACTTAGAATGTAGAGAAACTCTTTCATAAATCGTGAAGTTTCTAGATCAGGTTTATGCGCACGCGCATCGTGACCCTCGTGCGAGATCGGCCCACACCCGGATCCGAAACCCATACTGTCTTATTATAGAGCGAAGACGAAAATAAGTATTGGCACGTCTTAACACGGTTCATTTCACGAAAATCTGTAGTTATTTTATTGTTAGCACTGCGCACGCGCCCGGAAGAGCCTAACAAGATGGCCGCCCTTCCGCCTCCGACTGTCAACGGAGATAACTCATTCCCGCTAGAGTCGTGCCACTTTCTACGACTTTTGGTCTTGCAAGTGTTTATGGAGTTCAAAACGATCATTTATTCATGATCTGGTAGTGGTAGTTGACTTTAGTAGTACCTACCTACGTACCTACTTAGACCCACCTAAAAAGCCGTGTTGGCCTAAGTAGGATAGCACCACCAAATTAATCCATTTTTTTTGTTTCTCTATCTAATTTCTTACTAAACTGATCGCAGATTAGATAGATCGCAGGTTACTTATCAAAAAGTATTTTTTAAGAACTCATTCATCAACAATTAGTTTTCTGTCATATCAACAACTCCCGTAGATAAGGATCGCGCCACACGCGACGCGCCGCAATCGCTCATAATCGCGTCGCGTCGCGCCGCGTCGTGACAGAAAGCCTGGGAAGTCGCGGAAATGCCTTTCGCAATATCTCCGCGATGATATCACCAGTACCTAAAGGCTACGCCACATAGAGCCGGAATGTAAAAAACTTAATGCGAAACTTAAATCATAAAAAACAAGTCGTTACCTACTAGTTTATTTGAACCAATAGGATTATGAAATGCTCATAAAACCAAACTTACTTTAGATACTAACATTAGATTATTAAGTGCTCATAGAGACCTAAGTACTAACATTATATGGATCTTGTGCTGAAATAAATTAATTTTATTTAATATTTATTTATAAAAATGCTCCTTTCGTGCACTCGAATGTGAAAAATCATAGGTTCTAATAGTTTGTTAGAATTTACCTTTGTCTATCCCATTCTCAACACTACTATAGTGGTATGGTTTCGTCCCACCCCACCCCCAGGGGTATGGCCAGGGGTATGGTGGGTCTGAAGTGCCCCTGACCAAAGTGTCTAGAGTACTGACATCTAGGTATGTCAGTTTTTACAAAAGCTAAAGAATTATCTCGTATTGAAGTCTTCGCAATCGCAGGATTACCTAAGCCGCCACCCATCTCGTACTATTGCGGCATCCAGTCTAGTTTCATCTTATACATTAACCCACAATTATTCGGTAGCCATTATTTGAACTACCGGTCTGAACCCGAGATTATCTGCGGATTGTGTGACCCCGGTTGACCCCGGCTGACTCGTAAAAACAGGTGAAATTACCTTCCTTGTATTATTTACTCAAACATAGACGATAGGATTTTTATGGACGTAGGTAAATCTAAGATTCTAACTTGTTAAAATACTTTCTGAAGTTTCTGATCCATTTGGGGATGCTGTCGGTGAGTTTTTGTTTCATAAACTTAAAAATTATTAAACTTTCCATAACTTTAATTCGTAATTTGGCGATCGCTAAATATTTATTTATTAGTCTAGGTATGCCCGGAACAATTTTACATTGACCATTAATACGATTTACCTAGATTCTACTATCTTAAATAAAATCTTATCCACTTTGATAAAATTCAAGTACCTACTTAAGTCATAAATATATCCCGTAATATCTAATGGGCGGGTCTGACCATACAGAATTGAACCGGCTACCTCTGAGGTCATCAGCCATCTCAATTCTCATTGTTATGCAAATCTGATAAAACAAAACTAAACGCTTTGGACTCTAAACTTAGAAGGAAAAGGCTCAAAATATTTCGTCGAAATATTTCCGGAGTTTGATATCAATTTTGAACTCTTATAATCAGGATTTAGGGTTGAAACTTGCTTGGGAGGTTTGTAAGATCCAAATAGCATAATATAGTTATGAGCTTTTAATGGGTATGGCAAGGTCGTGGTTTATTTCGCGTTTATCTCGAGCTACTGAAACAATACGTTAACGATAACTCGATTACGCTAATCTATTCCTCGAAGCCTTTTGTTTAGACATTATGATCCGGTTCGAAAGACCAATTCAGAGGACCTACATTCTTGCCAAGTTTTGGCAATCGGCTGTTATCCGAATATCACCCGCTGAGGTAGGTAGTTACAAAAATGCATTGCGATGCTTAATCGTATCGGTTGGAATTCTTGCGTGTAGGATAGTTAGTATTTCGTACGATTTGCTTAGCCCCGCCCATGGAACATGCCAACGAACGTCGCGCTAAAGCAGGGGGTCACTCCGAAGTTTAGGGTGGCTAAAGGTGCATTTACACGATACGATTTTTCTAACGATTTGCTAAGCCCCGCCCATTGAATATGCCGACGAGGGTCGCGCTGACCGCATACGATGAGCGTTTAGGTACACGTGAAAAATTGCCACTCCGAAGTTTAGGGTGGCTAAAGGTGCATTTACACGATACGATTTTTCTAACGATTTGCTAAGCCCCGCCCATTGAATATGCCGACGAGGGTCGCGCTGACCGCATACGATGAGCGTTTAAGTACACGTGAAAAATTGCCATGCGATACCATATCGAATGGGTTGAAATCGCATCGTGTAAATAAATAAATAATGCTGGACAATTTCACACAGCATCATCTAGCCCCAAACTAAGCAAAACTTGTACTATATACTTTTTGTTTGTAAATATATACATATTATACATAGAAACCCCCAAACCCAAGACAAATATCTGTAGATCATACACACATTTCTCTCACGGCGGGGATCGAACCCGGGACCTACTGCTTCCCCACTGCGTTACAGAGGCTTAAATGCTATTTAAGTAAATGCTCTTAGGTCTAGACTTAGTAAAGATTAACAGACACATGGACGAGCAGCAAACAATGAATGTCGGCAACTCGTAGACCAAATCTGTGCACTCTTGCGAATAAATTGCCGATTTGGGCAATAGCTCATTAAGTTGGTTAAGTTGTTTTGTAAGCTAATGCAAACGTTTATAAGCCTATCTGGTTATCTGAAAACGATCTTCGTTTCGACCGTTAACTTACAATTGTTAGGGCTTTGACCCTTTTTATTGTATTAACAAATAAATATTACGCAAATAGGTACCTAATGTAGATACTACAAATATTGTGCGCATCGGCAAACTTCTGCTCACTAAGAAAAGAACAAAAATTGACGAAAAAAACGATAAATATGGAGTAAAAAAACAATCGCCGAATATGGAACTTCCTCCTTTATGAAGTTGGTTAAAAATTAAATTATTTTAAGTAGGTGCCTTTCATGGGCGTATCCAGGATTTTTTTCTGGGGGGGCACAAGAAACAAAAACTGACAAAAATTTCACGATTTATTAATTTTTCGTAGTTAGTACCTAGGTACACAAACATATCGTCTGGGGGGGGGGGGGGGGGGGGGCACGTGCCCCCGTGCCCCCCCCTGGATCCGCCTATGGTGCCTTTGCGTATAAATGAATGATGTCGAAACGACACCAGATGATATACCTACGTACTTTAGCTACCTACTCATAGGTAGGTAGGTGCTTTAGCTACCTAGTAAGTACTTACTACAAATAGACTTAAAATCAAGCCTCTCAAAGCCAAGGTCTCAGAACAATAAAATGAATCGTTTTGTTCTAAAACAATCGAATAATCTAATATCCGGATGACTTCCGAAACGTGTTAGCCTAAATATTTCGAGGCAGACGATTTTGACCTTTATACAGTCGACTTAACGCTCAATAGGTCAAGTTCGCAGACAAGGTTAAAGCTTAAAGCTATTTAGACGTTCAGTAGGTAATTGAGGCCTTAAGGCGGCCTAAAAACTACGTCACCAGTGTTGGCCACTGACTCATACGAATTTTAGTAGGTTTATGCTTACTCAAGGTAGACAAACAGGTTCATGAGTTTTCCATAGCACGGTAGACATTCTCTCAGACCTTTAACAATTTATTCCTTTGAAGATAGTTAGGGGAGTAGACAGATTTCCGTATATAAAGGGGTATATAAGGTGTATCTTAGCATAAGCTTAAAATTTCATTCGGTGTTTAAATAATAAAATATTTTTTGCACATAATATAATTCTTTCAACGTAAATCCATCATAGTATGATGATTTAGTGCTATTTTCTTCACAATAGCCAATCACTAGCCAGTAGGCATAGTAACTGATTAAGAACCGTACGATTCGGTTGATACGATAAAATCCTATCTTTATCGAAAACCTGTGTTTGTGTTTCAAAAGACGATCTGGTTGAAACTTGGTACAGGCAGTACAGGTAGAGCCCGGAATAGCCTAAATAAAGGCTATTTTAAAAGTTTTAGCTTTTATATTTATCTAAACTCCACTGTCCCACTGCTGGGCACAGGTCTCCCCCAAATTTTTCCACGACTTTCGCTCACATGCGGCATTCCACCAGTCCGTATTAAAGGCTCTATGTCGTCACGCCAATGTTTAATATATTTAAAACATTTTTGAACAATAAAGTGTTTTATACACCGCTATTTTATGACTACCAAAAAAATTTAAGGACAGTTGCAGCAGATGTAGAAAATGATAATGGCATGGTCAGAACTTTTTTTTATTTAACTATCACAAAGTTATCGAGGATTGTAGTCGACCAAAACCGAACAAAATTTTATGAAAACTGTACAAATAAGTACTTTATACAACAATCGCGCACAGACTCTCATTCGAACTATGCTGTCGTATCATCCCCAGTCAGTAAAACCGCAGTAGCTATCATAAATCCATGTCTGACTCGTCTCGTCTCCTTTTGAGGTTATCATTTTTTTTTCTCTTTTTTTGAGTTTTAACTACATAAATGTGATCAGTAACAGACACCGAGATCATGTTTAAATTTTCTTTGGTAATTACAAAATAGCGGTGTATAACAAAACGTTTTTAACATTTAAGTTAAAAACGTCGTGTGTTGCCCATAATGGATAGTCCATTAGAATCTATTTACTAAATTACTATCAGTACCTACAGTAGAACTGCTTAAGATAGATGACTTTGTTTTTCATATTTTTTCTTTAACACGAGTAGATACCTCCCTACATACACAAAATCAATATTTCCCATACTTAGGGTTAGGCAGAAACGTATCTTAATACAAAAATTTCTACCTACTTATATTGAATTCGATTCGAGCTTACTCTATTTAGCTCCCAGTTAGGCCCAAGTAGAGCTATCTATAGATCGTTTTAGTCGATCCTTAGAATATTATATGTATTTTGTAAAATTTAAATATTTTAGTAGCTTGTTAGTTTCTGGCAAATAAATGATATTGCTTCTAGTTTGAATCGGACAGTCTAGAATAGCCATATATCAAAGAGGAAAGTCTGAACTGTGGGTCAGAGGCAACTTTTACCTCTTAGGAGGTAAATTTCTCCTCCATGCACCTTGCAAATGTAGGGCCTTATTTGGATCTAGCTGTTTTTGTGACCGTTTGTGATTGTAAAGCAAATTATGATTGGAAAGTGCAACAAATGCTTTTGCAACCGAGTTTTGCGACCGCTGGGAGCGCAGTGGGCGAAGGATGGCCCGCTTGGGACGCAGAAGGTTGCGGGTTCGATCCCCGCCGCGGGATAACTTTGTATGATCTGCAAATATTTATCTCGGGTCTGGTCTGGGTTTCTATTATTAGAATCCTACATTATCCCTGATGAACATAGGCTATATTTTATCCCGGGAAAGTGAAGTTTTCCCGCGGGACCGCGGGTAACACTGCGACGGATAGCTAGTTAGTAAATAAAAATAAACAACTATTGATGTAAATATGACACACAATATTGAATATTACATACAGTCACGTAATGCTATTACGTACTGAGATCATAGGAGACGATGAAACGTCTTCTGAATCGATTTCTCGCTTGGGCGACTCCTGCGCATCCCGAGCAGTGAAAGTGCAAAGACTCAAGTGACAGACGGCAGCGACTAAATTGTGGACTGTTCTTACCAGTTACATTCTGACTAGCCTAATGCGCTCACACATTATTGTCATTTAAAAAAAAACGCATGCAAATGTAGTCATATGCCTGTATTGATGAAGTTAGTATTCCATGTGTCAGATCGCTCGCCAATCGCATTCTCTAGGTGAACCAATCAACTGGTTTCCTCACGATGTTTTCCGCAGAAAACGTTTTGAAGCGCTTAATACAAAACGTAAAATCTATGGATGCACAGGGCGCATGGCGCTCATTAGGGGAGGCCTATGCCCAGCACTGGACTGATATAGGCTAATGATGATGATGATGGATGCACGCTCGGGATTCGAACCTATAAACTTCGGATTCAAAGTCGAGGTACAACCCCATTCGACTAACACGGCAGTCCAGTCACCAGACGCTTTATAATTAAAAGAAAATTCTGCGGTTTCTGAGCATCCATAGGCGACGCCGACCGACGTTGCTTTGCCTCAAGTTCCCACCTTACGCCCACAGATGCGCACACGCCGGGTTAGCGCACTGCGCGGCATGCTGTGTCATTAGCGGGGAGTAATGACTAGATCACTGCTATCGCTTATGTAATTACAAGTTACCTATATTCTTAGATCATGAGAACACAATGATGATCTATTGAAATAACTAGACCAACAATGATAAATGAAATGAAATGAAAATGAACATCTAGGTAGTCTAGATAAGAACGAATTAGAATGATGAGATCGATTCAAGTCGAATAATGTTTAAACTATGTGTAAAGAAGTGAGAGAATGCCTGCGCTTAAGGAATACGTACTTACCTACATTCTTCTCTTTCACGGTAGGTATTGGTCGCGAAGGAACAGGAGTAAAATCACCTAGCTTTAAGACAAAGTGCTTTAAGATACAAAGTGATCCCAGCGGTCCTACTGAATAAATGCTTTTTGATTTTGACTTTGACATTAGTAATCCTATTGTTGTTTTCAGGCTTTCTGTCCCACTGATGCAAAGGCCACCTCTCGAGATATCCAGTCTAATGCAATTACCAGTGATCATAATATTTGTGTGAGTTTATCATCCGTAGTATAAGAGATGAGATCTTGTATGTGTTGTGTAATTATTATCGGAATTCTAAGAGCGAGAGCGTCTATCTAATGATTTCTTCTTGTACCTACATAAAGGTACCTTAGGTATAGGGTATGCATATATTTCAGCATCGGACACGCATTTACATTTACATTTTTCGTAAATAAATACATACATAAAGCTTGAACACCAACAAATTTTTGGATCTAAGTATCTAAAAATTCATATTTCTATAGAATTATTAGATTTATAAAAATAATTAGCATTAAAAGATTGCCAAAAGTCATATGCAAAACACGCGCAAGTCACACAATTTAGAATCATATTCCCTTGTGTTAGAGTTCATTACAAAGCTACTAACAGCCCTTCATAAATCTCAGTATAACAAGAAACAGAGGATCTGTACCATAACTCTCTGTTACCTCATGTACAGTACGCGCCGCGTACTCACGCGTATTTACTGTAGAACACGCTCAAAAACAATATCACGTACGAGGGTACGATTCTATTTCAAAGGTAGGATCTGTATGGAGTTTAGGAGCCTTTGAAGATGTAAGGCCCAAAGCACAAAGTCAAAAAGCATTTATTCAGTATAGGACCGCTGGGATCAGTTAGAATAGTCTTAAAACTAATTTTACTTCTGTTCTTGCGCGACCAATACCGTGAAGAATCAGGGCAACACACACGGTTTGGGACCTAGCATTCTTTTAGGTGATCCATCTTAAAACTAAAAGTCAAGCTCCAGTGGGGAGCCATTCGAACAAAATCGAGGCTCGTTAAATAAGTTTAGATGCTCATAATTATGCATATGCAGAGCCATTTCATACGTGCCCAGGATCGGTGAAGGTCATGGGTTCAATTCCGGTTTAATGCGATGGATGCATTTAAAAATCTTTATCCGTAAGATAAAACACTGTAAAATTATTTGCTACTAGCTGTCCGTCGCAGTGTTACTGCGTTCCCTCGGGAAAACTTCACTCTCACTATAAAATATAGCCTTTGTTCATCAGGGATAATGCAGGATTTTAATGGTGAAAGAATTTTTCAAATCGGTCCAGTAGTTTCGGAGCCTATTCAATTCAAACAAACAAACAAATCTTTCCTCTTTATAATATGAGATAACTCGTGACAAAATGTAAAAATGTCTGCTTATTTGTTTTGCTAACTTTTATTAGGTGTTGTCCCTCGGTTCACACCCATTAGTGACTGTATAATCTCCGTGCACTGTACCGATGCTATCTCCCGTGTTGAGACACGAGGGGAGTCGGGAGAGTGGTTTATAGCGCTGTGGCTAATTAGAGCCGATTGTGGCATTCGGAGATTGCTTGAGGTTACACAGAACAAACCTAGCTCTAGTTAGCTGTGCTGTGTTGGCCAAGTGGTAGAGCCTCGATTTTTCGAGTGGGTTCGGAACATTACAGCAAAAATAACATACAGGATGTAAAAAGACAACTACCGAAAACCGAAGGGTTGCAATCAATCAATCAGGTATTTATTGTTTAACATAGGTGGAAATACAGATCTTATAAAATAGGTCGATGGTCTCTATGTTACCAACTTAGGTTGGTGTAAAATATTTTTTTAAGACATGATTCTAAACATATTTGGCGAAAAAAAATGCAAAAAAAAATTCAAGAAAAAAAACTGTTTAAACTCAAAATCCAGCAATACGTAAAACAACGCGCCCAGAATGTACGCAAACAGTTTTCTCAGAATATAATGATTTTTTCGGAAAATCCTTTTGGATTTGGTTGTGTGTTGGGATGCTGTACCTACCCCTTTCGGCTTCGGTAGACGTCTTTTTACACCTTGTGTAAGGCTCTAAACGGTAGGAAAATTTGAAAGGATCTTGGGTGAGATGAGTGAGGGAATGTCTACATATTTTGTAGGTAGTTACTTTGGGAATTCAGACGTGATCCTGTTTTCTCTAATTTTGTTGATAGAGAAAATGCTAAGGTAACCTACTTTTTTTGCCACCACTTAATACCTAGTTTTGCTATATTTGGCCAAATTCTATTCTAGTTCGTATATTGCATTTTGTTTATTCATTATAGGTCATTAAACTGATCGCACGTATGTCCGCACAGTACGCACCGCAGTAATTTTTCTATAGAAAAAATACTGATGACGTCAGAAAATGCGGCTAGCTTCTGACGTCTCAGCATTTCCTCTATTGAATTGACGGTTCGGCGCGTTCGGCGCGAATTGGTCGTGCGACCACCTAAAATGATTCATGTTATGAATGAAACAGTAATTAATTCAATTTATTCATTCTTTAGACGTAATTAATTCACATAAAAACGATTATGAATAATATTACTGTTTGTTACATAATTTATGCAATAACATAACGGAACTTAGTAATTTGGCAGTGAACGTCGATTTTAAGTCTTTTTGGACTATTTGCTTCCAGTTATGGGCAACAATACATTTTTACTGGTCTATTATGTTGAGAGTGCTTTGAATGATTCCATTAACTTTCATTCATTTTGTTGGACGTTTCAACGTACCTCATGAAGAGCTGGGATCTTAAAAGCCAAATGACCAACTCTAGTGACGGAGTTTTTAGGCCACAAGAAAGCCTCCATCATGGAATAACACCTTTTAACACCAAAACTGCCAATTTAACGTGACCACTGACCCAATTTGTTACCAAGACATTATGCACATAATCAATCGTTCGTTCGCTTACGTTCATCCAAAGGTTGCCTAAAAGAGATCGTCTCTTAGCAATAAGATCACCTTAAGCTATTACTAAAAATCAGCGGAAAGTGATTTCGTACGTACTCTTTGTAAAACACACCGTATTCACCATTTATCATCATCATTTCAGCCATATAGCGTCCACTGCTGAACATAGACCTCCATCGGTTTTCTGAGGGATCGATCTAACGGCTCCCAGCAACCTTTACCAGATCGTCTTTCCACCTAGTGGGGGGCCGTCCTCTGCTGCGATTTCCGGTGCGTGGCCTCCACTCGAGAACTTTTCTCCAACGGCCGTCAATTTCTCATACTAAAGACACAAACGCGCTTCACCTACGAAATCACGGCTATTTGTCGCATAAAACTTTATTAGGTCACATTCTCAAGTCGGCCATATTCATAAACTGACATAACTTCCGCGTAATCTTTCACGCACAATTAAATAAGCAAAACACACGAACGGCAAATAAAAAAGCAATTAATTCATACAATAAGATGCGCCTAGGAAGCAGGCGTGAAAACGGTGATAATTATAATACAAAGTGAAGTTGTACACATTGTTTGTTACTTGTGGAAGAATTTGATTAACAATTCAATCAAAAAGTTTGTATTTATGTATAACATTAAATTTTATATAAAAAACCACGGGAACTCCGTGGTGACGATAACATTACCGTGTCGCGAGTTCAATGATTTTTCCAATCTCAAAAATGCCCAATGCTTTTCGCTTCAACAAACACGGGGTCAGCTGATGGTTATGTACTCTTATAAATAATCTTCTCTCAGCTTAATTGACCCGTAGTTACATCGAAAGCACTTAAATATTGTAGAAACATTTAATTACCCACGGTAGCTAATAAAATAAACAGATCTAATTTTGATCCAATACGTGAATCGAACTCACGACCTTTCAATAACAGGTTAAATAATTTGGTAAAGTACATTAGTATTACAATGTCGATACTCAGAGACGTCAAGGTATTTTAAGGTTTGATTGCATGGTCTGAAACGTAAGCGTCACGACCCCAAAGCGCAGTAGGTAGACATTCTCTCAGCCTTCTTAACATACCTCTCTACATTAGAGTAGACAAAAATATCACTTGAGTTTTGACGATTTTTAGAGAAGGGCCATGGTAAACAGGAATCTATAAAAAAATCTAGTCAAGAAGTTGCTAACATCGATAATAATCTTAGAAACAAAACGTAGAAGTATTTTAAGATGACTTGACTTTAAAAGTTGCAGATCTTGAGTGCGGCAGCAATGCACCAATTTGCCAATAGGTACAATTACGGTACAATCGTAACCTTCGCTCTGTACACTCCGTGCACGCGAACGGTACACAATGAAATGTTTTCTATCTCGTTTCACGGTGCGATAGTATCTTGTACATCCTCCGATATAAACCGACTAAATAGACTGTGACGTTTATTTGCACTGAAGTGTAATTAAATAACAAAAGGCTCGCCTTGATGCGAGTGCACTTTTACCTCGTTTTACGAAATTCTGAGGCTCTAGTTAAACTTGATAAGCGAAAGACAGATAAGAAGTAAGTGATAACAGACGCCTAAGCGTCGCGGCAGAGCCCTTCTTTTCTGCAAGTGCAAAATACGAGCACTGGTGGTCTAGTTCATTGTGTACCGTTGACAACCTCTGTAGCGCAGTGGGCGAAGGCCCGCCTGCGACGCAAAAGGTTGCGGGTTCGATCCCCGCGGCAGGACCAATGTTTTTGTATGATCTACAAATATTTGTCTCGGGTCTGGGTGTTTCTATGTATAATATGTATGTATTTACAAACAAAAGGTATATAAGTAATATATCAGTCATCTTAGTACACATAACACAAGCTCTGCTTACTTTGGGGCTAGATGATGCTGTGTGAATAGTCCAGCATTATTTATTTATTATTTATTTAGTGGCCTTACAATCTGAAGGTTATGGGTTCAAATCTGGTCATGCACCATAAGTTTTGTACATGCACTTATGCCAGTATCTCTCTCTCAAACGGCGACCTAAAAATTTTGAAAACGTCAGGTGCACGATAAGAGCCTCTTTCAGAATTTAAAATCCATTCACAAATCATTAATTCTTTGTTGCACAAATAAACACACACAGGATAATAACTTAAAGAAAGGACATGTACAAAGGCGAGCTTAACCTTACAAAGAATTTTCTTCCAGCTAACCTTTGAGGCAAGAGAATATAGATAAAATCACCTGGTAAGAAAAATAAGTGGCAAGAAAAACAAGAGCAAAAAAAGTAAGTAAGTTCGTATGAGTCAGTGGCCAACTCTGGTGACGGAGTTTTTAGACCGCGTTAAGGCCTCCGTCATGGCCTAACGACTTAAATAGCCGGTACCGACAATTTAACGTGACCTCCGAAGCACGGAAGCGCTCAGATGAAAATGCCACTGGCGGTCACCCATCCACTAACATACCGTTTCCAACGTTGCTTAACTTCGACGATCTATCACGGTCGACTAAGCAAGCACGACCACGAGCGCTTAAATAACTTAATTATTTTGACCTATTTCTTTTTTATTTAGACTTTAGCTTATCATCTGTATGTATACATGAATAAAATGATGGCGTCTCAAAATTGTACAACACGAGAAAAGCCATAGGCAATACTCACGTTTCCTGGAATCAATACAAGTCTTCGTGGTACAGTTTAGAAATCATATCTACAATAATTTGCTAACAAGTACCCTTGTTCCGCGTCGTTTTCGTCAAAGTTGTGACGATTCTAATGCGTGGTGTTCTGTCCTTGCTTTCTTAACGCCATGCACCAACTACAGGTCTACAATGCTAGAACTCTACTTAAGTTTTTTACGTCATAACATGGGGTTTGCACTACCTTAATTGACGACTGTGGCGATTAAAGGTGAACCTTCATCGAGGCGTTAATCCCTTGTTGCACGAAATAAGTCTCTTTGATTGAGGCACACTTAAATCTAGCTCATGAGACTACCTATTCTAGATCCAGTCGGTCTGACTGAATAAATCTACTATATAAAAATAAGTCGGGTTTTCCTTCCTGACGCTATAACTCCAGAACGCACGAACCGATTTCCACGGTTTTGCATTCGTTGGAAAGGTCTCGGGCTCCGTGAGGTTTATAGCAAAGAAAATTTCTGGTGGCGAAACGGAGTTCGCGGGGTTTGCTAGTGCTCTATAAAACTTTGACATGAAAACTTACCACTTACATTCTGCCTAAAAGTTTGATTAGTTCTTTGAAGTGAGAGTGATAAATTCAATATACCTATTCCCTCATGAAATTATTACTTTGTAGAGCTTGTGCTTTTGATATAAAGTCAGCGTAACCAACTTATAACTCCACTAATAATAAAAAATCACACAGCATCATCTAGCCCCAAAGTAAGCAGAACTTGTGTTATGGGTAATTGGGTACTCCATTACTGATATCGGAGGGCACGTTAAATTGTTGGTCCCGGCTATTTAAGTCGTTAAGCCATGAGGGAGGCCTTAAGGCGGCCTAAAAACTCCGTCAGCAGAGTTGGCCACTCATACGAACTTACTAAGTAATTGTTGACGCTGTCTGTACCTAACTGAAGGTATAATCAAGTGCAGGTACGAGTCAGACATGAAGATCTTTAATCTGCGCACAGATATCTGATCAGCAACAGATATCCGTCAACAATTAGATCACGTCGCTTTTCATTGCCTTGTTATAGGTACAGACTACATAACAGATATAAGAGCCAAAGATTGAGAAATGAAAAGTCTTGTCATTTTCGATTCCATTATGGAGGATCGTCTGATCATCGCGGGTTCGAATCCCGTGGGAAACGATAATTTTGATAAGATTTTTCATTCTGCCACACTTACTGTGGTTTAAATCTTTAAAATTACAAAAAATATAGACCAAAGATGTTTAAAAAAAAACAAATTTGTAATTTGCCAAAAATTACTGTTCGATGAAGGTATGTACTTCGATGTAGTTTTTAACATGGCCTCATGTAGTGACTGATAACTTCGGAGAGAAGGGTATTGGGCACTCACTGTAATGTAAAAGTAAAGAAAATAAACGAAGTCAAATTAATACCGGATACTGGAAAGATGAACTTGACTCACACTCTGCACAATGGACCGCATTAGCTCAAGAAGAAGTCACTGGCTCTTCATAAAAAAAAATCTGATTCTAAAACAGCCCATCAAAAGCTCATGCTGAAGTCATTTAATTGCGCATATTGTCTATAGGTGCTGAATCCCATGCTTCATTGAGCGTCCATACGCTCACTAAAGAACTGTGCACAAAATGAGGGTCGCACAAAGGGCCATGGAGCGTGCCATGCTCAGCATATCGTTGCTTGACAGAGTCCGCAATAAGAGGAGAGACCGTATTGCGAGACGTAAGTGGCGCTGGGCAGGACACTTGGCCAGATTTAGTGATAGCAGGTGGTGTAAAGCTCTGACCGAGAGGTACTCAAGGGGAAGCGTTAGGAGCCGGGGCAAACCAGCAGCCAGATGGGTGGACGACATAGAGGCCATAGAGGGAAAGACTTTCATAAGATCAGTATAGGGCCGATTGGAGTGGCGTTTGAGGGAGGAGGCTTATGTCCAGCTGTGGGCTATCATTTGAGCTGCTAATGATGATGATGATGATGATTGTCTATTAGAAGATCGTGAAGATTTTTCTGCATTCTGTACTTATTGAGATTAGAGTCGTCTGTAGTTATGTAAAGATGAGCCTGACTTTCACATAGAAAGGATAATGGCTGGCAGATACTAACTGCGGTATAAGTATAAGCTTAGAGCGGGTAAGATGAAAATAAGTGAAGAGGCAGGACCGAGACAGGAAGCAATTAGAGGATAGGTACTTTTGCCCAGCAGTGGTTTAGGCCTTTACATCTTTATTAGACATACAGCGTCAGGAGGCAACCTTTGCCTATACTTGACGGGTCGTTGTAGTGCCTGGGACATTGTTTGAGATGGAATAGGCCTGCCCAGCACCTAAACCATCCTCTCAGCTTAATCAGCCTTATCCACAGGAAAGACAACGTCAATACGTGTGGAGCTGACTAAGCTGCGCGTTTCCTCACGATGTTTCACGATGTTCTTAACGGTTCAACGTTATACTTACTTAATACGTTAATAAAATCTCGCTCTCACCATGTGCTCGAGCACGGTGTGTGACTGAGACGGTGCCTAGGTACACGCCTTTTTTTGCATAGTAAGTTGTTCCTTATCGCCTTTGCATTAGTGTGAGCGTGCATTAGCGAACTTTGATTTATACTTAGTTCGTTGTGATCTGTATGATTGTAAAATATAACTTAGACGAATGTGAGTGCCTACTCAAACCTAATATTGTTTTCAGGCACAATATAAAATAAATAATGTAGTCTGTATACTGAAATAAATAAATTAAAAAAAAAAAAAACTGATCCCAGTCGATCCTACTGAATAAATGCTTTTGGACTTTGACTTCTGGTGATCGACCTCATCGACCACCGAACCACCGCTCTCTCCTCTGACTTGCACCTCAGCCGAACAGTATCGCCCGTAGATACATAGATGGATAGATACGATGATTTATTATCAGCTTTCTTCTCATTGTAGCCCAATTCTTTGTAATTACATAATTACATGCTACAATGTCTCGTTTGGAGTTGGCTTTGTCTCCTTATGTACAATAGATACATAATTATGTCTTTGAATTGTTATTGGTTTAATCAAATTGCACTTTCTTTTTTATAACATTGACATACAATATAACATTAGCTTAATAAAGCTAAGTTCACTTCGCTCAACGGATCTTAGGCACTCCTGAAGTTAGCCGTTTGTCTGCGCAATTTTGTGTGAAAAAGCGCTCACTGCGCAGAGAAAAGGGTAACTTCATGAATTGCTAAATCCGTTGGGCGAATTTTAGTTAGTATAGAAATTGCCTTCGACAATCTCCTTTGCACGGCAAATGCTCTTTATAGAAATAACATACATTTTCATAAAAAAAATCTTAAGTCTACGTACTTGACCGATATTAGTCGTCATGTGGAAAAATTAAATTAATGTAATAAAATTAATGAATTGCCCAAAAGCATTGTCTGTCCCAGCCGTGGGAGACTTGCAAAACGCAAATTCGCGCCGTTCTAGCATTTCCATTGATGATGTTATGTGGGATTACGTTGTCAAGGAATTACAGTGCTCGACTTGTCATCTGGCACTTAGCAGCATGCTGAAATTCATCCAAAAACTCAGGGAATCGGTTCAAATGGTCTCCCATTAGCGAGTTTTATTGCAACGAACGCGGTAGGTGGTTTCATTGTTTACACAAAACATCGGTACAAAAAGTGTTAAAAAAACTAGGAACTAATGTGTGTTACTACTTCTTCTTCTTCTTGTCGTGTCACCAGTTATTTCGAACTAGTGTGGTGAAAAGATAATAAGTGCATCTCAAAGAGGCTCCTTAGACCCCTCGCAGATTACAGACTTTCTATCGGCCGATAGTTGAGACGGGCTATACTTCTCCATTCTCATTACGAGCCGAAGTATATTCCGTCTCAACTGTCGGCCGATAGAAAGTCTGTAGTCTGCGAGGGGTCTTAATGTGTTACTACTACAATATTAACTAGTAAAATGTTAAAATGTGACACAGCAAGAGTCGGCCACTGCACAAATTGTTTGTTTTTATTTTTTGGAGTGAAGTTTGCGACTTGATAATTCACTTCAGTCCCAGGGCATTGAGCAGACAAGCCAATTTAATTACCTACATAATCATACGATAATTATCTAGAAAAAAATATAAAAGAACTACTGCTAGTATTTAAACATCGATTGTTCCTATAGCAATCAAAGGATCGCGAAGGAAAAAATTATATTCGATCAATGATCTATTCTTCTAACTACTCTCTATATACTATATTCTATCATAGACTAGGTATTAGAAAAAAATATTGTCTATGGATTCCATTGATACAGTCAGATCCTGTTTTCTCTTCCATGTTCTCATAACAATAGAATAATGTAACAAAACATTGAAAAGTAATGTACCATCCTTTCCCTCCAAAAATAGCAACAATAAACACAATGGGCGTCGCTAATACCAAAATGTCGTAACATGATATTGATACGATTCTGAGGTTATGTCAATACAACCATTTGTCAAAATCGTTATGTAAGTTATTGATCATATTGATTTGGTTATTCAATTTTATTTGATTTTAATTGTTCTGTATTTGGGGCACCATGACGGAAAGGTTAAGTGTAAAACGACATTTACACGATACCATTATGGCATACTGTTTTTGCCACAGGTATTAGTGGCGTAGCTACCGGAGGGCTAGGCGGTGTTGTGCACCGGGGCCCCCAAACTCAAGGGGCCCTTTAGAAATTGTATGAAAAACTTTTTTTATTTTTTGCAAAAACTCTTACGGTTTAATTTGGTATGTTACTTTGGTATGTTACCGTTGGCAGAACTCATGCAGAAGCGGCAGAAAAAGTTCAAAAAGCTGTCAACAGAGTATATAACTGGACAAAGAAATGGAGGATCAACCTCAACGAATCGAAGTCTATCCACATAAACTTCACAAATAAAAAGGAAGAATATCATCCTGTATTCATAAACCACAAGCGTATACCATATGAAAATACAGCCAAGTACCTGGGTATGACGCTTGACGCAAAGCTACGCTGGAAGGCTCACGTCAAGAAAAAAAGAGAGTAGTTGGAACCGCGCTACAGACAGTTGCACTGGCTCCTTGGAAGACAATCTGCCCTCTCAGTGCATAACAAGATGATACTGTAAAAACAAGTCCTGATGCCAGTATGGACTTATGGTATACAGCTGTGGGGCTGTACCAAAAAAAGTAATATCATGATCATACAACGATTCCAAAATAAAGTACTTAAAATAGACTTCGTTGATAAAATTATTAAGAAATACCTACGCAGAAGCTCACGAAAAAAGACTTTATCACCATGTGAACGTCGAGGCTATCCAGCTCCTCGATAACACGGACATAGTGAGAAGACTCAAACGAACAAAGCCGTTTGAGTTAGTGTAGTGTAAATATTAAAGTGTTAAGTGTATTTTAAAGAACACAAGAACAAAGTGTCTTCTCCTTAACTAGAGACAGTAAGAAAAGTGCCATTGGACACATTCTTAGTTGTATTTTTCTGTATAAAACTATGTCAAAGAAAAATTACTCATTGGCCTACTTGGCCAGATTGTAATATTATTAGGGTTTAATAATGATATTTAGACACTAATTAAAAAAAAAAAAAAAAAAAACTTTGGGAAAATAATTCCTGATGAGTAATAGCGTCGATTGAGATTAACTTGTTTTTTGAAAAAAAATTTAAGTACTTAGGTAGGTAACTAAAGTTATATTGAAGTGAAAACTTCTTTAAGCGCGTTTTGAGACGAGAAAAAATTCTTGGATTTGCCTCGAAAAGGTCACGTGCGAGTCACGTGACTGCTCACCGACACCGGGTTATTTGTCAAGTTTAGAACCGTTCAAACCCAGATATAATTGAGTTTAAGTTTTCACTTCTGCCGGCACTCCGCCACTGTTTTTTTTTTATTACCTGTGTATTTTTTCATTCATCTCTATGCTGTGGAATAAAATGGTAGTTGAATACCGGAAATTATATTTTTTGTTCCAGAAAATGCTTTAGTTTTAAGGCGAAGTGAGCTCTGGCTTACGCCGCGCTCGCCACCCTCCTAGCCCCCTAGGCCGTCTGATGGTATGCTGGCCGGCCCGCGCACAATTATACTGAACGTTATTTATAAATGTATTTTTGCTAGAAAATAATACTCCTTGGCAATAAAATAAATCCGCAATCCTCTACCGTATTTATTAGGGAAAACGTAGACGAAATTTCATTAAAAAAAAATTAAATAACCAGCAAATGAAACTGCTTTATGATGAAGATTTAGAGGTATAACCAGCAAATGAAACTGCTTTATGATGAAGATTTCACAAAGTTACCTCTAGGTAACTTTGTGTTTTTTTTCTATCGAGTCAAATTAAGTCAATCGTGTTTCGACTCCCATAACTAATATCCTAAACTATTCATTGTCATCAAAAAAATATAAAAAAATCGGTGTTTTTATGCCTTAAAAATGACTTGACGTACAGTCAAAACGTGAGTTTTGCGACATACATCACCTTAAGTTTTTGGACATGCGTTTTTGAGGTTATTTATACAAATTATCATCTAGTTTGTATCTCGATCAGAGTTCATCTGTTCCAATCTTTTTTACCATAAAGAGGCATGTTCACACGACCCAAAATACCCATCGCAAGACTCCAAAGCACGCGACGTTATATAAGCTCGTGAGAACACATTGTGATCCAGTTATTGGGACACTTGATAGCGAATTCAAATCGCTGGGCTAATTACAAAAGAGGTATGACGTGGTGCAAAATGTGGACTTGGAGTCTTGGGATTGCGACCAGGGAACAGCAGGGTCTACAAGTCGCATTACAATTCAAATTGAGAATACAATCACAAAGATTTGACTGATTTAAAAAAGGAATTGGTTACTGACAGTTTTGGCACAATAAGGATTCGATTTTCAAATTGGTGTTTTATTTAGAATATTAATCTGGTTTTAGAAGGAATTATTTGCTTTAGCGCAAAAATGCAATTCGATTCTAAATTCAAACAAGTTTTTAACCAAAGAGTTGTAGGATCAAAAAGTATCAATCTAAATAACCTCTTATGTCCAAAAAGGTTCATGTTTAGTGTCGCATCTTCAGAAACCGCACCTTAGGCCTCATTAGCGAGCCACTTGCGCGTGGCGTGAGAACGGCTCCTTTATTGTTGACCGAATGAATTATTAGACAGAGCTGTGTTTCACCAATATTAATTAAAACATTCACGTTGAACAGGTACAACATATTTACAATTGAGCAATTTATAGATCGATGAAAACGATCTATAAATTGCTCAAGCTTGTCACTGCGAGTCGGAAGTAAATTATTTAAAGAATCACATTCAACTTTGTGATCCGAATGGTATAAGTAAATACTTAGAAATATTTAGTTCCAAGCTTTTGAAGAATTAAATGTATTTTTTTGTTAGTAAACATTACAAGATTTTTGTACAAAAATGTTTGTAATCACGAAAAATGGGAATTTAAACACGATTGGTAACCATAATTGGACTATCAAGTTTCTTATCCTTGATATACTTTTAATACTTAAATACAGATCTGTCAAGCAAGGCTTGCTTCAGTTTAAAGCCGACAGCGTCATGGGAAGATGGCCTTTCGGATCTCGGCCAGCTGAGTAGGGTCAACACAGAAACTGAATTAAAAACAAATTGTTTCATGTCAAATTTTCAAAATTAAGAAAACACCCTCATAGCATACTGGCTGGTATTTGCTTGCAAACTGTCATGTATGGAATGCTTCTGCAAAATAGTTTGACGAGTCGTGTTTTGACTACCCCTAAGCCTTGGATACGTAACAGGAGATTTGGCAAATGGAACGGGGGAGTATTGACGAAAGCTTTCCGTTGGAGTTTTGAAGAGACAAGCCGCCATTTTTTTTTGCAAAACCAAATTGACAGGACTGACTGACTGAAATCATGGATTTACCTAGCATGGTACCTCTTTGGACTGAAATGTTTATGACCATGATAATAATACATTAAAACATGATATTGTCAGAATTTTAATAGTTAGTTGCTATTTAGTAAAAGAAAAAGAAGAAGAAGAAGACATCAATGATTTTAAACAACAAAAATATACTAATAAGAACGTATATTGACTTCGACTTGCACTTTCCGGTTTCTACAACTGCGTTACTTTTTTTCGACCACTACGCATCGTCCTTGAACTTTTACAGTTAGGCAACAGTACAAACATACATACATAGTAGTTATTGAAACAATACGGTATCATACACTGTTATTACTCTGATTGTGATGGTATCAACTGGAACATCTTATATTCACGCCCTTATGTGGCAAGAGAACATGCCATAGTTAGTTCAACTGACGTGGCCAACTGGTGACTCGTGACTGCGAGGTCCCCAAACGATGTCGCACACGTTCCCCTTTATGCCTTGCCACCTGCACAAGGAAGGACCTTATGGACGCCACGGATGCTGGAGTGATGGTGGCGAGGTTTTACTCTAATTCTATTTTACTAGCTTGTACCATTGAAACGCAAGAAGAAGAATAGTGACGAAGTTTTTAGGCCGCTTAAGGCCTCACTGCTTAACGACTTTACAGCCAGGATCAACAATCCTTCAAAGCAAGGAAGCGCTCATTTATTATTGCCAGTATCAGTCACCCATCCATTAGTATAAAAAAATCATATTTCCTTCTTTCACGTGCTTTTAGAAGACTTTTAAAGCTAGGTACAGTCACCGACAAAAGTTAATATTTGATGTTTTTAATTTAATTGTAGGAAGGTTTGTTACCTATTTTTTTAGATAAATAAGATGCTATAAATAATAACAAAAAAAATACAAGGTGTAAGTAAGTATGTATTACGGTAGGCCTACGTACTCATAACACGTACTCATACGTAGCTATTTTATGACATTAATTAAAATTAATGCATTATCATATAACATTATCAATTCAAACCACCAATTAGATTAATGCTACAGATGTTGACATTTAAATCTAATCAAGGCAGTGGTTTAAATACCAGTGGATCACATTCGAAATTATATTAAAGTACCTACCTTCATGCAGATCATTTAGGTCAATATAACTTGTGACATTTTTCATTAAAGTTTCATAAGAATTTCTAGAGTGTAATTGAATAATATTTGTAATCTCGTAGATCATAAACTCAATTTCCTTGATGAGTAAGTCTAGTGGGATTCTCGATATTTAATTCAATTCAAAACGTTTATTGCTTCATGTTAGTAACAAGATCTTAAAATATAAGCTACCTACCTAGTTATCTTTTCTATGTGTATAGAGAGGATGGTTTAGATGTTGCAAGTCTATTCCATCTCAAAACAATGTCCGCTCTACAGTGCGTCCCGTTGAGTGTAGGCATAGGTTGCCTCGGGCGCTGTATAAATAATCTAGTATAGATATCAAGGCCAATAATGGTCCGACTTTTTGAAGTAAAAGCTTCTTAAGGTTTGTTGGGCAATAAAAAAAATAAAATAAAAAAAATAGAAAAAAATCTACGTGAAAAAGTATAGTCCGTGGTCTCTGCCTACCCCTTTGGGAAAGAGGCGTGATTTTATGTGTAAAAATCTATTGGACTCAGACTGACAGTGTTACCGACACCGCCGTCAGCGCCATCTAGTTTAAAAATCCGCATCTAATCAAAAGAACCTTTATCCACGGTGTTCCCCGCCGCCCGGTGACGATTCAAAAATATTTCCTGACGATTCAAAAAATAGACACGTAATTTTTCAAGTTTTCACTTCTGTTGGCGCTCCCGGTCTATATATATATTTATTTGGATGACAAAAAAGCTTGGGACTTGCTCCAACTCAATGTATCCATGGATCACCTAAAAGAATGATAGGCCCCAGACCGTGTTTGTTGCCCTGATTCTTCACGGTATTGGTCGCGCAAGAACAGGAGTAAAATTAGTTTTAAGACTATTCAAAGTGATCTCTGCGGTCCTACTGAATAAATGATTTTTGACTTTGACTTTGACTTTGAATAGGTAAACTTGTAAAACCAAAGCTGATACACTTTTGTATTTTTCTTTATAAGTGTACTGTTACAACTCAATACGCGGAAAACAAGATGACACAAATTATAACATTCGGCATTGCACAACGCACAAAACCATAATTAGAGATCGTAACAGACAGACGACACGTCGCATCTCCAACGTATTATTGCTATAATTGGCAGTTCTGTATCTATGCACCTACTGTGCTTATGCCAACGAGATACGACTTTTTTTCGCGTTCTGTTCACCAATTAAAAAGAGGTAAATATTGTATATTAAAAAAAGTCGTAGCACTTTGTCAGATTGCCAGGACAATTAAAATGTTAACAGAGCCCTTTCGTCAAAATCTGAAACAGCAGGTATCATTATATTCCACAATTTTTGAACAGTTGTAGGTACATAGAATTAAAAAAAAAAAAAATGCTGGAATTTTCACACAGCATCATCTATCCCCAAATTAAGCAGAGCTTGTGTTATGGGTACTACATGACTGATATACTACATAGAAAACACCCAGACCCGAGACAAATATCTGTAGATCATACAAACATTTGTCCCGGTGCGGGGGTCGAACCCGCAACCTTCTGCGTCGCAAGCGGACCTTTACCCACTGCGCTACAGATGTCGTCAAAGAAAAAGAATGGTCTTAGACTTTTTTAATTTTTTTTTAAAAAGCTAATTATTAATAACGAAATAATCGTAGACTTCGTAGACGAGCGCGTTGATATCTTTTGTATGAAATTCTAAGTATATTTTTGACGTAGCAAACCATATAAAAAAAAAAAACTTTTTCTGCATTTCAAATATTATTTATCTGCCTTTGAAGTAAACCTAGTTTTTTTTAAACTAAGCTTTTTATACTCATACACCAAATATTCAAATTAATATATATCTATCAATTTCAATAATAATTATTTCTATCCCAAAAAGTTCAAGACAATTTTGTCCGCGGTTCATTTGAGTTACACAATGGTCCCTTGTTGTTGGTGCTCATCATGTCATTATGTGCACAAACTCCGATCAAGACCATGGGAAAGATGACCCATAGCTCAATTAGAATTGATCAACTCGATCGCATAACCCAGTGCTAAGGGCTTGCTTGCTTCGTTCTCTGGTAAATCCATACTCTGTCCGTCTGTTTGTTACCACGCCCAAACTACTGAACAGATTAGGCTGAAAATTGTCATGGATAAAGGTTGTTTACCAGGGAAGGACATAGGCTACTTTATATTTCGAAAAAATAATAATCCCGGGTCACACCGCGGGAGCGCAGCAGTAGCGGCGTAAGGGGGGGGGCGGAGGGGCGGTCCGCCCCGGGTACCAGCCTCCAGGGGGTGCCAAGGAGGCCACGGTAGAGGTAAAGGGGCGCCTCAGGCGCCCCTTTACCTCTGGTGGCCTTAGGCACCACCGCAGCAGGCAAAGGAAATGGTAGTAAGCCGGGCGCCCCTTTATATTCGGCGGCCTCAGGCACCCCCAGAACAAGCAAAGGAAATGATAGTAAGCCGGGCGCCCCTTTACATTCGACGGCCTCAGGCACCCCTAGAGCAGGCAAAGGAAATGGTAGTAAGCCGGGCGCCCCTTTACATTCGGCGGCCTCAGGCACCCCCAGAGCAGACAAAGGAAATGGTAGTAAACTGGGTGGTAGTATCATGGCCCTATCAACTATCATGGTTACCAACATTATTATATAACACCAGAATCATGTTAAATATCCCGTTTATAGTGTTAATAATGTAGACTTATAATTTTGTTTAGTGTCGATTTCTTCTAAAAAAATTAGGCTCGCTTCGCTCGCCCATGAAATACATAACCTACGCTAGCATTACCAAAACTACGAACACTTGCCGAGTTCGCGGCATTGCAAGATCTGTGATTGACTTAGGTACGGTAGGTAATTGGTATTCAAAACAGTTGATTTTTTCTAAAAAAATCGGCTCGCTTCGCTCGCCCATTAAGATGCTCGCTATTGCTCACTTCGCTAGAAGTAGGAAAGTACCTAATACTATCGTCAAGAAATGATGTATTTTACAAAAACAAAAAAAAATCGGCTCGCTTCGCTCGCCTATTAAGATACTCACTTCGCTAGAAAATTGCGATAAGGGGGTGCCGTACAAATCTCGTTAAGGGCACTGGTAGTGCTAAAACCGGCCTTGCGGTAGCACCCCTAACCTCACCATTGCTCACATCGCTAGAAGTAGCTAAGTACCTACTACTATCGTCAAGAACTAATTGTCAAAAAAAATTGCGGCTCGCTTCGCTCGCCCATTAAGATACTCGCTTCGCTAAAAAGTTGCGATTAGGGGGTGCCGTACGATTTGTAAATCTAAGTTTTCTGGAAAAAAAGATTGAACTTTTCTGGTTGGGGGGGGGGGGGGGGGGGGGGTGCTCAATTGAAAACCGCCCCCGGGTACCAACCTACGTTACGCCGCCACTGGAGCGCAGCTAGTTCTGAATAAATTATTAAAAAGTTTGCAAGTATATATGTAAAATCTAAGTCTAAAGACGTAAATCATAACTTTCATCATCATCATTCACAGCCTGACTTCACCCACTGCTGGGTATATCCCAAAGCGTGTAAATTTACAGAATTTTTATACTCGGAGTAAACATAGTATTAGGGAATGAAGCATCTGTGTTTGCTGAAATAAATATTTTTTCATATTTAATTTTTTTAATCTCTTTCACTATAAAGTTTTGATGTCTGAGATTGAAAAAAATGCCGAAGGTAATGTCTATAGGTAGCTTAGATCCATATATTGGTTTGTAGGTAAATAATGATGTGTATTGCTTACCTTGTATCTTGTAAGACGCTTTTGTTTCAGTTTCCCAATCCTGAAAAAGGGAAAAAGTACAATTTAATAAACTACAACAAATAGATACCTAGCTATATTAACTATAGCTGATTTGTTAGTAAGTATATGACTATAAAAGTATTGTTTGATCTTAATATCGACTGACACCTAACCTTTCAAAATATCTCAAGATGACGCCATATTTTGTGTAATTTGAACTAGAATTCAGTAGATGCCATGAAGACGCTATTCAATCTCAAAGCAGATAAAAATAAAAGTCACAATTTGAATATTACCAAACTGTTGTCACGAACAAAGACTCGAACCTGCGACCTTTTTGTTATGCTTTCTATAAATATGCGTCCGCTATAAAGCGGTCTTAATGGAACCGTCAAATGCAATAACAGTACTTATTCAATTAGTATAAGGTTGGTAGTTGCGTGTACCGCTGTACTGTGTAAAATATTTCATCACAAATGATTGATATAATGATTTTAATCAGATTAATCTGTTGAAATTTTGTCGATACAAATAGGTATCATAGAATTTTATCTATCTAGTATGACTATATAGAATTCTGTGACAAATACATGGATCTTTCGAAATAACTTGAATTTAACTGTGATAATGGAGTTCTAGAGTCAGATTTATATGCGCATTAACCTGCGATTTTTTTAATCATCTAGTACCTACCTAGCTACATTGTTGTGACCTATGTAGATACCTAATTGTTGAAAGAAAACTTCGTAGTAAAATAAATAAATAATAAATAATGCTGGACTTTTCACACAGCATCATCCAGCCCCCAAAGTAAGCAAAGCTTGTGTTATGGGTACTAAGATGACTGATATACTACTTTTTTTTTTTGTAATGTATGTACTACAAAAAAAAACCTCGTCGCCTATTTGTCTCGGGTAGACCCGAGACAAATAGGCGACGATAAGCTTGCAATTTCTCACATATGGAATTTTAACGTTTGCAAAATGTATATGTGCCAGATGTGTATTTGGACATCTCGACTACCTATTTACGTATTGAAAGATCTATGAAAATGTCCACCGCGTCACGAGTAACAGAAATAGTTGATTGTATCATAAGGGAGCAAAATAATATTTTTACGGCGAGGGCGTTTTTTTGAATCCAGAGCGAAGTGAGGGATTCTAGAGTAGAATCCCGAGAGTAGCGAGGGATTCTTTAGTAGAATCCTGAACATAGCTAGCGAGGGATTCAAAGTACTTCGCCCGAGCCAAAAATATATTTTGCGCCCGAGTGATACACTCTACTTTTCATCACCCTCTATGAGAAAATAAAAGGCAACTAAATTAAAATTAAATCGTATTTAATAATAAAACAACCAAAAACTTATATTTAAAACCATGAATTTCTAACAATCCGTGAAAATTGACGAAAACGCGGGCTGTAGTTCGCGCGTTTTTTGTTTGATTTTTTTTATTCAGCAGTCAAGCCAGTCTTTATTCAAAAAAATTGCGTTCGAATTCTTTGGCGCTGAACACTAAGATGTTCCAAATTCAAAAAGTGCGCGGCAAAGGTAATTGCGGCGCACTTAATACAATTGAAAAGTTATTAATCCCCTTAGAATAAAAATATAAATATAACTAAAGACTAATTAATATTGTGTACAACCAAACTTAATAATATTGTTTTTTTTTTTTTTTGCACTAAATTAAGAAACATCTGCCAGGCGGAGGGCATTGGTATGCCACAACACAGGGAATCCTAGTGTGGGTACCAATGTTGTCCAACCAGGAATATTTGTAATAAAGTTCTGTGAAACTAACTATGAAATAATGTGGAATATTCTGTTAATACAATGTTTGTTATTATTAATAAATGATTATCTTATCTTATCTTATCTTAAAGAGGAATAAAAACTCATTACTGCCCGCTCAAAGTTTCTTATAGAAAACACCACCTTTGGGTGCACATAAAGGCGAACCAAGTCGTCCTTTTCGAATAGATGGGATGAAAACAAAATTGTGATCCTGTTTCTCTTTTTAGCACCGCTAAGTTACTTGGACGTAATTGTTGAAAACCTATGTTACCTAGGCTGAGCTAGATCGTGTAGTTCCCCCCCCGGTGGATTCCGATCTTGTCGCGATAGGGGGTCTGGATGTAGAGGCTCTGCCGGTTGCCCGGGCCCCCTCCATTCCAGGCGACGCCGGTAAGGCGCTGGGATGTTTAGTGGGTATACCGGGAGTCCCCGGGAGTCCTACATACCCCTCTCGCCCCCCGGCGGAGGGGATGCGTAACGCATTTTACCCAGCGACAAAAAAAAAAAAAAAAAAGATCGTGTAGTTACTTTCCAACGTGAGATAGAGGTGATAAGAGGTGAAGTTTCATAACCGATTGAAAGAATCGGTTGGATTTGCGGGGTTACTATAGGTTACCTCAGAATGTCTTAATTTTTACCCGGCTTCTAAAAAGCAGAGGTTCTGTTTTCACTGATTTCTCCGTCAATTGTGTTATTTTCAATATACTTTCTTTGTTTGAAAGGGTATTTATTTATCTATACTAATATTATAAAAAGGAAAGATTTGTTTGTTTGTTTGAAATGAATAGGCTTCGAAACTACTGGACCGATTTGAAAAATTCTTTCACCAATAGAATCCCACATTATCCCCGATGAACATAGGCTATATTTTATCCCGGGGAATTGAAGTTTTCCCGAGGGATCGCGGGTAACACCGCGGCGGACAGCTAGTTCTTTATATTTATACACCCCTATTTTTTAATTACCAAAAAAATTTTAACCATGGTCTCGGTGTCTGTTACTGATCACATTTCTGTAGTTAAAACTCAAAAAAAGAGAAAAAAAAATTATAACCTCAAAAGGAGACGAGACGAGTCAGACATGGATTTATGATAGCTACTACGGTTTTACTGACTGGGGATGATACGACAGCATAGTTCGAATGAGACTCTGTACGCGATTGTTGTCTATAGTACATACTTATTTGTGCAGTTTTCATAAAATTTTGTTCGGTTTTGGTTGACTACAATCCTCGGTAACTTTGTGATAGTTACATAAAAAAAGTTCTGACCATGCCATTATCATTTCCTGCATCTGCTGCAACTGTCCTTAAATTTTTTTTGGTAGTCATAAAATAGCGGTGTATAAAGGTCGCGAAGGAACAAGGATCACCAAGCTTACAAAATACTTATAAAATCATTTATTTCAGACCCATAAATTGATCCATTTTATTCTGTATATGACTTTAAGTGATCCCCTGGTCCTGAAAAAGTGCTTTTTGACTGTGATTATTGAAAGGAAAGATATTTTTTCGAGATGGTTGGTTTGTTGGCGAAGACTTGTCAGTTGAATCCCAGATAATTGTTTCAATTCTAAATTAATTTTCAATATATAAAAATTGTCAAGTGAATCAGTTAATTTGTGCATCCAATCATTCAAAACCAAATCTATGCTTCAATCTTAAAGTGCAGACGATTGTATCTAGTCATTTCAAACATTACAAGATACTATCTCTTAAGTCTTATATGGCTAGTAAATAGACATTAAAATCAGCCAAGTTCGAGTTCGGTTACAGAAGCAAGATTCCGTACCATCATCCGTAAAATATTGATAACTTACTGTTATGTTTGTTTAGGTAATATAGTAAAAATCATGAGGAGTGCCAACTGAAGTGAAAACTTGAACGGTTCTAAACTTGACAAATAACCGGCTCCTTGATTACGGATCTCGCGACAGGCTAATCTCACAGTCACCGCTGTCAAACTTGTGTTAAACGGACGTAGTTTTGCGTAAAGAAACCATTCCACACTCATGTCGAATATGATTCAAACTCGACATGAGTGTGGATTGCTTCCTTTACGCTTATCTACGTCTATTTAACACAATACATATTATTATTGTAGTAATTTTGTAAAAAGGTATTGTGTCTAGTTTAATGTGAATAATAGTTATTTAGGTTTTTTGTTTCTAATATTTTAAATTGACATTACTTATAATTAGTGTAATTGGTTGTAAACCGTTCTAATTATTTTCAATAAATAAATAAACAAGTTTGACATCAGTAATTGCGAGATCCGTAATCAAGGGGCCGGTGTTGGTGAGCAGTCACGTGACCTTTTCAAGGCGAATCCAAGAATTTTATCTCATCTCAACACTGCCAAACGGGCCTAAAGAAGTTTTCACTTCAATAAAGGTTTCTGTACATGATTTTCTATACATTAGACTATTTTCAAAGTAGTCTCAGTAACAAGACACATTCAGCCTTAACGAAGGGACAGATAGCGGATAAATAAATAATAAATAAATAATGCTGGACATTTCACACAGCATCATCTAGCCCCAAACTAAGCATAGCTTGTATTATGGGAACCAGACAACTGATAAACTACTTATATACTTTTTGTTTGTAAATACATACATATTATACATTGAAACACCCAGACCCGAAATAAATATTTGCAGATCATACAAACATTTATCCCGCGGCGGGGATCGAACCCGCTACCTTCTGCGTCCCAAGCGGGCTTTCACCCACTGCGCCACAGAGGTCGGATGTTTAGTAACTTTTATGTAATATGATTCTATGCACCTTTTGAGTACGGAACCCTGAATATGTTATTTAAATGCAAATCACTTCTCGATATTGAGCATTGAACTTTACAATATCGGTGCATTAATCGGTGTAAGTGAGAATGTTGGAATAAATCAACTGGTAATTATTGTAATTACGAGGTAACAAACATTCAAACACACACCCACACACACACAAACATAGACTTTCGCATTTGAAATATTATTACGATGTTTAAGTTAACAGTGATGGTCGAGTGGCCTTTAATTTCGATCTGACGCTAATGGGTTCGAATCCCGGCCGCGCGTCAATGGACACGAAAGGAACCTCGTCTAAGCGCACTTATTTATTCACCTGTCGAAGGAATCAGAAGCACGAAGAAGAAGAAACTTAATTCATATTCAAATCATTTCGGTTTCAATTCAATAAAATTTTCGTTTTGAAAATACTTTATGATCGTAGTCAGTCGGGTCAATCATAGGAATGACCACTGCAGAGTTTTACAGAAAATATAGAAACAGATAGAAGGAAATCATCGTGAGGAAACCCGCAGCTTAGTCAGCTCCACACGTATTGACGTCTTTCCTGTGCGCCAGACTGACTGAGAGGATGGTTTAGGTGCTGGGCAAGCCTATTCCATCTCAAACAATGTCCCAGTTACTACAACGTCTTATGTGGCATTGGTCGCCTCCTGACGCTGTGTCATCATCAGCCTATAGCAGTCCACTTGTGGACATAGGCCTTCAGTAATGAGCACTATTGCGCACTGCATAGCCTACATCAGCACAGCTAAATCCTCTGGCCGCCGACGGGCAGCAGCGTCGGCGGTGCGAGAAGCTGTGTCCTGCGATCCCCAACTCGCTTGCCCAGCGTGGGAATTATCAGCATAACCCCCTTAATGATGGACACGGCGTTGTATGAAAATCATCTATTAGAAATGTAACAAGGCCTAAGTTACTCAAGCTAATAAAAAGCGTGTTAAAAATGTAGAGCATCGCAGTCATTCGCAGTTTATCCTTCGTAAATTAAAGTTATCATGTCCCACTTTTGTCTAATAAAGTTTTGAAGTTGCGTCGTTCCCCACAATAGAACATTTACGGATTCACAAGATTTCTCACAATTCCGTTTTATAGACTTTGAATAGCTCTATTTGTTTTATAGTTATAGGCGCTTTGTTCTACGTTATGTGACTTTACCACTTATTACTAATAACCACTTATTTGGCGCCAAAGCTACTCTAAGAATATTTTATTTATTGAAGTGAATTTTTTTTGCGTTGGGCATTTTTGAGATGTGAATAAATTCTTGGATTCGCCTCGAAAAGGTCACGTGCGGGGCACGGTTTTTGCCCAGTCCCACTTGAGTTGGGAAGATTTTTTGGTGACACTTGCGTGTGTTCGCGTGTTGTTGAATTTCTGATCCTGTCGATCAGCCGTGTAAGAACCTACATAAATTATTATTTTATGTCTTTAATCGACGAAATAGATCTTTTTTCTCCACTGAAACGGATTAGGTAATCTTTTAAGCGACTTCAAAAAGAACGAGGGTGTATGTTCGATTGTAGGTAATGTCTATATTGTTATTATTTCTTTAGGGAAATGGCCTCATAACACCTTAAAGTATTTTATAAAATGAGATTGCGTGATTAAATCATCTCAGTGAAGCCGAAATAAAAAATTGTGTCACTAATTCCTGCAGTCTATATAAAATAAATAATAAATAAAATAAGCCTTTATTTCTACCAGGTGCCTTTACAAGATATTTAAACAAAATTAATAGCTAAACTCACTAAACTATATTCTAAACTATATATAACTACTAATGTTTGCTAAACTATTCGCCCGCAGTAGTCGCCTCCTTGGCGTAGGCCTCCCCCATTTCCTTCCACATTACTCTACAATATCTCGCCTTTGACGACCAGTTTGGTCCCGCTCTCTTTACGAAGATATCTACCCATCTCTTTTCCGGTCGACCCCTTCCTCTTGATTCATTTCTGGGTATCCACTCCGTTACTCTTTTTGCCCATCGGCTGTTCTTCATTCTGCACACATGTCCAGCCCATTTCCATTTTAAAGATCTTATTATATTTACAACATCTGTTAACTTAGTTTTTTCTCTGATTGTTTTATTTTTTATTTTATCTATTTGTCGTATGCCTAACATGCTTCTTTCCATTTTTCTTTGACATATGGCTAATTTATTTTCATCTTCTTTCTTTAAGGACCAACTTTGACACCCATATGTTAAGGTTGGGAGTACAGTTATTTCATATAATTTTTTCTTTATACTTATATTTACTTGTTTATTTTTCATAATTTCTTTTAAACTCCAAAATTTGTTCCATGCAATGGCTATTCTTCGGCGGATTTCATCACTTGTACTTTTTTCAAAAGAAACCATTTGTTCCTGCAGTCTACTTAGATAAAAATCAGTTTCTGTGAGAATGAAATGAATCATCATGAGGCAAATGTGTAATGAGACCCTTCAAACTCTATTGCTGAATTTTTTACAAACCTGCCAATTACATTGTTTTACAATAAAATTGGTTAGATACACATCTAACTCGTCTGGCATTTACAAAAGTATGATCAATTTGTACGCATTACAATTAGCGAGGTAGGTACTCGGTGATGCGCGCGCGCAGACGGCATGCGACTCACTTTCACTGAGATCAACGATTATTAAATTATTGTGTAATGAAATCTTATTTGAAATGTTTAGTTCATTGTTTACGGTAATTTTGAATCATTACTTTTGTGAAGAACGGGAAATAATAGACCTACTTACGTTAATCATAGTTTTATTAAATTTTGATTAACTTGAATATTGATGTTCAGATTTGCTTTCATGACTTTCGATAACGTTATTTTTATAACCTATAGTAGGTACTATCCTAGTACTGGCAAAGGTATTCATTGAATTTTCGATGGCCGTTGCCCACTGCGATGAGGGACCTACAGAATTACATATTTTTATAATAGTATAAAATTATATACAATTTAAATTCATAAACACAATTTTAGTTCAAATTATATACTTTTAGTGCATATAGAAATGTCAAGAATGTAGTAAATAATTAGCGTGGTTGGTCGCTAAATGTTTTAGCGTATTTTGCACAACATTTAGCGTATTTTGTGCAACATTTTGATGTAAAATGCTAGGATTGTATTATAATTGGCGGCTAAATGCCGTGACAATTACACTGTCAGGTCAGAGGTCCCGATGCGTGTGACTTTAGCTCACATTAGGCCCTGAGTTTAGTTAATCTGGGATGAGTTGGAATTTGGATTGGATTCGACCAAACTATTTAGCCGCAGTATACCTGTTTTTAAACTTCTTATAAGTACCAAGTCACATACCTACTTGTTTTTATTTAATCCTTAGTTAGAGTTTTATTTATTGTAGTATCCTAGCGCAATGAAAGTGACACTTTTCTATCTGGGGGATTAACAGTTACACCGGTATTCACAAACATTACTTTGACGTTTCCAAGTACGCGCGGACGCACAGGGTCCCAAAATCAGCAGGTTTTTGGGACACTGTGCGTCCGCACACTGTGACACCTCATAGTAGTTTGTGAATACCGTACCGGCCAAATTTCCTGGCAGTTTTCGCATAGGTACTGTCAATTTTGATATAAACGGTATTGGTCGCGAAGGAACAGGAGTAAAATCACCTAGTTTTAAGACGTTTCAAAGTGATCCCAGCGGTCCTACTGAATAAATGCTTTTTGACTTTGACTTTGACTTAAAGAAACGAATTTAAAATGTTGTCATGCTGTAGCGAGAGAGTATGATAGGTTGCGACATTTCTCTAATTAACCAGATTATTCGAAATTGACATGCAGTTCGAAAACTGCAAGGAAATAAGAGTGATTTGTAAAGAAAACGAGTAGGTAGAGATTAAAATACTTGTTTTTATTAAATCCTTAGTAGTGCCGGAGCGCATACCGTGGTGTTTAGACGTGTTTCGAGTACTTTGCAATTAGCTTACCTTATCGCGGAGATCTTTGTACGCTGGCTTTGGCCGGCCGACAGGCCGAGCCTATGTCGGATACCGAGCGCGCGAATTTGCACCTTACAACTATGAGTGATATGGATGAGAATAGCTTCGCAATATTACCCACCGAGGAAATGGATCAACAACAAAATATCCAAGTAGAAAACGTGCCGGAATTATGTGTGGAGAATCAGCAGAGTGTTATCGAGGAAGTGGAGATGCAAAGTAGTACAAGTCGTCCGTCTAAACGGGTACGAGAAAATGATGAATGGAGCCAAGTTACATCTAGAAAACAAAGAATGAGAGAAGTTAGAGGGATTACAGAATTATGTGTGACATCGAGAAACATGTTCCCCAAACAATTTGCACTAGCAAAGTTATTTAAAAGCCAAGATATTTCAAACATCACTAAAGTGAGACACGTTAATCCCTACAAAATTATTATTGAACTCAACAATGCTGATAGTGCCGAAAAATTAATAGCTTCCGACCATTTTTCGGAGTTAGGATGGAGATTTCAGAAACCATTAGAAGTAGGGTTATCATACGGCATTATTAGGAATATTGATTTAAACATTTCGGAGGAGGAACTACTAAATTGTATCTCATGTTCTACGGTGGTGGTGAATGTTAAACGTCTCAAACGAAGAGATAGGGAAGGAGCCGGGTGGACGGAAAGTGAAACATGGAGGATAGGATTTGAAGGATCATCAGTCCCACCATACCTACTCATTCACGACATGCGAGTGATAGTAGAACCATATGTTTTTCCGGTGACTCAATGCTCCAGGTGTTGGAGATACGGCCATACGCTTAGAATGTGCCCCTCAAAAAGGATCTTTTGCCCTAAGTGTGGTGGTAAACACGAAAATTGCGAAACTACTGCCTTTAAATGTATAAACTGTACTAATCACCACATGGCATTGGATAAAACGTGCCCAGCATTTATTAAGGAAAAGAAAATTCGAGACATCATGTGCGAATTCAATGTATCCTACAGAAAGGCGCTGGAAATTTATGTACCCCCCCCACCACCACCTGTTTATTGTACATCTCAATCTGACACTACGCCGAGACGAAACCTGAGTCCAGCTGCCCCTAAGTCACCTGTTTTGCAATCAAAAACGACATTCGCCCAGACAGCCGCACGATCAGCACCGGTTAGAGATTCAAGAGAAACTGGGATCCCATCACAACCAGAAAAAGAGAAGACAACAGAGTCGAATAATAAATCTAGTAAGAAAAAAAAGAAGAAAACACAGAAAGCACATTCAGAATTTGAAGATTACTTTTCACAAGAAAATTACATGGACATCAACGAAGGATTAGATAATGAAGACGTATCTGACAAAGAAGACAGTGACTACCGAAATGAACGACCAGGATTTTATTACTCGTTTAAAAGACTTTTATCTAAGCTTAGATATATTATTTTTGTAGGAGAAGAACCATTACAAGATAAAATTGTAACTGTAGTTAAAACTTCTGTAGTGTGGGTAATGAATTGGATACTAAGAAACATACCTAAAGATTTTTCTTTCTTAGGAAAAATCTTTAACTATGGATAGGGTCAGAATAAGTATATTGCAATGGAACTCCCAGAGTATAATACCCAAAAAATTAGAATTCGAACAAATTTTGTTTTTAGAAAAAGTACACATTGCTATACTTAGTGAAACTTGGCTAGAACCTAGTTACAATTTTAATATTAGTGGGTATAATATATTTCGCCGCGATAGATACGATGCACACGGAGGTGTTGCTGTTTTGACACACAAATCATTAAAGGCCCAATTATGTCCTACGGTTCATTCTAACCCTGGAATTGAGTTACTTCATGTTAAAATATTTAACTTGGAATGGGTCCATGACGTTATTTCGATTTACTGTCCACCAGACGTTCAGACTTCCCAAAATGATTGGGACTCAGTGTTTTCTATAGTAAATTCGAAAGCCTTGATTTTGGGAGACTTCAACGGTCATCATTCAAATTGGTCAACTAAAACCACCCAAAGAGGAATACAGATTTTTGAATCGTTGGTAGATCATAACTTCATTACTTTAAACGATGGCAATCCAACGCGGATTAAGCTGGTAAACGGTGTGTTACAAAGAACTGCTCCTGATATTTCTATGATATCTTCAGACTTATCCTTAAAATTCGAATGGAAAGTTACAAACGACTCTTTGGGCAGTGATCACGTGATGATTAAGTTAACAACGGCAAATAATACTTCGTATAATAACGTTAACAAGAGGAACTTTAAGAAAGCTGACTGGAATGTTTATCGCGAGTTAATAGAGAAAGGACTTGAAGAATTCACGATACTGACAAGCCCCCAAGAAGCCTACGACACATTTCTAGATACTATAAACAAAGCAGCCGATGTAAGTATTCCTTATTATAAGTTTAGTCAGAACCCTTGTAGCAAATTCACCCCAAGACCTTATTGGTCTGCAAATTTATCTAAAGCTGTGGCAGAGAGGCGCAGAGCTTTATCTGATTTCAGAAAAAACCCGACACCAGATAATTTAGGTATTCTTCAAAATAAAACACGAGACGCCCAAAGGTTAATAAGAAGAGCTAGAGATGATCAATTCCGTCAATTTTGTTCTTCAGTGGATGAAGTGACTTCAGCTAGTGACATGTGGCGTCGTATGAAATGGCTGAAAGGCTATCGTTCTCCTAGAATGCATGTAGATGAATCAGTATCCGAAGAAGTTCTTTGTAACTTAACACCAGACTTTACCTGTCCCCCTATGCCTAACTTTTATTCACAAAATCATAAATTAGAAATAGATATCTCAAGACAAGAATTTGATAAATGCGTTAAGTCAAAAGATACTGCTCCAGGCCGAGACGATATTTCGTTTTCAATGATAAAAAACCTTCCTGAAGTAGGTAAAACCACACTAATAATGCTTTATAACACTTTCTTTTCTCTCAATTTCATTCCAGTACAATGGCGACATGTCCGTATAGTACCTATTCCTAAACCAGGTCGCGATACCCTGTCTGCGTCTGGAATCCGCCCTATTTCATTAATGTCGTGTATATGCAAAATTTTCCATTCAATCATCAATAAAAGAATAGAATGGTATCTAGAGAATGCAGGTGTATTCGCAGATGAAACTGTTGGCTTTAGAAAAGCACGCTCTTGTCTTGACAATTTAAGTTCCTTAATCTCAAAAATACAGGTTGGTTTCTCAAATAATTTAATTACTATAGGATGTTTCCTGGACATAAACAACGCGTATAATAATGTCGATGTTACTAGCCTTTTGTTGAATTTAGACCAACTTGGTGTAGGAGCCAGATACTGTAGTTATTTATGGGAATTTCTTAAAGAAAGATATTTAACTATTGACGGTATGAATCAAATCATTACCAGAACAGCTAGAAGAGGATTGGCTCAAGGCGATCCTTTGTCTCCTTTGTTGTTTAACATTGCCACAATTCATATTTGTAAATCAATTCCTTCCTCATTATCTATCTCTCAGTATGCAGATGATTATGTACTTTTTGGCACAACGAACAACATATACCAGACTACAACTGAGCTTCAAAACGCGCTAGGTACTCTTTGCGGGTTGTTTGATGACTTGAATCTCAATATATCGCCAGTCAAAAGTAAAATATGTATATTTAATAGAGGCTATAAAAGACACTCAGTAAATTTAACTGTTAAGGGTAATAGCTTAGAGGTTGTTGAATCTGTGAGGTATCTTGGGATGTGGTTGGACCGTTCGCTTAGATGGGGAAGACATATAAATGAAGTCTCTCAAAAGGTTTTGAAATTCATTAATGTGTTAAAGGTGTTGGCTGGGTCTAATTGGGGAGTGCATCCCAAATATTTAAGAATATTATACATATCAATTATTAGAAGTCGCATGGACTACGCAAGTTTTTTGTATGACACCAGCGCTAAAACACACCTATACAAACTAGACAAGATACAGAACCAGGCCATGAGAGTTATAGGCAGCTTTATTAGGACAACTCCAATCCATGTGATGGAAAGCGAACTATGCCTGCAGCCATTATTTTTGCGGCGCCGGTTTCTTGCTGGTAAATTCTGGCTTAAAGCTAAATCTTTACATAACAATACCTTCATGAACACACTTTCAGAATTATCTACACTCTGTTCAAATTCTAGATTCTGGTATAATAAAAAAATCCCCGGGTTGATTTCGGCTTACAACGCCTTAAATACTTTAAATATACATAGCAATAATCAATTAGAAATGTTCTCTCTTAGTACATGGGTCAGCAATATAAATATCGATAAAATTATTAAACACGATGTCAATTTCATGTCCAAACCAAAAAGACATTACAATCCAATAGAACTAAAAAATATGTTTTGCGATTTTATTACTAATACTTATTATAACTTTAATAAAATATATACTGATGGGTCTAAAGAGGTTGATGGTTTGGGGGCTGCTTTTTATGACTCAGATGGAGATACTTATATGAAATTTCAGATCATACCTAATGTTTGTATTATGGAAGCCGAACTAATAGCTATTGCAGAGGCACTTTCATATGGTACATCTATCTGTAATAATAATATATTGATCCTAACAGACTCCAGAAGCTCGCTCCAACACCTGGCTCGGTGTACCTCGACAGTTCGAGGAATCCCGATAGCCTACACTATATTGGACATTATTCTGAAGCTGGAAGCACGAGGCAAGAATATTGTCATCCAATGGATACCATCACATATTGGCTTGAGAGGGAACGAGATAGCCGATTTACTAGCAAAACAAGCAATAACTGACGGAATCCCTATACATTTTCCTTCCTTCTTTACTAATTACATTTCGATAGTCAAGCAGAATTGCTACTCTCTTTGGAAGGAGTACTTTGATGAGCGGTCACAAGAAAAAGGAATATGGTATAAAACGATCCAACCACATCCCTTGAGTTCTCCCTGGATTGATAATCAAGTTCTGAATAGGCGTGATACGGTTATAGCATTAAGACTTCGTTCTGGACACATTCCATCCAATAAGTTTCTATACCTGATGAAAATAACTGCTTCAGCAAATTGTAACTGGTGCAATGCCGTAGATGATGTCTATCACATTTTAATGGAGTGTGTGCGCAATGAAAGGTTTAGATATAGATTAGGTTGTAAGCCTTTAATAGGATATTGTAATAGTGTTCTAGCTGAGCCCCTCTCGGACCCAGCTAGAACACTTTATAAGTTAGCTATAAGTAGATTTTAAGCGAGCTGATTGTTAACTAACCAGGGCGGCATAATCGCTTAGCGACAAAGCCCTTTCCTTTGAACCAAACTATCACCGACCAAACTATTTAGCCGCAGTATACCTGTTTTTAAACTTCTTATAAGTACCAAGTCACATACCTACTTGTTTTTATTTAATCCTTAGTTAGAGTTTTATTTATTGTAGTATCCTAGCGCAATGAAAGTGACACTTTTCTATCTGGGGGATTAACAGTTACACCGGTATTCACAAACATTACTTTGACGTTTCCAAGTACGCGCGGACGCACAGGGTCCCAAAATCAGCAGGTTTTTGGGACACTGTGCGTCCGCACACTGTGACACCTCATAGTAGTTTGTGAATACCGTACCGGCCAAATTTCCTGGCAGTTTTCGCATAGGTACTGTCAATTTTGATATAAACGGTATTGGTCGCGAAGGAACAGGAGTAAAATCACCTAGTTTTAAGACGTTTCAAAGTGATCCCAGCGGTCCTACTGAATAAATGCTTTTTGACTTTGACTTTGACTTAAAGAAACGAATTTAAAATGTTGTCATGCTGTAGCGAGAGAGTATGATAGGTTGCGACATTTCTCTAATTAACCAGATTATTCGAAATTGACATGCAGTTCGAAAACTGCAAGGAAATAAGAGTGATTTGTAAAGAAAACGAGTAGGTAGAGATTAAAATACTTGTTTTTATTAAATCCTTATCTTTTACTGTCTCACTCTGACGTCATTTATTCTGACAAGTAGCCGTGACATTTACAAACTGTCCATAAGCCCTTTGCTTTGGAAAGATCAATGCTGGATCCTTTCCTTATGCGACATTTGATACATTTTACTATACCTACACAATGATTTGATTTCTTACTACATATTAACCTTAGCCTATACGGAAAAGGCTTGTCTCAAGCATTGATTATGTACCTACCAATGATATTACAAAAATATGATAGTAGTGGTAATGCCCGTTTGTGCGTACAGTTCGTACGTAGGTAGTGATAATTTTAGTTTATTATAATCTATATAATATAATTTATATGTATCTTAAGGTATTTATTATATGTAAATATGTTTATTTAATAATTACACTCGAACTGCCGCGGTACAGGCCTAGCTTAGTGCGGGGTTCGATGTAAATTATTTATAATAATTGTAATTTTATGTATTAAGTTTTATGAATAAATTGAAATTGAATTGAATTGAAATGGTTGTTGTCTTGTTTTGTTAAGACGCGAGCAAAGCCTGCGGGTGCTATAGTTCAATGTAATGTAGAGAGCGGCAAGGCCGTCTCTGACCGACTGGTTCCCATGAGATCGGTAATTAGGGACCGCCGCAAAAACTTCACTCATGGTGTTAGAGCCATCAGAACTAGAGGATTTAATCGTAGATATTTACTCATGTTCAAAGTTTGTACATGAGTAAGGCTTTGCTCGCGACATCTTACCAAAACAAGACGACTATCAAAATAGTAAAAGCGTGTTAAAACAGACAGGATCTCGACTTGTCTCCAAGTTGTCCTCGTCCACGGCAGATTCTCTTAGATCTATATGGAGTTTTAGACTCATTGATTCAAGATATCTAATGGGTAGTCAGAGGCACGTCCAAATACAAAGAACGTCGGTCATCTCCATACAAGCTGTGACGTGGCTAAAAAAAAGGTTTGTTTCCAGAACTAATCTACAGCCTGATTTCTTGCTCACAAAGTCACTAACCGTATTTGTTGTGCAATTCATTATTTGTTTACCTATCCAGCCGTAAAATTATAATTATTGTATTTATTTAAACTGAATTTGATATATTTTTTATCTGTGGATTTGAGGACCGATCTAACCGTGATTCTTTGGTGCCCACATTTTTATTAGCACAGAAATTATTTGCATTTAAATCTTAATATCGATATCAACCACCTTATTTATATTGAATATTTAAGTTGAACTTTACTATCGTCTGAATAACAAGCTTCATAGGCCAAATTCTCTTGTGAATTGGTTCAGTTTGTGAAGTTACGTGAATGCGTTGACCTTGCCAAATCGAGGTGGTCACGAAGTGTATCCGATGATACCCGATCGAGGTCACACAACACTGAGCTCGTACGTATGTAGTAACGTACTTTACGAGCTTCTGGCCAATATAGAGATGAGGGTCAAAATAACACGTGCGAAGGAGAATTGTTTTAAGTAAAAGAAATAGCTTAGCCCCCTTACGCACTAGCGGTTGAACCCGAGGCGGCTAGCCGTGCGGCAAAAATTTTAGTACAATTTTGTGGCGGGACAAGCGGTTGCTTAATAAAACTGGAAAAGAGGCCCGCCACGCGGCTAGCCGCCCCGCGGTTCAACCGCTAGTGCGTAGGAGGGCTTAGTGCGGGCATGATGTTAAATCTAGTAGGTGCAAATTACAATAATACAGTAAAAAAAACAAAGAATTTGATTTTTTTTACCTGTGTCGTTTTAAACCGTTTGCCGTTTGCCTTTTGCCTAGTGCGGGAACCATTAGTAACTACCCATGTAGGTACATTTCATAATGTTGTAAGTAATTGTGTTGGTAAATAAACTTTTTTTTTTTTTTATGTAATTAAGGATTTATTCATAAAACATAAAAATATTTACACGAAACAATAAACATGAAAATACGTACGTAATTTAATTAAACTAAAGATAAAAAACAGTGTTCAAATCACCGACCGCAGGTAACGTGCCCAAAAGGCTGGCGGCATTACCTCGTTGGATGGCTATACTTATCCTTTGTCCGAGGTAAGCACCAGCCCTTTGGTCATTGGTCTCGTCAATCAACCTCTTGGATAATTCTCTGAAAAGGAGCCACGCCTCTGGACCCCATGGACCTAAAGTTTCCACTCCAAAAGGCAGAAATATATACCCATCACCGATAGATATGTATTTCCGCCTTTTGTAATTTTCTGCTGCTGCCGCCGCCGCACCAGCTGTCCTGGAGGTTGCCGACAGGTGAGAGGCCGCTAGTGTATCGACGCAAGTAGCGTCCCACACTAGAGGCTTACCATGGTTCCAAGGAATCAAAAATAAAATATAAAAAATAAATAAACTATTTTGTATGAGTACTAAAAAAGTAAAAGTAAAAAAGTATTTGTACTAATAAACTTGACATGTATGAAAGTTATGTAGGTACTTAACCTATGAATAATCATACAATTTTTCAGGTTTTTGCATGACATGACATAACTTTATGTCAAGTTTATTTGTAACGGCGTACGTTTTCAGTGACTTGAAGGAAGCTATAGCAGCCGTCGATAAAGATGCATCTATTTAAGATTACATAAGGTACCGATCACATATTGCAGTTACCAAACCTCTACAAAATATGAAAAACAAAATGTCAAAGAAAATTGCCTTGCAACACAGCATTGTAAACTTTATTGTGTGAGTACTAAAGGTTAGTTTTCATTGTGCAAATCGCAATTATTTTATTGGCAATTGGAGTACTTGCCTAATTAAGAGATGTGTAAGAAATTCACTTTAATGCCGTGTTATTGAAAGATATTTGACCTTACGTTAAGTCTCGTGACTTTTAAATCAGAGAGTTGGTTCGAATCTCGTTTTGGTGAAGATCTTTGCCCAAAACATACATATTATACATATTAGTTAGCCTAATCTAAAAACGAGAGATGGTTATGATTATATCACATTACTGCATTTAAGTTACACAACAAATTACATATATACAACGTGCATCAGAGATTAATTGTCCAAAACCGACAAATGTCCGTCTGTCCGCGGAAGGCTGTTATTACATACTATTTATACAGTTATGTGGCGTACAGATTGGATGCTTTAAAACACTATTGCTGTACTTCCTGTGACTTATTTGTGATTTCCGTCATCTACAGTTCCGAGGAAGATCTCTTCATTATGTGAATGGCACTTAAGCAGGTGCGGTCGCACACTAATACTCGTATTAGACTTTATTGCACAAGTGTCAAAGACGATTTGGGGGGTGGGGGGTCATGTCCCCTGTGGCCTGTGGCAATATAATTTAAAAATTTACGCCTTTTTGATAGATTTTTGTCGAAGAAGTCGGGGGTAACGGCTAGTAGATATAAGTATAATGTCAGTCACCCTGAGATGAGTGAACTATCTGCGTGACGCGCGTGCGTGATACAAACATAATGAAAGCAGTAGCACATTGCAATATTGCCCATTTTTGTGGTTCCACTCCAATATGAACTTTAACACACTCTCATTTAACACATCTAAAATTATTAAGACCATAGCTTGTGAAATAATAACACCTCTCACGATCGTTACGAACGATGCTTTATCTTCAGGTATTTTTCCAGATTTCCTGAAACTAGCAAAGATTATTCCGTTGCACAAAAAGGGGGACTGTCATGACGCCCAAAACTATAGACCCATAGCGTTGCTTCCCATTTTAAGTAAAGTCGTTGAAAAGATATTATTCTACAGATTAATAAAATACACACGCGAAAACAAAATATTAAATAAAAACCAATACGGATTTCGCCAGGGCTTATCGACTACTGATGCTATGACAGAACTAGTTAATGATGTACATAGCTCTCTAGACTCTAAGCTAAAAACATGGGGAATCTTTTGCGATCTGTCAAAAGCTTTTGACTGTGTAAGTCACGATATTCTCCTCTCTAAGCTAGACCTTTATGGTGTCAATAACACAGACATGCTACTGTGTCAATCTTATCTCGCATCAAGAAAGCAAGTAGTTGATGTTAATGGAGTAACTTCAAAAGAGAGCAACATTAGATACGGAGTACCACAAGGATCCATTCTTGGACCCTTATTTTTTCTTCTATATATTAATGATATTTCATCTTGCTTTAACGATAAGGATATTGACATTTATATGTTCGCAGATGACATATCTCTAATAGTTAAGTGTGACAAAGTAACTGACATTGTAACAAAATTGAACGGCATAATCGATAAGCTATCTCAATGGTTCGAATGCAACAATCTTATAGTCAATATTAACAAAACCAATCTCATAAATTTTTCTCTGGCTACAACTCAAAAACCTACTCCTGATAACCTGCCAATAAAACCAGTTAAATCTATTGCCTTTCTCGGACTTCGGATAGACTCGAAGCTAATGTGGAATCAACATATTGATCAACTGGCGGGTAGACTGAGCTCTGCATGCTATGCAATAAAAAAAGTCAAGGAACTTTGTGGACTCGATGCTGCCAAGTCAGTCTACTTCACATACTTCCACAGTTTAATGACCTACGGGCTTTTAATATGGGGGAATGCTGCTGAATCCCAGAGAATATTCATCTTACAAAAACGAGCAGTCAGATATATCCTGGGTCTGAAATCCCGAGATTCATGCCGACAAGCGTTTGGTCAGCTAAACATACCTACTCTTAAGGGGGCGTATATCTTACAATGCCTTAAATACGTAAAAAAGAAACAACAAATTATGCCTACTTTAGGAACTTATCATAACTATAATACAAGAAAAGCTGGTAACATTATGAATCCAAGCCACAGACTCACAAAAATATCAAAAAGTTATCTCTGTAATGGTGTCAAAGTTTATAACAAAATAAACACTGAAATCAAAAGTTTAAATTGTGACCTATTTATGAGAAAAATGAAGGAGATAATTATTAGGAAAAGTTACTATTCACTACAAGAAATATTTGACGATTCCAGTATTGCCTGACATAAACTAGTAAGTAGGTATTCTTGTAATTCATCTGTGACTTTATTATTATTTATTTTCATATGACAATGCCCTTTTACAGCAGCCTAGATATAATTTTAATTTATTGTACATATTCTCTAGTAATTTAGGTACTTAAGTAATTATTATTTTATTATTTTTTTTTTTTTAATGACAATGCCCTTTTACAGCAGCTTGATAGATTATTATTTTATTTTATTTGACTTTTACCTTTATAAAATTGTTTTACATTGTTAGATTTAGATAACATTATTTACATAAGGCTAGTTCCTTTATTTACCCGTCTTGTCTGTTATGGCTTTGACTGTTTTTTCAATTCAATTTAATCTATACATATAAATTAATTTATACATGACAAAACCAAGTGTGCCATGAGCTCCTACGGCGAATAAATGAGTATGAGTATGAGTATTTGGGCACAATATGCTGTAAAGAGGGCAAAAGGTTCTCCACATATCGAGGATGGTATCTAGAGGAGGCTAGTGCACGAAATGAGCATCGAAAACCGAAAACGAGCATTTTAAATCCTTTCACTCCTGTTTCGAAAGAATAAGTGACATTACAATGAGAAGTACCAACCTCGTACCCAAGAACTGCTACTTTACAAGAACAAAGATTAACAGCGTTGATAAAGGGTTGAAAAAATAACAAAATTTGATAATTCTTAATACCTATTTCTAGTCGCACGTGGGCCCTCTACATATTCGCCGATGATAGACGAATGCCGGCGGTCACGAACGTGTAGAGCCTCATCGCCTGTCATCTTCTATCCAAATAATAGTTCGGCGAATAGTTCGGCGAATGTGTAATAAACGTTTATTCATTCATTCAAAATTAAAAAGGTAGAGCTTGGTGAAGCTTTACGGCCACTATTTTGACTTTCGGATGTAATTTAAGATCTCGTATTTCTATACCCAAACCTAGGTAGTTACGTACCTACGTTCCTCAGCCTACCCCCACTTGAGAGGTCGCAATAATGACCTGACATCGCAACACGATTTGCTTAATCCAATGACCAACACAAAGCGTAATGATCATTACTTCAACAGTAGCAGGAGTACCTTAAGTAAATGTATTAATGCAAGTTGCCTTTCGACTTAGAGCTTATTGCTCGATTTAGATTTACTGTGGTTTGTATAAAACTACAGTCATGATCACAGAATTAGGGTCAGTCAAAGACACGCATAAATCTAGAAAACTAAGAATGCTAGCTTAATAAAATAAATCGTGTTAAATAGACAATTAAATATTCCTTAAATTAAGTTATTAAAACTTCCTAGTTATTGTAAAGTTAAGTCATAAAAAAATCAAATTAAAAAAATGGAAACTTTCAAAGATGGAATTACAAAATTACTGCATTTGATTTTGCTTGTGTTTCTAATCTCTCATTTAAGTGGGTATATAAACCATATTGATAGTGTTCAATATTTATTATAAGCTGTAATAATGTCGTTTACATCTGAAAAATGCACCAGAATTCTCACAATGCTGGAAACCGGCCGGAGTTAGCGCGATACAGCTAGGGCTGTCGGTGTGTCGCTGTCAACAGTAAAAAGAGTTCTCCGACGTTACGAGGAGACTGGCTCTAACCTACGCAGACCAGGAACAAGCAGAACCAGGTGTACCGCAGCACGAGAAGATCGATACTTGGTGGACACGATGCTTCGTAATCGCTTTCTCACAGGAACTGAACTTACAAATCAATTTTGACACTTTGGAGGACCAACCCAAGCGCATGGACTGTAAGACGACAACTTGCTGAAGCTAATTTGAAACCCCTTAGACCTGCAAATGGCCCTAAACTGGAACGTAGGCATCATTCTTCAAGACTAAGATTTGCCCAAAACCACTTCAATTGGACTATTTAAGATTGGTCAAAAGTTATGTTCTCCAACGAATCAAAATTTATACTCTACAAGCACGATGGAAGACACAGAGCGTATAGGACACCAAATTTAAGGTTCAAGCAAGCATGCATCGAAGAAAAAGTAGCCTACGATTGTGGGTATGTACTTATGTGGGCCCGAATTTCATCTGAGAGTCGCACAGAGCTGGTGTTCATAGAAAACGGCTCTTTAACTAGCGTAAGATATGTGGAAGAAAACCTTAATGAATTTGGGTGAGGATGCTAGTTTTATGCATGACAATGCCCGATCTCATACTAGTTGGATTGTGAGTGACTACCTTCAAGAGATGAACATTACTCGTATGGAGTGGCCAGCACGCAGCCCGGATATCAATCCGATCGAGCATGCTTGGGACGAGCTAGGAAGATGCGTTAAATAACGAAACCCTCCCCTAATCACGCTTCGTGAGCTCAAAATTGCTCTCACAGAGGAATGGGAGAATATCCCCCAAAACCGTATAAGGAACTTGGTGTACAGGGTGCCAAACCACGTAAACGCAATAATGGAAGCACGAGGAGGCAATACAAAATATGAAAATTCAATAAATTAAGCAATGTTGTTAAAAAATTACATGTTTCCTGTTTTTGTTTTAAGTCGAGATGAGCAGTTTTTTTTCTTTATGTAACTTTTAGTAAATAAAATGTAGTGACACATACATTTTATTACTTTCATATAAGGGGTATTAAAATTGTCTATTAAACACAATTTATTTTATTAAGCTAGCATTCTTAGTTTTCTAGATTTATGCGTGTCTTTGACTGACCCTAATTCTGTGATCATGAGTGTATAATGCCCAGCGCGTTCATGTTATTGAATACCTTTATTTTTAAGATTTTGACGTAACTAACATGATAACAAATGTTTTGAATTGAATAAGTAGGTTCTGTCGGCCCTTCATTCAAGAAGTCGGCCCGCTGGTTTGCTTACTCTGTACATCTAAGCTTTGTACGAATCATATAGCATTTGCCGAACGCGCCGATTCAATAGAGGAAATGCTGAGACGTCAGAAGCGAGCCGCATTTTCTGACGTCATCAGATTTTTTTCTATAGAAAAATTACTGCGGTGCGTACGGCGCGGACATAATTGTGCGATCAGCTTATAATTATGTGCGTGTTGGTACTCTTTACTTTCACTCAAAAGCTGACAGGATTTCGATAAAAGTAGCTCTTACAATGAGTTTGCAACGACCATTCTAATAATGAACGTCTATTAATGGATGAATACCTAAATCTGACGGAATTTCTACCGCACCTTGGGATCAAAATTGTGACTCTGCCACCGAGGCACTAGACGAAGTGGCAGACGGTAATATTTTATTACTGTGTGGGGCACACAGTAATAAAATATTACCGTTTTGCATACGTGGGGGTGGATAAGTTACCGTCTGCCACCGCGTGGGAGCAGTTGGAGGGGGCAGACTGTAGTAATTATTTTCTTCTTTGTTTTTCATTCCTTTACAAAGTTTTAGAGACCGTACAGGTCAGGAAATAAACGAAATATCATTAGTTTTAACTGGACACCAAGAGGTCAACATGTATAAACTTTTTATAGCCAAGCTATCGGCCGCGTCCCATCTGAACTCCGAACAGAAACAATACAAGCACAAGTCATCTGATCAAACACGCTCCTCACGTAATATACAGTACCCGGCTGATACTTTGGCACATATAGAGCAGATTCACTTCCTGGTCTTTGAAATTTGCGGATCTGATTTACATTTTTTTTAAACTAGCATCAAAATAGGTCCTCCGTTCGGGAAGTACCTCCCTCTTTCCATTGGACTTTTGTCATTGCCACCTTAAGCAGTGCTTTTCAAAAGAAGCTAAAATGCATCTTTTTTTTTTTAATACATTTTCATGATTTTTTAAAAGCTTTTAATTATCTTGCAATGTTTGTATGATTGTCCGGGTCAAATCTAGCAAGCTCAATTTGACCCATTTCCCGGTGTCCGATTGAGCTGAATTTTTTAGTTATGGTAGAACTATCTGGCATTCCTTATGGCACAAAACGTATGAATATGCCATAGTGACGTGATATATGTTCAAAAACGAGCTCTGGTGAGAGTGCCACAGTAATGTACGGTAACTGTACCTAGACATCTAAATCTAAGCATTTTATGTAGCGCGCTCAACTTAATGACCTCTCAACAAACAGCTTACATAATGTTGTAAAAGAATAAGTTGGATGTTACACTAACATTACTTAGGTACTTACAATGTTACTAAGGCTTGAGTCTACAAAAATGAGGTTCCATCACTAGCAAGTTAAGGCCTTAAAACCTTAAACTATGGAATAATATAGTTTTAAAAACAAAATACTTCATCTACATTAGTATTACAAGCATAAAGAGGAAAGATTTGTTTGTTTGAATTGAATAGGCTCCGAAACTACTGGACCGATTTGAAAAAATCTTTCACCATTAGAATCCCGCATCCCTGATGAACATAGGCTATATTTTATCTCGGGAGGGTGAAGTCTTCCCGCGACGGACAGCTAGTTGAAAAAATAGGAATATCATGCTAGGCCCCAAACCGTGTTTGTCGCCCTGATTCTTCACGGTATTGGTCGCGAAAGAGCAGGAGTAAAATTAGTTCTAAGACTATTCTAAGTGATCCCAGCGGTCCTACTGAATAAATGCTTTTTGACTTTGACTTTGTCTTTGACTTACGAGGCAGAACAGACAGTTTCAATCAGTTATGATTAGTTCTAGTACCTACATCTAAAGTATCTTCGTAATTGGCGTGTCTTAAAAAAATTGACGTGCAAAACACCTAGGTAAATTTTTGTCGCCAGCGAAGCGTATTGGTGTCGTGTGAGACAGTGGTCACTGTGCAGTGTGCATTCATTGTATTATTTTGATTATTTAAAAGTAATAGGCACGAATATACCTACACGTACAGTCAGTGACATACGTTCATGAACAATTGGAGATTCCAAAGTTTCATTTATAATCATGTTATGTAGAAAAATGGATAATCCTTTTTATTTTGCAAGGCCAAGCATTTAATGAGCTAAATTTTTGGTTACAATCCTTCGAGCTTTGAAATAAGATTTCACATTTCCAAAATAAAATAATTTGATTAAATTTTTGAAGTTTGTTTCAAAAACATCAAAGGTATAGATATATTAGGTATAGATAGATAGATAATTATTTATTGTTACACCATACTATTAATTACAAAATAAAAAAAACTTAAGTCTAAATACGGTGGCACAATGGGCGGCCTTATCACTCAGGGTGATCTCTTCCAGGCACCCTTTGGATGGTTTGGACTGGTTAGAAGAGAACGAGAGGGGTGATGTTACAATAGCTACGTACGGTATGTAGCTATACTACATTTTACTGTCGAATAAAAAAATGATCAGCCAAACATGTAGGAACGGAGACCTGACACAAAAATAAAATACCTTAGTAGTTTTTTTTTCTTGACATATATTTTCCCACTTCTGGGCAAAGTAGAGTTATTATTATTAATTTCTTAAGTAACTAACATATATAAAAGCCTCCTAAGACCTTAGAGAGCTTTTACGAAAAGTCACCGCAATTTATTTTATCTTGTTTCAATTACTTTTAGTTGGTAGTACATGAGAGGACAAGTGATTGTGTTTTAGGTACATGCGCCTGCGCAGAGGTCCAAGGATACTGTAAATGTCATAGTACGAGTAAACAAGTACGCTTCCTGACCATACATGCTGTAACACTTTGTTTTTCACGGAAGCACGATTTATTTTTAAACGTAACAGTAATGTTGTGACATAAACTTAATTTATTCATTTACAATGAAATATTTTCATAATTATCATCTTGTTTTTTTCGTACAAGAATTTTATCGGAATTTTTCTTACACTTACTTATTACGGCCACTCTACACATTCGCCGAACTATTTGCCGAACTATTCGCCGAACTATTATTTGGATAGAAGATGACAGGCGAATACAGGTGATGAGGCCCTCTACACGTTCGTGATCGTCAGCATTCGTCTATCATCGGCGAATAAGTAGAGACTTAAAAATATGATTTCGTATTCTTAGTACAAAATAAAAACGATATGGTGACGAAAGTACTGTAAGTAGGTGATGATAGAGCAGAGTGGAAAAGTAAAAATATGTATTGACAAAATTCACCCCTAAAACATGATATCTTTAACAACGCTCAACTTAAACTAATAAAATGAAACAATCAACATAAATTTGAAATACATATTTGCACAACTAATAATTTCTCAGTAAAATAGCTAATACCATTGTGTAACTTGGGCACTACCATTTCAAAAATATAAGTAAAGAATAAAGTAATTAATATAATCACTTACCTAAATCAAACCTTCTCACAGTCAAGTTATACACAATTAAGTTATGTCACTTGTCACACGAGCAACGAGCACTTAATTCTTATTTTGTTGACTTTCAAACTGTTTAATTGTGCTTGAAAACGCGGCTAAGTTACATATGAAATTCTTAATTTTGTAACTAGAAAAATTCCTTTTATTTTGTAATCCTAATTTTGGCTAAAATTTATTTATAATGGGGTGTTTCGACATGGAAACTTAAAGTAATGTTATAATTATTCTGCGTTATTGCTAAGTTACTGTGAAATACGACTCTATGTAAATTATATTCAATGGCTTACTTTTCTTCTATTATTTTGCACCTGAGTGTACAGTTGTACCTGTGGTTGTACACGCTATAAAAAGGATATTAATAAAAAGGACTTGATAAGTCTCTTTACAGATGTTCGGTTCTAGCCTCCTCATTTTCTTTACTCTGTCCCTAGATTACAATTAGCCAGTCATGGTTAATCATCTCTATGGTGGTCTACGCGGACATCCTCCATCCTCCGATGGTCACCCATCCAGTCGGTTTTTTTAATCTTCAGTTAGAACAACTGGTTTTTTTTGGATGTCCACGATTTATAAAGATAGGTAATAAAGGAAATGCGTTAAGAAATGAAAAAAAAATGAAAGTGATCAACACTATAAAAATTACAAAAAATAAAGTAAATGCATGATAGAAGACTTGAACATAACCTATGTTTGTGTATTCTATAATGACAGTTTCATGGATGTTAAAAATTCTGTAGGTACGCCTAGTCCTTGGGTACAGAGAAAGAAGATAGTAGGTAACTCCTGTAATGTATAATAGTAAATTTTAATAACATTGTATCGGATGGCAAACAGCACAGTTCCTATGTTGTATAACTGATTCATAACTGGATTACAAAAAGCATCGCGCTGCTGTCCCACGCTGGATAAGCGATATACATCTTACGCAAACTCTACGTAATTATTCTCTGGTTTTTTCCAAACTTTGGACAATGCTAATGGTGATAATTATGGTGTAGCTATCTAGGAAACTGCAAATAAACATTGAACACAAGGACATAATCCATCAAATTATGACTTACTGAGCATCCTCTTACATAGATATCCATATATTACATAGGCTGCTCAAATGACTTAGTATTAAAAAATTACAAAGGTAGCTTAGTGTGAAATATGATAAAAATACGTTATCCGTGCGCGCTTTCACGTAACGAATAGTTTTGATCTGTCGTTAAAAATAACGTTTTCAACGTGAGCTTTATGCTAACATAGCAAAACAATACAATTAGGCGAGCTATAAACCTATCTAGAAAATGATCTCATTGTCAAAACAAGGTAACCCTAGATAACTTGTGAAAAATATAACAATTAAACATAGTTATTGTTCTACAAGTGAGAGGGAGTTTAAGGTTATGTAAAACGGTCAGAGGTCACAAAATTAATGGAAACACGTACTAAAATGTTTACGATTCTTGTAAATCATAGTTATTTAGTTCTAATGAATAAACTGAATTGTGCTTATTTAATACGGTGATGTTTATTATATGCATCAATGCAATTTTACGTAAGTAGTCGATTTGTTTATGTGGTTTTCTTAGGAAATAGCAATTTTCGATGAGAATGTCGTAACAAGCACATTGCTTGATTAATTTATATTGATATATTATTATTATATACATTGCGTATAACATATAAATAAAGTTTCTTACCCTTAGCAGCCGATGCCAAACTTGCCGGAATCAACTCTAAAAACGAACGTTCACATTCAAAAACCAAAACTATTGCGAGTTCAAGCTTTCAGTTCGAACAACCCTTACTTTAAAACTTTAACAATTTAAAAAGTTACTCAAAAAATCTGAAATTTTTACTAACTAATTATACCTAAGTATTTTTAGTAAGCTGAAATACTGTAGTGCATTTTGAGTAATGTTTCAATTTTTACTTTTTAAATTGTTATTTCAGAGTGAGGGTTAGGTACCGAAGAGCACGCGTGGATGCGCTCGCTTCGCGGACGATGACTGCCGTCGGCGCCTGCGCATCGCGAAGGTAGCTCGGAGGGGCGGGGTGGTTGGCCAACAGAGATAGGTGGCAGTTCTCATTTGATTCGCTAAAGGTTTTAGGTGACGATGTCAAGTCACAATTTAGGCGTGACGGATGACCTTGGATTGACCAGGGCTGTCATAGCTTATGGGCTGGAAACAATGTCCATACAGACGTACGAAAACCATTGTGCTGTGTCTCTACATTTTTTCGGATTGAAAGGCACAGTGTTCGTTGGGAGATTCCAACCCTTACATTCTACCTACCTTCTTATAGGTGAAGTCGGCACACACAACAGGTTTTCCTTTACCACTCTGCTCTATCAGCCGATTTTATTTCTTACGTAGTCCCAAAAATTTAAGTCCATAATTTTTTCTATCGCTCTCGTCTGCCTGTCTGTTAAACAGGAACATGACTAGTTTATGTCCTATTCTCTAGACATTCTCAGATCCTTACTCAGGCATTTAAGATCCTTAATAATGTGTTGTAAAAGTATGACAGAATGGTGGCCCAGAACTGGCAAGAGAAGCGTCTGACGTCCGGCAGCGAGATATTATTAACGTCGTAGGCCGACAGTGGATCAGGCTGGCACAGGACCGAGAAGAATGGCAAAAACAGAGGAAGGCCTATACCCAGCAGTGGGCGAAGTCAGGCTGTGGATGATGATGATGATAACTAAGGGAAGACCAACTCCTAATCAAACTTCAGACACAGCGTGTTTATTATTGATTTTAAAAGTCTTTAATTACTAGTTATGTACCTACTGTACGGTACATAGTACCTAATAATCCGCTAATTATCGTGAGAAACAAAACAATTATCTGTTCCATACATGTCTCATCTCTTAAAGACAATAAATAACAACTAAGTATTTGGCGAACGAAAGTTTTCGTGGACTTCAGTGGGCGTGAAACCATGACGTGAGAACATGACCATGATGTATGTAAAGTTATATGGATGTATGAAATTTGTTAGATCACATAACTACTTTCTAGATAGTTCAACTTTTATTATATGATTTAATTCGTTTCCATATTGACAAGCTTTTAATTTAACCTCCTAACTCTCGATTAATGAAGTAAGGTCCCAAGTCAGTTACTTGTCAGTTATTATTGCTATTTTAGGAAAATGATCAGAGGGTTCTTATTTCCAGACACATCAGGGCGCAAGAAGTAATAGGAATAGAGTTCGTTTCAGTTCAGCCCAACCAACCTGCCCAATCTTTTTTCATGTTTTATTAGGTGCTAGCCACATAGGTGAAGCCGAGACCAGCAGCTAGTTTACTAGTGTAATTAGAATGCTAGATTATTGATTCATCAATCATAGATGTATTTTGAAACAGTTACGAAGCATTTTCGCAAGCTACCGCTTTTCAATTCTGCTCCCTGTTGATGACCGGAAGCACTCTAGAAGCCACTGATTTAGCACCCATTGGCCATAAGTAGGTAGGTACATTAAGTACATAAGTACCTTGCGAAACTACGCATTACTTACGCACATTCAAATAGCTCATTGCTGTGCAGTGCATGGGATTGTAAACCAGAATTGTTAGTTAAATTGAATTAAATCGGATAACAATTATTGAAAGAGATTGATAAAACGATTTTTATGGTGTATATATGTATTCATAGTATACATAGCTAAATAAATAAACAATGCTGGACTTTTACACAGCGTCATCTGGCCTCAAAAGTGTACGTATGATAAGAACCTAAGTATGATGAGAATAGGTTACATCAAAATACAAACACCTTGTAAACCTGTGTATCACAAATAAACGATTTAAATTTGAAGGATTGTCCAGCTAAACAGACTCTAGGTAGGTATATAAACGCGTTAGATATCATAATGAACTATCAATACATTACAACACCCGATCCACATCCATACACAGGCATGATATTGCACATCAGTGATCAATGCGCATCCATTGTGTATGTTCCGTCATGCCGCACAATACTAGCTATGGACATCAATGCATCTTGTAATGAAGTGTATGGATGCAGCTGACCTATGACACCATCAGACTGCAGCGCCATAAAATCAACATAATAATCTATGCTTCTATTCCATTCAATATCGCATCGCTATTGACTCAAACTATCCCCTTCGACATCTTCAAAGATTGTACAATTACCTAGTAGGCAGGCGCGGTCCGAGGGGGGAGGTAATCGTACACGTCCAATAGTAAAATCTTGTGTATTGTGCAATAAAGTCTAATATTAGTGTAGTGCCCCCCCCCAAAATTTCAGTAGTGTCCTCCTCCCCACCCCCCAAAAATTTCAGGCTGCGACCGCGCCTGCTAGGTAGTGTAAATTCTCATCTTGAATTAATGAATTGCATTGAAGCGATGAAGAAAAATATCTTGATAATCAGTTAGCATTAAAGGCGATGGGCTTGCAAACTGTTCCGTATGGAAAGTAAATTCTTCGGATGCTTTATGGGTAAGATATTTAAATGTGATTTTGACTACCCCTTAGATAACTTCAAAGGATCCCACTCATATAATAAAGCTGAAAGTTTGTGAGTTTGTTTAGATATTTGTATGTTTGTGTTTCAATCACGCCTAAACCAGTGAACCGATTTGGATGAAACTTGTTAAAGGCGTAGATAGTGACCTGGTATAGCATATACCTAACCTGTACCTATTTATCTACCTTTGTCACTTTTGTTTAGTCTTTTCTTCGTGCTTGTTCTTAGGTTCTTATTTTCCATAACTAGTGTGTGTTTCCAAATTAATGTTTTTATTTCTAGCTATTCAAAATGTTGGTACCACGCGGACGAAGCCGCGCGCAGAAGCTAGTCTTGAATACATAGTAAAATATATGAGAATTTCTACAATGCCGTGAATACAGTCGTGATCCTCTTTCATATTTTTCCGTTTTAATTAAACTGACTGACATGTTTGCGCTGTAAAACACAGATTTCTCTTAGATCCAGATCGATAGCACGAACTCAGTTGTAAAGGCTGATGATTCAGATAGGGAGATTTATTTCAGAGATAGCTGTACGTTCTCTGTTACGGTACAGTCAGTCTCGAAATTAGAAGCATCTTCATCATCCGCAGCCTGACTTCACCCCCTACTACTTCCTCAGGCAGGCCACCCTCTGCTTTTGCCAATCTTCCCGATCCTATTTTTACGACTTGGATTGGAAGCGTACATAGGCGGATCCAGGGGGGGGGGCACGGGGGCACGTGCCCCCCCAGACGATATTTTTGTGTACCTACTAAAGGTGCATTTACACGGTGCGATATGATTTAGCATCGCACGCCAATTTTTCCCGTGTGAACGCTCATCGTATGCGATGTGTCTTAGTATGCGATGTGCCGTCGGGACTTACTTAGTGTTTTGCGATGCGGCATCGGTAGCTCCGACGCGCCGTCGGAGAACAGAGTAGGGTTACCATACTAAAAATTGGAAACCCGGACAAATGCCAGACAAAATATACGATTTAAATGGAAACGCACGTGGCTTACAACATATTATGTTGGTACCACGTGAGTGAAGCCACGGTGCGTTCCGCAAGCTCACATACCTAAATGTAGACATTGATATTTTAATGTTCAATATAATAGTCTTAATAACGAGAATTTCATTATTTTTCTACATAAAAAAAATCTTGTAAGTACTTATTTTGTATCATAATATCTTAGAAAAATCTAAATAAAACGACAGGTCTGGAGAAATCTTAACGTATGGTTACTGTAAAATGGGCGGATTATAGGGGCGTATGCCACAGAATAAGTTTCATAGTTACCTAGACTTTTACTAACTGCGGAAGAGCATACGATATTTGGTAGATTATAGCGTTGTTAAATTTCAACAATGTTCTCAAGGGATCGTTAGTGGAGTGGTCTAGCGTGCGGTTTCCAAGAAGAGACATGCTGGTTCAATTCCTTGCACAAAAATTTTTTTTGCATTTTTTTTTATTTTTGCTTCTCTAGAATTTTTTTTTATGTTAATGGTGAACATCTCAGTTTCATAAACTTTTTAATAAAAACTAAAGAAAATAAAATTAAAATTCAAGGTCCGAACAGAGTACTTACTTAGATGGTAATTTTACCTAATACTATTTTACCTAATACTAGCTGTCCGCCGCGGTGTTACCCGCGATCCCTCGGGAAAACTTCACTTCCCCGGGATAAAATATGTATAGCCTATGTTCATCGGGGATAATGTAGGATTCTATTGATGAAAGAATTTTTAAATCGGTCCAGTAGTTTTGGAGCCTATTCATTTCAAACAAACAAATCTTTCCTCTTTATAATATTAGTATAGATAAGCTGGCCATTTATTATTATAATAATAGGTAATAACATTAGGGACACAAAAATGTCTGAAATAAAGATTTTTTATTTTAAGGATAATGTAGCTACTCAAATCCTTCAATCCGAAGGTCGTGGGATCGAATCCCGGCCGTGCATCAATGGATTTTGCGTTTCGTAAAATTTATATGCGCTTTAACACGAGATCTGAACGGTGAAGGAAAACATCGTGAGGAAACCAGTTAGTATTCTAATAGGCGGCGATGGGCTTGCAACCTGTCACGTATGGAATACTAACTTCTGCAAGATGTGGGCATGTATCAAATATGTATTTGTACATGCCTCTGACTACCCCCTTAGACATCTTCAAAGGATCTGGAATATAAAAGATCTGAGAGAATGTCTACCGCGCCTTGGGGATACAGTCGTGACCCTGTTTTTTGTAGCTACTACCTACGAACCTACCTACCTGTGGTACCTGTGGTACCTAATGGTACCGAGATATGTAGGTACATAGGTATGTATAATAACATGAAAATATAAAGCAAAAACTCAAAACTAGGTAAACCTACCTCATATGTGTGTATAATGTAGATATAGGTATCTAAGTAAGTTCGAATGATGGCCGTATATGGCCTCCGAAGCCGACAATTAACCTTACCCTCCCAAGCATGGAAGCTTTCAAATACCACTAGCGGTCACCCATCCATTTACGACGACCATGAGCGTTTCTACAAAGTGACAATGACGCAGTTGCGAGTCTTTCTGTTGGAACTACCTACTATCTACCGTTGACCTAAATAGGTAAGTAAGTAAGTACCTACATTGTGACATAGGTAGGTAAGTACAAATCGCCTCTTTATTGTATTGGAAACATTTCGAAAAACTGGACCTACCTAGTAGGTAGGTCCAGTTTTTCGATTTAGGTAGGTAACTAGGTAGGTAGGTACTACCTACCTAGTTACCTACCTACCTAAATCGAAACCTAGTCTGCTAGGTTATCTAGCCAACTTTACATCCACAACCTACCTGTTTAAACTTTAGTTAGGTACTACCTACAGTTTTTTGAAATGTTTCCAACACTGCGTTGGAACATTGAGCTAAGTAGGTAGGTATATTATTGTCCCCCCCGAAGGATTCCAATCGGGATAAAATATAGCCTATGTTTATCGGGGATAATGAAGGATTCTATTGGTGAAAGAATTTTTAAATCGGTCCAGTAGTTTTGGAGCCTATTCAATTCAAACAAACAAATCTTTCCTCATTATAATATTAGTATGGACCCAGTATGGATAAGCTGGCCATTTATTAAAATTATGGCGAGTGCACGAAAGAGATGGAGAGTTCTTAGTTTGCAATGCAACTACCTTGGGAGAAAAAGAGATGACACAATTTTCTCGGTAAGCGCGTTGTGCATTGTGCAGTACGCAACCTCACGGTCGGTAGCGTCAGCAGATTCAATAGATCATGTTATTGAATATGGAAGTCGAAATAGATAATTTCATTTATAAATTTTAATATTTTAGTTGGTAGGTAGGTGTAATATATTAATATTTGGATAAGTAAGTCTTATCTATTTAAAACTAAACTGTATAATGTACAGAGTATATTCATAAACCTTTAATATAATATTTAGGTACGTTACTTATAGCTACTACTACCACTTAAATTATTCAACATTAATTTGTATCTCACATTCACACCACCATACAAATTCAAAAACACAATACAAAAATACTTAGCGTCATAATATTCACAAAAATAATCGTCACGGAGAAGTCGTAGCGCACTTGTTTTTAATGCAGAGAACTGCATTAACAAAAAGTTTTTATATTTTTTGAGATAGGATATTATTGAATTTTTTTTTTGCGTATTTGGAGGCTCTATCTGTTTACAAACAAATACTTCAAATAACTATGGTCTTAATTTTATTGGAACACTTAAAAATACTAAATTTTAGTTTTCATGCAAAATGTATTGAGAATAAGTTTTATTGAAAAATGGTTTTTAAAGTAAAGTAAAAAGTAAAAATTTATTTATTTGTTTCCAAAAACAGAAAATACACAGTAAAAAAATATACATAGATGTTTTAAGGTCTTAAACTATGCTTACATATTATTTACACTAACTTTGGTCGCCACACTAGGATACCCTGTGTCGTGGTGACCAACATTAGATTTATAATAGTTACCACAGCTACACTGTTCGATAGTGATAGGTACTTTTAATTACATATGAAAGGGTGTGATGTGCATTTCCAAATTTTATCTTTAGACAAGGTCAAGAGGGTTAAGGTATGTATCGTCGTTAAGTGTTGTTTAGGTAGGTATCAAATGATTTATGTGTGTGTGTATACATATTTTGTGTGTGTATATATGAAAAGGAGTATATAACATGTGTGTGAGGTATATGTTTGTGTGTGTGAGTTTATATAGATGTGTGTGTGTGTGTGAGTGTGTATGTTTGTGTGTTTGGGAGAGCGTGCGTGAAAGTTTATCTAATTGTGTCAGAATATGGGAGTATGGTCTATGAGAGATTCGAAGAACAATGTATTTACCTATTCTTATAATTATTTGAGATATGATAAGACTGCCTCAGTCTCATCATAGTTATTTTTAATCAGCCAATTATGCAGCCCTATTTTCAATAGGGACAAGTATGGATATTATACTATTATTCAGGAGGAGTTCCATTGAACCGCTCCTAGTTCTAGTCCTACTGCCATCATATTTTAAAGTTTAAAACCACCAGATTTAGTGGAAAATCCACTAAGTTGGCAACACTGCTGAAACGTGAACAGAACACTGACTGAACAGTGAACAACAATGCGCTGCGTAGCGTTGGCACAGAATTCAGAGAGGCGTTGCGTTGGTAGCGTAGTGCGTGCGATGCGATGCGAGGCAAGTAGGTAGGTAGGTAGTAGGTACCTACCTACCTATTCCTCCAAGTTACATACATCACAGGTATCGCTCGCAGTACCTAGTAGCACAGTAGTAGGTAGGTACCTTTTTGCAATAGTGTACCTACTTTTAGGTATGCTAGCCAACTAGCTAGGTAGGTAGATTCAGTTTTTCGAAATGTTTCCAATACAATAAAGATAATCTCAACACCTACCTAGTAGGTAGGTACGTTACACTATTGCGAGAAGGTACCTACCTACTACAGCTGTGCTACCTACTAAAAGTAAGTAAGTTCGTATGAGTCAGTGGCCAACTCTGGTGACGGAGTTTTTAGGCCGCCTTAAGGCCTCCGTCACGGCTGAACGACTTAAATAGCCGGGACCGACAATTTAATGTGCCCTCCGAAGCACGGAAGCGCTCAGATGAAAATGCCACTGGCGGTCACCCATCCACTTACAGACCGTTTCGAACGTTGGTTAACTTCGACGATCTATCAAGAACGACTAAGCAAGCACGACCACGAGCGCTACCTTACCTACTACCTATCCGCAATACGCAATAAAAAAAGGTAACCTAGACAACTTCACATACCTACTAGGTACCTAACGTCATTGTCACTTTGTAGCTTCCATGCTTGGGAGGGTAAGTTTAATTGTCGGCTTCGGAGGCCATATACGGCCATCATACGAACTTACTTAGATACCTATATCTACATTCTACACAACTATGTAAGTAGGTAGGTTTACCTACTTTGAGTTTTTTCTATATATTTTTGTTATTATACATGTGGCGACCTCTTACCACGATCGCCTGAACTACAAGGGCATCGTAACACAGTTGCCAACCTAGCTACTGCAGAGCTTCACCGCATTATCACTAGATGGCGTTGGGATCAAATAATATGAAACATTAAGAATACCAACAAAAAAAAAAGTGTAAAAAAAAGTGTACAAGTTCTGAATCGCGCAAGCGACATTATCTTGGCAAATGAACTTATATAGAACTATCCGACATTAACTACCGGCTGAAAAGCCCTAAGATATGTGGACCAGTTGGCGTCGATCTTAGTAAAGGTAGTACTACCTCTTTGCCATAGATTGGGGGAATAACACCTACCCCAAAATGGGTGATCATCATCATCTCCCATATACATACCTATGTACCTACCTACCTAGGTACCATTAGGTAAACCTACCATAGGTAGGCAGTACCTATCATAGGAACCTACCAACCCAGATGAATATATAACGACACCATCCTCTTACTATACCTACCTTAATTTCGTCATATTGGTAGAGTTGTTTGAGTGACCTCTGGTGGGATAGCCCCGAGTTCGAATCCCAGTGGTACAGTAACTTTTTGCTGTTTAGAACCGTTACCGAAGCCTTCACTTTTGTCGGCACACCTGGGAGTGCCACTCAAAGTCAAAGTCAAAAATCATTTATTCAGTAGGACAGCAGGGATCACTTAGAATAGTCTTAAAACTAATTTTACTCCTGTTCTTTCGCGACCAATACCGTGAAGAATCAGAGCAACAAACACGGTCTGGGGCCTATCATTCTTTTAGGTGATCCATGGATCCATTGAGTTGGAGCAAGTCCCAAGATTTTTTGTCATCCAAATAATGAGATATCTTATAATAGGCTTTTTTACAGAGATGACGTTTAATTGTATTTTTAAATTTAGTGATTGATATATTTTGCAATTCGCTTGGGACTTTGTTATAGAAGCTTACACATTGCCCTTTAAATGATTTCATAATTTTATCTAATCTAGTAGTGGGAACAGCGAGTTTATCCTTATTTCTAGTGTTTACATCATAATTATCGCTTTGTTTCTTAAATGATTCTGTTTTTTTTCACATCTTTCTAGAATATGATGCCTTATTCCACAGTCGACAATTGATAACTTGATATCAGCATACCACGCGTGATTTAGAGCTGTGGCTAATGCCCAGGGATATCCAACAGATTATTGAATTGTTTTTGTTATTTCCAGAAAATTGTTTTTTTTTTCAGTTTAGGTACTGTTTTAGTTATCCTTATGAAACTTAATTTTTTTTACTTGCATGCTTTTTATTTAATTACATAACTGAAATCTATAATACATTTAGCTTCTTTTGATGTTATAACAGATAGGACAAAACAAAGTGGAAATAAAATAAAACACTAAATACCCTTGTTCCCCAGACAATTTTAATGTGTGTCACCCAATTAAATAAATTATTTTTATTTGACACCCTTTTTTTATTTACTGACAAACAAAATAACAAATAATAATGAAACAAACAAAACAAGAATAAAGAGGTTACTTCATTTATTTGCGAAACTCAAATTTGTTACTCTACCTACTAAGCAATGTTTGATCATAATAAAATGCATTTTTAAAGTCAAATAAAATCACCCTGCTGCTTATTTCCACTATGTCGCTGGCGATGTCATGCGAGTTCACTGCCACTGCGGCGACGCGAAGTATTTTGCGCGCGGCCTGAAACAGTGCTAAATGTCTACTGCTGCAGTCCAACCGGCCCTTAAAAAATATATATAACAAAAAAATATATAACCAGTAGTCGGCCGTCTCGTAAAATATAGAAAAATAATATAAAAACACATTTTTTTTGTAAAAAAGACGTAAAAATTCATAATAAAGTACCTAGACGGCAAGTTGTTTCAAATAACTTGAGATAAAAAGATAAACTTACCTGTTTTCCAGACGCCGGTAGTTAGTAAAAAATTAGCGCGCAACGCACTTGACGTCTCTCTTGGAGACACCGGCGGAATGAACTGAAATTACTGCCAATCCTACCAATCTAATGACAAGGAAACGTCTTGCATCGACCAATCAGAAATCATAGTAGCAATCAAAATTAATTTGGCGCGGAAATCTGGATTACTTTGCTATTTATTCAAACTAAAAGCCAGTAATGGCCGACTACTGGAGAGGGGCCGACTACTGGGGCCTTTACCCTAATACTTGTACAAATAGTGTTAGGTAAATAATTTGTATTTGCCTCTAGTGGCACTTTTTATATAAACTCTCTTTGTCTAGATAATGTTGTGGGCTACAATATTATATTACCTGTCATGTATATTTTACCTTCTAAGTACTTAATGGTCATTTCTTACTATTAAGTTCAAATACGCTGTATATTGTAGCTGTATATTGTAGCTGTTTGTTGTCCCTAATAAATAAAATAAAATAAAAATGTAATTCATATTGTTTTGGTTTTACTCACCCAAGCCAGTACGTACATACTTAATCTGATGAGTTTGCTGACCGTACCTCACAGATTGCACATTTTTAGACTTGTACATTATTTTCCATTTCAGGGCATAATATGACCTTTGTTTTTTACAAAAGTCTGTGCAATATGGTTGCACAATAAATGATAATAATTTCAATTAAGGTTATTGGCAATAACACTATTTATATGTTATACGTACTCATTAGCTAAGTTGCGTGCGTAGGTATTTTGAGCCACACATACAGAATTTTTCAATTTCATACATATATTTTTTCACGAAAGTTCGTGCAATATTATTGCACAATAAATGGTGAAATAAAAGTTTAGTTTATTGGCAAATCCACTAATTTTTAACTAATCATTAGTGTGTGTGCGTACGTCGGCATTTTGATAACACACATGTAAAGACAACGCCCTAGTTTTTGGCGTCCGGGCACATCTAACGATTTAAATCTTTGACATAGGCTTTATTTTATCCCGGGGAAGTGAAGTTTTTCCGAGGGATCGCGGGTAACACCGCGGCGGACAGCTAGTATTAGGTAAAATTACCATCTAAGTAAGTACTCTGTTCGGACCTTGAATTTTAATTTTATTTTCTTTAGTTTTTATTAAAAAGTTTATGAAACTGAGATGTTCACCATTAACATAAAAAAAAATTCTAGAGAAGCAAAAATAAAAAAAAATGCAAAAAAAATTTTTGTGCAAGGAATTGAACCAGCATGTCTCTTCTTGGAAACCGCACGCTAGACCACTCCACTAACGATCCCTTGAGAACATTGTTGAAATTTAACAACGCTATAATCTACCAAATATCGTATGCTCTTCCGCAGTTAGTAAAAGTCTAGGTAACTATGAAACTTATTCTGTGGCATACGCCCCTATAATCCGCCCATTTTACAGTAACCATACGTTAAGATTTCTCCAGACCTGTCGTTTTATTTAGATTTTTCTAAGATATTATGATACAAAATAAGTACTTACAAGATTTTTTTTATGTAGAAAAATAATGAAATTCTCGTTATTAAGACTATTATATTGAACATTAAAATATCAATGTCTACATTTAGGTATGTGAGCTTGCGGAACGCACCGTGGCTTCACTCACGTGGTACCAACATAATATGTTGTAAGCCACGTGCGTTTCCATTTAAATCGTATATTTTGTCTGGCATTTGTCCGGGTTTCCAATTTTTAGTATGGTAACCCTACTCGCCGCGATGCGATGGCGAGTTGGATCTCCGATATCGCATCGTAGTGACGACGCGACATCGCATCGCAAGCGCAGTTTGTCGTGTGAATGCGCTAAGTCTAACTCAAGTTGGCACACCGAATGGGCGCGGCCTAGCAAATCCGACGACAAATCGCACCGTGTAAATGCACCTTAACTGCGAAAAATAATAAATTGTGAAATTTTTGTCAGTTTTTGTTTCTTGTGCCCCCCCCCCCCAGAAAAAAATCCTGGATCCGCCCATGGATGCATGGTACTTGAACCATATCCCATTTGTTATTTATCAAAATAATTACTTTTGGAAAACTCGGAGACTAAGATCAGACAAATTTAAGATTTTTTTTAAAGGGACGTGAAAGAGTCTATTTCTTGACAAAAGTCTACTTAATATGTAAGCAAGATGAGAAAGCCTAAATTATTATTATGATAACGATTGCATTACGATTATGATAACGTTTTTTCGTTATCGTTGCATAATATTTGAATTTTAGCTTATAATTTCGGCCAATATTGATGTATCCCCTTGCTACGAGTTTAATAAAATGCTTATATACAGGGTGTAAAAAGAATGCTACCGAAAACTGAGGGGTTGTAATCAGACCATGATTCTAAACATATTTAGCGAAAAAAAAAACGCAAAAAAAAATTTTTGTTAGCTTCGTCATGCTATGTTATTTTCGGCTATTTACTACTATTACAACATAATAAGACCATACCTACCTAATAATTTCATTTATAAAAGAAAAAAACAGTTAAAACTCAAAATCCAGCAATCTACGTAAAAAAACGCGCCCAAAACATACGCAAACAGTACTCTTCAAACGCAGTTTTCTCCGGATTTAGTGCATATTTCGGAAAATCCTTTTGGATTTGTTTGTCTATTGGGATGCTGTACCTACCCCTTTCGGCTTCGGTAGACGTCTTTTTACACCCTGTATGTTACATTTTATTGCAGGCGACTGTACCCCATACGTTTAGATACTAACATGACTGGTGTAGGTGTTTACTTGGAAGAACCTACCTATGTGGGAAATAGGCTCTTATGTTAGAACCGTAGCGAATTTTGGTTTTTCGTTATTCTCGACAGGCGATGTAATTTCCCACGAAGGTTTTGGGCATTTACATCTTCAGATTTATATTATCATCGCCAGGCGACAACCTATGTCTTCTCTCAACGAGACTGGAACATTGTTCCTGATGGAATAGTCACCTCACTCTCTCTCTGTTTTTTTTTATATTGTTATAATTTATAATTTTTAATGCCGCCAGTGTTTTGGGCACGCTTCCGACTGGCAGTGACCTGGATCAGTTGAGCTATCTATAGATCGTTTTTACGACGATCCTTAGATAGCTTGACTGATTCTATTGTATTTAGTAATTTTATGTACATAATGTGGTAGTTTAGTTTCTGTAAATAAATGTATATATTATTACAAAAAAAATATTATAATTAAGTTTTTGTTTATAATTGTAACACCGCCTCCTCTCTCGTTCTCTTCTATCCAGTCCATCCAAAGGTTAGCTGGAAGAGATCACTCTGAGTGATAAGGCCGCCCATTGTGCCACTGAATTTAGACTAAAACTTTTTAATTTTGTAATTTATATTAAGGTGTAACAATAAAGAATTATCTATCTATCTATCTCACCTACCTACCTCCTCACCTCCTCCTACACTTTATTCGGCCTTATCTAGTATTCACAGGAAACACGTGTGACTGACTAATGGATTCCGTACGATGTTTTCCTTCGCTATTTTTGAGCATGTGTCAAAAATTAATGCAGGGCCGGAATGGGGCCGAGGCTGAGAGGATGGTTTTGTTTAGGTGATGAGGATATTCCATCTCAAACAATGTACAACAAGCACTAGTGTCTCAATAAAATAAATAAGTATATAAATAATGCTGGACATTTCACACAGCATCATCTAGCCCCAAACTAAGCAAAGCTTGCACTATGGGAACCAGATAACTGATACACTACTTATATACTTCTTGTTTCTAAATACATACATACTATACATAGTAACACCCAGACCCGAGATAAATATTTGCAGATCATACAAACATTTATCCCGCGGCGGGGATCGAACCCGCAACCTTCTGCGTCCTAAGCGGGCCTTCACCCACTGCGCCACAGAGGTCGTGAGGAGAGAATAAGTGCAATGCAGGCATTTACCATCTAGCCTTCTAATCATCTAGATAAGATGTAAAAATGCGAAGAGGAAGTGTCAGAAAAGCTGACCCCACCACCATGTGGAATAGCCAGGAAGAGAGACAGGAAGTAGCGATGTATACAGACGGTAGCAGCGTCGTGGGTGACTGGGTCAGTCTGTTGCCGATAATGAGGCAACACGGTGACACCCAGATTCGAGTGAGATCCGACCCATCACGCAAACTCAAAAACACCATTTTGTAACAGACAAACGGTTTACTATTATGCTGTAAACCATTGATTTAAGAGAATAAAACATAAGTATAAAGAAAGTTTACACAATTCATGGCACAATAGTTCAAGGGCAGTCAGACGGACAGTTTGTTATTAGCTATGGGTAATCACGAATGATGGCCTGTCTGTCTGTCATTTGTGCAACTTACGTGGGTGTTCAGAGCTGTTTAATTAAATTCATCAAGGTATAAACTACGTATTGTGGTGTAGGTTACATTGAAGTAACGAGCACATCTTAACACAGGGGCGTCTAAGCAGATGCTTAGACGTTGGTAGACTTTACTTTTTTTTCGAAATGGCTAATTTAGCCCCTATAATATACCTACCAGGTAGTCTAGAGCTTATAACTATATGTAAGGAGTTTTTATTTCCAACATTAATGAAATTGGCCTAGAGATGGCAGAAGGAGTGTTGGTCGTCCACCTACAAGATGGGTTGACGACGTGAAATGCGCAGGTGCAATGGGCAAGACTGGCTTGGGATAGAGGCGAATGGCAAAAGCGAAGAGCCTATGCCCAGCTGTGGGCTCATCCCACATGGATGGAAGGCTGATGATGATAAAGAAATTGCATTTTGCATCTAGGCCGCTACGACTTTTTATTTATCTTTGGTGTTGCATTTTTAACCGACTTCAAAAAAAGGAGGTTCTATGTTCGGGTGTATGTATGTTTTTTTTTTTGGATGTATGTTCATCGATATCTCCGTCAGTTGTAAACCGATTTCCAAAATTTTGGAGTAGTTAGAGTAGAATAGTTGGCACCGACTTCAAAATATAATATAACATAATAATTTATTATTTGAATACTGTAAGTAATAATTGCATGTGTATATTTTTATTTTTCTCTTTTTAGTGTAGGTACATAGAAGGTTCTTAGTGTCTATTTGTGTTATGTGAAGTCGGTTCAATTTTTTTTTCAAAAATTTTTATGTTTCATTTAATTAAAACAATAACTCAATTTACAATAAGAATTTTTCATGATTATAGTAATTATCAAGTAATTTTCACTTTAAAATTAAATCCAGCTTGTGGTGGCCCGTCAATGTCACTAGATTAGGTGCTACAAAGTTGTTATTAAAGAAATAATATTAAAATTGCGATATCTGTCCTTGCTGGAGACGGCTCGTGACTGTTTTGGACGCATTTTCTTATAATTTTACTGACTTAATTAAAAACATTCCTTAACCTTTTAAGCAAAATCAACTCTACCACTTTGGAAATACAACAACTTTTGGAATAAAATCAAAGGTGTAGAGTAAAGTTTTGGTTCGTGCCGAAAACTTTTAGTTTAGTAAGTTCTTATTTCTTTTGTAATTTAATGTGAATAAAGGTGACATTCCCGTGGCAAGATTCTGAAGCGAGGAGTTAATTCGGTTGAGTTGAAGAGGTGAGCGGATGGCGCAATGATGGGGAAAGAAAAGCTCCGCGCAACTCTTTAAGAATGTGACGACTGGGGTCGAATGCATTATCTTTTAATGGAATAAGTCCATGAACTTGAAGATTTTGAGGATCGATAGGTACAATTACAGTACAATTAGGTTACCAAAGTAATTCAAGGACGACACTCGTCCGTCAATCATGATTATGATTTAATCTACCTACACTAATAATATAAAGAGGAAAGATTTGTTTGAATTGAATAGGCTCCGAAACTACTGGACCGATTTGAAAGGTTCTTTCACTTTCACCATTAGAATCCTGCATTATCCCTGATGAACATAGGTAGGTATTTTATCCCGGGAAAGTGAAGTTTTCCCGAGAGAACGCGGGTAACACCGCGACGGACAGCTAGTGGAAAATATTATGATATAAACTTAAAGAACAAATATAATTGAAGAATGCTTGCCCACAGAGTAGGTTCCTAAATTTTGGAAGTCCCAGAGCCAAGAATTATATGGCACTTCCCTTGCTCTACCACCAGCTCGTAACTTCAACAATCAATCTTAATAAAGCCATAGATTCGCTGACACCTTTGCGTGATAAAATAGATTAATGCGAATACTACGTTAATAAGAAACCATGATCTGGATTCGACAATAGAAAAAGGTGTTTGATTATAATTTAATCATCATCAGATGTGGGAACCTTGTAGCGTCGTAAAAATAGTGATGTGTGACTGGTTATCGATAAAGCTTATCGATAACCAGTCACACATCGCGCCTTCGCTCGCGTATGTAAATAAATAAATAAAATAAAAATAAAAAAGCCTGTTTATTCCTTAAATATAAGTAGGTACATACAAATTACATACTAAAAAGTGAGAGAAAAAAAGTAATATAAACTTATTATTTAGGACCCCTTACGGGTAAAGGCCTCCTCCAGCTCTTTCCATTGGTCTCTGTCTTCTGCCACATCTGTCCAATTTGAGGTGTCAGATGCGTTCTTCAATTCGTCTGACCAGCGAGCGAACGGTCTTCCTACTCTTCTTTTTCCAGTTGGTCCGCTCCAGTTTGTGACTCTGTTTGCCCATCTTTTTTTACCCATTCGTGCTGTGTGTCCCGCCCAATTCCATTTCAATTTCATGGCATATTCTAGAGCGTCAATAAATCCTGTCTTATTGCGAATTTCTGTATGTTTTATTTTTTGTATCAGTTTTACTCTTAGTATACTTCGTTCGATTGCTCTCTGGCATTTTATAATTTTATCCTTTATCTCATTTGTATACGTCCATGTTTGGCTTCCATATGTTAGTGTTGGTAAGAGGCAGTAATCTACCACTTTTTTCTTTAATTTCAATGGTAACGGTCCTTTTAGTACATCTTTTAGGCTCCAAAACTTGTTCCATGTTTTTGTTATTCTCCTTTCAACTTCTTCTAGATTGTTAGTGCTTTTGAATGAAACTTGTTTTCCCAGGTAGATGTATTCTTGCACATATTCAAGTTGTTTGCCATTTACGAACACCGCTTTCATTGCGTCGTTTGTCATCACTTGTGTTTTTTGAAGGTTCATTTCTAATCCCGTTGTTGTGCTGGCCGAATGTAGAGTCGTTAGCATGTACTGAAGATCTTGTGTGTTGTTTGCAAGCAAAATAATGTCATCTGCAAATGCTAAGTGAGTGAGGTGTTTTCCATTAATATTGATTCCTTTGTCCTTCCAGCAGAGGTTTCTCATTATTGAGTGCAGCACTGTTATGAATAGAGTTGGAGAGAGGGGGTCTCCTTGTCTTACACCCCTTTCAATTGTGATATACTTGCCTGTGGTTTCAAGTTTGACTCTACTCTTGCATTCTTGGTAGATGTTTTTAATTATTTCAATGTATGTGTCGTTGACTTGAGCTTCCTTAAGGGCTTTCCAGATCGTGTTGTGTTCTATAGAGTCAAATGCTTTTTCGTAGTCAATAAATGCAAGGTAGAGTGGTTTTCTGAATTCTTTATATTTTTCAATTATTTGCTCCACTGTGTGAATGTGATCAACCGTACAAAAGCCCCTGCGGAATCCCGCTTGCTCCACGTCAAGGTATTCTTCAATCCTAGGTGTTATTCTTGTTTGTAGACCTTGAGAGAAGAGTTTGTACAGGCTTGACATTAGACTTATTGGACGGTAATTTTTTATGTCAGTGGGGTCTCCCTTCTTGTATAAAATAACGATATCGGATTCTACCCATTGACGTGGAACTTCTTTGTCTTGTAGAATTTTATTGAATAGCAACGTTAGCGGATAAAGAAGTGCTAGACCTGAAGTTTTTAATAGGTCGTTTGTTATGCCATCTGTACCTGGGCTTTTGCGGGTTTTCAGTTTCTTGATTAGTCGACCTATCTCCTTTTCATCAAAACGTTTCGGTACTTCGGAATTTTCTCCATTGGCACTTGTGTCGAAAATTGTAAGTTCGGTTGCCTTTCTTTTGTATAGGTTTTCATAAAACTCTGTGGCGATGGATAGGATTTCTGATCTAGTGTCTGTACACACTAAATCACGTTTAAGTTTTGGTATCCATTTCTTTTTTGTGTTTAGTTCTTTATGGGCCCTTTTTAGACTTCCTGAGAGCTCTAGGTGTTTTTCTATAGTTTTCGTTCTGTAGTTTTTGTAATCAAATTTTATTTGTTTGTTTGTAGTTTTGTATAATTTTGACAGTTCCTGTTTGTCTTCTTTTAGAAATGGTTTCTTATTTTGAAGTTCATGTCTCTTCCTGATCAATTCTTTTGTTTGTTCCGTTATTATGCAACGTTTGCTTTTAAATTTTTGTTTTTCTTGAGGAATGCTTTTTATAATGTATCGTTCTACTTTATTGTAGATGTTTTGTACATTTTCATCTTCGCTTAGTGTGTCTAAATCTGTTTCATTGTGTTTTAGGTTTGTGAGGTACAGATTTTTCTCTTCTTCAGTTTCCAATATTTTTGGTAGAGCTGGTTTATATGTTATTCTTTTTTTCTTTTGTTGTTTTATTTGACATGTTCCCCGTACCAGGCGATGATCTGAAGAGTAGGTTAGATTCAATATCTCGATATTATTGAATAATTGTGGTTCTGAGGATAAAATGAAATCTATTTCATTCATAGTTTCTTTATCTGGCGAGATCCATGTCCATCTTTTGTTGGTTTTCATTTTAAAAAATGTGTTAACGATAAGTATTTTGTTTTCCATAGCAAACTCCACTAGTCTCTGCCCTCTTTCGTTTCGAATTCCCGCTCCAAAAGGTCCTAAGAAGCCGTTGTTTATTTCCTCTATTTTTGGGATTCCTATCTTAGCGTTAAAATCCCCTAAAATTATTTGTCGTTTCTCTGAAGTGTTCTGGGCTTCATTAATAGTTTCATAAAACATTTCTAAATCTTCTTCACTCGAATTTAATGTTGGTGCGTGTACTTGTATGAGAGATATCGTGTCATGGTCGAATTTCAGATTTAGTACCGCGACTCTGTCCGAAAGACCCCTGAAGCTCATGAAGTTGGGTTTATACTTTTTCTTCAACAGGAAGCCGACTCCCAGGTGACCTTTTGTTTCGCCGTAACTGCAAAGTATGTGTTCTGTGTCTTCTATTATATCGTATCCTTCGCGGCGCACTTCCGCAAGCCCTATTATATCATATTTTATGTTCTCTAGGGCATTTTTAAAGTATATCAGTCGTTCTTCACTAGAAAGAGATCTTGCATTGTATGTGCATATGTGGAGGTATGTATTTCGCTTAAAAGCTGGAGGGTTTTGGTCTAGCTCTCCCGCGATGACCAGTCGTGTTGGGATGCTTTGTGTGTGGTTCTTTAGATTTTGTGATGTTGTAGAGGCGCTGGCATTTTGAGAGTGCTGCATTAATTGCTATTGAGCGTTACTCGAAGTAGCTTCAGCGTTGCGTGGCTCAGTTCGTTTATGAATGAAGTTTGACATGGAGCTCTGGTTGACTCTATGTACTTTGTTTTTCTTTACCGTTTGGTATTTTGGTTGACCTTCAGTGTTTAGTGATAAGTTTCGTTGGGGGGGTGTAATTTCCAGCTCTCGTTTTTTTGAATTAGAAGCTTGGGGTTCCAATTGTTTGGTTTGGGTTGGAACTTTTACCACTAACTTATCGTATTGAATGTAGGCAATTTTTCCTTCGTTTTTTTCCTTCTGCACTTGTTCTTGTAGTTTTTTTCGTACTTCAAGTATTTGAGGTGGGAAGTCTTCTTTTATGTACATATTTGTATGTGCGAGGTTCTTTTTGTTTTTGAGAATCAAAATTTCCTTTCCATACGTTGTGAGCGTAACATTAATAGGTCTCGTCTTGTTTTCTTTGTAATGACCCATTCTTTTGATCATTTCCAATTCGTTCTTTTGGCATTCTATTCCCAATTTGGCTATGGTATCCAACATTTTTATCTCTAGCTGTTCATAAGACCTCTCCCCTTCCTCAACTCCAAAGAAAACAAGATTTCTTGCACGTATTTGTTTTTCTAGTAAAGTAAGCCTTTTTTCATGGTCTTCGTTTGTTTGCTGAATTTTTTGTATCTCTTTTTGAACATGCTCAAATTTTTTGTCGATGTTTTCATTTATTTTATTTGTTATTCGTTCTTCTTGTTCGTGTAGTGTGATATTCATATCACTGTGGATTTTTATGCGTAGCTCGTGTAAAAGTTTTTCAATATTATCGAGAGACATTTTTCCGTTTCTGACCTTAGTAGTTCTTCTTCTTCTTTTTTATCTGGCTTTTGTGACGGTATGTGTCGCAATTTGCGTTGGAATGATGGTGACTTGGAGAAAAATCGACTGATAATTTTATAGGTTATGGTGTATAATAATTTCCAAAAATTCACAAAGCACTGTGTTTGTATATGTTCATTGAAGCGTTCTGTTCACTAATGTGTTCTGGTAACCTATATTTCTTTTTCCACTTGCAGTCAGTCTGTTTATTTGTTTTGGATTGCTCTCTTCACCAGTGTTTTTATTTGTCGTACAATGTCACTTCACAAATTGTTTGCTGCACTGTGTCCGCACATTACTAACAAGTCTTTCGTGGTTTTGGTCCTTTATACTGTGGTTGTAGTTTTAAACTCTTGGTTATTTGATGAAAAAACTTAATTTATTTACGGAGCTCACTCTAAGCAATGTTTACTTTGCCACGCCATCTTTTTTTTTTTTTTTTTTTTTTTTTTTTTCGCTCGCGTATGTAGTGCCTCTTAAAATAGTTTAGTACCTACAATAAAGGGGTCTTCAAATCAAGAGTAAATAGGTTCCTTCTAGGTAAGCATGCTCCATCTTAGACCTCACTAGGTACTGCTTAACATCAGGCAGAGCGAGGTCAAATGCTAACCGATTTAATTTAAAAAAATTGGTTGTCTGTAAAGTCGGTTTACTGACGATAGTTGAACGTGACAACGTTTGTGCTTCTTTGTCGCTCGTTCCGCGCTCTCGCTTGCACTTCAAGCCTTACATGGAACGCCTCAGAGCGAGGTAACGCCGCATGACGTCATGTTTTTCGTGCGTGCAGCCGGCTCTATCGAATTATAAGACGTTGTCACGTCAAAAAGGACTTAGGTACGTGCTACGTCAAGTTTCATTAAAATCGGTCAACCATTAAAATAAAAACATCCTCAACTCATCATAAATTTTCAGATTTATAACTTTGGGATAGGATTTTGTTAAGGATTGGAAGATTGGATTTTGCGTGAAGTGAGAACGGTGGTCGCGGAGTGTAGGCAAAGGTTTTCTGTCCTGGCCCTTGATTCAGACTTCAGCGGAATGCATTCGGGTCGGAATATGTCAGCTGTTCAACCGACCGCAACCAATCACAGTGCATGAAACGTCAGTTTTAGATCAATTCCTGCACTATGATTGGTTGCGGTCGGTTGAATGGCTGACCGATTCCGACCCGAATGCATTCCGCTGATTCACTAGGCTGAAGTACCTACCTAAGTAAATAATAAAATCGTCTAGTAGATATACAGGGCCTGATGCATAGATTGAACCCAGATATTTTATGTTTTATCCTTAGCAGTTGATTTTCCACAAATTAATAAATAAACAGGTGGCTGGTGGGACGTGGCTGGGACCAAAACAGGTGGAAACAATTGAGGAAGACCTTTGCTCAGCCGTGGCAACGCATAAGTTAGAAAATTAATAAACCGACTAAAGTTTCATACTATCGTGTCGTGCCTTACGTCGTCACATCCCTAGCGCTGAAGGCTCCGCAGCCGGTGACACGAATCGCGCATGCGCGTAATCATTGTTATTATGACATTTGTGACGCAAGCCAGCGCCATCTTGCGGGAAGCTGTGCGGTTTAGCGTTTTTATATCGATTGGGGTGCGAAATACTGATCTCAGAGCAACTAAATGGAAACGAAAGAACAAATTATGTATATAAATAATTATTTGATTTGATTTGATTTGGAAAAACAGAAATAGGAAGACTTCAATTTTCCAAGGCGCGGTCGACATTCTAAGGTCGTAAGGTATTTCAAGACATGACTTAAGGGGTAGACAGAAGCACAACTAAATACGTTTTAGCACTCATATTTTGCAGAAATTCCCATCCAAAGGTCAAATCCGAGTTAAAAGGCCATCGCCGTTGGAGACGTAGAACGTTTTCTAACTTTTTACATCCAACAGGAACAAAAAGCCAAGCAGGGTTGCCAAACAAAGCTCAGCCACAGAACTAATTAGTGAGTATTTTTCAGCAGTGTGCCTGTGGCTTTACTTTCTTTAACAATGCGATATGGAACCGTTGTATAATAGTAATCATCTGTCGGATTAGATTATAACGATCAATCGCACGCTTATACCGCCAATCAGTTGCTAGATTCGACCTGCGGCTCCACTTGCAAGGTATCAACTAAAAATACTATACCTAAATACTAACTAACTATAATCTTACATCTAAATACTAATTACCTAACTATCTTGATGCTGCCGAGTGGGGTAGTGCCTAGGGAACCGAAAGAACCGAAAACCCGGTTCTTTGATTTTGAGAACCGGTTCTTTTTGTAGACCCAAGAACTGGGAAAACCCGGTTCTCTTGGAACCGGGAAGAACCGGTTCCGATGCCCTAGTAGTGCCCCTTTCAATCCGAAGGCTTGAAGTTTGAATCCCGGTAGTGCATCATAAGATTTTACGTTTCGTAAAATTTCTAAATGGTAACGAGGGCTGGCGAAACCATCTAGCGGGCCGCGCTGGCTCGAGCACTTTCGTGATGTTAATTCTACACGCGTTTCTATATCTTGTACCATTGTTCATAAGGTTTATAATGGCTTGCTATAAAACTAATTGACGCGTCGCTTGCCAATTCAATGTAGCTTGAGCCTTATCATAGTAATGATAGCATATTAATGATTTTCTGTGGACACGGCACAGCTCATCATTGTTAATACTAAAATAGGTAACTCTCATCAGATGTAGGGACCTACCTAAAGGTCGATTCAAAACAAAATGCCGATTTACATGTGTTGCACCAATCGGATTGGCAGGCGCCGTACATTCAAATGCGCCTTTAGGAAACAATCCGGCAACACCTACACCGGACCGTTGCAACACATCACACAAAGCAGAGTAATGAGCAAATCTGGACGAATGGAGCCCATTTCAGTGTGGGAGGCGTTTGTTGCCAAAGCTCTATCTTTCAATCTCTGATACCTAAATCTAGTTCCTTGCTTAGGTATATTGTAGTTATATAAGAGTTCCTTGACATCACGCGATGCCCGAATGCCACAGCAACCTGCATAAAGTACATAGGTACTGCACGTGCGACACGGGCACTGGACGTGTTAATAACTTAATAGACGACCTCTGTAGCGCAGTGGGCGTAGGTCTGCTTGAGACGCAGTAGGTTGCGGGTTCGATCCCCGCCGCGGGACAAATGTTTGTAAGATCTACAGATATTTGTCTCGGGTCTGGGTGTTTCTATGTATAATAAATGTAGTATTTACAAATAAAAAGTATATAGGTATGTAGTATATCAGTTATCTGATTCCCATCATAGTACTTTTTTAGTTTTGCTTAGTTTGGGGCTAGATGATGCTGTGTGAAATTGTCCAACATTATTATAGGTACTCGTAGTGAACAGTGAATAAAGTTTTTTCGTTATACTTAGGTAATTTTTATGACAATGAAATGGATATGACTTAAAATAAGGTAATGAAATTATCAATAAAAAAACAGGACATAAGTTTGGTTTTAGGGGGCCTACCTCTGTGGCGCAGTGGGTGAAAGCCCGCTTGGGACGCAGAAGGTTGGGGGTTCGATCCCCGCCGTGGGATAAATGTTTGTATGATCTACATATATTTATCTCGGGTCTGGGTGTTTCTATGTAAAATATGTATGTATTTACAAACAAAAAAGTATATAAGTAGTATATCAGTTATCTGGTTCCCATAGTACAAGCTCTGCTTAGTTTGGGGCTAGATGATGCTGTGGGAAATGTCCAGCATTATTTATTTATTTTATTTTATTTAAAAGCTATTATGAATTGAAATCAAGAATATAGCGATTAAGTATTGTACAAAAGCTTTATGCTTTATCAATCACCTGCTCCAAATCTACGAACAATTAATAGATGCATTGTATAACTTGATTGACCCGCCATCAAACAGTATTGTCCGATCGGTTACATCACTAAATTACTTATTGTTCTTCCTACAGACAAATCACCCTACACACGAATATGTACCTTATTTGATGCAGCTTAGAGTTGTGAATAACAGTAGATTGTTTTGTCGTACAAGACAAATTATTGATGTTTTGTGAAGCACAGTTGTACTCGAAAGATGAGAAACGAATTATTCCCACGGCAGTATGTCTGTCTGATTGATTGAATATTAGAGATTTTCATCTTTTTGCTTTCTATAGTAACTAAGGCAAATGCTTACCCTATTAAAAAAGATATGCTCAGTGGTGCTATAGGCCGGATGTTACATCTGTTGCTGTCTCTTTTTAATTGTAAATGAGCAACAAGGAAAAAAACTTTCTCTACTAAATTTGATTTATAAACCGTCAAGTTCCCGGCTCTCTTCAAGCCAACTACCAATGCCTACACTCATAAGGACGTTGGCTTGAAGAGAGCCGGGAACTTGAATTATTGAATTCAAATGAATCTCAATGATGACTTGATTGGCATAGACGCGACGCGACGAGACATTCTATCAAGCGTTTCTTTATCTTATTACATTGATCATAAGGTTTATAATGTCTTGCTACGTAAAATCCTAGGTAAATCCCACTAAACCAACACGGCTCAAACGCGTTGCTCAACAGTTGAATATAAATAATGGTTAATGTCAAGTCGTGATTCACTAAAAACGTTTTACTAAGCAGGACAGTTTAAATACCTAACTGATTCAGTGACTAAAATAACCCGGTCCTCCAGCTGGCGGAGACGACCTGCTGGCTGCTGGCAGACGCTGGGCGCCGAGAGCTGGGCACAGGGCGCACTGCCGCTCTCTGCAGGGGAGGCCATGTCCAGCAGTCCACTGCTATAGGCTGATGATGACGATGATGAAAATAAAACAGATTGTATCCTGTAACATTTTATTCATCTAACTTTATTATATCTAAACTTAACTATTAAAACAACTACATATAAAACAATCACAGCTATGTCTACTTGTTTGACACATCGATTTGACACAATAACAACAATTAGTATGACTAGAAATGTTTCCTTAAACACAGTTATTATTTTGTGCTTAAACCTGTCATTGCTCGACTACTTTACTGAATGATAAATCAGAGCATAACTTGATTCAAGTTCATATCAAGCTTTTTACACTTAAAAACTTACTTATCTAAGTCCTTACGTAAAATTTTGAGGATACCCGCATATTGTTTTACTAATCTCGCAGAAAACTTGTTTTCAGTGATCTTGTCTTCCCAGTTTCTCGGAAGTTTTTGAAATTGACAAATGTTCTATATGAAGTAGAAGGAATGCGGCTGCAGCTCCAACTGCGCCATCTTGGCCAGCAGACGATGTAGGCGACGTTGCTGCGCGGGGGCGGGGGGCGCCGGGGGGGCCGCGGGGGGACACGCCGGCTCGGGGGGGGCCTCGCGGCATGCTGCCAGGCGGGAGGACACGTGACGTGGCATCTGGGGGGACAAGGGTGTCAGGATGATTTCATAATGTCACAGATAAAATATATACAGCCTCACATCCTCTACGAAGGGGTATAGCTAAGCGGAACAGACTCCTCTTCTATAAATTAGGTTTTGATTTCCACCGCAAAAGAAATGTCAATTCAACACTTTCTGCACACTTAGTCCTTTCCGTCCTATCGTGGAAACAATGGCGCTCATTAGGGGAGGCCTATGTCCAGCAGTGGACTGTTCTAGGCTGATGATGATGATGATTGTGGCAACACAATTATGCAGTTTATTCTTGCTAACAAACTAACTAGTTTAATATAATAATTATGTTTTAAAAACTTTATATACCACCGCCTTCAGTAGAAATACGTAGAAATCACCTAAAAAACTTTAACTCCGTCATTATAATGGACACTATTCCATTTAAAGCTTGGATTATCATTGGTTTAGCTAGATTTGTAATATCTGCACTTACATTGAAGAGAGGCGAGTAGAGTATAGGAGTCCAGAGTGGCAGCAGCTTGTTGAGAACAGTGGAGTTGCACTCCAGTAGCGACTCCAACAGACTCAGGAAATGTAGGTTCACTGTCTCGGCCAGCTGGAAGAGCATTGAGTTATTGTGTACTTTATTACGATGACTTTAAGGGTCAGAATCCCATGCATTAAAAGTAAGTTGTTCACACACATTGGGTATTTGATAGAAATAGTACAAAGAAACTTCTTAACATTGTTCCTGATTAAAGTAGGAAATAGCGTCTACTGAAGGCAACTTGTTTTATCTATACTAATATTATAAAGAGGAAAGATTTGTTTGTTTTAGTCCTACTAAATAAATGAATTTTGACGTTGACTCACCAGCTTGGAATGAGTAGTAAGATGCAGCACAGTGGGCACCAGCTTACACCAGAAGTCCAACAACACGGCCACGGCAGCCGCGTGGGCGTCCGTGTGGGGCGCGCAGGCCGCGCTCAGAGCCTCCAGGTACAGTGTCCACAGTTGGCAGAGGATGAAGGCCCCCAGGAGAGCCCCCAGGCGGCCCCCGCCGGGGGTCTTAGCCGCGTTAGCGCTGGCCCCGCCTTCCAGGTACGAGGACATTATGGTCTGCGGGGGGATTTCCAGTTATAACAAGTTTGTTTTGTGTTAAATGATATGCAAGGAGATATAATATGAAAGAGTGCAGGTTGCAAAAATGAACTAAATGAAATTCTAAATTGTAGAAAAACACAGAAGTACGTGAGCGTTTCCGAAGGTGTTTTCAAACCGTTTAAGCTTGGAGGATGGGCTAGATTCTGGGCAAGCCATCGAGAACATTGTTTTTACATAAAATAGGCCTGCCCAGCACCTAAACAATCTCTTCAAGATAGAACTAACTCCCAGCAAAAAAAATTGAACCCCGAGAAGGTTAGATGAATTACAATCTTTTTCAGCTTTCTTTTTCTCAGCTGGATGCGTCGAGCTGAGGACAGGGCGCCATGGCGCTCTGCAGGGGAGGCCTATAGCCACAGTGGACTGCTATAGGATGATGATGAATCTTTTTCAGGCTCTTTAAGCTATATCCGAGCTTGACTTTTTAGTTTTCAGATGGATCACCTAAAAGAATACTAGGCCCCAAACCGTGTTTGTTGCCCTGATTCTTCTCGGTATTGGTCGCGAAAGAACAGGAGTAAAATTAGTTCTAAGTGATCCCAGCGGTCCTACTGAATAAATGCTTTTTGACTTTGATAGTCCGTAAAGCCACCTGTAAATAAGAGTTAGGATCACCTGTATATGATCAGTAACGTGGCAGGCTGCATCGTGCGGCACACAGGCCCGCAGTGGCGCCCCCGCGCGGCAGTTGCAGAGCGCGCCCACCGTTAGCCACGACAGCAGGCGCACCCGAGACACGCACTCCCACACGTCGCGACTGCTGTAAACGTACACCAACGTTAGGCCTCGTTTACAAAGACGCGGGGCGTCTAAACGCGCGTTTGACGTTTTTTCTTTAAAAAAAACATGGTCACTCCCGGGAGACAACAGAAGTGAAAACTTGAACGAGGTTTCGGTTAAAAAAAAGTACAAAAACTTAAAAAAAAATTATGTACAAAAAGTAACTGTCCTACTGAGATTTGAACTCGCGGTTGTTTCGCTCAGAAGTAGAGCTATAGAAATTTACGGGCAATGTGTGACGAAATTAAGAACATGTTTGTCGATCTTTGTCGATAATAACGTCAGAGATGGCATCGGTGACGGTCACGTGACTCGCGACGCGAGTTCGATGGTTTATTCCCATCTCAAAAATGCCCAACGCGGCAGTTTTTACTTCAAAAAAGTCAATCATGTTTTACTCCATTGTCGACGGTACAAAAATAGCAAAGGTTCGGCCACGGGCTTCGTTGACGTAGTCGCGAGCCGTGAGACGCGTCGTTGCCATCGGCGGGCTCCACCTCATAACGCTGCTTGTCAAACAAACATGTATAATCTCGCTTCTCCGTAAATACACACTATACAGCAGGGAAACTCACCCCGGCAGGGCGGCGGAGGCCCAGGGCTGCAGATGCCGGGCGGGCGGGCCCCGCTCGGGCCGCAGGGCTCCGCCGTGCTCCAGCGCCAGCTCCATGGCTACGTACTGAGCGATCCCGCCCTTCACGATGGCTCCGAGGGTATCCTCGTTCAGGCAGATCAGGTTACGGTTCACTATGGATTTGGATACTGAACCCTGGAAAGAGGTTCTGAGTCATTTATTGGTGATTTTGATAAGGTGGGTTGAAATCGCTTACATGTGCAGGGAGTTACCTGATGGTGCTGATTACACTTGAATTACTTAAAAACACTTTCAATACTCCTTTGATTAGCCTAGATATCTTCCAAGTCTCTTGCGTGATATGAGTAAATGTGAACAGATCCAAATTTTGGGCCAAAGACAATTTTTCGATTCGGAGTACTTGGTCCTTGTTGCGTGTCGGTGTGTCGTTGCCGCTCGCCCTATCTTCCGCGACCAAACGTGTGATGCGTTGGCGGCGGGCCCGCAGTGGAAGAGGCGTGTCGGTATCTCGTCGCCGATCTCGTTGTCCACTGCGGCCGTTTCGAGGAGTAGCTTCTCCGCGCGTCCCTCTGACCGAAGAGGTGGAAGGCGGTGATACCGCTGGAGAGTGCGTGGGACGCAATATCACCGCCATCGCTACTCTTGCCCGGCATCATGAGGTGCGGGGGCAGGTCACTCGCGCGCCTCGGGCCCCCCCGGGCCCCCCAGCAGCAGGTCCCCCGTGTGCAGCTGGGGGGGCAGGTTACCTTGATCTTGTTGAGGAGGTGCGGGTCCTGCAACAGGTCCACCATGTCGGGCAGGTGCGGCCGCATGCAGTCCAGCGCGCCCGCGCTCACCTCGCGCGCCTCGGGGCCCCCCGGGCCCCCCAGCAGCAGGTCCCCCGTGTGCAGCTGGGGGGGCAGGTTACCTTGATCTTGTTGAGGAGGTGCGGGTCCTGCAACAGGTCCACCATGTCGGGCAGGTGCGGCCGCATGCAGTCCAGCGCGCCCGCGCTCACCTCGCGCGCCTCGGGGCCCCCCGGGCCCCCCAGCAGCAGGTCCCCCGTGTGCAGCTGGGGGGGCAGGTTACCTTGATCTTGTTGAGGAGGTGCGGGTCCTGCAACAGGTCCACCATGTCGGGCAGGTGCGGCCGCATGCAGTCCAGCGCGCCCGCGCTCACCTCGCGCGCCTCGGGGCCCCCCGGGCCCCCCAGCAGCAGGTCCCCCGTGTGCAGCTGGGGGGGCAGGTTACCTTGATCTTGTTGAGGAGGTGCGGGTCCTGCAACAGGTCCACCATGTCGGGCAGGTGCGGCCGCATGCAGTCCAGCGCGCCCGCGCTCACCTCGCGCGCCTCGGGGCCCCCCGGGCCCCCCAGCAGCAGGTCCCCCGTGTGCAGCTGGGGGGGCAGGTTACCTTGATCTTGTTGAGGAGGTGCGGGTCCTGCAACAGGTCCACCATGTCGGGCAGGTGCGGCCGCATGCAGTCCAGCGCGCCCGCGCTCACCTCGCGCGCCTCGGGGCCCCCCGGGCCCCCCAGCAGCAGGTCCCCCGTGTGCAGCTGGGGGGGCAGGTTACCTTGATCTTGTTGAGGAGGTGCGGGTCCTGCAACAGGTCCACCATGTCGGGCAGGTGCGGCCGCATGCAGTCCAGCGCGCCCGCGCTCACCTCGCGCGCCTCGGGGCCCCCCGGGCCCCCCAGCAGCAGGTCCCCCGTGTGCAGCTGGGGGGGCAGGTTACCTTGATCTTGTTGAGGAGGTGCGGGTCCTGCAACAGGTCCACCATGTCGGGCAGGTGCGGCCGCATGCAGTCCAGCGCGCCCGCGCTCACCTCGCGCGCCTCGGGGCCCCCCGGGCCCCCCAGCAGCAGGTCCCCCGTGTGCAGCTGGGGGGGCAGGTTACCTTGATCTTGTTGAGGAGGTGCGGGTCCTGCAACAGGTCCACCATGTCGGGCAGGTGCGGCCGCATGCAGTCCAGCGCGCCCGCGCTCACCTCGCGCGCCTCGGGGCCCCCCGGGCCCCCCAGCAGCAGGTCCCCCGTGTGCAGCTGGGGGGGCAGGTTACCTTGATCTTGTTGAGGAGGTGCGGGTCCTGCAACAGGTCCACCATGTCGGGCAGGTGCGGCCGCATGCAGTCCAGCGCGCCCGCGCTCACCTCGCGCGCCTCGGGGCCCCCCGGGCCCCCCAGCAGCAGGTCCCCCGTGTGCAGCTGGGGGGGCAGGTTACCTTGATCTTGTTGAGGAGGTGCGGGTCCTGCAACAGGTCCACCATGTCGGGCAGGTGCGGCCGCATGCAGTCCAGCGCGCCCGCGCTCACCTCGCGCGCCTCGGGGCCCCCCGGGCCCCCCAGCAGCAGGTCCCCCGTGTGCAGCTGGGGGGGCAGGTTACCTTGATCTTGTTGAGGAGGTGCGGGTCCTGCAACAGGTCCACCATGTCGGGCAGGTGCGGCCGCATGCAGTCCAGCGCGCCCGCGCTCACCTCGCGCGCCTCGGGGCCCCCCGGGCCCCCCAGCAGCAGGTCCCCCGTGTGCAGCTGGGGGGGCAGGTTACCTTGATCTTGTTGAGGAGGTGCGGGTCCTGCAACAGGTCCACCATGTCGGGCAGGTGCGGCCGCATGCAGTCCAGCGCGCCCGCGCTCACCTCGCGCGCCTCGGGGCCCCCCGGGCCCCCCAGCAGCAGGTCCCCCGTGTGCAGCTGGGGGGGCAGGTTACCTTGATCTTGTTGAGGAGGTGCGGGTCCTGCAACAGGTCCACCATGTCGGGCAGGTGCGGCCGCATGCAGTCCAGCGCGCCCGCGCTCACCTCGCGCGCCTCGGGGCCCCCCGGGCCCCCCAGCAGCAGGTCCCCCGTGTGCAGCTGGGGGGGCAGGTTACCTTGATCTTGTTGAGGAGGTGCGGGTCCTGCAACAGGTCCACCATGTCGGGCAGGTGCGGCCGCATGCAGTCCAGCGCGCCCGCGCTCACCTCGCGCGCCTCGGGGCCCCCCGGGCCCCCCAGCAGCAGGTCCCCCGTGTGCAGCTGGGGGGGCAGGTTACCTTGATCTTGTTGAGGAGGTGCGGGTCCTGCAACAGGTCCACCATGTCGGGCAGGTGCGGCCGCATGCAGTCCAGCGCGCCCGCGCTCACCTCGCGCGCCTCGGGGCCCCCCGGGCCCCCCAGCAGCAGGTCCCCCGTGTGCAGCTGGGGGGGCAGGTTACCTTGATCTTGTTGAGGAGGTGCGGGTCCTGCAACAGGTCCACCATGTCGGGCAGGTGCGGCCGCATGCAGTCCAGCGCGCCCGCGCTCACCTCGCGCGCCTCGGGGCCCCCCGGGCCCCCCAGCAGCAGGTCCCCCGTGTGCAGCTGGGGGGGCAGGTTACCTTGATCTTGTTGAGGAGGTGCGGGTCCTGCAACAGGTCCACCATGTCGGGCAGGTGCGGCCGCATGCAGTCCAGCGCGCCCGCGCTCACCTCGCGCGCCTCGGGGCCCCCCGGGCCCCCCAGCAGCAGGTCCCCCGTGTGCAGCTGGGGGGGCAGGTTACCTTGATCTTGTTGAGGAGGTGCGGGTCCTGCAACAGGTCCACCATGTCGGGCAGGTGCGGCCGCATGCAGTCCAGCGCGCCCGCGCTCACCTCGCGCGCCTCGGGGCCCCCCGGGCCCCCCAGCAGCAGGTCCCCCGTGTGCAGCTGGGGGGGCAGGTTACCTTGATCTTGTTGAGGAGGTGCGGGTCCTGCAACAGGTCCACCATGTCGGGCAGGTGCGGCCGCATGCAGTCCAGCGCGCCCGCGCTCACCTCGCGCGCCTCGGGGCCCCCCGGGCCCCCCAGCAGCAGGTCCCCCGTGTGCAGCTGGGGGGGCAGGTTACCTTGATCTTGTTGAGGAGGTGCGGGTCCTGCAACAGGTCCACCATGTCGGGCAGGTGCGGCCGCATGCAGTCCAGCGCGCCCGCGCTCACCTCGCGCGCCTCGGGGCCCCCGGGCCCCCCAGCAGCAGGTCCCCCGTGTGCAGCTGGGGGGGCAGGTTACCTTGATCTTGTTGAGGAGGTGCGGGTCCTGCAACAGGTCCACCATGTCGGGCAGGTGCGGCCGCATGCAGTCCAGCGCGCCCGCGCTCACCTCGCGCGCCTCGGGGCCCCCCGGGCCCCCCAGCAGCAGGTCCCCCGTGTGCAGCTGGGGGGGCAGGTTACCTTGATCTTGTTGAGGAGGTGCGGGTCCTGCAACAGGTCCACCATGTCGGGCAGGTGCGGCCGCATGCAGTCCAGCGCGCCCGCGCTCACCTCGCGCGCCTCGGGGCCCCCCGGGCCCCCCAGCAGCAGGTCCCCCGTGTGCAGCTGGGGGGGCAGGTTACCTTGATCTTGTTGAGGAGGTGCGGGTCCTGCAACAGGTCCACCATGTCGGGCAGGTGCGGCCGCATGCAGTCCAGCGCGCCCGCGCTCACCTCGCGCGCCTCGGGGCCCCCCGGGCCCCCCAGCAGCAGGTCCCCCGTGTGCAGCTGGGGGGGCAGGTTACCTTGATCTTGTTGAGGAGGTGCGGGTCCTGCAACAGGTCCACCATGTCGGGCAGGTGCGGCCGCATGCAGTCCAGCGCGCCCGCGCTCACCTCGCGCGCCTCGGGGCCCCCCGGGCCCCCCAGCAGCAGGTCCCCCGTGTGCAGCTGGGGGGGCAGGAGGAGGGTGCAGCCGTGACCTATACATATACGGACACCACTGTATAGTTACAGCCAGGAGCCGTACGTGGGGAACGGAGGGTTTGATAGGAGTTAGTTGTGGGGGTTAAAAGCAAATAACAGCGTAAAAACACATTGAAAATTTGAAACTGTAGTATTATAACTATAAAACTAGTTGGGCGCGTTCTTATTGGTGAGACCTACTATAGCTATTACAGAAACCAGAAAACAACAGAAATGAGAACATTTCTGTTGGTTTCTTTAGTTTTTTATTTTTTGGGTAAATTAATTTATTTTATAGGGCCTAAGTTTTGACAAAATATAGTCACAAATGCAATGTACTGCTTTTTGGGAGGAAAGAAAAGTAGCGAGGCAGACCATCTAGTAGATGGATTGATGATGTGAGGCCACATATGGTGGCTTATGGTCCCGAATAGCGGGAGATAGAAATCGTTGGTCACCATTATGATGAGGCCTTTGTCTAAAGGGGCACGCAGACGCAAAAATATTAATTAGGTTGAAATAAAAAACACTCAGTATTTATTGCCTATCCATTTTGTAACCGTGCGCTCCCTACCTCTGAGGTACAAAAACACTTTAATTGTCCATCCATTTTCTTAGCGCACAAACTGCCTGTAACAACCAGCAAGCGCTTCCTTACCCTAAATTAATAATAAAATTTGCTTACTCAGCATAATCAGCAATCTCTAGCAAAAACAAGCTTATTATCTATTAGTTACCATATAATACGAATTCAATGTTACCTTGTAATATGAACTGTATCAGTATGAACAGGTTATCATCCGGCACCGTGGTCTTCGTGCGCAGCGCGTGGACCAGTTCGTACACCAACACGCGGCAAACCAGCAACTGAGTGGGATAAACAACTAGTTTGTTCAATATAGCTTGATACGTGGGACAATATCACGCGCACTTGAATTGACCAATCACATCAAGTGCGCGTGATATTGTCTCACCATTGACCAATCACAAAGCTTGAGATGTAAGATTTATCTGTTATGAAAATATCTTGTAAAGTTTATATACCTTATCCCGGTCCCTCGAGAAGGCTCTAACACAAGCCACGCTGAGCTCCGAGATCACGGAGAGCTTCAGCACGAAGTTCTGGATGCCGTAGCTGATGATCTTCGATATAGGCTCTAGGATGCTCTGTGGAAATGTACATTAACTAATGCGACATTAAACATTTAAGCGAAGATTTTACATCTTCCACGACCTAAGTGGTTTCATCAAACCGACGCTTTTATTTCCCTGCGACATTTTAGGCCTACGGTCGCCCAGCAAGGGGGGCAACACATTCTCCATTATTCCTGTTACACTATGTTACCACCAGTAAATCCCCCTCCCCCCTCTAATCTTAGCCTCTTCCTGGGCGACACGTTGTCTACTGCAGTTCCTGTTACTACTTATCTAGTGCTGCAGCATTCCCATCCCCACACTTTGTGCACCACGGTCCCCCCCACCTTATGTTGTGCGGCAGGCGGCACCCGCAGCGCGGCGGCCGCAGCCCGCAGCAGCGGCAGCACGTCGTCCAGCTGCGGCAGGTGCAGCGCCACGTTGCGCAGCAGGGCTTCCAGCTGCTGCAGCAAGGCTCCGCAAGCTGCGGCCGGGCCCAGCACCTCGGGGGCCAGGCATTCCAGGTACATGGCTATGTTGCCGCAGATTACTGTTATTTGCTGTAACAACGAACAAGTGTGAACAAAGCCGGTCGTGTTTTTTGTGTGTTATCACTCATTTTTTTTCAAACTGTTGAAAGGTTTAACTCTAAGAAGAAAATCGGTCATATAAGGACGAGAGCTGCTAGTACCAGAACACAATGTAAAAGATTTTTTTGAAATTTTACATAGAAATGTGAACTTGGACAATTTGGACATGCCTCAGATTACTTGCATAAATATTTTCAAAGGATCTTAAATACATAAAACATCTAAGAGAAGTCTACCGCACCTCGGGAATATAGTCGTGATTCTGTCTTTTTTTTCCTTCACAAAAGTCTAGATCCATTAGGATCTGGATCTGGAACCCGGGTTTAGAGTGCTTACATCCAGCGGTAACGTCTTCTTGCTGTTGAGATGCTCCAGCACAAGTTGCAGCGGCCCGCACGGGTACAGCTCGTTGAAGTCCACGAACGCCTGCGCTATACTCTTGAAGAACATCTGACGCTGCTTCTCTGTATGTCAAAGTCAAAAGGCATTTATCCAGCAGGACCGCTGGAATTAGAATTGTCTTAAAACTAGGCGTTTGTCGATTCTCGACGCTTTGCTTGAAAGGCGAAAAATAAAGTATGAACTTCCAAAAAAATCCGGATCGAAGGACTTATGGTCCTGAGATGTAAGATTAATCTACAACTTTAGTTGATATGTTAAAAGATGATAATTGATAGAGAGAGATATAATGAGAATTGCTTTATTGATACTGATTATCGAATACACGAGACGGCGGTCAAAATGCATCGCATGCAATGCAATTCACATAAATTTTACGTATCCAAAAATAAAAATAGCCTTATAAATGAATAGGTTTTAGCGAATGTAATATTCTGTGAACGTAACTGAGTATTATTTATTTATTTATTAGGCAACACCAAACAGCATACATAATACACATTTGTAGGAACATTTTAAATCAGTCACTCTATAGAATGTACACCCATTACAGGCATGCACAACATTTACAATAAGTATTGGGAACTGACAACTGACTGGAGTAGCTAAGCTTTGTAATAAATGATGCCTATGCAATAACGAACGAGGAACAAAATCTTGTGATGCACACCTGCACAACAATAGGCTATTTTACACCATGTAAGAAAAAATATAAAAATACATGACGACCTCTGTGGCGCAGTGGGCGAAGGCCTGCCTGCGACGCAAAAGGTTGCGGGTTCGATCCCCGCGGCGGGACCAATGTTTGTATGATCTACAAATATTTGTCTCGGGTCTGGGTGTTTCTATGTATAATATGTATGTATTTACAAACAAAAAAGTATATAAGTAGTATATCAGTCATCTTAGTACCCATAACACAAGCTCTGCTTACTTTGGGGCTAGATGATGCTGTGTGAAAAGTCCAGCATTACATTTATATGATAGTTTTCGATAAAACTAAACGATAAATTTAGATATTTATTCATAAAAATGCAATATACATTTTATAATTCAATTTTGGTGGGCAGGCCACGTCTGTCGCATGTCGGATGAGTTGTGGGCACGAACCACCACACAGTGGATCCCACGGAACAGGAAACGACCACGCGGCAGACCGCGGCGGCGGTGGAGAGACGAACTTGACTCCCACTCTCCTGATTGGACCACATTAGCTCACGATAGAGAGGAGTGGAAGAAACGAAGGGAGGCCTTTGCCCTGCAGTGGGACAAAACAGGCTATTAATAATAATTAATAATAATAATATAATTCAATTTTAAAAATCATATTTTTTTATCTGTGCTTCAGATGTCCAAAACGCCATTCGCCATATTGGGGCCATACCCGGCGTGACGTCATCCAGATGAAAACAACTTTCTAGCCTTGCAGATTTTTGTCATTCTCTGAGATAAATTCTTCTATTACTCCATTCTAGATAATTCGTAATTTTTGTGAGTTATCATAGACGTTTGTGGACTTTCATCCTTAGTTTTTGCAAAATTACATCATGGAAGAAGGTTTTGTGAAAGCAGAAAGCACAAATATTCCTAGGATCAACGCATTGATGGTGGCAAAGTTTTTTGCCACCAATCCTGATTTCTGTTCAGCCGAGTTGAGAAATGTGAAAACGGCAATGTAAGTAAAAATTTAATCCTATTTTATAGTTACCTATTGTAAAAAGTTTTGTCTAACAGTAGGTACAAAATAAAACACATTATCCCCTGGTAATTTTAACGGCGGTATTTTTGTTATCAGGTCCGGTAGAGAATCTTACGGTGACGACGCAATAGGGTATGTGCAGCTCAAGCGGGTTCAAAGCACATGCTTTGCTAAGTGTACTGTATGCCCGGAACATAAAGTTCGTTCTAAGCACTATGCAGTGTTTCTCATTTTTAAATCATTTGGCACTTGAATCCACAATTTTTGAGGCGTTTTTACACTTGAATTCTTGCATTCAGGCACAGAACACTTACGATAATAAATATTACAGTTCATTTTCACAATTTCAACACTGATTTCGTTCGATGTCGCGTATAGTTGATATCATCGTGACGTCACGAGCCAAATCATAATGGCGGCTTACGTTTTCGCGCGAAAATCCTAAATCATAAATTAAAATGATTTTTTATGGCATTTATCGGTGTTAGAAAATTGAAATAAAAATTCTACTGGTTCATTATGACCTCAGGATTGATTTAAAACAGTTTTCAAAAAAGTGTAAAATAGCCTATTGTGACAACCCCCCGCACGAGGCACGCAGGGTCAAATCATCTTTGAAGTTACACTTTCTTCGCGAGTGTTCGTTTAGTAGTGTATGTGAGTGTATGTGAGTGCATGTGTATGAGTGTGTATGTGTGTGTGTCAATACTCACCAGGCTGGTGATGCAGGAAGATCTGCAGGAAGACGTTATGCGGCGCGAGCTGGTGCAGCACACAGCGCAGGAACTGGTGCGCCACGAACACCGCGCTGCCGGGCAGCCGGGTGTTGGTGTCGGCCTGCCACGAGTAGTTGCCCAGCTGGACCACTCTGCAACGTATAGCTTACGTAGGTAACGAACGTTCCTTCTAACCTTTGTCACAAAAAGTCTCGCGGTGCACGAACGTGGCCAGCACTATGACGCACAGCCCTCACCTGGTGACGTTGTGCAACAGGGCGGGTAACAGCGGCGCGGCGGCGGCGGGCTCGCGGTGCACGAACGTGGCCAGCACTATGACGCACAGCACAGCCCTCACCTGGTGACGTTGTGCAACAGGGCGGGTAACAGCGGCGCGGCGGCGGCGGGCTCGCGGTGCACGAACGTGGCCAGCACTATGACGCACAGCACAGCCCTCACCTGGTGACGTTGTGCAACAGGGCGGGTAACAGCGGCGCGGCGGCGGCGGGCTCGCGGTGCACGAACGTGGCCAGCACTATGACGCACAGCACAGCCCTCACCTGGTGACGTTGTGCAACAGGGCGGGTAACAGCGGCGCGGCGGCGGCGGGCTCGCGGTGCACGAACGTGGCCAGCACTATGACGCACAGCACAGCCCTCACCTGGTGACGTTGTGCAACAGGGCGGGTAACAGCGGCGCGGCGGCGGCGGGCTCGCGGTGCACGAACGTGGCCAGCACTATGACGCACAGCACAGCCCTCACCTGGTGACGTTGTGCAACAGGGCGGGTAACAGCGGCGCGGCGGCGGCGGGCTCGCGGTGCACGAACGTGGCCAGCACTATGACGCACAGCACAGCCCTCACCTGGTGACGTTGTGCAACAGGGCGGGTAACAGCGGCGCGGCGGCGGCGGGCTCGCGGTGCACGAACGTGGCCAGCACTATGACGCCCAGCCCTCACCTGGTGACGTTGTGCAACAGGGCGGGTAACAGCGGCGCGGCGGCGGCGGGCTCGCGGTGCACGAACGTGGCCAGCACTATGACGCCCAGCCCTCACCTGGTGACGTTGTGCAACAGGGCGGGTAACAGCGGCGCGGCGGCGGCGGGCTCGCGGTGCACGAACGTGGCCAGCACTATGACGCACAGCCCTCACCTGGTGACGTTGTGCAACAGGGCGGGTAACAGCGGCGCGGCGGCGGCGGGCTCGCGGTGCACGAACGTGGCCAGCACTATGACGCCCAGCCCTCACCTGGTGACGTTGTGCAACAGGGCGGGTAACAGCGGCGCGGCGGCGGCGGGCTCGCGGTGCACGAACGTGGCCAGCACTATGACGCCCAGCCCTCACCTGGTGACGTTGTGCAACAGGGCGGGTAACAGCGGCGCGGCGGCGGCGGGCTCGCGGTGCACGAACGTGGCCAGCACTATGACGCCCAGCCCTCACCTGGTGACGTTGTGCAACAGGGCGGGTAACAGCGGCGCGGCGGCGGCGGGCTCGCGGTGCACGAACGTGGCCAGCACTATGACGCCCAGCCCTCACCTGGTGACGTTGTGCAACAGGGCGGGTAACAGCGGCGCGGCGGCGGCGGGCTCGCGGTGCACGAACGTGGCCAGCACTATGACGCACAGCCCTCACCTGGTGACGTTGTGCAACAGGGCGGGTAACAGCGGCGCGGCGGCGGCGGGCTCGCGGTGCACGAACGTGGCCAGCACTATGACGCACAGCCCTCACCTGGTGACGTTGTGCAACAGGGCGGGTAACAGCGGCGCGGCGGCGGCGGGCTCGCGGTGCACGAACGTGGCCAGCACTATGACGCCCAGCCCTCACCTGGTGACGTTGTGCAACAGGGCGGGTAACAGCGGCGCGGCGGCGGCGGGCTCGCGGTGCACGAACGTGGCCAGCACTATGACGCACAGCACAGCCCTCACCTGGTGACGTTGTGCAACAGGGCGGGTAACAGCGGCGCGGCGGCGGCGGGCTCGCGGTGCACGAACGTGGCCAGCACTATGACGCACAGCCCTCACCTGGTGACGTTGTGCAACAGGGCGGGTAACAGCGGCGCGGCGGCGGCGGGCTCGCGGTGCACGAACGTGGCCAGCACTATGACGCACAGCACAGCCCTCACCTGGTGACGTTGTGCAACAGGGCGGGTAACAGCGGCGCGGCGGCGGCGGGCTCGCGGTGCACGAACGTGGCCAGCACTATGACGCACAGCCCTCACCTGGTGACGTTGTGCAACAGGGCGGGTAACAGCGGCGCGGCGGCGGCGGGCTCGCGGTGCACGAACGTGGCCAGCACTATGACGCACAGCACAGCCCTCACCTGGTGACGTTGTGCAACAGGGCGGGTAACAGCGGCGCGGCGGCGGCGGGCTCGCGGTGCACGAACGTGGCCAGCACTATGACGCACAGCACAGCCCTCACCTGGTGACGTTGTGCAACAGGGCGGGTAACAGCGGCGCGGCGGCGGCGGGCTCGCGGTGCACGAACGTGGCCAGCACTATGACGCCCAGCCCTCACCTGGTGACGTTGTGCAACAGGGCGGGTAACAGCGGCGCGGCGGCGGCGGGCTCGCGGTGCACGAACGTGGCCAGCACTATGACGCCCAGCCCTCACCTGGTGACGTTGTGCAACAGGGCGGGTAACAGCGGCGCGGCGGCGGCGGGCTCGCGGTGCACGAACGTGGCCAGCACTATGACGCCCAGCCCTCACCTGGTGACGTTGTGCAACAGGGCGGGTAACAGCGGCGCGGCGGCGGCGGGCTCGCGGTGCACGAACGTGGCCAGCACTATGACGCACAGCCCTAGTTCCTCGTCGCTGTATTGTTCCACCGCAGTACCGCACTCGCCACCTGGACATCACTAGAGTCACTCGCGGAAGGGGACGTTGGGATACAATAGTAGATTATTCACCAAGGGGATAAAGCAGTGTATTATGTCACGGGCGCCATATTGAATCCCAAGCGCATCGAAGGATTCTTTAGTTAACTCCCGAGTGAAACGAGGGAGTTAATGACTAGAATCCTGAGACAGCGAGGGATTCAATAGCGCTCAAGTCAAAATCAAAGTCAAAAAGCATTTATTCAGTAGGACCGCTGGGATCACTTTGAAACGTCTTAAAACTAGGTGATTTTACTCCTGTCCAAAACTAAGACAGCTTTAACCCCGAGGTGAATACTCTACTTTTCACACATACTGCGAGACAAATAGTGAATACATACACCCAGAAAATAGCTAGTAATGAACAGGTTTTATAGGTACAATAATAATAATTTATTATTTTATTCTCAAAAAATATTTTAACATTAAACTGCAACAACATTTGATCGCTAAATAATTTGGAGGCATTATCGACACATTTTTCTTAAAGGAGAATGGGCATTCCCGCCCAAATCAAAAAACTATCGCCCGCAGAGTAGGCGTATGATGGAATGGGTAGACCTTCAAAAACACCCCATTTCATTATATGACAGCTAAAAAATCCATCCTACAGAAATCGAGATATTTGCAGTTAAAGGTGGTGACTCTTACCATCATGTTTTATGACTTACAGGCTTCCCGCAGATAAGCCACTATGGGCAATCGATAGAACTTTAAAAGCACTACATTTCATTGTATGACAGCTAAAATATCCATCCTGCAGAAATCGAGATATTTGCAGTTAAAGGTGGTAACTCTTACCATCATGTTTTTTGACTTACAGGCTTCCCGCAGATAAGCCACTGTGGGCATTCGATAGAACTTTAAAAGCACTACATTTCATTGTATGACAGCGAAAAAATCCATCCTGCGGAAATCGAGATATTTGCAGTTAAAGGTGGTGACTTTTACCATCATCTTTTTTAACTTACAGCCTTCCCGCAGATAAGCCACTGTGGGCATTCGATAGAACTTTAGAGGCACTACATTTCATTGTATGACAGCTAAAAAATCCATCTTGCAGAAATCGAGATATAAGATAGATAGATAGATAATATTTGGGAAAACACACACACAGACGAACATAACTAGGTACAAAGTAAAGTGACACAGCAAAAAAAATGTATATAATAGATAGAAATGTATATAATGTATATAATAGATAGACTATAAGACAGAAAAGTATAAAATAAAACAAAAAGAAAATAAAGAAGGACGTCTGTGTTGGTGCAGTCCAAAAAGGAACAATCTCAGCTTTGTGTTGCTCTGCACCGGGGAGGTACAGAGCAACGATTTCTGCAGGATGGATTTTTTAGCTGTCATACAATGAAATGTAGTGCTTTTAAATTTCTATCGAATGCCCATAGTGGCTTATCTGCGGTAAGCCTGTAAGTCAAAAAACATGATGGTAAAAGTCACCACCTTTAACTGCAAATATCTCGATTTCTGCAGGATGGATTTTTTCGCTGTCATACAATGAAATGTAGTGCTTCTAAAGTTCTATCGAATGCCCATAGTGGCTTGTCTGCGGGCAGCCTGTAAGTCAATAAATATGATTGTAAAAGTCACCACCTTTAACTGCAAATATCTCGATTTCTGTAGGATGGATTTTTTTGCTGTCATACAATCAAGTGTTTTAGAAGGTCTACCCATTCCACTATACGTCCACTCTGCGGGCGATCGTTTTTTGACTTGGGCGGCGCTTCATACATGCCTGCCCGTTCTCCTTTGAATAAATTCTACTTGGTGCAGGTTTCCATGGTAAACCTTTTCATAGAAACATCAAAATTCAATTCGGAAGAAAAAGATTAGTTGCCATATTTTTTCTTTTTTTTTTCGTATAAGTTCTATTTGGTGTGGACTTAATAGTACAAATTTTAATAGAAATGTTGAAATGTAGGATCGTCTGATCGATGCGGGTTCGAATCCCGTCGGAATCCAAAACTTTGATAAGACTTTTCATTTCTTAATGAAATACCAAGTGTGGATTAGCACTATAAGATTACAAAAATTATAGAAAAATGTTGAAGTTCGAAATTCAAACCTCATTACTTATCTGTTCCAATCGTTCCGATTGAGATTCCATACAACTTTATTTCCGCCGGCCATTTTGTTTTTTATAGTCTTTTTCACGCCGGAACGTATGCAAGACACATTGCTTGTTTCGTTTCACGTAGTGTGGCTCACAACAGTTTTGAAACAAAAAAGTCAAGAAAAAAAATTAAACGATAAAACATACAAAAAAAATATTTTTTGTCTATTTCCTGTTTAATTATATCATAAATTATCATAAACGAGCCATAAAATATAAATAAATAAACAATAAACATTTTCTAAAAAACTCCGCCAAATAACAAAACTGAGTAAAATGGAACGTAATCTATTAGAGTGCAAAACTGAAAATCGAAACAATTGATGAATCGATAAGTAAAGAAATAATCGTTGGTTTAGTAATTTTGTCTATGAATGAACCTTGTAATCGATTGAGATGAATTGATAGTAGTGAAACAAAAATCGATTTTGATAATCTCGATTAAACTTTAGGACATTACTATTAGACTGATTTTGACATTATCTCGAAGTGTCTTGCATACGTTCCGGCGTGAAAAAGACTATAGGAGGGAGAAATGACTTACTTTGTCTTAAGACTGTGAGACGAAAAATGTTAAGGTTTTTGAGCGCTTGGTGTGAAAAATATTATAAATGTATTTATATTTACATCTATAACAGAGCGTGGTGTCGGGTGAGGCCGCGGCTGCGGCGTGCGCGGCGCGGGAGCCCGCCTCCCACCACGCGCCGCCCGCAGCCTCGGCGCCCGCCCCTGCCGGGTATTGTACTACTTCAATCATTATTCTTATCCTGTATCGGTGTATTTTGTAAAACATCAGTGATAAACGCAAAAGTTCAAAGTTCTATGAAAAAGATAGTATAGTGGTATAATAGTAATACAGACCCATATTGTAAGGAGCAGAGGAGGCGGGTGGCGAGCCCAACTGCGCCGCCTGCCGCGCCAGTCGCCGGGGGGACACCCCGCGCGCCCTGCATTCATTCAATGAACACATAATCAAGAACAAAATTGAGAGCAACCACATTTTTATAAGATTTTGTTGAAGAAAAATTTAATGTAGGTAATAATTAACACGTTATTATATTCTGTAACATACAAACATAGATACAAACTAAGTTAATAAAAGCGTGTTAAAAACAACGACATTCGATTTTATCTATCTTATGATAGATAGATAGATACAGATGGCGAAGTGAAGTGCGCTGAGGGCGGTTACTGACCCCTGAGATACAGTTTAAATAATGCTGGACATTTCACACAGCATCATCTAGCACCCAACTTAGCAAAGATTGTACTGTGGGAACCAGATAACTGATATAGGTACTACTTACATACGTTTTGTTTGTAAATACATACATATTATACATAGAACCACCCAGGCCCGAGACAAATATTTGTAGACCATAAAAACATTGGTCCCGCCGCGGGGATCGAACCCGCAACCTTTCGCATCGCAGGCGGGCCTTCGCCCACTGCGCTACAGAGGTCGTCCATTCCGTCCGTTTCTTAACTAGTTCAGGGGCTGGTGAATGATGATTACTGTTTGATTGATTAATGAGACTAACTTGGTAGAACCGTCGCCGGGTTTCCTGTTCAGCTCGTGAGGTCTACTGGACGGTGCCGGAGTGGGCTCCTGCTCAGATCGACTCGAGTCCGTCTTATCTGTAGAGTCATCTGCAACATTTATACATTTTATTCAGACCAAGACACACAAAAATTATACAACTTTCGATTACTCGTATAAATAAAATACTTAGGCCTTTACATCTACCATCATCATCATCATTTATACAGCGTCAGGAAGCAACCTCACTTAACGGGACGCTGTAGTGCCTGTGTTGAACACAACGCCATCTGTGTGTCAACGGCTGTATTTGATATCTAGCTATCATACTAACTACTATAATTATCTTAACCGATAGATACTTTTTCAAATTAGTTCGGACAGTCGCCGCAGTGGCGCTGTCCAGTTACTATAAATGACGCGGTCGGGACTGATTCCCTCTCTTGCATTCAAAAACACACCTGACCTGTAATTTACCGACGTGATTTAATAAACCCTGATTTCTGTTATAGCTGGCTTTCCATCCCTGCATTTTACAGCCTGGGACATTGAGATGGAACAGGCTTGCCCAGCACCTAATCCATCCTCTCAGCTTAATCAGCCCACAGGAAAGACGACGTCAATACGTGTGGAGCTGACTGCGGGTTTCACGATGTTTTCTTTCACAGTTAAGAGCTCGTGTTACAGTGCATATAAATTTTATGAAACGAAAAATCCATTGATGCACGGCCGGGATTCGAAACCACTGTACAGTCTTCAACTGTACATTTTGCTGACGCCGCTATTGACACGAGCGCGCGTCATCGTACTTAGGTATTTATTCGTATTTCAATCATTTTTATATTTAGTGTGTTATTACTAACGAGGAAGGAATTACCAACATTGTACGAACTCAGCATTATCAATAAACATATCTACATTGATTGGGATCTTTTCTCTTCACACTCAACTGCAAGTGTATGAAACCATACAACCACGATCTTCGGATTGAAAGTCGAGGCACAATATTCGGCCAACACGGCTATGATTACTCGTATACGCTCATATTATTAATATTATTTCTACAAACACTCAATATAAATCCTTTTAAGGTAGTTAAAGACTTTAGACATCTTCTAGGCTTCTGTCGCTTTTCTCTTTGACATTCATGTTTGTTTTTTAAAGTCCTCAAAAATGGGTGGATTGATATTATTGAGTCAAGACTCTGTTAAGGGACTGTAAGAAGTAAAACTTCCTGCTGCAGATGGGTTAATGAACTTTTATTTCTAGGCATTTTAAGGTGCCTGAACTACAATATTAACCCCCAGGATGTCATTGATATTAATTACCTCATTAAGCGGTTTTGTTGGTGATGTGTGTCTCAAGTTTAAAGTTACCTGGTGGAAGGCTTAACGCCTCTCTGACTCTGTCGACCAAAGCGTTGAACACTGGATATTGCTCCTTGTTTGGCTTCGGTCCGATGGGCAGCAGCCTGAAATCATTGCATTGGTGTTTATAGACTAAACTTAATGAAAGAAATATATGAACGTTCTTATTTCGTTCACAGTAAACAGGATAATAAAAAGCTTGCTACATACACAGAAATCAAATATGTACATAGTCCCACAAGGATATCTGTTGCGGTAAGGGAGGCGCTGCTATCGCATTTGGCATAGAGAAAGTAAATGTCTGTGGCCTTTGGTGTTCCAAAAAAAAAAACATTTCACAGTAAAGTGAGTAACCAAGGGACTTGCAGAGGAGGGGAATAGCAGACAATTGACATTTAAAAATGGCGTCGTTAGTTCCTCTTTTGGCCACCGGTCCAGATATCTTTGTAGCGCTACAGGTTGGCAGAGACTTGAGTAAGATTCAAAGAGTGAAATCTGGTTTGCGATATCGAGTGAGTGAGTGATATCGAGGGTAAATGATTGATATCGGTGACTCAATTTGAGAAAGGGAGATTAGGTGATATCGATTGATTCAGACTACGGTAGATCGAGTGATTTTAAGTGAGTGTGTGATGTAAAGCGAGTGATATACAGTGAGTGAGTGATATCGAGTGTTGTTACCTCTCCGGAGCCACCGGAGCCACCTCCATCTTGGACAGCGGGGACTCGGGGGATGCGTATGTACTTACCTCTCCGGAGGGGGGATATGGAAGGGCTGCGGGGGGGGCGGGGCGTGCGCGGGGGGCGCGTGCCACGCCACCTCCATCTTGGACAGCGGGGACTCGGGGGATGCGTATGTACTTACCTCTCCGGAGGGGGGATATGGAAGGGCTGCGGGGGGGGCGGGGCGTGCGCGGGGGGCGCGTGCCACGCCACCTCCATCTTGGACAGCGGGGACTCGGGGGATGCGTATGTACTTACCTCTCCGGAGGGGGGATATGGAAGGGCTGCGGGGGGGGCGGGGCGTGCGCGGGGGGCGCGTGCCACGCCACCTCCATCTTGGACAGCGGGGACTCGGGGGATGCGTATGTACTTACCTCTCCGGAGGGGGGATATGGAAGGGCTGCGGGGGGGGCGGGGCGTGCGCGGGGGGCGCGTGCCACGCCACCTCCATCTTGGACAGCGGGGACTCGGGGGATGCGTATGTACTTACCTCTCCGGAGGGGGGATATGGAAGGGCTGCGGGGGGGGGGCGGGGCGTGCGCGGGGGGCGCGTGCCACGCCACCTCCATCTTGGACAGCGGGGACTCGGGGGATGCGTATGTACTTACCTCTCCGGAGGGGGGATATGGAAGGGCTGCGGGGGGGGCGGGGCGTGAGCGGGGGGCGCGTGCCACGCCACCTCCATCTTGGACAGCGGGGACTCGGGGGATGCGTATGTACTTACCTCTCCGGAGGGGGGATATGGAAGGGCTGCGGGGGGGGGGGGCGGGCCACGCCACCTCCATCTTGGACAGCGGGGACTCGGGGGATGCGTATGTACTTACCTCTCCGGAGGGGGGATATGGAAGGGCTGCGGGGGGGGGGGGGGGCGGGGCGTGCGCGGGGGGCGCGTGCCACGCCACCTCCATCTTGGACAGCGGGGACTCGGGGGATGCCTATGTACTTACCTCTCCGGAGGGGGGATATGGAAGGGCTGCGGGGGGGGCGGGGGGTGCGCGGGGGGCGCGTGCCACGCCACCTCCATCTTGGACAGCGGGGACTCGGGGGATGCGTATGTACTTACCTCTCCGGAGGGGGGATATGGAAGGGCTGCGGGGGGGGGGGGGGCGGGGCGTGCGCGGGGGGCGCGTGCCACGCCACCTCCATCTTGGACAGCGGGGACTCGGGGGATGCGTATGTACTTACCTCTCCGGAGGGGGGATATGGAAGGGCTGCGGGGGGGGGGGGGGCGGGGCGTGCGCGGGGGGCGCGTGCCACGCCACCTCCATCTTGGACAGCGGGGACTCGGGGGATGCGTATGTACTTACCTCTCCGGAGGGGGGATATGGAAGGGCTGCGGGGGGGGGGGGGCGGGGCGTGCGCGGGGGGCGCGTGCCACGCCACCTCCATCTTGGACAGCGGGGACTCGGGGGATGCCTATGTACTTACCTCTCCGGAGGGGGGATATGGAAGGGCTGCGGGGGGGGGGGGGGGGGGGGGCGTGCGCGGGGGGCGCGTGCCACGCCACCTCCATCTTGGACAGCGGGGACTCGGGGGATGCCTATGTACTTACCTCTCCGGAGGGGGGATATGGAAGGGCTGCGGGGGGGGCGGGGGGTGCGCGGGGGGCGCGTGCCACGCCACCTCCATCTTGGACAGCGGGGACTCGGGGGATGCGTATGCGCATGCTCCCTTCACTGAGAATACATAGATTGCGACTTTAGCCATACGCCTCATACAAAAGGTCGTATACATGCCGTAGTGTACCATTATAAATTATTTGCTCTATTTATTTATAATGTTTTGTTTTTATTTATGTATTTTTAATTGAAAGAAATTATCTACATTATTATCTTACCGGGGCTGCGTGCAGGCGGGGCCGGGTCACGTGGTCCGTCGCCATTGGATGATGGCGCCGTGTCTGGAGAACTGCTGCTTCCCACTACACAAACTTAGGCCTTTAGATCTATACAGCGTCAGGAGGCCTATGCCTACACTCAACGGGACGCTGTAGCCTGGGACATTGTTTGAGATGGAGGCTTGTAGCACCTAAACCACCCTCTAAGCTGAATTTTCCCTATTCAATATACACAGTGTACAGGAAAAACAACGTCAATACGTGTGGAGCCGACTAGCTGCGGGTTTCCTCACGATGTTTTCCATCACTGTTAAGAGCTCGTGCTGATCTGCATATAATATATGTAGCGACCTCTAACTACGATCGCCTGAACTTCAAGGGTGTCGTAATTTAGTTGATAATTACAAAGACCTAGCTACTTCAGAGCTTCGCCGCTAGATGGCGCTAGCAGGCTACCAACCTATACAGAACTAACCGACATTAACTGTCGGCTGAAAGGCCTTAAGGTAAGTGGACCAGATGGCGTCGACCTTAGTAAGGTGAGATCTCCCTCTTTGCCTTAGATGGGGGGAATTACACCTACCCCCAAAAATACATTGATTCACGGCTAGGATTCAAACACGCAACTTTCGAATTGAAAGTTGAGGCACAACCGTGAAAATAAAGAGGCGAATAATTACAATGACCGAATTGTATATAAGTATATAAGCTCTGCTTACTTCGGGGCTAGATGATGCTGTGTAAAAAGTCCAGCATTGTTTATTTACATGGTGTAGAAATACAGCATGTTCTATTAAGGTGGTGGAACTCACCGACGATACGTTTCTGCTTGCCGAGTACCTTGGCGCGCGGCGAGCCGGGGCCGTGCAGTTGTTCCGGCCACAGCTCTACTGACTGACCGCTCATTGGAGTTGATTTCCTATTCGATATTAACATTATTGTAAAATAACCTCAAATATAAATAAATAAATAAAATAAATAATGCTGGACTTTTCACACAGCATCATCTAGCCCCAAAGTAAGCAGAGCTTGTGTTATGGGTACTAAGATGACTGATATACTACTTATATACTCAACAACTCACAAATATACGTCAACTGTTAAAGGTATTTATTTATCGTTCATCTGATAAACTCACAAGATTTAAATGTATTGTTTTCAAAACGAGACGAAAGAAATAGTTAAGGTTTTTGGATGTTATACGGACTTTTCTCTCATACCTCGACGATTCTAACTATGCGTTAATCCAGGATATAAAATTGTACCCAGAACGAACATAGCATTTAGTAATCGAACATAGTTTCTGTTATGGCTATCTAACAGTTATATACTCTTCGATTTATTGGTCTCTCCACCTCAATCTAGGTCTGCCGCGACGTCGTCTTCGGTTTCGGTTCGGTTGTTAATTGCTGGACTCGTTCATGGAAAGTTAGTCCTCCATAGCACAAGACCGAGAAAGCTGGAAGGGGGATAGGGAGGCCTTTGCCCTGCAGTGAGACGACGCGGGCTAGTAATAATAATTTATTGGTGATAGTGTTTACTTACAAATTAGAAGAATCACTGCCGATGGACACAGACGAGCTAGTAGACAGCTGCTGGCCTGAGCGGGAGCCGAGTGTAGGCTGCAACACACATACATTCAAACATAACTAAATATATTTTATGGAATGGTAAAAAGACATTATGGATTATTATACTTGCAAATATATTTTTTTTAAACAAAAAAGTCGATAAATTTAACTTAAATAATCATAAAAATACATAATTACATACATAATTTCATTAAACTAAAGATAAAAAACAGTGTTCAAATCACCGACCGCAGGTAATCTGCCCAAAACAACAAATAAAAGATTGTTTCATAGAAAAGGCTGGCGGCATTAGCTCGTTGGATGGCCATATGCACTTATAAAACTTCTTTCATTTTACAGTGTGATTTTTATTATTTTTGGCAATTAAATGTCTTATTTGATATTTAGATGAATCTCACCATTTTAGTGAGGGGCGGATGCGCGGTAGTTGCTGGAGTTTCTATTTTAGGCGGATCTTCGTAATGCGATGGTTCATCGAACGAGCCCTAGAACAATGTAAAGAAATATAAATTAACATTTTTTCAAAGAAAAGATGGATGGATTGTGTGAAGGATGACATGAGTAAGAAAGGAGTGAGTGTTGAGATGACGGCTGATAGAGGAGAATGGAAGAAGAACACACGTTGTGCCGACCCCACGTAATGTGGTAAAGGGCAGGGAGATGATGATTTTTCGACTTTTTCGCCGAATAAGCCAGTTTCATAACATTAAAACTTTCACTTTTTTAAAGTCAATGAGGTTATATTTAGTCCGAATTTGTATAACTTTTACTCATTTGGAATAATGTACCTGTCAAATGATGAGGTACTGTTTTAAATATGTGCAGTAGTTAGATCCCATCCCGTCCTACTCATAATAAGGTTGAAAGTTTGTGAGTTTGTTTAGATATTTGGATGTTCAGATGGTTGTATATCAATCACGCCTAAACCAGTGAACCGATTTGGATGAAACTTGGTATAGGCGTAAATAGTGACCTGGAATAGCATATAGGCTATTCAAAATGTTGGTACCACGCGGGCGAAGCCGCGCGCAGAAGCTAGTAATAATTGATGCTTTACATTTCACACAGCGCCATCTATCCATAAAGTAAACAAACAATATAAATAACATACGGGCGCAGTACTCCCATGCACAGTGGTGTCAGACTTGTCGCTGGTCTCTGGTATAGCGATCAGCTCGCTCTCTGAGGACTCCTGCTCCAAGCTCCACTGCTGATATCTGTTGCAAACCAAACTTTTACTATAAATGCTAAACTTTGTATAAATAGATAGAAGTTTGTTGCAATTTCACGCTGAATCAGGTCAATATGAGATAATCTTGACTTACATAATTATTTAATACTAGGTGTCCATCGCGGTGTTACCCCGGGTCCCTCGGGATAACTTCACTTTCCCGGGATAAAATATAGCCTATGTTCATCAGGGATAATGTAAAAAATTTTGTAGTTTCGGAGCCTATTTAATTCAAACAAACAAATCTTTCCTCCTTATAATATTAGTGTAGATTATTCCTAACATAACCCTTGAAATCAGAAATCGTGGTGGGAAACACCCGAATATTCATCAAACTAACGAAAAAAGGAACGCGAATACGGTAACAGTGTCGCGAATTCAATGGCTTTTCCCCATCTCAAAAATACCCAACGCGCCTAAAGTAGTTTTCACTTCATAAAAACTATACACATTAGATAATAGAAATGTATTACTTACTTATTGCTATGCTCCTCCCAATGCGTGTGCATATGTCCCGGCGACTTGTGCAGCTTGTGCTTGGGGGCCAGCGGGGAGGGGGGCCCCACCCCCGCACCCCCCGCGACCCCCCCAGGGGGACACATGTCTGCACGCAGCTCCTGCTGGTCTGTCTTCAGTGATGCCTGGCTCACGTCTGGAATGTAAGAAAAATATGGGACTTTAGCTCTCCGAAGTAACGCTTGCACAGGTTTGCGCATATAGTACATTGGGTATGTAGAGTAAGCGAGATAGAACGATGCAACAAACATTATTTGCTGTCGGTTAAATGTTAAGTTTTTGTGCATCATTAAGAGCTGTGGATTTTGTTTAATAATTTGGCGATTTTGGTGAGATGTCGTGAGATTTTGCTTGTCCCCCTCTCTCCCCCTTTAATCTCACGTGAGATTTCAAATTTCATAAAACATAGTTATTTTGAAATCACAGACAGAAAAGTCAATTTTATTTATATGTTCTTTTACTGATATTTTAATGGAACAATTTTTTTTATTATTTAACCTAGTTTTATCGCAATTTTACACTTGTTTCTCTTCGAAAACAATTACGTGAGATTTGCCGAGATCCCCCCTCTCCCCCAGGTGACCAATTTCACGTGACCCCCGTCACCCCGCCCTCCTAAACGCCTCGTTTCCGGTTTATGGACGCCCCCTAAGGACCGCCACATTTTCGAACTATTTAGTGCGATTGTTATGTGCAAAATTTCACATAAGAAAGTGGTCAATGGTGAAGAATTTTTGTGCAGTATTCTGGCAAATAAATAAATGATTATAACACTCACCCCTTGGTCTAGACATGACGATCATGGGTGGAATCCGTTTGCACTGGTGGTACTGCGCCTCCACTGAGTTCAGGACTATCTTGATGAGGGACTGGATCTGACTGCATAGGGTGCTGGTGCCGTAGTGGTACTGGAACACGGTTTGTTGGTTCAAGTTGTACACTGTACATTGTGTAATTGTGGACGACCTCTGATAGATAGATAGATAAAAAATTTATTTGGGAAAACACACACACAGACGAACATAACTAGGTACACTGACACAGCAAAAAAAAAAACAAAATGTATTAGATCTAGGTAGGTACTACAATAAAAAAACTTATTCTATTCTATACTACATACAATACAAAAAAAAAATATATATATTAAACAAACAAAAAAAAAACCACTACAAAAAAAGAAAATAACGAGGCAGGTGAAGGACGTCTGTGTTGGTGCACTCCAAAAAGGAACAATCTCAGCTTTGTGCTGCTCTGCACCGGGGAGGTACAGAGCAACGCTGGTTTTCAGACTGCTCCTAGTTGGGTGACATCACGTGGCGCAGTGAGTGAAAGCCCGCCTGTGACGTAGAAGGTTGCGGGTTCGATTCCCGCGGCGGGATAAATGTTTGTATGATCTGCAAATCATTATCTCGGGTCTGGGTGTAATACATGTATAAAAATACTATGTATAATATGTATTTGCAAACAAAAAAAGTATATAAGTAGTATATCAGTTATCTGGTTCCCATAGTACAAGCTTTGCTTAGTTTGGGGCTAGATGATGCTGTGTGAAATGCCCAGTCCAGTATTTATTTTATTGTATACTCAACGAAGTTGATGTCTTCCTGCAGATTTGCAACCCGTACAAAAAGAAAATGAGTTACCTTGTATAACACGACGAGCAGCGCCATGAGCCAGTGTCTGCGAACATGCGGCTCGAGCGAGCCAAGCGAGTGCGGCGCGCCGCCCGCACCGCTGCCTGAACCGCTGCAATACTGACAAACAAACTTCTATAAATAATCGATAAAATAAAATAAACATTGATAAAATTTCGGTTGCGACGATAAGGGTTACGTGGCCTTTAGGAGGATCGATTGTTGCGGGTTCGAATTCCGTCGGAATTAAACATTTTGATAAGACTCATCTCTCAGAAATAAATAAGTGTGGATTAACACTTTAAAAATTAAAAAACTTCAATAATGCCATGTTTAATACTATTCTGACGCTCAGTGCGTAGTGTATAGTGCCACCTTATAAGTTGTTATAATGAATTCTAGAACTAATTCAGAGTTGTGTAGAATGGAATGGTAGTGACAGCCAATGGCAGGAGTTTTACCAACGCCGACCCAATAGAATAAAAATGTGTTGTTCTGCGTTACTTCAGAAAGGCAAAGATCCGCTGACCACTATAATACCTGTAAGACTTGCAGCGTGGGCTCGGCGATGACGGCGCCCATGATGTGATTCTGGTCCAACACTTGCGGGAGATTCGCCATGAACGCGTTGAAGATGGACGATTGTCTAAATAAATAACGGTACCAATAAACACGCAGCCCAATATATACTCATCATCAGCTGATCTGATGATGGAGTCAAGAGCTGTTCCAGGGAACTCCTCAGTTAATAGGCCGGTTGAGTTGAAACTCGGTTTGTAGATCAAGTATCATCTAAAATTTAAAAATATGGTGACAGCGAGCTCATCTGATGATGGAGAATGGAACTCCTCAGATAATAGGTTGATTGAGTTAAAACTCACTACATGGGTCAAGTTTCATCTACTATTTCGAAATAAGATGACTGCGAGCTGATCCGATGATGGAGAACGAAACTCCTCAGAAAATAGGTTGATTGAAATGAAATTTTGTACTTACATCGGTGAGTTCAATCAGCTCACGGTAACCATTTTTTTTTTGCTGTGTCAGTGTACCTAGTTATGTTCGTCTGTGTGTGTGTTTTCCCAAATAATTTTTTTATCTATCTATCTATCTAACCTGTTAAAAGCTTGTACTTGTTGAAATTTAAAAAAAAAACTCATTTGTAGATAGACCTAAGATACAGACCTCCAAGTGTAGTTTAGGCCTCGCCGTTAACTGTAATATTGTTTCTGTTAATCACTTTATGTATTGTTTTACCTAGTGTTCTCTCTTTTGGCAAAAAAAATATTCTTATTCTTAGTTTAATAAAAGCTTGTAACTTAAACTGTATAAAATGTGAAAATGACCTGAGCGTGTACGGCGATAGATGGAAGTACTTCTCCGAGGTGTTGTACCCGAGGAGAAGGAACAGATGCTTCAGCACCAGCTCCTGCGGCTTCGCAGCCGCGCGCTCCTCGATCGGGTGCGCCTGGTCCGCTCTGGTAACAGAGAGGTTGGAATTATTTTAAAATCACTCGGGAGGGAGAGAAAGAAAAAAAAACATATTTTTGTAAATAAAAGATAAGCACGAGATAATAAATAACATTAACTACAGATACAAAAATTAAATTAATCTTTGAATATTCGTCGAAATATTTTTAATGATTTTTTTAATCGATTTAGATAAATGTTTTTTTAATTAAATGGGTAGACTTCCCAGGTCACATACATTTATTTATGATGGATACTTTTCCCATAAAACTCAAAAAACCTTATCCTTGCTTGTAATTTTCGACCTCAGTCAACATAATATCAGTACAGTGCCACAAACTTATCTGGACCGGTGGCCAAAAGAGGAACTACAGATTTAATATGAAATTTATTTTTCTGCCAACACCAAAAGCGATAACAGCGCCTCTCTTACCGCTTCACATAAGTTTGTGGCACTACACAATAAAACCAACTTCAGGTTTTTTATTTATCCCACAAAAGGTAAACACTCTACATAGATATCAAAATATCGTGTAAATCTTACCTAGACAAGAACTGCATCAAGAGAAAGACCAACAGGTTGGTGGTTTCTTTATCAGTTTCCTCCAGCTCCATCTTGGGCAGAGCTGTAGAAAGGGTGTCTTCTGTGGAACGGGACACGGAGTGGAATCCATCTGTAACTACAAAAATACACATAATTGATATAAATAATGAAGCTGTAACTGAAAATTATTAAGGACAGAGGCAAATATTTGTTACTGACTCAAAGTCAAAGTCAAAAAGCATTTATTCAGTAGGACCGCTGGGATCACTTAGAATAGTCATAGAACTAATTTTATTCCTGTTCTTTCGCGACCAATACCGTGAAGAATCAGGGCAACAAACACGGTTTGGGGCCTAGCATTCTTTTAGGTGTTCCATCTTAAAACAAAGTCAAGCTCCAGTGGGGAGCCATTCAAAAAGAATTAAGGCTCGACTGACTGTTTCATTTGATAATTTATAATCTCTGTGGCAAAGTGGGTGAAAGCCCGCTAGCGACGCAGAAGGTTGCGGGTTCGATCCCCGCCGCGGGATAAAATGTTTGTATGATCTGCAAATATCTGCAAATATTTCTCTCGGGTCTGGGTGTTATTATGTATACTAAGTATGTATTTGCAAACAATAAGTATATAAGTAGTATTCAGTTATCTGGTTCCCATAGTTTTGCTTAGTTTGGGGCTAGATGATGCTGTGTGAAATGTCCAGTATTATTTATTTATTTATAATATATCTGAGATTTATAGACATCATACAAGCAGCTTACACACGTATTGACGTTATCTTTGCTGTGCACAAGGCTGATTAAGAGAAGCTACCAAGCTGATTAAGCTTATGATATGGTTTAGGTGCTGGGCAAGCCTATTCCATCTCAAACAATGTCCCAGGCACTCCGACCCGATAAGTGTAGGCATAGGTTCTTGACGCTGTACAAATCATCTAGTATTTGTAATTACCGTTATGCTTCTGATGATGTCCAGGGTGCGAATGCTGTGCAGCCAGGAGGTGACCGAGTCCGAAGCGGGAGCTCTTCCTCTTCAGCAGCGGCGCTGAGAACTGGCGGGAGTACACCCGCTCACGTTCTGTAACAACTGAGCCGTTTCTATTAAAGAATAGACGTTTCAGGAAAAACAATCTTCACTGATATTATAGAGTACACCAATATAGTTTACTTAGTAATGAGGTTTTTTGTATGTATGAAGTAATCTCCGAAACTGTGTATCCAGAGCAATGTTACCGTGTACCTAAATGATGATCATGTTATCATGTGGTACGGTAACATAGTATAATGTTACCGTGTATTTGCTGACTTGACGATGAAAGAGTGGAACAAGTGAAAGAGTTTGTGTATCTGGGGACATTGTTTACAAGAGATGGGAAGTACGATGAGGATATCGAAAGGAGAGTGAATGCTGGAAACCGAGTGAATGGGGCTCTCCATGATTTTATGAGCAGCCGGAAAGTGTCCGACAAGGCACGACTGGCAGTTCATAGAGGAGTGTTGGTACCGACATTGATGTATGGAAGTGAAAGTTGGGTGTGACAGAAAAAACATCAGAGTAGAGTGAATGCTGTTGAAATGAGAGCGTTGCGTAGTATGTGTGGGGTAACGTTGAATGATAGAGTGAGAAATAGTGTGATAAGGGAACAGTGTGGAGTGAAAGAAGATGTAGTGTTGAGGATCGAGAAAGGTATGTTAAGATGGTTTGGGCATGTAGAGAGGATGGATGACAATCGTTTGACAAAGCAAGTGTATGAGGCGAGTGTGCATGGGACAGCTGGAAGGGGAAGACCTAGGCGAACCTTCTTGGATCAAATTGGCGACATTTTGGAGAAGGGCCAGGTCAAAAGTACCCTAAACCGACGAGCATGTATGAAGAATGTAATGAGAGTGAATGAGGCGAAAGTTGTGTGTCAGGATCGTAGCGACTGGAGATCCGTGGTCTCTGCCTACCCCTTTGGGAAAGAGGCGTGACTTTATGTATGTATGTATGTATGTGTATTTGCTAAAATGTTATCGTGCGTACCTGTACTACATTATAGTGTCAGTTACCCAGTACTATGTTACAGTGTGTGTGTGCGTACTATGTTACCGTGTACGAGGACTATGTTATCGTTTGTATACATATTTTAATGATATACAGGGTTATATGTAAAACACCGGTAACATCTCAGGATTGTATTACTATCATAAGGAACAACTTTTGTTCTATGACTTTTAAAAATTCATCCATTATTTTTTTTCATCAGATTGTCATACAAAATTAAAAATATTTAAATTGAACGCTCTAAATGTTACGAAGCAGATAGGAAAACGAAATCTGGAATGTTTGTTTTTGGTAAATGTATTATGTTTTGTAAATAGTCATAGAACAAAAGTTGTTGTTTATGGTGATAGTAATACAGTCCTGAGAGGTTACCGGTGTTTTAAAAATAACCCTGTATATTACATGTTACTATGAATACACTATGTTACCGTGTGTATACCGTATTACGGCCCCCATGTTACCGTGTGTGTCAGTTACCGTGTTGCGCGGGCACGGCCGGCGCGGACACGGTGCGCTTGTAGGGACACTTGCCGCACAGCGACGCGGACACGGAGCGTGCGCCCCCTGCACTCCCGGCACCCCCTGCACCCCCGGCACCCCCCGCCGGCCCGCGCCGCCGCGCGCCCGACACCAGATCTATGGCAATGGATTTACTATCAACCAACACTTTACACCACCAAGTACCAATAACACTAAGCTAAGCATCTTGATTGATTCATCTAACTAACTATAACTTGCTAATTTGTTAAAACTGATACTGCCGGCCGAGGATACTGTTAATGTAAATGTAATAATCCGTCTCACTGGTCTTCACGATACAGGCTTGCCTAGTGTGAAGACCGCTGAAATAGAATTAGTCAATAAATTTTAAGCTACGGCAACACCATACCTTCTGCCTAACTGTCTGTTGTAAACTGTGTTTGCTGAAATAAATATTTTTTCATTTTTCATTTTTCATCTGTATCTATCAAGTCAATCATGATTTTGAATGGAATTTTGAATATAAATACCAAAATTTTAGAATCTTGATTTGAAGATCTGAGAGAATATAACACGCTTTCAAGATACAGTCATCATTTGCCTGCCCTTGTCCCGCTTATGCGGGGTCGGCCCAATATGTTCTCCTCTTCCACTCTCCCCTATCACTCGTCATCTCCACAATCACACAATCCATCCAACTTTTCTTTGGTCTACCTCTACTCACATATCCATCCACATTCATTTTCATCACTCTTCTAGTTACGTGACTTTCAAGATTATAATCTTACTGCTACGTCACTAAAATTTTATTTGGGATCATTGTACTTGATAGGCTCAGATTACTTGTAATTTAATTTAACCCAGGGGTCATATTTCAAAGACAAAAAGGAAACTTTATGTTCCAAAATTTTCTAAAATAACCCATACATGATCAAATTTTATATAGAATTTCGTGATCAAACTTAATTTAGGATGATTAAATAGCAAATATGAATTTATGACGTAAGCTAGGCGGTGGTATACAGAAAGCGCCTTTTGCTGTGGGACTCGGAAAAATTCGTAAGCTCTCGTAAAATCCCGAGCATAATTTAAGCAGTACTAAATCATACAACTCGATATAGCCTAAGTCGTGAGGCCATGATTTTTGGGAGCTTTGCGCTATAAATAAGTTATCGTTTAATCAAGCTATCTCGATAAACTAAGCAGAAATAGTGATAAATTATTATGCAATAATGTTTGTGCGATTGGTGTAACGCAAGGGACTTACTGGTTCCATTTCAATATAACATGCCTATTATTTGTGGTCTATTGGGACTTTTGTTGGTCTAAATGGTGTTTCCAATTATTAATTTGTAGTCTACATACTGGGACATATAAATTAATCTACGAATAGTGGTGTAGGGTGAAGGTTTCTCTTAATCTAATTCAGTGCAGATCTATTAGGTGATCTATACAGACACGGTAACATAGAGACTTTTACTGGGTTGAGAAATGAAAAGTCTTATCAAAATTTTCGATTCTGACGATTCGAACCGGCAACGGCTCGGCCACGGAACCCTTAGTCGTCGCAATCGAAATTCTTGATAAGCTCATACTTATAGGTTAAGCACCGGTAAAAGGGTTTTTCTAAATTAAGGAACAAAATGTTACACTGTGAAGGTAGTTTGAAAAAGACTTGGTCTACTTTAGAACAAAAACTACGGAGCTAAAAGATACCTAAGGGTTATCTTGTTCTACGGAAATCATTTAAAAAGGACGGGTAAAAAATGTTGATGAAATGCTGTATGATAAAATTGTTCGGAGTCGAAGCAAAAAACATTAGAAACTTGCTCTCTGAAGAAATATGAATGAAGGATGGCAAGCAAGCAGGGTTTGTCATTCAGCGTATACGAAACATAGTAGACCAAAAAGAAGTTGACGATAATGAAGATGAGAGAAAGAAAAATAAGAAGAACAAGACAAATAAGAGAAAGATGACGAAAAATAAAGAGAAGATGGTGATGATTTAAAAGGAGAGGAAGAAGAAGAAAGTAAAACTCACCTCGTAAATTAGTAAGATCCACAGTATTATTAGAATGGACCTGCGCCTCCCTCATGAGCGCTTCGAAGCGGTTCAAGAAGAACTGCCACGTGAGGATGTTCCTGTCACTGAGGGAGTTGTGCAACTGGTATACACATTGAAGCAGCATTGGACGGTCTTCGGAGACCAGGTCGAACTGACTCTCCAAGCAGTAGAGGAGCATCTGGAGGAAAAATAAGATTGTCAAAATGCATTCCAAAATCATGGCAACATTAACTGAGTACGCTTCAAAGAGGTCCTTTTCGTACCTCATCATCATTCGCCACAGCCTCGCTTCACCCACAGCTGGGTATGGCCCAAAGTTTGTGGATGGCACAAGCTTTGGTGCATATCAAAGCATATTCATGGCACAAGAAGGTGCTAATCTGACCCATTGGCCGCGACATGAACAATAATTATCGTCTACCTTTTGTGCGCTAATAAATCTGCTAAGGGCCTTTTCGTTCCTTCCTGCAGTTTAACAGTACAGGCTCTTAATAAAAATAAAATATCTTACTTGTATCGCATGATCGTGTATAGTGCCCAAATACAAGGTAGCCCGTTGTGCCACGTACACGCAGCTGTCGTCCATACTGCAGATGAGGTAGCAGAAGGCGGTGGCCAGCGCCGTCTGCAGCGGCGGGCTGGAGGCCACGGGGGCGCCGTCCATGAATCTAGGGAGCAGTTGCGCTTACAACTAATTAATGACCGATATGAACGAATGAAAAAAAAATACAATTTATTAACCGTGGTTATGGCGTTGTCTATGAGTTTGGGAGGTATTTGTTTTTAGTACAAAACTAAACGTATGAATGAACAGAATAACCGAAACAAACGAACAAATGAATAAATTTTTGAGTAGAACGAAACAAAAATTTTGAATGAATCAATCAACTCCGATAGATCGAACTCTGACAGTTCAAAACAGAAAAGAAAATAAATCTAAAACATAACATTTATAAACAAAAAAAATATCCTATTACATAGACTCAGGGGTCAAATTCAGGATCAGAAACCACTAGTACCTGATAATAACCGCGACCCGTTCAACCGCCGCGAACCGCACAGCCGGCTCAGCGTGGTGGAACTGGTCCCTCACGAGCGCACAGAACACGTCAGCCCCACCCGCGAGGGTCACGCAGTGCAGGAGTACTGGTACTCCCACGCAGCTGATGTGAGAGGCTGAGAGAGTGCATACGTTCCATAGGCTGGAAGGGGAGATAAATAATTGCCTGAGTAATTTATATTCAACATACTAAACAAAGTGCAAGCAGCCAAATCTTATACTTTACAGGGTCTTTCATTTTAAACTACACAAACTGACAGGGCTTCATTTTTGTGTTGTAAATAGACGTTTGACCGTATCAATTTAATTCCTAAGCCGATTTTAGTTTTCACTTCAAAAAATATATTTCATTGATTTTTTATGACATGTTGCATAACATTTTCAAGGAGAACAGACGTTGACCAATCGACCAACGTCACACGCTCGAATGGACTAAGTTATACAAGAAGCAACAATCAATTAACCCCCGGTTTCTATATTCAACGGACAGTCGTAGGTAAGAGCTACGACTCGTTTCCACATACAAAAGTTTGACAGCTAGAAACCGGCGGTAAGTTAGCTGTCAAAATTTGTATGTGGAAACGAGTCGTAGCTCTTACCTACGAATGTCCGTTGAATATAGAAACCGGGCATAAAAAGATAATCTTTATCGATTTTCTCGAGATTTTCATAACAAAACAAAAAAAATAATTACATAAATATTTTTTAATTTATTTGTTGAACCCAATTCTTGAATATAGTTAGTTTAAAATTAAAGACCGTATAAATCGAGCTCACATAATACAGCATAAGGACAGGAAGACAAATCCATCTTCACACATTATCTAGATAGATGAAAGGTCATCAATAAACAGGTTCTCCTGGCATCAGATAAAGAAGCCCAGATAATATCGCAAGGCAGGAAGACAAATCCATCTCCTACATCTAGAAAGGTAGAAACTACACTCACTTATCAATGAGCAGGTTCTCCTGGCACCAGATAAGGAAGCCTCTGTGATCGGCCAGAGCGTCCGCGTTCAGCACCAGCACTTGCAGACATTGCAGCAGGTGGTACAGTACGTCTGGACGGGACGTGTTCTTCAGCTCCTAAAGAAGGAACTTTTTGTACATTTTGCTAGGAAGTTTCTTCTCTGTATAAGATACATACATACATAAAATCACGCCTCTCCCACAGGGGTAGGCAGAGACCACGGATCTCCGCTCGCTACGATCCTGACACACAACTTTCGCCTCATTCACTCTCATTACATTCTTCATACATGCTCGTCGGTTTAGGGTACTTTTTACCTGGCCCTTCTCCAAAATGTCGCCAATTTGATCCAAGAAGGTTCGCCTAGGCCTTCCCCTTCCAGCTGTCCCATACACACTCGCATAAGATACGCATAAATATTATTTTCGGTGCAAGATCTATCTTACGAGTAGGGAGATATCATGCGCAAGGTCAGAGTACCTACCTAGTATAAGTTTTTAATTGGTTTCTATTTGTTATGAATGAGTACCAAAAATATGGCGCTGCTATTTTCCCATACAAATCTGCGTAAGTTACTTGTGACCAGAGGTCTTATTGTCTAACTTGCATGACGTATTTTGTCATGATACGTCATTTTCGTATTGTGTGATTGGTTGGAATGGGAAATGGGAGTGGATTTCAAGTTAGACAATAAGGCTCAATGCACATTGAATTGGAAGCGTCAGCGACCTAGCGCGCCGGCGCGCGACCGCATGAAAGTGCTCGAGACAGCGCGTTCCGCTAGATGGCTTTTCAAGATCTCGTTCATTCTACAAGCGTTTCTATATCTTGTGCCTTTGTTGATAAGGTTTATAATGTCTTGCCATAAAACCTAAAAGTCGCTTCGCTTGCCAATTCAGTGTGGCTTGAGCCTAAGGCCTCTGAACTGATGTTATAAAATGGTGATAGACGTACGCTCACCTAAAGTATTTTAGGGATTCTAAAGTCTTTCGAGTATTTTTTAAAACATTAAAATAAAGACTTTTTTCCATCATAAATATTATAAACCTAATTAAGTCACGCCAAGTTACAACATACCTGAAGCAGCTGGTGGATGTACTGCAACTCCTGAGGCAGCTCCTCAATGCAGAAGTGGAACTTGCCAGCAGAAGTCGGCCAGAAGTTTGTCATGTCTTCTTCTACCGACTCCGACTTCCCTTCGTGGTCGCACACTAGGTGCGGGGTCGATACCTGGATCATGATACCATCTTAGTCATTATCATCAGCCTGATTCTGCACAGGGATGGCCTTAACTTGTGAAGTAATTCATTCATTCATTAAATTACCATGATTGTATGCTAATCTGTCTTTTTCGGGCCTCCATAACACGCTTTGATTGTTTTTTTTTTAAGATATACTTAACAGCCCCCCCCCCCCCCTTTTATTTCTTCCCGCTTTGCTTCTTTTACATCTCAGTCTCATACTCACATCAGCAGTAGCAGTAGCGACATCAGTATCCGTGAGAGTGTGTGAGTGCGCGTTGCAGTGCGCAGGCGCATCCGATGGCGGCAACGACACCGCCATGTCGAGCTGCTCCGTGATCGTCTCCACGGTTGCTGTCATTATCTGAGGGCATCCTTACATTGCCAGACTCCGTTCTGCCCTTAAACCTTACTGTTTTCGGAAAAGCTTAAGAGCATTATAATACGTTACTTAATCTGCCCTTAAACTTATTAGTTTTTCTAGTAAGTACGATACTATTTTTAGGCAAACATTTTTTGTGTCAAGTTGGAATTAGGACTTTAAAATAACCAGCTTTATCCTTCAGCTAGGAGTTTTTTCGTGATTCCATTATTTTGTATCTGAAGGAATGTTTTTACCACACCCATTGCAACAAAGGAACAAATAATGGGATCACGAAAAAATTGAGTTGAAAGTTTATGTGTGGTACAATCGGCTCTTTCTAGATTAGCGATTGAGGTACCAAGATACGAGATTTTTGTTCACGCAATAAATCGATTTACTCAAATATTGTTATAGATTTGAATAATCGATTTCAGCCGATGTGAATGGACTTTCATTTATTTAAAGCTTTATATATTTTTATTTATTTTAAGCCGAGTGCAATTTAGACTATTCTAGAAAATCTAGTTGCATGCTCTGTGTGTTGTGTAATAAATTAGAATTCCCAATTATAACTTAAAAAATGATTGTTTTAGATCTAGAACATTCAAAGCAGATTAACAGTTACACTGAGAAGTATTGAAAAGTGCAACTGCTAGACTAATATTCCACTTTATCGCATAATAAAAATTTCTTTTCTTTTAACCCCTTTTCCCAAAAGCCCTTGGCTAAGAGTGAACAAGAAACGCGTTAAAACAATGCAATTTGGTCTCCAATTTTCAACTCAAAAACCATTTTGAAAGTGGAACATCAGTGGACTAACACCGACAAATAAACGCACAACACACACGAAAGAAGCGGCACTACTGTTAGAAAGAGATAGACGTACTTGCGTATCGTTGGAGGACTTTGTCGTGGCGTCCGAAGCGACATCGCTTATGAGTGACAGTTGCATGAAATGAACAAACTATACAACTATTATACAGGGCGACTGCTGGCAACATCGGTTGGGATGTCAAGTGGCAACACTGAATTATTAAAAAAAGGTGACTAGATACAGTAAAATATGTATACAGGTAGGTAATCTTTAAGTAATAAGGACTGTAGGTATTAAGTTCAATTAATTGAAAAATCTCCAGGGCAAGGCATTTTAGATAATCTCAGATCTTTAGGGCTGGTTTCACCAAATTTTGGCTAACAGAGCTTTAGTTAAAATTTTGTATGACAAATAACAACGGATTAAGATTTTATCAGACCGTTACGATGTTTTGTGTTCTTTTTAAAGGAAATCTTTATTAACAAGCCGCTAAATCTAATCGCTAGTCGGCGGTCGGTTAGCTCACTGACAGTTGACATTGTAGAAAATTAAAAATACGTCACAACAACGTCCAAAAGCATTGAAAAGTTCGCGCCGTAACCATAGCAACAGAAATAACAACGAAGTTTGAAGGAAATATTCCCTAACCGCGATTAACTAACCAGCTATTAGATTGACTTTGGTGAAACCAGCCCTGAGGCATTAAAGATTATTTTAAACATGTCTATAGTCAGAGGTGTCACACATTTGGAACATGACCGTTATCAGTAGTTAGTATTTCTTGTACGATCAAAAGCCCATTGTTTTTAAGAGCACTCACTGGTTTCCTCGCTATCATTTTCTTGACGATAAAAAAAAATTAAGAATATAGATACACCTTCGATTTAATTTAAGTAAAGTAAATTATGTTTGATAGTCAGTACTATTTTTACTTCAGTGGATTAGGTTTTCTCTAAATTGAATGACAGTCACCCTGTACCTTTAAGATGTAATAAAAATATCTAGATATATTTTTGTTTCACCTTTTAATAGACACAGACAGAAATAGTTGGAAAATCTCAATATTTATAATTTAATTAAAATTAAAAAGTTAATTTTTGAAAAATAGAAAATGGCTATCACGATTAGCAAGTTGCCAGAGATTTTACTTAAGACATAGTTAAAAGTATTTAAAAAAAAAGTAGCATTATATGGATTCAATAACTCAAATAGTACCTAAGGTAGTAAATAGATAAGATGACACAGTAAAAAGGTAAGGTCGTATTCAAACACGCTATTTTTCTAAGCTTTTTATAAGTAACTTAAAACTGATATTTGATTTAAAATAGCTTAAAATAGCTCATCTGAATACAACATAATGTTAATGAAAAAGACTTGAACAATATCAAAATATGGATTCTGAAAAAACATGTAAAGCATAAATGCAAAACAAAAAAACAATAACCTACTCATATTTATCCAGAATCTATTAGAAATTTTTATTTTTATTTATAAATTAACCATTTTAATATTCATATTTAATCATGCAAGATGCGAAATATATAAAAAAACATCATCAGTGCAGCCTGTTTCATCCCACTGCTGGGATGAAACTTTTTTTCTTAAAGGACAACACATCAAACAAAAAAATTTCACACCAATCACAAAGAACGGAGAACAAAATTTCTAACTCTCCGTTTTGTGATTGGTCAATTCAAGTGTGCGATCACGTGATGTCATCCCGCTTATTATAATAAAAGTTTGATCGCCTTTTACAATACTGATTTCCTCAAGATGTTTTATCTTGTAGCTACCCCCGCTCCAGCAACATTCGCCCCTGCGGAGAGAGAGAAAGATAGAGAGAGAGAGAGACCCACATGCGGCATATGCACGAGCACTCCCCCCACAGCACTCCGCTCCTGCAGGTGGTGTCCCGCCAGTGCGAGCAGGGCTTCGCCCCCCGCGCCCCCCGCCGCCCCCGACACCGCCCCCGCGATGCCGGAGGACATGTCCTCTTCAGACTGCGACTTTTTCTCGTTCCATGGCTCTTCTGCTGGCTGTGAAGAAGAGATCTCCTAAGCTGAGTACAGATCGTTACAACACAACATGCAATATTTCTCATACATTTTCGCAACAACTAAATCTACCCTTTTTCTGAGGAGTTCCGTTCTCCATCATCAGATCAGTTTGCTGTTGTAGATGAAGCTTGATCGACAAACCATGTTTCAACTTAATCAGCCTATTTTCGAAGGAGTTCCGTTGAACAACAACTTCTGACTCCATCATCAGATCGGCTAACTGTCACCATATTACTGCATTGTAATCGTACTTATGTTAAAAGTCTTATAAAAATTTTCAATTCCGACGGGATTCGGACCCGACAATCAGACGATCCTCCTAAAGCCTTCAACCGGTCGGCAAGGGAACCCTGACGTCATTCGAAATTCTTAATAAACTCAAATTTTGATAAGACTTATCATTTCTCAATTAAATACTAAGTGTGGATTAACACTATAAAAAATTACAAAAAAAAATATACATAAGTGTACCAAAATTCAGCTTAATCAGCCCAAAAGTAGGTCAAATTCTGCTTGCAAGATTTTCCAGGAACAAACATAAGCATACAAACATTACAAGTTAAAGAAAAGCTTCTAATAAAATGTCAGTATACCTCAACAAACTTGGGTTTGTCCGGCACCAGCCCTCGAACCAGCTGTACAGCCAACTGATGCCAGAGGGCGGCCGCTTCGCAATACGAGCACGCGCCTTGAGCCAAGCATGACGCTGGAATACATACATACAAAAGATGCTGGAATACATACATAGAATAGAACTCATTACGAAACTCATTCGGTGTATCAAACGAATAGAACAACGCATTAAAAAAATCCCATTTATGACGTTAACACCCTGTGTGACCTCTAACTACGATCGCTTGAACTACAAGGGCATCGTACGTAATAGACTGCCAATTACAGCGACCTAGCTACTACACAGCTTCACCGCTAGATGGCGCTGGCGCGCTACCAATCGACGCGATTTGAATCCTAGATCGCGCTTACGATGTTTACAAGCACATCTAACATATAAAGAACTATCCGACATTAACTGTCGGCTGAAAGGCCTTAAGGTAAGTGGACCAAATGGCGTCGACCTTAGTGAGGTGAGATCTCCCTCTTTGCCACAGAATGGGGGAATTACACCTACCCCCTAACTCTGTTTTTAGGGGTATTTTTTTTTTTTTTAATAGAGACTTGTGTATTCATTATTATTACAGACTTATGTTATATTAATTGAAATTCAGGAAGTATAAGGAATTCGAATTTTTATTTCGAATGAAAAAAATCCTTTCTTTGTTTTTCCTTACATCACAAGAAGAATGTACCCCACAAGTCTTTTGACTAATGGTTGACATGACATGAAAACCACAATTAGATTAACGTCACAACCTGTGGGTGAAGTCAGGCTATGGATGATGATGATGACAATCAAATACTGTTTGAAAGCTTACCATGTTCAATAGTGTTGGACTGATTGGACTTCAACATCAGTCTCAGTAGTTTAGTGGCCTCACTGCTCACATTCTGTATATTGATGCGACGCTGTTGTAGCTCCATCTAGCGGAAATAAACAAAACTATAAAATTATCGACGCGAGATTTTGGCCCTACGGATCTGAGACGTTTTTGTCGAACTTGAAATTCATTCCCATTTCCCATTCCAACCAATCACACAATACGAAAATGCCGTATCATGACAAAATACGTCATTTTCGTGTTGTGTGATTGGTTGGAATGGGAAATGGGAATGGATTTCAAGTTAGACAATAAGGCCTCTGCATTGCCATTCAAATTAATTCCAATGTTACACTTCCAATGGAAATGACCTTGATCAGTTGAGCTATCTATAGATAGCTTTCAGCTGTCCTTATAAATAGATCCTTACTAAGACGTGTTTGTGATATAGTCCTGATTTAAGATTGGCACTATTAATGGTGAAGTGGAAAAGAGTTGAAAAATGCCTATTTCAGACCGATAATAAACCCTCGTTTACACCAATAGACTCAATTCTCTAATTGCGATAGAAATATCCATAAAATAAAGAAAGGCTTTTAAGGTTAAACAGACCTGTTTAAGCAAGATATCCAGCATGAGTATACAGCAGGTCAAGTTCTGCGGCTTCATCTGATCGTCGCGGTCCTTCTTCTCCTTGTCGTTGGCTGTGGGCGAGTCGCGGCTGTCTTTTGTTTTGGAACCATCTGGAATTTAAATTATGGTTACAGGATCATGACTATGGAAATGCCTGGAAATCGCTTTCACCATAAAGCCACCCATTGTACTAAGATGCACATTAAAAAATCAACTTCTCTCAACACCTTTAAAAGTAAAGTCTATCAATATTATCTATCCCGTTTATATAATTAGCATTGTTATTTAATAATATACCTAAGTATCTACTTGTTTTAGTTAGTTTATGTATTAGTTTATTAAAATATTATTGTATGTATTAGGATTAATAAATTATTTGTGTATTGTTTAATATTATTATTACTTATTCATTATTATCAAATTTTAGTTCATACGATGTTAATACCTTATCTAAACCTAAAGTAATATTATGCAAACTGCCTTCCATTTATGCCTATAATGTTTTTCTCACGTAAATGGTTGCCTGGAAGAGATCGCTTTCAGCGATAAGGCCGCCAGTTGTCTACCTATAGTTAAGTGTATTTTTCTTGTATATCTTGTTCGCTGTGTGGTAATGCAATAAAGAATTATCTATCTATCTATCTAAGAACTTGTTATTGTTTTAAATGTTTTGTGTTTTCATTAATTTCTTGGTGTACAATAAGGTGTTCATTCATTAATTTTTATGGCGCTATCAAGCTGGTTTGCTCACGTATAGTGTTCAAAATTACGTTTTAAAAACTAAAAAGAAAACCGACTTTAATGGCGCGTTTAAATCCCTCAGGCATAATATTTATATGAGACCATCTCGAGAGTATAACCCTTCAAACAAAAAATAATAATCGGTCCAGAAATGAAGGAAAAATCGCGTAATAAACAAACATAAAAAAAACATGCGTCGAATAGAGATTTTTAAATGCGCCTCAAATAGGCTCTTTTTGTGAGGAAAAAAAACTTAATTTACCTCGTTTTTTTTTCGTAAACTGATTTCAATTTATAAATATCTAAGTTATATCACCTGCGGCATGTGGCGGCTTGAATATCTTCTCCGGCATGTTCACAACGCAATGGCTGAACAGGTCGAACAGCTGGTTTAGCGGCACTTTCACTTCAAGCAGCGATATCGTCTGGAATTAGACTCCTTTAATATTCGCGCTCACTGCGCAAACTACAACATTTATATAAGCACTAGCTTCTGCACGCGGCTACGCCCGCGTGGAACCAACATTTTGAATAGCCTATAAGCTATTCCACTATCTACGCCTATTCCAAGTTTCATCCAAATCGGTTCACTGGTTCAGGCGTAAATAAGTAAGTAATTGATACACAAACATACAAACATCTAAACAAACTCACAAACTTTCAGCTTTATTATATGTTCCCACAGCATCATCTAGCCCCAAAGCACATAATACAGAGAGGAAAGTCAAAGTAAGCAGAGTTTGTGTTATGGGTACTACATGACTGATATACTACTTATATACTTTTTGTTTGTAAATACATACATATTATACAAAGAAAACACCCAGACCCGACCCAAAATTTATAGATCATACAAATATTGGTCCCACGGCGGGGATCGAACCCGCAACTTTCTGCGTCGCAAGCGGACCTTCGCCCACTGCGCTACAGAGGTCGTCGTATGCGTGGTATATGTAAATGAATTCCTGTGATCTGAGCATTTTACAAATTTAAGCAAGACTACCTGGAACCACTCGAGTACTGGCAGCACAGTCTCCGGAGTGGGCTCGTCCATGACCCTGGCTGATGCGAACTGGTACAGGTTCCTCTCATCCATGCCGAGCATGCCTCCATCCGGTTCCAAGATCTTCGCCAGGGGCACCTTCAGCTCGATCAGCTCCTGGTTTGTGTCAAAAGAATCAACAGATTTAGCTAACTTTTGAACACCGGTTAGCCGGGCCGCACACCAGGCATACATTTGTAACTCGATAATTGTAGCGCCAAATCTGAAACGCGACACATTTAACGCCCCCATACATTTGTACGTGAGCACGCACACCGAGGAAACATTTGTGGCGGGCGCACTTTGTAGCGAGACGTTGTCCGCGCTACACGAATTCAAGATCGAACACGCTCGTTTTTTGTGTCGCGTTGGTTTGCAAAAATGAAAGACAACATTGAACTTTATGTTGAGTTTATTGCAGAGGTTGAAAAAAACCCTGTATTATACAATCACACGCTCAATGATTATAGTAACAGACGGATTACAGAAATTATTTGGACTAAGATTGGCGAAAATTACATTGTGCAATCTTGATTAAACGGATGAACCCAATAACGTCTTTTTTTTCTCATTAATCGCCACATCAAGAAATCTTCCTCATCAGACGATGATGTCGACATTCTCAAAGCGGTGCCACGCTACAACTGTGCTTCCGATGTGCGCATTTACAATACATTTGTAGCGCATACAATTGTAGCGCAACGATTGTGGCGACGTAAATAACAAATGTATGCCTGGTGTGCGGCCCGGCTTAGTTCATAAAACACACAATACATTTATAGCCTTACCATTAAATGTGACATAAAGTTATTTCTCGGAATAAACCAAGAATAACCATACATTTTGACAGTTTACACTCAGGAATAACTGATACCAGCAGCCTTATTGTCTAACTTGAAATCCATTCCCAGTTTTTATAAAAATCGAGCTCAACCAATCACACAATACGAGAATTTTGTCATAATACTTACGTCAATTTCGTTTTGTGTGATTGGTTGAACTCAATTGAACTCAACTGGGAATAGATTTCAAGTTAGACAATAAGGCTGCAAATTTATTAGTAGACGCCCTAGAAAACATCTTAGAAAAAGATCGTCACTGTATTGCTTTTCGCCATCAACCAGGCGTCAAGTTATTTTGCTATTTTTAAGCTTTTTCGATAAGACAATTTTGTATGGAAAAGCGTCAACGGCTACCTTCACGAATGCTAAGATCCATTAAACATACGTAAACACGTTACCGAAGCTGATTCGTGAGCTTCTCCCGAGCACTTTACGATTCAAATTAGTGTGCGTTGCAGTAGTGTGCGTTGAAGTAGTGCGCGTTGCAGTGATGTGCGTTGCAGTAGTTTCCAAATAATACAGAACAGCTCGAGTTGATACTGTGACGACTCCTTTCCGAGTTCATACGTTAGCTTTGACCTTGAGCGTGTAATAACTCAAGTTCTGCTAACTTTGATGCTATTTCATAGTGTGTGAAATGACTGACCTTTTCAGGCACATCAGTGCAGATGGCTTCCATCCAGGCCGGCATGATGTAGTCCCAGATGGACTGTGTGATGATGCCATATGGAATCAGGCAGTACAGTCTGAAATATAACGGACACATCAGCCAAGTTCTTATCTATCTCTAGATTCGGCCGACTGATTATGTTACATTTGCGATAAATAGGTAGACACGCGACGCACACTGGCACACACTAACCTGTTGAGTCCATCCTTGAGATGCTGCGTCTTGCTGGCCAGCGTGTCCCAGTGTCCCGCGTGACGCGTGTAGTGCGGCGGATGCGGCAGTAGACACGCGACGCACACTGGCACACACTAACCTGTTGAGTCCATCCTTGAGATGCTGCGTCTTGCTGGCCAGCGTGTCCCAGTGCCCCGCGTGACGCGTGTAGTGCGGCGGATGCGGCAGTAGATACGCGACGCACACTGGCACACACTAACCTGTTGAGTCCATCCTTGAGATGCTGCGTCTTGCTGGCCAGCGTGTCCCAGTGCCCCGCGTGACGCGTGTAGTGCGGCGGATGCGGCAGTAGACACGCGACGCACACTGGCACACACTAACCTGTTGAGTCCATCCTTGAGATGCTGCGTCTTGCTGGCCAGCGTGTCCCAGTGCCCCGCGTGACGCGTGTAGTGCGGCGGATGCGGCAGTAGACACGCGACGCACACTGGCACACACTAACCTGTTGAGTCCATCCTTGAGATGCTGCGTCTTGCTGGCCAGCGTGTCCCAGTGCCCCGCGTGACGCGTGTAGTGCGGCGGATGCGGCAGTAGACACGCGACGCACACTGGCACACACTAACCTGTTGAGTCCATCCTTGAGATGCTGCGTCTTGCTGGCCAGCGTATCCCAGTGCCCCGCGTGACGCGTGTAGTGCGGTGGATGCGGCAGTAGACACGCGACGCACACTGGCACACACTAACCTGTTGAGTCCATCCTTGAGATGCTGCGTCTTGCTGGCCAGCGTATCCCAGTGCCCCGCGTGACGCGTGTAGTGCGGTGGATGCGGCAGTAGACACGCGACGCACACTGGCACACACTAACCTGTTGAGTCCATCCTTGAGATGCTGCGTCTTGCTGGCCAGCGTATCCCAGTGCCCCGCGTGACGCGTGTAGTGCGGTGGATGCGGCAGTAGACACGCGACGCACACTGGCACACACTAACCTGTTGAGTCCATCCTTGAGATGCTGCGTCTTGCTGGCCAGCGTATCCCAGTGCCCCGCGTGACGCGTGTAGTGCGGCGGATACGGCAGTAGACACGCGACGCACACTGGCACACACTAACCTGTTGAGTCCATCCTTGAGATGCTGCGTCTTGCTGGCCAGCGTATCCCAGTGCCCCGCGTGACGCGTGTAGTGCGGCGGATACGGCAGTAGACACGCGACGCACACTGGCACACACTAACCTGTTGAGTCCATCCTTGAGATGCTGCGTCTTGCTGGCCAGCGTGTCCCAGTGCCCCGCGTGACGCGTGTAGTGCGGCGGATGCGGCAGTAGACACGCGACGCACACGGCGCGTCGACTGGCACAAACGCCTCGCACCCATCCGCACACTTGTTCCACTTTCAGCTTCTCCACACTCGCTGCCGTTTCACCTGGAACGTTCACTCATCCCACTAGGTCTTTCTGGCACACTTGGTGGAAGTTAGCAATAACCTAACCTCCCCAAACTCCCCCGCGGACGACCTATTTTAAGCGAATACGAAAACAATTTCAATCAAGTATAAAATCTCTTTACTTTTCCATAGTCAGGAGTGTTAATATGAAACTCTTATTTCCAGACATTTTACAGCGTCAACTAACTCTTCGAAGCCTCAAACTTCTTGGAAGAGTTCATATTTGACGACCTCTGTGGCGCTGTGGGTGAAAGCCCGCTTGGGACGCAGAAGGTTGCGGGCTCGATCCCCGCCGCGGGATAAATGTTTGTATGATCTGCAAATATTTATCTTGGGTCTGGGTGTTTCTATACAGGGTGTAAAAAGACGTCTACCGAAGCCGAAACGGGTAGGTAAAGCATCCCAACACACAACCAAATCCAAAAGGATTTTCCGAAAAAAACATTATATCCGGAGAGAACAGCGTTTGAAGATTGCTGTTTGCGCAAGTTCTGAGCACATTGTTTTAAGTAGAATGCTGGATTTTGAATTTTAACTGTTTTTTTCTTTTATAAATGAAATTATCAGGTAGGTATGGTCTTATTATGTTCTAATAGTAGTAAATAACCGAAAATAACATAAAATGAATAAGTTAAGTAAAAAAAATTTTTTGTTTTTTTTTTCGATTAATGTTTAGAATCATGGTCTGATTGCAACCCCTCAGTTTTCGGTAGTAGTCTTTTTACACCCTGTATATAATATGTATGTATTTACAAACAAAAAAGTATATAAGTAGTATATCAGTTATCTGGTTCCTATAGTACAAGCTTTGCTTAGTTTGGGGCTAGATGATGCTGTGTGAAATGTCCAGCATTGTTTATTATTTATTTATAACTCCCTGAATCCGATCACCACTATACAAATCCTACCTACTATTACAAATCGAATAAATAATTTCAATAGACATCCGAGATATTTATTTTTATTGGATACATTTCCCTTCCCTTACCTTGATAGGCATAAGAGGTGACGTGGAACCAGTGGAACAGCACGGACAGCAGACGGCCCAGCACTTCATCGGGAGTATCGTCGGTAGGCGTACATAGACCTACCATCAGCCATACTCCATATCTGGGTACAATACATAGGTACCTACTAATAACTGATAATAAAATAAGGGTTGAAAGTTTGTATGGAGAACCGAGAGAGCATCATTCAATGCGACCGAAGACAGGAAACAGTACAATATATTTGTTTTTATGATGGATGGGTCGGCTCGAAACACCTCGAAACTTACACAGGCAAGAGCGAGGTCTACGATGGAGCGAGCCTACCCAGAAGGTGCCTATTAACTCTCTACTTAAAAACAACAGGGGCGTAGCTCAGCAGAAATAAGGACGCTGGAAGCTGATTCCAATTTTTTGCAGTGCGCATAATGAAAGAACTTTGAAAGCGCTTAGTTCTGATAGATTGAATATCAACCAAATGAGGATGACAGTCAGCTGTGCGTCTGAAGTCCCTGTAAAAGGTGAAGGCGGAAGAAGGTCGTGTAGCTCCTGTAAAAAGTAAATAGGCAATCTTGAATGGGTTGCAATCAAGACTATTCTATTGATAAATGAAAAGTCTTATCAAAATTTTTGATTCCGACAGTATTCGAACCCGCAACGATAAGACAATCCTCCTAAAGCCGGAGTGCCCTCGGCCATGGAACACTAATTTCATTCAGATTCAAATTAATGAAAATTTCAATTGTGACAATAAGGGGTGGCAGAGCGGTAAGGCACTCCAGCTTTAGGAGGATCGTCTGATCGTTGCGGGTTCAAATCCCGTCAGAATCGAAAATTTTGATAAGACTTCAAGGTATTTCATTTCTAAATGAAATACCTGGTTTAACACTTTAAAATTACAACTACAAGACTATTCCATCTTGAAATCTTACAATTGAAAGCACTTTTCAATTATCGCCTCAAACTGCCTGAAAATAAAGATCAAACAGTTCAACATACCTGCCCAAAAGCTGGCGATCCTCAACCGAGATAGGATCAGGTATCTCCACACTGAGCGGCGGCTTCAGGTGCTCGGTGGAACTGTCCGGATCCTCCATTCCTAACGGCTTAGCGTCCTTTAGCAGGCTGGACAAAAGGCGTTTGTGCTTCTAAAACATCCATTATATCTGTTCGAAATGTGTCAACAGTCTCTGAGGCGCACTAATACTTTCACCACACTGGTTCCAAGGACTAGTGACACAACAAGAAGAAGAAGAAGTGTGGGGAATTGATTTGATGAACTATGTGTGGGGGAATTGACTTTCAAGTTATTATTTACTAGGTGTCCGGTGTTACCTGCGGTCCCTCGGGAAAACTTCACTTTCCTGGGATAAAATATAGCCTATGTTCATCAGGGATAATGTAGGATTCTTATGGTGAAAGAATTTTTCAAATTGGTGCAGTTGTTTCGGAGCCTATTCAGTTGAAAGAAACAAATTCCTCTTTATAATATGAAGGTGTAGAAATATTGGAAAATTAAATTACATTTGAATTTAGGCCAAAGCATTTTCTACAACTGCAATAAAATCCAAAATAAATGACGTCAATTATGGGGGGAGGGGTACTATATGAACAGGGTTATACGAAATTGACATGCAGTTTAAAAATAAAAAGTGCTAGGAAATAAGAGTTCATAATAAACCAGCTATGACAAGAACTGGGGGGGTCATAAAATGGTGAAATTTCTCTAACGTTCATGGCGGGTGGCACGCCACTTCACGCTAGTCGTGTCATGAAATAGTTGTTCACCACCTCAGTAAGAAGTCGTCTTTTATTCAAAATCGCCGCAATGAAACGGTGAAGGGAGTTTGAGGATGGTTGGATGATTTGCTGGAAGAAAACTCTTTGTAGGTTTGTCTCGTCTTTGTACATATCTTTTCTTTATGTTAATAACCCCATCTCTCTCTCCCATAAGGTTTGCTGTAAGAGAAATATTTTCAGGGTTCAGCTCGCCTTTGCCATTACTTCTCTAGATTAAGTGTTTATGTATGTCATTTCTTTGTGCAATCTACTATATAAAAAAATTTTAAAAAAAAAATTGAACCGACTTCAAATATAATATAACATAATAATTTATTATTTGAATACTGTAAGTAATAATTTCATGTGTCTATTCTTATTTTTCTCTTTTTAGTGTAGGTACATAGAAGGTTCTTAGTGTCTATTTGTGTTATGTGAAGTCGGTTTAATTTTTTTTTCAAAAGTTTTTATTTTTCAATTTTTAGTGTAAATAATATAGTAGGTTAGGTTAAATATTGGAATAGTCAAGATTAAAGAAGTTAGAGTGAGAATCCCTCAGGAATAAAATTATATGGGATCACCTCGAGCGTATTTAAACATGTCAAACTATTCAATGTTTGACTCAGATTTTGTAGTGAGAATGAGGTTTTTTGAGATTTACAGGAAAACTATCAATCCCTCAGGAAAAAAAAGTATGAGGACCACCTAGATATGGATACCCTTTCAAGCAAAAAAAAAATTTTGGAAATCGGTCCACATTTTTCGGAAAGATCGGTGATTTTTTGAGTATTACGGGAAAACTATCAATCCCTCAGGAGTAAAATTTTTATGGGACCACTAAGGTAGCATACCCTTTCAAACAAAAAAAAATTTTGGAAATCGGTTTACAACTGACGGAGATATCGATGAACATACATCCAAAAAAAAAAAAAAAACATACATACACCCGAACATAGAACCTCTTCCTTTTTTTGAAGTCGGTTAAAAAATAAGTCGGGTTTTCCTTCCTGACGCTATAACTCCAGAACGCACAAACCGATTTCCATGGTTTTGCATTCGTTGGAAACGTTTCGGGCTCCGTGAGGTTTATAGCAAAGAAAATTCAGGAAAAATTTCAACAGAAAAGCGGGAAAAAAATGCGCAGACGAAGTCGCGCGGGTCAGCTAGTAAACAATAAATAAATAAATAACTTGTGTGTGTTTATTTGTAGAGTAAATAATAAAGGATGACTCACCTGACGACCGCCTCGACCAGGTTAGTATGCATGTCGGCGTGCATGTGCGCGGCGGGGGGCCGGCTGTTGTGTCGGTTGTCGTGGCACGATGACTCACCTGACGACCGCCTCGACCAGGTTAGTATGCATGTCGGCGTGCATGTGCGCGGCGGGGGGCCGGCTGTTGTGTCGGTTGTCGTGGCACGATGACTCACCTGACGACCGCCTCGACCAGGTTAGTATGCATGTCGGCGTGCATGTGCGCGGCGGGGGGCCGGCTGTTGTGTCGGTTGTCGTGGCACGATGACTCACCTGACGACCGCCTCGACCAGGTTAGTATGCATGTCGGCGTGCATGTGCGCGGCGGGGGGCCGGCTGTTGTGTCGGTTGTCGTGGCACGATGACTCACCTGACGACCGCCTCGACCAGGTTAGTATGCATGTCGGCGTGCATGTGCGCGGCGGGGGGCCGGCTGTTGTGTCGGTTGTCGTGGCACGATGACTCACCTGACGACCGCCTCGACCAGGTTAGTATGCATGTCGGCGTGCATGTGCGCGGCGGGGGGCCGGCTGTTGTGTCGGTTGTCGTGGCACGATGACTCACCTGACGACCGCCTCGACCAGGTTAGTATGCATGTCGGCGTGCATGTGCGCGGCGGGGGGCCGGCTGTTGTGTCGGTTGTCGTGGCACGATGACTCACCTGACGACCGCCTCGACCAGGTTAGTATGCATGTCGGCGTGCATGTGCGCGGCGGGGGGCCGGCTGTTGTGTCGGTTGTCGTGGCACGATGACTCACCTGACGACCGCCTCGACCAGGTTAGTATGCATGTCGGCGTGCATGTGCGCGGCGGGGGGCCGGCTGTTGTGTCGGTTGTCGTGGCACGATGACTCACCTGACGACCGCCTCGACCAGGTTAGTATGCATGTCGGCGTGCATGTGCGCGGCGGGGGGCCGGCTGTTGTGTCGGTTGTCGTGGCACGATGACTCACCTGACGACCGCCTCGACCAGGTTAGTATGCATGTCGGCGTGCATGTGCGCGGCGGGGGGCCGGCTGTTGTGTCGGTTGTCGTGGCACGATGACTCACCTGACGACCGCCTCGACCAGGTTAGTATGCATGTCGGCGTGCATGTGCGCGGCGGGGGGCCGGCTGTTGTGTCGGTTGTCGTGGCACGATGACTCACCTGACGACCGCCTCGACCAGGTTAGTATGCATGTCGGCGTGCATGTGCGCGGCGGGGGGCCGGCTGTTGTGTCGGTTGTCGTGGCACGATGACTCACCTGACGACCGCCTCGACCAGGTTAGTATGCATGTCGGCGTGCATGTGCGCGGCGGGGGGCCGGCTGTTGTGTCGGTTGTCGTGGCACGATGACTCACCTGACGACCGCCTCGACCAGGTTAGTATGCATGTCGGCGTGCATGTGCGCGGCGGGGGGCCGGCTGTTGTGTCGGTTGTCGTGGCACGATGACTCACCTGACGACCGCCTCGACCAGGTTAGTATGCATGTCGGCGTGCATGTGCGCGGCGGGGGGCAGCCGGGAGTGCACCACGTGCTCGCCGCCGCGCCGGCTGTTGTGTCGGTTGCCGTGGCACGACGCGCAGTATCTGTTATATACAACATTTTTGACGTGACAACGTCTTATAATTCGATAGAGCCGGCTGCACACACGAAAAAATGCAGCGTTACCTCGCTCCGAGGCGTTCCATGTAAGGCTTGAAGTGCAAGCGAGAGCGCGGAACGAGCGACAAAGAAGCACAAACGTTGTCACGTTCAACTATCGTCAGTAAACCGACTTTACAGACAACCTATTTTTTTTTTATTAAATAGGTCAGCATTTAACCTCACTCTGCCTGATGTTAAGCAGTAGTGAGGTCTAATATGAAGCATACTTACTTAGAAGGAACCTATTTACTCGTGATTTGAAAACCCCTGTAAGCCTTTGAAGCCAGAAATCGTGGTGGAAAGCATCCGAAAATTCATCAAACGAACGAAAAAAGGAACGCGAATACGGACCCTGAACCGGTGGCCAAAAATAAAAATAATAAAAATAAAATAAAATAAAATAAAAATTATTTATTTCAGACATTTTGTCCATATTGTTAAGTATTACAATACAAGTTTCACACACACCACAGCTTAGACCAATGAAAATGAAAAGACCAAACCTATGCTACTACACATGAAATATACCTACTTAAATTAAGATAAGATAATTTTGATAGTTTGATTAGATGTGCACTCAGTGATAGGTATATGTTGCCATCACTGAGTGCACCCCCAACCAGAACCGCATGACGCAGCCGTCCATCAGATCAGCCACTACGGACAGGAGAGTGTTGCGGCTGGCGCGCACGCGGCGCAGTGCGGCGCCGCAGCGGGCGCGTACCACAGCTGGGAAGCTGTCTACGCCCGCATCGGCAAACATACCTGACGCACTACACCATCGCGGCAGCCGCAACAGCCCCCTGAATGCATTATTAAACTGTACTCGAAGGGCACTATAGGACTTTTTTCTATAGTTAGTCCATAGACTACAAGTGTACAAGGAAGTACAGTAAGCTTGAAATAATGTTATTTTTACCGGTACAGAGCAACAACGAAACCTGTGAGCCACCATATTAGCCCTAGTTGCAAGTGCCCTTCGTCCACGTTCAATGTCCTCATCATCGGACAAGGTTTCAGTTACCAAGTGCCCTAAGTACTTGAAAACTGAAACCCTCTTCAGAGGACTGCCATTAACTGACACAGCAGGAACATATGATGGACTTTTAGTACCTGACTTAAACACCATAAGTTCACTCTTAGTCACATTATACTTAAGACCATGATTAGCAGCGTATTGCTCACATGTGCTGACAAGTTTACGGAGTCCACTAACTGATGGGCTCAGCAGTACCATGTCGTCAGCGTAGCTGATGTTATTGAAGCTGACATCATGCATCCTACATCCTACATGGAGACTGCTGAGCCCAACAATCAGAGCATTAACATAAATATTAAAAAGCTTTGGCGAACTCAGTCCTCCTTGTCTTACTCCGCATTCAAGCCCATACTCATCAGAAAGAGTGTCACCCCATCTTACAAAGTTAATTTGACTCGCATACCAACATTTAAGTATAGATATAACATCACTAGGTACTTTGTATTCATACAGCTTATTCCACAGTATCTCATAATTAACTAAATCAAATGCCTTTGACAAATCTAAAAAACAGGCATAGACCGGTGTTTTCCTGCTAGTGTAGTACTTCACAGTTTCCTTAAGACAGATTATTGCACTTTCTGTAGATAACCCAGCCCGGAAGCCAAATTGTGCATCATGTAGCTCTATGTATTTATCTAACTCTGCATTCAGGAGACTATCAAAAACCTTAGCTATAATAGTAGCCAGAGAGATTGGTCTGTAATTGGCTTTAGATGAAATGTCGCCGGTTTTGTTTTTTATGATAGGCACAACAATAGTTTTTGTCATTTCACTCGGCACATGGGAGTGACTAACACATAGACAGAATAGCATTGCCAACAATCTAGCAATGTGCGGGCCAGCATGCTGCAGGTGCTCGATGCTGAGACCATCATGGCCAGGGGACTTCCCTCTCTTCATGCCTCTAATGACCCTCTCAACTTGTTTGGCAGAGAACATAGTTTGGAAGACCCCCTCCTCTCCGGTTCCAGGATCCGGCACCTGCGCATCCTGCGGTTTCACTGAGAAGTGCTCCCTGAATAGGTTGGAGATTGCCTTGGGCTCAGTAATGCTGTCAATGCTCACAGGTAGTCCAGGTTTACTGTTAAGTTTATTTGTACCTTTCCAAAAACTACGGAAGTCCTTATTGGTGTGGTGAGAAGCAAGTATGTCAAGTTTTATTTGATCCTGGTGTTGTTGACACCATTTTAACTTTGCCTTGAATACTTTCCTACTGCTGCACATCTCTTCATACACTAAACCCTGTACCGGTCTACCAAAAAGAATCCAGGTGTTAAATTTTAACCTGGCCTCCCTGTGGGCATCAGCAACATGTTTGTTCCAACCCATAATCTGCCTTTTACATTTGCACGACGCTTAGTATAATAGGAATCTGTTGCCGCTGAGGTAAGAGAAATTACTATATCACTGTATAACTTGTCAATAACTTTTCTATGTTCTAAATCTTTACAATAACTATGACCACAACTGCTCATTACTTCAGGAAAATCAATCACTCTCAATAACTTATTACATTTAATTTTATAAGTTTCAGTTTGGTCAGGCTGTCTATCACCCCAAATGGCCCTATTTATCTTAGTGTTTTGACTAAAAGTTTTATGATGAATAACTCCCAAGTTACATGTTAAAATTAATGGGTAATGATCAGACCATACTACATCATGCATGACAGAAACATTAGTAACTGTAGCCCAGGCAGACTTAGTAACAATGCAATGATCTAGCCACCTTCTGGAACCATGTACTTCACTTATAAATGTATAACAATCAGAATCAAAACCTAGTTTTTCAAAGTCAGCGCACAACCATTCCTGATCATTACAAGAGGAAGTAACGAATTTTACTGTAAAATATTTTTTTCTGCCAACACCAAATGCGATAATAGCGCCTATCTCACCGGTTCAGATAAGTTTGTGGCACTGTACATCATACTTGGAGCAATAATGATACATCAGGGTTCTTAGGCTGTGACCTACAACGTTATCATCATCATAATGGTACCTACAACATACATCATTGTAAATTATCTTATTCAATCTCATGATATTTTACAGAGGTTTCCCAAAACAAGTAAAAGTTTAAGTAGAAAATAACTGCTGTTTACTTCTACTACCAGTCGGTTTACTTGCACAATCATGATCATACATAAAGTAATGTCTCACCTTATGGGATGGTTTCCGTTGTAACTCGCGCACTCATTAGAAAAGCATATCGAATATGCTGACTTATCTGTCGACCGGCAATTCTGAAACAAATAATAATGATGATGACGATTTTATATACCGACCGTAATAGGGTAAAATGATAAGAAGATGACGATAGTGAGAACCCTCTGCTGGGCAACGGATTTCTTGGGCAGTTATAATAAATTATTTTTATTCAAATTTATAAGATGTAACGTAAAACGTAAACAGGGTCACGACTGTATCCCCAAGGCGCGGTAGACATACTCTCAGATCTTTATATTCCAGATCCTTTGAAGATGTCTAAGGGGGTAGTCAGAGGCATGTACAAATACATATTTGATACATGCCCACATCTTGCAGAAGTTAGTATTCCATACGTGACAGGTTGCAAGCCCATCGCCGCCTGTAAGAATACTAACTGGTTTCCTCACGATGTTTTCCTTCACCGTTCAGAGCTCGTGTTAAAGCGCATATAAATTTTACGAAACGCAAAATCCATTGATGCACGGCCGGGATTCGATCCCACGACCTTCGGATTGAAAGTCGAGTAACAACCCCATTCGGCCAACACGGCCAATTCGCTATAAGATGTGTTTACCTTATTTTCGCACACCATGGAGACTTGCTGCTGCGGGTGCAAGATGTCAAAGAATCTTTGGTTCGGATGTTCCCTGAAAACAGTAATTGATTAATTGTAGGAACTACAAAAAAAAAAAGGATTATTATCCCTCTTTTGACACTGTTTGGACCAGCCTGTATAAATAAAATTGAAAATTTATCAAAACAAGGTTGCCTGGAAGAAATCGCTTTCAGCAATAAGGCCGCCCATTGTACTAAGAACTTGTTATTGTTTTGAATGTTTTGCTTTTATTAATTTCTTGGTGTGCAATAGAGCGTTCATTCATTAATTCAAAAGGACGGATATTTTGTCTTTGCATGTTTTTGGATGTTTGCGTTTGGAGGTGCCAAACGCGAAGACAAAATATCCGCCATGTTTTATGTGGCGACCTCTAACTACGATCGCCCGAACCACAAGGGCATCGTTTACACTTATAATTTTTTAAATATGAACTTTAGAATTTAGGATATGACTACGCTATTGCATTGGGGGCACCCTGTTATGATAGTGTAATGAGAAATAAAAAAAAAAAAAAAAAAAAAATAGAGTTGCCAATTACAGCGACCTAGCTTCTTCAGAGCTTCACCGCTACCAACCACCGCGATTTGAATCCTGCATCGCGCAAACAACATTATTCTCGGCAATTAGCCTATAAAGAACTATCCGACATTAACTATCGGCTGAAAGGCCATAAGGTAAGTGGACCAGATGGCGTCGACCTTAGTGAGGTGAGATCTCCCTCTTTGCCATAGATTGGGGGAATTACACCTACCCCCAAATGTATTAATAATTTGTAATGTTACCAGCTTATTGTGAGCGTAGTGTTACCTGTGTATTTCATTAGCGCACTCGATGCAGAGGTAGAGAGGCGGAGGCGTGTCGGATGCGAAGGTGACGCTGATGCAGTGGTCATAGCACACCTTGGCAGCCTCCGCCGCGCCCGCGTTAGCGCACATGTCACGTTGACATACAAACGGGACTAGATCGTCTGAAAAAAAAAAACATCAAGATTAACGATAGACATTCTCTCAGAGCCAGTAGACTGATACCCCCATTTCATAAAACAATACTCACTAGAAAACTTGCACAGCAATCCCTTCCGATCGAACAGCTTGGCGTCGAACGGCGGCCAGTAGTAGAACAGCAGTTTTGCTGCGGAAAGTCGCGCGCCCCATGTTCCGTATGCAACTACGCATAGCACGTCGCGTACCACGCCTTGTTTCATCGACATCAAGCATTCCAGCAGCTGGCAGTGGTGGGCTGGAAGGCAATGTGAGAGATAAATAAGAGCGTTAAACGCTCTAACCACCGGTTTCTATATTCAACGGACAGTCGTAGGTAAGAGCTACGACTCGTTTCCACATACAAAAGTTTGACAGCTAGAAACCGGCGGTAAGTTAGCTGTCAAAATTTGTATGTGAAAACGAGTCGCAGCTCTTACCTACGAATGTCCGTTGAATATAGAAACCGGGCTTAAGAAGATCTACTAAGTAGATCTACAATGACATCCGGAGAGTTTACAAAAAAAAAATTAATAAGCACAATTTTAACCAAAACTATAACGATATCATGGGAAGATAAGTTCTCACAACCATTTTGAAACAAAAAAATCAAGAAAAAAAATTCAACGATAAAACATTCAAAAAAAAATGTTTTTGTCTATTTCCTGTTTAATTATTTCATAAATTATCATAAACGAGCCATAAAATATAAATTAATAAACAATAAACATTTTCTAAAAAAACTCCGCCAAATAACAGTACTGAGTAAAATGGAACGTACTCTATTAGAGTGCGAAAATGAAAATCGAAACAATCGATGAATCGATAAGTAAAAAAATTATCGTTGGTTTAGTAATTTTGTCTATGAATGAACCTTGTAATCGATTGAGATGAATTGATATAGTGAAACAAAAATCGATTTTGATAATCTCGATTAAACTTTAGGACATTACTATTTGACTGATTTTGACATTATCTCGAAATGTCTTGCATACGTTCCGCCGTGAAAAAGACTATAGTGATTTTACTCCTGTTCCTACGCGACCAATACCGTGAGGTATACCAGGGTCACAGAGTATAAGATATGGATTCAGCTCACCAGGATTGCTGGAATGTTGGAACACCATCATGATGATAGCAGCCACCGACTGCGACGCCTGACTCTCCTCCTCTTGACCGGCATATTTGCGGGCTAAACAAAAGTGTTATGAATGAATAGGTGCCTAACGTAATTCTGTGCGCAAATACTCGCTGGCGGAGGTTTAAAAAGTTTGTATTACTTTTGGCCAACTCTGAGCTATTAGGCAAAAAGAAATCGATTTTGTGTTTCTTAAAAATGTACATGAGCTCCGGTAAAGGAAAAAATCTAAAGGAAAACCGCTTATTCAGGCCGATCACGTCTTTCCTCGCTCGCGTTCGTGCTAGCTTAGTCGTTCTTGATAGATCGTCGAAGTTAATCAACGTTCTAAATCTAAACGGTCCGTAAGTGGATGGGTGACACGCCAGTGGTATTATCAACTGAACGCTTCCGTACTTCAGAGGGCACGTTAAATGGTCGATCTCGGCTATTTATGTCGTTAAGCCATGACGGAGGCCTTAAGGCGGTCTAAAAACTCCGTCGCCAGAGTTGGACTGACTCATACGAACTTACTTACGTCTTTCCTGTATATAAGACCGATTAGCTGAAACGACTCAGGAGCTGAGCAAGGCATCAATCAATGTCCCCGGCACTACAGCTTGCGTTGAGTTTAGGTATAGGTTGCCTACCATTATAAAGTACTAGCTGCGCTCCCGCGGTGTAACCTGCGATCCCTCGGGATTTTTTCGGGATAAAAACTAGCCTACCTGGGATATTTATCCATTCCAATTTTCAGCCTAATCTGTTCAGTGGTTTGGGTGTGAAAAGGTAACAAACAGACAGACAGAGAGTTACTATCACTTATAATATTAAGTATGGATTTAGAAAGGATGTTAAGGAAGAAAACTTACTGATGGTAAACGGCAGGATGTAGTAGCACAGAAGATTCAATATCTCTTGATGCAGCGCAACGGGAAACACGGCGACGCAGTACGCCACGAGGTACGGCAGGTTGTCGATCATATCGTACTCCAGGAAGGGAAGTAGGCAGCCCAGGCATTGGAGAACTGCTTGCCCGAACGCTGATAAGAGTTATTTATGAGTTTTTGGCCATCTCAGTACAGCGAACTGTCAATTCAATAGAGAAAATGCTGCTGACGTCAGAAGCGAGCCGCATTTTCTGACGTCATCAGCATTTTTGGTATCGAAAAATAACTGCGGCGCGTACGGCGCGGGCGAGTGTGCGATCAGGTATAAAGTAGAGATTGTGTGAACGACTAGCTATTCTTAGCCCCTCTAAAATACTAAATTTTTACAGGATGGAAAAGCAAGCTTCACCAATTTTATCCCTGAAATGTAAGCAGTAAATCAATAGCAGATCATCAGCTCGGGCTTACCCTGGATGCCGTATTGCAGATGCGGCGCGGAGTCCACCAGCTGTGAGATCGCGTTGAACAGCCCCTTGTAGTCCAGGTTAGGGTACAGAGCCATGCGTTCTCCATCGTTGTCGGCGTCACGGATCATCTCGAGGGGCGAGCGAGGGACATCTTTGAGCACACCTGAGGAGACGTTTATATAGTCTTTTGAAAACAAATTCATGCTGCTCTTGGCGGTCCATCTTGAGATCCAAGTTCAGTGCTAGAATCCTGTCACAACGGTTATTTCTGTCATAAAAGTGTGTGTGTGTACACACATACACACATCTTATGTTACCATACAAAATGTGCGTTCTAAAACAGGGTCACGACTGTATCCCCAAGGCGCGGTAGACATTCTCTCAGATCTTTATATTCCAGATCCTTTGAAGATGTCTAAGGGGGTAGTCAGAGGCATGTACAAATACATATTTGATACATGCCCACATCTTGCAGAAGTTAGTATTCCATACGTGACAGGTTGCAAGCCCATCGCCCATCTTTCTGTCTGGGATTGTGTTGGGATGAAGTTGGTTTGCCTAGTTAGACCATCCTCTGAGTTAACCTCATATACACGAAAGGCTAAATCAGCGAAGCCGCTTTCATTCTCCGTAAACCCTATTCTTTTCCTTCCATGCTTGCAGCTCACGACTCTCATTGGTGGTCAGTTGGTTGGACGCCCGAAGCAGCTCAGTTTTCCTTCACAATTACATAGAGATTCAGTCAAGAAGAATCTGTGGTACACTTACTGAGTAAAGTCTGCGAGAAGTACTTGACTGTGTTCGCGATGTCAACTCCGGAGGGCAGCGGCTGAATGTTGTGCATCAGCCGCAGTTGGCAGTCGTACAGGCTGCGGATCTTCGCCGTGACTGCATGAGGGTACTTTATTATTCTAAATTGCCTTACCATGAACCTATCTCTAGGGTAGATTGAGTAAAGTATTTGAGTCTAGGCAAAAACAAAAAATCTCGCGAGAAAACGGGATAAAATATAAACTCAAACGTAATTTTATTGTCTTCTACCGTAGAGATTGTGTCATTAGGGATTCATAGGATCTTCGAAAGCATCCATGACGGAAACCTATATGACTGAAGGAAGACTTTACGAGAAAAATCTGTTTTGTCAAAACTGAAATGACAAAAGTTTCCGTTCTGCTATGAAATTTACGAGTGTATTTAAGTTATGTTAGTTAAGCGCTTTGGAATTTTCTGTAAGCTTTCTACCTCTTTAATAATCATTTCATTTCATGAATCGCAAAACATGCTTCGTTTCTGGTGAACTTTCCACAATGACAAAATTACACAATGTGTGGCGCTGGTACTGATTTTGTTCTGTTTAATTATAGTTTTGGTTTTTAAAGTTAATTGGTTTAAAACTACTAAATAGCTTTGGTACTTAATTTTAATGACCTCGATGGCGTGGCGATCCTAAGCTTAGACCCAAGGGGTTCGAGTTCGATTCTCGCTACGAGCAAATGTTGGCATGATATTTCAATATTTGATCCAACCATGGTACTAGTAGTTTTTACCCATGAAGAAATCCCAGTGTGTGGTCAGGACATTAAGAGTGTGCAGGAGCGATTTAAGCAATTTTGTAGTTCGAAATCGGTATTTATCTCAGAATCTGTGAAAGCTACAACCTTCCTATGTAGGTAAATGATACTTCATTGTTTTATCTTGGATTACGTGTTTTAAAAACACGATTGGTGAAAGTTTTCTAGATAAAATATTTCTTTGAAAAATACATGTTTTGCACACATTTTGCTATTTATCTCAGGAACAGCACACTTGTTTTTGTAAGGTTTTGTTTTGTCAAGAAACCTACAAGTATTTCTTTAGTTGTGTCTTTTAATTTTTCGATTGGTTGATTAATTAACTTGTAATTAGGTAAAAAGTGTTTTGGCGATGTAAATGACATTGCGTTTCTATCGTTCTGTACTTCTCACACGCCGAACAAATCACACTCGCTGTCCCGCTTACAAAATGGCGGCGTATGGCACACTCATAATGGCTGTTGGGTGCTAAAAATGTCAAATCAGGCAATATACAGAGTACATAGAAAGCACAGAGCACAGTCAGCCTATGTACGAAAGGTGAGCCACACAAGGATGGGTTCTGCTAACTCACAACAAGGATACCTAATACCTTCCTGCCCTGGAAATAAATATAAGTCTACAAGATTTATACCCAAGATACCCAGACTTCAATCGCGTGAGTTTAAAGAATATACAATACAAGATTTACAACTTTTAAACTCTTATTTAAAGCACAAGTATTATTTGAAGTGTCAAACCCTGCAGCAATAGGCTTGACCTATTGAATGCAATTTTTATCAAAACGTAAGCCAAATGTATATTTGGAATTGTTTCTGAATACCCCCTAAGAGATTGAATTGATCTGACAGACTGTCTACCATACCTTAAGGATAATTGTTGTAATCCTATCTATTTCTTACTGTTATGCTATGTTGATACCTTGAAAGTCGCAGACAGCTAGTAGTTAAGTTTGCTGAAGTTGGATTCTGAGCGATCCCAGTGGTCCTACTGATTATATGCTCGACTTTTTAAGTTAGCAGAACCACAAAACATTTAACATTACAACATCACATTCAGGGTCCAAACAGCTAGAAACTGATGCAGGGCCGGATATCAGGATCAAACAGGATCACCTGGATTGTTTCACATTCCAAACACACGGGGAGTCAAGATGCAAGGGTAACCACCTCCTCTCAGGTCTATTTATCTATCCCCCATTGGTTGCAATATTTTTTAGCTCACAGATTAAATATTTAAATTGTGTTAATAAATAAATAAATAATGCTGGACATTTCACACAGCATCATCTAGCCCCGAATACTTTAAGGCTGTGTCCCCAGTAGGCAAACTGTTAGCGGCCGAGTACTGAGATTGTCGGCGCGCGTAACGCTGCAAACTGCGTACCAGTGAGTGCAAAACTAGCAAACTGTGGACACTCCATTTCAAATATATGGAAGGGCGTACTAAATCGATACGCCGCAAACTCAGTCGGCCGCTAACAGTTTGCCTACTGGGGACACAGCCTTACTATCGAAGCATTGATCTATGATTTAAAATATTAATAACCTTAATACTTAATAACCTTCAAAAACTCTAACTAACCTTACATCACAAGTTATGTCATTGGATGCTTTTATGGATTATAAACAAAATAATTAAGTTTTTTTACAAAATGGAAAATAAAATACTTATATTAGATCCGACGATTCATATTTTGTATAATATTTTACTTATTCTAGATTCTAATTAGGTAGTGGAAAGATATAAGATATAATTAAGAAAAGTATGTAATTACTAGCTTCTATGCGCGGCTTCGCCCGCATGGTACCAACATTTTGAATAGCCTTTATGCTATTCCAGGTACGCCTATTCCAAGTTTCACCCACAAACATACAAACATCTAAACAAACTCACATACTTTCAGCTTTATTATATGAGTGGGTTATCAGGAATTTAAAGCTGAGTAGATAATTAAGTCCTTATGGATCTTGATTAGGAGTAAAATAGAGGAACCTTAGACTTGCTATTGAGTCAAGAGAACTATTATCTAATTTTAACAAAGAATTATTCTGCTCATAAACTAGAATCAGGTATTTACATATTGTACAAACAACTATGTTTTATTCAAGCTATCTAAGAAGAGGGTAACCCTGTGAGGAGGAAGCATTTTCACAGTAAGATAATAGATAGGTCATCTTCGGTCACTCAGGCACACCTTGTAAGTCTATAATCTTAGACACAAAATATTAGAAGCAAAGGTAAATGGCCAAAAGTTCCTGTTCTCTAAAGGGGAGTGACAAGAAGCTGACCATTTTAAACTGATACTGTGTAGGAAGGGGTCGTGCGACAACAGAACACAACCGAAGGAAAGTAGCAGTTCACCTTTCTGATACAACGGCTCCGAAGACTGCATATCGCATGGAGGCAGCATTTATAACACAAAAAGCTTTCTAACCAACGACGGTCCGTTTGTAACAGCTCTGAAAAATAAACGCGTTTAATGACCATGCAAGCGGGATTCTGATCAGTTTATCTAAGTTTCAAGGCGGCTAATAAGCGGATACTTACAAGCGGCCGCCCTCGTCCCCATGTTTATAAGTTGAATCTTGAAACTGCCCTGCATTGGCCCGCTGAATTACACCCACCGATAACATGAACACAATCGATAGAGGTAGGTCCAAGCGCTGGGTGAAAGAGATAAGACCTAGATCTAGATTTTGTTTTCCTTTTCAGATTATTGATCGCTCGGACACCGACTGAATTTCAGGAAGGGAGGAACTTTCGTCCCTTGGTTGTTTTGAAATCAAACCGCGCATGATTCGGAAACGTCAAACTCAAATTTTTGTTTTGACTGTAATAGCTGTATTTCCGGAAATGACATTGACAATAGCAACAGAAAATTAGGGTCGTACCACACTAAATAAATAAAAAGAACGTATTGTAAACCAATTTCGTCTAAGTAATTTAAACCCGGTGACACGTGATGTACTTATAGGTCATTTATTTAAGATTGTAATTATATTGCAACGCAATTCGTAGGTACCAATAGGTGTCAATTAATCACAACCACTGATCTCTATTAATACACGCGTGTATTATAGAGATCAGTGATCACAACTGATGATTCTGCTATACTATACCTACTTATCTTCCTAGATAGGGTACCTAGACCTACCGTTAATGAAGTCTCAGAAAAGAACCAACCTTACCTAAGTGATAAGATATATATTAATGTATTTCTCAGTCAATGTATGCCCTAAGTGATCTCAATGTATTGAACTACCTACCTAGGTGTGGAGTAGGTAGGAAGGTATGGTGCAGAATAAATACTACAGTAATTCGTTTATGAAACGTTTTATTGTAATGATTAGGTAGTAATATTATCACAAAGATCTTAATGGACTACGTGCCTATCTACATAAACTTAACAATAGTTTAACTTTACTAAACAATCACAGTATCCCGTTCCACGTGCGCCTTATTCTAGTGTATTGTCACAATTTTTTCACCAACATGTAAATAGGAACTAAACAATTAGTAGGTACCTATAGGAAAAGTGCCTATTTACATTCTAGTAGATATAACATTATGTTTACATTAAATTCAACAAAATATAAATTAAAAAGAAAGCTTCCCGTTATGTTAGTTTTAAGTCTAATCTCTAAGTGCTACGCGAAATCATAACCCCCCGGCTCAGCCGTTGTCGGGTAAAAATATCACTGTTCTAAATTAAGTCCGCAAATCGACAATAGGGTCCGAACGGACACACATACGCCAGCCAATCGTAGTTTGTTGACTTAAAGATCGCCAGCACACGGCACACGGCGCAAAAAGTATCGCGACTTCTTGCTGAAATAGTAAAGGACAAATTTTGCCGAATACAAACTGTTAATCTTACATTATATATTTTTAAGTGATGATTGATTTAGCAGACAAGTCGCGATACACCGTAACTTACTGATGAAGTGAGTTTTTGATCTGTTTGTTAGCGTGAGATAAAGATTGAATTTGACTTTGTCGCGTCTTACGAGTTTGCGACAAGTGTCATAGTGCGTACGAGCCTTAGTCCCGATGGCATTGAAACTAACTGACTGTCGGCCATTATATCATCAACCGTCCATCACGCCGGCCAGTGCCTGTTGGATTACTAGCTGCTGGGCTGTAATCAGCTTCTTCAACTCCTGTACTTCTTGCGTCAACTGTTTCACATTCTCCGATGTCTCGTCCAGCCTCGCCTGCAGGCCTCCAAGCCCTGAGGAATAGCCATACTCTCTGTACCCTGAGTCGTTGTTGTTCTCGTACTTTTTGAAGCAGGAATAAGCCCCTGTTGTCGAGCCACTTGACGAAATCGTGTGTCCGTATTGCTTCCTCATTTTAGCGATGTCGTAAGCAGCCATCATTATGTCTCGAGGAAGCCTTTTCTCACTAGGATTAAGTGGCTTCACACTCAGCACGACTCTGTACGCTTGCGGAGAGACTAACGCAGATGAATGTAGTATTTTTAGAAGACATTTAGGTAAGTATCCGTTGAATAAAGCCATCTCCATGTATGATATCAGTTTGGTTTGTCGGACGAGCTTCGACAGGCCTGCCGTTTTCCTCAATCCTTGGATGTCGTGGACCGCGATACCGACGAGCAAATTCATCAGGACAACAGTCACGAACATCAGGAACAGCACGTAGGTGACTTGCGCGGAAAACTCCAAAAGCACAGGCGGGTCGTTTCCGTCCGGCTCGTTCAACAAGAGATCTAAATTCAGCTCTCCGATCATCATCGTCAAAACTGTTATAAAGCCCATGAACGGATTAGCGAATGATGACGAATCAGGAAATATGACGCAGAAGCTAATAGTGAAGCCGATCAGGATACACGAATAGGCCATGAGCAACTTCGCGAACTCCTTTTGCACTTTCTGATACATCGCGACGTAAGTGCCGAAGACAGGGAGCTGGCCGATCATCATCATCAGATTGGTCCAGCCGGCGAGCACGGCGAACGCTCCCACGTGGTTCTGCCACGTGTAAGTTATGTTCGTATAGATGTACGATATCAGAAACACAGACACGATCACAAACCACTCGATGACATTTTCCGATTGCATCAGGTATTGCTTCACCGTGGAGTATCCGGCGATTCCGTACACTTTTCTGAATATTTCAAAGATCGTGATCCCGGCCAGAACCCACCACTGCATCTCGATAACGAACGGATTCTTCCGCAGTAGATCACCGAGGATCGACTGCTTCTGGCAGAGCTCCTGCTCCTGGATCGTCTCCTCCATGTCCTTGCTTCCGTTGTAGCAGTTGTGCGCGAGGGCCGTCAGCACGTACAGCGTCAGACACATTATAAAAATAAAACTCAGAAACAGCCTGGCCACGTAATACTTCCGGATCTTCTCCCACTTGATGTACAGGAACGCGGAGCAGAGCGGATGCTGCAGCAGCTCCTTCTGGCCCTCGTCCACGAACGTGTTCAGGTAGCTGATCTCGCGCGGGTAGCAGTGCTGCAGGATGCTGCGGAAGTCCAGCTCGAGCTCCACCTCGCGGTTGCTCGACTGCGAGTGGTGCAGCGTGATCGCGCAGTCCAGCTTCCGCGTGATCATCGCGAGCGAGGCGGGCGTCTTCCGCGCGATCACGTTCAGCGCCGAGTTGCCCTTCTTCGAGCGCGTCGTCACATCCGCGCCGTGGTAGATCAGCGTCTCCACGCACGACGACAGCCCGTCCAGCGCCGCCAGGTGCAGCGGCGTGAACCCGTACTCGTCCTTCCGGTTCACGCTCGCGCCCCACCCGATCAGCGTCTCGATGATGTCGCACGCCGAGTCCGACTTGCCGACCGCGGCGTGCAGCGGCGTGCGGCGGTCGAAGTCCAGCGCGTCCGGCTCCGCGCCGCCCTGCCGCAGCAGCGCCTCCACGCACTCCAGCGAGGAGGCGCGCGCCGCCAGGTGCAGCGCCGTGAACCCGCGGTGGTTCGTCAGCGCCGCGCTCGCGCCGTGCGCCAGCAGCAGCCGCACGCAGTCCGCGAACCCGCCGTCCGCCGCCAGGTGCAGCGCGGTCGACTCGCGGTCCCCGACCCGAGTGCGCACGTTAGCGTCCGCGCCCGGCGCCGCCAGCAGCAGCGCGAGGCAGCGCGCCGAGCCCAGGTCCGCGGCGAGGTGCAGCGCGGTGGCGCCGCCCGGCTCCAGCGCGTTCACGTCGGCTCCGTGCGCGACCAACAGGCGCAGACAGCCCGCCGCGTCCGCCCGCACCGCGCAGTGCAGCGGGCCGCCCTCGCAGGTGCCGAACTTGACCGGCGCGTGCACCGAGGCGCCCCGCGCGATCAGCAGCCGCGCGACCCTCTCCGCGTCCCCGAACGCCGCGCAGTGCAGCGGCGCGAAGCAGCGCGGCGCGTAGTCCGGCGGCACGCCGCGCGCGAGCAGCGCCGCCGCGCACTCCGCGCAGTCGCTGAAGGCGGCCGCGTGCAGCGGCGACAGGCCGAGCGCGTCGCAGCCGAGCGGGTCCGCGCCGAGCGAGAGCAGCTCCGCGAGCGTCTCCGCCCGCCGCAGGAAGGCCGCCCAGAACAGGCAGACGCCGCGCTCCGCGTCGGTCGCGGCGGCGAGCGCGGCCGGCTCGAGCGCGGCCGCCTCCAGCTCGGCGAGCAGGCGCAGGCGGCCGCCGGCGGCGCGCATCTGCTCGTGCGCGCTCTGCCGCAGCGAGTCGGCGCAGATGCGCGCGGTGAGGTCGAGCGGCGGCTCCTCGAAGCTGTCGTACATGTTGGGCGCGCTCTCGGCGGGCGGCGAGCAGCCCGCCAGCACGTACTCGAGCGGCGCGGCGGCGGCGGCGGCGGGGCGGCCGCGCTCGGCGTCCGACGGGGCGGGCGCGGGCGCGGCCGGGCCGCCGGCGGCGCGCGGCCGCAGCCAGCGCGCGGCCAGCTGGCGCGCGAGGGACGGCATGCGAGGGAGGTGTATGCCGGCGCACGGCGGACTGCGCGCGCTACAGTGCGCCGGATGCGCCCGCCCGCCGCCGCCGCCGCCGCGACGGGTAAAGCGCTATTCACGCTGGAGCGGCGACCTCACGCCGCATCATCGTCGGTTCGAGCCGAACCGCATCGCCCAGCTTTTTATGTTCGATTTTCCAACTCTATTTAAAAAATAGGGTGCAGCGGATGTTGAACCCCCTGTGATCGATGAAAGGTGCGAGTTCCTTAAAAAAATCAATCCGAAAAAAAACGAATCATCTCGTCCGTTGATCTCACGCTGCATCCGTCCGATCGCTGTGTCCACGGCTTTACCGGAGCGTCCGACGATTACCTTCCTCGCCGCGAGGGGTAGGGAGACTGCGGTCTCCTCTCCGCGAGGAGACAATGCGCAGGTTTTGTTTACAAATAGCGTTGCGATGATCTCGCTTCACGGCACTCCTTATCGTCCGGTTCATCTAAATGTTATCCTTATTTTTCCAAATATTATCGTAATCATGATGACCTCACATTGTGGCGTGAGAAGAATTCTCATTGTTAGTTGGATGGACATCAAACTGGAAAAAAAAACAGGTTGTGTCCGGTCAAAGGAAATCTTAGTTAGATCATTACTTTTATCTCTTTCAAAAAATCTGGCTCTTGGCGGAAACAACAACTAGGTACCTACGGATTTTCCAAGATCTAATTGTAACAAGCTATGAATATGAATAATAGCTGAGCGGTGAGGTGATACTACTGCTACTTGTAGAGGAAGGCCGAAGGAGTTATCTTATAATCAATAATTATGGTTGGATTGTGTGAGAGATGATTTAATGTGAAAGGAGTGAATGAACAGTTCGCGAGTGATAGGACCTGACTTAGGTACTGCTGTGCAGACCCCACTTAGGTAGCATGGGATAAGGGCAAGGAAATGATTGAAGTAAATTCGTATGACATAGATGTGGCCAAAATACTGGTGGTAGAGTTCTTAAAATGCAGCATGTGAGGTATAGCTTTTTTCTCAGTTCTAACCAAGGAACCACTGTGGGAAGCCGCGGGCATCAGCTAGTATAGGTACATTGTAGGCTATCTCACCAAAACAGAACCAGTATCATGAACAAAAATTCCGAGTAGCATGACACAGTAATTTGACGGAAATCCGGTCCATAGGTTTACAATAAACTCGATTGGTTCCACCAATTGGTTGGTCATCGATGAATGCCAGAATGGTGTATGGTGAATAATGGGTGAATATGACATGACAATGGGAGCAAAGCTCACATGGGATTGGAAACACGAGGAAACTTAAGAACTGTGTTGGTTGAGGGCTTAAGAGTGGGTTCGAATCCCGGCCATCAATAGATTTTGTTTGTGGTAAAAGTAAAAGGTTATTTATTTCGTTAGGAAATTTGAGATTTACCTTTCAAGAATAATGGTAATTATTAACTAAAGCTCAATATTTTAACAATATGGTAATTTAATTAAACTAAAGATAAAAAACAGTGTTCAAGTCAGCAGACTAAATAATAAAAACAATGGAAACTTTACTAAAACTAGGTAAGTAATTAATATTAAAGCAAAATTAAAAAAAAAAAAAAAAAAAAAAAAAAACATTTTCTCCTGGGTTTAAATTTCAACAAGTACAAGCTTTTAATGGATTACCGTGAGGACTCGTTAAGTATTTCAAAATTCAGCTCAATCTGACACATGAAAGTGGATCAAATTAAACTTGCAAGATTTGACCCGGACAAACATACATACAAACAGACAAACATTGCAAGTGAATTAAAAGCTTATAATAATAATATACACCGCTATTTTATGACTACCAAAAAATATTTAAGGACAGTTGCAGAAGATGCAGAAAATGATAATGGCATGGTCAGAACAGTTTTTTATTGAACTATCACAAAGTTATCGAGGATTGTAGTCAGCCAAAACCGAACAAAATTTTATGAAAACTGTACAAATAAGTACTACAGACAACAATTGCGTACAGACTCTCATTGTAACTATGTTCTCGTATCATCCCCAGTCAGAAACACCGCAGTAGCTATCATACATCCATGTCTGACTCGTACCTATCGTCTCCTTTTGAGGTTAAGTATAATTTTTTTTTCTCTGTTTTGGAGTTTTAACTACATAAATGTGATCAGTAACAGACACCGAGACCATGTTTAAAATTTTTTTGGTAATTACAAAATAGCGGTGTATAATTACATTTTAAAACTAACAGAAAAACCGACTTCAATGTTCGACACTACACACGGCGTGACTCATCCATAAAAATCGAAATAAGAAAAAGAAATAAAATCGACAGATAATGCTTAGGCTCCACCGGCGTCTAAGGGCATTAATTACCAAAACTGCATACATTTTATGTCAAGTTTCGCGGCACGTGAGTTCCTGGCATTGGTAAATCGTCAGTTTGACATAATGCATAGAGTCTTAGACATAACTGTCGATTCAATTTACAATGGCTAGGATGGAAGGTATTTAGAGTTTTACGGGAAAACTATCAAACCCTCAGGAATAAAATTTATATGGGACCACCTCTGGAGTATACCCTTTCAAACAAAAAAATAATTTTGAAAATCGGTCCACAATTTGCGGAATAATCGCGTAACAAGATAGGTACCTACAAAAAAAAACATACAGGCGAATTGAGATTCCTCCTTTTATTTGAAGTCGGTTAAGGGCATCTCCTCTATTGGAGACCCCATTCCAAAAATCCAATCCAGTAATAAGTTCTCATGATTAACACTTAGAAGTCAAGTCACGGACCGGGCTCTTTCTTTGAAACGCAACGATAGCGCGATGTAGAAAACGGAAAAATTTTGCAGCACCATCTAGGGGTATATGATTGGCACTCTAAGCTGATTTTGGTCATTATATTCTATTAAAATCTCCGTTGTTGGAATTTAATTTAGTTTATACATTTTTATTGCTCTCTATGAAACTACAATACCTAAGGCGTAATTAAAATTATACAACAACTCACAAATAACTTGATTATTACCTTTTAAATGAAATTAAACTTAATTCTATGATAGGGTACAATCATTGGCACTGAAGTAGGTATAGTTTTTGGCACTCTTTCATGATTGGCACTCGTTCCACAGAACTAGAGTGCGTTTCATTAAATAGTTCCTATGCCGTCATCTTGGCAGTAGAGAAAATAAGTGTAGGTATGTATTGGTTTATATGGGGCCTCGTTACGTTTTTCTCTTTCACAAAAGTCCTTCGCCTTCAACACCATCACTCTTTCACCACTTTTTAATGTTTTAGGCATAATTTTCTCAAGAAATTCCAATAAAACCACAGGGGTGCCAACATTACGGCATCGGAACTATTTGATGAAACGCACTCTACTCAACAGAACAAGTGCAGTGGGGGATGGGAGTAAACGCTTAGACCTACCTAATGAAAATCTAGCATTTCTACTAATTCCCTATCTGTAATTCTGTGTTCGTGTTTTATCTTTTCTTCCTTTTTGGAATCTTCCTACGTTTGTAGGTAGGTTAGGTACCTACCTACTTTTTAGGGTTCCATACCTCAAAAGGAAAAAATGGAACACTATAGGATGACTTTGTTGTCTGCCTGTCTGTCAAGACATTTTATCTAGGGCACGTGCGGAGGTCACCATCATCATCAAATTTAAGAGCTCAGCTCTTGTCGGTGCAATGATGCAACTTCCTCCACCTCTCCCTTTCCAATGCGGATTGCTTTAGGTACTTCTTTATACGACATGACAGCGTGGAGGTATCGAGTTCAAATTAAAACCGTATAAGTACTCAAACCCAATGCAAGGAATGGATGCCGAAATTTTGAAGTGAGTAAACCGTGTCATGTGGGGTTTCGTATAAAAGTGCTGCATTAGCACACGCTTAAACAAATATTTATGTTGTAGTATAGTTTACGATGTATGATAAAAAAAATATATAAAAATCCCTTCCTTATTATACCTACCTACCTAATAACTTTGGTGTATACTTAGTCCTTGGTACGGAACCCTAGCGAGTCTGACTTGCACTTGTCCGGTTTTTTTTATTTGAAAAGAAAGAAAGAAACTTTTATTTTGTGCCACAGACAGAAGAATTAATATATTCATAATAATGTATTATTATATATTTGGTGATAGTTTCCTATAGTTTGGTGATTGGGATCCCATTATTGTGTGTATGAATGAACATTGTTTGACGTATGATTATTGTGTGTTTGAGCAATGTTTTTCATTTCCTTTATCTCCTCTTCTTTTCCTTTTGTTTAAATAAGTAGGTAGGTATTTCAAGTTTCATCCAAATCAGTTCACTGGTTTAGACGTGCTTGAAACACAAACATCTGAACAAATTTTCAGCTTTATTGGGATTTCTTTTAAGAATACCATCGGCACATAAAAAAATACAATAGAAACTATTTATTTATATACATATATTTTACTATGAGGCCATATAAAAGTCTCCACTCCACATATTATTATAGTGCCATGATTGTATTGGGTTGGGTAGTCATGATGTAGGATAAATTATCCTACTCTACTCCAACATCTTATCTTTAGTTTATGTTAAAAGTATAAAGTTTAGTTAATAAAATCTATGAATGAGATATATACGTTATGTAAGACCATGGTAACTCCTCTGACGGAGACCCCATTTCAAAAAACAAATTTATAAGTAAGTTCGTATGATAACTTCTAGAAGTCAAGTCACGGACCGGGCTCTTTCCTTGAAACGCAACGATAGCGCGATGTAGAAAACGGCCAAATTTAGCAGCGCCATCTAGTTATATTACGTGTAAACTTCAAAATTATTTTAATCATTTTCGTTTTTTTTACTAGCTTATATATTAGGTACGCTAAAGTAATGTATGATAAATATTTTTTGAGTAATAAAATCATTATTCGCTCCTTTGTCTTGTTACAATATCACAATGATTATCCCACGCGTTATTGCGATATCTACCTTGGCATCTACAGTTCAGCTAATTAATTACTTACGTCGTTTTACTAGCAAACCTCGATTTTAGTAGTCTGTCTGCACGTGATTCGTAAGTTCTAAAACAATTTTAAATTATGCTTTATAGTTATCAAATATTGCACACCACCCCACCGTGATCCCGTAAACCGGTTCAGTCTCCCCATTTTTTCCAAACATACAATATTTTTGGTTTTTGCTTAGAGGAATTTTAAAGTAAAGTACCATTTATTGCAAGAAATACATGCCATGTTACAAAGATGTTATTTTACATTTTAGCCCTGGCAAGTCATCATCATCTCCCTGCCCTTTTCCCACAATAAGTGAGGTCGGCACATGACTTCCATTCTCCTCTATCATCCGTCATCTCAACACAGTCCTTTCTTACTCATGTCATCCTTCACACAATCCATCCATCTTTTCATTCATTTTTTTAAAGCCCTGACAAGTATATAGCTAGTTTATTATAATCTCAAAGTTTACATAGTACCATTTTATCTAGAAAGAGTGCAGTCAGAGCCAGTGCTAGTCTTAAAGATGCATCATAGAGACGGAGGAAATGCCTCATTAGCACCACGTGCGGTTGGGACCAGCCAACATGACCTTATCGTCTTAACCTACCTTCCGCTATCTGTTTAATTTACGGAACACGGCACGCCCGCGGCTTCACTCACATGGTCTTTCCCATTTTCAACCTCTTAAGGGTAGAATTTCTAAAATTCCTCAGTTCTCCCCTAAAAAATATAAGGAAAGCACCCTCCTAGTTTCATGTTTCTAGGTTTGGGCTGTAGGTTGATAAATCAGGTGGCCACCAAGCCAAAAGATGAACAATCCATATTGTAGGTGCTATGGTGGGACGATGGTGAACGGCTATCTACTCCAAAGTGTAATTCGATGTTTCGGCTGAATGTTCAGGCATTTTATTCCTACGAGCTACATTCTAAAGGTTGCCTGGAAGAGATCGCTTCTCACCGATAAGGCCGCCCATTGTGGAACCATATTATGGTTCTCTTTTCTTCTGTATTTTGTAGATATAAGATGTGCATTGTGCAATAAAATATTTTCATTCATTCATTTCATTAATTGTAAGGTATATTGATTCCGAATCGAAAAATCGTGGTGTTGGACTAACGCCTATATCGTTATTAATCGTAAGATATTAAACTTCATAAGAATTGAAATGATAACAATGGTTTAGTTGAAAATATTTATTGTTACACATTTGGGGGCTTATACACATAGGTAATGTACATATTGTTCAATCTAACATAATTAGGACTATTGAAATCAAATCGCGTACAACTAATTGTTAACAAAATAAATCTCTCGACAAAAATGATGTTAAATGAAAATAATTACATAGTTAAAATCATACACATTTTTGGATTAAATGTTCTTATTCTAAATATATTTATTAAAGCTAATGTAACACGAATATAAATTAATATCTATTTACAAATATTACAATTCCCCTTTAACATATAAAAAAACTTAGAAAACTGAATGTACCCACTTGATATTACCAGAGAAGGAAATGGCACAATGTTGACCAAATAAACATAATTATGAGCTATTTACTCAATTAATGCCAGTTCACACTCACGCCACTCAACAAGAGTATCCATAAATCGATTATTTTAACTAAATAATTGGGTCCAACGAACTGAATATTTATAAAATTTGAAATTGTAACTATCTTATCGACCATACTAATAAGGTTAGATTAGATCTCTCATAACTTTATACCACCACGTGAGCCGTGTGTGGTTTTTAAAATAGCCACTAGAAATACTTTACAATAATATTTTAGATTTATGTATTGTAAAAGCTAGCAATGAATGTATGTTTTAACAAGAGCCTGTATTATATGCTCATGATTATACTAATGTGGCCGTGAGTGAATCGGCTGAAATTAGTGTGAATGAAATGAAACAAAGCGTGCAGAAGCCCACTTAGACTGAGCTAAGTCACTGAGACGTTTTGAAGAACAAATCTACCATTTTGAAAATATCAAAATCATAGATTAGTGTACTTTCTGTAGGTTAATAACTATACTAGATAGGCATATCGATTATTCTATGCAGTAAATATTTACATATTATTTGGCTATTATTAAGATAGGCATATTACGTACACTAACAGTCAGGCAAAGTGTGTACTGATCAACATCACTATTCATAATTACGTATTAACTAAACGGAATTTATCGCGTACCTTATTTTATTATTTTTTCCCGACGTTTCGCCTGTGTTGCAACAGGCGTGGTCGCGGGAAAACTGTTGCAACACAGGCGAAACGTCGGGAAAAAATAATAAAATAAGGTACGCGATAAATCCCGTTTAGTTAATACGCAATTATTTATTTTGTATTATGATCAAAATCACTTCTGAAAACAGTCGAACAATATCCATCTTTGCGATGACGCAACAATAAACAATTCCATTTTCAGATTAGTAAATCGATCAAGTCTTTCACTTCACACAACACTTCAGTCATCGTTTTTGAACTCATAGTTGCGATACGAGAAACAAACATCGGTTATAGTTCTACTTGGGACACTTCATCATGATCAGAAGAGCTATATCTGTCCTTACATGCTGCAGCTATTCAGGCATCTCTATTCTGTTAATTTCTCAGTCATCATAACTCTTTCTATACATTTTTGTCTATTCCCTCTGTCGTCGTCTCCATGCTTGCAAGTCCGACAATGCAGCCGTCACGCTCTACCCCCTACTATATAATCTGTCCTTGTCCCCCCTACACGGCGGAGTACTTGGTCCCATCATCTCCATGCTTGCAGGTCCTGCAATGCAGCCGTCCCGCTCGCACGCGCACGTCGACCCCCCGGGGGGCCCCGAGGCGGGCCCCACACACGCAGCACGTGAAGCACCACACGTGGTAGCAGAGGGAGAGGGACTCTATTATCATGGCGGCGCCTCGACCTGGAATTACATTACACTTATTTATTTGAGAACTAACGGTGTTACCTGCCGTCCCTTGGGAATTTAACTTTTCCAGGATAAAAATAGAATGTCCCTTTCGATCAATAATACAATTGATCGCAGGCTACCCCACACTCCCCCTAAAGGATTCCAATCTTGTCGTGATGGGGGGCTCAGTAACCGTTGGGGAGAGCCACGGAGAAGCTAATAGGAATCCCGCCCTGGATGCGTTCGAGGAGGGTGGGGTCCCCACACCCCAATTACGTTCCCTTAGCGTAATTGGATGTCTGCGAGCAGATTTTCTATCCGTAAAAAAATGGCTACCCCCAGACTATTTACCTGTCAATGTCTTTTATCCAAATCCATTTAGTTTTTATTTTTTTTTAATGATGAATGGGTCGACTCTTGACCTCGAAACTTACATAGGCAAGAATGAGGTCTACGATGGAGCGAGCCTACCCAGAAGGTGCCTATTAACTCTCTTCTTAAAAACATCAGGGTCGTAGCGCAGCGGAAATACAGACGCGGGAAGCTGATTCCACATTTTTGCAGTGCGCATAATAAAAGAACTTTGAAAGCGCTTAGTTCTAATAAGTGGAGTTTAGCGTGAAAGAGTAACAAACATCGTTACATCCATCCTCACATCTTTCAGCTTTATCCCAGATAAAATATTAGTAAGCCATGGGCTTGTAACCTGTCACAAACATTTTATTTAGTAGATACTAGATGCAGCTAATCACTAGTCACTGCCCGTGACTTCGTTCGCATGAGCAATAGGTACTCACGTTAATCCCAATCCGGTATGTTCTCTGAGCAATAAAGTAAGTTTTGCATAATGAAAACAGATTGCAAAAATCTCTCTCTATAAGTATGCAATTTACTTAGTAAATAGAATGTCTACCGCGCCTTGGGGATACAGTCGTGACCCTGTTTTATTGAAATAGAAGTCAGTTACCGAGTTCCTCCCCGCAGTGCGAGCACTTCCGCTTCCCGCTGACCGTGAGCAGCTGCTCGCGGCCCCCCGCTAGCTGCGGCTGGCTGGAACAACACATGCAGCGTTAGTATTCACCAACTAAAGGGTCCTGACAGACAGACAGACAACAAAGTGGTCTTATAAGGGTTCCGTCAGTTACGGAACCCTAAAAAGGTAACATCAACTAAACTTGACAGAGCATTAAATAACAGTTTTACAGACGACCTTGATTTTTTATTCCATGTGGTCAATTCTATCCCAAGCCATTACAAAATAAAAACAGAAATTGAATCGACAAGACTCCACCTGCGTCTAATGGTATTAGAAGCATTTAGTGCCAAAACATTTTAAGTCAAGTACCGCGGCACTTGAGTGCCTATAAAAAATACGTCAGAAGTATCAAAAATAAATTAGAGGAAATTATATTGGCACGTCCTAATTATTTGTCACATTGTCTAGAAGTTAGTATTCCATACGACTAAGTGCCTAGGAGAGTAATGGTTGACCTGCCGCTAAGTGAGTGTCTTGCGTGCGCAGAGTGCGGCTCGGGGTGCTGGAGGTGCGGGTGGGGATGCGAGTGTCGCGCGCGCAGCTTGTTGCGCTGCTCTTCTATCCGACGCTGTTCCGCCTCCTGTAATAACATTATCATAGATTACCATTAAATAGATAAGTACTTAGTCAAATTCAAAACAATAAAATATTTTTATGCAAAAAAAATTTGGTTTCAATTGTTTCCTTAAAAATCCTTAAAAATCCTTTTGTTTTGTACGTTTAGAAATCTCTCTTCTCTATATCTTGTAAAACAAAAATTCTCCATCGCATTTAGTTTCTGCACATAGATTTTAGAATAGAATATATCTTTATTGAAATACCTAATTACAGCAATATACAAAGAGAAATAAAGAAAAACAGAAAATACAAAACTTAGGTATAGCAATATCTTCCAGGCAACCTTTAAATTCTTTTCTAATTTTTTTTTCCTTGTTTTCTTAGCTTTTATTAAAGTACCTGTATAAGCCAATGTTGGTTGTAGTTGGTGGGTTTGCTCCGCTTGGCCTGCATCCACTCCGCGTTTGAGATCAGTTTGGGTGTGGGCGCTGCACTGAGAGCCTGTAAATTTAACAATTATATGTAAATTATATTGAACACGATAAGAGACTATCGAATCGCATCCAAAGCAGATGGAGTATATTTTAATAGTATTAATCTTGTGCAGGAATTGCCGCGGAAATCATGGGTAATATCCTGTTTAAAAATATTCAATAAGTATATTTGACGACCTCTGTAGCGCAGTGGGCGAAGGCCCGCCTGCGACGCAAAAGGTTGCGGGTTCGATCCCCGCGGCGGGACCAATGTTTGTATGATCTACAAATATTTGTCTCGGGTTTGGGTGTTTCTATGTATAATATGTATGTATTTACAAAAAAAAAAAAGTATATAAGTAATATATCAGTCATCTTAGTACCCATAACACAAGCTCTGCTTACTTCGGGGCTAGATGATGCTGTGTGAAAAAGTCCAGCATTATTTATTTATTTTATTATTATATTTAAAAAAGCTTTGTTTTATTATGTTTATTTTAAAACTTAAAAACAACGAACTCCTGGCACATACAGCTAGCTGGACATCTGGGGGCATAGCACCTTCCTTTCTCGAAGTTACCTTTTGTCTTGATGCTAAGCTCCTTGCATCACATAAAAATAAAAACTAACTTGAAAAAGCTGTTTATTAATACTATCAAATATTAACCTGCAAAGACTGCCTGGACATAGGATGGTATCCGTTTCCCTGGTGTCCGTTAACGAGCGGCGCGCTGCCGTTCATGGGCTTCTGTCGCAGCTGCACACTGGTTCTGTCTATGTTCACGTACTCCACAGCTGAAGGTACCCGGCTACTTCTGAAATAAACAAAATTTATCTTAGCTAACTTAGCTCACATCTATGTGAGTAATAACGCACTCTTCTTTCGTAAGAACGCAAAAGACAAGAGGCAGAGAAGAGGCCTGGGGCCAGAAGTGTCCATTCAAAGGATAATAATAAAAATTGAGGTCACTAGGCCGAAGTCTCCAGATGTCCTACACTCATCTCATAGTGTACCCTTTGATTGGAATCCAACCACTTCTTCTTCTTCCTCTACGCATACCTTGCTACACGAGCATGTTTATAGTTGACCTGCTTGGTCTGACATAATATCATATTAAATCCGAGTTTCTCGGAGGCTTCCTGGGGGCTAAGGGGGCTGTCTACCACTCACTGACCTCAAAGTGATCACCCTCACCCTGGAGACTCCATGCCTCGAATTGAAACTATGGAGGCCACTGTGCAAGACAACTCTCTTTCAACCCCCTGAATGTCCTACACTCATCTCATAGTAATCTCTTTCTCCCTGGAGTCCTCTTGCCTTAGCGTGGGTGCCACCAAGGGGGCCGGCGGAGGCGGCGGAGGCCTTAGCACACGACGACTCTCTTCTACCCCAAAGTGTCTCTAGATGTCCTTCTGTCTACACTCACCTCATAGTAATCTCTCTCTCCCTGGAGTCCCCATGCCTTGGGACCGCGGGAGCCAAGGGGCCCGGGGGAGGCGGCGGGGGCCTCAGCGCACGACGACTCTCTTCCACGCCGAAGTGACGCTGGATGTGCTCTTCAGACACGAAGGGTTTGCGCTTCAGGTGTTCTTCGTAAGCTGGTGCTAGATCTGGGACCTGGGGGAGATTTGAACGTAGAATTATCACTGAAAAGTAAGCTAAGCCCTTTTTGGTATTGGTAGCCAAGGAACTAGGACGATCTAGACCAAATGCGATGTAGTCATATCGAGATTTGGTCATATAGCGAACTGGTCATATCAGCTATCTCGTCAAATTGAGATGTGGTCCAAACGCTACTGGTTTAGGAGCGTTTGGACCACATCTCAGAGGGTATCACCTAGTAAGACTATTCTAAGAGATCCCAGCGGTCCTACTGAATAAGTGATTTTTGACTATGACTTTGGATAATATTGCACGCAGGACTCCTTTGAGGCAGAGTGTCGGGTAGTTATCCCGTGGATGGCTATGAGAAAACCTGTCAGGTTGCTATTAGAATACCTCATAATTATGTAGCTTTTGTTTCCTCACGAATATCACGAGAGCTCGGTTATTTTCTTGAATAAAAACTTTTATGATCTTTGAAGATTAGGGGGTAGTCAAAGGCACCTGCAAATACATAAATGGTACATGACTGCATTTTACAGAAGATTGCATTCCATACCTACCTACATCACCATTGGCCTGTCCTTATCCCGCTCATCCGGGGTCGGCACAATGTTCTCTTTCACCACTCGCCTCTATCACTCGTCATCTCCATATCCATTTCTTACCCATATCTTCTTTCACACAATCCATCCATCTTTTCTTGGGTCTACCTCTACTCACATATCCATCCACATTAATTTCCCTCGCCCTTTTAGTTACATGAGTTTCATCCCTCCGCATTACGCGCCCATACCACGCTAACCTATTGCTCCTCAACTTCTTCCATCCGTACCTACAATATAAGATTAATTCTCTAGAATAAGTTTACCTTATGTATAACATAGTTCTCGCTGACAGCCAGATTGGGCATCGAATGCCGGTAGCTGTTCTTGGGGCTGGTCTCCACAGACACGTCCTGGACTGACTTCTGCATAATACGGGACTGGTCTCGAAGAAGATTCTCCCTCTGTCTTCTCAACTCTTCTTGTTCCAGCTGCAGCAGTTCCCTCTCGAAGCGGAGTACCTCCTGTGTTCAGGTGTATTAGGTACTAATTCTTGGGAAATTAAATGTTAGTTTGCTAAGCAAATAAGGCAAATGTTAATTGTTTAATCTTATAATAAGAAATGATTTTTTTCAGGGACTGTAAGTGGGGTGTTCTTTTAATAGTAACATCGACCTACAATTAGGGTGTTATTAATTTTATATTAGACTTCAAAATATTAGTTACAATAAAACAAACTTAATGTAAAGTTAGCATAAATAGTTTTCTACGTTTTAGCATGTTTAAATAGCATAGCGTCGCAATGGGTTAGATATGATCAGATTCGTTAGATCAGAGACTGAAAGATTTAAAAATAATCTATTTCTCTGAAGTTACGAAACAATAATCAATTATCAGTGAAATAATATTTTGGTCCATGTGGTCTCATTGTAGGTAGGACTAGCTCTGTTCATTTTGCGGATTTTTCTAGCTTTCATTTCACTAGCTTTAAAATTAAGAGAAATATTATTTCACAAATATCGTTTATTGAAATATTTATTATAAAACATGGTTCACCTTTGTGTGCGAGTCATCGCAGTGCCCGTCAGGCCAATCCTCGTTAGTGCGACACTGAAATCGGCACGACGGCCATCTTGTTAATGTTATTTACACAAAATGGCGGATGAGGCGGGACCATAATATTAGAGGTTAGTGTTATTCACAAGTATACAAATGTTTCATTCTTTATAAAAAACACTAAAACTTGCATGATTTATTTTAAAAAAACTTAAAAAAGAGGAACCGATTTTTTTTTTATTAATATTATGGTTCCAATACTATCACGTTGTTCGCCGACGACATTGTTCTCGTTGGAGAGAATGCAAACGAGGTACAAAGCAGACTGGGAAAATGGCAAGAGAAATTGGAAAGAGTAGGCCTCAAGATCAGCCGCACTAAGACAGAACACTTGTACTGCAACTTTAGTGGCTCTTCTAATTTCTCATCGATTGCTCTAGATGGTGTAACCCTACCAGTCTGCTCCGATTTTAAGTACCTTGGTTCGCTTCTCCAAAACGACGGCAATATTGACCGGGGCGTAAATAATAGGATGAATGCGGGATGGATGAAGTGGCGACAGGTCTCAGGGACGATATGTGACCCGCGAATGCCCCTAAAGCTAAAGGGAAAAGTCTACAAAACGGTCATCAGACCTGTCGTACTGTATGGATCTGAGTGCTGGGCCACGAAAGCGACGGATGAAAGAAGAGTGCATGCGACTGAGATGCGAATGTTGAGATGGATGTGCGGAGTGACGCGAATGGATAAGGTGAGGAATGAATATATTAGGGGAAGTCTGAAAGTAGCGCCGGTGACTGAAAAGTTGAGGAGCAATAGGTTAGCGTGGTATGGGCATGTAATGCGGAGGGATGACAGTCATGTAACTAAAAGGGTGATGGAAATGAATGTGAATGGATATGTGAGTAGAGGTAGACCTAAGAAAAGATGGATGGATTGTGTGAAAGAAGATATGGAAAAGAAAGGAGTTGATGACGAGATGACGAGTGATAGGGGAGAGTGGAAGAGGAGAACATGTTGTGCCGACCCCGCATGAGCGGGATAAGGGCAGGCCAATGATGATGATTATGGTTCCAATACTAAGAACATGATATTGTACTGCACGAAAAAAATTAAAAAAGAGCAATGAATATCAACTAAATCAAATAATAAACTAAAATTCGTGCGTTTCTAGAATAATCTGCTTTACCATTCATGCAAGTAAAGAAAAGAGTGCATGTTGCGCCGAAAATAAAAGCCAAAACTACGATTTGATATACATAAACTTTATTTATTCAATATACAATCTACTATAATATACCAACTTAACAAATCTACTATGATACTTAATACATAAATACAAAATATAATATTCTCCTTAAATATTTGGATAGATCTAAGATATATAAGCATTAAGCAGTGTTCTTTGTTAATATGGCAGCCTCTCACATTTTCTTGGTTATATACAAAACCTTATATAACTTGTGCAAAGCATATACAGTGCAAACTCTAGCCCTTACCAAAGTCTTACATATAACATAGGTATATATTGTTTTAAACATATAAATGAAGTAACCACAACCCTAGTTAATAAAGGTTTACAGACTTAAATATACGTATAATATGTATTTCGAGAAATATATAACCTAAAAACGTTAAATTTCTACGAGATCTAGTATACATAATATGAATATCTAACGCCCCATATTTACTACAGCTTAAATCAAATGATATTAATATTTTAATTTGCAATAAATTAAATGTGTCTTCGTGTAACATTTCACTGGATATGAAACGTACCGAAGCTTTTGTTAAGATAAGACTCATAATTTAAGAATCACAATGAAAATCAATGTTGATTTTAATAAAAACGTGTGAAATTATTAGACCCCTCGCAGACTGCTGACTTTCTATCGGCCGATAGTTGAGACGGGCTATACTTCTCCATACTTATAACAAGCTGAAGTATATTCCGTCTCAACTATCGGCCGATAGAAAGCCTGTAGTCTGTTATGGGTCTTATACTTTGTAAATTGACAAATTAACTGAATTTCCGATTGAGGCTGACGTCAAAAGTAGAACTACAGATGCAGTTTAAAACTATATTGACAATTATGATAATAAAGATAAGATGACTGAATTGGAACACCCTATATAAATCAAGTGAAACTCAGTCCATCTTCCGATATCAGCCTTTTCAAACCCCATATTTCACATTTGAAATTGGTAAAAACTAATACAAACGATACTTTCTTTCCAATTGAGCCTACAGTAATATAGCCTGGTTTGCCTAGCTTTAAGACCTCTCGCAGACTACCGACTTTCTCTCGGCCGATAGTTGAGATGGAAGATACTTCGGCTCGTAATGAGTATGGAGAAGTATAGCCCGTCTCAACTATCGGCCGATAGAAAGTCTGTAGTCTGCGAGGGGTCTTAGGAATATAGGAATTATTAACGCAACATAAGATTTATTTGAGTAGAAATCACATTGACTATGACGAAATTATCAAAATCTGAAGCTTGAAGGAAATTCTACGCAAATAGTGCCCATATTTCTTATCTAAAAGTCCGCGCCACGAAGAAGTCCTTTCGGACCGGCACTAGTATCTACGTGTAAAGATAAAAATCAATAGCTTTTGTATAGTTCCGCCTAAATTCCGTGGGACTCCGTGGCGCGTATAAGTTTTGCAAGAGGGTGCTTCCTCAACCAAGCAGTGCTACCGGCTCCAACTATACCTGCTGTTGCTGAAGCTTCTTGTCCAGGTGTTCGACCTGGTCACCTTCCAGGTCGTTCAGCTTGGAGGCCAGGTGGCTGGAGAACTCTTTCTTGGACTCCTCCTCATCGGAGGTCAGGGTTAGTTGGGTGTATGGCTGGAATGATATACTCTGTATTAAAAATTGCAGATGGATTTTCATTTTAAGGGCTGTACGAGTAGACGAGTACTTACATAAGTAGACCTGTGGTTTCTACGGATAATGATAATTTAAGGCGTTTGTAGAACTCTCTTATCATAAGATATGTAACCATCTCCATCATGATGAATGAAAACATTTATGGACGCTTAGGACGCAGAAGGTTGCGGGTTCGATCCTCGCCGCGGGATAAATGTTTGTAGGTATGATCAGCATATATTTATCTCGGGTCTGGGTGTTTCTATGTATAATATGTATGTATGTTACAAACAAAAAGTATATAAGTATATCAGTTACTGGTTCCCATAGCTTTGCTTAGTTTGGGGCTAGATGATGCTGTGTGAAAAGTCCAGCATTATTTATTATTTATTGATTACTAGCTGCGCTCCCGCGGTGTAACCCGCGTTCTCTCGAGATTTTTCGGGATAAGAAGTAGCCTATGTCCTTCCCTGGGGTACAACCTTTATCCATACCAATTTTCAGCTTAATCTGTTCAGTGATTTGGGCGTGAAAAGGTAACAAACAGACAGACAGACAGAGTTACTTTCATATTTATAATATTAGTATGGATGGATTAAATAGTACACTTATTAACACGTTCACTGCCTTCTTCTGATGTACTTTCCGAGAAGCTATAGTACACCTTCCGTGTGCGGTGGCACTCAACTTGATCGACGTTGTTATCTTTTACATAATCTGACTCTACATAATGCCCATATTCACATGAGTGACATTATCTAAAGCTGAATTGACAGGATCTTATGAGAACACCTCTGAATACATTCACAACTCAATGGAACTGCATAAAATGTTTTTTAACTTTGACAACAAGCGTATTTACCTCGCTATTCTGTCTGCTATGAGGGTTGGAGACTTCAGGGGACGACTGCCCCTTATACCAGGCTTCAGCAGAAGGTCCCCTATCGACGTCCACTCCTGAGTCTCTGCTCTCTCTGAGCTTAGCGTCCATGTCGTGGGATAGTGTCTTCTTGTACAGGAGCTTCTCGATTTTTGTCTCTTCCTGGAATGAAGAGGACTTTTAAGACATGAGCGTGATCAGCCTATGCTGTTCCTGCGAAGAGTCGCGCAATTATGACAAGTTTTTTTTCTTCAGAAAATGTGTCCCAATGTTTTTCAAAGTATTATCTACATTCATCATCTACAACCTGACTTCACCTCCAGCTGGGTCCTCTGTTTATACTCATTACCATGCAGCCGTTCAACTGTGAAGAGATAACTAACATTTCTCATTCTGGTGTACATTTTGGATTTCTGATAACACCACAGATCTACTTGCCTGTAGGAAAGAAGTGATATCTGGTCTAGGAACCAGGTTGAGGTCTACGTCCAGGTAGCTGTCGTCCACCTGCCCTTCAATGCCGAGGAAGCTGGAGCGTTTGTTGCGGATCTCCTTCTTGATGCGCCGCGCTGAGCTTGTGTGCTTGAAGTTGCCCTGGAAAAGGAATATATTATTATGCTGGATATTTAACACTATATGACTGGAAGAGCAGAGCTTTTTTTATCAGCCGTCTTCTCCGCACTTTATTTTATCATCATCTCAGCCTGGTATCACCCACGGCTGGGTATAGGCCTCCCTTCTTTTATGCCAGTCTCCTCTATCTTGCGCCTCTCGTGTCCAAACATTTCCTACGACCTTTACTATGTCGTTGACCCAGCGTGCTCTCGGACGACCTCGTTTCCGGTGGTCCGATCTTGGCCACCACTCGGTCAATGATTTACTCCACCGGCCATCACCACGTCTAGCCAAGGGTCCTGCCCAACTCCACTTGAGATTTATCTCTCTATCGCCGACGTCAGAGATCTTGGCATTTTATTTACTTGTTTGTTTTCCCCAAAGTTTGAAGGTAGATGTGTTTTGGGACCCCAACCACTTATACATTGATTACTGATACCGACAGTATCTGAGTTATCTTTGGTACATGCTCCGATAAAAAATAGCGCGTCAATGTAGTAAAATATTTGCTAAAGTTGTGAAATTCATAAAATGAAATGACAAAACAAATCTTAGGAAAAGACCTATTTTTTGGAATTTTACAGAAAGAAGTTCCTATGAAAATGTTATAATACTCACATTTCCTAATAATTCATCTTCTACATTGTCATCTGTAGGCGGCGGTGGAGGTTTCTCTTTGGGCGGTTCTAGAACATTCGTCGGCATATCTAGCGGAAAGGCGTCGGACTCATCCACTGCGTTCTGATAAAACAAATCTATGTTCTCATACAGAGGAGTCACGGAAATCTTCTTCGAAAACTCTGGATCGTCGTCGATCACTACTGTCTGTTTGGTTTCTGGTTCATCCATATTGCTGGTGATATTAATATTGTCTTCAGAGTCCAGCTCTTGGAAGGCAAGTTCGAGAGCATCAATTACCTGAAGAATTCAAAAAGTTTTAAATTCTATATTCTATAATGGAAATAAATTAACACGTTTTACTAAGGCACAAATTAGAACAAAAAGCTAACCAAATTAACTCGACAAACAATTATATCGGATACATAACTATCTGAATTGCATCGCGGCGCCTTGAGATAAGATACTATAAACACGTCCCACTCGAGAAAAAGCCGAGAACAATTGAAACTGATGACTGCAATTCAAATGATTATGATCAAAATTAAGAACAAAATTTATTTGCATTTGAAACTGAAAATAAACAACAAATTGGTAAACATTGACAAAACAAATAAAAGGACGAACAATAAGAATAAGTTGAAATACATGCAAAAGGTTATGAACAAAACACTGCAAATGAAGAGGATTATGAAGCGACATGCATTACATAGACGTTGACGTCTTACCTTGAGAACCCATCACCTGCTGACGCAACAGTACCTAATTAAAACAATTTGAATTTAAAATGCAGAGGCCTACTCTCGGAGCAATGACTTATCTAACTAACCGTGTTCAGGAGATAAGACTTGTTTGTCTTAGATATGGCTCAGCATGATAGCAACTCTAAATTACTTCCTTTAACGGCCATGAATATCATTGCCATGATTTTTATGATGAACCTAGAAATTATCATTTCAAGGATATAATTAATGTTTGGTGGTTTAGTCTCTCTAATGATATAGGATTTTACGAATACATATACATAAATAAAACCCATACAATTAACAGTGTAACATATATTTTCAATAAATGAATTTACAGATATCACGATTTCTGGATAATATACTACTTGGACACTAGATGAAAGGGACTAAGATCTAAATCGTTTGTATATAAAGACGATCTATTTATACATAATATAGGGGCATACATAAACCCTGTATGAGTCTAATGAATAATGTAAGAGCTAAGTGCTAGGAATTTGAAGGTTTAGCTTTAAATTACTACGTGGGACAACGATGTTACGAACAGTATTAGTAATAACTTCACTAGACACTAAGGACTGGACACGTGATTTAACGACAAAATTAGTGTGATGGATAGAATGGTGGGTGAGATCAATAGATCATAAAAATTCTAGAAAATTCAGACCAAAGCAATCTCTCATGTGGCTTGCGACCGGCGGCAATGTATGAGAAACGCTTGGACCATAAACATTGATACATTAGGCCTTATCGTTTGTATTGGAATTAGTCGTTTTCGTTGTTACTTTGTTATTTATAAACAGTATAGTCTTCCTTCTGTTCGGTTCCAAGGAACGCTTGGTACGTTTCTGCCAAAAAGGATTAGAATCTTGAGTCGTACTTACCACGTCTTTGGTGGGCGCTGTAATGTTACGGGTTTGAGCGACGTCATTAGGTTTAGTGTCACATGTAATGACGTTAGGCGAATTATCTACACATTGAACAAGTGAACACTCAGATGTACACGTAAGATCAGCGACATTATTAAGCGTGTTATTTTCGACAGTTTTTAGCAGTTTAATGGAATTTTTAGGTGAAATGTTAGTGATGGTGGTTATATTAGAAACAGTTACCATTGGCATGCTCTTCGTGTTAGTAGAAACATTAGCAAGTTCATTAGTATTCCCAGCACCAGCGTTCATTTTGTTGCAGATTTCATTCAAGTTTAAGTGTATAGTCATTTTGCCCTCAAAAACTACTGTATCACCCTCTGATGCAGTCGAAATGGGTTCATTAAGACTTACACTAGTATCTTGATTATCCAAACTTTTTAATGTGTCTTCATCTTCTTTGTCCATCTGTATTTCTGTAACTTCTTCAGTGATGCTCATTTCTTCTGGCTGAGAGACAGCTTGAGCGTAATGACTTGCGCTGTCGTCATCAGCCTTGCTGTATGGTTCTTCTTCTTCCTCCACAATTATGTCCTGCACAACAGTTTGCATAGGAGGTTCAGGTGTCTTCAGCATATCAATGGATTCATCTATTTTGTGGTCCATCATTATTCCATCCTCATTTGAAGATTCATATTCTGAAACCATAGGTTCTCCGATGGGGGATGCAACCTGTGTCAAATCAGCGATATCATCAGCTGGAGCTGAATCTCTGGCTGTGTGTATTCCACTATCTTCAGTCTCGATATCACTCGGAACTGTGTTGTTTTGCAAATCGCCACAATCAAAGTCTTCGAGGCTCTGGACTCTTTCAAAAGAGCTGGGAGACGACTGACCATTTATGTCAAGGCTGTCAAGTGAACGACAGAAACTTTGCATTTGATTTTCAATACCAGAAAGGCTGGACTTCAATGAAGTGTCATTTAGCTTTTCTTCTGCATCGTTAATGTGTGTTTCCATCTTTTCACAGCGAGCAATCTCATCTTCAACAGATATTTTGGGAATCTCTTTATTTTTGGCAGCATCAAGGCATGACAGTCTTTCTTTGAGACTCATCGACACTTCCTTGACTTCGGTTTTAGTGGTCTTGACTTCCTCTTCGGATTTTTGCGACTTCAAACTTGAGAGACGTTCTTTTAATGATCTCGTGTTGTTGATATCACCATTGGAAAGCCTTTTAACTTTTTCTGGCTCTGCTGATTTCACTTTCTCAAGCGAAGATAGGCGTTCTTTCAAAGGTTTAACTTCAGTAGGTAACTTTGTAAGGTCGCTTGTAGATTTCTGAACATGAATCTCTTCTGTGAATCTTTCTAAACTAGACAGTCTTTCCTTAATCGACTTTTTATTTGCGAGTTCTGGTAATTTTGGCTTCGTTAGAGATTCCTGTGAGTTTTCTCTTTCGAACTGTTCTCTTCGTTTGTGAATGTTGACTTTCGGCAAGTCTTTTTTCAGGTTATTATTTTTGGTGTCGTTTGCTCTCTCTTGTTGGAAAGACGAGACTTTTTCTTCTATTTTGTTGCTGACTGATGTTCTGATTCGATTGACGTCTGATTTTTCTGGTGATTTCTCTTTATTATTATTGACGAGTGTTTTGACCATGCTGCTGTTCGTTTGTGAAATTATTCTGGACTTGTAGCCTTCAATGGCGCCTTCGTAGGTGTATTCTTCTGGCTCTGGCGAGCTGATGGTCGTGGTCGTGCAGGTGTCGTATTCGTTGGCACTCGAGCCGAGCTTGCGGTTCATATCGCAATTCGACATGTTGTCGACGTCTGAATGGTTTTTGTCCAGGTCCATGCCGTCGCTCTGAAACAAACAATAAATTTATAATATCTTTCTTTTCTATGTTGATAGCTATATTAAACTGTCTGTTCAAGGTACTCACGGCTAGGCTGTGTGTATCACAGTCTTCGCTGAGGCTGGACTTCGTGCTGGAAGTGCCGATCCCCAGGTCACTCAGGTCATGCGAGTCGTCCTCTGCGTACAATGCTAGTGGGTTTCGCCTTCTTTTGCCCGCTCTGGAAAAACGAAAAGAAAATTGAAACTATGTAAGTATTCAGGCAGGGAAATAAATAAAAGATTAGTTTTTATGATGAGTCAGTTCTTGACAAAAAGGGCTATCAAGGTATGCCTAGCGAACCAGAAACAGTATTTATGACGAGCTAATAATAACAGGTCTATGGATAGATCAGATTGTCACGGAGTCATTGTCCGACCTCAGTCACGGCGTGGCTATGTAGGTTGCGCATACGCATAAATGCAATGTTTTAATTATAGATTAAATGATTGAGAACGATAGTCTGCCATCTGGCCTTAGATCTAGATAACGCAACAACAACGTTAATAAAATTAGCTGTAGTGAAATATTTTCGTCTGTATAATTGAAACACAAATATTGATTGAAATGTTGATTGTTTATATAACCACCTCAACATACCTATTATTAAAATTCTGAAGCTAGTAATGAATTGGAACGACATTGTTGTAGATAGAAACAAGTTTAAATATAGTTCTGTTATATAGGGTAGAGTCGTCCTCCGCGTGTCTTCTTCCGATCCTAAAACTGTGGGTTCGAATCTTGGTGTATAATATTGGTCTTTTTTAGTTGTTTTTCGTAAAAATTAGGAAACATTGTAAACGTCATATTTCTTCTCAAAACCGGATCAGTGACTCATGTACAGAGTTAGGCAATACACAAGTGGTTATGCCCATATACGAATAGAACAACCTAACAGTATTCATATTGTTCGTGGGTTTTTAGTGTTACCTTTGCATATTCTATAACTTTATTAGTTTTATACAAGAGGTATAAATAGTTTATGTTCATTTCAAGATCACTGGGATCATATAGAATAGTTTCATGAGCTAGATGAATCTACTCCTGTTCGACATTATTACCGTCAAGAACCGGCAGCAAACATAGTTTAATGCCTATCCCGTTTTGGCCCATTATTTCAGGTGATTCATCATCTAACTAAACAGTTACTTATTTTGTATATTATTCAATATCTCACAATCCTAAAAACTCCTCGGATAAACGAACTAAAAATACACGTGCTGTACCAAATGCTTCACCTTTTAGCACGTGTCCCGTGTCTTCAGCGCATAAACTACACACACTAATAGCCGCGGCAACATATCCGTCGTCCGCATCGTCTTACTGAATCATTCCTATTTATTCTGTGTCACTATAATTATCTGCAAATACATCACGACTATGTTTGTTGGTGTTAGTCACACTCATTGGTGCTGCGTTTGTCATTATGTCTTCGGAGGAATACGTGGAACCCCTGGTGTTAGTTGTTTCTTTTGTATGACGTAAGTTACTGTGCATTTGTTTGAGCATATCTTCACTATTCTCGCAGTGATATATTTACTTAGAGATTAGTTAGTCTTAACGTTTCAAACTCTTAGTGGTCACGTTGAATTATGGTAATAGACGCATGAGTCCCTAGCATTAAAAGAATACCTTTCTCTATTGTAGCAGCAAGTTTAAGACCTTTGCCGTCTCAACAGTTAATTCACAGCTAACCTCCGACCAGAGCCCACATCAGCACATTAAAAACAAATCTCACACGTCTAAGGTCACACAATTGACCTCAGTTTTCATGTTAACCTATTAGTGAAACTATCAGTTCCAAATGTTATGAACCTGTGTTTTGGTTTTCTATAGAGTTGTTACGTAATATTTGTACTGGGAATTGGTTTCAATGTTTGGCTATCACCGCGGTTTACTAATTCTATTCAACAATATCTCAAGAATGAAACCACCAAACCAAAAGTCTTGATTTCAACCGTAAGATTAAATTGTAGAAAGTACACGACCATCTTTGATGCAAATTGAATTTTCTAAAACCCTTATAAAGTTAGTTTTATGGGTGCAGTAAAAGTATACCTTCCTGAAATGGGCTTAGTTGGGTAATTGGTGATTACTAACATGATTACAATATGTAACTGTACGAAAATTATGTGAAAGCATGAGATTTCTATTCTGCTCTTGATTTTAGAAAATGTAAACAGTAGTGGGCCTATTGTCGAGCCTTGGAAAAGCCGGAGGTACTACTTATTGAAAATAAAGCTCATGATAATATTGTCTCTATCGAAATCTCTCTATGTAAGTGGATGGGTGACCGACAGTGGCATTTTCATCTGAGTGGTTGCCTGCTTCGGGGGGCACGTTTAATGTCGGTCCCGGCTATTTAAGTCGTTAAGCCATGACGGCCTAAAAACTCCGTCACCAGAGTTGGCCACTGACTCATACGAACTTAGCGAATTGTGGGCATGTGTCAAATGTTTTTGGATGTGTCGATGTATTTTGACTTGTGAGGTCTTCCTCAACTTCCACTTTGTCTTTTTCTTTCAACTTTGTCTCTACTGCTTTTAAATTAAAGTCTACTTTTCGCTGCCAGCAATAAGCTGTGCCGGAGTGGTGCCGTGTCAATGAATGATGACCCTATAAAGAACACTTTCTATTCAAATGCGGCGAAAGTAACAGATGGTTGACAAATGCACATTATGAATCTTATTTACATTATTTAGGCTGTTATTACGTAAAACAACATAATATACATAAGTTAACAGATGTTTTGTAATATGATGATAGCATTTAAATAATAAGTTCGTATGTGGAAAATGGTCAGATGAGGAAGGCATTGGGTTCGACTGGCACAGAATCGCAATAAGTGGCGTCAAAATGAGGAGACCTGAGTATAGGCGTAGGCCTATCAGTAGTACTGAGTATAGTATCTAATCTACTGACTACTGAGTCAGTAGTGGGTAGATGTGGGCTGATTAGAATGGATGACAGATACTTTGGGAGAAGTTTTCCTGATGGGAAATAGGATCGATTGAGCCAAACTTATCCATTTTTGCAAAATCCAACGATGCGTTGAATTTTTTCTTCTAAATAAACCCATATTTTTACAAGAACAAAATCTTATTAAAAAGCTTTAGGTTGCTGCCCTCAATGAGTTAAAATTTGGCCCCACCCTACGAGTATGAGGAGCTTCCCGATTCCACACATTCCTCAGAAATTCCCTTTCAATTCCCTAACCTTCGGGTCGTGAGGCAATTTGCTCGTGATGCGAGGCACGAGCGGTACCGGGTTCGATTCCTGTGAAAATTACACCTACACATTCTCAGGCTATTAGGATATGAACAATTTCTTTGTTAGAAACAGGAAATAATAGTCGTGCTTTTATTTTAAGTATCAATAACGAATGGTATAAAAGAAAAAAATGTCTGTTTTTTGTTCATTGATTGGTCGAAAAAATCCTTTATTTTTCTTGTAGTTTTTGCGATGAACGCTAAGTTGATGGGTGTTTTAAGACAATGAATGATGGGAGCATTATTCTGCCAACCCCATCGTAATTTATACAAGGTGCAACTTGGACTTTTACAATCAAACCACAATCGCCATAAAAAAAAGGTGTGGAGCGACAGCTGATTAATTTGGAAAGCCCCAAGTTCTCACACTGTCAAGGTGAATGTCACATCTAAACTGTATGCAAATTGTCTATGCTTTGCTTATGTAATAGAAAGTGAAAACTTGTCTATTGATTAGCAATCTGTCATATCGATGCGCATGAGCATATTTATTGTTGTTTTTATTGTCCTTGCTGTTTGTTATCGATGAAATAATATTATTTTTCAATAAAAAAAGCCATAACTTGATTTATGTTAAGTATATTCGAAAAGAAATTGAATTAGCTGTGTTGACTGGAATGGGTTCTCGGCTTTCGATCCGCAGGAAGTGAGTTCCGACCGAGCACTTCTTGCACCACACTGGTGGTGAAGCGCACGTGGTCGTGCTTGCTTAGTCGTTCTTGATAGATCGTCGTCGAAACGGTCTGGAAGGGGATGGGTGACCGCCGGTGGCATTCATCTGAACTCTGAATCAGCACATGATCATAATAACATCTGAATCATACGAACTTACCACACTGGTTTCAAAGGAAAGGGACACGACAAGAAGAGTTGACCTACCGCCAACCAAAAATGAACTTTAGAAACGACACACAAGAAGGGATAAATCTAGAACAACTCGGCATTCAATGGGGTAAAGCAAAGCCGCAAAATATAGCATTATGTCACCATCAATGGCATTACCATAGAACAGATAACCATTAGGGGCAACAGATGGGCAATCATGACCACGGGGGCAATGTGCACAATAAAATGCACAATTTATTATTGGACCGGCCTTATAATTGAAACTCTCTTCTAAACTTTATTGATACCATGTGGGAAGTCTTTTAATTTAGAAGAAGCCTCTGCAATTTCACCGTAAGTATGTTTTCATGGTACTGAATCACATTTGACCTGAAATCCATTCCCATTTCCCATTCCAACCAATCACACAATACGAAAATGACGTATGGTCACAAAATACATCATTTTTGTATTGTGTGATTGGTTGGAATGGGAAATTTGAATGGATTTCAAGTTAGCCAAGGCCCCCAGGTTAAGGTTGCTAGGAGCCGTTGGGTGCAGGCACAAGATAGATCGCTGTGGAAATCGATGGGGGAGGCCTATGTTCAGCAGTTGACGTCTTTGGGCGGAAATGATGTTGATGAACCAGGTTAAAAGACCAGGGCCAGGTTAGAAGTAGTATTCAATAGTAATGAAATGAGAGTGAATGAGGCGAAAGATGTACCAAGATCGAGGGTGGTCTATGTATATAGGGATTATAAGCATATTATGTTTACTTATAGGTAGATAACCTTACATTTGACAATGGGAAAAAACTCGAGCTATACCAGGGTCATTTCTAGTAATGAAATGATTATGTAAAATTATATTCAATTGTTTACCATTCCAATAAGTGATTACATATACAGATCTTTAAGAATGTAATCTACCACACATAGATAAGGTCGATTTTGCGACAGCAAGCGCGAGGTTAAACTAAATGCATGAATCGTGGATTTTTGCACGAAAATCCACTCTTGCGCATTCCAAACTGCGAGCAAGGCGCGGCGCGAGTGATGGCGGTAATAAGGGCGCGGTGCGACTGTTAGCGATAAGTGATTCGCGTGCCATAGCCGCACGCATCGCAAATGAAGGCAAATTGAGCAAGGTTATGAGTTAAATGGGACTAGTGTTGATCTCATTAAGCGCAGGAGTGTAACACCCGAGATACATTTAGTTCCAACATTAACATTATTATGGTGCTGAAGTGCCACGATAAAGCATAATTACTATGTATCATACTCATAAAGAGCTCATTGGCGTGGATTATGCTTGACTAATCGGTTATATCCATATGAAAAACATGGTCAATACGTGTGAAGCTAAGTTGTGGAATTCCACACGATATTTTACTTTCGTTGTGATCTTGTACTACGCATATGCAAACTCAGTCAGAGTTACCGGTACCAGGAACTCTTGATGATTTCCTTCTCAAAAAATAAAAGCTCTAACTAAAAACTGAAAGATCCATTGATTCGCCGCGTTTCAAACCAACCTTATTGAGAGACGAGGCACTTCACTCAGCTAACATGGCTGATGCCATGTGTGTGGGAATTCGATGACGACCAGACGCTCCACCGCATTGTCATAGGGGCGCAGGTGCAACTAATGTTACATTTAATGCCCGATTAAAGTATTCATAGGATAAAATAAAACAGATAAGGAATGAAGACAATGAAGTTAAGCTTTGTGAAATATTCTTCCCACATGTCATTTCATGGCTCTTCAAGTAAAATTGTTCCCTCAATCTGCTCTTACGTAGGTGTTCCAATAGGGAATTTACTGGGTTGTAAAATGTATGTCTATTGATACTTCTGTTGTAGAAAGTACTGAAACCCTTAGATAGTCCTAAACATTCGGTGCTTTATGGAAACGCAACAGATATCTCCAAGTAGTCCGCAAATTTCTCCCCACAATCCACCAGATAAGATGTAGAAGAATTAAAAGCACTTGTTCCGTCCATTAGCAGCATGAATAATGCAACAGCCGACAAGAAACAAAGATGTTTAGTTGAAGGACTGATTGCTCCAGGTCAAGACTTTCAAAGGCTTTCAACTAGTTTGCATAGAGATTGCAGCGTCGATGAGTAGTGTGGGGGAAATGTCGATAGTGTATGACAAATGTCAACAGTGAAGGAATGTCGATACTGACTGACATGACTATAAATCTATATTTAAAACTTGACATTGGCAGAATAACACCTAGTTGTGTAGATTGCCATTAAGAAGAAGAAGTACAACAAAATGACGATGGAATTGTTTTAAACTGAGATAGTTTTAAAATTGTGTTTAAAAAAATATCGTCCGAGTTTCTCATACGATCAACTTCATTGTTTTCTTATGAGAGCTAACTACTCGTATAACACTTCTACACTAATATGACAATTCGTTCACCATTAGAATCCTGGCATTATCCCCGATGAACATAGGCTATATTTTATCCCGGGAAAGTGAAGTTTTCCCGAGGGAACGCGGGTAACACCGCGACGGACAGCTAGTTTTAGATAAATTAAATAAAAAGCCGTAAAACTTTAAGGGCTAATTTTTTTAAATAATTATTTATATTTTTTTAATTTTTAATAACCGTGGCCTTGGAGCGCAGGGAGTGGAAGCTAGAGGGGGAAACCTTTGCCTAGCAGTGGGGCACTATAGGTTGATAAAAAAATTCAAAGAAAAATATACCGACTCATGCGAGATGTTTGATCATAAGATATCGAGTGTTCACGATGAGACTGTACTTTGTTGAACAAGTACATCCCATCACTAAGCTATGCTATAGCTAGGGATAGCTTTCAAACGGCCACGGGACGTAATAGGCAACATGCCATGGAACCCGCAAGACGGGAAGCGAGGCTTTTTGCACACAATCCAATAAAGAACTACACAGCTACTTCGGCGAACCGATAGCACATCGGTAACTGGACATAACTGCAATTTTTGTATGGTCAAGGGTAGAACCAAGTTATCGTGAAGTTTCACTCAATACTCATCATTAAAACAAGAAACAAAACAAAGTAACTTTTAGTGACGACCTCTGTGTGAGTGGGTGAGAGCCCGCTAGTGACGCAGAAGGTTGCGGGTTCGATCCCCGCCGCGGGGTTAATGTTTGTATGATCTGCAAATATTTATCTCGAGTCTGGGTGTTTCTATGTATAATATGTATTTACAAACAAAAAGTATATAAGTAGTATATCACTTATCTGGTTCCCATACAAGATTTGCTTAGTTTGGGGCTAGATGATGCTGTGTGAAAAATGTCTAGCATTATTTATTATTTTAGATCAATCAAAATAGTACAGCAATTCATTTTGCGAACTAGCGTTAAAGATTTTCAGTTTTTGGTTATTAAACTTATTTTGAAGTAGTATAAGACATTATATTCGATAAGTATATATATGATGACAAACCGATACCTGATAACGTCAAAGGTATTACACAAGCGACATATCATGTGAGGACTGGTCCAGTTGCTCAGGTAGTAAGACGACACTGGGCCCAGTGCCCAGTGTCGTCTTACTACCTGAGCAACTGGACCAGTCCTCACATGATATGTCGCTTGGAATAAAACAGGTTCAGAAATAGGTGACGATGAAATGTATATTCGTAGATAATATTGTAAATGCTACTACGGAAGAAAATTAAATACACGTTTCACTTTTAATGAAAGACAATAATAATGATTCCGATAACGTCAATGTAAATTCAATAGAAGAAATCAGTTGATTTTAAAATGATTGATATGGCAAATTAAATTAATAGCCACTCTGGTTTACAAGTAATACTGAATGCAATATAGCTACTAGAAGGTAAATAATGAGCAATATAACGTTATTGTGCCGTCCATTCTAAGACCAATTTAAATTTTAGTGATGGTACAATCGATTATAGTACAAAGCGACTTGCGATTGTAACCTTGTGATGCTTTTTGTAATAGCATGGGAGTTTAATTATAAGTATTTCACAATGTAACGGAGGTTTTACATCAATGAAACAATGTTACTTGGGACGTAGGAGGCGCACGTGGATATAAAGCTGGTCGTTCATCAAACCCACGCAATGGACATAAAGTTCTGTACAACGATGACACAATACGTAGTCTCGGATGATGTAGCTATTAATCATTGTGATAACGCTAGCATGTAACCTGCTGATTTCAAAACGCTTGCATTCCAAAGTATACATAGTATTGATAATGTTTATCTAGAATGTGTTGAGACTTTCATAGATAACAATAGATCTGAGATGCCAAGTCAATGTTTGATTGACAAGCAAGCAGCTCTCGAAGATAACAACGCACTGGAAAAGTTTTACTGTTATTATGGTTATAAAATTAAGTGGATGGGCACTAAAAGAATATGTAACAGATTAATGGCTTTGTGAGCAAATGGTTTGGCAATATAGATGCACTCTGGCAGAGAATAGATTGAGAGATAAAAAGAATCAAGGTTATAATTATGAAAAACATAACCCTTCCTTTAACAGTCGGGTAAAAAATAGACAGCAGCGAAGATGGTAATAAAGACATCTATGTTTTAGTAATGGTTTGATTTTAAAGGATTTTACTCGTAATAAGCGGTTTAATTCAATGTATAGTAGGCGGTAGTGTAGAAGACAAACATGCATTCAAATGCAATACAAAATAACCTGCGAAAATGACGCAACTATATGAATCTGTAAAATAAGTGTTCCACCTACACCGAAAGTGTTTTAGCTATAATTGACCACTTACGATAGGTGAAGGTCGTTTCATATTATTAGCAATTTGTGGTTTATGATACAGCTCGAGGCATCGAAATATAGAATTACACATAGAATATGATTGAATGGTACCCGAAAATGCTAAGTTTCAATTAGTTTTCTCATACATATAATATTGCAGCATTTGCAGCAACCTTTCGTTTATCTTCCTCCACCTTTCGAACAATTACTTCAAACGCACATAACATACATTTAAAACCAATAATCACACGGAAACCGCTTATTTCCATTTTCGTTTCCTCACCATTGCTGTCCGAGGTTCTGCAATTGCCCGAGGAGTTATACAAAACCAGCATTATACATACAAGCCATTGCGTATACTCCAGCTAATTTAGTCAATAATTACTACGCACGGTATACATTCCTGGAAAAATATTAAAATTAGCTGCACATAATGAGTTGGCTACTATTTTCTTGACACGTACAGTGCTGTAACCGTTTGGAGGTAACGAATAAATTGTTGGGCTATTTGCGTAGACGTGGAAGCTGGTGAATAATTATAGAGAACTATATTAACGTCAAAGAGAGCATAGAATGTTAGACTAGATATTAATTCTTCATATTCTATGACTTATGGGAGACACTACCAAATCTATGTAAAAATACATAACGATATACGTATAAGTAGTTCGACCAGTTTCTGACGGACTGGAGAGATGTAGCTGGGGACCGAGATGTCTGGAGGGAGTGGGGGGAGGCCTTTGCCCAGCAGTGGGACTCTCATGGCTGATAATAATGAGGTTGGAGAAGGTGTCGATAGTTCCCATTGTAGTCTCTACTACAGGCGTCATTCCCAAGCAGCTGTTCCAATCCCTGAACCTTTTAGATCTCCCAAAATACACATACCTACTCGTATACTTTGTTGCAAAAAGCTGTTATTCTTAACACTTGTAGAATAGTCCGAAAATTTCTTCAAATTGACTTTTCTAACGAAGGTGCATCACATACTATAAATGATAACATCATATCAACCGCGCAAACTGATGTGCTCTTGGCCTAGGCCCGTGCTCGTCAGTATACTCCGGCCTTCCAAACCGAGCTGATCAAATCAAAAAAATAAATAATAATAATACGTATAAGTGTCCAATGTAAATAAACCAGTTTTTGCTGTAAACAGTTTCATTTGCAAAAAGCATATAATTTCAACAATGGAATGGAATGGGACTACTCATTCCACTTGTCAAAAGAAAACTAAAACGAAAGACTTATAAAAACACAACATGTATCAACTAAGTGATCTGTCATCGCATTTTTTCCTTAGATTATGCTATAAAAGGTAGCAATTACAAAATCATTACATTACTATGAGAACCAGACGATTAAGAAACTCAAAAACTTCAAAAACATTCCTAGAATTCGCCATAGCTTGGTTCTTGTCCCCAACTGCTATCCCTATAAAGGCATGCTCCCTCGTATATGGTCAACACTCATAATGCCATACATATAGAACTTAGAGAAATATTAGCTGGTTCACTTTGAGCATGAGATAAGCTTAGACTCATCTCTGTTAAATCAAAGTCAAATAGCATTTGTTCAGTAGGACCGCTGGGATCATGTTTTTATGTAAAATTGAGACCCAAAGCAGACTCACCTTGAAAAAAGAACCTCTTCATTAAACTTCAGTTTAATAGCTAAAATCGATTCATAAACAAATAAAATAAAAACAAATAAAGTTACGCCCAAGTAAATATATTTTAAAATACAGGTGGATTTTTGAGATGGGCAACGGAGGGCTTCAGCTTTAGCTCAGGAAAACGCTCTTAGACCTTCCTTTTTGAGATATTTTAAACTTCTTTTACTTTTACATTCACAGATTTTATAAAATTGTACAGTCAGCAACAAAAATGCCAAAAGTTAAAAAAAACATTTTTTGATGCCAAATCGATTCAGTTTCATGTAGGGATCAAAATACTCTAGGGGGTCATGTACTAGAAAAATCAGAAATCGTCAAAAACTTTTCCCATGCATGTGGTACTAAAAATCGATGAATCGATGAAACAAACGCTGAAGGAGTGGTTCACACAACACTTCAATTTTTAGACTTGAAAAGAGGTTCACCGATACCTCTGATCCAGCTGTCCTCAACACCTCAGATTGCCAGTCAACACGTAAGAACTGCATTATAGCTTTAACCCATAAATTGTAAGTACGTGATGTGGAGCTATTATGTAACGCATGGGAAAAAACAACGTAACTCACCATTCTACTATCTCTTATTCTGTACAATTGGATCATTACGCTATTCAATGGTAATCGTTGAAGAAATTACTAGGAAAAGTATCCTAGAACAATCGGGATGGCAACTGTTTTAATGAGGCTTATCTGATATATCGAGCTAATCCATCGTGGTAATAAAGAATATTATTTACATTAAAAAAGGGGAAACACCTGTGACGTGACTCGACATACAGATAGAGAGAGAGGGAGAGAGAGAATCGCGTAAACGTGCCTTTGTCTTTTAGTCTCCGAACTTCCGTTACGTTCAAACGCCTATGCATAATCATAGCTAAGATTCTCTCCTTACAATTCACAAGAATCATGGCATCATTTAAAACAATCAGAGAAATTTTCGCAGGTCATCGGAACCGATTTGGGAAGTAATATTGTGTTTCAAAGCGCACACAATATTAGTTCGAAACTTCGCAATCATCATGGTAGACCTACTGTTCATCTGAGTTGCAGAAACGATGATAACCGTAAAACACCATTCATTCATACAGCAGTTTTCGTATAAAAAGTCTCTAGATCCATTTCAACTAATGAGAAGCAGGAAACCGGGGTAGGTAGAGAAAGTGGCAGTCCCGTGTTATCAGACATCATGATTACAGGGACCCCGCCACCCGCGGCTAATGATAGTGCTCGTAGAAAGCTACCGTAGATCTGTGCTGCTAAATCACATGATATTCTCAAGTGAAAAATAAGGTTTATATCAGAATAACGCTTGGAACAATATAAATTGCTACCAAATTGGTCATAGATGTAGGGTAGTAAATGAGTAGAGGTAGGCCGAAGAAGATATGGATGGATTGTGTGAAATGATATGAGTAAGAAAGGAGTGAGTGCTGAGATGACGGCTGATAGAGGGAAATGGAAGAGGAATACATGTTGTGCCGACCTCGCATAGTGGGACAGGGGCAGGAAGATGATGATGATAACAGCAATGAAACCTTCGACATCATTTTAAACGACAGAATGTCACCATGCTCAAATGTGACCAAACCTTTACGCGATCTCGTCCTTTTTTAAAAACAACGAGTGAAATGCGACGATGGTGTGTATGGATAAGGCTTGTCCAGTCCAGCAGCTAAACTGAACTATCCCTTCAGCTACATAGAAGATCTGCAAATTATAGTTCGGGATCAATCAGATGGACAGACGGGCAGATGGTCCATTAGTACGTCTGGCTTTCTATTTGAATTGCGTGTTTGGCCAAGTTTGACCCTATAAAACTGGATTTATAAAGGTATACAAACTAAGTAGAGTTCGTGATCTAGCGACGCCTTGTATAAAAACTTTGAAAATATACCTAAATAGATATATCATGATATGCTTAGGCAGATTGTGAAATAGAACAAAATAACAGAATATTTATTACTGGGGCTTCGGTGGCCGGGGATTTTTTTCACTAACCTAACAAACTAATTTCGATCTAAGTAAATGTTGCTTATCGTTAAGCATTGAACGATATCGCGGGTGTAGTTAGCCCCCTCGCAGACTGCAGACTTTCTATCAGCCGATAGTTGAGACGGAATATACTTCGGCTCTTAATGAGTATGGAGAAGTATAGCCCGTTTCAACTATCGGCCGATAGAAAGTCTGCAGTCTGCAGTCTGCGAGGGGGCTTAGGCAGATCGTGAAATGGCGTGGAAAGATATATCTGATGGCACACATGTCCGCACCGTACGCGCCGCAGTTATTTTTCTATAGAAAAAATACTGATGACGTCAGAAAATGCGGCTAGCTTCTGACGTCTCAGCATTTCCTCTATTGAATAGACAGTTTGGCGCGTTGGGAGCGGATGGGTCCGCTTTTGCCTGGGCAATATCATGATGGCTACTTTAATTATCTGCCTACGACAACAAACGCGAGCTCTTATCGATGAAGGAACACTGTGGAAACTCAAAGCTCAGTCAGTACCGTATAGACAGTTTCTTTCTAGTGAATAAAGCCAATTAAGCAGGGAGGTGCTTAAGAGGAACTTTTAAAGTGCGACCGATACAAGACAAGCTAGCAGAAATACGACTGCGGTGTGGTCATGTCATGAGGAGGCCGGCGGATCACATGACCAGGAAAGTGCTTGACTACAAGTCAGGACGAAAACAGCGCGGATGCCCGACTCACATGAATGTCTGATAGAAAGACATGGAAACTAACGAATTGGACCCGCTGAGAACCCGAAAAAGACATCTTTGGAGAAGAACGATTAGAAGAGCCGACCCCAAATAAAGATGGGAAAAGGCCTGAAGAAGAAGAAGCAGGAAGGTACAACAAGTCCCTTCCATCGAGCTTTGGGGCTGTATAAATCTTGTTAAGGGCAAGTTAACTACAACATAGACAACATTGACTAGGTCCTGGTTCGTGTTCCCAATGTTATCGAAACCAATTAACAAAATCACTAAGCACTTCGGCTGAGCCGTTAGAGATATAACTTTGACGCGGTTATTACAGGAAGTTGGCTCTTTAATTTCCTCTGGACAGTTAAGATTGCATTATCTGAACCAATTAAATGGGTTTATCAAAGTATTATGAGCCTAGGAGTCAAAGCGGTTGGGGTTTGAGTAATGGGTGCATAACGGTACTATTTATGTAAAGTTTTATGAGTAAAGTAATGTATGCACGTAAATCGTTTTATTCAGAGCTGGTTTAGTTATTGCATCTTTAATTCGTTCGATATCTATGCCAGGACCCAGGACATCCTCGTTTTCTCCCCTTAAGGTTTCCTTCCTTAAGGGTTCTACCTCCTGGCTAAGCAAATGTAAGCCTTAAACTAAGATTACCTAACGCCGATTAAGCTTAGAAGATGGTTCAGTTGCTAGGAAGTATTCTATTTCAAACAATGTCTCAGGTACTAAAGGTACTTGACGACCTCGGTGGCGCAGTGGGTGAAAGCCCGCTTGTGACGCATAAGGTTGCGGGTTCGATCCCCGCAGCGGGATAAATGTTTGTATGAACTGCAAATATTTATCTCAGGTCTGGGAGTTTATATGTAATGTATTTACAAACAAAAAGTATATAAGTAGTATTTTTTTATTTCATACATAAATAATTTACAACGGACCCCGCCTGTATCGCGGTAGACCGAGTAAAAAGATTTTTATAAAAATACACGTTATTAACAAATATAATTAAAATGATTTAGACTATTGCTATAAATAAATATCTTCGATACAGCTATGTATAATGTATATCAGTTATCTGGTTCCCATAGTACAAGCTTTGCTTAGTTTCGGGCTAGATGACGCTGTGTGAAATGACCAGCATTTTTTTTTTAAACCCACTGAGTGAAGAAAGTGACGCTGCCTACGCCGTAATCATATTTAAACTCTCAAACAAAAAAAACTCACTTGATACAAGCGTCGTTTTACAACTCTTTTTAAATAGGGGTAATAAAATATAATGTCTGTTTCTGAAATTATTTCAGAAACAGACATTATCACATTATATTCACTCAATAGAGTTTAGCAACAAGCCGTAATATTGTAACAACGTGAGATAATACCCCGTTTATGGTCCATCTTGATAATAATCTGATTCATGTCATCTCGATCACGACTTAAATCAATTTCATAACTTTCCAGAGTAAGATAAAAATACAGCGCGATAAATAGAGTATGAACAGTTTTAAAGATATTTGCTTACTCAATGTTCTTTGACGAGTAATCAACACGGTGACCATACAAAGACGACCTCTGTGGTGCAGTTTTATTAATTAAAGAGTTGGCGAAGGATTACCTGTGGCGCAAGCGCAAAAATTTTCTCGGGTCAAAGTCAAATAGCATTTATTCAGTAGGACCGCTGGGATCACTTAGTCTTAAAACTAAGTTTACTCCAGTTCTTTCACGACCGTGAAGAATTAGCGCAACAAACACGGTTTGGGGCTTAACTTTCTGTTATCTATTATTTATAAAAAAATAGGGCACAAGTAGTCATTAAACTGATCATAGATTACTTTGGGGCCAGATGATGCTGTGATTTCCAGCATTCTGATTTATTGAAATAAGCGACCATTGACACGCAAGGAAAGGACTGGTATCTGTTCAAACTTCGATAGGCGATGTGCAGTTTTTCTACTCTTTTGACGGTAAAACTAGACTAATGTTTAAGGAATTACTGGATTAAAACAGTAATGCTTCGCAAACGTAATAACTAACTTGCATCACATCAAATTCATGGTAATCTAGGAGAACTAGATGGAAGTCCATGTCGTTCAGACACTTGCTGCTGTCGTCGACTTTGCTTGCAGAAACCCAACTTTCTTCTTCTTTATTTATTGGAAAACCAACAGCTATTACATGGTGTCCTTAATAATGTTTTTATTTAAGAAACTAAGCTACTACAATATGTACATAAAATTACAAAATACAATAGAATCAGTCAAGCTATCTAAGGATCGTCGTAAAAACGAACTATAGATAGCTCAACTGATCCAGGTCACTGCCTGTCGGAAGCGTAAATAATTACAATAGAAATAGTGAGCCATTACAGATCTTCGCTAATAGTAGTAGAATAGTTAGAATAAAGGACGGGTCACAGTTTTTTTAAAACAGGTGACAGGATTTTAAGTAAAATATTTTTTTAATCATATTTTAATACACGCTTGATGTCAATTAAAGGCACAGATTGGGCCATTAATTTGCCAGTTGTGCCGACCCCACTTAGCGTGAGATAAGGGCAGGGAAATTAATGAATGAATTAAAGGCACAGATTTAAGATATTATAAGATTTACGATTCTATGTAGATGTCTGTGTTTCCAACAAAATTAAATATTTCAAACTAGTATCTAGGGGCTAGTTAGAAGCTAATCCGATCATCCCGCCTCGTGAGGGTCGTGATCCCCTGAACATGGCGCAGCACTTCTCCTGATTATGTCGCGCCACCTGTTCCTATCTTTGACATCTTTTGTCGCAGTGTATTAGCTCTTGCTTCGTTGAGTTCGAGTAAGTAAGTTCGTATGAGTCAGTGGCCAACTCTGGTGACGGAGTTTTTAGGCCGCCTTAAGGCCTCCGTCATGGCTTAACGACTTAAATAGCCGGGACCGACAATTTAACGTGCCCTCCGAAGCATGGAAGCGCCTCAGATGAAAATGCCACTGGCGGTCACCCATCCACTTACTGACCGTTTCGAACGTTGCTTAACTTCGACGATCTATCAAGAACGACTAAGCAAGCACGACCACGAGCGCTTCAAGTTGAGTTCGAGAGCAACATGGTATGCTAGAACAGCATGATCCAAAGACAATAAAAGCCACACGTTTATAGTCAGTCAGCAACACCAGTTGTATAAGATATTATGATTATGACATTACGAAGCTTGTAAACTATAATTTGGTTGTTGCTAAAGTCGCTGTTAGATTAAATTGTTGCTTTCAATTTGTCTTTATGTTACGCCACATGCTTGGAATTATTGAAGTGAATACTTCTTCAGGCGCGTTGGGCATTTTAGGAAACGTAAACAGGGTCACGACTGTAGGTATCCCCAAGGCGCGGTAGACATTCTCTCAGATCTTTTATGTATTCCAGATCCTTTGAAGATGTGTAAAGGGGTAGTCAGAGGCATGTCCAAATACATGTTTGATACATCTTGCAGATGTTAGTATTCCATACGTGACAGGTTGCAAGCCCATCGCCGCCTATAAAAATACTAACTGGTTTCTTCACGATGTTTTCCTTCACCGTTCAGAGCTCGTGTTAAAGCGCATATAAATTTTACGAAACGCAAAATCGAAATGCACGGCCGAAATTCGAACCCACGACCTTCGGATTGAGAGCCGAGGTACAACCCCATTCCGCCAACACGGCATTTTAGATGGGCGAAAAATATAAATCTCAGTCACGTGACTGTGTGTTATAACTATTCTAGCAAGATTCATTTGATTGGTTCGAACAATTAATTTTAGATTTTCCTATAGTTGAATGAAATAACTTAATGTATGTCTGTGTAAATACCAATACTTAAAGTATTCGTCACGCTTTGACGGCCACCCCACAATATAACATGTAGATCTGTCCGTCTGTCTGTGTGGACTGTGGCCGCAACTGGGTCACTCGTATTGATTGCTCTTTATGTAATACAATGTTTATGGAGCCTATGTGATGACAGATTCAGTACATTGAACTATGTAGACTAGAATTTAAAAGATGACTAGAAAAACTACTCATCGCTGACTCTGCTACTCAGTTTTTTAACTTTTGCGGTAGTCAACATTTCCTTATTGTATTTTTACTCTCATGTGTTTTTGTTCCGAATAATATCTTTGAATTTTTGAAAACGGATTGAACTTTATTTTCTTAAAGTTTTTTAGACAGTTGGATTTAGTTCAGTAATGGCAATGACACCTTTACACATACAATTATTTATTCTTTGACGACCTCTGTAGCGCAGTAAGCGAAGACCCGCCTGCAACGCAAAAGGTGCCGGGTTCGATCCCCGCCGCGGGAGAAATGTTTGCATGATCTACAGATATTTGTCTCGGGTCTGGGTGTTTCTATGTATAATATGTATGTATTTACAAACAAAAAAGTATATAAGTAGTTTATCAGTCATGTAGTACCCATAATGGGGATACAAGCTCTGCTTACTTTGGGGCTAGATGATGCTGTGTGCATTAGTCCAGCATAATTTGTTTATTTATTATTCAATGTGGTTTCTATAACACAATGCTTCTTCACAAGATGATGCTGTATATAATATCGAGCATAAATTCGTTATTGTTAGGTCAACCTATATAACGACTTTATGCTCGATCCACATCCATCTGGAACACACAAAAGATCTGAGAGAAACAATTTCTAGTGTGCCGTTTACACGATACCATTGGCATATCATTATTGCCTCTTGCCAGAGAATATTAGCCTTTGCTCCGTTAAGTATAAGAAAGCAAGACGCCAGAATGATATGCCAGTATCGCATCGAGTAAACGGCATCATGTACCCTGATCCCGGAGCATAGTACAAATACAAATAAATAATAAATAATGCTGGACATTTCACACAGCATCATCTAGCCCCAAACTAAGCAAAGTTTGTACTATGGGAACTAGATAACTGATATACTACTTATATACTTTTTGTTTGTAAATACATACATATTATACATAGAAACACCCAGACCCGAGATAAATATTTTCAGATCATACAAACATTTATCCCGCGGCGGGGATCGAACCCGCAACCTTCTGAATCCTTCTGCTTTTGCGCCACAGAGGTCGTCAAATAAATAAAGGATGTGGTTTCACGCCGACGCCTTTGAATACAACAAGAAAGCTGGTGGATTACGTTTCATTCTGCGGCCAGTTTTCTCGACTATCAGGTGACATGACACGACATATCACGCGCGACGCTCCACTGAGAACTACAAGATGTATATGAAATCAGACAAGGCATAGTAAGAAAACGTACGTGGACAAGATTGGACCAGGATAGAGGCGAATGGCAGTAGCGAAACCCAGCAGTGGGTTGAGAAGGAAACGAACTATGCGGAGAAGGATGCATTCGTTGTGCCGGGAAATTCTCAAATTAGGAGAAGAAGAAATCGATGGACTGGAATTTGTAACGTAAACTGGAGACCACGCTATGGGTTATTATTGCCTGCGGATAATGATGACGATGATCAACCACTCAACAGGATGATGTAGTACTTGCGATATTGCTTGAAATTTAATAAGCCGGCCCAGCACTTTTTTTTATATTTTTTTGTCGCTGGGTAAAATGCGTTACGCATCCCCTCCGCCGGGGGGCAAGAGGGGTATGTGGGACTCCCCGGGGACTCCCGGTATACCCACTAAACGTCCCAGCGCCTTTCCGGCGTCGCCTGGAATGGAGGGGGTCCGGGAAACTGGCAGAGCCTCTACATCCAGACCCCATCCGGCGATCCCCGCCCTTACGGCGGGCCCCGCGTCGTAGTGAGCAGTGCAAGGCGGACGAATGAGCCCCCCCATCGGGACAAGATAGGAATCCACGGGGTGGGGAAGCCGGCCCAGCACCTATGTTATCCTCTCAGCTTAATCTGCCTCATCCAGAAAGACATCATCAATACGGGAGGAGATCTTCTGCATTTCTAAACAGTCGATTTCGCGGTTAACAAACATTAGGTTAAGAAGATAATGATTAATTTGTTGTTAATGATTTACCAATCAGCTGAGCCCAATATTATTGCATAAGTTTAATTAATTGAGCTGCATAATTATCTCTAGTCCAATTATATTCTGACGACATTGTTCCGATTGGATTACGTAATGAAATCAATTTAACTTTCACACAATAGGATTACATTTATCAAACTAACTAGCTCGCCCCGACTTTGTTTATCTTTATCGACTGTACACGTCGTAATGTTACTCAAAGGTGTGAAGATACCTCATACCGTGGAAGATACGGTTATTCCGTACGGTTATACCCACGATCCAGTCTACCGTCCAATATGCAGCGCTGCAAACTTGATCAAGTCGGCAGAACGAAGTTCTTTTTCGCTTGTCATGCACACCCATACCAATACACCGTCAAGTTTACTGGACGCCGCATCCAGTCCGCTGCAGACTGGACGGTAAACTTGATCGTGGGTGGCCGGCATTAGAGTCGTGTGCGCCGGTGTAAAGGGGATCGTTTCAGATTCTGAAGATATGTGAGGGTAGTTGTGAAAACTATCGCTCATCTATGGCTCTAAAACATACTCCAGTCTATCTGCGACCACGAATTTTGAAACAGGCGAAACTTCGAGAAACAAAATAAGGTATTTTACCCGAATTCCCGTTTAATCAGAACAGGGAGCAGTGATCGCAGTGATAGTATACCGACTACATACACCATCTATCATTCATTACTTAATCAACAAACCGTGCTGGGGATGTCTACTTTGCTAAGTGACGGACGTAACCGACACCGGATCGTGACCAAGCGGCTTCTTCCGAGAGCAGGGGGAATGGTCGATGACCCTATTATACAATCACTACTAAAACAAAGGCCTGTCTATCCGTTTATCCTGAGAAACTGTAGGAATAGAGGAACAAAACTATGTAGGATTTGGTACGGTTTCTCAATCTTAACATCGAATAGGCTTGCCAAGGGTGTATAGGACAGCTAGTCTACGATAAAACACAGAATAGTAATAGCCTTGGATCCAAAGCATCCAAGGTTATCAAAGAACGTAAAAACGTAAACAGGGTCACGACTGTATCCCCAAGGCGCGGTAGACATTCTCTCAGATCTTTATATTCCAGATCCTTTGAAGATGTCTAAGGGGGTAGTCAGAGGCATGTACAAATACATATTTGATACATGCCCACATCTTGCAGAAGTTAGTATTCCATACGTGACAGGTTGCAAGCCCATCGCCGCCTGTAAGAATACTAACAAAAAAACTTCAAAGAAACTTCTCATAAAATCACAAAAAAGTGTTAAAATATAACGTTTAAATTGTGTGATTGTAATGTAACGACCGCGCACAATCCAATTTCGAAATCTACCTCCATTGTTGGGCCTGGCTTTTGGAACCACATCTATGGGGTGTTTCTTTTTGGTTTTCTAGGCATCACGGCTCTATCTCATTTAAAAAGCAGTTGATTTAACCAATTGTTGGATCATGAACAATTTTAATAAGTTATTTTAAGGCTGCGAGGGATGTAGCAGAAGAGGCAGACCAAATAAAAGATGGATGGACTGTGTGAAGGATGATATGGGTGATGATGATGATGTCCTAGCCGTTTTCGGCCACGGCGACTGTATTCTCCTGGACAGGCATATTTAACTCTAAGTTATGTTTAGGCGTCGCTGATCTGCCCTTTGGTGCGCTCTTTCGAAGAAAGGAGTGAGTGTTGAGATGACGGCTGATAGAGCGGAGTGAAAGAGGAAAGCCTGTTGTGCCGACCCTATATATGAATGAATTTTAAGGCTCCGAAAAGTTTTATATGTACTTAAAGTCTATTTTCAAATCAAATCTTGGTAACTGAAGATTCTATTAGTCTATCGTGTTTTAAACTTAAAAGTTCATTTTGCCCATAAGCGACCTCTACTTTTTCTGTTTATTAGTTAACACCCTGTATAACTAGTGCCGTGCCTACGTGATTATAATACTGCAGTCAATGACATCGATATAGTATTACTTGCGTCTCGAATCGATAAACAGCCGCTTTATTCCACATCACTCGATTCGTCTGTATACTCGTATAATCTTATACTATGATATGTTTCAAATAAACACACGACACATGCAAAGTTTGATTTATAACACAAATTAATGCTTTAAGTTATTGCACTAGGGTTCAAAGTTCAGTGCATTCTGAACTAAATAAATTGCAATATAACCCTTATTTGCTGAAAGGTTGAAAGTTCAAACCAGTGCATTGATATCCGATGTAATTGTTACCGTATGTGAACAAGTTAATGCAAATATGGTCTTTATTTCCTATTGATTAGAATTCAATATTAACTTCTGCTTGGATCCTATAATCCCGAGGCAATAAATATTTTCTTTTATCTAAACTCATTTCCTTATCATCTGTTCTCAACAAGCCGATCAGCAAGGATTCCTGACTTTGCTAAGTAATTAAGTTTAAGTTCTGTCTACTCCACACATCTACAGGTCTCTTTTTCTTCACCTTTTTATTTTAATAATAAACTTATGAAGCCTGTTTTTCAAAAGATTTGAAGGATCACACAAGACCTAGTCTTCATTGGTCCTCTTATCTTCAATCTTTCCCTTATTTTTCCTTATATGAATGGCTTTAAGTTGCATGCACCTCAAAGAGGTTTTCAATCTTTTTATGAATTTAATCTGCTCCTGAAAAAGCTGACTCACCGTTCCTCTAGCATCTCATTGAAGGTCTTGGACTTGGCGCGCGGCTGGCTCGGCTCCTGCTCCATCTTGCGCAGCTCCACACACCGCTCGATGATCGGCTCCACGCGCTTCCGCCGCGAGGACTTCCAATTATCCAAATTCTGGAAGAAATAACACAATAAGAAAACGAAGGAAAGAGATGTCCTCATAACTTGATATGACTTTCCAGTTACCCCAAGATGTATTCGTTAACCCTGACCAGTATTACAGACCAATAACATTTCAGACGAAATCAAGTCTCAGTGGTATTCAACTCTCAAAAACAGGTCGAGCTTCGTAAATTCTGCTAAATTGCGTTTGCTACCAGGCCAAGCCCCTGACCTATTCAGCAATTGTGGCGAATGTTATAAACATGACAATGGATCAGATTGGCATCCGCGCAGACTGCTGATGAGCATGACTCATGGTTAAAACGAGAGCATCAGGGTAAAACTCTAACTAATGGATCATTCGTTTGATGATCAGAATACATTTCCCACGCGAAACAACCGGAGGATTAACAGGCGAAAAGTCACGGCTGTTTTCGGAGAGCTCTGCTCTTCGTATTGTCTTGGATTTATCTTAGAACGATACTTTTATCAAATAATTTGCGCTACCCTTTAATTTAGATAATGTTTTTGTAATTGGAATATTTCTAATTAGCCAATTCCATTTCGAATATTTGATCTGAGTGAGGCGAAAGATTTATGGCAGGATCTTAGCAAGTGCAAATATGTGGTCTCTTCCTACGGGAAAGAAGCGTGGATTTATACATGTATGACTTAAGTCCATTTCGAATAATTTTGCAAATAGCGAACACCATGAAGCTGGCAGTGGCATTGAACCGTAGCTGTATAGACTACTGATGTCTGACTCACTGCTAATACAAGCGAGACTTCAAACTAAAACCCTGGAATTTTCCTCAAGAAAATTGTGTAAATGTGATAAACCTGACCTATTGACACCTGCTTGGACTGCTGATGAGTAAGTGACTCATTTTCTAACTACTGTGTACAATCTATTGAATAAAAAGCTTTATTTTTAACCGACTTCAAAAAAAGGAGGAGGTTCTCAATTCGCCTGTATGTTTTTTTTTTTTTTTTTATTTTTTTTTTGTATCATGTTACGCGATTACTCAGCCAATTGTGGCCCGATTTACAAAATTATTTTTATGTTTGAAAGGGTATACTCCAGAGGTGGTCCCATATAAATTTTATTCCTGAGGGTTTGATAATTTGCCCGTAAAACTCTAAAAACCTTCCCTCCTAGCCATTGTAAATCGAATCGACAGATAAGTCTAAGACTCTCTATGCAATATGTCAAATTGACAATTTACTAATGCCAGGAACTCACGTGTCGCGAGACTTGACATAAAATGTATGCAGTTTTGGTAATTATTGCCTTTAGACGCCGGTGGAGCCTAAGCATTATCTGTTTAGCATTATTTATTTCTTTCTTTCAAGCTTATCTGATGATGGAGTCAAGAGCTGTTCCAGGGAACTCCTCAGACAGTGGGCTGATTGAGTTGAAACTCGGTTCGTAGATTGAGTATCATCTAAAATTTTCAAAAATGGTGACAGCGAGCTGATCTTATGATGGAGGGAACTCCTCAGATAATCGACCGATTTAGTTGAAACTCGGTTTGTAGATCAAGTATCATCTAAAATTTTAAAATATAGTGACAGCGAGCTGATCTGATGATGGAGAATGGAACTCCTCAGTTAATAGGTTGATTGAGTTGAAACTCACTACATCGGTCAAGTTTCATTTACTAATTTGAAATATGATGACTGCGAGCTGATCCGATGATGGAGAACGGAACTCCTCAGAAAATAGGTTGATTGAAATGAAATGTTGTACACACACACACACACATCGGTGAGTTCAATCAGATCACGGTAATCCATTAAAAGCTTGTAAACGTAAACAGGGTCACGACTGTATCCCCAAGGCGCGGTAGACATTCTCTCAGATCTTTATATTCCAGATCCTTTGAAGATGTCTAAGGGGGTAGTCAGAGGCATGTACAAATACATATTTGATACATGCCCACATCTTGCAGAAGTTAGTATTCCATACGTGACAGGTTGCAAGCCCATCGCCGCCTGTAAGAATACTAACTGGTTTCCTCACGATGTTTTCCTTCACCGTTCAGAGCTCGTGTTAAAGCGCATATAAATTTTACGAAACGCAAAATCCATTGATGCACGGCCGGGATTCGATCCCAAGACCTTCGGATTGAAAGTCGAGGTACAACCCCATTCGGCCAACACGGCTCTAAAAAAAATTTAAATTTTAAATAATTTAAATTAAAAGCTTGTACTTGATGATATTTAAAAAAAACTTATTCTTATTTAGATTTTTATGTATGGCTTATTGATTCCCTGAGTCACGCCGTGGTAGAGTCGAACATTGAAGTCGGTTTTTCTTTTTTTTTAAAAACGTAATTATTTTATGACAAAGTCAATCTATTTCCCGGACGTCTACGAAGGCCGCCAAACTAAAGTGGAATTGGGCTGGTCACGTCTGTCGCATGCCAGGTGAGCTGTGGGCGAAGGTAGCCACCGAGTGGCGCCCCGTCGCCGAGAAGGCGACGCGGCAGACCGAGACGGAGATGGCGGGGTGAACTCGATAAATTTGCGAACGATTGGGAGAGCCTTGCACAAGATCGAGACGTCTGGAAGGAATGGGGGTAGGCCTTTACCCAGCAGTGGGACAACAATGGCTAATAATAATATAAAGTAAATCTTTAGATAGGCTAGAGTACTACGTAAGGTCGCGAAGGAACAGGAGTAGAAACATCTAGCTTTAAAAACGCTTTGAAATGATCCAACTGGTCCTAAATAATAGATCCTTTATGACATGGACACCCCCCCCCCTCTCTCACCCCTCACCAACCCAGACTCCTTACCCTCGAGTTCTCGACTGCGTTCTTACGACTGAGGAGCATCGGACACACAGATGCTATGACACTGTACTAAGTAGGTTTGTAGTTTCGTGGAGTGTCCGAGGTGTGATAGTGGACAGCGCAGATACAATGATCATGCATGCGGCTCGCGTGTTCGATATGCTATGTTTTTTCGCAATTTCGCTCGCATTCGCAATGAGATAAGTGCCGCTATTTGTTTGGTACAAGTCATAGGATGAAGAGATTTTCGAATTATTATTTTTTATTTATTTATTAATTGCAAAATTATAATCCACTTTCTCCAGAATTGAAATCATGATTTTTGTAATGCTGTTGACTCGAAAAGAAGAAGAAGAAATCATGATGAGCGAATCCAGCAATTCAACGTGATCTCCCAATAACAGAACTCTCCGTTTTTAAACTAGTTCTCTAATGAATAGAATATTAACAGAAAAATACGCAAAAAACAAAAACATGGTAGTTATTAAAAGTAAACAAGTGCTTGATCTAGGGGTACCAGTAAGCCATGCTCCGGTTTCTCTACTAATGTTTTGGTCATGCCCTATAGTTGAGGCCCAAGGACCGAAACAAATTAGCAAATGGAGGCCACCGATGAGATGATGTTAATAATAATAGGTTATGCAGATGTTTACCTTGTTCTGCAGATTTATACGCTCTACTCGTAATACACACTCTTCTTCCACTTGGACCACACACAACAGACTCTTAATAGGCCTATTGAGTTGTATTACAAATATCTATTCAACAAACACTCAGATTGCGCAACGGCTAAGCACTTTAATCACAGCTTAGTCTCTAGCCGGTCATAAACCTGGGAAAATGGTCGTTCACATTTTGGAATTTCATTATTACTTTAAGACACGAGAGATATGACCTTCTTCAACTGATTATGATGGGAAAAGTCGCCGGCAAGAGGCGTGTTGGTCGGAGGAAGAAGTCATCGTTACGGAACATCAGAGAGTACCACGAGAGTACGCTAGGGACCGGGAAGGGAACAATATACCATACATTGAGTTATAATGTACTAACGTATCTCAATGATGCCATATTGCCAACCTTCGCTTGTCGGAGAGGCACTACAAGAAGAAGAAGATTATTACTTTGTAGTTTTTTCTTCGAAGTTATGGTGTTTGACTGGTCTGCTTTTTAGATCTGCCTTCTCAAATCTTATTCAGGTCAAATATTTGTGTAAAAGCGTTTGGCAGTTTTGAGAAGAGAAAAAACTCTTGGATTCGCCTCGAAAAGGTCACGTGCGTGTGACGTGACTGCTCACCGACACCGGTCAAGTTTAGAACCGTTCAAGTTTTCACTTCTGTCGGCACTCCTGGAGTCCCACTGTTTTTTTCAACAAGAATAAAACGTAAAACGTAAACAGGGTCACGACTGTATCCCCAAGGCGCGGTAGACATTCTCTCAGATCTTTATATTCCAGATCCTTTGAAGATGTCTAAGGGGGTAGTCAGAGGCATGTACAAATACATATTTGATACAGGTTGCAAGCCCATCGCCGCCTATAAGAATACTAACTGGTTTCCTCACGATGTTTTCCTTCACCGTTCAGAGCTCGTGTTAAAGCGCATATACATTTTACGAAACGCAAAATCCATTGATGCACGGCCGGGATTCGATCCCACGACCTTCGGATTGAAAGTCGAGGTACAACCCCATTCAGCCAACACGTTTTTTTCAACAAGAATGACGGGATAAAATCCATATGTCATCAGTGTATGGGGAACCTAGCAAAAAACTAGTATCAAATGTAGGCGTCATAGTTACGACAGACAAAACACCTTCCGAGTTTCAAAAACCATTTGCAATTTTTATGACAAAAAATTATATCTATTAAAAACACCTAACGACAGATTTAAGATTGTCACGAGATTTTAATTACTAATAATTGCGAAGCCATCCGCTTGTTCGCTTAACTATTTATCATTGAAGACAATTACAATAATTAAACCGCGGACGTCAAGGAGTAATGGGTATTTATGGTGTAATGACAGCCTTGGCGAGCCGCATTTAATCACTCTTTTTATAATCTCAGCGAAATCAGAGCTTATCTTTCCTATGGTACACAACGCGATTCACAAATGGGGGTAAAAAAGTAAAGTAAGCTCGTATGAGTCAGTGGCCAACTTTGGTGACGGAGTTTTTAGGCTGCCTTAAGGCCTCCGTCATGGCTTAACGACTTAAATAGCCGGGACCGACAATTTAACGTGCCCTCCGAAGCACCGAAGCGCTCGGATGAAAATGCCACTGGCGGTCACTGGTCATGGGGGTAAATATCTGGTAAGTGGAGTAACCGCACACGACAAGTCGACAGTCGTACGTAGAAATCGTCGAACAGACTTACAGATGCCGACAATTTAACGTGCCCTCCGAAGCACGGAAGCGCGCAATTGTTATCGCCAATAGAGGTCACTCATTCTTGTGGTACAAAATTGACTGATTTTCGCATAATTTCTGACGTTCTATCAAGATTAACCCAGGTAGATCACGGGCCCTTCGTTACAACAAATTGGCATATAGCTGGGTTTCAAATGTTACTACCAGCCCCCTACATTAGAGTAGACATTAGAGTGAGAATCACTTCAATGTCATAACTATAATTTTTATCTATTCTCCGGTACCTAGACAGACGCTGTGCTAAGGGGGCTGCTTGCTTACATTGACCACCATAATATCTCTCATTAGAATAGAGGAAACTGACTATGAGTTATGTCGTGGTTGAAGAACAGGCAGATTCTTTGGCTCAAATGTTTTATGCACTCTACCTATAGGATATCATGGTGATAGGGCTGTCGTACACATTCCACTAAACGGTCCCCTAAAGACGACTATTCCAACAATTACCAACAAATGCGACAGGGTTGTTTATAAGCTGTAACGGAAGCTGGCGCATTCTTCGGCTTCGGGCGCTTCCGGCGACGGGAATAACAAGCTTTTTGTTGAAAACTATTCGACAAGGGGTATTTTTAGCTTCAGGGAATCTGTGCGATCGTGTGCAGGTGAGTTTCTGAAGTCAAAATGTTAGGGTAAAGCAATCGTTATAGTTGTGAAGGATGCTTATGGATAGAAGGGAAGCCACGTTTAGTCCGTCCGTGGGAAACCAGTCTAGCCAAGCTGGTCTAAATTGGCTGTCATTCAGATGAGTCAGTGTATTGTAACACTTGACTGCAAGTCTATACGAGAGGAAACTCAAACAAACAATGTCTGTTTTGGGCATTAACTTTGGTCCTGGCTGACAGATATAAAGCAAATGACGGGAGCATTGAAGTGCAACAAAATCTAGACGAATAAGCGTCATGACAAGTTGACAATATTTGGGTAGGGACCAAATGCTACAAAAGAATTATTTGATCGATGAGATTCAAGGTACGAATCGAAAACTGATAAGATAGTGAAATGGAAAGTTATGGAATTAATGACTGAGTCATAACAGTATATCAAGTCTCAAATTAAAATCAAGACGCTGGATCACTCGGGTATATTTACGACACATAAATCCATACCCACTCTTGGAAATCAACTCTTAAACGGCATTTACAGAATACCATTCTGGTATACCATTCGTGCCTCTTGCTACAGAATACTAGCTCTTGCTCCGTTGAGTTTGAGAAAGCAAGACGCAAGAATGGTATGCCAGAATCATATCGTGTAAATGGCGTAGTTTGCTATAGTGTATTTCGTAAGATCGGTGGTTGTTTTATTGCCCTCAAACACACACCATTTGGAAAATAGGGATTTTTTGTAAATAGATCCCATATTCAAACAATCCACTTCCAACTTTTTATGTAAATGTTAGACTTACAGCATTGTAATTCCTACTTTCTTCAAATATACAACTAGCTATATTTGTGGTCTGATGACGCTAAAAAGCTTGAATGAACAAAGCTATACGATTAGATTGCGACGTTAATGAGATTAGTTCAGATAGAATATGCGAGCGAAGCTGTGAGCATCTTGTGTGATTCGAGCTCAAGGTGATAAAGGTTTTTGTAAAAGAGGTACTATAAAAAAGTCAGTTCGTCAGTGATTCTTGCGACATAATTTACCGTTTGTTTAGAAACCAATGAACATTAAAAAATCTATAAATCAGTCAGGCAGTAAAAGGAATTATTCAGAAGAAGCCTAGAAAACATCTTCCAATTAACCTGGTTCTGGGCCTCATAAGCATCGGAGGAATCCGGTAATTAGGGCCGCTGAGACAAATCGTACCACGTGGGAGAAAATGGAGGGAAAAGTGGGTAATATTGATAGGCCCACACAACAGCCGGAGACTGCGATTATGATACAGCAACACATAAAACTGGTTAAGGGCGCGTACTACCTCAAAACTGCTTCTACTATGGATCATATCTATAAATTGAACCAATATTTTTGAAAAAAATATATATTATAGTTGAGGATATAAACTGTTGCTCCATTGTAGTGAAAACACGATTACTAAATATTTTCTCGATAGAAAATAATCACAAACTTCCCTCTGAATTTTTCTTAAAAACAAAAGTACTCAATAAATACTTGAGCTAGACTAGTAAAACTTCGTATCTAAACTCAGCTTAGTACACTACGTGGTCCCATTGTTCCGAATTTTGATCTTTTTTTGTTTTTGTACTTTTAATTAGCTAAAAAGTGTTTTAGGTCCGTAAATAACACTGCGCATCCATTGCTCTGTACTCCTCACACAACAAATCACACTCGCTGTCCCGCTTACAAAATGTTGGTGTATTATGGGCCCTTAAAAGAAAGGTGCAAAGGTGGACGTGCATTTGAGAAAATCAAGCTGTCTCCATCCACACATTTTGCGAGAATAGCAAACTGTAAACAGCATATTATAAGTTGCTGCCAGATAAGCCATTCATGGAATAACAAAGTCATAGCATAGTTGCACTACATTTCGGAGAATTCGATGAAGATGACAGAATTACCTACACGCTAAAACATCTCAAACTTGGGTTCAGGATGGAGCTGCCAGCCTTTCCGGGTCTACACACGAACCTAAAACTATAAGTTTTTATATCATGCACATTTGTGACTTCCTTAAAACTTCCTCATCCTAAAATAGCAGTCAGTGACTCTGGAATTTTTATACTGCTCGTTTCAGTTTTGATTGCATCGTTCGCGAGGTATTTAGTGGATTTATGACAGACACATACTAAGCTTTGAGTCTGAGGCGAATTGGGAAATTACTCATTAGTTATATGCGGCAGAATGCTTCGCTGCCCTTCTCTCTGATCATGCTAATGGCGTCGCATACTGGAACAGAGTAGGTCTCGTTTACAAAGATAGAGGTATTCAGAGAACGAGCTCAAATATGAATTGTGGATAAAGAACATTTTCATCAATCGATTGGAATAGTCAAATCAAGAAGGTTTTCGGAATACGACAATACCTGTATGTGTCGAGTAATCACAGGTTTATTACAGTCTGGTCACCAGGGGTCTAAGAGCACCTTCCCATTTTAAGGTTGTTTCGAATCTGGTTTAGCACAAAGAGCAAAAATATATGTGCACTATGCACCAGTACTCTTCAACGGTGAAGGAGAAATCGCATCTGGTGGAGCCTAAAGTTTGAAAACATGTCAAGAGCACGGATACTCTTTGGTGTTCTTCTCGTCTCTCTCATAAAGTTTGTGAAGAGAACTAGAGATACGACAAGAGATGATACATACCGACTGCCAGTCCTCCTGTCTCTCTATACGCGCCGGCTCCGTGCGCTTCGCTAGCTCGGCCCTCCGGAGTTGCTCGCGGGCTCTGCTGCCGAGGTCTGCGGGTCCAACCCGCACGAACTGTAGCGGGTTCCCAGCCGGCTTCCCGGGCAGCACCGCCGCTGTGTGCGGACGGACACCGAGGAAGTCTGCGCTGTCTGTCGTCTGTAAGAGGAGAGTATAATTAGATGATGGTTATGCATGACGAGCTAGAGTCATGGCTTATGGCTTGAAAGAATACATAGTCAAAAATGTATGCTGAAGTTACTTATCCACCCAGATCGAATAAGTTGGTTAGGTTGGACTTACCATTAAGACCATTCATGGATAGTTATATCTGACACCAGCAGACAACTTAAGTAACATAATTTCGTCATGAAGATACGAATCTCATGATAAACAGTGCAATATTGTACCTTCTTAATCTCTTTAAGGCATTTAACTGTAAGTTTATTTTGTAACCATACAAACCAACTTTGACAAAGCAAATTAAACTTTATTTCGAAGGCTTTAATAACTAAATTGAGTTTAGATATGGAATGTTAAGGAAAATGTTTAATTAACTGACTGTGGATAATCAGAGATGAATAAAGCTTAACAGTTAAGTAACTGTTTGCAAAAAAACGCAAACTCATTTAACAAACAAATTAATTATGGATGGGCAGAGGCACAGCCATCAGAGAATAGTTGATTCAATTTAATAGATAAAAAGTCGATTTGTAAACTCTTCGATCATATTTTACTAAGCCATCTTTTCTTCCCAAAGTTTATGCATCAGACCAGCCGTTTCCTAGGACTGTGGTCTATGCTTATCAGCCTAATATAGTCATGGTTTAAGTCATCTGAAGCAGGAAATTGGAGTTTCAACTTAATTTGAAGGTGCTATGCTAAGTTTCTGCTTTCTAGTCACTTATAGTGTCACTAACCTCTTTATCTATACTTCTATACTAATATTATAAAGAAGAAAGATTTGTTTGTTTGTTTGGTACATTGTATCCCGGGGAAGTGAAGTTTTCCCGAGGGATCGCGGGTAACACCGCGGCGGACAGCTAGTAATATTATATAGAATAGATTTTTTTATAAATGAAATTTGAATTTGAGTAAAGCTCCAGGGAGAACCGATCGCACAAAGTGATATTCATGTAATCTAAGTAAGATTTGCAAATTGAATGTTGTAACATGACTGTAAAAAATTATTGAATTTACAAGGTCAACGACCGTGATACGTCAGATGCTCCCGCGCAAACGAGATCGAAAGTGACCGTTATCATGGATGCGTCCAATAAATCAGATAATTTACAGACAGACATAATTATCTTTACTGCGAAATTATTGTAGAACTGTTTCCGGTACCTACTGGCGATTATATTGATACTTATTTGATTTAAAACGAAATAAGTTTGTAGCTGAAGACAGGGCGCAATAGCGCTCATTAGTGGAGGCCTATGTCCAGCAGTGGACTGCTATAGGCTGATGATGATGATGAAGTGTTTAGCTAAAGCTTAGTTTCACTTTGTATATTTATTTGTCTCGAATTTCTCACTAAAGGAAGTTAAAAAAGTACCTAATAATTATTGTAATTTTTGGCACAAAGAATCAGCATTGCCATTCAGCGTGGCAATGCCGCCAGTATTTTGGGCACGCTTCCGACTGGCAGTGACCTGGATCAGTTGAGCTATCTATAGATCGTTTTTACGACGATCCTTAGATAGCTTGACTGATTCTATTGTATTTTGTAATTTTATGTACATATTGTAGTAGCTTAGTTTCTGTAAATAAAACTTTATTTTGAAAGTGTTAAACCTTAGGTACCCCCACACTTAGGTATTTCATTGAGAAATGAAAACTCTTATCAAAATTTTCGATTCCGAATATTCGAACCCGGGACGATCAGACGATCCTTCTAAAGCCGGAGTGCCTTCAACCGCTCGGCCACGGAATCCACTGACGTCACAATCGAAAATTTTGTTAAGCTCATATTTATCGGATTCCGTACTATTTGACTCACATACATACGTGACGTAAAAGAAAAAGTTATGTCTGTTTATAAAACTGTAGATGAGAACAGAAATATGGTTATTACAATATTATCTATATTCATAATTTTGGAAAGTGTGGCAGTGAATTAATAACACAAAATAATACACTTTATTTTAAAAAGATGATCGCTCAGATATTTATTAATTTTTAATCTCACACAAGCAATCTTTAAGATCTACCACAATTAAATGTTTACCTTCCCCTAATCATCATAACAATGATTCGGCTGAGCCATTGCGATGTGATTGCCGGTTCACCGCAAGTGACAGTTATGATGTTGTGTAACTTTTATTGTGATGTGATGTCATAATGTCATAAAGATCTCGGAGTAGACATCTAACCACGTTCTACGCAATACTTCCTATATATCGAAAGTTTGTTTGTTTTTCAATCACGTGAACATATTGATGGCTGATGACACATGGAACTGAGACGTGGTCCCTCACTATGGGCCTTATAAGAAGGCTCAAGATCGCTCAGCAAGCTATGGATAGGGCTATACTTGGTGTCTCTCTACGAGATCGAATCAGGAATGAAGAGATCCGTAGACGCACTAAAGTCACCGACATAGCCCACAGGATTAGCAAGTTGAAGTGGCAGTGGGCGGGGCACATAGCTCGTAGAACTGACGGCCATTGGGGCTGACAAGTTCTCGAGTGGAGGCCACGCACCGGAAATCGCAGTAGAGGACGGCCACCCACGAGATGGAAAGATGATCTGGTAAAGGTTGCTGGGAGACGTTGGGTGCAGGCTGCACAAGATCGATCGCTGTGGAAGTCGATGGGGGAGGCCTATGTTCAGCAGTGGACGGTAGATGGCTGAGATGATGATGATGATGAACATATTGAATGAGATTAAACCTAAATAAGGTGTATGAAGAATGTAATGAGTGTATGAGGCGAAAGATGTTCACGATCAGGACATTAGTGGTCTTAGCCCTTTCGATAAAGAGGAGTGAATTGATTTTATCTATTTCAGGGTCACGACTGTATCCCCAAGGCGCGGTAGACATTCTCTCAGATCTTCCAGATATTCCAGATCCTTTGAAGATGTCTATACGTAGTCAGAGACATGTCCAAATACATATTTGATACATGTCTACATCTTGCTGAAGTTAGTATTCCATACGCGACAGGTTGCAAACCCATCGCATACTAACTGGTAAGCATATTAACTGGTTTCCTCACGATGTTTTATGTATTTCATATGTGCTAAATATACACACACATGTATTAATCGAGGCTACTGTATTTGTAAGTCTACCTAAGGTATACTAGCTGCGCTCCCACGGTGTGACCCGCGGTCCCTCGTGATTTTTTCGGGATAAAAAGTAGCCTATGTCCTTCCCTGGGATACAACCTTCATCCATGCCAATTTTCAGACTAATCTGTTCAGTGGTTTGGTCGTGAAAAGGTAACAAACAGACAGACAGACGACAGAGAGTTACTTTCAAATTTATAATATTAGTATGGATTTGTAGTCTTCTTATAAACCTAAACTGAAATCAATGAACTAATTTTGACTTAGATGAAATGAAATGCTTGCTCCATGCAAGAACCAGTTACGGTATTCGAATTATACACTTATTAAATAGAATTCAAGTCATTATGAAACGTTTATCATCATGCAAATGATTTTTTATTTCTAGAGTTTAATGACCGTTAATTCGTAAAGCGAGAATATCTAACAGTATCTATTTACATAGCGACATCCTTCACTTTTCTTTTGGCACCACAGCAAATACATAACAGTATGTTGTAATACTACAGTATAAATAAATAATGCTGGACATATCACACAGCATCATCTAGCCTAAAACTAAGCAAAGCTTGGACTATGGCAACCAGATAACTGATATACTTTTTGTTTGTAAATACATACATATTATACATGGAAACACCCAGACCCGAGATAAATATTTGTAGATCATACACATTTATCCCGCGGCGGGGTTCGAACCCGCAACCTTCTGCGTCCCAAGCGGGCTTTCACCCACTGCGCCACAGAGGTCGTCATGGTAATGGTATTGTAATGGTAATCTTGTCTTACGTTACGAGGTAACAAACGGAAATCACTATGTTATTCATCCAAAATATGGCTTTGATTCTTGCAAGAAAGCCTATGGGAGATAAAATCGCGAGCATCCGCTAATACTTTCAACCACCTCATATAAATATCGTAACACTCGACGGGGCATTGACAAAGATAGTTTTCACGTTAGATAATATCGATAATCTCGCCGCATAACCACGACTGCATAAGCGACAAGACCGGTTCCTTTCATCGGAACATAATATATTCAAAATAGTGAAAGTAATGACAAAATAAAGGGTATAATGGTCCCCCCATATCTCCGAAATATTTACCTATATACGACACAGCGACAGCTGTCAACCACTTTCACTGTCAATGCCAATTACAACAATCGAAGCTGCCCCGCCCGGAGATCACGACCGATTAACGTATGCGTACTTTTACTAAAAGTAGATACTCTAACAACAAACAGTCCGTAAAACGGAACGCTTTAAAAAAAGAAAGCGGAATCCCTACGGACAAAGTTCACACTGGCAGCTGCACTCGAAATTAAAAATAGAACGTGCAATCCGTTGGGCGGTCTAAATTTCCGTACGGTATGCGTTTAAATTTAGAACTCGACTTAGTTCAATTCGACACTGTCGTTTGTCACCCGCTCGTTCTATATTCGAAAATGTTTCGGTTGGGAGTTTTCACGTTTCGTTTCACGCAGACGAGATGGTAGATTGGCGCGCGCGAGTTAACTACTCGTCGAGATAACTTTCGCGGTTTTCCACAAGTCCAAGTCTCCAAGAGAGGGGAAAGTAACGTGTTGGGATAATTAATGCATAATTTTAACGGTGGATACCTGAGGCATGTAATTATATTCTGATAAAACATTATGTTTCTTTCAAATGGTTTGAGTGAAGTTGTTTTTGTTCGCGTGCCTGCGCTGCGTTAGTCAATTTACTTGATGTTTTGACACATTTGTGGACAAGTGGTGTTTTGCGACTGTGGCGTACAGTAATTTTGCTATTAAAGCCTCTTACACACATTACAATGATGTCATATGTTTGTATTGCTCACAATTGTATTTTGGTTTACATTTTGTCCATAACATTCAATACTCGGCCGAAATCGTATCGCTGCTTTTTAAAATGACTAAGTAAACACTAGTCACAAACTCATCCTTATTACAAAAGACTACTTATTCTACATAGTCATCTGTTTCTTTAATCCGTCAGTTATAATTCTAGCTTAGATCCGTTACAATGATGCATCATTAAACTTGTTACAAAACGGCCATAAACGGTATTAATATAGCTTAGTCAAATGTTACCTTTCTAATTACGTCTTTATGCCAGTTCTCATCACGACTTCACAATACGGCTCGGCTAAATGTCATAATGTGTCACTTATGCAATCTCTGTGCATCTTTGTATTACTCTATGTCATTGTCGAATTGTGCTATTGTAACACGTAATCATACGCTTTACATCTTACAGGTGACTGTCTTTTTTGAGGCATCCTCGAAATTACGACAATCGCTGTCAAATTGCTTATGCTACTCCGACTATGAAATTGAAGTAGGGGAAACGGGGACATATACGTAACAAAATGACAAATTGATAGACAGACCAGAAAACGCCAAATTTCTCCCACATCAAATACTCGTATTTCGGATCAGAGTCTCCAGGCCCGTTCATCACCTATGTTCCACTGATGACCAACATAGCTTCAATGGAGCAACTCGCTTTTTCATGGCAATCAACATGTTAAGTTTAATATTGTACGCACGCTATCTATTGCTTGGTTACGCAATTTATAATTGCAGGAGTATTGTGTACTTGAATGACTACTCTCAGTTTGCCACAGCAACACAGGGGCCGTATTCGCATTCCTTTGTTGTCCCACCACGATTTCTGACTTCAAGGGCCAATTTTTCAAACGGTAAAACACGGTCCAAACCAAAGACCAAATAAACCAAACCGAAAATTTGATCCTTGAAGTCAGAAATCGTGGTGGGAAGCATTAGAATATTCATCAAACGAACTAAAAAGGATCGCGAATACGGCCCAGTATTGACCATGGCTTTCTTGTGAAATATAACTTTTAAAAAAATTTAAAGGATACTAAGAGCATATGCGCTAAGAAAACTTTAAAGTAACATTGTCTAGAGGAGACTACAGAAGGTTTTTTTTATTTCTAATGAAATAATACCTTTCAGAAGACTGGTGGATTGCGGCAAGGGACTGATCGGTGGAAGTAGCTGGGAAACCACTACCATGCAGTGAAAACAATGCATAAAAAACAGATACGTTTGAGTGCATTGTCTTGTGGTGGCGAGCAAAGCAAGCTACACTTCTCGCTGTTTAAGCGTTAATAAAACATACGTTTGTTAACCTTTGGAGTCCGTACAAAGGTAATAACGCCTTTTACGACTCTGGAATTCGAGTTATTCCAATGAACAATGTTTACCTCATCAACACGAATGGAAAGTAGTATAAACCACGGAAAACAATTACAGGTCGTGATTGTCGAAACCTGTAGAACGCATTGCGCACGCGCCGATCATAAAGATTATGATTTACAAGGTTAATGAACTTCGCTCGGGTGGCTGTGGTTGGACTACCGTTTGTGCTCTCATTATGAGCCCGAGCTGGTCTAAAAGACCTTAATGTGGTGCTAGGTTACTTGGTGTTTATGGCGTACTGAATCACAGACTCAATACTGAATAATATACTTTTACCTACTTTCAACGAAGAAGGCTTCAGAAGACTCTACTGCATCTGGCAGAAGAGTCTTGATCTTATGTAAAAGGCTCCAATAATCTTGTGCGTGAACATTTTAATAACAGATTAAATAACTTGCAATATACTTTCCATAACTGTAAATCCGAATATTCACTTACCAAATGGACTCCTCGTTTCACAAGATACAAAATCTATTATTTCAAACGCACTATCACTGTCCTTCGTGAAGGCTCACCGCACACTGCGCGACCGACGACCGACGGGCGACACAAACCTGCGACTTTCTCCTAAAACGTGCAGAGCATTTTGTCAGACTACCTTCGTAATCGCCTTATACCGTGTTATGCGGACGAGACGGCGATTGAATGTCAATGGATCGTGCCGCAATGTTAGCATTCCGAGTTGCATGTGAAATGGATTTTTGTGCACGTGAGTGGTGTACGATTTCAGGAGCTTATTGAACTGTAGGGTATAAATAAATATAAAATAGTAGGCTTTATTTTATTTAAATTGCTGGAATTTTGAATAGAAAATACTTTGATTACATGCATACATAAAATCACGCCTCTTTCCCAAAGGGGTAGGCAGAGACCACGGATCTCCACTCGCTACGATCCTGACACACAACTTTCGCCTCATTCACTCTCATTACATTCGAATCTCATGATATCATTACATGTGTAGTAAACTCTACATCTATAGCCTCGAAGTAAACAGACATGTACCGGCACATGCTACATTTGAACTCTGACGTTCATCTAATTTTAACTGGTTTTCATCACCGTCTATTTTAGCAATGCAGAGTTTGTTGTTTCTGACTTTGAAGAATGGAGGTGACGTGAAATCTATGTCTATCTAGCATCATAAACGTATGATGTGATTATGTCTATGAGGACCGTCATGCTATGTAGAAGAGATGACTCTGGCATAACATTTATTTCTCCATCGCTTTTACAAACGATTTTAAAAACGTAAACAGGGTCACGACTGTATCCCCGGCGCGGAGACATTTTCTCAGATCTTTTATGTATTCCAGATCCTTTGAAGTCTAAGGGGTAGTCAGAGGCATGTTCAAATACATATTTGGTACATGCCCACATCTTGCAGAAGTTTGTATTCCATACGTGACAGGTTGCAAGCCCATCGCCGCCTGTAAGAATACTAACTGGTTTCCTCACGATGTTTTCTTTCACTGTTTAAAGCACGTGTTAAAGCGCATATAAATTTACGATAAAATCGCACTTCTTTTTAAGAGCGGGTCATTGGATACCGAATATTTCTAAACTAACTCTAAACGAATCCCGGCCGTGCATCAATGGATTTTGCGTTTCGTAAAATTTATATGCGCTTTAACACGAGCTCTGAACGGTGAAGGAAAACATCGTGAGGAAACCAGTTAGTATTCTTATAGGCGGCGATTGGCTTGCAACCTGTCACGTATGGAATATTAACTTCTGCAAGATGTGGGTATGTATTAATTATATGTATTTGTACATGCCTCTGACTACCCCCTTAGACATCTTCAAAGGATCTGGAACATAAAGATCTAAGAGAACGTCTACCGCGCCTTGGGGATACAGTCGTGACCCTGTTTTTTTTTTTTGTTTTTTTTTAACTCTTGTGTAATCTCTGTATACGAATCTCAGTTAAAATGAAAAGCATAATTCACACAATACTACAAATAGTTACATTGTGTACATTATGCTCCTAAGCACGATCACCTCGACGTAGTACAATTAAACAGCTAAGTATCTAATCTATTCTAAAATCTCAATACTAAACTAACTCGATTAAACTCTATAAAAAACGCGTAAATGTGTAATTTATAAAACCCGGGCGCAAAACGATTATGAGTTTGACCACTGTGTGTGTATGTGGTTGACTGTGTGTCTGTGTGTCTGTCGCTCCTAAAATAATGACTTTCATTTTAGTAGTGTTTGTTTCGTGACTTAACGGAGATTTTAGCTATGAATCATGACATCAATTCTGCCGTTTCTAAGTGCATCTTTCTAAATATGACTGGGTTTTCTGTAGTGCTCCTGAAGATTAGTGCGGGGCGAGAAGGGTCCATTCTATATTCTAATTAATAGTCTAAAGTAATACTCTCTGGTCGTGAAAGAACACTATCAGAATCACCTAGTTTTAAGACTATTCAAAGTGATCCCAGCATACCAACAGAATCAGCTTTGTTGACTCTCTGCTCCGACTATACTATGTCGCTGGTAACTCTCACTAGAGACACGCGACTTAGCAAACATGTAGAGGGGATGTCGGTGTCTCTAGAAATAAACAAAGGTTACTTGAACTCAGTGATTACCGATTCGTTTTGTTAATTACTCGGCGCCTTCTCACATGCACACGTTAACTGAATACACAATAACAAAAAAAAATTAAAAAAACAAAAATTACACCTATGCAGAACTTGAACCCACGACCTTCAGCGATCCGTGCTGATGCTCTGCCATCTGAGCTAATGAGATTTGATTTTATGTGGCTAGAATACATATATTCTGAACTAAAAAAATATACTTACGTAAATAATAAATAAATAATTTTGTCTTTTTCACACAGAATCATCTAGCCCCAAAGTAAGCTGAGCTTGTGTTATGGGTGCTACATATGACTGACATACAACTTATATACTTTTTGTTTGTAAATACATACATAGAAAACACCCAGATAAATATTTGCAGATCACACAAACATTTATCCCGCGGCGGGGATCGAAAACGCGACCTTCTGCGTCCCAAGCGGGCTTTCGCCCTATTCGCCCACAGAGATCGTAAATAGTAGAATTCGCAGATGTCCGTGTTAAGATGAAAACACGCATAGTCGTTATATCAAAATAAGACGTATACATGTGAAAAGGGCAGTAAAAGTTGTAAAAGGATTACAAGTATTACGCGGCGGTGTGACGGTAGCTTTATGATTGCTTTGCTCATAAATATTATGTAAGACTATCAAAACATAATTTACTTTGTCTATGCTTTTATCATGTTAATTTAGGCCTGTTACATAATATCTAAGGGTGGTCGCACAGTCTAGAAGAGCCGAACGCGCCGAACTGTCAATTCAATAGAGGAAATGCTGCTGACGTCAGAAGCGAGCCGCATTTTCTGACGTCATCAGCATTTACCAAGAAAAATTGTCACTTATGGAATACAACTTCTGCAAGATGTGGTCTTGTATCTAATATGTATTTGTGCATGCCTCTGACTACTTCATTAGACATCTTCTAAGGATCTGGAAAACATAAAAAGATCTGAGAGAATGTCTACCCTGCCTTAGATACAGTCGTGACCCTGTTTACGTTTAGATTTTAATATGGTCATAATCACAGAATAAATCGTATTCTGGTAAAATAGTATATAATATCTGTAGTAGAAAACATAAACACAGAGAAAGGCTAGAACAAACAATTGCTTATCAAACAATCAAGAGCTGGTGACCGATAGCAGGGGTCGGTGACCTCAGCAACTAACTTGTGGGGAAAAGTTAGGTCACTCAAGCTTTCTTATTATCTAGAACTAATAGCACATATACCACAGAATAAATATTAATAACTTATAGCTGTTTTGCTTCGAACGGGCAGAAAAATCTCAGATTAGAAGCAGTTATTTTTTGTTCGTTTGCTCCCACCACGATTTCTGACTTCAAGGGCCAATTTTTCGGTTTGGAATATTTAGTCCTAGGTTAGGACCGTGTTTTAACGTTTGAAAAATAAGCCCTTGAAGTTAAAAATCGTAGTGGGAAGCATCCGAATATTCTTCAAACGAACGAAAGAAGGAACGCGAATACGGCCCCTGTTCTTCTATAAATATACAATTCCTGTGACCTATCAGGAAAAACTGAAATGTCACCCAACTCACAAACCCTACCTATAAGAGACGACTTAAAAGAAAAGATGTTATGCAGCTAAATGTGTGACTAAACCAATGAAGAGTGCCTACTGGAGAGGAAAACCAGGAGTGAACTCTGCCTGACATTACACCCGCAAACAATTTGCTCATAGTTGGAAAACTGATCGCAAATAAAACATGGGGAAAAAAAATCTTGTGATAAATTCGAGTAATAAAGAAAAAATGGATGGATTGTGTGAAGGATGACATGAGTAAGAAAGGAGTGAGTGTTGAGATGACGGATGATAGAGGAGAATGGAAGAACACATGTTGTGCCGACCCCACATAATGTGGGAAAAGGGCAGGGAGATGATGATGAAATTCGAGTAATACACCGAATTACATATTAAAATCTGTACTTAGTTGCGATAATGACTAAGCTATTACAACATTCAGCGTACAAACCTACGAATAAGAATAGGAACTCGGTTTTCTGTCAACACTTTGTTGCAATGTAGTGTGAAGTCTATATGAATGAATGATGCTATGTGTAGTTGACGATATAGTCCAATGTTCACTCATTCATTCATTGAAATTCGTTGATCCAAACTCACATCTGTTCTATTTTTAAGAAAATGAAATAACAAGACTCCTCAATCTACGGTGTTAATGAATACCTAAGTCTGACAAGAATAAATGAATCTGAACTTTATTCAAACGGAATAGGTCGTAAAATTGACCGCAGGCGAAACGTAACATTGCATAACAGTACGGAATGTAGTGCCAATGACTTTTGACCAGTTCATTGCTTGGTCAAACAAACATACATGGTATATGTATACATACATGGTATCGGTGGTCTGTGTCAATGAGTGTCACTCATAATAAGTGATGTAGGTTTTGCTCTCGTTTACTATGATAGAGATTGAATTATTGAATTTCTAAGAAATACCGCGCTATTTTAGTATTTTATAACATACCCTAATCTGTATAAAATGAAAAACCCAAATATTTTCTCAGAATTGTCGAAAGAAAGAAACGTTAGCAAAAATGCTAATCTACACGAAACTACGCAGAGAAACCAACAACATAGAACAACATGGTAACTGGAAAAATTTAAGGCAAAAAAACCCAGAGGCAGAAGTCCAAAACGATGGTTAGATAGCTGAGAAATTGGAGATGTCTGTCAGTGCCGCGCACACCAAGCAACGGAACGCAACCGATGGAGACAACTGGTTGACCAAATAAAAATGAGTCACGATCCTCAGTAGTGAGGGAACGATTGTGGAGAGAGAACACACGAGTAGCTTCATAACACGTACGTCTTAGCTAAGAAACGATTTGCTAAGGACGTGACTAGCTACAATCCAATCCGCGGTTACCCGCAGTCCTCGAGAACAGCGACAGAAGTTCATGAAAATTTTGATGTTTTTGAATCTTCATTATCATAAATGGAAGCATAAGGATCTGAATTAAGTGATTACGATATGTAACATGAGCCAAGTGAAGGAGAATGTCGCTGTCTTGTCGTATAAAGAGGTCGAAACTGCCCTGAAAAGAACTATATTGAGAGGGATGCATCAGTTATGCGAATAAGGTTTCAATTCTTCACGATATTAGTCGGGAAATAACAGGAGTAAAATTTGTTCTAAGACTATTCTAAGTGATCCAAGCGGTCCTACTGAATAAATGCTTTTTGACTTTGACTTTGATCCGGATCAAAATTTGGGGCTGCCACGCTTCTGCAGTGCATCTACCATGTTTGCGGAGGCAAGAGTTGATGGCTTTCATGCCATCATTCGCAAGAAAACAGCCTCACTGCTCAGCAGATTGCGGGGCAGCACCAACAGTATTCTGCAAGTCATACCTGATAGATATGATCTGCCCATTATGAAATCTTTCATTCGGGTTCTAGTCTAGCAGTGTCACTTGACACTGATGGACTGGAGCGTGAATGAAAGACCCACTCAAGGCTTCAACTAGTTGCCTATTCTAAACGCATTTGGCTATGTAATACTAATATAAGACATAAGCATATTAAATACTAACCCGAAATGGACTTAAAAGTTGTCTGATATAATAAATTGATTTGAAAATGCGTATGTAAACAGAGGGAGGCTTACACCCATTCATCATCATAGATAGATAGATAGATAATTCTTTATTGTCACACCTTAATATAAATGACAAAATTAAAAAAAACTTAAATCATCCGCAGCCAAGAATATCCCACTGCTGGGTATAGGCCTCCCTCTGTTTGCGCCACTCCTTCCGGTTCTGTGCCGTTAAAGTATATTATTGGCTGTAGATACTGATCTAACGCTCAATAATCTAAAGCATTCGAATTTGAAGCAATCTGAAGGTAAATGCCATTGGCGCGTACATTCCGAAGATTATGTAATATTTGGTCGCAGGTTGTCGTCACCTGTAGGCGGACCTGAACCTAACGGGTGTGTAGTCTTAGCAGCACAACTTATTTTTCTCTATTATACTTCTATATATTATATATGTTGCGTGATCAGTGAGCTGGTGCATATTTGGGTCAAGAGATCAGCATTTTGCCATCCAGGGTGGTACTGGCGGGACCAGTGTTCTAGGCTCGCTGGCTAGGCTCCCACTGGCTTTGACTTAGATCAATTGAGCTGTAGACCATTTTAAACGATACCACCAGAGTTGGCCATTGTCATACGAACTTATTTCAGAGCTTTTACGTCAAAAACGTTGATAGCAGCTATCTGCTTATCATACAAGTTATCAATATCCTCGCAACTGTTCAACTTGAGTTGATAATATTGATACTCGATTGGAGTGGCTAGTATTAGTTTAGGTTTATTCAAAATGGACATAAAAATAAATAAATAATGCTGGACATTTCACATAGCATCATCTATCCCCAAACTAAGCAAAGCTTGTACTATGGGAACCAGATAACTGATCTACTACTTATATACTTTTTGTTTGTAAATACATACATATCATACATACACCCATAAAAGCTCTGTAAACATTATTATAAAATCTTAAGTAATACAAGCAAGCTTATATGAAATCTTTCTTTTAATGGATATCTTTTGCAAAAACACGCTAAGGTGTTTATTGACTACAAGTTAAGTGTTTAAATGATCATATATCTAAGATCTAAAGTCTAATTTCCCTAGGGATACTCAGCCTGTTTACTTTAAACGTGGCTAATTAGTGAATACCTATCTTTATGAATGAACAGCAGAAAACAAGCTTCTAGAACTTTCTTTGATGGCTCTGTACGATGTTGTTTTATTTTATTACGTCGTGTTTGTGAATGAAAGTTGTGTCATACCACGTCAGTACGAGCTTAAGCACGATGGCAACACTTCCAATAGACATAATGCGTATAACTACATAGAGTGCAACAAACTTATCTGGAGCGGCGAGAGAAGCGCTGTTATCGCATTTGGTGTTGGCAGAAAAATAAAATAGTCCTTTTCACGGCGGAACGTATGCGTGACATCAAGAAATGAAAAGTCTTATCAAAACTCGCAACGATTAGACGATCCTCCTAAAGCCGGAGTGCCTTACTGCTCGGCCACAGAATCCTAGTCTACGCAATCCAAATTTTTGATAAGTTCATTATTATCGGTTAAGCACCGGTTAATGAAAAACCAAGTGTTTATTAGCTATGGCACTATAAAATTACAAAATAACGTAGATATGCGTGACACTTCAAGATGATGTCAAAGTCAGTCAAATAGTAATGTAACGTGAAACGAAACACGTTCAATGTGTCAGGCATACGTTCCGGCGTGAAAAAGACTATAGTTCCTCTTTTGGCCACACCGGTCCAGATACGATTGTGTTTGTACACATTACACTGCACAATGATGACGTAATCAAAACTATAGTTTAAAATAATGAGAGCGGTCTTACCGTACAAAGATTTAGCTATTTCGCCACAGCATTTTGTAAAAAATGTCAAAACACGAAACGAAAGTTTGTTTATAAACAACAAATAAAACTATCTATTCTAAGGATGTGTTTAACTTGTCACTAAATCCCGGTGTGTTCACAAAATAAAAAATTACACTTCGAACACTTTCAACCTTTGAAAGGATTCTGTTTTCACTACCGCACTGGTATATGGTATTTGCAACACTGAGTGTGGACTTGGCACGGCCCATGACTTAACCATGAACCACAAGAGTCACCTCAAGCATGACTGACTGTACCGGTGTGTACCGGTGGACACACAGTTACACAACTGTACAGTTAGCTTCAGAAATATGTAAAGAAAATTATGATTTTATAAATATCGACATCCTGAAAGAATAATATGGTAACTAACTTTTTGCCAATTTTGAGTTAGGTTCAAATTTATCTATACTAATATTATAAATAGAAAAGATTTGTTTGTATGTTTGTTTGAAATGAATAGGTTCCGAAACTACTGGACCGATTTGAAAAATTCTTTCACCAATAGAATCCTACATTATCCCTGATGAACATAGGCTACATTTTATCCCGGGGAAGTGAAGTTTTCCCGAGGGATCGCGGGTAACACCGCGGCGGACAGCTATTTGGAAATATAAAGATCGACATCCTGAATGAATAATATGGTAACTAACTTTTTGCCAATTTTGAGTTAGGTTCAAATTCATGTTCAATAATTCTAGCTTGGGTATGGTATGCTCTAAAACGTCTATAAGTCACCATAGATTATTTAGATATTGCTTAATCGGCTAATCCATAAAATAATAGAACACACGCACACGAAAAATTTTATGTTAAACTAGACGAAGTCGTGGTAAGCCTCAAAAACAACGCCAGCAATGACTAGTTTACAAATACTGTTAGCAAACGGTATTGTGACCATCCGTGAAATCCAATTAAGTACTTAACAGTTGTATGGATTGACCGCGTGACGGTAATTAAAACTGTCACAGAATTATTATATCATTGTTATGACAGCTTGACAAGGTCAAGAATATGAGGTCATGAAATTATGAAAGTCAAAAAAGATTACAATAATAGGATCAAAAATGAAGTTACAAATTTTTTTTTCATCAATATCATCGGCACATTTTTATGCTGAAACCGAATTAGGCTCACTTTATGCAAGCAGAAGCTGTAACTGTAATTTAGAAAGTAATTATAATGATTTTTGCAAGAACCTTAAAAAATACTCAATATGGATTATAGTTATTTGACGTGGATCTACATCAGTTTTTAAGATTTAGAAAACTAAAAAAAAAATACAAAAATGTTTATTACAGCAAAACATACAAAAAAAAATTCTTAACTATAACTAATTGAAGATCGATTACATAAAAAAGAGAACTTATAATTATTTTGTAGTTTGCTGAGAGTGGATACATAAGTGGGATATCTGATAATTTCCTCACTAGGCGTTGCCTGTATCGAGGAAACTAAAGTACGAATTAATTAGGTAGATAATTAATTACAGATCCTGCGACAGGTTGAATCAGCAAAATAACTAGGACTTAAAATTTAAAGATAAGCTCTCCTTTTATAGTTAAACCGCATTCCACCTCAAGCAACGCCATGTCAGTGACCTCAAACCCAAACCAACAAAGAACCAGTGGCATTGCGTCTGCGTGGATTGTGTCAGTCAACGTCTCGAGAGGGCATGCCGTGGGAACGCAGCGAGATTAGGAAACGTGTGGCCTGATTGGCTTGATAAGTTCTTCAAGAGTTACCTCTTCACTCCAACTTGAGTCTGAGTAGACGCAGGATGAGATAGTGGATGACTTTAACGACTTCGGTGGCGTAGAGCTATGCTGAGATGAGGGGAGGATCGATTCTCACCGCGGCAAATGTTTGCATCATCAGCATAGCTAGATCTGGGTGTTGTGGTATCGTATAAGAAATTGTTATCATTTGATAAAATAAAACAAATAATTCCGGATAAAAAAGAAAGACTATATCGCCTCGATGTGAATGATCCAAATTATATTTCTTTTAGTGATAAATAAAGCCCAAAGGAAGATGCCAAGCGGTTACATAGAGGTATTCAATTAAGCAACATACCGACCAAAATCTGTGAACTACATAAAAGCAACAGTACAAACATGGCAGAAACATGCGCTACACATTAGTTGTGTAACATAATCGCCATGGCGGTTACAACACCATGTAATTCAACTTAGTTTCACTCATTTCCTCCGAGGTTTCTCTATGGCCAGTGAAACCCAATCCCATAATCCCTGGGAAAGTGTGCCGCTTGAGCCATGGGTATTGCCACAGAGTATATCACTTGACCATGCTTTTTGACAGATTATAGAAACGAAACAAACTACTATTAGAAAATACACTAGATTAAGTCACTATTTAAAGATTGTTGATAATCTATAGCATATAAGCATACTAGCATCTAGCTAGGTCGTCACATTGGTGATAGCATGAAATGAGCCTATTTCACGACTCAATGTTATCTTGCGTAGCAATAGTATCCACTACTTTCTTTGTTCCTATAACTGAATTCGTTGGTTCAATTTATTTTGGACAAAAGACAACTCTTTCCATTTTATCTTCAAAAGAGAAGATTCTTTGATTGTATTTTACAACCAACGACTGTTTTTTTGTTCAAACCTTAAATCTACCAGAATAAACTTTCAAGCAGTGTGATACAGTTCATTATGGACTGTAAGCGACACACCATAGGTATGGCTGTCAGAAGTGGAGCAGTTAACGCACGTTACAGTTACGTGCTAGGTCTATTGAGCCATGCCGGGGACAGTTGACACTTTAATGGGAAATATCGGTACTTACTGGTAGTGTCTGGCTATTTAAAATGTAGGTACACCGCGACCGAAGCTGCGGTCAGAAGGTACTATTACTTTGCTAAACGTAAATCAGTTGTGTTTGTAGAATACTTAAAATTGGATGGTGCTATAATGGCTCTTTTGAATGCGCTTGTTCCGATACCGGGAAGCGGGGGACAATATACTTATACATAACCGTATATAAGCAAATGATAATGATGCTGAAGTATTTAGCTAAGTGACCAATTGATGGTTGGTAGATGTAAAATATAAAATTTTTGGGCAAAAGGCCTGGTGGAAATACGACAGTGACCTCGTCTGCCGGTCTCGTAGTCGTCTAGCTCGTCCCTCCATCTCATTCAAAATATGATCTTACATTAAAATAAATCACATATTAGTCCCAATCAAATCTAGACAGTTTGAATACCAACAAAGATATTAGCAATTCTATGCAGCCATTAACGTCGAGTTCCGAATAAAGAAACGAGTGTAATGTACGGCCAGAATATGCTAAAAGGAGCAAAGGTGAACGAGGGTGCGCCCGCTCCTTAATGCTGCATATGGATTTGGATATTGATGTGCATTTAAAGTGGCGATGATGTCAGACACACGAGTTTGAGTCAGAACAAACTGTATCTCCAGTTTCTTATAATGGAGTCAATTGATTATTATTTTTGAAACTCTTATGGTAGCAAGCGAATATTTTGCTAGCCTGATGGAAATAGGTCACCGCAGCCTATGGCTGACCGTAGCACCAAGGCTACTCTCTGCTTTCAATCGAGTTTGGTTAAGTTTGGTACCACTCTTACTTTTAGAAAAAAAACATATGTACTGTAAGCTAAGAGCTTCACTTCTGGTATACTTTAGGTTTAGATGCAGAAAACGTCACCAATTTGTAGCCCCTAAGCCGTTTGAACTGCGTTTCGTGCAAAAGGGGGTTGACACCTGACTTGCATTTCGTGCAGAAGGGGGTTGACAGTTGGTGACCCTGACTGTCAGCTCCATAATGAAAAAGCTGAACAATTTGTTTTGTTTACCTTTTGACCTTACGTCTAGCGCATTTGTACCGTGTGGCTCCCAAACCCCTTTCTTAGAAATGGATCTTTTTAAACGTTATACTTTAGTTCTATCAGTGGACAAATTACAGTCATCAGCCGTTGACACTCGTCGTGTGGAAACTGCTTCCCAGTCATGCACAATAGCACAATGAACAATCGGACTGGACGACCTTGGCCGGTGAAAGTCGGTTTTTTTGACAAATGAAGGAAAAAATAACGTAACACACAGCTGAAGGAAATATCTTTGTCATTTTGGAGTATGCGATGCTGATGCTATTGCGATGCCTTTGACAGTATGAGTTCAGATGATTTTGAGTTTTATTTACAACTGTGCAGTGTTTACGCGAAGCATTTTGTCGGTTGAGCTTTAAAACCGAGAGTGACAATGCTTCCTGACAATGGGAACTAGGAAAATCGAAAGAATTAAAATACTCAAAGTAATTGCAGTGAGCAGTTCTCACGCACAGTTTATTACACTGACGATTCAATCATTCTATGATTCTTATGTGCCAGATTAGGTGAACAATTTAATTCCAATGACACAGGTTGGTCTGTTCCATTGAAATGCATCGGATTCCATCGCGGTCAGGCTTTAGAAAGGTCAGGGGTGACGGTGCTACAGTTGTTAGGTATATCTCAGGTCTGGTCTTCAATGTATGTAGTTGTTGTAAATAACTATTATATAAAATATGTATACAATCGGCACGTTTTGTTGGCAAATCGACTGTCGATCGTGTCGTGATAACGATTTGCATGTTGGTCAATTCTGATCATGATACTGTCTAATTTGTCACATAAGCTACTATTATTTACAATGCATGTGCAGCTATAGTTTTAATATATCTAATTTGTATAGAGAACGGGTTCAATTTTGTCATAAACTAAAACTCGAGCAAGAAAATAAGGAAAATAATACTGAAGTATTCTAAATTTGATAAAATGTGAAGTGATTGAAGCTCACGAACTGTTCGATAAACAAAAGGAAATAATTAATATACTACATACATACATACATAAAGTCACGCCTCTTTCCCAAAGGGGTAGGCAGAGACCACGGATCTCCAGACGCTACGATCCTGACACACAACTTTCGCCTCATTCACTCTCATTACATTCTTCATTAATGTACTAACTGTCACGTATTCCCAGAACTTAAAGAATACTACTCTCAGTTTCATTCTCACCAATTAATCGACATTTCTCAATAATCAACCTACTTTTGTCTCCAATCAAACACAATAGCTTGAACAAATAGATGATTCAATTAAATTGATACAGGTGAAGAATACACCGTGTCAAGGAGCCGCTTTTAACAATATTAGCTCAACAGCTGTCTATGAAAGGAAAATTAACCTATTTTTAAAGAGGATGTTAAGCTATTTTTGGAGTATTTACAAATACTATTTTTTTTTAATTAGCTTTGTATTGAGGGAATAAGAAATCTGTCGTTTTGTATTTTCATAAAAAAAATCTTATAAGTATAAGTACCTACTAAATTATGTTTTTTATATTATGACAGCGCTCGTGATCGTTCTTGATAGATCGTAGAAGTTAAGCAACGTTCGAAACGGTCTGTAAGTGGATGGGTGACCGCCAGTGGCATTTTCATCCGAGCGCTTCCGTGCTTCGGAGGGCACGTAAAATTGTCGGTCCCGGCTATTTAAGTCGTTAAGCCATGACGGAGGCCTTAAGGCGGCCTAAAAACTCCGTCACCAGAGTTGGCCACTGACTCAGACGACCTCTGTGGCGCAGTGGGTGAAAGTCCGCTTGAGACGCAGAAGGTTGCGGGTTCGATCCCCGCTGCGGGATAAATGTCTGTATGATCTGCAAATATTTATCTCGGGTCTGGGTGTCTCTATGTATAATATGCATGTATTTACAAACAAAAAGTATATAAGTAGTATATCAGTTATCTGGTTCCCATAGTACAAGCTATGCTTAGTTTGGGGCTAGATGATGCTGTGTGAATTTGTCCAGCATTTTTTTTTTTTATTATTCATACGAACTTACTATGTTTTTTCAATATAAAATAGTCGATGACAGGTAAATAGTTATAATTATTAACGCTTACCTTCCACATTTAGATGCTTCACAGAATGCCAGCCGTTGTCGGCAGCTGGTACATTCCATGTTTTTACATTCCCTCATCGGGAGTGAGCTTGCATTCTAAGCTATGCTACTAAGTCATCGCAGTTATTGTGCTATCTATATCTCAAAGCCTCAGTAAAATATTATATTATCTGAGTATTTACGATGTTGCGTAAAGTTTTTTGATTATTACAAAATGTTGTCTAAGACCCCTCGCAGACTACAGACTCTATCGGCCGATAGTTGAGACGGGCTATATTTCTCCATACTCATTACGAGCCGAAGTATATTCCGTCTCAACTATCGGCCGATAGAAAGAGTGTAGTCTGCGAGGGGTCTTATACAACCGTAACATACTCTAGATGAGATTGTACTAAGTACTAATTCAGCATCAGACATATTGTTGAAAGACAAATTCCAGTCAACAATGAACTTATACATACTTTATAGAATTTAGAATTTCGTAGGAAATACAGCTTAGTTACAGCGAAGAATTCCCATTTACCTTTGAAATCCTGCCTTATCGGTATCACATACGTTATCAGAATTCAATTAAGAACTTAATTGGCTGAAATTGCATTGATAAGTGACAGTGGTCTCATGTGACCTAGCTCTCGATTTGGACATAATCAACAAACAGGACTGGAGAATGCATTTCCCTTTCATGGTTTTTGAGAGGAGTTTTTGCGAGTAAAAATATTGAAAGTGAATTTAAGCTCATTAATTTCAGAAATAACGATGGAGAGTTTTTAATGAGTATTGATGGGCTATCATTCTATAATGCTTATGGAGAAAATGCAGATGACTTTATGATGAGATGCGGATATTACGATGCAGAACTCATTGTTCTTAGCAGTTACATAGAGAACTTACGGAAATATTTTGTTGATCTAAATATAATTTCGATAATCTTTTGTTTCGAGTCTGTACACTTAAATTCGTATTCATCAACCTACAACTTTAACCGATTCCTGAACTACTAAGTACATTTTTCTGAATATTATAAGCAACTAGCTGTCCGTCGCGGTATTACCAGCGTTTCCGGGAAAACTTCACTTCCCCGGGATAAAATATAGCCTATGTTCATCAGGGATAATATAGGATTCTAATGGTGAAAGAATTTTTCAAATCGGTCCAGTAGTTTCGGAGCCTATTCAATTCAAACAAACAAACCTTTCCTCTTAATATAGATATTAGTATAGATAATCCTAGATTTTATCCTTATTTTCATCACTTATTTTTATAAACACATGATTATCTAAAACATTATTTTCAATTAAGTAATTGAATTCCCATTGATAAATAATCTCTTTTATAGGTTTTTTTGTTCCTTAAGAATTTACCATTTCAATCTCAGTAATCTTCGGGTCAACGTTTTTATCGCTGCTTGCGTGTCCTGATTAATTGCAAAAAGACAGACAGTTGCCGGCGCCTGCGCTTTGAAGCAGGAATTAGCTGCTTCCTCCCAGCTGGTGCTTGTCAACAAAAACATGCACGTTTTTAATTTGACCTTAATGGGATTTGAGCGAAGGTTTGATATCTTACGATCAGTTTTCTATATTTTATTTGTGTTTCTGTGGATAAGCATTTGAAATCATCATGTAAAGCAAAAAGATTTAGGTCTAATAAACTGATCGTATATCTATCAATAGTCATCCTTTTAATTTGTTTTGATAATTGTCAAGCTTTGTTTTCATCTCACCCCATCAACATTAAGTATAATATAGTTTTATAAATTTTGTCCATGATGCAAAGACACGCTTAATTCGTTTCTATCTGACATTTGTTATGGTTTAAGTCGTTTAGTCATTTATTCGAAACTATAAAAAAAAACTCATCAACTGATACTTGAGCGATAATTACCGTAGCCTTCACCTCAATGTGTCTACCATTGTTTGTTGTCCACAATCCATTCTTTTGCTTAATGATCTTTCATTTAACCTTGTGGTCCTTGAGTTTGACAGTCTCTCATTAACATTTTAATGAAGATTATAAAAGATCGCTTCGAGCGGACTCTGATTTTATGAAATTTAAATTGGCTGTCATCATATTGGTCGGACACCTTATCTTAAATCTGTTATGTTGCTACATCAAATTCCTTATGTCAATTAAAACCACAGAATTCCATATTAAAACAACTGCAGAGAGCTTAAAGAGTATTTGTATTTCAAAGTCTTTTAAAATTAACTCTTACAAATTCCTTTATAATATTCACAAGGTTCTTAATGGATCGAGTATCCAAAACTGCCTTTGCAAAACCCGCGACATTTTAAAAATACTTTACATACCGAAGAAGACAATTTGCATCCACCGTTTCCAATCAAAATACTTCAGTAGTCGGAATTCACTTGGTATTCCTTTAATAAAATCACCGACTTATGGATAAAGGTTATCTAAGAACGAAACCTTGAAACAAAAAACACCTGAGAAAACCAACACAATGAACTACGAACAAACGATCACGATAATGATGGTCATGCAACTATCTTAAAAGCCCTAAATATAATTACTCAGGCACTTTAAATTGATTCTTGACTTAAGGTCGCGACCAACAATGCCGGAGATATTGATCAACAGATTGAATCTACATACCTAGACAAAAAGTTACCTTGTTTTTTGCTTATCTATTGTCTACCTACTCTTGAATTATTTGCTGTGAGATTGTTTTACTTATTTCCTGTTGTTTGATAAGCAAGCCTAGATTTCAAAGTAATATGGATTTTGATATTGCGGAATGCTGTGTATGTACCCATAAAATATTTTGCATGCTGCTAAGTTGATCATGGCTGTACAATTACCTAAGTATACCTAACACTATCTTTGTTAAACCCATGTATCGCACAATAAATAAATCTCAATCTATTTAATCTGAAATTTCCAACAATAGGGACAATTTAAACTGACGTAACAATCAAGAATATCTCAAAAACTATTATATTCATAACAAAGATTTACTCAAACCAATATTTGAAAACAAAGATCGAAAATTAGCCATGCAATCAATACAGAAACCCATTCAACTCATGATGATAAATCATTAACGTGACGTCAAGAAGAAGTAAGAGACGTACAAGAGTAACTTTTGCAGAATAATAATATTGCAAAGGAATAAAGAGGTTTAGGTAGACAAGCAAGGATCTCGATTGAAGTAGACAACTTATCTGTAGTGATGTTATGTATGAGTACAGGGAAAAAAAGATCATTTGTTATATGTCTTCTACAGAGGATTTTGATGGTCTGTTTAGCGATCACGCTACGCTTTCCACAATTCACAAAGAATATAACAGCTTTTCCAAGAAATATAGGTACATTATGGTCTTTGTCGAAATCAAACCCGGTTGTACGATAACTCCGACTGTGATGGATAGATTACTAAAGTCACAACGTGATGATGGAACTTTTAATTATAAACATAGAAGATTGCTATGCGCGGGCGTAAACATATTTATCCGCTTGAGCAACATATGAACTGAAATACTCCTTTCGCAAGCTTACAAGGCAAATAGGGTGTGAAGATTTTAAGCATCTTTGTCAAGACAAGACAACATTCAACTGCTCAGTGCTGCCGCGGCGATATACGTCAACTGGCGCGCATCCTCATTGAGGTGACGACGGTCGCGAAGTCAGTGGCGCTTAAAACGCGTATTTAGACTGTTAAAACTATCAAAATAGTCATAATAGTCTAGCACATAAGTTGGTGAGACCATCTATCTCTATCTACTCACAGCTGATATGGCAACCTCATTTGCCTGCATAGGCCTGCAGTTCAATACCTCCCCGATACGTTAACCATATCGACCATCTGGACTCTGGAGGGTCTGCCAAATAAGTTCGTATGAGTCAATAGTCAACTGTGTCTCTGTCTGGTGTCGGTCCTTTGTCTTTATCAAAGTCAAAAAGTATTTATTCAGCAGGATCGTGAGATCACTTAGGATCTTCTTAAAACCAGATAATTGTACTCCTGTTCCTTCGAATCCTTGAATAAGGATTAACGAGTTATTGCAAAATGAAGTCATCAAAACAAACTCCTCTTTACTTTGTCTCCTGTTTTCGTTCCACTGCAGGGCAAAGGCCTCCCTTCCCTTCTTCCACTCTCGCGATTCAACGCAGCAACAGGCCAATTCCGCAGGTGGGAGTCCAGCTCGTCCGATTCTCATCGCCATCTCGTCTTCCACGTCTACGCGTCATATTTTGTGGGGTCTACTGTGTGGCTCGTAGGCTAAGGAAGCAAATATAGGCAAATCAAAATGTCTCACGTACCATGGTAGTAAATAAAACAAGGAAAGTGGCCATGCAAAGTACATAATTCATTTACGCGCTCAATGGCCAGACACCACAATCAGCGTTAATTATCAGACAAAGAGACATCGCATTTATGAATTAAATTTGCTGGTACAGTCAGCGAGGAAAAGTTTATTTCTTTACAAACACAGATAAACATTACAGACTTATTATATTTGTATTTAGGAACACAGGGACGCTTAATAACATAAAATAATATGGCGAGCATGTATGGAGAATGTAATGAGAGTGAATGAAGCGAAAGTTGTGTGTCAGGATCGTAGCAATGTGAGATTCGTGGTCTCTGCCTACCGCTCTGGGAAAGAGGCGTGATTTTATGTACGTATCTGTATCTCACTCACTCATATAATAAAGCCGAAAGTTTGTGAGTTAGTTTAGATGTTTGTGTTTCAATCACGCCTATACCAGTGAACCGATTTGGATGAAACATGGAATAGGCTATTCAAAATGTTGGTAGGCGTGCAGAAGCTAGTGTAAAATAATAAGAACATTTGATGTTTTAAAGGTGTAATAATTGTAATATCTTTGAAGCCTTGGGCCAGCAGTGAAATATCTTAGAAACCCATAGGTTTATAATTATAACCAACATTTCTTATATTACATGCTTTGCTTTGCACCATTATACAATTTTTTTTATCACCAGGAAAAATTTACTAGAAATTATAAAACTGTGTAAAGACTTGTGTCGCCGACCGTCAGTCAGGTAGTGCTTAGATAAGGTATTTTTAGTAAAGAACCACAGCATTTCTGCGCTTGTGACGCAGAAGGTTGCGGGTTCGATCCCCGCCGCGGGTTAAATGTTTGTATGATTTGCAAATATTTATCTCGGGTCTGGGTGTTTCTATGTATAATATGTATTTACAAACAAAAAGTTTATAAGTATATCAGTTATCTGGTTCCCATAGTACAAGCTTTGCTTAGTTTGGGGCTAGATGATGCTGTGCTCATTCTACTTTGTAAATCCGTAGCGGTAGTTATCACATTTGCCCAATGACCGAAAGTCTACATCGATAATCGTAACCCAAATACGACACAATGGCTCATTACCAACTTGTTTTGCCGCCAATTTGTCTACCATTGTTTGTAATTGGTCTAATCATGGTCCCTACCTAAGTATAGGAACAGGTACTCAAGGTAAGCCTGTCACGAATTTGCGTGAAATTATATGTATTTTAGCGATACTGAATATGACTCAATCTGTGTCTTTTTCATACTAAGTATTATGTATTCTGTGTCGTGCGTGTTTCATTCAATATTTGCGGAATTTCTTTCACGGATTTTGGTTGCATTGTTCATATATACCTTAGCATTTTGGACTCTATGTACAGTGGAAATGAGTTGAAAATTGTGCAGAAGGAGATATTATTTTAACCGACAGGATACAACAAACTAATTGTTAGTAACTATTATGTTCTTCTAGACTAGACATTCATTAGTGGAACCGGACTTCCTAGTGAAAGTTGAGTAGTGAAAACTGAAAAATGAAATGAAAAAATTAAAATAGTTTATTTCTGTAACAAACAATATAAACTAAGATTGAGATGTATATTGTATAGGTATTTAATTTGTAAATTCGTTAGTAACATCGTATTTTATAAAAAAAATTATATTAGTAGGTATGTACGGTCAGTGTCATCAACTGGTAACCCCCCCCCCTGCGGTACAAATCGCCTTACTAAGGGGGTTACCAATTGGTGACGCTGATTGTACACAGCGTATCCACATTTGTTTATGGCTTCTCCCTAGACCCAAAGGTTTTCTGGTAGAAAACTCTTTTAGGGTTAAGCTTGCCTTTGTACGTGTACTTTTTAACATATTGTTTTTGTCACTATTCTCTTGTGTACAATATAGAATTACAGAGATCTTTTAGACAACTGAACGAATAAAATCAAATTCTCAAGTAACAAGTTAATATAGTACTACAACAACAACAAACAACAGGGTCGCGACTGTATCCCCGAGGCGCGGTAAACATTCTCTCAGATCTTTATATTCCAGATCCTTTGAAGATGTCCAAGGGGGTAGTCAGAGGCATGTACAAATACATATTTGATACATGCGCACGTCTTGCAGAAGTTAGTATTCCATACGTGACAGGTTGCAAGCCCATCGCCGCCTATAACAATACTAACTGGTTTCCTCACGATGTTTTCCTTCACCGTTCAAAGCTCGTGTTAAAGCGCATATTACATTTTAAGAAACGCAAAATCCATTGATGCACGGCCGGGATTCAATCCCACGACCTTCGGATTGAAAGTCGAGGTACAACCCCATTCGGCCAACACGGCTATACGAGTAGTACTACTATGTCATAAATCTAGCAACATTGGATTGTTTTGTTCTATTATAATTTATTTAATGACAACATGATGCAATCGTGATCTCACAATGTTGCACAATGCAAAGAAACACAATTAAATGAATAGATCTGAGTTATGAGTAAACTATAGAATACAGTGGTTTAAAAATGATGATTTGCTCTTAAAGGAATGTAAACACACTATCCATACTATGTAAAGTGTAAGTAACTGTCTGTCTGATTGTTGCCATTTCACCGTTGAACAGATTAGATTGAAAATCGGCATGGATAAGGAATCCCAAGGAAAGGACATAGGCTATGTATCCCGTAAATATTAAAAATCCCGAGGGACCGCAGGTCACACCGCGGGAGCGCAGCTAGTTAATTATTAAAATTATTACTATCAGTTACTTATAATACACACTAGAATTCGCTGTATCGTGGATAACGGAAAATACGAGTAGGTACATACCATAATAGTACCACAACACCCAGACCAGCAGCCTTATTAAATGCTGGACATTTGACACAGCATGATCTAGCCCCAAACTAAGCAAAGTTTGTACTATGGGAACCAGATAACTGATATACTACTTATATACTTTTTGTTTGTAAATACATACATAATATACATAGAAACACCCAGACCCGAGATAAATATTTGCAGATCATACAAACATTTATCCCGCGGCGGGGATCGAACCCGCAACCTTCTGCGTCTCAAGCGGGCTTTCACCCACTGCGCCACAGAGGTCGCCAATCACTTATCATGAAAATGACACAACTTGTCATTTTCGTGCTATGTGATTGGTTGAGCTCAATCGGGATGATAACTGGGAATGGATTTCAAGTTAGACAATAAGGCTGCAAGAATGAAATATTTGCAAGATTCATCTTAATCATCTCAAAAATAATAAATTTCTAGATAAAATTGAACCATGTTCCCAATCAATACTTGTTGAACAAAATATAAACAATTCTTATCTCAAACTAATTAATTAACAAATGATGACTGTATCAATCATTTCTCGAGCATAGCTAACTTGTTATCACTTGATCGTAATTTTATAGCTCTGTTTACTGCGTATGTCGCAGCTACATAGAAAACTTCCCGCGTCTGTATTTCCGCTGAGCTATGACCCTGTTGTTTTCAAGAAGAGAGTTAATAGGCTCATTCTTGCTTATGTTAGTTTCGAGGTCAAGAGCCGACCCATTAATCATAAAAAAAAAATCGGAGAAACGTTAACTGGTCGTCTTGAATTTAGTATACAGGGCGTCCCAAACTTATGGGACATGAAGGGGAAGTACCTTAAATATCGTAGATAGTGTATTTTGCTTAAAGAAGACTTTATGTTATTTTTAAAACTTAGTAATTCCGCATTCATAGATTTTCTAAAAATTACTTGCTTCGTCTGGGAATCGAACCGACTCAAATGTCAAAAAAAAATCACCCTACTTTTATGATGCCAATCGAAAGAATAGCTAAAAAATAATAACTCTGCTTAGGTAACATTGTATTTTAAAAGAAAGGAACAACGTAAAATTAATCATTTTAATCAACATAAAAACATACATGTAACTGCCGTAGTCAATTAAGTGGGTATTTTTTTGTAAATTAATTAATTAAATGCTCAAAATGTGATCCCTCTTGTCTTACGCAAATCGCCAATCTTTTAATGAGTCCGCTACCTGTTGATTTTCTTATCATTTTATGGTGAACACTCGATGTGATGTTATGGCACAATTCAGTTTGAACGTCGTCGACGGCAATAAATAACTTTCTTGAAATTTGACTCATTCAAAACTCATTTTACGTTGTTCCTTTCTTTTAAAATACAATGTTACCTAAGCAGAGTTATTATTTTTTAGCTATTCTTTCGATTGGCATCATAAAAGTAGGGTGATTTTTTTTTGACATTTGAGTCGGTTCGATTCCCAGACGAAGCAAGTAATTTTTAGAAAATCTATGAATGCGGAATTACTAAGTTTTAAAAATAACATAAAGTCTTCTTTAAGCAAAATACACTATCTACGATATTTAAGGTACTTCCCCTTCATGTCCCATAAGTTTGGGACGCCCTGTATAAAAGGTAAATCGCAATCTAAGTTATTTTATCGAAATTTCCGACAACATCAATGGAAATGCATCGCACGTATTGCAGCAACAGTCATGCCCATAGTTATTTTGGAGCATTGTACGTATCAGATAGAGCATCCAAAAAAAAATTCTAAAAGCAGTACCTACTTCGTTACGTTATACCTAGTATGGAATAGAATAGAATAAGTTTTTATTGTAGTACCTACCTAGAACTAGAACGAAATGTATTAGTTCTAGGTAGGTTAGGTACTACTTAGATCTAATACATTTTGTTTTTTTTTTTTGCTGTTTCAGTGTACCTAGTTATGTTCGTTTGTGTGTGTGTTTTCCCAAATAAATTTTTTATCTATCTATCTACTTAATCTCATCCCACTCAGATCCCACTCATATAATAAAGCTGAAAGTTTGTGAGTTTGTTTAGATGTTTGGATAACGTATGTTTGTGTTTCAATCACGCCTAAAGTGAACCGATATGGATGAAACTTGGAATAGGCGTAGATAGTGACCTGGAATAGCAGGCTATTAAAAATGTTGGTACCACGCGGGAAGCCGCGCGCAGAAGCTAGTTTTATCTAAATCGAGCCCGTGACTCCCAACATTCTCCCATAACTTAAGCCGTTTAGATTTTCCCATTAGAAGGCGCTCGAGAAAACTTACCCTGTATACATAGATCCATTATATTGTTTGTAATGAAAATCTTTATTACGCCCTAGATTCTCCTAGACAGATAGTGCGGTTTTATGTCTCAAGAAACATTTGCATTGCATTCACGAACTGAGCTGGAGATAAAACTTAGCTTGAAACTAGCTGAAGCTAAAACATTCATTTTCAATTTAATGTTTGTCATTGAGTTTACACCAATTAGAAAGGAGTAGCATATTACTGTGCAAATTGACGTATTTTCTGCTATTTGAATCAAATAGCATGCTACAGTGCTACAAACTTGTCTGACCCGGTGAGAGAGGCGCTGTTATCGCATTTGGTGTTGACAGAAAAATAAAAACAGTAAAATTCGTTAGTTCCTCTTTTGGCCACCGGTTCAGATAACTTTGTGGCACTCTACATTGGTGCTTACAAAATTGTGGTGAAGTCGCGTTGGACCGACTGACGTGACCACTATGGCATATGGGCATCATCATCAGAGGGTATCCGAGTTATGTGCAACATAGAACAACATATATATAAACAAATAGCTGTCCGCCGCGGTGTTACCCGCGATCCCTCGGGAAAACTTCACTTCCCCGGGATAAACTATAGCCTATGTTCATCGGGGATAATGTAGCATTCTATTGGTTAAAGCATTTTTCAAATCGGTCCAGTAGTTTGGGAGCCTATTCATTTCAAACAAACAAACAAATCTTTCCTCTTTATAATATTAGTATAGATAAGATTCAAAAAACCTATCCTATGACACTTGGGTTATTAAGACGAATCTAACGATACCCTAAATGTAGAAATCCATTCAGTTGCTTGGAAGATACGAGGGAACAAAGAAATTTAACGCATTACATACATCATCATCATCATCATCATCCGCAGCCTTTTTCATCCCACTGCTGGGCATAGGCCTCTCTTCGCTCTTGCCAACCTTCCCTATCTTGCGCTAGTCTGACCCATGTTCGACCTGTTGTTTTTATTATGTCGTCAACCCATCTAGCTGCCGGACGACCTACTCGTCTGTAGCCCTCCCGGGGGCACCACTCGGTAATCACTCTGCTCCACCGGTCATCACCGCGTCTGGCCAAGTGTCCTGCCCAACTCCACTTGAGCCCCAATATTCGCTTGCTGACATCGCTTACTTTAGTCTGCTTGCGAATTTCGGTATTGGGGATATGGTCTAAAAGAGTGATGCCGAGCATGGCACGCTCCATGGCTCTCTGTGCTACTCGCATCCTGTGCACAGTCTCCTTCGTGAGCGTCCATGTCTCGGCACCGTAAGTCATAGTGGGCAGAACACATTGGTTATAAAGACGGGTCTTCAAACACTGTGGAACAGAATGTGATTTCAATATGTCGTCCAGTTTGCTGAATGCTGCCCATCCCAGCTGGATTCGTCTGGATACCTCCTTGGCCTGCAATTCTTTTCCAAAAGATAGAACATGACCAAGGTACACATATGATTCAACCATCTCCAAGTTCTCGTTTCCAATAGTAATATTAGAAGTCGAGGACCTGGAGATGTTTGACATAACTTTTGTTTTGGTCATGTTCATCTTTAAGCCGACCTTCAGAGATGCTCCGTTCAGATCTCTAAGCATCTGTTGGAGAGTATCCATATTCTCAGCAAAAAGCACTAAATCGTCGGCAAATCTAAGATGAGACAGGAATACACCATTTATCTTAATTCCTATATTGTCCCATGCAAGCGTTTTTACAACATCTTCTAAGACAGCTGTAAAAAGCTTGGGTGAAATAGTGTCTCCCTGTCTCACCCCCCTCTTAATGGAAATAGGGTTGGTCAGGTTGTGTAGACGTACTTGCATTGTAGCAGTAGCGTATATTTCCCGGAGTAGGTTAACATAGCGACTGTCAATGTTACAGCGATGGAGTGAGTTAAACACGGCCCAATGCTCTATGCTGTCAAAAGCTTTTTCATAGTCTACGAACGCCATGCATACAGGCCGGTTGTACTCCTGACTCTTCTCCATCAGCTGCTTGACAGTATGTATATGGTCGATGGTGGAAAAACCACTCCGGAAACCTGCCTGTTCGACTGGCTGATATTCATCCAATAAGCGCGTGAGACGATTACCGATGACTTTGGCAAATATTTTATATATTTGAGAAAGTAAACTGATGGGCCTGTAATTACCTAGCTTAGATGTATCACCTTTCTTGTGAATAATGGTGACAAGAGCATTCTTCCAAAGTTTAGGTGTACAACAGTTAGAAAGAACGTTGTTAAAAAGTTTTTCTAAGACATCTATTACCGCTTGCCCTCCAGCGCGAAGAAGTTCGATCGTTATGCCATCTTCACCTGGAGATTTTTCACTCTTCATGCTTTTGAGTGTGTGCTCAATTTCTTGCTGTAAAATGACAGGAAGGTCTTCCAAATCTCTAGATGGAACAGGTGGGGCTCTTGGATCGGATCCTAGCGCCTGGGCATCATCGACTTGAGTTGCGTATAGGTCACCATAATAACTTTCAAGTACTTCTAACATTTTCTCTCTATCAGTCACCGAGTTACCATTACTATCTGTAAGTTTAAGAAGTTGTTTTGAACCAGTTTTTAATTTTCTCTGAAATACCTTCGGGCCTTTATATCTTTCTATAGTTTTTGTTATTATATTTGTGTTATATTTCCTTAAATCTCTTCTTATTAATCTTTGTACTTTTTTATTTATGTTTAAAATCAATTTATGGTCTATTTCTGTATTTTGTTTAAGTTCTCGTCTCTTTTCCATTAAATCGCGGGTTTCAATGGAAAGTTTGTCTACTTTTTTATTGGCATTACCAAGATGTTTTTTGGTGGTTTCGGAGATTGCGTTACACAGTATTTGGTTGATCTGGTTGGCATCCAAATTTTCCTCGTCAAGACCTTCAAACTGATTTCGAAGATCTTCTCGGAATTGGTCTTGAAGTAGAGCGACCTCTGGTTTTTCGTACCTCTGCTGAGCGCAGGTCAATTTGGTTCTTTCTCTTCTTAGATTAAATTTAAATGTCGCTCTGACCATTCGATGGTCGCTCCCAGTTTTGAAACGTGCTAGGACAGAGACATCTGTGACAGTTTGTTTGTGGGAACAGGTTATATAATCCACTTCGTTTTTATATCTGCCACCTGGACTAACCCAGGTCCACTTCCTTGAAGGTCGTTTCTGGAAAAATGTATTCATAGCATAGAGTTTATGCTGTTCAAGGAAGTTGACGAGGGTCTGCCCACGGCTATTCCTCTGACCAAGTCCAAAACTACCTACACATTTCTCACTAACTAAAGGTGACCCGATTTTCGAATTAAAATCACCCAATATGGTATTATAATGGCAAGGAGATTGAGTGAGAGCCCTTTCTACATCCTCATAGAATTCTTCCACCTCGTCATCTGGGTGGTCTGACGTTGGTGCATATACTTGTACAACTTTCAATGAATATCGCTGGTTTAATTTAATGATAGCGAAGCAAACTCTAGGAGAGATGCTTTTAATGTTCTGAATTGAAGAAGCAAAGCTGCTACGCACCAAGAACCCTACACCACCGTAAGTGGAGTCTTCATGACCCCTATAATAGAAAAGATCTCCCGATGTCAACTTAATTAAATCTTCGCCTTTCCTCCGAACTTCCGAAAGACCAATGAAATCCCATTTAATATTTTCCAATTCGTTTTGTAGTTCGAGTAATCGTTCGTCCGTGCGCAGCGTCTTGGCGTTATAGCACGCCAAGGTCAGGGTCGTTGTGTTTTGGCAGCTGGGCGACTTCCAGAGATTCTTAGCACCCTCTGCCCCGCCGGAACCGTGACCGCTGCCAGAGTCAGGAATAGCGGGGCTGCTGGGGACTGAGGGCCGGGGCTTGTTGGTTTCAATCATTGCGAAGAGGAGTTAGCCTTAAAACGCCACGCTGGCCAGTGCGTCTTGGCGAGTTTTTTCTCCCGGTCACGTTAGCCTATGGCGAGAAGTATAATAAATTGTTTATTTATTACACTTCTCGTCACAGTTACCTTACATACATACTTACATAAAAGATACGCGCGAAAAACATAACCCTTCCTTTGACAGTCGGGTAAATACATTATAATCTTTTCTAAAGTATTGAAAAGATTTTAAGTGAACCAAACACCTCCAATCCAGCGTTAACAAGACAGTCTTTTTATTGCAGTGGGATCAATTCCGACCGCAAACCTTGAAAATGGGACCTCAATGTCTCACGTACGCAAAAAAATAACTCAATTCGTGCGTAACTTTCGACCATCTTTCCGATTTCACATTGCGGTTATTTCAAAGTCACAAAGTTACACTATCTAGTTTTGATAAAGGAGAATGGACGATTTTGGCCATAGTTGCACGCCGGGTTAACCCATTTTATAATGGCGAAAAGGTTGGTATGACAATAGAATAGAATATATCTTTATTGAAAAATACCTAATAACAACAATATACAAAATGAAATAAAGAGAAATATAAAACTTAGGTATAACAATGGGCGGCCTTATCGCTGAAAGCGATTTCTTCCAGGCAACCTTTGGATGGACAGGACAGATTAAAAGATGTCGACGGCTAGCTTAGGGAAAAAATAAATAAATAAGACGATTTAGTTAGAAAACATTATATAAGTATTGTTAACGAATAAACCTTGATATAAGAGACAAGTTTATATTTATTTACAGAAACGAAGCTAATTTGTATGTAAAATAGAAATTGTATAAAAATAAAATAGCGTTTCTCGTTACCAGTTGAAGCTTCTTTCAAGTATTTTTTTTAATAATCAAATCATGTTAATCCAGCCTCATTCGACTAGCGGCTATTTCTAGTTTTTAGTTGTATTCACAAGACTAGATAATACAAGCTCATTTCATAAACACCCAGAATAAATAAACTCCACATTATCAAGTCATCTCGCAAACCTACTTCTTGTCATCTGTTTACAAAGAGTACATTCACACTAGTGAATCAAAACGAAACTAAGGCAAGTCTACATGCTCCACATTAAGACTAAGACACAGCCTGTGTCCTAATTTTTGTCTTGCTTCAGGCTAGGTTTCAGAAAAGCGGCGCTTTCTTTCAGGCGGAATTTCTTTTGAATTTTCTAGAAATAGAGACGAAAGTGTCCAGTACTCATAGAGAGACCTAAATTCTAAGGATAGCCTAGTTTAAGCTCAGTTTGGCTAAAAGCTTGTTCGTTTGTAAAGGAAGAAAAGTGGGGCGTGTTCTAAAAACAGTTGTATGGACTCGGGTAACTTACAACGGTAACTTTTCGTTGCAAGATATTACTTATCACATCACCCATCTTAAGAAAAGCAAAACCTACGTCAGATTGAAATATCATACATACCTACATACATACATAAAATCACGCCTCTTTCCCAAAGGGGTAGGCAGAGACCACGGATCTCCACTCGCTACGATCCTGACACACAACTTTCGCCTCATTCACTCTCATTACATTCTTCATACATGCTCGTCGGTTTAGTGAAATAAACAAAAAACAAAACAAACAGGGTCACGACTGTATCCCCAAGGCGCGGTAGACATTCTCTGCAGATCTTTATATTCCAGATCCTTTGAAGATGTCTAAGGAGGTAATCAGAGGCATGTACAAATACATATTTGATACATGCCCACATCTTGCAGAAGTTAGTATTCCATACGTGACAGGTTGCAAGCCCATCGCCGCCTATAAGAATACTAACTGGTTTCCTCACGATGTTTTCCTTCACCGTTCAGAGCTCGTGTTAAAGCGCATATAAATTTTACGAAACGCAAAATCCATTGATGCACGGCCGGGATTCGATCCCACGACCTTCGGATTGAAAGTCGAGGTACAACCCCATTCGGCCAACACGGCTCTGAAATATCATGAATAATAAAATTATGTTTTGGCCAAAGCAGGACAACGAAAGCGCAATTCTACACAAATACCGTTTCAGTTCAAACTAAACCAACGAAAACCTTAATCCAACTCCACAATGAAACCAATTTAATTCGAAGATAATCCAATAAATTGTACTCTATATTGACAAAGCCATTAACCGTGCAACATATTGCACTGACAATAACAGTCACTTTCGCTTGTCAACCGTACATTTGTAAGTACTTATCGAGTGTGCTTTATACTGGTCCGAATTCGAGGTCAAGTGTGACAGTTTCCTTTGTAAAACCGGTACCGATTCAAATGAAATTAGGTCTTATTAATCTGCAATAGGGTTTAGTACAGCTTGCATTTTTTGTTACTTGACGTTGGATTTTGATAACTGGTACGGAAATAGATTCAATTGTAGGCTTTCGATACTTTAAAGAGGTCAAACAATCTAGAGGAGTAACTATTCAATTCAGGCAATTATGGTCTAGATGGCCTTACTTGTGTCTACAGGCTACGTACTACTATTTAGAAGTTTCTAAACGGATAGAAAAGTACCAATTCGAATAGAATTCTTCTAAAAAATGTGGACAAAGATTTTGAATTTCCGAAAAAGATCTATAAGTATACGCGAAAAATAATTTTCTGTCTCATATTCATATCCACTTAAACTTGTCTATTCCTTCTGGGACAATAGGAATCTTGATGACAAAATGATTTTTCCAAAATCACTTTGTCGAAACCGATGATGTTTTCACTCTCCTTTTAAGTCAAATTTGAGCAAACTACTTTAGAACCAAAAACACAAATATTAATGCTTTTGAACGCTTGATGTCCAATTAAGAATCTTATTTAAAAGTTGGTTAGATAACATGTATGTACTCACTAGCTTCGTTATACTAATATAGGCTCTATCACAAAAGGCATAAAGTTCAATCGAACTCGCTTATGATTATGATGTAACATACTTTCTTCAGTTTGCCGAAAAGAAACTTGAGTTTGTATAATGTTTGTAATATAATCTCCTAAGCATGTGGGTATATTAATTTTGATTGTATTTGTATAATTAATGAGCATAAACTAATATGATTAGTTAATTATGTAAAATCATACAAAACTTAGTATTACTCAATAGACAAATATAGACTAAAAAACGTAAAAGAATCATGACATGAAGATATGAATTGTCACGGCTGCAACGCTGCTTTGGGCAGGGGCCACTTTCTTAAATGCAATAACTGCGCTTCGAAATATTGCTATAAGTGCTTGAATATTCCGGATGAATCCATTGCGAAATTAAATGAAGAACAAATCCAATCGCTTAGCTGCCCATTCTGCCAGAATGTAACAAAACGCAGAGTAGTTAATGATAATACACCTGTACGTCGTCGTCACAATCCAGACGAGGTCATGAATGCTTCATTCAGTCACATTACTAACGAGTCTTCCGACTCAATAGTGGTGAGTACTGCCGCGGGACCCCACTTAATGGACGGACCTGTCACTATGGAGAGCATCAGTAAACTATTTGACTTAAAGCTAGCGCTAGATTCCTCATTTATGAATAACTTGCGCTCTTCGCTTAGAAAGGACATGGAGAAGATGGTGACCGTTGAAGTTAATCGTGCCATTGAAAAGGTGAATGTTGAGCTTACTTCTGCAACTGACTTCCTTGCTGCAGAACAAAGAGACATCAGATCAGAAATTTTGATAAAAGATGCAAAGATTACGCAATTAGAGTCTGAACTGTCCAAAACTGAAAACGAGTTGTGTAAGCTTCAAAAACGCGTTTTTACGGTGGAGAAGATCTCACGCGACTTGAATATTGAGCTACACCAGGTGCCGGAAAATAGGAACGAAGATCTTTTGGCTCTATTTAAACAGCTATGCGCCTGCTTGGAGGTCACTATCTCTGATAACGATATCAGATCTTGTCGTCGAGTAGCGAAGTTGAACGCGGACTCAAAAAGACCGAGGAATATTCTGGTGTCCCTCTCATCGCAACGTCTTCGTGATGTTCTCCTATCTGCGGTCACTCGTTTTAACAAGTCAAATCGGGATAACATGCTTGGAACCAATCATATTGGTATCACTGGTACCGCTTCAAGAATATATTTGTCTGAACATTTATCTCCTGAAGCTAAGGAATTGCATGGCCTAGCACGAAGGTTTTGTAAAGATAAAAATTACAAGTTTGTTTGGGTTCGTTTTGGCCAAATTTATGTACGTAAGGACGAGAAAAGTCCTGCTATTCTTGTTAAAAGTCTTGAAACGTTGAATGCACTAAGTAGAGAGTAGTTGTCTAAGTAGGTATCTATTGCAATAAGTGTAAGAAGTTAGGTATTATATATATTATACTAAATAACTTTGCTTATTTTTGTTAATAATGGTTGTTATTTATTATCAGAATGTCAATGGACTTCGTACGAAATTAGTTAACTTTAATTTAAATTTGTTATCTTGTAATTATGATGTCATATGTCTGACGGAAACTAACTGTAATGCATCTGTATTTGACAGTGAGATAGTGGACTCCCGTTACAATGTCTTTAGAAGGGATCGGTCGGACTCATGTTCTAAAAAAACCGAAGGGGGTGGGGCTCTCATAGCTATTCTTAAGAAATACCATGTGATTCGCCAGGCTTCGTGGGATAGCAGTATGGAGGATGTCTGGATTAGTATTTTACCTGAAAACCATAAAATGCCGCGCCTTAATATATGTGTCTGTTATTTGCCACCGGACTTGAAGCTAGATGACATAGACGAATTTTACGCACACTGCCAAAAACTTATTTTAAATGATTATCCTGATGATAACTTTTTGCTTATAGGAGATTTTAATCATCCAGATTACATAACCACCGTTAACAATTGCTCTTCATCATCTGGTCTCTCTAATGAAGCACCATCATATGGCGGGAAACTTCGTCTACTCTTTGAACTCATGAGTCTCTGCAGTCTGAAACAGTATAATTACATAACTAATGCGAAGGGTCGAATCCTGGACTTGGTACTCTCAAACTTAGACAATATCTCAGTTAGTGAAAATATTTCTTTAAGCCGTTTGGATAAACCCCACCCAGCTATTTCAATAACTTTGCCTCAACTCAAAGCGCCCAAAAATCTTACGCAACGCAACATGAACTTTTTGAACTTTTCAAAATGCGATTTTATTAAAATTAAATCTGATTTGAGCTCCTTAGACTGGAATGAAATGTTATCTACATCCGATGTAGATCAGTGCACTAAAATCTTTTATGACACACTTTTTGAAATAATCCGTAGACATACACCTTTGACCACATTTAAATCAACGTCCTTCCCTGTTTGGTTCAGCAAACCCCTAATCAATTGCATTAAAGAAAAAAACAAATATCACAAACTTTTCAAAAAATACACAAATCCTCGGGACTATGATTCTTTTTCCTTGCTTCGAGATAGATGTAAGGTTTTGGCTGATGAGTGTTATGACAAATATATATCTACTACTGAGGAATCTTTGCAGAGAGATGTTAAGTCATTCTGGAGATTTGTAAATAACAGAAAGGGTCAAGTATCTATTCCACAAACAATGACTTACGGTAATGAATCCTCGTGTAACGGTCATTCGGTAAGTGAACTTTTTTCGCGTTACTTTGGCTCAGTCTTTGTTCAGGACTCTGTCAGTGACTTTCCTAATGATTTCACAAACATTGATTATTGTATTTCTAACTCATTATCACATATATCTATTAAATTAAACGACATTCTACTTAAACTTAAACTGTTAGACATAAACAAAGGTCCGGGGCCCGACCAACTCCCCCCAGCATTTATAAAGCGTTGTGGAGAAGAACTCGCCGAGCCCCTTTGCATAATCTTTAATAAGTCGCTTAGCTCTGGTGTTTTTCCTAAACAATGGAAAACTGCTCACATCATCCCTGTATATAAAAGTGGCGACAAATCCCACTGTGAGAACTATCGCCCTATCAGTATTTTGTCTTGTTTTGCTAAATTATTTGAGTCTTTAGTGTACACCCATCTCTATAACTACATCAAGCCAATTCTATCAGATAAACAACATGGTTTTGTTAAAAACAGGTCTACAGTAACAAACCTCCTGGAGTACAAAAATTACCTTTGTCGTGTTTTCGCAAAGGGTGGACAAGTTGATTCTATCTATACTGATTTCTCCAAGGCTTTTGACAAAGTTAGTCACCGGCTACTTTGCCGTAAGCTTTTGTCGTATGGTGTTCATGGTAACTTATACCGCTGGATATGCTCTTATCTAGATAACAGGAGTCAGTTGGTAGCTCTGAGAGGCTTTGTTTCATCTCCTGTAGCGGTCTCCTCTGGAGTCCCTCAAGGATCCCACTTAGGACCCCTTCTTTTTGTAATTTTTATAAATGACTTGATCCAACGTTTGTCTTGTAACTGTCTTTTATATGCTGATGATTTAAAAATATTTTATACCATCTCTAACGAAGCTGATTGCCTAATTTTACAAAAAGATTTAAATATTGTGTCTGAATGGTGTAAACTCAATCAAATGTCTTTAAATATAAATAAATGTTTCATTATATCATTCACAAACAAGCTGCATAAAATCATCAACACCTACGCCATAGAAGATCAGGCGCTCAAAAGATCTTACATTGCGACAGACTTGGGTGTATTGTTTGATGAAAAACTCTCTTTTAAGGCACATTATCAACAAATTACATCTAGGGCTAATCAGCTCCTTGGCTTCGTACTCAGAACAACTAAAGATTTCAAAAATCCTCAGAGTCTCTTATACCTATTCAATGCCTTAGTAAGATGTGTTCTGGAGTATGGTAGTCCGATATGGTCTCCGTACTACAAAGTACATATTAATGCTATTGAAAGAGTCCAGAGTAAATGCCTTAAAATTTTAAATTATCGATATCAACCAGGTCGCTCTAACCTCAGTTATAAAGACAGACTAATTAAATTTAATGTTCAGTCGTTGCAGACACGTCGTATATATTTTGATTTTATTTATCTATACAAATTAGTTCATTCTATTATAGACTCGCCAGAACTCCTGTCCCAAATCTCATTTAATATCAAATTTAGTGCCCGTAGATCGAACCAAACCAATATATTTTGCTTACTTGTGTACAAGAACAATATTTCCTTTTTTAATCCACTAACAAGAATGTGTCGGCAGTACAATGAGTTATCTCCTACTCATTCGGAGTTGGATATTTTTAGCTTAAACTTAAATAAATTTATTAAAATGCTCAAAGACATCCTCTATAACAATGGGGGATCACCTGGACGCGCTTAGTAGCGTCTGGATTACCATGGCCTTATTATTTTTCTGTTAAAATGTTTTTTTTTTTCTTATTTGAACCTACTTTAGTTACATATTCATTTACCTATGTTTGTTTTGTGTTCACTCAACACCACTAACATTGTTTTGCTGTGCGCTCAAAAGTTATGGTACAAGCCAGATCTGAACTGTATTATAGACCTTTGATTTTATCTATGTTTGTATCGTGTATTGTGTGCCTAAATAAAAAAAAATAAAAAAAAAAATAAAAAAATGACTGTATCCCAAAGATGCGGTAGATATTACTGTGTGCCCCCATTTTCATACGTGGGGGGCGATAACAACAAGTGTTATGGTTGACATGCGGTGGTTGACGACCTCTGTGGCGCAGTGGGTGAAAGCCCGCTTGAGACGCAGAAGGTTGCGGGTTCGATCCCCGCCACGGGATAAATGTTTGTATGATCTGCAAATATATCTGTAGTATATCAGTTATCTGTTTCCATAGTACAAGCTTGGCTTAGTTTGGGGCTAGATGCTGTGTGAAATTGTCCAGCATTATTTATTTTATTATTTACATTCCCAGAGTTCGTACAAAGCGTTTTGGGTTGAAATATTTCATACGCACCGCCAAATTGTGAAACTCATTGCCGGGCTCTGTATTTCTCAAATCAAGAGTAAATAGGTTCAGTCTAGGTAAGCATGCTCCATCTTAGACCTTACTGCTTAACATCAGGCAGAGTGAGGTCAAATTGTGACCTATTTAATTAAACAAAAAAAGTGTTACCGTCAGCCACCGCGTGGGGGCAGTTAGTGTGGGCAGACGGTAATAATTCAGATTTTTCTCTCAGATCAGTAATTCAAGATCCTTATATCTAAGGCTAGTTAGTGATACTCACTACTTTTTAACCGACTTCAAAAAAAAGGAGGATGTATGTTTTTTTTAATACAAATGTCTACTAGCGCCCATAGAATTTTTTAGCTATTCAATCGCGGCGACGATAATTACTATTAATTCTTTAAACTACCTACTATGACACATATAAAAAATGATAGTCTCACCACTTTGGTATTTAAATTGTAGTTTGAAATAATAAAATGCATTTTTTTATAAAACAAAATAAAACTAAAACGACCATAATTTGCTATTTATTATGCACATTAGATTATTTGTATTTTAAGACTTAGGTGTTATTTAAATCAGTTTTAGCGTTGACCCACAGACAATGTGACCTCTAACATTATATCGATAAAGTGTCCTTATAATAAATGCTAAAATGTTTGTTGGTTTGTCATTTTTACATGCAGCAAAAGAGACATCAAAATCATTGTTTCGACAAACGGCGTCGTAAAATTAAATACGCTACTAACTAAATAATACTTCTTCTTCTTGTGTCAATAGTTCCCTCAAACAAGTGTGGTGAAAAGATTATTTAGAAACTTATTGATTGAAACTAAGGGAAACAAAGTCGCGGGCGTTATACTAGTATAATCTATCGATATGATAACCAGTCTATTAAGTATCGATGAAGGTCACTGCAAATGTCAGTCAGGTGCATTCCTAGACCTAGTTAGAACCAGTGAGACGAGATTTTGATAGCAAGGAAATAAAATACCAGTAACCTTTTTGCAAACTTGAAAAAAAATTAAGCAGTAGGAATAACGCCAATACGATATATATGAACTTATCAAAAATTTCGATTGCGACGTCTAATGGTTCCGTGGCCGAGCGGTTACGGCACCCCGGCTTAAGGAGGATCGTCTGATCGTCGCGGGTTCGAATGCCGTCGGAATCGAATAGATAAGACTTTTCATTTCTCAACGCCAATAAAGTTTGAATTTCAAAAATGAAAAATCACAGTTTTCTGATCCAAACCTTTTGAACAAAATCGAGAATAATCGGGATATACTCGTATTTCTCTGGTTCAGTACGAATCATGACTAGGCTAGGAGTACTGAGAACGCTGCGATCTGTTTAAAAGTCAAAACCTAAATATTTTGAGGGAACGTTTAGATGAGAGACCGATTTTGATGCAACTTGAATAAGTAGATAGTCTCGAACTAGAGGCAGGGCCGAAGAGATGGATTGTGTGAAAGATGACATGAGTAAGAAGGGAGTGACTGAGATGACAGCTGATAGAGGGAAATGGAAGCCGACCCCACATAAAAGACAAGGGCAGAAAAATGATGTCTCAAACGGCGTATCGGTTTAAAATGTTGCGGGCGAAGCTGCTGGTGGTAGCTAGTATAAAACAAATGCTGATCTTGTAATAATTATCCGTTTTGTTTATGATAGTCCCATTATTGCTTGTAAATTCCACAATTACATCGTGAGAATGGCATCCATTATCGCCACGCCCGAGTTATGCACCTGATAAACATTTGTAATGAAATTTACTTTACTTGTCTTGTTCTTTTGTGGACTAGGTCATAGATTTTAAGGAAAGCAACACTGCTGAGCTGAGATTTGGCATAATTGACGACAGCAATATTCTGGTGATAGCTGATAGAGTCAGGTACAGTACAAGGGAACTCTTCGGTTCTCATTTTTGTTCAGGCTTATCACGTTCGCAGAGCTTGTTTTGAATTTTGTGGTTTTCAGCTGCTGAACATAAGGAGGAATGGAGACCTCTCTTCTCAAAATGACCGCTATAGTATATTTTAAAGTTGGTTGTGGATTTAAAAATACTTTTATTTTCTTACTGCCCTTGCTTTTGCAGCGAAAGGGAACAGAATTCGATCTTGTTGACCTTACATGCTTCGGGTGACAAGAATTTCTGAGTAATTAGGACATTCCCGTTCTTGTCATTTGCGATTTTACCATTTATGGAGGATAAAATATGTATGTACAATAAACATGGCTTATCCATAAGCATATTAAGCTTTTGAAGTTTAAGGATTATTTTTGCAAACTACCATGTGTTTTGATAATTGAACTTTTGGAAATTGTTTTCAGGTAGATTTGTTACATACTAAGCATAGACATTAGACAACCTTCTTCATGGATTCTAATTATACCAATGAAGTAGCGGCAAGGCTGAGTCACCGCATACTACTAGTATTCTGTGCCTTCACTTGCAACGTGAGAAGTGAGGGCCATGCTAATTGTGATTGATTGGAAGCATCCGCCATTACTTGTTCAATGATATAGTACAATCAGGTGTTTTGCAAGGAGATAAAACACGAGGGTACTCAATTTGTGAAGAGAGTGGCGCCAACGACTCTATTCAATGTGACTTTATAACAGTGACACTGGTCTGTGAATTACAAAGAATTTAGTGTCAGAAAAAACCAGCATAGACGTTTTTGTTTTTTGAGTTTCAAAACAGAGGAAGTAATTGTTACAACAACGACGACTCGGAACATAATGTTCCTGTCTGCTACAGTTTGGCATAAAAGTACCTACTAAGCCGGAATCAGTATCGAACCGGATTTGCACTTGGATGTCTTCTTGCGAAGGTCAAAGAGAATACTTATAATAAGTTCTAACGCTTTATTAGTTTTCATCAACTTCGCGTGATATTTTTTCTCATGTGTCAAATCTTACATGGTTAGTATTCAATCTGGCATTTAAAATCGCATTTGACTCATCATCTAACAGTTCTAAGGAGTTGTTTGAATAATTCATATCAGATAGCCAGACCAATTCACCTAATAATATAGATTTGCGAGCTTAGGTAGCATTTACTACAGCAGATTGGATGATAAGGTCACTTGTTAGACTTATTTATGTGAAAATACAGCTACTTTATACAATTATGACCGGTTTACAAAATTTATCTTTTTATAAACTAAAGAATTATAAATGGAAATGCAAATTGACCATAAAATTTAAACAATTCAGCATCCATGACTAATAGAATTGCGAAACTACATCGATTCTTGAAAAAACTGTATACCTAACTCATAAGGCTACAGTTTCATAACTTGTTACTTGTTATTCGAACGACTACTTCAAGGTAAAACTGCAAAAGTGACTGGAAAACGGATACAAATTAAAGAAAATACAAATTTATGATACAATATACAAAACTACGAAAGTTGAAGTGTTAACTTAAAAGTGAAAGCATTTTCTTAACGCCTGGCTGGCTGCTTACACTTTAAGTTTATTTTTAAATTAAATATTGGTTTAGCTGTACAGGACCGTTGAAAATCGATGCGAGTGTTAATAATTGTTTGTAACGCTATTTCGCGCATGGGCATTTAATTTACATATTGGAATAAAATTAAATTTAAATCTATTTACAATACGCCTAATTTTGCTTTTACGCAATCTATACGTTCGTAATTTCGGTCAAATTTCACCTAACTCTATGGATTGACAAAAAAATAAGAAAAACTTAGGCCTTTACATCTATATGATTTTTATAGCAGGAGGCCATCCAATCCATGCCTACACTCAATGGTACGCTGTAGTGCCTGGAACATTGTTTGAGATCGAATATGCTTGCCCAGCACCTAAACCATCCTCTCATCTTAATCAGCCTGGCCCACAGGAAAGACAACGTCAATACGTGTGGAGCTGACTAAGCTGCTAATGGATTAACAATAGTGTACAAAAATATATGCTGATTTGTATTTCGTACACTAGTATAGTACCAATCAACAGCTGTTTCAAATTTTTCATATAGTTAGTATTAAAAGTCATGCTCGATGTATCTCATTTGTTACCGTCGATATTAGACACGTCAGTTAAATAGTCTAATTGTTCCATTTGATTCTATGTCGCATTGTCTTATTGTAATAGATTTCCGCATGCTGATATCTTGAGACTATTAATCTTGATCGTGGAATTATCTAGTTTGTCACGTTTAATATCAGCATAAATGGTATTACGGCACTGCGGAATACGGAATCTTATTTTTCACAATTCGTGCCGATCCTTTTGTTTGTCATAATCATAAAACATTCACGATGTTTTTTGACGGTTCGTCAAGGACGTATCCCGTGTGAATGCACCTTTATATATCATCTTAGTCATAAAATATTCTTGTACAAATGTATTAAAAAGACAAAACGTTCTCATGCCACTGAGATCACGTCTTGAATTTTAATTTTGTTTGCCCAAGGTTGAGCCCTTTTTGCTAAGTTTATGATCATAGTAGGTACCTCAGTACACTATACAGTTAACTTAACTGTTTGATGGCATGAAACAGTCTCGGGAAATTTCTCTTACAACTCATAATGGAATTTGACAATTGTCACGTATACCTGTAACATCATGCTAAAATATGCCTCTTGTGATAACTACCGATTCCTCGTCGTTTAAATACGTTTTTTGATATATTTGCCTAAACCTATACTGGAATTTGAATAAGTCACGTATACCTGTCAAAAATCATATAAACCTTGCCTCTTGTGCCTACATTCCTCTTATCTATTTCGATTTGGCAAAATTACTTACAGCTTTCGAGTAGCCGCTTCCGGCGCTGCCATCTGACGAGTTGCTCAACCTCCTCTCGCTGTTGGACGCCGGCGGCGACCACGCCGAACCACTGTCTGAAGGCATTTCGTCACATCCACTGTCTCACATCATAAACAGACGGTACACTAGCACAACACTGTAACTTCACTAAAGGCGCGGTCCATTTTCGTGTCCCATTTACCTGGAGAAGAAGAAAAAAAGATTAAAGGGTGGCCTTACGTGACATTTTGCAATGAAACAGGGTTGGATAAGCAGAGGTTTGAAAATTTACCAAATCAAAATCTAAAATACCAATGCTGTTAAAACGCATCCAATTCAATGTCCTGTTCGAATCTCAACAGCAGGTATAGCTGGTTTCTTTCCGTAAATTATAGGCTCGGATGATCTTTTTTTTTCACTCTATCTCTCAGACTCAGGTAGCTCGAATATTGCGTTAGATAGAGATAACACCATGTTTCGTCGATTGCGAATGTACTAGGAGTATTTTATCGAACAGATAAAGGTCTGATAATACATGTTACAAAGCTTGTGTAACTAATTCGTCGTATAACGCGAAACACAATTGCAGTTAAAGTACACAACACAAAAACAACTATTTCGTAATGGTGCTTGAGGTAGCTAATTTTCGCATGGACATAACAATGGGATCCGCTAATTACCTGAGCACAGAACGCGCGATTTCCAACAATAACACAATTACAATAAAGTTTACAATCGCTCGGGTATTGAGGAATAGCCGTGGTTGTAACGCACGTGCGCTCGGACAGAGACCGCGGTCGACACTGCCGCGGCTGCCTTCACTTCACTCCGCTTCCCGTCGCGCGTCAGATAAAATATCATTTCTTAATCGATAACCAGTATTTTGCACAAGACTATTCTATTCTGCGTTCAATTTGTCTTTTTTGTCTGATTTTATTGTACTACTTTTATTGCTATCTGCACTGTTTGAACAGCTTTTAACGACATATACAGTGATTCACAACTTTTTGCTACTAAAAATAAAGATACTATTTTATGAATTAGCAGCTATGGTCGTTTATATTTTATTACATTACGATAAAACCACATTATAACTTATAATATTTATACAATTATTTGATTTTTCCATACGACACGTGTATGTAATACATAAGTACTAAATTAGCTTCAACAAAAACATTATTTGCAAGATCATTTGCCATAATTTGTTCTGTATTATATATTGTCTTCCGAGTAATCAAATGAATAGCAATTCAAAAAGTAATATCTACTTTCTTCTACACATACAATACATTCATCACCTTTCTATCATCAGTCATCATCGAAAATTCAACACCCCATGTCCTACATTAGGTATCTCCAATCAAAGACCCAGTTTAAACTTGCAGTGATCAATTACCCATTCATGTGACATGAACTCTATAACACAATGCTATAACACGGAAGAAATACTAGTAGTGACACAGAAATTTCACTCCAATCATTGTTATATGAATGAGTATATTGAATGGTTATAAAATACATGAAATAAAACGGATACTCAATAATAATTGAATGTAATGTAATGATAGCGTAAAACGCAAAGCACAAGAGATATACCAGTTTTAAATCTAATTCATATTATCATTTTGAAATAATAATAATAATATCGACATAGTTATGTAAAATATCGACGCAACATGCGTTTGAAACAGTAAATTTGGAGTGACACAGGATTAGCGGTAGGCTCGCGCGTGTTTCTGTTCTGTCGCTGCGCACGCGCACCAGAGAAATGGCTGCATTGTTATGGACAATGTGACTGAAATTTAGAACTTATTGAGGATTTTTATGTTTTTTTTTAAGTTAGACGTTAAAAGTTTAAAGTGACTTGGTTTATTTTACCAATTACAAATAGACTCACATTTCCATTGATAATGATATTATATTTAATAACATAAAAGACAAAGCATGACAATAGAATATATCTTCACTTCAAACCATTATCCTATTTAGAAGGCATTCAGACCAAACTAATTTTAGTAATTGCATTTACAACCAATTACGAACTCCTTTGAATTCTATTAAGCAGAGGAATGGAGTAAGTGTTTCATTACAGACTCTAGTTTCGTTGTAAAGTTTATTATACATAAAACTAACGGCGCTTAATTTTCTAGGAACGCCGGTGAATTCTTAACATCACCTTAAACATTTTGTACTTAAGATTACAGTAGTAAGTTCGTGGCATTTGTTCGCTCTTAAATATGGCGTTTTTATTGCGTAATTTCGTGTTAATTTTTATGAATCACACGGTGAATGTTTGTTTATGAATTTGAACCAAGCTACTAAAAACTAAAATAGTAATGAACAAAAGTATACACATATAATGTCAAGGTTACTTCATATTGATTCTAGAAATATTTTTAGTCATCGATAGAAATTTAGTTGACTTTGACGATAACAATAGTTCTTATCATGGAACGAAATGTATTTATTTAGCCTTGAAACATTGTTAAGTAAAAAAAAACTTGTAAGTAAATATATGAATAGTTTTCACAATACCGTTAGTGTATCAGACAGAACTTATCAGAATGTCCCACTTATTCCCAAGTCATGGTCACCCGACAACGGGACACTTTCTACGCAGATAACGGAATTGGCGCATACAATAGGATTTACCACCCTTATTACCATCACTGTAAGGTTCAAGTTCGAAGGAGGGTCAAGCGGATTCGTCACCTTTATAACTAGTGTAATAGGATTCAATTTCGGTATTAAACATATTAAATAGCAGAGCAAACAGAAGCTTGTAAAATTTGTATGACAATGAATGATACTTTTATTCAGCGCTTATCTGATTGTAATAACAATGTCGGTAAAAGCTTTGTGTGACTAGCGGGTCGCCCCGGCTTGGCTTGTTTATCGTCATTCATTTAGGTAGACTTTTACGACAGCCGGCTGTTAGCCAGAGATCTCAGTTTAGATAGGTTTCTTTAACTGCTGGTCTATATTGAATAGAATATTACACGGATTTCATAAATCCGTGGAATATTATCACTAGCTCAGAATTTTAGGTAGAGCTTACTAATGATTGCTGTAAACTATAGTAATATGAATCGTTTCTACTCGTACTCGACTCGACTACCTCTGTGGCGCAGTGGGTGAAAGTCCGCTTGGTACGCAGAAGGTTGCGGGTTCGATCCCCGCGGCGGGATAAATGTTTGTATGATCTGCAAATATTTATCTCGGGTCTGGGTGTTTCTATGTTTAATATGTATGTATTTACAAACAAAAAGTATATAAGTAGTATATCAGTTATCTGGTTTCCATAGTACAAGCTTTGCTTAGTTTGGGGCTAGATGATGCTGTGTGAAATGTCCAGCATTATTTATTTATTTACTCATCAATAGAGATGGTTAAAACGCTTGCTAATCAATTCATTGATTCTTCACGGTATTAGTCGCGAAAGAACAGGAGTAAAATTATTTCTAAGCCTATATGAATAAATGCTTTTTGACTTGACTTTATTCGAATAAGTATTTATACAGGGTGAGGATTTGAGAGTTCCCACTGTGGGGAAAATCTAAGCGGCTATGGATAAAAATAAGAACTGCATTCAAAAATATTAAAGTTTTTTTTTTCGAGAAAATTGTTCTTTTTTTGCATTTTTGGATGTTTTGTCTGAAAACAAAAAAACATTTCGAAGTAACTATGTGCCTAGTGTTGTTGGAACACATAAAAATCCTACATTATGATGAATCGATAGTGTTTTTTCTTTCAAAGGTGTCTTGATAGTGTTCTTAGTACGTCGTATTAAAAAATTCTGACGAAACTATCGGATTTTTCAAAGTTTCCTCTTGTGAAGAGAACCTTTACTGTTCTCGTTACAAAAATAGCTCCCGGAAAATTTTCAAAGCCGTCCATCATAAAGCCAACATTACCACATTCACGGCATCCTTGAGGCGTGAATGTCAGTTGTCGACCTCCATCCTTCCTGCAGATTCCTTAAATGTCAACTGTATTCATTATTCCAATTTATGCATTCAATCTGTTGCATTATCTTTAGGAATGTTAATTATAATTATACCTACGTCAATAAATATAGCTGAACGAATTAGTTATCTATAAAATTGTGTAATTGCATTTACAAAAGGTAATTCACGCTCCATACAACATTGGGCCCAAAAGTCAAAAGTACCGGCCAATGAAAAAAAGGCCTCACCACTATTGGGAATGTTAATTCGAGTAATTTTCAATCTGGCACCAAGTCTCTAAGTCCACTACTTCGAAACATTTCTCTGAATTTCTAAACAACTCAATTTTTGACTTACCAAATCATTTGAAGTACCTAGTTAACTTAGGGACTTGGTGCCTTACTGCAAAACACTCCAACTGACTTCCTCTATAGTGGTGATACCTTTATTTTCGTTGGCCGGCTCTTTAGACTATTGGGCCCAAAATGAATAGCCTCCTTTGTCTATTGCTTCATCATGACGTTCGGAGTCTGACAGTCTGTAACAGTCTTCTAACTTTTGTCTGACAGTTTTCTAACAGCATCATCGAGCCCCAAAGTAAGCAGAGCTTGTTTTGTGAGTACTACATGACTGATATAGGTACTACATGCATACTTTTGTTATACATACATAGAAAACCTCCAGACCCCGACAAAAATACTTGTAGATCATACAAACATTTATCCCGCGGCGGGGATCGAACCTGCAACCATCTGCGTAGCAGGGGGGCCATCGCCCACTGTCAATTTATAGTGTCTAGGTAGAAAATATAGCTAAAGATGACCATAACTATGTAAAAAACTCTATCTACGCACGCGCAAAACATGCCAGGTGACATGCGTTGCTCGCTAACGAGGGTTTTTGTTGACAGGGAAATGTCAGTCTTTGACGATTCGTCATCGTCACTGGTTCTTTATTGGACATCTGTCAATAGGTTAATGACCCAGGTTCAATATTAGTAGAACAACGGAAGGTCATGAAGGAAGCTAAATGATGTTAAGAGCAAAACGAATGGACATGCTATCCAATGCTTATCTGAAATTGCCAATAAAGTGGTGTGAATTAATAGGATTATAAAATTAATGATTAAATTATCAGAATGTACTAGAATAATATATGGCGCAACCCACGCGAAAATAACTCGGCACTTAATGAAATAGTTGGAAGTACAAGTTTTGATGGGAATAATGTAACAATAATACATTTTATTAAAATTATGGGCTAATAAGACCTTTAACCTACCTGTGGGATGTTAACAGGTCATTTCAATTTACTTTAAGTCGTAAAGCCTACGCCATTTTACATTTAAATCGAAAATTCCTACTAATTAGAAAGATAGCTTTCGATAATGTTCCTTAACTGGAAGCTACTTGAATTTAACTTGTTAATAAGGAAAAGATTATTCTATATTTTTAAATGAATATAAAATAAATTTAAATGAAGTAAGTAAACACACCGTTGGTGCAGAATCGTTAATCTTATCTCGAGATAAAAATGTGATGAAGATGATTATTTTTAAACACATGGTTTGACTGACAGTTAATATCCAAATCGCGCCAACAGCTAACACAGCGAAAATAATGAAAGTAAAAGAAATGCTAGATTATTATGAGAATCAACGATGCCTTTTTAATAAATGCAACAATGCAACGACAATGAAACACCAGTAAACTTAAAATCTAAGTAATACTAAGTTCTTACGACTTTAAGACGACCTAAAAAACGTGCCAAATAAAGCGCTTGCCTACATTCCAGCCGTGCCTTGACTTGCCAAACCGAATAAACACGTCGCATTTTAACCACCTTAAACGGCACGCATATGTCCTCTTATCCGGTATCTACAGTATCTTATGACGAAACTAGATCCACCACCAGATGGCATACTCAATGAAGCAAGTAACGCTGTGATTGAAAATCCATAACGGGGTAAATTAAAAATGAAGACGGCGATAACAGTCGAGCCAGAAACCAGATTCGCTTCCAGGAATACGAACGAGATGAACCTATCATTCGGCGGAAAAAAAGCATTCGCAAAAACGAACATAACACATGGCCCGCGCGACCTTTGGAATTCCGAGCGGATCCGCTCGTTGAAGCCGAATAATGTGGACTCAATAACAATAAATTTAGAGTTGAAGGTGCAGATGACGGCGGTTACGACGTTAATAGTTCCGGAGGGAAGAAAGGTAATACAAAAAAGAGAGGAATAAAATTGTAAAGCGGTACAACAACGACCTTGGGTTATACTGTAGGCCACATGCCGGCTGTTGCTCCTACGGCCGAGGTATGTGTAGCCGGTTCTGCTTTTGTAGAACCACTTTTTGGGTCGAGTGTTTTGATGGATGGATTTTGGGGCCCTCGATTTGAAGTGGTCCGGACGCATTGTTTTTAAAATTTTATACGGTTGTAAAACGAACGCAAATATTTGGATCATTACAATATAAGCTGATGTTATCGCTCGAGATTAAACTGCTTGCAAAAATCAGAACATCTCGAAATGCGATTAGTGTACTTAATGCGGCGAATTATAATTTTACGGACGTACATAAAGTAACAGTGCGAATATATTCTGAATATCTTGCTTTTGAGCTTCGTGCCGCGCCTATGCCGTACCGTTCAGATTGGCTATATGACTGTGGACAATTATAAACTTTTACTTTTGCTGTTTATTTTTAAATATTTATGATGGGAGAAAGTTCCGGGATCGTGGGCAAAGCACGTGTGGTGAAATTTTTAAACCGATAAGTATCTTTCTATGTTCTAAACGTGAGCTCGCGTATGTCATAGTAATAGTAGGGTTGGTTCTTTATTGCGATAGCAGCGATCGCGTGCTTTCTGTTTTCGCCTGAGAGTTCCGCAGGGTCATACCTTGGGTCCTAAGCTATTACATCGCCATACCATTTACAGTTATTGAGCGACTATGAGATAGCTACACAACAGTGAATTCATCTCTCGCCGAAATTGTATAATTGTAGCAATTATTATAATTAGAGCATGAACATAATAGATACTTGCATGCTCCAGATGTAAAACTGTATAAATGAGATAATTTTGTGATGTATGAGTGTTACTTGTTGTACTGGTGTTAGAAGAGCAATAACTTTAGCTGAGAGCAACAAATCAAATAAAAATACGTGTTCCAATAAGACTTAATGAATAAACTCACGAAAGAATGAATAGAACAAACGTACATAATAGGAAATAGCACTATTATGTGCAGTAGCTATATAACTAAATTTGAGAGCACAATTCCAAAGTTACATGACTTGTAAAGAACTTAGAATGCAGATCGTGTGCTTGATAAATAAGAACACTATTGAGCAAATAAATCATTCGGAGCATGCGCCATGCAACTGTTTTTTCGATATAAGTACGACAGACACATTTCAAATAGGTACACGAAAAGGGCGGATGGATGGATGGTGGAGGTAGATAGTATGATAGATGAACAAGTGCTACCATATGTGAGGGTCTGCAGGCACTAGATCGTTGAACCGGGACTAGCTTGAGAGACAAAGTAAAGCAAGCGAGGACAGTGTTCTGATTTGTTGCAAAAATGTCCTTCAAAGTTAATTGCTATCAACATGTCTATGATAAACAGAATTATTGTTATAATTACAAGAAATTACGCTACGTACGTTTTTCATACTTCATTGTTATTTTTTGTTTTATTTGGTAGTATGTAGTAAATTGTCATACCCAGTACCCTACCCACCTCCGTGCGGATATTTTAAGGGTTCACTATGTAGTACCTATTGTATTTTTATATTTGCAAGTATAGATCTATTGTAGTAGTAAATATATTTCCGTCACCAACTCTCAGAATAGCTTGTTTCAACCAAGAGTAAATCTCAACATCATCATACACTCGAATATTTCCATGCATATTTTATTTTACTACCTGAGTATTAATTATACACCTGTCAACATTTGTTATTCCCTTCGCCGTAACTTGCAACACATTAAATTCAACAGTAGCGGCTTCAATTTCGAAAACCTGTTAAATCCGGCCAATACATTAGAATCATTCAAATCCAATTTGGCTTAGTTTAATAGCTCCTTCTAGCTTATTCCGACGGCATAAGGTTCATGTTTCTATGAATCTACCTTCAGATATCTGGTTTAATTTACAACGCCTGACAGCCTATAATCATGATGCATTGTACTTGTAAGTACAATTTTAATCTTATAAAAAATATCTCCGTTACTTGCCACCGCAAAGTAAATAGTATGAACTTGGGCCCACAGTCAGCTATAAATATATTTAGGGATACTGATTCCATTCACAACAAAGATCTTTATTTATTGTAAAGAAAACACGAATGCAGCTGGTGGAAGCCAAAACAAGTGACGCAGTATTTACCTGTACTAAAAAGAGAGTTCAATTCCGGCGGCGGAACAAATGTCTGCATAATAAGATATAAATTTTGTCTAGCCTAGCCCTCCGGTAGCTAGGCCACTGGGGGTGTATGTACCATGGTACTCGTTGATCTTATTATAGCACACTAGATGTCTGTCGCGGTGTTACCCGCGGTCCCTCGGGAAACTTCACTTTTCCGGGATAAAATATGTAGGCTATGTTCATCAGGGATAATGTAGGATTCTAATGGTGAAAGAATTTTTCGAATCGGTCCAGTAGTTCCGGAGCCTACTCAATTCAAACAAACAAATTAAAAAAAATCGCTTTCAGCGATAAGGCCGCCCATTGTACTAATGAACTTGTAAATGTTTCTAATGTTATTGTTTTCGTTGTTGTTTTGGTGTACAATAAAGTGTTTATTCATTCATTCAAATTTTTCTTTTTATAATATTAGTGTAGACAAGCGGTCACCCATCATTATTACAAGTTACAAGCACTTTATATTATAATTCGTCAAATTAATTTTAACCGAAATCTAAAGTCTGCCACTTTGGGCTAGACATCATAATCTAGCCGCTAGATAATTGTTTTTTTTGACCTCCTGTGTTTCACTTGTGCGATGCGTGGTTTCCAAATAACTTGTCACTGAAGATGGTTAGTAAAGATGTCATAAAAACTCTTGAGATTGATCTCTGCAGTTGCGAATTTCGCGAATTGCATAAGATAACGTTTTTAGTATTCAGGTATTCAATTGTTTTTAGTATTCAGGGTACGGACTGTGACGAAACTAGCTTGAAATGGCAAAATGTTCGCGTTTATATTCTGGGTAGTTGATCATAATCTAAGGATACTTGAGCATTTGTAACTTTAAGCAGACCAGCAGCCAAATGGATGGATGACAATGTGATCATCCAAGGGAAAAACTGGACGAAGGAGGCACAGGACCGAATGAAGTGGCGTTTGAGCGGGGAGGCTTATGCCCAGCAGTGGGTGACAACAAGCTGCAGATGATGATGATGATGAAACATTGAACATTCAAGAATACATATTTATGTAATATAGAGGAACAGGAGTTCCTCGCTCTGGCTTTTGCTTAATAGTCATGTGTTTTTCTTTCAATATTTTTAGACTTTCTAAAGACGTGTCTATCGCACTTTCCCCATCTTTGTAAATGTAAAGTTTACAGAATTTCTGCATAACTATTGGACTCGAATATGATAGTTTTTGAGCTGACTTGAGATACTTGAAATGACTCATTCACTAGAGTTCTCTTTACGTGTGTCTGCATCATCCATTTGTGCACCATCATTTGAATAGCATGTCTTTGGTAGAACTTGAATAGTTTATCATTATCTTACCTTTATCAACCTCGAAAGTAGAAGGATGTTCTGATATGGAGATCTCTGTCTGTACCTACTCTTTTCCACCTCCGTTTTAGGAACATCTTTGAATGAAACTGAGGATAAGAGGTAAATGTTTTTATTTCCATTTGAGAAGCAACTCTAGTGTCTAAGATTTTTTTTGAAGGTCTTATGTTGCCAAAATGGATGATCGATGACGTTACGATTTCTCTGAGGTGTAATTATAAACCGTGGAATTCTGTGGGATTCTTAGGAATACTATAACAGTTCATTCATAGATACATGGTATAATAGATAGGTTGCCGAAAAACCATTACCAGATATCATACGAATTAGAATTTCAAAACCCAACAGTCTAATTGTCGGCAATTTGATCCAGTTAATGACGTTAAAATAGCCATAGTGAATGTTAGTTTTCGCCTCCAAGAGTTCGTCGACCTTCGTCCGCCATATTTGACCATAGACTATAGTTAACAGAGCATGACCATAAACTACCAAACCCTCCCATTCGGCTATTTGTCCGTTTCGTGACGCCTCACCGGTTTTTATTTGCATCTACGGATTTTTTATTCGAATACGTTTCTGTAAGCTATTTACGATTATTTTATTGTTCACAAGCAATCACATAACACTTAAAAAAATAATTGCTTAGGGCTAACCTTTTTTAAACACGGGTCATTTTATCGAGAAAAACGTGTTGTTCCGGTCCCATACCAGAAAGACAAGGTCAGGGATAATTTATGACTAAGTTTTATCAAAGCCAGTCCAGGAATCTAGGATGTTTTCAACGTATTTAAAAAGTTGTGAAAACGGTAGATTTTTGTAAGATGGTGGAAAGAGGCAAGCGTACCTCATGCACGAAAGATAACTAGCATATAGCTTATCTGAGTTTATGCTTAATGTTCAATTTAAACAAAACCATGACCACTGATCTAACCATACGGCAGCTCAAATTGTAGCGATAACGAACGGACCGTGGCATAAGTCACTTAACCAACAAAATTCCTCCGAACACAGTTGATTGGCTAAATCCATGAATTCAATCTTAGTCCAAATCAAACCATGTAATTGTTGGAAAGTTCTCATTCCTTTGATTTGTTGTAAGCGGTGGGCGTCATAAAACGGACACACACGACTTTGTGGTTTGTTACAACAGTGTCAGGCGCCAGCAAAATTAAACATTTCGATATGCTGAATTGCTAATGCGACGTGCGACGTGGTTTTGCGTGTTTATAAATAGTTTTCAGGTTTAATAATAAGTATACCTACTTACATATTATCATCATCATTTCCCTGCCCTTATCCCACTTTTATGTGGGGTCGGCACAACAGGTTTTTCTCTTCCACTCCGCTCTATCAGCCGTCATCTCAACACTCACTCCTTTCTTACCCATATCATCCTTCACACAGTCCATTCATCTTTTCATTGGTCTGCCTCTTCTGCTACATCCCTCCACATTCAAACCTAACATTCTTCTCGTTACATGATTCTCTTCCCTCCTCATAACATGCCCATACCACGACAACCTATTACTCCTCAACTTATCCGTCACTGGCGCAACTTTCAAACTTCCTCTAATATACTCATTCCTGATTTTGTCCATTCTTGTAACTCCACACATCCATCTCAACATTCGCATCTCCGCAACATGCACTCTTCTTTCATCCGTCTCTTTGGTTGCAACTTACATATGTAAGTAGAAAAATATTATTTTTTAATCTTTAAGTTTTTCGAAGTCGTTATAAAATGACATCAACTTCTTAGAAACCTAGTACTCGTACAACAGATACAAAGTCGACGAATACGGCCGGCCACGTACGAACTAATGAAACGCGAGTCAGCTGGCGGCGTGGCGTATAAGGTCCGGGTTCGACGCCTACGGACTGCGGACCTAACGAGGTTATGTAAGGGTTAGAATATCTAGACTAGATAATAGATTTTGGAAACCAAATTGAAGAGAAATCTATCTATGTGTTCCTAAATAACAATAAATAATGCTGGACATTTTCACACAGCATCATATAGCCCAAACTAAGCAAAGCTTGCTATGGGAACCAGATAACTGATATACTACTTATATACTTTTTGTTTGTAACATGCGTACATATTATGCATAGGAACACCCAGACCCGAGATAAATATTTGCGGATCATACAAAAATTTATACAAATTATCAAGATTATGAGAGAAAATTGACACAACTGACGGTATACCGGTACGATAGGTAAGTATTTTCTTAGTTAAAGGCAAGCCCATAGCCACTTCAACGGCGAAGCTCGTGCTTGTAGAGAAAGAACCGTTCAGGTTTCTATAATGTCACAAATTGTTTATATTTTGGTACTTACAAAAGACAGTTACAACAAGATTTACTCGCGCCATTTTCCAATTTTACGTTGACTTGCCATTTTGGTAAGGCGTATAATTTAAATTATGATCCCTGCATTGTAAAGGCAGTCAATTAAACAGTTTTATTGGTCTCAGTCGAAATAAAACTCGGATACCGTTTCATATTTGCATATTCTTTCCAGGATAAGACAATATACGCGATATAGCTATACGTTGTTGGACAATTTTGGCACGACAGAGGTCTTAAACGGATTAAAGTCCTCGACATCGTCAAGATAGAACGTGATCATCGAAAGTTCGCACGATCTAACATATTGATGTCGATACGTGTCCTAATTGACTCAAAATGTTTGATGGTTTTACAGTGAAGGCAGCCCTCTGGTCGGAGGGCAGCACCAATAGGGAAGCAGCAAACAGCATGCTATATCAGTTAGCTTGATGTTTGCTGCTTTCCTATTGGTGCCCATAGACCAGGGTGCTGCGTTCACTGTCCTGCCCTCGTGTGCAAACCACATAACTTACGTAATGACCGCGTATTCGTATCACAAAGTAGACCACCAGCTCTTGGTTTGGTGCTTCTAATTTTCATTAAAGGATACAAATTGACCCTCCAAGGCATTATTTTCAAATCTTAGACGTTGTATCAGATTTTAAGCATTCAAGTTATTTTCTCGGGCTAAACAGAACCTATGGCAGAATATCGATACTTAGCATTTTATTGATTAGATAAAAAGTAGTGTCCGACCGAAACAAGGTTTTCAGCCGAAACCGAACCTTCGGCTTTGACCTCAGTTTCGGCCGAAACCGAAACAAGTACACATTTTATTTTTGTTCAAGCCAGAAAATAGGTAAGTGTTTTTTAAACTACCTATATTGGTATCGAACAATATAAAACCGGTTAACGACAAAATCCCCAAGGCACGGCAGACATTCTCTCAGATCTATTTAGCCAAAGTAAAGATCCTTTGAAGATGTCAAAGGGGGTAGTCAGCTTCTCTGGACTTCAGTCAGATAGGATTTAAATTTAGGACACTTTTTCAGCCACGAGATGCAAGCCACCCTGTGTCAATATTTTTGAAACAAATCATTATCATCAAGGTCAAAACTAAAGATCCGCCACCGAATCTAGGAGACCACAACAAACCATTGCACATTATTCTACAGCGGCGTAGGACTATGCATTAACTAAGCATGTATCAACCCACGAGTGTACGAAATATGGCAAGAAACATTGAATAGCGGAAGGTTAAAACGGTAAGTGTAATTTTAAACATGCGTTAACTAAATGGAATTGGAAAATATTAATATTGGTTAGTGTTACAAGTGAAATAGTAGTGTCAAGTGATCAAGACTTCTGTCCGACATTTCTTCAGATACATTGAAGAAAGAGCGACGATGATGATTTTTCATTAAGAAATGAAGTCTTATCAAAATTTTCGATTCTGACGGGATTTGAACCCGCGATGATCAGACGATCCACCTAAAGCCGGAGTGCCTTCGACCGCTCGGCCACAGAACCACTTAAGTACGTCAAATTCGAAATTCTTGATAAGCTCATATTTATCGGTTAAGCACCGGTAAGCGCCATCTACACGTCGCACTAGTGAACTCATGCTCATTGTCCGAAGTTACATTCAGAATCAAATGACGAAGAGATGTCGCTTTAGCTAAATCTATATTTTTTTTATTACAACAAATTATGATAAATGATTTTATAAATAACTATTAATATGAAATAGTAACCAAAATACAGGATGTAGAATTGTTGACAATCGCAGTAAAGTCCTTTAGTTAGATATTAAACTGTCATGTTTAGTTATAGAGTAAGAAGGCATTAGAAAATGTAACGGTATAAACCCGGTGTAACATAAACTAGATATTAATGTAGATACAAAGTTTATTTGTTGTCTAATAAGACATAAAATGCGTGAAATATTAGCTAATGTACTACAAGGAGTAGGTAATAATTTAATTAAACGTTATGGTAATAATTTAAACATACTAAATTGTACGGTCGTTACAGTGTTGTAGGGGCTCAATAAGAAAGATAAATTGAAAGAGGTGACACCAAGATTTCACTGCATGTAATACAATTTTGAAGATTATACATTCTTCGAACTGAACTTTATGAACTGAACCCGCGGGTCACATCTAGTACAAACTTACAAAGTGTACCTAATGATAATTTAGGTGAACGAGTGGAATGCTGCTTGATATGCTTACAAAGTAAGCCTGTAATTCTTATCAATATCACAAGAAAACAGATAACGTTCTGACTGTAAAACCAAGTAAAGGTGTTAGGTTCCTTTCCTTAAAGATTCGAACTATCACGATAAACATAGAAATTTGAGAACTGTTTGTTTACCAAGAATCAGTGTTGGAATTGAAATTTTGTTCACTATTTAATTGTGGTCATCATCTTCCTGCCCTTTTCCCACATTATGTGGGGTCGGCACAACATGTGTTCTTCTTCCATTCTCCTCTATCAGCCGTCATCTCAACACTCACTCCTTTCTTATACATATCATCCTTTACACAATCCAAATCACTATTTAATTGTGGTATTAAATTAAATTACAATTATATTTTCAACAAGATTGAGTACTTACATACAATGATAATTCATTTTTACAAAAATTACGATATAATGTCTTACAAATACTTATATAGATAAAACGACAGCTTCGTTTTGCAACTTAGGCAATAAGTATTTTTACCTAATTTGCATAAGTTTGTCTTGTAAACGGATTTATTAGGGCTGACATACAATGTCTTTGCATACTGTCATGCCTATGCGCCAGGGCCCTAAGTAGGCTGTTTCAGCTACCCAGTATTCTGTGTCTGATCTGTATTAGAATACAGAGATAATTTAGGAAGATCATTGTAGCTTTAATTTATCAAGGAAAAACAAGAGAATAAAACTTATATAAATCATTGACGATATAGTAAAATACGCCGGACGTACATGAACTTGATTGGAATAGGATAGATACGAAGGAAATGTTCCCAGCTGAAGAAAAGGGATGATTATGATGAAACGATTGTATGTGTCTCCAGTATACAAGTTATTTCGGCTTACAACTTACAACCTCGAGATTAAAATTCTCGAAAGTTCTCTATAAATAACTAAAAACACCTTAAAATTATGCTGCAGATCCAGTGCATCATTGCGGTCAACAATCCTTGATGAAGCACCCGGCCCGCATACCGACGCCGACCTCAGAGCATTTATATTCAAAGTGCTTCTATGCAACACCAGTTACATACAAATAGCGGAGCCTGTGTCACTCTGAACAACATGCGAAGAAAGTCAATACATAAATATTTTAGATACGTTTTTTTTTGATGATATCTAAGATAAAAGAGGGTAAATCGATTCGTCTGCCAATGATAACCCGCAAATAAGATAAGCGTAGACAAAGGTATCAAATAACCAGATGATCCAGAATGATTATCCCGCAGAGCAATATTTATCTTTAAATAATGCTGGACTTTTTCACACAGCATCATCGAGCCCCAAAGTAAGCAGAGCTTGTGTTACGGATACTAAGATGACTGATATACTACTTATATACTTTTTGTTGTAAATACATACATATTATACATAGAAACACCCAGACCCGAGACAAATATTTGTAGATCATACAAACATTGGTCACGCCGCGGGGATCGAACCCGCAACCTTTTGCGTCGCAGGCCTTCGCCCACTGCGCTACAGAGGTCGTCGAATCATGATAGCCTCAAAATCAAATTTGATACAGCTACCTTATGCACAGTAAATACTTAATTGGATCAATGAATGATGAATGATGAAGATGATGAGTTTAAACTAGAGGGTCTTACAAACGATGAGGGGTTATCAATATACAAATTTATCCAATGCCATGTTTCAAGATCTTGCAGTGAAACAACTGCATATTTTCTCAGCTAGTCCTTGCAATATAATAATATCCAGGTCACGGCATAATCAGATACCTTCTCAGTACTTACTGTAAGATAACATAATCTCTACTTATATTACAAAGAGTAAAGTTTATTGCGAGTTTGTTTATCGCAGACGAAAGATTTTGGAAAGGTAGCCGAACGAAGAGAAATTTCAAAACAAGATGAATGTAAACAAAAAGGTCTTTAAAGTAGCAATAGGTAATAGTCAAACGTCCAATAATAATACGCATGATGATAGTAATAAAATAAATAATGCTCTACATTTCACACAGCATCATCTAGCCCCAAACTAAGCAAAGCTTGTATGGGAACCAGATAACTAATATACTACTTATATACTTTTTGTTTGTAAATACATACATATTAGACATAGAAACACCCAGACCCGGGATAAATATTTGCCGATCATACAAACATTTATCCCGACACGGGGATCGAACCCGCAACCTTCTGCGTTACAAGCGGGCTTTCACCCACAGCGCCACAGAGATCGTCGCAATGAAAGAGTAATCTTAGCTACTGACCCACACAAACATAAATTCAGTAATAAATAGCTATATTCCTATAAAATGGATTTCATACCGATTAAGATATTCAATACATACATATAAGATGAAGTCTCGGAATGTATCTTCCTACAAGATAACAAAGTAATATGGAAGTAACGGAATATCACTCGGGAGCTCATTAGGTAAAAGACGCTGATAGTAACCGACTTCAATAGATACTCGAAGCTAATATTTACATATATTTACAGCCTAATGCAAATTTTCACAAACAGAAAGTGCGTAGAGATTTTTACGATGTTTACTAGTCGTAGTTTTATTTACTTTTGATTTTAGTATTGTTGATTCTATGTATTAGTATTTGTTTTATATTAACAAAACAATTATTTTTACTATTGTTCTCTATTATTTCTTACATTTGATTTGTCTTCATAAGTTTCATACATTTAAATTCAATTTTAAGATGTTCTTTCAATAGTTCTATATTTATATGTTACAGAATCAGCATTGTAATTCAGCGTGGCAATGCTGCCAGTATTTTGGGCACGCTTCCGACCGGCAGTGACTTAGATCAGTTGAGCTATCTATAGATCGTTTTTACGACGATCCTTAGATAGCTTGACTTATTGTATTTTGTAGTTTTATGTAGGTACATATTGTAGTAGCTTTGTTTATGTTTTGTTTGTGCTTTGTAAAAAAAAAAACAGGGTCACGACTGTATCCCCAAGGCGCAGTAGACATTCTCTCAGATCTTTATATTGTGCTTTGTGTATGTGTTTATAAATGTTTGTTACGGTTGGCATCCACAACTGTGCGGTTTTCACGCGAATTCCTGCCTCGCACATCAGACTTGTGGAATTAGCTGTCGCCAGAGGTGTTTCCAGACCGATACGACTTGGGCGCCTTCAAGAAAAGAGCCTATTCCTACCTCAAAGGCCGGCAACGCATCTGCAGTGCCTCTTGATGCTGCAGTTGTCTGTGGGCGTTGGCAATCACTTACCATCAGGTGTGCCACCTACTCGTTTGCCCCCCTTCCATAAAAAAAAACTTGATCGTGAGTTATTTCAGTTTATAGTATGTGTCAAATATGCGCATCAATATTTATCATCACTCAACAGTCATACAAGAATGTAGGTTTCATCAGAGACTTCCAGTCTTACGCGGAGATAAGCAAATGCATTCTAATGTACATTCCTTGAAGTTTGTATGAATATTGATTAACATAATGGGGGTCAAGTAGTTTCTACATGAAGATGAACTTGGATTATGCAACAACTGTACAGAATACAGAAACGAATTGGAAAATAAATGTAATTTACGCTTACTGTCATTTTATGAATAGAATTTTCATGTAAGCTAGCTTTTAGCCTGATTCTGTTACGAGTAAACAATAGAATTTCATATTGATTGGTAACTCTACTCTACACCCCACTGTCCTACTGTTGAAGACGTACCGTTGTGGTACCGCCTTACTACAAAAAAAATTATACATTGTAATATGGATTGTAACTATCTGAAATAAAATGAATTTGAATTTGAAAAAATATAAACCGTGATTAGACGTACCGTTTTGGTACCCTTTTAATAAAAAAAATATAAACCGTGTTTAGACGTACCGTTTTGGTACCGTCTTACTACAAAAAGTATAATCCGTGTTTACACGTACCGTTGTGGTACCGTCTTACTACAAAAAATATAAACCGTGTTTAGACGTGTCTTACTATAAAAAATGTAAACCGTGTTTAAACGTGCCGTGCCGGTGTTGTACCGTCTTACTAAAATAAATATAAACCGTGTTTAGCGAAGCTGTCTAAAAACTATAACTAAATACTCGTACATAAAACGCTTTTTTGCGATAACAATTTTGTTTTTGTATGTGTCAACATGGTGTTCAACGAATGCTTAACTTTTTTGTAGAAGAGTTTTAAAAGTCACGGTCTAAACACATTCCATCGATCTCGATCATTCCAAAGATTACCAAGTTCCCATCCAAGATCAGCGAAATTTTGTAACGCTAAGGAATTCGCTGTCAACAAAATCGCATGGTCACATGAGGTCACATGGCTTACCCAACGTATCACGTTTCCATTCATGCGAGCGTGGCGAAACGCCATTTAGCTAATTAATTGTTTAATTTGAATTAATAACAGGAGATTGCAAGTTTCGAATAAAATTGTAGTCTATGAATGACATTTAGCTTGATTGCGAAGTTGCTGGAAACTTCTGAATCTGGACACCACCGTCCTGTTAATGTTATCAAAGATCGTTGGATCAACCACATCATTTGGCCAACATATTGTCTAACTTGAAATCCATTTCCAGTTATCATCCCCATTGGGCTCAACCAATCACACAATACGAAAATGACGTGTTGTCACTTCCGTTGTCATTTTCGTATTGTGTGATTGGTTGAGCTCAATTGAGATGATAACTGGGAATGGATTTCAAGTTAGACAATAAATAAGGCTACAGGACTCAGTCCTGGCTAAATAGTTTTTATCGCATAACTAGTTTTTTGAAGCGCTCGTGGTCATGCTTCCTTAGTCGTTCTTGATAGATCTTCGAAGTTAAACGTACTAAACTGTTCGTAAGTGGATGGGTGACCGCCAGTGGCATTTTCATCTGAGCACCTTCTGGGTAGGCTCGCTCCATCGTAGACCTCATTCTTGCCTGTGTAAGTTTCGAGGTCAAGAGCCGACCCATTCATCATAAAAAAGAGCGCTCCCGTGTTTCGGGGGGCACGGTACATTGTTAAGCCATGGAGACCCTAAATCTAAGTTGGCCACTGACTCATACGAACTTACTTTTACTAGTTTTTTCGATATACTTAGGTGTGAATGAATTTTAAGTGCGCAATTCCGTTCACTGAAAATTTGCCAATCTTAGAGGAAGTCCGACTAAAAATCATCATAGCTCACACTTATTCACACGTTCTTTTATCAATTACTGACTGCCATCAAATATTTTATATGCATTGGATGCTTAGATAAACCCTATTTATGCATGATTATGATAAATCAGCTTTTAGCGATGTTTACGTAAACATGTTTACACGTGAGTGTTGAATTATGTTATTGCTTGGAATATTATCAACAACATTCATAATTCATTTTCATTAGGTTCTCACATTACAATGAATATATAAAATATTATACCTACGATTTAAACTAAAATGTGATAACAATAATTAGAAAATAAACCTTCTTAAAACAGCTGGAAGGCCTAGGCAAACCTTCTTGGATCAAATTGGAGAAGGGCCAGGTCAAAAGTACCCTAAACCGACGAGCATGTATGAAGCATGTAATGAGAGTGAATGAGGCGAAAGTTGTGTGTCAGGATCGTAGCTAGTGGAAATCCGTGGTCTCTGCCTACCTCTTTGGGAAGGAAGCGTGATTTTATGTATGTATGTACCTTCTTTTCTTGTCAATCGAATAAATATAAAACATGATTATAATAATAATAATATAATAATAATAATAATAATGCTGGACAATTTCACACAGCATCATCTAGCCCCAAACTAAGCATAGCTTGTACTATGGGAACCAGATAACTGATTAGATGATTAGGTACAACTACATATTACTTATATCCTCAAAATCCCACTGGACATTCTCTCAGATGTAATGAATTTTTAAGATTGTAGACTGACCCAATAAACCAAAATCAAACAAAGATAAATAACTGTAGTTCGGATTATGTCGAGCCAACCGTCTTAATATACTTCCTGTGAAGGAAGGTACCCGTTATCTCAGTTACTACTTAATCTGTGGTCATTTTGAAATCGCGTATTTGCAGCCAATGAGAGGGAGGGATTTTGACCAACAGGACGTCTCCGGAGCCAATGACGGTTGTGTGTATTTTTGACAGCCTTTTACCAGTTTATCTTGATTTTAAGTATATATGACATGAATATTGAATATAATGTGGTCAAGCGCCAAAATTGGTCGTTTTGACTGCATTTTTGGTCGCATTAGACAACCCCTTTTCTTTGGGCCGGGCTGATTAATCTGAGAGGATGGCTTAAGTGCTGGGCAAGCCTATTCCCAGGCACTACAGCGTCCCGTTAAGTTGCTAACCCAACCCCGATATTGGGTTACTTCAAAAGTCTTTAGTTCTCTTCGGTTACTTTTCTAATAAGTGAGGGAAAAACGCAACCTAAACACAAATAAAAACTACTATAAGGACAATTGAACATTATCAAAGGATCTTCAAGACTTGATCAAATACGCCGTTTACACGCTACCATTCTGGCATACTAGCCTTGCCTCTTGCCACAGAATACTAGCTCTTACTCCGTTGACTTTAAGAAAACAAGATGCACAAATGGTATCCCAGAATAACATTGTGTAAACGGCGTTTGAGACGCCTTGATACAGTCTTAAATTGTATAGCCTGAGAAATTGCATACTGTCTCAAGAACCGCAATTTCTCGCAACCTGCAATCCTAGTACTTTATCCTAATGACAAGGTTCGTATTAACAGCAATTGTCTCTAATTTACAACTCCATTGTCTTTGTGTTGCAATTTGGGCAGCGGCTGGACTGACCCACTTTTACTATTGGTTCCTGTACACATATTGCCTTGCCTATTTGCCTATACATAGGTAAAATGCTTTGTGGAAAAATGAATGGAGTCCGTCGTAAAGTAGGTCGACGCACTGCCTGTGAGGTTGTAGTCATATTTAGCCAATATCAGACAGCAAACTCTGCCCACAACATTGTTTAAAGCTTAAAACATAAGGCTCAGATTTGAAACTGTCAAATGCCAAAAGTGGACAAGCTCTAGATAGCTATGGCCGAAAGAATTATAAATCAATGGTAAAATGTTTTAGACTACACATCATTGACTCAAATGATAGCCTCCAGACTTAAGCCTCTCCCCTCCCCCACTCCTAAGCCTCGTCTAATCGGCCCGTAAAAATCACCCTGTATAGAGATTTTGAATTTAGTTATTATTGATTGAGTGCTAGGGGTGAGTGGAAGGAGAAGACATGTTGAGCCGACTGCGAACCCCACTTACCGTGGGATAAGGTCAGGGAAATGATGATTGAATGAGATTTTTCCTCAATTCGAAAAGGAAATCAACGAAGAATCTAAAATGGTTATGATCTTAGGGGATACTGTCGTACGTAGGCCTAGTTGTACCTGTTTTATCCTCAGGAAGAAATGGGAGAAAGAAGAAAAGGAGTTTGGTGAATATGTAATAAATCACCAATCAAAGAGATAAGATGTGAATCTAAAATTCATGTTTTAAATAATTATTTACGATATAAATTCTTGCGAATGTCTTAGGAAACCTGGGGTCACATTTTATCTAAAAGGTCGAACATTTTAAATATATCGCTTCTTTAATTAAAATAAAGTCATTAATTTGTCGGCGGTGATTAGTTTGCATTGTGTAATGTTGCATAGCGCCATCCACTCCACAGAATACAAAAAAGGTAGTATGTAGTTCTTGCTTGCCCATAAATAGTCAAAATAATCGTGTGATGTATTTGAATCTCTGAGTGACCTTAACCTTTTTATACAACACGGAAGTCTAGTTGTACATTCTCAGTCGGTAATCAAAACCTTTACATCATTACAAGATTTATACAGTCAGTAGACCACCAACCATTCAATGGCTGCGATTCTCAGTACTCACCGGTGTTACGTGGCGTAATGTAACGTGTTAGACAGCGAGCGTTTGTGTAGTCAGTTTTGGGGGACAAGATGCTCGCAGCGAGTGCCTTTTAAGCCGGGTACCAACGTGGTGCAATGTAACATTTGCAGCAGCATGTTTCGTTACGCACCGTGGGTTAAAATCTGTCCATTAACCGCTCGTTGCCCGCTGCGAGGGCCTTGTTTCCCTGTACTGACTGCACGTTGCATTACACCTCGCAACGTTGGTCAGTACCCAGCTTTAGACGGATTTTAGCACACGGCACCGACGTAACGTGCGTGACATGCTCGCTCGTAAGTCATAACACGCCACGTAACGCCGCCGCGCGCCGGGCAGTCAATACAGTACCCAGCTTTATGCCCGAGATACACGATGCTAGTTTTTCATGCATAGCAAGCTAATAAAACTTACTACTGTGCAACATTGTTAATGTAAGCTTGACCAGCACCTAAACTATCCTCCAGTGGTAGCCAATGTTGCGACGAAACAAAGACGGGATGTGGACCCGTTTGGCCGGACGTCTTCAAAAGCCGGATATGCTGACATTCAGATGTCATAAATATCACTTTCACGGTCATACGACTCATCATAAATGCGAATAAACTGGTTCTCTACCAAAAACTCTCTTATTCGGTATGATCAGGATCACGACTGTATTCCCGAGGCCCGGTAGACATTCTCTCAGATCTTTTATTCCAGATCCTTTGAAGATATTGTCTAAGGGGCTAGGCAGAGGGTAGTGGGTATTTATTGACCATCATTGTTGACAACAGTTTACCTTCCTAGTGACCTAGCTTTTAACCACCGCCCCCGAAAGCTTAAAGCTACGTACAGGCTAAGCGTTTACGTGTTCCATCAAATGCGTAGCCTGGAACGCGTAGTTTGTACAAGGCTTAATCATTCTAACGACTTGTAAGACAAAAGCGTTACCGAAGTTTAGTAGTTTACTAAAAGGTTCTAAATAATTACATATAAAACACTTAGACCCCTCGCAGACTGCAGACTTTCTATCGGCCGATAGTTGAGACGGCCTATACTTCTCCATACTCATTACGAGCCGAAGTATAATCCGTCTCAACTGTCGGCCGAAAGTCTGCGAAGGATCTTAAAGGTAAACGCCAACTTGTACTGCGTAGAACTAAACGTAAATTGACAAGAATGAGGTTTCAAGTTGACATATGAGGTCTAAGATCAACATGTAAAAGCGTAATTTTCACATAGAGGAAAACAAGTAAACACACAAATCATAGAGTAATGCGCGGACAGAGTCCGAAAGGTTATCGGAATCGGATCGAATGGAAACGTAAGCGACTGGGGCGAAATGTCAGAGTTGCGCAATTCAATTTGTAAGACATACAGTGCTGCTACGAAGTAGGGTAACGCCAGCAATAAATGAAAATGTTTAAACAATGATGGCACAGTGTGGCTAATTCGAAAGCAGCAAGCCAAGCTTCACCCACTGGGCCTCCCTAAGCTTGTGCCATCCACCAGGATCTTGCGCTATCTGACCCATTAACAACATGAACCATATCGTCTGCCCATCATGCTACCGGACGACCTACAGTTCTGTATACGTCGACCACCATTCAATCATCACTCTTCATCTCCTGTCAATAGGGAGAGCATATATAACATTGAGTAGTTTTTGTTTTCTTCGAGTCTTTAGCTTGTGTTAATTTAATTTGTTTTTGTTTTTTTTCTCTAACTCTAGAATCCTTTTCCTTATTATACAGAACTGTTTTGTATTTAGTTTATGCTGTGTACACATGTTTTGGGATACAATCGTTTTTTGATTTGTATTACTTATGTATATTACTAATCTATGATTGGCGTCGATTCTGTTGTTCACTGACTAAACTTAATTAAAACTAAAACTGGCACGTTCTTATTTTGTTCTCACTAAAGACGAAAATGGCATGTCGTTGAAAGTGACATAACGAAAAGTATAATCAAAATGGCGCCTCTGAGCTTCTTTAGCAGCTGTTTTACACGGCAGCAATGGTCTTGACTAAATCTACCCACAAATACTTAATTTTTACTAAAATTAAGAAATTTTAAGAATGCCACTGTAATAGTCATTCCATTTAAGACTTTATCGTTAACGAAATAAGAACGAAGCATTTTAGTTTAGTTAACTGTAGTCAGTGAACAACAGAATTGGGGCCATTGTGTGCCATAATAAATAAATAAATATTAAACATTCCTCCCCTATACTTCTCGGCTGCCCTCAATAAGATACAACTTCGCCTAGCTCTGTAAGTATAGAGCTTTATGAGTCTTTAACTACGTGAAAAAGATTGTGTAGATTGTAGAAGAAAAAAATAACAACGGGTATTAAAATAAGCGGCACTTTAAGGGCGTCCGCGTCGCGAATCCTAAAGGGCAATAATTGTTTATAGTGTTCATTACTCGTTATTGACTCAAACTACCTTAAGAGGTACAGTCGACGACAAGATTATGGGAAAGATGGAGCCAGGAAGGGTTTACCTTGGCAGCATTAGCGGAGGTCTATGCCCTTCAAATAACTTCTATAGGTTGATATTTTTTGAGCACTGATCTAATTCGTCATATCTAGTAGCTTAATCATAGGAAACAGAAACGATACCACAACAATATTAACAAGCAAGGCCTAAGATTTTGTGACAATTTTGAAAGTTGGAGTCATTATTTTGTTCGATTGGCTCCCCACTGGAGTTTGACTATATAGTTTTAAGATGGATTCAAATTCCCAACGGTCCTACTGAATCAATGATTTTATCTGCCTAATCATGAAGCTGACTGTCCATACTAACAAGGCGGAAACTTGTTAAGAGCTTAAAAGCTATGTTTCCCGTGTGGCTATTACGGCTGCTGTGCAATTTCTGATTGAAATGGTTTAGTTTTTTGTATCGCTTTATTGCTGAAGGGAATTTTACACGTTTAATTGTACAACGTTATGGAAGAAAATAAAATTTCTGATATGTCTAGGCGACTATGTATAATTCAAACCACAGTGGCTCTAATTTCGTACAAATTAAAAGGTAAAAAGTACTTGAAACTGTTTAAAATGCCTTTTTTTTATCAACCAACCTTACTCCAATGTTCTTATTTAGCTTTTGTGCAGACAGAATTAGATAAAAACAAGTTAACAAACATCTATTACAGTAGCAAAAAATACTGCATACTAAAAATATATTTTGGTTTTTGTGTAACACATGACCTCTACAACAATACCATATCACATTCACTTCACAGATGCTGGGCAGCACCCACCGTGACGGACAATTGTTGGCCACCTCTGACTTGTTTGTACTTTTCGCTTGCCGCGCCTACCGCGACCAATCACAGCGCGCGCTGACGTTACGTGGTCAGTCAATGACAACATTTTTAGTGACAAATATAGCAGCAAACTTTTCTTGCTCAAAGTTATAATAAAACCGCAATAACCGTAACAACTACGCATATAAATAGGTAATAAGATTACTAAATTTGTAATTACAGAGTAATTAACATCAAAATCACCATCCAGTTTAAAAATAAAGCCATGTTTTCACTGTACGAGTAGACTCTGTCCGAGTTCTCTCATACATTAGATCGTATAGGAGTTGTCGTGTCAATGTCAGTTCAATTCAAAACATTTAGATTAGAGTAAGGAGATTACGAGTATACACTTGCGAGTCTGAATGGGCTCGGTCCTAGTGTACTCGTATTGTGAAGACCCGGCTAAAATTCACGGTACACTTCCGTCCATAACGCCAAACCTTGACTTGTCAATAATAATTTCATAACTGTACAGTGTACAGGCAAATAAGATGACGAATAGTGAATTAAACTAGTTTTGATTCCGTAAAACTGGATCGAATAAATTAACTCTGGCCGTGATTTTATGCCATTTCCTTGGATATATCTAAGATCTGAGAAATGTTATTATAGTTTTATTTCTCAATCAAGTTGAGTTTCTTGGGAAGGTTCTTTACATTCCATTGATACAATCTTATGTGCAACTATTTTATATATCTACCAATTAAAATATGTAAATAGCCCAATGTTAGAATGTCTCTTAAATATACGTTTATTTTAGATTTTAGAATTAAACTGTTACATCTTCAAAATAAATATAAACAATCGTTCGTTTAGAAAGTATTTGAATAAAAAGTACTTATTTCGAAATGGATTTTACCAGTTTCTCAATAAAAAAAAAAACTTACAAGAAAATAAATATAAACAAAACTGTGCTATACTCGTATTTTCTGATGACCCAAGAAGCCACGACAATCCTATTGTGGACCCATGTATAGGGTATTTCATTTTTAAACTAACTATATTCAGGAATTGGGTTCAACAAATAAATTAAAAAATATTTGTCTAATGACTTTTTTTTGTTTTGTTATGAAAATCTCGAGAAAATCAATATAGACTTTCCTTTTAATTGATTGTTGCTTCTTGTATGACTTAGTCCATTCAAGCGTGCGACGTGATGTTGCTGCGCTGCGATTGGTCAACGTCTGTTCTCCTTGAAAATATTATGCAACATGTCATAAAAAATCAATAAAATATACTTTTTGAAGTGAAAAGTAAAATCGGCTTAGGAATTAAATTGATACAGTCAAACGTCTATTACAACACAAAAATGAAACCCTGTCGGTTTGTGTAGTTTAAAATGAAAGACCCTGTATGTGACTGTGGTATAAGTACTTACAGACATTTATTGAATTTATTTACGTTGTATTCCCGAGCCTGTTGCATCGACATTTTAATTTCCGGTTGCTGGATTAATCCTGCGATTTCAACAACTATCGACTGGTTGCAATTAATCTACACATTGTAAGCAAATGCTTAATTAAACGGATCGTGACGGCGTTTGTTTAGTCATGGATCTAGATATCGAGTTAATGCGTATTGAGAGGCTTATTATTAAAGCAATGCCTTGTGGTGTTTCCCGCTGTTTACTATTGCAGAAACTTTATAAAGTTTATTTTAAACACAAAATAACGTGACAAATTTCATGACTAGAGCTGTCTGTCGCGGTGTTACCCGCGTTCCCTCGGGAAAACTTCACTTTCCCAGGATAAAATATAGCCTATGTTCATCAGGGATAATGCAGGATTCTAATGGTGAAAGAATTTTTCCAATCGGTCCAGTAGTTTCGGAGCCTATTCAATTCAAACAAACAAACAATTTTTTCCTCTTTATAATATCAGTGTAGATGTAGATGGGCAGAGGTCGTCACACAATGGACGCCCGAAGATGGGCGAAGCAGCCAGGGCAGGCCGAAGAAACGTTGGCGTGACGATCTTGATGCCATCGAGAAAGGCTGGTGGGAAATCGGGACGGAGATTGGAAGGATATGGAGACCTTTGCCCAGCAGTAGAAAAAATATTAGGTTAAAAGAAACTAGGCAACTCATATCCATAGGAGAGACATGATCTCGCAATAATTGGATTGAAAGTTAAGTGTCCATCCCACTTTGCCAATACGGCTCATACCAAAAAGTCAAGCTCGCATTTATTCAGTAGGACCGCTGGGATCACTTAGAATAGTCTTAGAACTAATTTTACTCCTGTTCTTTCGCGACCAATACCGTGAAGAATCAGGGCAACAAACACGGTTTGGGGCCTATCATTCTTTTAGGTGATCCTATGTCAAGCTCCATTGGGGAGCCAGTATAAGAGAATTGAGGCTCGTCAAAGTAAGTATAGATGGTCATAAATTAAAACTTTATATTTACCTAGAGTGATTTCAATCACTTCACTTCGCACAGACAAAATCATTACTTTAAAGATCCATAATACAAACTAAAGCTAAAATAAATAGGTATATTATCAAGCCAATATTCTACGCAAGTACATACCTAACAAACAATAATGAGATTGTTCTCAAAGGCCATCAGATATCTGTTACGTGGAGGTCAACGAACCTGCAACAAAGGAAAATCAATCAGCTCCAATACACCTGCTCAAGACTTGATTAAGCAGTTCATCCTATTCTGAGCGAAATGGCAATTTGATTTGCCTATGAATAAACTTATACGAAGTATAGCACTCAGCTAATTGACATAAAAACATTGAACTCAGCTCAATGCATCAAAACCGTGAAAAGAAATGCATTGACCAAAATCAGTTTGTTGTCCAAAGAAATTTTAGCAAACAATTTCATTCCTTATAGCAAACAATTTAGAACAATAGATAACACAAACAAACAATAGTAGACCAAATCAGTTTGGTAAACATCGATGGGAAAACAAATATGAAAGTATGTCATAATTGTTCAGTCACACTGATAAAATAATAGTATTTGTCGACGAATTCATTCACGAGCACTCCTTTTGATCGATCCTTCTCAAAAATGACACTAATTTAGTAGGTCTAGGTTCGCTTTCCAGTCTCATACGTACGCTTGTTTTGTTAATCGACTTCTATTTAATAATATGTATAATAAATAATGCTGGACTTTTTCACACAGCATCATCTAATCAGTAAGCAGAGCTTGTGTTATGGGTACTAAGATGACTGATATACTACTTATATACTTTTTGTTTGTAAATACATACATATTATACATAGAAACACCCAGACCCGAGACAAATATTTGTAGATCATACAAACATTGGTCCCGCCGCGGGGATCGAACCCGCAACCTTCGCCTTCGCCCACTGCGGTACAGAGGTCGTCCTCTGTCGACATTTGTGTTCCCTATGGTTCAAAGCTCAGACCACAGCGAGCTAAGCGAGCATATCAAGGACCACACGACCTAGCGAGCGAAGCGCACTAAGCTCGTTCAATACTTCAGAGTTTTTAGAACTAAACGTGTAATTATTGCGCTGAAGTAAGCTATCTATCTGTAAACCTACGTGTGGAGTAGTGAAGTTAAGTGCTAGATGTTTTGAGCATACCTTAGAGGTGCATTTACACGATGCGATTTCAACCCATACGATATCATATCGCACGGAATTTTTTTAGGTGTAACATCGTATGCGATTTGTCATTTAGCGCGACGCTCCTCAGCACGTTCAATAGGCTTAGCAAATGTACGAAAAATCACATCGAAACGCACCTTTACTATGGATAAGGCCGATAAACTGAAAGGATAATTTGAGCGCTGGGGAAGGGGCAAGCCTATTCCATCTCATTCTCATTGTAGGTATTCCTAAAGCTGTAAAAATCTAGCAAAGATGTATGGGCCTGAGTTTTGAGTTGTCTATCGAGCCCCTCAGTTGCCACAAAATCTCTTCGCTCCGATCGATTAACTTTAAAACTTTTTGTTTTTCACATCTCTCAACTCGTTGAGTCATAGCGGAAAGAGGGAAACCACTTCCAATGTGACCTGGCACAGATTTTGATAATTGAACGACATTACATCAAGTACAGTTTCAATTACGCGAAAGTTTGAAAATAACGCCAACCAGTATTAAACGGCCGTAGTTGTTATTTTAAAATTAGAATCAGCCATTGTCTCTGCCGTCGTCTAAACATTCGATCCTAAGGCGCAGGCCACATCTAACTAGCTTCTAGTGCGGACATCTTCCGTTTCTTCAATTCCGATCAACGACATACCGTGGGTCCTAATTTGAGCTTTATTTCCATGCATTTAGTGACATTTGAATGGAATAGGAAGACGCCAGCGCGCGACGCCATTTAGGTGAGCCTTGCGCCTTACAACTAACTTCTTTCACATAGTAAATCCATCATTTCTTATCCTTCGCATTCAGGCATTCGTCATTCTAGATGTAGACATTACAAGTAAGAGATTGCAAAGACAGTAAACTACTATTTTGGGAAAATTCTAGCTCCGCTTTATAACGGTCACTCTTTTAGGAAAGAGGGCTTAAAATAACTTGCAGTACATTAAAGTAGATATGTCGGCATGAATCAATAACGAGAGCACTTATGTAATCATAATATTATGATCCGGAACACGCTTGTTTATCGCATTTATTCGAAAGGATTCCGTAAACTCATACATACATACATACATAAAATCACGCCTCTTTCCCAAAGGGGTAGGCAGAGAGCACGGATCTCCACTCGCTACGATCCTGACACACTTCAACAACTTTCGCCTCATTCACTCTCATTACATTCTTCATACATGCTCGTCGGTTTAGGGTACTTTTGACCTGGCCCTTCTCCGTAACTCAAGTGTGGTGAATGGGAATAAGGGATTTTTAAGGCATTTTTGTCTCAGTTTAGACATTTTACAGGCACTACAGTTGAGTGTAGGTATAGGTTGCCGCCTGTGTGAAGGCCTCTTTATAGTCATCATCAGGGTCTAGAATTTTGGAATCCATACTCATCAAACAACATGTCTATATTGAAGTGAATTAGATAAGTTTCATTTCGTGAACTGTTGACTAAAGGTAGTCCAACCAAACTGTCAATGAGGAAATGCTGAGACGTCAGAAGTTAGCCGCATTTTCTGACGTCATCAGTATTTTTTATATAAAAAAATGACTGCGGCGCGTAGTGCGCAGACATATTATGTGCGATGATATTAGTTTTAAATCTCAATTTTTATCGATGATCAGCAAATTCAAGAACAGGGAATTCACGTGCCTCTTGCTTTCTCAAACTCAACGGAGCTAGAGCACGTTAGGGCTATACAGTGGCAAGATGCAATGGTATTGTGTAAACGGCATTTTAACCTGATATTACCAGAATAATCGAAAAAACGAGTTTATTGATTACGTAAGGCATAGATCGACCTTGTAGAAAGTTCTACATAGAAAGTTGACAGATGACACCAGATAGGGCCGCGAAACGAGGAAAGCGTATAATTAGATTGTGGTTGTGTAATGTTTGACCATGTGTGGTCAGATCGTATACCTTCGGGTTTTGCTGCAAGACATGTCAAAGGTTAATGACCGGGTCTAGGATCCTAGCAACCATTATTAGAGTTCGTACAAAGCGTTTTGAGTCTACGTTTCATACGCACCACCAAATTGTGGAACTCATTGCCGGGCTCTGTATTTCCCGAAAAGTACAATATAGGGGTCTTCAAATCAAGAGTAAGGTTCCTTCTAGGTAAGCATGCTCCATCTTAGACCTGACTACTGCTTAACATCAGGCAGAGTCAATACAGGCAGGTCAAACACTGACCTATTTAATTAAAATATATATATATATATATATTATGTAGGATCGGGGATTCGAGGAGGCAACAGAAACACGAACAGCTTTTAACTTCTTATTTTTATTCCAATTCACAAAACAGAACCTCTTTCCGTTAACTATATACCGACCATAATCGCCTTCCTTCATTCAGTCCCATTCATTTGCTGCAGTCATATAGAATCCTAACGTTCCAATACTTCCAAACCCACATTTATTTTATTATTCAGAATCTTCATTGTCCCCTTTACTTATTGTCCCATTGCTGTGCAAAGGCCACCGTCACCTTCCACGATCTTCTGCGGTTTTTCAACATTTAATCCAACTAAAGAAAGTAAAAGAGATCTGTTTTCCATTGATTTTAATATAGCTCTCACTACTTTGATTTATAGAGGAAGTGTTTTGAAAAGTGCAAAGCCCGCTTTTCAAACAGGTCGTTTTAAATAGACTTTGAGGCAATTAAAGTATCGTGTTTATCGGCGCACGCGCAAATAGAATCGCTGGCCAATTTCACGTTTGTTTAAACAGGAAGATGAATGTGCTTTGAGCATCCGTTTTGGTTTTTCATCCGTTTTGGTTCTTTCCGTGCCTTTCATCCAAAGGTCTGTTATTTAAGCTACCTTTGCCACTTCTGTTTAGTCTTTTCTTCGTGCTTGTTCTTAGGTTCTTATTCTCCATATCTAGTGTGTGTTTCCAAATAAATGTTTTTCTTTCTTTCTATTTTCAAGTAGTTTTGCAGAGCATATGACATGTAGATAAGTAACTTGGCGCCGCAGAAATGACTTTTTAAACTTTGGTGATTTGGTGACATAATTATTATTTTTAAACCGGGTATTAACCGGGCCGCAGAAATGGTTCAAAATCAAGCTTATGTCTATGATTCATTGGAAAACAGTAGCGAAGACAAAGACTCGTTTGGTCGCGAGGAGTAGAATCCCCTAATTTTGACTATTTTATGTAATCCCAGCTGCTGAATAGGTAAATGATTTTTGACTTTGACTCCCTAACACTAGGAAACAGTTATAAACATCTACTGTATATATTTTGTAACATTATTTACTTCGAGCTAGATTTGACAGAAACTAGTGCTCACACGAAGCATTGTTTATGATTCAGAGGTCGTGTCGAGTTCAAATTCGGCGGAGTTCAGAGTTCCATAACGATTAATATTGATACAATTTAATAGCTTCTGATTAATTTACAGTAACTCTTTATCACAAGTAATGGGGTTACATATATTTTATTCTAGGAATAAGTTTAGCTTTGTTGCGCGTGAAATATGTCGCAAAGCTGCTTCCACTTTTCCACTCTCACTGAATTCTGTACCTTTTTGTGTAATAGATAAGAATTATATTGTATTGCTATCCTATAAAGAAGCTGACCCTTACGGCAACTGTAGCAGTTCTATTGTGTTGTCGGATAACACTGAATTGTGGCATTAAAGCTAAAGCTTGAATAAAAAGCCCGTCGTCATATGACGGCAATAAAAACGACGGGATCAACACAATAAAAAAAAACACTGGCACTCCAGGACTGCCGGCAGAAGTAAAGACTTTACAATTAACCCGGTGTCGGTGAGCAGTCACGTGACCTTTTCGATGCGAATCCAAGATATTTTCTTCCAACGCGCCTAAAAAAGTTTTCACTTCAAAAAACATTTTCTAGTAAGCCATTAAAATCTTTCGAAGTTGTCAAAAGGAGCCAAAAGCACGTCCAGTTACAAACTTACACAAAATACTTTGATGCATGCCCACATTTTTCAGAAGTACTTATTTGTATATACAGGGTGTCCCAGGAACGACTGTTGAGCGGAAGTCCAGTGGTGCAGCACCCTAAGGGCTACCCGAATCACCCCCATGTATGTTCAGCGATTTTTTGTAGTTTAGAAGTTATTCACGTTTTTGTGACATTTAATTTATTAAGCAGTTGCAAGACCATTTTGTTTATTTTGAGGTGAATAATTAAGATAAGCTCATAATTTTTTCTCTGGTAATTAGCTTAAAGTTAGGTCTCTTCAATCCAATGACTCTTTACTTCAAAACCCACTCGACTGCGCCATAAAATAAAATGATCTAGCGTAAAATGAAAAACTGAAAACAATACTAATACTTTCAAGGGCATTTTCTGAGGAAAAGTCATAGAACTTTTGTTAATCCAAATGTATTTTAAAAACATTGCCATTTCAACAGCTATTTACCCTGTGAATTTCGTCAAGATATCTTTATGGCATCCTACTTAAATTTGAACACAAAGTGTACCAAGTCTTGAAACCAACTTTTTTTGGATAGTTAAAATGTCACATTTCTTTAAAGAAAATAGCGGTATTGAACCAGATTAAGCTTCCCTTGCTTAAAACATGATGCGGTGAACTCGATTTGCATGGTTTTTGAGTGAAAAGACAACGCCAAGACCTATCTTTGCGTTCTCAGTACAATACTCGTAGATCGTCGTTTAACGAGTCAAAAGCTCAGTTAGCCGCTAAAAAGCTTGGCATCTTTGTTAAGGTGAGGCGTTATTTCACTCCTGTACAGCTGTACACCTGGGTTTTCAAGAGTGAGCAGCTGCTCACTCTTGAAAACCCAGGTTTGAGCCTGTTTGAGGTACTGTTCTCGCTTAAGGGAGGGCTCCGCCAAGTCTCAATTCCAGGCTCTGGAGTCGATTGCGAGGTAAACTTAAAACACTTATCACAAACACTAGGAACACTAACCATGTCATACTGTCACCTTTTGGGGTTCTTAACCTAGTGGCCGGATGAAAAAAAGGCATGAACTAATTAAAGTACTGAGCACACTTTCCAAAATGAATCTGGTAAAAAACCTCAAACAAGGCACTCTACGGTAAAGCTCTAAGCTGTTTAGCCGTGACTACCAGCTTCTGGGTGCGCCTCTTAATTGAACCTAGGGCCTAGAAATAGTACCTGCTTGGCAGAGCCCTCTTTTAGGTAAAAACAGTACCTCAAAAAGGCTCAAACCTGGGTTTTCAAGAGTGAGCAGCTGTACAGGAGTGAAATAACGCCTCACCTTAACAAAGATGCCATGCTTTTTAGCGGCTAACTGAGCTTTTGACTCGTTAAACGACGATCTACGAGTATTGTACTGAGAACGCAAAGATAGGTCTTGGCGTTGTCTTTTCACTCAAAAACTATGCAAATCGGGTTCACCGCATCATGTTTTAAGCAAGGGACGCTTAATCTGGTTCAATACCGCTATTTTCTTTAAAGAAATGTGACATTTTAACTATCCAAAAAAAGTTGGTTTCAAGACTTGGTACACTTTGTGTTCAAATTTAAGTAGGATGCCATAAAGATATCTTGACGAAATTCACAGGGTAAATAGCTGTTGAAATGGCGATGTTTTTAAAATACATTTGGATTAACAAAAGTTCTATGACTTTTCCTCAGAAAATACCCTTGAAAGTATTAGTATTGTTTTCAGTTTTTCATTTTACGCTAGATCATTTTATTTTATGGCGCAGTCGAGTGGGTTTTGAAGTAAATAGTCATTGGATTGAAGAGACCTAACTTTAAGCTAATTACCAGAGAAAAAATTATGAGCTTATCTTAATTATTCACCTCAAAATAAACAAAATGGTCTTGCAACTGCTTAATAAATAAAATGTCACAAAAACGTGAATAACTTCTAAACTACAAAAAATCGCTGAACATACATGGGGGTGATTCGGGTAGCCCTTGGGGTGCTGCAGCACTGGACTTCCGCTCAACAGTCGTTCCTGGGACACCCTGTATATGTGATAGATTGCAATGCAACGTTGTAAACCCTTGGTAGCCTGTTGATATGAGAATGTGTATGTGGGTAGTTAATTAACGTCATAGTTATGACGTTCGCCGTGTTTCGTAAACCCCTATCATAAGAACTGTCAATTTCAAAATGAAATGGCGAGGTAGTCATAGGCCATTCTGAAATATTTAATAGGAAAGTGATTCTGGCGAACAATGCTCCCATTTGGACATTAATTATGCATTTACATTGCATAATTTAAAAGAAGTATGACACGGACTGGATATCTTATCAAATTCCTGAGGATAGTGGGAAAATTTTATATTTTATTGTTAACAAATAATAGTGTAAGGCCAAGTTTCTTGTGTATTTCCAAAGACAGAACACTATCTTCATTACGGCTGATAGAGTGGAGTGGAAGCTGTTGTACCCCACATAAGAGGATAAAGGCAGGGAAATGATGATAGAAGACTATCTTCTGGCCCTTTCTTAGCCCGCGAAGTATGCACATAAACTAAGTTGATCCTGAAACTCCAATGTAAATATTGGTGAATTAATTTTTGAATCATGTGTAGTTTTGAATAACGAAGTTTGAAAGTTGCGCCAGAGACGGATAAGATGAGGTAATAGGTTGTCGTGGTATGAGCATGTTATGAGGAGGGAAGAGAGTCATGTAGCGAGAAGAATGTTAGGTTTGAATGTGGAGGGATGTAGCAGAAGAGGTAGAACAAAGAAAATATGGATGGAATGTGTAAAGGATGATATGGGTAAGAAAGGAGTGAGTGTTGAGATGACGGCTGATAGAGCGGAGTGGAAGAGGAGAACCTGTTGTGCAGACCCCACATAAAAGTTGGATAAGGGCAGGGAAATGATGATGTGTAGTTTGCAAATTACCTCCAACATCAAACCATCATTCTTGCCTCCTGCTTCCGAGCAAGAGCTAATATTCTGTGGCACGAGGCAAGAATGGTATGCCAAAGTCAAAGTCAAAAAGCATTTATCCAGGACCGTTGGGATCACTTAGAATAGTCTTAGAACTAATTTTACCAATACCGTGAAGAACCAGGGCAACAAACACGGTTTGGGGCCTATCATTCTTTTAGGTGATCCATCTTAAAACTAAAAGTCAAGCTCCAGTGGGGATGTGCCAGAATGGTATCCTGTAAATCGCGTTTTATCGTTGATATTGATATAGATTTTGTAAATTAAACGTTCAACTCGTCGCTGACCAGACAATCAAGTTTAAGGATTCTTGAAATACAACTAAGATCGATCTATCTTTAGCTCTGACGCTCCTTCGGGAAGCATCCGCCAAAATAAGCCTGGCGCCGGCTATCAATGGCTCTATTTTAAGCTATGACGATCTCAATGCACGGCTTTCAAAACCTGGATGTTATTCTGAACTTAGTGGCTTTTGTTGACATGAAAGTGGGTTCGTATGTAATGATCTGGTGACTAAGTTTTAGGCTGAAGAAGTTTTGGAATATATCGATGCTTGTGTGAGATACATGGGTGGTGGGACACAAGATTGCGTATTTCGTTAATGCTCGATGACTGTATAAAATCGTGTCAATAGTACTCGTAGTTCACGTCTTGGTTGGCTGTTGCGTGTTTTTAAATTGATACATACATACATAAAGTCACGCCTCTTTCCCAAAGAGGTAGGCAGAGACCACGGATCTCCAGTCGCTACGATCCTGACACACAACTTTCGCCTCATTCACTCTCATTACATTCTTCATACATGCTCGTCGGTTTAGGGTACTTTTGACCTGGCCCTTCTCCAAAATGTCGCCAAGCTGATCCAAGAAGGTTCGCCTAGACCTTCCCCTTCCAGCTGTCCCATACACACTCGCCTCATACACTTGCTTTGTCAAACGACTGTCATCCATCCTCTCTACATGCCCAAACCATCTTAACATTATTTTTAAATTGATAGTACGATGAAAACATTTTTTTTCAAGGGCGTTGCACCGTCCGTCTAATTTTAAGCAAGCCTAACCGCGGTTCGCAACGGAACCGCCTTATTTATAGAACGAGCCACCATTGACCACTGACTGATAGTATTCGACGTTATCCAATATCTGGTAAGCCATGCCATTCTGGCAATTCTTGCCTCCCGCCATAGAAAGTTAGCTCTTGCTCCGTTGAGTTAGAGAAAGCAAGAGGAAAGAATGGTAAGTGGCGTCTAATAATAAATCTGAAGGTTTAAAAGTTCGTGAAAAATATGTATAGAAGAAATATTTTGAGAGGATGGCTGATAGACTAGAGTGGAAGAGAAAACCTGTTGTGCCGATGCCATAATGGTGGGATAAGGTCAGGGAGATGATGATTGGATTAAATATAGACGTCATCATCATCATCAGCCTATAGCAGTCCACTCCTAGACATAGGCCTCCCCTAATGAGCGCCATAGCGCACTGTCCTCAGCTCGACGCATTCAACTACTGCCAGCAGCCTTTCGCAGATCGTCACTTCACCTGGCCGGAGGACGTTTGCCGAGTCGCGGTCTCCACTCAAGAACTCGTTTACCCCAACCTTGTTTTTAGTATGGAGTAGGTATTGGTTAATATCTATAAGGCTACTTATATCAATACTTACAGTCGTCTGAATGCAAAAGCAGCACTGAGAGGTAAAACACGAATGGAAGACAAATCTAGGTGCCATACTATTCCTGTTCTATAATAACAGATTACGAAAGGTGTCAATGACAGAATAAACAATTTTCTAACATAAATATGCTAATAGCAGTCTAGGACAGCAAGGTGCAACATATCACACGCTTGTTATTTATACGTATATGATATGAATGAACACTGGTGGAATGGTTCTGAACTATTCTGAAGGGATAACTGTTATTACTGGAACTCTAAGCGCTCGTGGTCGTGATTGCTTAGTCGTTCTTGATAGATCGTCGAGGTTAAGCAACGTTCGAAACGGTCTGTAAGTGGATGGGTGACCGCCAGTGGCATTTTCATCTGAGCGCTTCCGTGCTTCGGAGGGCACGTTAAATTGTCGGTCCCGGCTATTTTAAGGAGGCCTAAAAACTCCGTCACCAGAGTTGGCCACTGACTCATACGAACTTACTTACTTTTACTGGAACTCACATGGGAGATACCTACCTACACTGATTTTCTTTCTGATGGAGTAGTTTTCGATGTAAACCTTCAAAGGCTTTAAGTCTGAAGGATCATTATCATCTTCCTGTCCTTGTCCCACATTATGTAGGGTTGGCACCAAGTTCTTCCATTTTCCTCTATCAGCCGTCATCTCAGCAATCCTTTCTCACTCATGTCATCCTGCATACAATCAATTCATCTTTTGTTCGCCTACCTCTGGTGCTTGAAGGATGATATGACGCCACTGGATCACGGCTATATCCCCAAGGCACTGTAGACATTCTCAGATCGCCATATACTAAATTAAATAGATATCCTCTGAAACCGTTGCAATAAACGATTTCGGCATACCTTTATTTCACACCTACAGGTCCTATTCATTTCATTTCATCATTACTCGGTCTAATTAAGAAGCCACATTAGCAGCATTTATGTCTGGTCCCGTCAAAGAGATAAATGAAATTGCGTAGAAAAATGGCCAGCATCTATCAAGCGAACCCGAGGCTATCGGCCATGACCAGATCTGATCAAATAAATGAGAAATATCCATCACAATCTGCCCTTACATTTGCCAGCATTAGCTACCTCATCTACTAACTGATTGTGATCTATCGCTAGTGATGGGAAAAGAAAAGACGGATGAGGGGAATTGTTTAAATAAATAAGTATATTTGCGACGTCTAGAATCGAGATATCCATTTTTTCAACATTCCTGAAGATCGTAGAGAATGTGTACAGTGCATTAGTGAAACCGTCGTCGAAAATACGTATCGATATCGAGCCAAAATGTCGGAGAGTTTAAAAAACTTATCTATTTCTGTTTAAAACGATGAAATTATTTTAAATATGAACTTAGTAATGTTGATAGTCATTTAAATGCAATATACTACCTACTTCTATAGATTTCTGATAAATCCTGTCTTGTAACATTACGCTGTTAAGTAATCTCAAAAGTGTAGGATTTCATTTGAGTGTAAATTCTCATTATCTTACTTTCTGTAGCACATCGGTAATAATAATAATAGTCTATCGTTAGATCGTAATTATGCATAGGTAGATTCTATATTATTGAATATTGTGTTTCAGGATCAACAAAGATATCTATCAAAGGTTAGAACGAGCTAAAAGCCGGATGGCGCAACTTTACTCAGGAATTTCTCATGATGGATAGATATGGACGCTAGAAGTGAGTTGTGTATGAGCTACAGGGATCAAAGTCAAAGTTTAAGAAAGTCGACTGATACATTTCTCTGTCAGAAACGTCAAAACAGTTGGAGATGTCGATTAGTCAAACCAGCTAAACCTGTCCGATGGAAAATTTACCTGAAATATTAGAACAACTCGATCATGACATTGAGTTGTGAGGAATGAAAGTAAAACAAAGGAAAAGTATAGAAGATATTGCAGAAACTAATGCACAAGACTTTATAAACAAAGTATCAGACAAATTGTTTGCTATGGAAAACACTAAAACAACTCAGTTATTTCCCCAAAGATAACCAAACACTTGCAAAAAATAGGGCATCTGAATCATCTTGTATCTTAAACGAAGAGTTCAGCAAACTCACAAATATTAACACCCCACTTGCTAAACAAACAGACAGAACGCGTTCTATTGTTATGATTGACTAGCATTGGCGCGCGACTGCTAAGAAACAGATGTTTGAAATACATCACGATGAACCTCGAGAGAATTTTGTCCTGCAACTACAATGTAAACAGGCCAGCCTACGCAAGATTGTGTGCGTGACTCACGCACACAAATAAGCACACGACTCGTCTTACTCCTGTGTACATTTTCTAAGTGACCAATATATTTAAACTATACAGGGTGTGAGTCGTCTTCTTCACTATATATGCTTAACAATAGAAGACCATTTCCAAAAACTGAAAACGTTCATTTTTCTCAATTTCAACCGTCTGAAGGAGACATTATTTTATGTATGAAATGTTTATGAGAATTATTTGAGTTTTATCGATAATTTGGATGAATTAACAAAATATTCATAGTATCTTAATAGATTTGACAGTATCAAAATCAAAATCAAAATCAAAATTCATTTATTCAGTAGGACCACAGGGATCACTTAGAATAGTCTTAAAACTAATTTTACTCCTGTTCTTTCGCGACCAATACCGTGAAGAATCAGGGCAACAAACACGGTCTGGGGCCTATCATTTTTTTAGGTGATCCATGGATCCATTGAGTTGGAGCAAGTCCCAAGCTTTTTTGTCATCCAAATAATCTGATATCTTATAATAGGCTTTTTTACAGAGATGACGTTTAATTGTATTTTTAAATTTAGTGATTGATAAATTTTGCAATTCGCTTGGGACTTTGTTATAGAAGCTTACACATTGCCCTTTAAATGATTTCATAATTTTATCTAATCTAGTAGTGGGAACAGCGAGTTTATCCTTATTTCTAGTGTTTACATCATGATTATCGCTTTTTTTCTTAAATGATTCAATATTTTTACGAACATACATCAGATTTTCATATATGTACTGACAGGGTACTGTCAGTATGAATATATCTTTAAATTTATTTCTAAGCGAATCTCTGGGACCCATATTGTAAATTGCTCGAACAGCCCTCTTCTGCAACACAAACACGGTGTTAATGTCTGCAGCAGTCCCCCACAATAAAATGCCGTAAGACATAATGCTGTGAAAGTAGCTGAAATAGACTAATCTGGCAGTATCTACGTCCGTGTAATGACGTATCTTTTTAACTGCGTATGCTGCAGAAGCAAGTCTCTTCGACAATCCATCTATGTGTGGGCCCCATTGTAGCTTACTATCTAAGGTTATGCCTAAAAATGTAGTGGTGTCCACAAGATCTATCTGTTCATTTTTTATTATTACATTGGTTTTTATTGGTTTTACATTTGGTAGTATGAAGCGAATACATTTAGTTTTCTTCTCGTTTAATAATAAATTATTAACATTGAACCAATTTACAACCTTAGAGATTGCATTGTTCACTTCGTCAAAGTTAACCTGTTTACGTTTCAACTTAAATATAAGTGAAGTGTCATCTGCAAACAGGACAATCTCGTGGTTGTCTTTTACAAGTTTTGGTAGGTCATTAATGTAAATTAAAAAAAGGAATGGACCTAATATTGATCCTTGTGGTACACCCATTGTCACCACTGACCCCGGAGAACGCTTCCCATTTACGTCAACTCTTTGTATTCTGTCACTTAAGTAGGAAGTGAAAAGGTTGAGAGCAACACCCCTAACACCATAGTGGTAGAGTTTCCTAGAGTTATCTATAATAGTTTAAGTTTTCGACTAGTTTCATGCAACGTATGAGAGAAACAGATGTTTTAAAATAATTTACGACGATACAACTGTGTAGTGTAAGAATTGCTATAAATTAAATAAAAAAAAAAATAAAAAAAAAATAAAAAATATGTAGATTGGCTTCAATAAAGCAATTTCAATAACATTTAAATATGTAAAATAGATATTTTACAAAACAAACCCACTACCATTATATTTAGAGACTTGTGTAGTGTACTCAATGAATGCTAAAAGCTTCATTCTCAACAGCATTGATAAGGTTATGGTAGTCAAGGCTGCGAAGTATTTGCAACGACCCACGCCCTACCTGCCACTCCCAGAGCCTCCTACATTCTACTAGTAAGTAGTAATGTCCATTTTAGGTTTGAAGGATAAACAAACGAATATTCAGTTTTCAAAATGCAATTCGTATACATAAAATGACTCAAAGGATCTTATCACTTGTTGACTCCACAGTTCCACTCCACACCTACTAAGTCTTTCCTGTGGATAAGAGACTAGGCTGATAGGATGGTATAGGTCATGGTCTTATCTAATCTGCAATCTAAACATTGTAGCAGGGACTACGAGTGGTCCCGATAAATGTGGGTATAGTGCAGGTTTTAGCCAAACAGTGGGAGAGTGCAGGCTAAAAACAAACAATAGGTACTGAACAGGCTAGAAGAAACGGCTAGAACCAATTGAGCTGCAAGACCAGTCAACCTACAGCGTAATCTATATATCACATTAATGATTGTGATAAAAACACTTTTAGCAACACCTAATTGGCATCCGGTACGCGACCTGAATGCGAATATCGGAAGAACGGTTCAGTGCGTTTTGTGCGATAACTAGGACTTTTGCACGCTACGTTGGAAATCACTGAAATGCAGTGGACTTTGTTGAGTAAATGAGTTTTGAAAATAACAAATGCTCGCCGTTAAATAGAGGGAATAATCAATCAATACAGAATGACTTTTACTCGCCTTTTCTACGGTTTATGATCAAGTTTCACAGCGCGTTTGTTTGCAAAACATTTAAATAAATTATTTAAACTTTACAGCTATTGTGTAGAGAAATTAAATTGAGCAGATACTAAATAAATCTAAAGATAAAGGGTTGAACGTAAAGTAGGTTCTAAGTAAAAGTGGGTGTGCCTCAGGGCTCGATTTTAGGGCACATAATTCATACTTCATACGTAGTTTCGAAAGTAGAAATAGTGATTTATACTGGCATATCACAGTCATGCCGAATAACGGCGTTTAACAACCGAACTAGTATGTAACGTTTATGTTTTACGACGTGGCTCGGGCAAGGTCGCGGCGTCACGCGTTCCTTTAATATTCTTTGGAAAAAGATGCAAACTTAGGCGGTTATACAAGCATTCGATTCGATAACAAAGTAACTCAATAACTTTATAAATTAGCTAACGATTTTATGATTTCAAAGTTTAGCTGATGTTCATATCACTCTTAAGTGACATGAAAATAAATCAATAGAAACATTAGTTGAATCACACAATGACATCATCGACGTAGATGAATAACATTCAAAATCAAATTCTGAAACATAACTTCTATGAAATGAAATTTAAATGGAGTGATAATAACAAATGCACAAAAACCAAGGTGAATAGAAAGCAACAGTACTCGCTAAAGCTTTTCTCTTGCCCTCTCAACATAGCAAAAACTGTAATAAATAACAGAATGAATTGCAAATGCTTCAGATTTGTCATGATCCAGCGAAGCCTTGATGCCTCACTGCTCTAGATATTTGATCTCATATTTCATGCATAAATGGTTTTATTGGCCATCCGTGATTTATGAATGTTTTCTTGATTTCGGTATTAATGTCTAGAACTAGGCTAATGAGAGATGATGACAAGAATTTATCTGTAAAAGATTATAATTTAGAATTTTAATGAAAGAGTATTTGTTCCTGATACGCAAGTTATGATCAAGATCAAACAGAAGAATTAATCAATTAATTAATTCTTCCTAAACTCACGAGCACGAGAGTATACGACTTATAAGTTTCTATTATAAACCTTATGGTAACCTTTTCATGGTAGCATAATAAAACTGTTTCTAGCTGTCTTCTGACTATATCTTAAATTATCTCTGTACCGATGGCTTTTAGTTCAATTTCCTTTAAACTCTGCCCATTGACACATACGCTTAGAAAACTTGAAGACTGCGCACACGCATTAAGGCTACCCATATCTGAATTGCAATTACCACGTCATATTCGGCAAGTTTAACGGAAAATAGAAAAGCTGACCTCTCTAATTATGGTGCATATGAGACTTGACCGTTAAAACGGTAACTTAGTTCATTGTCATACTTAGTCTTTCAATTAAGCATACTCGAGTAGGCTTGCTTAATTAGCATGAGGCGGTGTTTTTGAAGTTTACTGATGTTATTGACGCCTCGGAGATCTAAAATGGCACGTAGAGATGAAATTAGGAACAGATGAATTCTTCATCGCATATATGAAAATAGCCAGTCAAGGTGCTAGGCAATTACTCACTTCTTATGATGACTTTGTGGAAATAAGATTGTGATAAAGTTGGTTGAGAAAATTGCGTACGCGCATCGAAACGGTTAACTTAAAGTATACCTAGATGCAATGGCCGTACTGGTCCTATCCAACAGTCATCTGTTCTGTTATTAAGATGAAATACCAAGCACAAAAACAAAATCACTTACAAGAATAGATAAAACAAGTCAACTCAGCCTATAGAGGGCATACGTAGATAAAGTAGCTATCCCATCCATCAAAGAAAGCCAACTGGATAGACCAGCCCGGCATGCTGTCGAGTCCTTTCAAATTACGCACGGTAGCAATTACCGCAGCATCCAGTCGCTCTGGTCTCGAAACGGGACGCGGGAGACAGTTTGCGAATGATTTCAACATTTATATGGTAACTATAAAAGCTTTGAATCTCAATAATTGATGGCATATTAGGAGCCAGGTCAAAAGTACCGTTGGGTAAGACAACTATGTCCTAAGTAACAATCACTACAATACAATATTGGCAAGTAAGTTGTCTTCTGACGCGTTTTAAGTGCAATAAAAGCTTTGACTATTTTGATTTCATGAGAAAAAAGCAGACTTATTTGTTGGTCGCGAACGAACATGAGTGGAATACCATAGATCCCCTAGATCTAAATTCTACGTTGGCGGTTCTCCCAGTGGTTTTATTGAATAAATTGTCATTGACTTTTGACTTTGATAAGCAGCTCTGGTTAGCTAACTAGGGCTTGATCAAATAAAACACATCTTTATAGTCGATATTTACATCCAAATCTAATGGATTTCTAAGTGCTCCTGTTATTTGACCGTTGGTCCTTGCACTATAAGTTATTAATAAAATAATGTATCACAGACAAACTAGTTTAATTCCGATCATATCGGCTATTTTAATATGAAACTGCATGAGGCTTAGATCATAAATATTCATAGTTGATATTAATAGTTTGAGCTAAATCTAGTCACGATGACTCTTGGACTCTGGAGCGATTAAAAATAACTAAGAAGAGATTTATAGCTATTTGTGAAAGGGTGATAACAGATTGTTAGTTTTAGATAGAAACTGATTTATTGAAGAAAACGATATTCTATAAAACATAGATGAAGATATTAACGATTGACTTGATGAAGCTGACAACAAGATGGATACAAATTGAGTTTGTATCAAATACTGTTGATGCTTATCCTCAGTAAATTTACTTCAGGAAGGTCTGTGTACAGTTTTATGCGATCCCAGTGAAATCGTTTGTAAATTATTCCATATCTGGTTACTTCGTTTAGGAATCTCATAAAAAGTTCGTTGCCACTGTTTAGTCCATAAATAGGCTAGGCGTACTACAGAATAATCAACAGTATTCTGATGAAGTTTCACTAGTAGTAAATTATAGAATGTTTGCCAACTCAGGTATTTGTGATTAATATAGAACCTATGAAAATTCACAAAACATGGTTATTGACGTACCTTACGATAAAGTCATAACGAGACATGAGACAAATGTGGTTGATGATAGAGTAAGAAAATTCCAAAATATCGAAAATACTTAGTTTAAATCAAATCTTTTGTTTCTAGCCGCGTCAATCAAAGACAAGCAAATTTTTTTAAAAGTTGAGAAGGGGGTTCTCGAGGCTTATGCGTATGGTCTGGTCCATCAGTGATGAGCAAATTTTCAAACGAATTCAACAAAAGGGGTGCAAGGCTTTCCTTTATAGATCTAGTGACACAGGCTTTCAATGATAAGGGTATTCCATCCCAGATAAGTCAGTCCAGTAACGAACGCCAGATCCGCACTATAAAGGTCGACGCACACTGGACACGCACCGTTAGAGGCGGGTATTTGGGTCGGCGCGCGCGCACGCCCGCTACAGTATGCCACCAAAACAACCCGAGCTAACGACGCTAGCGATTCAGGGAGAAATAGCAAAATTAAAACAGTATAAAAAAGAATGAATTTGGGAACAAACTTCGATCCCTGAGTGATTCTAGGATTAGACTCCTTTCAAAATCAAAATGGAAGAAAAAATCGGATGCAACAATACTAAATCTTTGAGATAAAGTCTTGAGTGTGAAGATCAACCATACAACGCGTTTTGAAGCTAAAATGATGTACTTACAAAAAATCTAAAACTTGCTCAATTCTTTAACAAAATTAAAAACAACAACAAGAACTTGTTTTATAAGAATACTAACAAACGTAACTAAAGAAGCCTTATGCTGCCTATCGTTGCTGTCGCAAACCCTAGCACAAGAGATCAAGATAAAAAATAAAAAGTATCAAACATAACATCGAATGAATGTGCTTCAATGGTCGTTCGTAACTTGCACCACATTGGAAGTACCAGTAATCTAGGATGTTATGTGTAATGTACGTGACATCTCGGCGGTGGCGACGGAATCTTATCGATTTTATAACAACTTCGCGTCTAAAATATGCGAGACCCGTAAATCTATTGTCCCCTAGAAAGGTCTAAGTGGAAACATAAAATACGCGGTATCTTCATAATTACTGAATCGCTTAGGCATTGAAGATAGCGAAAGATTTCAGTATAGATAGACAACACAGATATCAAACGAAATAACAGTAAGTGGCACACTTTGATTCATAATGTTTCACGTTTAATCAATGGACGATTGGGAAATAGACTAGTTTGTCTATCGCAAAAGATAAAAGGATAAAAACTCACCATCGATTATAAATCTTTCATGCCAATGACACCTGAAACAGAAAATATCAAATTAGTATTAATTCTCTCGATAAATCTCGCAAATGCGTCAAATAAAATTCTAAATCAGGTTACAGTTGTCGTGCTTCAGACTAATCTATTCGGTCATCAATCGACACCGACATTGAAATATGGAAAGCGCGAGGTCGTACACTTCAATCTCTCGGTTCCAGTAGATGCACGCGACTTTGCATGCGCATCTTAAATTCAGACAGGTGTGCTACAGGTTTGATGGAATGTAGATTGAAACAGCGAAGGCAGAATCAACATAATTTGCGATGAATTGCCGATAGACTCCGAACAAAAACACTGCACTTTTGCCAATTTCTAAACAATATTATATCGCTGGTTGCATATCTATTTGAACAAGATGCTAATTGTGGTTAGTTTTAGGATGAAACCCAATCTCAAACTAAAATAATTAATCTTGAAGTCGTTAGATTCATTGTCCGCGAATTAAAAGACCTGATTGATACCTCAACAAATAAGACCGTACAAAGAATGTGAAACAACTGAGAAGTCATAACATTCAGATAAACAACAATGGCTGTTGACTTGAAGGCGTGTCGGACAGTTTCCGTGGCGAAAACATTTACCGTGCACAATTACAGAGCCGAGGAAGAAATAATAGCAACTGTGTATCGATGCTTCACTTCAAGGAGATTTAACTGCAAACAAAATTGAAACTTAAAGCGAAGTATGAGAGATCAAACTAGAAATGTATCGACAGATTTACAAAGACTGACCTGGGAGTAATGAATCTAAAAACAACTCGTAAAGCGAATGTTGCTATGAAAGTAAATTAGGAGTGGCACAGGCTTGTAACAACGGTATGTAGGTCTGTAGGAAGCAAAACACTGACGACGGCAAATATGAATATAATGGCAACATAATCACGGTGTCTGTTCGTCCGAAATGCGATTTAAACGACAGAAAGTCAGAAAAATCATCACCACCAATTGAGATTTTATGAACCATCTAACTGATGTAGGTTTTTTAGGAAAAACTAACATGTTTGTAACTTATATCATCATCAACCTCAGATTTTTCTTATGACTCTAATGTCGAGAGACGGCAATGATGCACGGCAGAAGTTGCAGCCGTGTGAGCTCTAGAAAGCATGCGTCTATTAACAAACATGGCTGTCAATTTTCTTCGGCAATGCGTTTGATCTTCAAATCCTCAGATACTGATACATGACAACATTCAATAAAATGCCAGAGATGAGTGCCGTGCGATTCTCATAATCCCAATCAGAAGACTAATTACCCATCCATCATCGAAGTCCGGGAGGGTAACCCACAAAGCGATTCCACACTATTAAACCAATTACGTCGACTGTCACTGACGATACAAAAAAGAGGCTGGCCGATGTAAGCCACTGGGTGACGGCGAGAGTGAGAGAAAAAATGATGTTAGAGGTCGACGGAAGAATTCTGACCATATATGCTGAGCAGATGACAGATTCCGTGGGAAGATACTTGGGATGGAAAAGCTGCCGCTTTGACACGAGCGCCCGTGACTCACAGTTGTACAGTGGCAGGGACGCACCTACTACTAATTTTAGGCGGTCGCTTCTCTTTTTCGTGGACTACTCATTTTTGAACAAATTCAAATCATTTATTTGCTAGAAAGTATGTACAATGATGGTGTAGGATAATAAGGTGAGTTCCAATACATTCTTACCATAAAACAGGCATGCAAATTTATATTATTGTCTATAACTAACTAATATTAATAACCGTTTATTCACACATATCAATAAGATCATGTCACACAAAATACTTAACATAGGTCGTCAATAAAAAACTCAGATAAACTGTAGTAACATTTTTCTACCAGCAATGCCTTAAGTTGTGCCTTAAAACTTGTTACACTCATTTTACTCTATTTTGAGAGAGCTAAGAGTAATATAGTGATAAAATCCCTTAAGTTTTGAACAAAGCTAATAAATTCTACATCTATACGACGTAGGAATCAGGACAGTAAATAAACTAGGTCATAGTTTTTGCAATTAATAAGGTCAGGTAATATGAATGAACCCATAAAACTGCACTCAGACTCTCGCGAGTGCATATTTTCATAATAACCGTCCCATTAAAATTATTAACATCGTTTTAGTGACAAATGGGCACATCAGAGTTTCATGAGTCCAATGTAACAGGATCGTTATAATACCCATTAGTTTTGTGCAATTGGATGTTAATTATGACTATTATTTTCTCGAACAGACCATTCCGAACACGCAACACACAACTATGTAGTTATTTATTTCTAAAACTGCGAAATTTTGCAATAACTAAAAATACTTAAAGTAACTTATAAGTATATTTACAGCCGTGTTGGCCGAATGGGGTTGTACCAACAGCCGTGTTGGCCGAATGGGGTTGTACCTCGACTTTCAATCCGAAGGTCGTGGGATCGAATCCCGGCCGTGCATCAATGGATTTTGCGTTTCGTAAAATTTATATATATGCGCTCTAACACGAGCTCTGAACGGTGAAGGAAAACATCGTGAGGAAACCAGTTAGTTATTCTTATAGGCGGCGATGGGCTTGCAACCTGTCACGTATGGAATACTAACTTCTGCAAGATGTGGGCATGTATCAAATATGTATTTGTACATGCCTCTGACTACCCCCTTAGACATCTTCAAAGGATCTGGAATATAAAAAAAAAAAAAAAAAGATCTGAGAGAATGTCTACCGCGCCTCGGGGATACAGTCGTGACCCTGTTTACGTTTTACCTATGCAGATCTGTAAATGCTATTTGATCATTAGAAAACAAGTTTCGAGCCTAAATTACATCACGCGCTTTAAAAAACAATAAAAAACCAGTAGTCGATTCAATTTAGCTGCTCCTTTTGCGAATCGATTTAAATAATCGATCATAAGCTTGCCACAGTATAGATAAACCAGTAGGTAATATCACTGCCAGATATTCAATTCACTTATTTTTTTCTTCATAAGGTAACTCGATCGGATAAAGTCGAGATAGATCGGATAATATATGAACTATTCTAAATTTAAAACCAGCCAAGTGCGAGTCGGACTCGCACACGAATGGTTCCGTACTATCCGTATCTATAAAAACGGCAAAAAAAAATCTCGTTTATTGTATGGGAGGAGCCCATTTATTTTATTCTGTTTTTAAGTTTTTGTTTAGCAACAGAAATACATCATCTGTGAAAATTTCAGCTGTCTAAATATCACCGTTCATCACTATTCATGAGATACAGCCTGGCGACAGACAGACAGACAGCGAAGTCTTAGAAAATGGGTTCCCGTTTTACCCTTTACGGACCCTACAAAAGAGGATGGTATAGATGCTCTATCTATATTCCATTTCAAACAATGTCCCACTACAGCATCCCGGTTAGTGTAGGCACAGGTTGCTTACTGACGCTGTATAAATCATCTGGTAAACCTAAGTTCTAGAAAAACTAGCCTTGATGTGTCAGGGGCTTTTTTGGTTATAGAATTTGGCCAACTGTGTTTACAAACCGGTCGATACAAAGTCAGCACGCGCTGGTTGTGGGTCAATGCGCGTGGCGAATCGCGGCACGACTGCCCCACAGCCCTGGTTGCTAATGGTTGTAGAGGGAGTAAGCGATGTGATGATTGTTATTTAGGGATTATGGTGAAGCGTAAGAGAAAGCAAATGGTGCTACTGAGCCTTGAGCTGTGTTGGCCTAGTAGTATATCTCTCTTCAATCTGATGGTTGCAAGTTAACAGCACTGTTTGCTAATGGTCATGTCGATGATTGTTATTCAGGGATTATGGTGAAGCGTAAGAGATGGATTGTGTGAAGGATGACATGAGTGAGAAAGGAGTGTGTTGAGATGACGGCTGATAGAAGAGAATGGAAGAAGAACACATGTTGTGCCGACCCCACATAATGTGAGAAAAGGGCAGAAAGATGATGATGGTGAAGCGTAAGAGAAAGCAAATGGAGCTACTGAGCCTTGAGCTGTGTTGGCTTAGAGGAATGTACTATTCTTCAAATTTAAAGTTTGCGAGTTTTTCAAAATTTAGCATGGATTTGATCAAAGTCAAAAAGCATTTATTCAGTAGGACCGCTGGGATCACTTTGAATAGTCTGTTCTTTCGCAACCAATACCGTGAATAAACAGGGCTACAAACACGATGATAAATTAAAACGATCTATATTCGGTGGAGAAAACATCACCACACCAGCTTCACACTTTGTATTTCCAGAGGATTTCCGCTTAGTCGATAGTTTAGGTGCTAGGCAAGACTATTTCATCTCCAACAACGATCCATGCGGTACACATCCAACGTACCGGATTGATCACTTAAAAGGTAGGATAGCCTCTAAAACTATGTTTATTGAGCTGGTTTACACGGTATTGATAGCGAAGGCACAGGAAGAACAGCAGAACAAGAAGAACATTGTTCTGACAGTTCCCAGTGGTCTTTCATAAATGCTTTTGGACTTCGTAAATGTTGTCTCTAGATCTTCTATCATATACCACAACAATTCCATTAAGATTAACGGCTATCTGATGCAAGTGCTGTGTTTTAGTTAAATGTGTTGTTATCACGATATTTTTGTATGTCAGTAAGCACAGTTCAATAAAAAAGTTCTTCCATCTTTTATAACCAAGGTCAGTATTGGTTACGGGTATTTCACTCAAATTCAATGCACATTAAAAATATGAGATTGAGCTTTAATTCTTAAGATAAAAAATTACGGATTAGATTCGACAAGCTTTCTTCGACGCCTAAATATTGTGAACGCTCAGTCTTTGATTATTGCATTTGACAGACTTTATCAATATGACTCATAGAAGTAGCAAAAACTAGTGATGCTAAAATAGTGACGATCGGATACCGGCTTTCGGTGTAGGCTTAGGCTGGATCCGGTTGCCGGATATTCGGTGAAAACGAATTAAAAATCAAACATTGTAAGCAGTATCTGAAATAAGTTAAACAATTTTTTCTAAGGTCTACAATAAAGAATCCCAATTCAATAAATTTGATACTATCAGGTATCAGCCGCAGATAAATGAATAAACGTTTATTTGGCACATACAAACTGGAAATATCTTAAAAACTAAAAACATTATACAGGTTAACGAGAAAGATAAACATTGTGCATTTATAAAGGTAAGTGCCAAAAGTCAGCATGTGTTGGATATAAGTTGTTCTATCTCACAAAGGCGGTTTGATGTTCATTGTGTTTGTAAATTTGTTTCTAATGTAAGAATAGAATAGAATAATAGAATAAGAATAGAATAAATGTTTATTTGGTTTTTACACACACAAGACAAGGAAATTTAAAACAATGAACAAAAATAGGTAGGTAGGTTTCAAATAATAAAAAATAAAATAAAGTAAGTAGGTTCGCACTAAATAATAAATAATAAACTAAAACAAAAAGTAAAACAAACAAACTAAAACAACTGTAAACGCTAATAGAGTACCTACCTACTGCTACAACTGTGGGTCGATACACGTACAGACCCTCCCTTGTGCATGTACGCACCAAATAGGACTAGTCTCAGCGTTGGTGCTGCTCCCCAAAGGGAAGTAGCGCTGATTTTCAGACTAAGCCAGATGATGTGACACCACGGGCGAGAGACACACGCAGAACCCTAAATAGGTAGGTACCTAAGTACCTACATAAAATAATAATAAACAGTAATACAAATAATATAATAAAGAATAATAAACAATAATACAAATAATATAATAAAGAATAATACAAAATAATTAAATTATAATAAAAGGTATATTTATGATCGCAGTTTAACCAGAACACATTTTAATCTGTGGCAAGAAATGAACAAAAAAAGAAAAAAACAAGACAGAGCAGAGCAATTAGCAATTATAAAGTACTCTGTGGCAATCAGTCAGTCAGATTGATTCGACTAATGAACTGAGAAGCGTTAAATCTAAACCAAAAAGGTACCAAGCTAAATCTATGTGCTACATGCATGCATGTACAGAGAAAGAGTTGAGATTGTCTATCCCAAACTATTTCCCATCCCCCTTCCATACCTATCTGTTAGATTGGGATCATACGGAAAAACAAAACGTGTGAGAAAGTGATAGGTAGGTACCAAAGAGTAGTGTGTAGGTTGTGTGTACCTACTTAAGGTGGGCTCGTGACGTGGCATTTGCTGGGTGAAGACCTGCCAAAGAATACATGAACCAAGCAGCTTGACGGGCACATGCACAGGCTAAGGCAAGCCAGATCTACGAACAAGCACTTTAAAAATAATTGGGTAAGTAAAATAATATTACTATTTTGAATCACACATATAGAAGGTAACAAACGTACCTCCCTGGGAAGATTGGAAATACCTACACCTACCGCCCATTTCCACATCATGAGGATTTTTGAGTTCGCAAAAGATACATTTTTAGATTATATTTAAAAGAATTTAACGTTTTCAGAGCACGTAGTGGCGGCGGCAGATCATTCCAGCAGCGGGATGCTGCAAAGCGAAAGGAACCCCGAAAGGCAACTGTTCTATGCTTCTTTGTAACAAAGATAAAAGAGCAAGCCCTACGAGGGAAACGAATACCTTGTGCATATTCTAACTTTTGATGAAGGTAAGGTGGGGTTTTATTATGAATAACACCAAACAGAAGGCTAGCCAAGTGTAGATTCCTGCGGGCCTTCATCTTCAGCAAGTTAGAAGCATTCAGATAGGGAGTAACATGAGACCGAGGAGGGATGTGGAAACAAAATCTTGCACATGCATTTTGAACGCGCTGAAGAAGCTTTTCTGTCCTAACCAACAAACAAGGCCCGAATACTACATCACAATAGTTCAGTTTAGAGAGAATGAGCGATTCACACAGGGCTATTCGAACATCTTCATTTAAATATGGGCGGATTTTGTACAACATCTTAAGTCTGTAGAAACAGCTACGAACACTTGCTGAAACCTGAGTTTCAAATTTCAGCTGAGAATCAAATATTATACCCAAATTTCTTGCCTCAGTAACATATTCCACAGGCTCACCACCTATCATAATGCTGAATGCCTCATGATCAATCTTACTCAAACTAACTCTGGAGCCAGTAATCATAAATTTAGATTTTTTTGGGTTAAGAACCAAACAGTTATTGAGGGACCACTTGTAAATTTGTTCTAGATCTTGATTAATGACCTCTACAGCACTGATACTTTCACTGGGCAAAAAATGAATGGTAAAGCTGCAGATCATCAGCATAGAGATGGAATCGACAGTGAGTGATGTTCTTAATGATGTCCGCACTATATAGGATGAAAAGGATTGGACCCAAAATCGACCCCTGAGGAACCCCACGGGAAACCCACTGAAAAGCTGATCGAACAGAGGAACCATCTGGCAATTTCAACTCAACACATTGCCTTCGGAGACTAAGGTAACTGTCAAACCATTTAATTGTATTTGGGGTGAAACCATAAAACGCGAGCTTTGAAAGTAGCAATGAAATATTTATACAATCAAATGCCCTTGAGAAATCCAGTAACACAAGAATACTACACTCACCCTGATCCTGAGCTGTAAGAAGGTTATCGACTACATCTAAAAGAGCAGTTGAGGTACTGTGGCCCCTACGGAAGCCTGACTGATATTGTGGCAAAATATTGTGATCCTCCAGGTACTTTACCAATTGTAAACTTACTACTCTCTCAAGTACCTTGGATAAGCAAGGAAGGAGACTGATAGGTCTAAGATCATTAACTAGTGTAGGACTGGTTTTTTTAGGTATTGGTTTAACCACTGCCAACTTCCAACAATCGGGGAAGGTGCCGCTAGCTATTGATAAGTTGATAATAGAAGTTATCGTCGAGAGAGAGTGAGGCAATGTCATGTAAAGCATATCAAGGCTAATACCATCTATACCCTGAGCGTTTGATTTGAGGCTTTGTATAATCTTCAGCACAGTATATTCGCTAACAGGATTCAATGTAAAAGTCTCTGAACCATATCGGTGGTGTTCAAAACGAGTAAGAAGCGAGATGTCAACAGAATCAGCACCAGGGACATCAAGGAAGTGAGTGTTTATGAGGTCAGGATCCACAAAGTGTGGCGGAAGCTCCGATGCTTTCTTTGAATCAGGCAAAATATTGCTTTTAAGATTCTTCCATAGCTTCTTAGAATTCTTAATATTATTGTTAATATGCTGTGTGAAATAGGCAGTTTTCTCGCTTTCAATTGCCCTGGCCACTAAGTGTTTCATATTTTTGTAATCAGTTTTGTGGTCACAACTATTAGTCAACTTAAACTTGTCATGATAATAGTCTCTGGTTGAGATCATAGTTTTCACTGTATCAGTGATCCAAGGGTGGGGAGGATTTTTGAACCTTGTAGTCCTAATAGGAGCATGAAGCTCAAAAAGATTTAGAATTGTATTGGTAAACTCTAGGGTCATTGAATTCACGTCCGAGATACTTGCGAGCTGGGCCCAATTCAAATTATCCAGGTCTTTGGTGAACAGATCCATGAGAATATTCCTAAGTGGTCTGTAGGTAACAAGTTGTGGGCTCGGTTTATCTTTTTTAATGCTAAGTTCAACTAGTAGCATTGCATGAGCTCCTAAGTTTGGGGAGTACTTTGAACGAACATTGCGCACCAGGGCATCTGTGCAAACTATGTCAATAAGTGTCTGGCTGTGTGAGGTGAAATGGGTGGGCTCAGTGATCAGCTGCTTAATGTTCATGCAATCGATAAATTGAATCAATAGTTTAGTCTTACTGTCGTTAGGCTCAAGCATATTAATATTAAAGTCCCCCAGTAGGATAATATTGTCACAATTTAAAAAGGATGAAAAAGATTCAGTAAGAGCATCTAAAAACTCAGGCACATTCAACCACTGAGGCCTATAAGCGGTCCCAATTACTATGGTTTTGCCGCAGATACTTAACTTAAGCCATAATTGATCAACTTTTGGAGCGGCAGGATGGGGAATAACATGATATTTAAAACACTTTTTGATGTAGAAAGCCACACCTCCACCTCTTCCCTGCTTTATATGATCTGGCCTAGGAGCTAAGAGTAAGCGGTATCCAGTAAGGTTTGGGGCGCAGTCCTCCTGACCCACCTTCAACCAAGACTCATTTATGGCCATAATATCAGGGATCATATCCTCCATCGCTACAATGAACTCCTCGTGACCTGTGTTAAGAGACCAAGCATTGAATAAACCAACTTTCAAATTTAATTTAGGAGATTTTAAAAACTATAATTATGTCCACAAATAATAAATCATCATCATCCACAAACAATAAGATCCCACTGTTTAGTATAGGCCTACTTAGGTTTAATACATACTTACACATGCATAATAAATGTAAAAATATAATACAATATAGTAACAAGTACATATAATAAGTATAATGTGTTTTACATACTATGAATCTGATTTTTATATAACCACCATAGGGAGGGTCCGCAGTGAGTACGCCACAGTGTATGAAAATGGAAGTTACAGTGTAGTAATTAATAGAAAGATTAATGTATACAATCACTACAGGGTCCTTCACTAATACTATATTACCAAAAAAACTAACATAAAAGGCTACTGATATAAATAATGCACTAAAACTAATAATTTTAATTACAGGCCAGAGGATCAAACATGAAGGGATCCAAAAACCCGAGCCAGGTCCGCCTCCACGCGTATCGGATACGCCTGGGCTCCGTCCCTTTGCCTGGCGTACACGCGGCCTCTCCTGGTCCATACGTATCTCCACTGAAGACGCCGGGCCTCCTCACGCGCGCGATGGAACAGCAGGCGGTTAGCCCGCGTCAGCCGCTCGTTTATGAATATCCGCGGCGAGGCAGCTCCTGCGGCGCGGCCAGCATCGGCGGTCGTCAGCGTGCGGCGCACGCGCGCGCCCTGCAGCATCTGGTCCCGCAGGTGGCGCCGCGTCAGGCGCACGACCACACGCCGCGGGTTCGGCGGCGCCCCCCCCGCGCCCGCCATCTGCGGCACGCCGACCCTCTCCGCGAACACGATGTCCCGCTCGTCCAGGACGACGCCCAGCTTAGTTGCGAGCACCGAGACCGTGTGCAGCAGGTTCTCTCCCTTCTCCTCCGGCAGATGGCCGATCTCGAGATCCGAAAGGAGAGCGTCCTCATCGCGCTCGCTCAGCTCCCGCTGCAACAGAGACACCTGAGTCTGCAACCCGGCGAGTGATTCCGCGGGGCGCTGCTCGACGGCGGCCAGCCTGCTCTCGATGGTGTCGACACGCTCAGAGATACTTCTCATGGAAGCCCGGAACTCCACCATTTCACGGCGGAACTCCTTCATCTCCGCCATCATCTCACGTCGGTACTCCTTCATCTCCGCCATCCATTCGGCGAGCTCCTGATGCACGGCCTGCAGATCCCCAGGCGACGACATAGTAGGCGACGGGACGGAGTCGGGTCTCAGCACAGCGCTGGCTACCCCAGCGGTAGCGCTCCGAGGCCCCGGCGCGTCCTGCGCGGCTGCCCTCACCGGAGTGTTGTCCCCCTTGCGCGTCTTCACGGTGCATCCAGGACACACCCAGCCCTTAGCGACAGGAGACGTTTCGGAGAGAGAGACACAGGCTTTATGGTAATACTTCGAGCATGTACTACAGGTAGCGACACCTGTTGACGATACGAATTTCCCGCAAGCGTCGCAAGACTTCGGCATCGCTAGCAATTATTGCAGTTCCCACAAGAATATGAAGATAGCTCCACTTATATCGATTTTAGCTTGACTCGCCGGTAGATGGCGCTGTAGGAAAAAACTGCACTAGCCACGGTGATTTATGGAACTAGTATGAAAGTTCCGCTACTCGACGAAAGATGGCGACTCCAACAAGTTCGTTCTCTGTTACCGCGTGTACAGTGGTATCTCGTAAGGCACAAAAGTCATACCCTCAGAATAAAAAAATTGTGAGAGTAATCGAGTTTTAATTCACCTAATAAAACGTAGTCCGAGAGCACCACACGCACACAAACACTACTACGCAAGAGATGGGTTACGTTATATCGATAGCACACTAACTTAGGGCCGGGCAGAGAGTAATTCAACTGATTAGCTATTAAATACTTGGACCGTATTACGTGTGTATTCGCGTCCGTGACGTCACTCGTCCTCGTCGTAAGCGATACTTAGCGTTCATTCGTCCATGGAGCGTTCCCACTTACGCACACAGAAACAACGTGCGTGCTACACACAATTACGACCGATCTGCCGTCGTGTGGGAGCAACTGTACTTTAAAAATTGCCGGATAGGCCGGATAAAAACCGGATTTGATAACATCTCTAGTAAAAACCATCACGAGTGTACCCATCACGCAGAATATATATTAGTTTTCGGCATTGATTAATTGTTTTTCACTCGACTCGTGTCAATCGTGACTTGTTAAAGCTGAGAAGACAACTTGAGAAGTAAGGTAATGTGTTTGACATTTGTTTAACTATGTGGATACAATGTGTATGGGGTAATGCTGGATTAAAATTAACAAGCAGATAGATAGATAACAGTTTTATTTGACACAACATTACACAGGCACAAAATAACCAGAAGGAAGTATACAAAACAAATGAAACAGAAACCAAAAACCAAGAAAAAATAAACAAACTAAAAAAAATATTTGTTTATTTCAGACCATATATTGTTAGTAGGCTCTTATAAACTATCTTAGTACGAGTACTTGCTTAATCTAATAACACACGAACAAAGATGAACGAAAAAGTTTGCTCGTTTGGTTTTGCTTCAACAGAAAAGTTGTAAAGAAAAGTTTACTAATAAATAAACTAATGAATAAAAAAACATTAAAAAATTCATAAGAAACTTGTCCAGAATGCGGTAAAAAGTTACCACATCTAAGACAGAACTTAAGAACCTTGTAAAATTGTATTGCACTTAGTACAGTTACCAGCTATACATAATTAATTAATCACTATCAGCAAATAGAACCAAGCAGTTTTAATTAATTAATTTTCAACAGTGATATCATAAACACATTTTGATTACAGGCAAAAGCTATAAAATTAATTTGCAAACAGGAAACGACATCTATTGGTGCCAACATTTAATTTATGTCCAGTCGAGGACCTTAGAGGAGGACTGGTTTGAGAATCCACAATTTAGAACTAGTCGGCAGCACACTTTCAAGTCCCCAACACCGAAAGACTGAAGTTCAAGATCAACAAACGAGTATTCAAATTCAAAAGAGCAACTTAGTAGGACCACTAGGATCACTAAGAATAGTCTTTAAACTAGGTTATTCTACTCCTTTTCCTTCGCGACCAATACCGTGAAGAACGGGCAACAAACACGGTTTTGGAGCCTAGCTTTCTTTTAGGTGATCCATTTAAAAACCAAATAGTCAAGCTCCAGTGGGCAGTCAGTCATGCAAAAGTGAGGCTCGTCAAAGTACTCGTGACGTACAAATATTGGGGTTCAATTCCAAATGGAGATGGAGATGTAGCCGGGTGCGGTGATGACAAGTGAATCAAAAAGAGTGATGGAAAGGGAGTCGTTCGACAAGATGGGTCGACGACGTGAAAGCTGCAGGTGTTAGGCACTGGAGCCGTACCATGACCTCTTAGACCCCTCCCAGACTACAGACTTTCTATCGGCCGATAGTTGAGACGGGCTATACTTCTCCATACTCATTACGAGCCAAAGTATATTCCGTCTCAACTATCGGCCGATAGATAGTCTGTAGTCTGCGAGAGGTCTTAGTAAACAATTCAGTTTGAGTGCTAACCAGTTTAGATTCCTAATCTGAATCGCAAAGTGAGAGTTTTCACAGAAAAGGCAACCAACTCAACGCGTTATAAACAGTAATGGTACGAATTGAGTAAGACCCCTCGCAGACTACAGACTTTCTATCGGCCGATAGTTGAGACGGGCTATGCTTCTCCATACTCATTACGAGCCGAAGTATATTCCGTCTCAACTATCGGCCGATAGAAAGTCTGTAGTCTGCGAGGGGGCTAAACGAAACTGTTTCAGTATAGGTTCTGAGTTTTCCGTTGGATCGCATTCAAAGCTCATGGTAAGGCCCCAGGAGGCGATAGAGGCTTACACAGCAGTGGCTTGAGAAAGGGACAACTATACTGTCCATATTAACCAAAATCATAAGTATGTTTATGTTGACTTAATCTGATTAGTCTCGTTCTAATTTAGTCGGATATGGTCGAGCGAATTGATTAACATTTTTTACCGTACGTCAAGCTGTTGACACATCGACTCTCCCACGGTACAGACGTGAATAAACTAGTTATCTCTCAAATCCTCTGTTTTAGGCTACTTCAAAGGAACTGGAGCCGTACCATGACCTCTTAGTCAACAATTCGGTTTGAGTGCTATCCAGTTTAGGTTCCTAATCTGAATCGCAAAGTGACAGTTTTCACAGAAGGTCATGGTACAAATTGAGTGAACGAAACTTTTTCAGAGGTTCCGAGTTTTCGTCAGCGTCATGGTACGAATTAGCGAAGCAGTTCAGTTAAGGACCTACACTGGATCGCAATCAAAGCTCATGGTAAGGCCTCTGGAATACATCAAAAGATCGGAGAGGATGTCTACCGTGCCTTTGGGATGAAGTTTCTTTTTAATCTCTGTTAGTTTTTCCCACCAACTGCCAACTCCTGGTGACAGAGTTTGAAGGCAGTTTCAAGCATCCGCCATAAATGAAATTGTTATTTTAGTTCAACGAACTTTTACATTGAGAACATAATTGTTTGACTTTGAATTTTGAAAATGTTTATTTGCCGAAACTCCAAATATTTTGTTGCCTTCAATACCTAAGTTATCGATGTTTTAATAACCAGCATGTCAAAACAGTTCGCGCGAACTGATTACTTCCAGATTTCTTGGAATCGGAACTTGAAATACGCTTGCGTAAATTCTTTGATAAATGGTCAGATGAAGACTTTGTTGAATGAAAAAAGAAATGCTAATGCCGGATTTTTTGAATAGTGGTGAAATTTTAACTAGAACTACTAGAAACTAGTAAGTAAAGTGAGTGAGTTCGTACCTATATGTCAGTGGCCAACTCTGGTGACGGAGTTTTTAAGCCACCTTAACGGAGTTTTTAAGGCCTCCTTCATGGCTTAACGGCTTTAAAAGCCGGGACCGATAACTTAATATGGCCTCCGAAGCACGGAAGCGCTCAGATAAAAATGCCACTGGCGGTCACCCATCCACTTACATACCGTTTCGAAGAGCTAAACTATAAAATATCAGTATGAAAATCATAACGACTGCTCACACATTATGTATTTCTCACTATGTCAAGATGCTGACGTTTTAGTTACTAGAACAGAGTTTAATGGCGGACCAAACGCAGTTTTATCAATTTTGTTGTCGAGTGTACGGTCAGCGCCACCAACTGATAACCCCCCTGCCGTTCAAACCATATAAGGGGGGTTACCAATTGGTGACGCTGATGTAATCTAAAGGCCGCCTTAAAACTCCGATGATATGCACCTAAGTCCGTATAAATTAGCGTAACTAAAGGCGGCCTCATCAGCGTCACCATCTGGTCATCATCATTTGCTTGCCCTTATCCCGCTTATGCGGGATCGGTACAACATGTTCTCTTCTTCCACTCTCCCCTATCACTCATCATCTTCGTATTCACTCCCTTCTTACCCATATCTTCTTTCACACAATCCATCCATCTTTTCTTGGGTCTACCTCTACTCACATATCCACTCACATTCATTTCCATCACCCTTTTAGTTACATGAGTTTCATCCCTCCGCATTACATGCCCATACCACGCTAACCTATTGCTCCTCAATTTTTCAGGTAACCCCCTTATATTATGGCGGTTTGAACGGCAGGGGGGTGTACACATAACACAAGCTCTTCTTTGTGGCTGTGTGGAAAGTCTAGAATTATTTATTTATTTATCTAAAAGTAGAAACATTTGTACTCCTAGTATGCTTGTTGTGAAACGCAAAGTACCAGTTGTTTAAGCAACCCCAGATCATGTTTCCAAGTAAACTACAATTTCAGAACTTAAATGTAAAACACAACCTGTACTACGGTTGCAAATGTCACAACTATTTCCCAATACATAAAATATTTTAATGTTTTATTACAGAACTCTTGTTGGCGTGAAGAGACACACACTGACGACGGACATCACTCAAGATCAACGACATTTTGGCGCGGCTAGTCGGGAATAAAAAATTAAAATAATGCTTGACCTTTGACACAGCATCATCTAGCCCCAAAGTAAGCTTAGCTTCTGTTATGGGTACCTTAAGTTATAAATACTTAGATTTTGTAAGCTGCCAGAATCGAACTCGCACCTCTTACGTAAAAGGCGGTCCTTTGCCTACTGCAGCAGAGTTCGTCAATACTTCACTTGTCCAAAAATAGCGTATGTAATAGCAATCCACATTTCTGAATTAAACGCCATTTACACGATACCATTGGCATACCATTCTTGCCTCTTGCTTTCTCTAACTCAACGGAGCAAGAGATAATATTCTGTGGCAAGACGCAAGAATGGTGTACCAGGATGGTATCGTGTAAATAACGTTTTATGAAGCCTTTTATCTTGCAAATAGCAAAAACATCTAGAAGATATTACAGTTCTTATAGGCGGCGATGGGCTTGCAACCTGTCACGTATGGAATACTAACTGTAGCAAGATGTGGGCATGTATCAAATATGTATTTGGACATTCCTCTGACTACCCTTAGACATTTTCAAAAGATCTGGAATACATAAAATGATCTGAGAGAATGTCTACCGCGACTTGGTGATACAGCCGTGACCCTGTTCTTATACAGGATGTAAAAAGACGTCTACCGAAGCCGAAAGGGGTAGGTACAGCATCCCAACACACAACCAAATCCAAAAGGATTTTCCGAAAAAATCATTATATCCGGAGAAAACAGCGTTTGAAGATTACTGTTTGCGTATGTTTTGGGCGTGTTGTTTTACGTAGATTGTTGGATTTTGAGTTTAAACTGTTTTTTTCTTTTATAAATGAAATTATTAGGTAGGTATGGTCTTATTATGTTGTACTTGTAGTAAATAACCGAAAATAAAATAAAATGACTAAGCTAAGTCAATTTTTTTTTTTTATAAATATGTTTAGAGTCATGGTCTGATTGAAACCCCTCAGTTTTCGGTAGTTGTCTTTTTACACCCTGTATAGAAGATAGATTGCTAGAAATAAAAGAATGCTAGTCCCCAAACCGTGTTTGTTGCCCTGATTCTTCACGGTATTGGTCGCGCAAGAACGTCGTATTCGCGTTCCTTTTTTCGTTCGTTTGATGAATATTCGGATGCTTCCCACCACTATTTCCGACTTCAAGGGTCAATCAGATTTCATTTATTGACCATGAAGTTACATAACATAACATTGGCACGTCAGTTTACATTGGTACACTTAACAATTATTATAGTAGGTAACATTAATTTAAAGATAGGTAAAGGTACAATACATATTATTAGATTTAGGACAATTTTTCGGTTTTGAATATTTGGTCCTAGGTTAGGTTAGGACCGTTTGAAAAATTGACCCTTGAAGTCAGAAATAATGGGGGGAGCATCCGAATATTTATCAAAGAAACGAAAAAAGGAATGAGAATACCGCCCCAGGAGTAAAATTAGTTGACTTTTCTAAGTGATCCCAGCGGTCCTACTGAATAAATGCTTTTTGACTTTGACTTGATGCGGATTATAATTCCAGGCACAGAGAGAAACCAGCGAAATTATATCTGTCAAGAAAGTGTATCGTACACTTCATTAGCATGCTCGGCAGCGTGAATAATATAAGAAATAGAATATAATATAATAAAACCTGAAAGTATTGGCCGTCCCAAGGTATTTACGATAAGATCGAAATGTTGCCACTGATTGCCACGGCTGAGTTAGATAGACACTTGTTGTACGACAATGATGTTAATATAGAATCGATATTAATGTATTAAGAGTATCAAGACTTTCCTCTAAGTATGGTAGACATTTGCCGATCTTTTTAGTCAAATTAGTTCAATAATATCATTAGGTAAAATAGTGGAAACACACACCGAGCATTAAATAAAAATAGTATACAAAACTTTCATATTTTTTTATATGAGTAAAGTATTTAGGTAGGTAACGTAGTAAAAGATATGTAGGTATCTCAAGGACCAAGGTTTCTTAACTATTTCCATTAAGAACCGGTTTAAGAATTTTAATGTAGCATAAATAAATCAGAAATATTTATACACTCGCGAAATCCGGTTCCATTAATTATAAACATTTCAAAAAACTTCAACAAATATTTTATTATTATGGTTTTATAGCATTCGTTTTAAACAAACAACCTACCATTTCCCAGAAAAATGTTATAAAAATTACTACTATTTTTTTTTAATGACTATGTAACAAAATATTCAATATCCTATTTTATATGTGGAGTGTGTCTCCGCATCTGTAAAATTATGACACGTATTTCGTGATTTCAAAACATGCATTCAATGATTTTTGTTTTATTAACGGGACGAGATCGCGTATAGGTTTTCGATAATATTCGAACTATTATCTTACCTCGACGTTTCGACCGGGTTGCACCGATCGTGGTCACGAGGGAACTCGTAATAGTTGGAATATTATCGAAAACCTATACGCGATCTCGTCCCGTTAATAAAACAAAAATGAGTTTAAAAAGTGAAATGCATTCAATGATTTTAACTGTTAGGGATTGGCAGACGAGGGCACTAGATCGCAGTGGGCGAAGAATAGGACACTCAGTATGGGCTAATAGTAATACAAAATCTAGCTGCATCGCGCATTTCGAGATAAAAAATGCATATGTACTCCACGGCATGTGCTGCCTTCTTCAATCTGTTCACGAAGTAATACACCGACAAACTTTTGCATTTAAATATTAGTATAGGTACCATTTTCCCCCGTGAAATCAATATAAAAACCATTACCATAACGTATACAGGTTGAATCATCGGTACTTTGCAGAAGCAATTGAGATATCTGATCAGCGATAACAATAAATTCACAATGAAGTTATACAAAAATTACCCAATTTAAACCATGATCTGGTTTACATTTTGGGTAATTTTTATCAAGTGGAGCATTCTCACGAGATCGGATACCATAAACACGAGTCCGTTACTGTCATTCAATAACCGTATGTCTCGTGTGTTGCCAAATACCAGTAGCCTTGTCTCCGTGGCATTGAACCTGTTACCCGATTGTGACAGTTATCACTGGCGTCTGAAGTAAGGGATTGTGTACATTATGAATCCTACTAATTTTATATGCAAAAGTTTGTGCGGATGTTTGCCACAGATAATTATAGTCTAGAAGATTGAGAAAAGTTGAGGAGCAAATGTGAGTAGAGGTAGACCTAAGAAAAGATGGATGGATTGTGTGAAAGCAGATATGGGTAAGAAAGGAGTGGATATGGAGATGACGAGTGATAGAGGAGAGTGGAGAAAGAGAACATGTTGTGCCGACCCCGCATGAGCGGGATAAGGGTCAATGATGATGAATTATAGTCTGGAAGATCGCATAGGCTACTTTTTATTGCGGAATAGAAGTATTCCCGAGGGACCGCGGGTAATTTTTATAAATAAGGTAATTGTTATAAATCTGAACGGTTTTATTGCATTGTTCAAAAGTTGAATCTAAACAAGAAAAAATTCCACTGCGTGTCAGTCACGGAGCTTGGAAAGGGCCTTGTACCAGAGAACGGATATTTTATCACCAACAGAATTAGCATTACCTACAGTTATTGTTCCACAATTGGCATTTCGAATCAAATCGTGAATGGCCATTGTTTCTGATTGTTTCGAACAGTTACATGCATTTTTATGCAATCATTGACTGACAAGAGAATTTATTGGAACTGGCTAGAATACTAACATGGTAAAACGAAGTAGAAGACACCTCTAGTAAACTATTATTTAGGACACGACAACAGTTTACTATGGAAAATATATCCTATAAGTTTGGCACGGATATCTGCCCCCTTAGCGTTTGTCTAGGTACCGGAGAATAGATATAAATGACAGTCATGACATTAGAGTCTCCCGTTTTATCTACACTCTAATGTCATTACTGTCATTTTTATCTATTCTCAGGTACCAAGACAAACGCTGTGCTAAGGGGGCTGGGGTGCAAAAAACAACCATAGGGAAAATGTAGTGTCAAAATCATTCTTGATGCAGTAAGTGCGCCTCAAATACAAGACGGCTTACGAAATCAATTTTTGATGCTGATTCACAGATTCATTTAAATACCGCTAGGAAGCGTTCCAGTGTAAAATTGGTTTTACTTGTCATTCTGCCAATTTTCAGAATGACCGAAAAACCCAGGTGAAGGTCAACGATTGAGTAATTTTAAAATAAAACGTGTTTTCCGAACCTGACCTTGCCCGTTTAATCCAAATATTTTCGAAACGTGACGAAATACAAACTAATTAGTGGAATCGGCGGATGTGGCGAAAACATTGGATGTTTGGATGGTGTTGTGTAAATATTTGGGCGAATTTGACTTGATAATGACGATTATTGTCGTAAGAACTGCAATTTGTTGCGCTGTTGTAACTATAGATTGTTATATTTCTGAACGTGAGGATTGATCTGTGTTAATTCGGAGCCGATTTTATTTGCCTACAGTGTAGTAAGGTGTAGTAAGTCAGCAAAGAAAGTCGATTAACATTTGATGTTTCACAAATCCGAATATTTCCGAAATCCGTAACATCATGACCGTTTAAAATATACATTTATTTACAGAAACTAAGCTACTACCATACCAAAATTTTTGGCAAATATTGGAATACTAAATGTCGCTCCATAATAATTTCCCAGGAAAAGTTCATTTCTTTTTTAGAAATCGAAATAAATGACCATTAACAAACCATACTGTAAATCAACTTACATTGCTGACTGTACATATTTTAAGTACCTATAAGTACATAATTAAATCAGACGCATTCCTGAATAATGTGACTTCTAGTGAAACAGCGAGGAATATTATTCCGCATGCGTTTGCCGGACTAAAGCCTTTTGCAATTCTCCTATTCCTGTAACCTTTCAAAGCAACCAGCGAGCTGCAAAATGGTGACAAATGATACAAAAGCAAAAGAAACCAACGTGTTCAATATTCATGTCATCCCATACACAATACCCATATAATAAAGAGCATTAGCGATGCAACTGATGAATCCATCATTATGCATTCTGCTTTTGAAAATGTCCTTCCATCCTCACACAAAACCAACAACCAATCTGATGTCATGACCCTTATTTCTATAGAAGTAAGAGCTATATTTCTATTTGTTGTGGCACATGCAGTTGTAAGAGTGTCTTCAGTTATGCATGACAAGTTAGTCATAATAACGGGGCAATTTAATGGCAATGTTAGCAGTTGTATGGAGATTGCTGGTGCAGGTAAGTGGTAATATCTAGTACACTTCAAAGATATAGCCCTCCTAGAGACCTCGTAAATATATTCATCTTATAAATGCCCATCGCAACTTTCTAAATGCTATTAATTTGCCCTAAGTTGTCTCAAAATTGTATTCCATTCTGAAAGCCTCTTCGCCGGATTATACCATACTACGAGTATGTCAGTGAATAAGTGTCCCACCAGTCATTTGCGATTGTTTCAAGTCAAACATCGAAGACATCAATTAGAAACTGAAATGCAGAAGATGCAGAAAGTCGAAATAAAGAAAAACAATACGTTTATGAAACGTTAAATGGCAACAAGGCAGACCGAGGAGAACAAGGGAGACGATCCTAATTGGGGAATTGGCAGACATTTACTCGAAACCGATCAGAGTGACTCTTCGATTTCATTTGAAGATCATTCAGTCAAACCGGCAAAAAATGACTCTAACGCAAGAAAACTAGCTGTCCAGCTATGAAGTAGTGATTTATAACTGTTTATCGGTGAGGAAATGCAGACGTTAATGACCAGTGGTCACTCAGCATCTGATAACGCAAAGGATCTTTAAATCACGCGGCTCCTCAGAAATCTAGGGAATTTGAGGAAACCAACTATTAAAGCGTCAGTTTTGATGATATTATCCAGTTAGACTAGAAAGCTAGAATGTCAGGACCAAGTTAGCATGTAAGCATATTTTTAAGTCTCAGAAGATAGCGATAAGAAAAAAAAATCATCTCTAAATTTAAATCCTGGAAAAAGAACACTGACATTGAGCAAGTAAGGAAAAACAAACAACCAATACACTGTTCGCGGATAATATGAATCGAAAATTTAGGATTTCACTTCATAGTGTGTAATTTGAAAAGACAAACGAACGTAGTTCAGCTTCTTCCATCATACATACATACATACATAAAGTCACGCGTCTTTCCCAAAGGGGTAGGCAGGGACCACGGATCTCCAGTCGCTACAATCCTGACACCCAACTTTCGCCTCATTCACTCTCATTACATTCTTCATACATGCTCGTCGGTTTAGGGTACTTTTGACCTGGCCCAAAATGTCGCCAATCCAAAATGATCCAAGAAGGTTCGCCTAAACCTTCCCCTTCCAGCTGTCCCATGCACACTCGCCTTCCATCATTGTTGATATAGGTACAGATTACAAATGAAAGTATTTGTCACACATAATTAAAACTTATCATCATTCGTCGTGCGAAACATTTCCATTTCATTGATGAGAATCTTATGCAAGATTGAAGTTAATGAATGAATTTATCTAATGTGAGAACGCGAGACAATGTGAATCAGGAAGGCACGGATCATCGGTCTAATGACCACTGCTCGCCAGAGGAAGACCTCTGCTGTTCGTATACTGGACTTGCTTTTGTAGTTTGATTTGTATTACTTTTGTTCGAATGGATCCCCACTGGAGCGACCATTTCGTTTTAAGATGTATCATCTAAAGGAATGACCCCAAACTGTGTTTGTTTTCTTGGTTCCTCAAAGTATTGTTCATGAAAGGAACAGGTAAGACTGAACAAAAATATCTGCAGACAAATAAAACTATTTCCTTGTCTTTATGTGAGAATAGAACTCGTTTTTGCATCTCATCGGACAACTCCACCACACTACTGAGGTCGTATTTTATTGGTTTGGCTGATCAATCTGTTATTATTTTAATCACGTCAAAGCTATAGGCAAAAGTTAGCCGTACATTTGCGGTCAGTCAAACTAAAGGGAGGTCTACATACCCTGGTCATGTGAGTACCACTACGTGATTACTTTTTAACCTGTGGGAACTATGGTGTAATTTAAAAACGTCTGGAAAAAATTGGATTAGTTGTAGATCTCGTTTTAGATGGCTGGGAGTCACGAAGGATAAAATGTTGCTTTTGTGTGAAAATGTTATCTTGCAGACGATCTGGAGAAAATGGTAACCTCGGGACGAAATGACAACTGAAGGCTCTTTATAAGGTTGCTTCAATATTAATGTTTATGGTATCATGGTGTTTGTAGTATGAGTTCACTAGTGAAACGTGTAGATGGCGCTAATCGGTGCTTAACCGATAAATATGAGCTTATCAAAAATTTGGCTGCCGATGACTACGGTTCAGTGGCATTTTCATCTGAGCGCTTCCGTGCTTCGGAGGGCACGTTAAATTGTCGGTCCCGGCTATTTAAGTCGTTAAGCCACGACGGAGGCCTTAAGGCGGCCTAATAACTCCGTCACCAGAGTTGGCCACTGACTCATACGAACTTACTTACTTTTTGTGGCCGAGCGGTAAGGCACTCCGGCTTTAGGAGGATCGTCTGATCGTTGCGGGTTCGAATCCCGTCGGAATCCAAAATTTTGATAAGACTTTTCATTTCCTAATGAAATAACAAGTGTGGATTAGCACTATATAAAATTACAAAAAATTATGGTGTTTGTAGTTTCATTTAATTCACCAAATTGGCTAAAACTTCATACGTACTTCAACAAAATTCTAGTACCGGTGACGTATGAGATTTAGTTACTTAACAAAAGGGCCCTTTGTCTGTCCTTGACGTCAGACGAAAACTGAAACAAAGGTCCAGACAAAACAGCTGTTAGACACGTAGTCACCCTAAACCCTCAAATGCAACCTTATGACTATTCAAACAAAACTGTTTTTGCCTTAGCAGATAACAGTTATTTTGCTAATGGATTCAGAACTGTAGTGCTATGTGATAAGGGTGGCATTTGATTGCCCAGATCCCTTCCAGGAAGGGGATAGGATGATGGGATTGTCTGGGGCTTGAATTAAAAATGGCGGGAGACCGGTCGATAGCTTTTTTAGTTGTTTACGTCTGATGCTGATACCTCACAGGTATCTGATGTTAGATATCTTACGACTTAGACGACCTCTGTGGCGCAGTGGGTGAAAGCCCGCTTGAGACGCAGCAGGTTGCGGGTTCGATCCCCGCCGCGGGATAAATGTTTGTATGATCTGCAAATATTTATCTTGGGTCTGGGTGTTTCTATGTAATAATATGTATGTATTTACAATCAAAAAAGTATATAAGTATTATATCAGTAATCTAGTTCCCATAGTACAAGCTTTGCTTAGTTTGGGTCTAGATGATGCTGTGTGAAATATCCAGCATTATTTATTTATTATTTATTTACAGTGGCCAATTCAATAAATATTTGAGATCATTTCACCTTCCAGATTCTTTGGAGATGTCTGAGAGGGATTTCTGTCACGCCTTGGGGATACAAAAGTTTACATTACCACCAATATGTCATGTTTTGTAACCTAATCAATAATAAAATTTTGTATTGGCACATTAAGTCTACTTTTACTCTTTGAACCATAAAAACTTGTAAAACGAAGCAAGTTATAAATAAAAACAAATATTTAAGCTCCGTTAAAGGATTAGAGAATACCGGAAAACCTGATCGTCGATACGCCAAAAGATATCTTATCTTCAAACAGTAGAGATCGAAATCCCTTGGGGAACAGTAGTTTACGATCAATAGTGCCAATGACCTTATCGAAACGGATGGTTTCTGATTCGGTAACCTGATAGCCAATGTCGGTAACACTAATAAACCTATTAGTTATTTTATGGCTTCTAAGCTATTTCACCACTCGATATTTGAGTACTTATTAGCACTTAGTAAGATTTTGGCAACCGTAACAGTGTTTTTCAAAATGGCGACTATTAACTTCACCTATTACAATTCATGATTGAGTTTTGATTCTATAAAGTTTATAAACCTAAACCCTTAAAAGGAGGTTATCCTAATAATCTTAATCCTAATAATATAATAAATCTGAAAGTTTGTGAGTATGTTTGGATGTTTAGATGTTTGTGTAACAATCACGCCTAAACCAGTGAACCGATTTGGATGAAACTTGGAATAGGCGTAGATAATGACCTGGAATAGCATATAGGCTATTCAAAATGTTGGTACCACGCGGGCGAAGCCGCGCGCATTAGCTAGTAGTATATAAAGCTGATCGCACAATGTCCGCGCCGTACGCGCCGCAGTTATTTGAGACAAAATACTGATGCATGACGTCAGAAAATGCGGCTAGCTTCTGACGTCTCAGCATTTCCTCTATTGAATTGGAAAAGTTTTATACTTATCTGGCAGAAAATTTAACAATATTTTCGACGTGACAACGTCTTATAATTCGATAGAGCCGGCTGCACGTACGAAAAAATGCGGCGTTACCTCGTTCTGAGGCGTTCCATGTAAGGCTTGAAGTGCAAGCGAGAGCGACAAAGAAGCACAAACGTTGTCACGTTCAACTATCGTCAGTAAACCGACTTTACAGACAACCAATGTTTTGCTAGTAACCAGTGCTTGAAGTACCAAATGGTGTTTTGACAAGGTCCATCTTATTTGTAGGTGTGCATATAAACCTGTGGTGCTTAATCTTCAGCCTTGCCCAAAGACATGGTCACTTTGCCTCGCACTAACTGCAGTACAGCTGATTGATATTATTTTTAAACGCTCTAACTGGCAGACGGCCCAGTAGTTGCATCGATGGCCCACGCGAATGCTTGCCGCTCCGTAAATGGGTATACCTTCATTCCTGTGGTATGAAAAAACTTCTACTCCAGAGTATCCAGTCGTCTACGAGAGGCCAGAGCGACCACCCGATGTCGGCGTCCGCAATAGGCGGAAATTCGTGTTCATGCCCAGAAGGCCAATAAACGTTCCTGGCGCTCCAGATGACATCGGCAAAGTAATATCGTCTAGTCATGATAGTTAGGTAGGTAACTTCACTCCGGCAACAGCCCAAGCCGAGGCTAGATGCTAGAGGTGCCCTTGCGCATGTTGTCGTAACTTCTCTCTAGGCGCCTCGGCACCTTCAGTGCCCGCCATAGTCCAGTAACACTAAAACGACCTCATTAGGCTTGTGTAGTTCCTGAACTAAGTACTAATAGGAATTAATTCCCACAAGTGTACTAGTTGACCTAGTTCACAAAACTCGGTCCTAATAGGACTATTAGTACTCTAGTACACTAGTTCATTCGATCGTTTCGTTAAGGAAATTATCATAACTGCGCCTTCCTGCACTGTAATAGGGTTCAAATCGGCATGCGTATCTACCCTTGTACTAGGACGGAATGAAAAGAACTACACGATCCTATTAGGACTCTAGTTCATTCGATCGTTCGGAAAAAGAACTGTTAGAAATGTATTCACATGTCAGTGTCTGATTGGTTTGTCAAGCGCAGACAGAGATAGACTCATTAGGCGAGTAAGCGGTAATAAAAGAGACAGAGATATCACGGTGGCGGGCGTTTCATTCGATCTTTAGTTTAGTACGAACATCGTTCATGTCCTACAAAACACAAAGCTAGTAATCTACTGTACTAGATGTACTAATAGTACTAGAAGTCCGATCTAGTTCTTCACAACGATCGTACTAGTACGGAGCGCTCTCTGTACTGACCGAGCAAGCACAAGCCTAGACCTCATAGGCCATTAGTATTAGGCTTTCAGTTACTAAAAAAATGTATGAAAAAACTAAGACTACGGCATCATGGTAGACCTCCAGATCAAATCATTCATCCCATTCTATCAAATCACTAAGCCTTTTGAAGTATGTAATAAACATTTGGCATTACGCCCACATTTTGCCAAGTCAGCAATCCCTGGTGACTGGTTGGAAAGTTATGTTAATGAAAATTTTCAAGAAGCTCACGATTTACAACTGAATCACCAAACACCGAAGGCTAGAGTTTTTTTTAATTTCGCTGCACAACTGAAAAAAACAGGGCTACGACTGTATCCCCAAGGCGCGGTAGACATTCTCTCAATTTTTTTATGTATTCCAGATCCTCTGAAGATATCTAAGGGGGGTAGTGGGCATGTCCAATTGCCCACATCTTGCAGAAGTTAGCATTGCACAACTGAACCTGAATACATTGGAATATCCAGGATTCGAACCTATGACCTTCAAATTGGACCAGCTCCATACGCAATTGGACTTGGTTATTACAAAGATATATTTATGGTCATAAACGCATTGAAGTTGATTCGTTTAAATTGTGCTAGTGAGGTGAGAGGCTTATAATGGCAAGGTCAGTCGGTTTTGTACCTGCTACAGCGTTCGGACGATGTTGTGGCACTTTACCTTAACATCCTATTGCTGTCGATTCTGACAAGCACTGACTAAAGCTAGCTAAACTAGTTAAAAATCCTATCTTAGCTAGAAATCCTAAAATATCTATTCTCGTTTAGTCACTCGACTAAATTTAGAAAGCTTTAGTTCATCCTAAAACAGGTCCTAAATTGAATACACGGTGCTGCCATCTAGTGGCGAGTAGCAGTACAAGAACAACATCTATGGATTTGATTGATAGGTAAAGGTTGTTCACACGAGCAGTTTAGCTAAAAGTGTCCGTGTTTCGAAGCTTTGAAACGAATTATTTGACGTTATGAAGTTGACTTTGACGTCATTTGATAGTTTTGAAGTTGACTTTTAATGATATTTTGATTGTGTGTTCTCGGACGTGAAAAAGAAGAAGAATTTAAATTGTAAACAAACAAATCGTAATGCTGTTTAGTAAAATAACTACCTAAAAAGAAAAAAGGTAAATGTACCTGAGGGCCTAGGCAAAGTAGGTAACAATCGATTAGCGAAGGGATATTCGATAAGTCCAAAAATGTAATTGTATGAGTTTGAAGAAAATGGAGGTTAGTAAATTTTTCCATCAATGAATTTATGGATTCTACTATAACTAGCAGAGTCTAGTGGCAGAAGTCTGCTGATAATGATGATTTATATCATTACAAATTACTGATTTTATTCACTACAAAAATGTGTACGATAATGAAGTTGGCAAACTAAATGTGTTTTTTTTTCAGAGAATCAAGCTAAAGCAAGTTTGTGCTAAAGTGGAAGAGTTTCTATTTGTGTTAGAGCAAAACTGCCCTCAAGACGTGGATCTGTATCTGTATCAAATGAGGTAATTATAACAATTTTATAAATTATTTTATTTGTAAGGTTTAACGGTAGCTTCAACTTGAACTTTTACTTTAAAAAGCTTGTTTTTACAGGATCTTCAACACCATCTATGCTGAGCACTGAGCGAAATAGTTGATAAGCAGGCCCAAGGCTTGATCTCCGGTCAATCAAAGTTTAATGAAAACATGTATAATGGAAAATAAGTACACCGGTGTTTGAAACCTACTAGTTTCTAGTTCTTTCATTATTCATTCTATTTATATGAATGTAACTCAAAAGTTTTTGATTAATAATTTAATTTTATAACATTTGGACAATGTAATAAATGTAATAATAATAAAACATATAACTTTCTGTTATAACTAGTTTTATTGAAAAATAAACTGAATGTTATACTAATTATCTGGAAAATAGATCATGCTTCGGTAGGAAAACCTTAATTAACTTCTGGCCAATATCATCTCTTCGTCTGGTTGAATGTTATTGATTTCTGGGTCTCCGGAATCTGCAAAAGTAACATTATTCAGTATTATCATTCGGACTGCCTCAGGTAGTAGAAATTTACTTTAGGATCATTAAAGTGATATCAGGTATGGCATGTATTTTATTGTAGAATCAAAGGCTGTATTGCTTGTGTGGAGTAGGAGACGTTACATTTTGTAAAGAAACTGCAAAGTATTTATAATAATTAGATTTCACAGTTACATACAATATTGTGAAATCTTTTCAATCTGTCTCTTCCTTGTTTTCATTTATAAAAATAAAATAGATTGCCTGGAGTAGTTGGGGATTCAATTATTTTGGTTTCTCTAGCTAGAATACACCATCCGTAGCGCTTGGGGCAGCTATTGGGCATATTATGCTTTGTTGAAATCTAGAACAAAATTATTGATTACAAAAGGATGTTGGTAGATAAGTAGGTAAGTTTGACACCAAATAATTGTGATTAAGCTTTTCAACAACTTACTCATTCTTTGCAGTCTCTTTGCTTTTGGGTAGTGATTTGATTTGATAATTCTTGATCCGCTACCATTGATTTATGTAGGTACATGCACAGGGCTTAGGGCCAGCACAGGGGATAGTAGGTAGTGGCTGAAAACAAAGATAAAGATTAATGAGCACAGGTAAAAGCAAAGTTATGCTAGAGACAGGTTCTTTACTAGTTCAAGATAACAAAACAAGGTAAAAACAAGATACTTTTTTCTTTCTTTAGTGGATGATGTAAGATGGTTTTCTTGAAGGGATACCAGCTTGATCTTAGAAAAAAATACGAACTGAGCTTGAGAAACATTTTGTTTCAGGTTAGGTTTTATAACAAAACTAACACCAAGAATTTTAAACGTAGGTTCAATCCTACAGCAGAAGCACTGACCACATCAAGATCCTATGTATAAACACAAACCTTTACGAAGAATCCAACACGACAGCTACCACAAACTTGCATGTTTTCGGTGATGTTTTGAAACCATTTTCTCACAGAAAACTTACTCCTGGCGGAGGATTTTCTTCTAGTAAAACACTCGAAAACACGTATTTGCATCACCTTGTTCATTACATAGTACTTCAATTATCACAAAAATATTATTTTGTTTGTTATAAGGTCCTTCAAATCACATTTCACATCACAATCCTACTTGGTATTTTTAGTCAACACCTATTTACATGCTCGCTAAGATTAGGAATTTTACGCGTAAAACAGACTAAAAATGTACAATGAGAATAGGGTTTAGGCATGTTTGACTAAGTTGAGTAACTAGCTAAGATTTTAGAGCTGTCATCCTAATTTTAGCTTTAGGTTTGTTTCGCTAGAATAAGGTAACTGACTAAAGCTCATTTTAGCGATTTTTAATTAGCTTTAGCTAGTTATGTCACAGACAGAATTGAGGGCATTGTCTCCTAGGATGCCAAGGCACATCTGTGTCATCGCAATATGCATTAAAAGAATAACCATAGAACATATTGTTTGACAATGGATGATTCATGATATTTTGTTACGGTTTATTATTTTAGTAAAATAAAGTGATTACGCAATAAAAGTTGTTCTCATGAAGAGCCAGTATGTCTTCATAACAGTTCAAAATCAAGATTTCATTTCAATCTGTAAACATATGTGACAGACCAATTAAAAACCTGTGCGACCCGTTAAGGGTTCAGTAGATGCTACCGTTCCTGGTAAACGCGAAGGGAGTTCTTCGCCCATTGGTGTGTAAGCTAGAAAAAAAAAACCGTGGCACTCCCGAGAGTGCCGAGAGAAGTTAAAACTTGAACAATTAGGTGCCTAGTGTATTTTTTGAATCGTCAGGAAATCGAAAAACATCGAAAAAAATTGACTTCACCCGTTTTGTTATAAAATGAGCTTTTAGAAATGTAAAAACATTGCCGTAAAAGTTTATCGAGTACAGAACTAGATGGCGCTACTGGTAGGTGTTGGTGCGAGTCGCGTGACTCGCACGCGACCTTTTCGAGGAGAATCGCGCCTAAAGAAGTTTCCACTTCAAAAATAACGTACTTAACAGGTCTTCATAAAGTGTATGTTTTGGATAATAGTACAGTTCAATTGTGCCATATCATCAGCCGCTGTACCTTATGTATAGCTATTTAGTTACAGTCCCACAGTACCTACCTGGCACCGCCCACATTGTACAAAGGTAATCACTCTTTGTGTTGTTTCCTTGAAGTTGGCTTTAGGAAGGTACGCTCTAATCTTTTTGTCATCTTATTAATGTATGAGACATGGCGGCGATGGGCTTGCAACCTGTCGCTTATCGCTTACTTTTGCATTATTGGATGAGCCTACCCTTTATAAAGGATCTCAAATTCCCACAAAAGATCTGAGAACTTTTTTGATGACGAAAGGTACCCAATAAATAAATAATGCTGGACATTTCACACATCATCTAGCCACGAACCAAGCAAAGCTTGTACTATGGGAACCAGATAAATATTTGCAGATCATACAAACATTTATCCCGCGGCGGGGATCGAATTCGCAACCTTCTGCGTCCCAAGCGGGCTTTCACCCACTGCGCCACAGAGGTCGTCAAGATCTGAGAACTTTTTTGATGACGACCGATAGTTCTAACACATGGATATGCAATTTTAGTCTTTATCTAGTACGAAATAACGTTCTCAATTTACGGAAACGACATTCGACTATCAACACCAGTCTTCCAGATCCAGTTCTTTTTGCATTTACAACCAGTCAGACCTCGACTTAAAGTGAACTAAGCATTAAGTTATTAGGTAAGCGTCGCTATGTTTATTCTGTGGCTGTTACGTCAACACCAAGTTATAACCTGTTGTACTTGTTAATTATTGGTACTGATCTCATTCCAACTTGAAATGGAATGTATCGAAGGGCTCGTAATATCGTGCCCTCGAAGGTAATTCGATCGTTTTTCTCACTATGGAGTAACGACCAAAAACCATATTGTATAAATGCTCACGTTTTGAAGGATAGCATTCTATACGTGACATGTTGCAAGCTCAAGGCAGCAACGACCTTCGGATTGATAGTCGGGGCACTACCCTAATCAGCACGGATCAAGCATTAAGTACCTAAGGTCTGCTTCTCCAACTGGTAGCCCCCCTGCCATTCAAACCACCTTATTGGGGATTTTTTTCATTGCATATGTGCGTAATGGTAATAAAACAAAACTACTTCTAAACTCAGGATTCCATCTTCGGTGCCAAAGGTTGAGAATAACAGAATTTCAATAAGAAAAATAATAGTATGGACCACACACACCAAGCACGCGAATGTAAACATTTCGACCTTTGTTTAAGCTATGTTTGATTTAAAAAGGGTGTTTAAAAGATGTATACGAGATTCTCATCGGGCTAATTAACAAGCCGAATTTAATTTGTTTCCGAGTTCAAGAACCGGCTATTTTCGGCGCCAACTGGAGGTTTTGTTTGGAAACATTGACTTGTGGTTTGTAGAATAGTTTCAAGAATTTAGGATGTTTACATCTCATGCAAAGTTGCTCATTTCATTTAATTTTTTGTTAACAATCATAAATTCAACAGCTTAAACTCCCGCGGTGTGACCCCTCGACATTTTGTCGGGATAAAAAGTAGCCTATGTCCTTCCCTGGAATACAATCTTTATCCATGCCAATTTCCAGCCTAATCTGTGTGGTTTGGGCGTGAAAAAGTAACAACAGACAGATTTACTTTCACATAAATAATATTGGTATGGTAATTCATTTAAAAATTAAAGAGTCGTTGTTCGTTAGTAGGACATACCCTGGAATTAACCCCCAAGTCGCAAATTATTGGGCTAAAAAGATTTAAGGTCAAGCCATTGACACGAGAGAAGAAGAAGACCCTGGAATTTTAGACGTAGTGGCGTATGTATTCTGTGGTATTGGTCGCGAAGGAACAGGGGTAGAATCACCTGGTTTTAAGACTATTCTAAGTGATCCCAGCGGTCCTACTGGAAAAATGTTTTGTGATTGTGACTTTTGACATCAGTCGGATTGCTTTGACGATCTATTTGAATTTCGAATCCAGGTAACCTAAAGCACAGCCCAACACCATGTCACCAGGGTTGTCCACTAGCTCAAAAACACTCAGGTACATTTAGAGGCACTTTCCAATGAATATTTGGCCCATACTCTCATTTTGCAGAACGCAGAAGTTAGCATTCCAGAATTCCAATAAAAAATCCATAAACCTAATTTGATAGTTCTTAAACCAAAGCTCGTTATTTTCTACTCGTAAAATATGAAGTAAATGTCGACTACTAAACCAATTATACCTAATGCCCACACAGGTTGACGAGGAACAAACAAACACACAAACACCCACCCTTTCCGGAGCTTTGTCCCAATTGTACGCTTAGATGGACAGATAGGTGTGTGACCGGTAACAAAGATACACATTCTTCTAAAATAGTTTATGCTTAGCAAGAATGACGCTTATTGTTTTATGCGGATTTTACGATGATCCGCCATTTTTTCAAAATGGCCGCCAATTCGTCCTTGGAACCTTGCGTCCAGAGAAATGGGATACTACTTATAGTTACTCATAGTATACAACATCATTGCCTGCGTCATGAAAGAGGTCTTCTTTAGCGGTAGTATCTACCTACTTCGATACTTACAGATATAGGCTCAATGCACATTGAATTGGCAAGCGACGCGTCAATTAGCCAAGCGTTTCTATATCTTGTACCATTGTTCATAAGGTTTATAATGGCTTGCTATAAAACTAGCTGACGCGTCGCTTTCCAATTCATTGTGGTTTGAGCCATACGTTCTTAGGGATTAATGAACTAAAATGCATCCTAAAAATTACACCCATGACGGACTTAAATCCACGACCTTTAACCGTGCTGATTTTTGTGATTTTTTTTTTAATCAACCTACGTCGTCCCACTGCTGGGCAAAGGTCTCCCCCAAATTTTTGGGATGCAATTAAAAAAATCTACTTCATCATCATCTCACTGTCGTTATTCTACTAAAGGCACTACAGGTCTTCCTCTCTGTTGTTCAGATGTCATCTCAGAAATCAATCTTCTCTTAATTTTTGCTTCTTTAGCTAATTTTACCAGCAATTTCCAGTTGGGACATGATCGCTAAGCTGACTCACATTATGACAAATTCTGAATACCTTCAATTTAAATTTAGAATGGTAATCTGATTCATAAAAGGAAGTCCATTTCAAGATCTTACCATCCCAATTTCACCCTTACATTTTGTAATTGCATTTCAGTCAATTTCTTCAATTTCCCCACTAGCATGCATATGAACAAAAAAACCATAAATTGCATTGTTACGCAAAGCCACACATCATGCACACGCAATAGACGTCCGAAAACCAAAGCCTACATAACCATTCCACGGTTTCGATTAGATCTGACGAAGATACCCTGTTCCGAATACGTAATAAGTTGTTCACTAAACGTACCTACTTATTCTACTGGTAATTGGCAAACGTGACTGAAATGAACATTTACATGTTCCTTACAATCAGAAACGCAATTCACACGATACCCTCGATTTAAGGATTTTTTTATGGAAGAGGGGGCAAACGAGCAAGTGGCACACCTGATGGTAAGTGATTGCCACCGCCCACAGACAACTGCAGCATCAAGAGGCACTGCAGATGCGTTGCCGGCCTTTGAGGTAGGAATAGGCTCTTTTCTTGAAGGCGCCTAGGTCGTATCAGTCTGTTAACACCTCTGGCGACAGCTGATTCCACAAGTCTGATGTGCGAGGCAGGAATTGGCTATTGTATTGTAATTTGCACTACATACCTACTTTTATTTTTGTAATGTACGGCTCTCTTTTTTTGGATTTTCGGGAAATACAGAGCCCAGCAAGGAGTTCCACAAAGTGTCTGCGTAATAAGCAGTTCATCATCATCATTTGTCACCTTGTCCTTATCCCTAGCTAGGTGGGGCACAGCAGCAGTTATTCTTTGATATAACTATGCATTTTATATAACAAAAAAGTGCATTAAAGTTCATACAATGTAAAATGAATCGAAACTGGCAGAAGATAATCCACGTACTTTACGAGTTTATAAATCCACGAACACAAAATGGAGGATCGTGACAAATCACATAAAAATGTTGTAAAAATAATTTTAAAGGTGATAAAGGTGCCTACGCTAAATAAATATACCTTTAAGGCTTTATAAGTTTATGCCTTTTTGGACGACATTAAGGTTATAAAAGTAAGGCTCTGACCAGAGATAAGATATCATTGTAAACGAATAAAATATTACTATATTCCTTTTAACATTTAACGACTTTTATTCAGGACTGACCAGAATATTCACAGAAGAAACATCTACTTCTTATAAGATAGATTGTAGTGTGAGTGTGTTAGCACATGGCTACTTTTATCCCGTAAATAGACGATCCTGTGGGATATTTTGATCAGGTCGTAAGTCTCTCTCACATATCCTCGCGCAAGGAGTTGCGAGAGACAGCTAGTATTGAATAAATGCAGACGTGTAGTTGTTTCAGACAAAATAGAATGGACGAGTTATTGACAGAATTCCTCTTTCAACATTTTCTGACGAGGTAGCACAAAAACGGATTCTTCATACACTTTTATGCATAAAAAATGACAATACACCCTAATTTTTAACTCTTGCCGTACGTAATACTACAAAACGTACATGATTCGGAATCGTGTACATTTTGGCAGAGGGGAAATACTCATCACGTCTTTATGATCTAAGGTAGTTGTAAACTCGTCATCCATTCATTTCTTTCGCTACTTTGTTGATCGACGTACAGACTAACTTTATGGGAATGCACGGGTCTAAGTAAGTACAATATAAAGTGACCGACTCTATTTACCTTTACAATGTCTGTACCTTACAAGGTGTTGAAAGAGAAGACATTCCCACAACCGCCGTACAATGGTTACGTCATCGCTCTAATTTTCACTCGGTGCTTCATTACTTGCACTATGAACTGTACCTATTGTACGCGGAGACATAGTACAGGTGCACTATAGTAATCGAAGTCACAAGCCACTAGCAAAAGTGGCAAAACATTACCAACTTACGCACTCTGATGCTTCCGAAATAGAGACGCTGTCTTTATTTATCTGGCCTGATTACCATGACCACTATGGAAGAATACAGTAAAACGACATTTGAGTTGACTATTTTAAGTCTTATCGCTATTGTAGAAAAGATGCTTTTGCCTAAACTCAAGTGTCATTTGATAAGCCGGCTTACGTGACGAAATAAGGAGACTATAAAATGAATAGTTACGAATTATTACTTTTATGCATAGGCCTCCCCCCATCGATTTACAGAGCAATTCATCTTGCGCAGCTTGCACCCAACGGCTCCCAGCAACCTTTACCAGATCGTCTTTCCATTCCATCTAGTGAGGGGCCGTCCTCTACTGCGATTTCCGATGCGTGGCCTCTGACTCGAGAACTTTTTTGGCCCAACGGCCATGTATTTTCATGAGTTCTACTATGTATAAAATGTAGTATTAATAAAGATTTGAACATCTGATTATATTTTACATTGTCGTGTCCATAAGTAGGGTAAATGTTTTGCTTGCTTACCATACATTGTGGCGATTTGAGAGCGGCTTGTACGTCTTTGTTTGTGTCTGTTGTATGTACTACACCTGTTGTATGTAATGTGTGAGATCTGGTTTCTGACATTATATTTAGTGAAAATCTCTAGAATATATTGAAAAAAAATGTGTTCCGGGTGGGGCAAAATTTTACCTCATCGAGGGCAGATAACTTTTTTTTGCAATTTTTTTAAGTTTATTTTAAAGTCGAGATTACGACGAGACCGTGAATACAGTATGAACTTGAAATGACGTTAGTCGAAAAAAAATTTTTGCATCAATCAAAAACACTCAAAAAAGTAAGTACCTAACTTACCTAAACAACTTTGACTTTGAGTGCAATCGGTATGAATGATGTCGTTTTGTTTTCTCGTTACTGGGTTAAATAAAGTAGGTATAGGTATTTAACTTATAAGATTTACATGGTACAAATAAACAAAGAAAAACCAATGCCGAAAAACGTTACAACAATCTGTACCTCCAGCAAAATATCGGGTAATATATACAAAGAGAAATTGGGACAGCATCATGATATGAGACATTTGCGGTACGAAGGTGCGGTGCGAAACGAAGACAAAAATATGATCAGTTACTGAACTGAATATTTAGAAACTGTATATCATGTCGTGAAGGAAGGAACAGAAGAGTATAATCATCTAGTAGCAGGGACATATCGGTTCCTCGCCTAACCTAATTTTACTTTCAGCCGTGTACTACCATTTATGTCAGCAAAAACTAAATTATGCAAGATTTCTCGATTGCAAATGAATTTTCTATGAACGCATAAAATCTTGACCAAGCAAATGTAAACTCAACTCCAACTGAATAGATATCACTCTCGCTTGGCCCATGGATCGAAGAAACGACACAGATTCATACATGATTTATAACTGCTACCGTGAGTTAAACATTTCATTTTTCGCATAAAACGTTAATTTATGAAACTTGTTATTCTGGCAAATGAAATATGGAACTCTTTCAATTCACAGAATCATCCAGACGTCGTAACAAGATGGAAGAAAGCTCGGAAGAAAGGTTTGATTATTCCGACATGATTTTTCCATGATGAGCAGATACTCCATGGATGAATGACTCAGTATCTTATGCAGATACACATACAGAAACAACACAATTGAGACCACTTACCTTCGTAAAGTAAGCTCGTATGAGTCAGTGGCCAGCTCTGGCGACGGAGCACGGAAGCAAAAATGCAGTATGACCAAAACGAAAATACCACTGGCAGTAGAACGTTGCTTTACTTCGATGGTCTATCAAGAACGACTAAGCAAGCACGACCACGAGCGCCTCACCTTCGTGAATCTATTTCTCGAAGGTGAAGCGCTCGTGGTCGTGCTGGCAACTGTACCCACATGGAGTTTCTGGTTCCTAGTGTGGTCAGGCCTAGGAATGTGACTTCTGTTTATGATTGTATTGTATACAAGGGACTGGCCTTTGCTCTTTCCTGGAGATTATTTGCCAATTGTTTTTTACCGTTCAAAAATGCCCATAAAACACGGCGCGGTTGACGCCCATATGAAATGATGTTCTTCAATAAGTGCTTTTGCTTTCACTTATCCATTTATCAATTATTTTTACGCTTTAATTAACATGATATCTATTAAGCAAGACATTTTGATGAGCGATTAAGCGAACGTAATTAGCGAAATCTGTCTGATTTAAGCCAGTTGATCTTGAATGAATACACCCAAGAGACATGTAAACCTAGTATTATCCCAGTAGGATTACCCTGTGTTATGAGAAACAGAAACTTCGTATACATAAAGGAATACTTTTTTTTATTTACTTACTTAATTGTTTAGTTTAGGCTTTAGGGATAGATAGATAATTCTTTATTGAATACACAAACACACAGCGAAGAAGATTAAGAAAAATACACTTTACTTTAGGTAGACAACTGGAGGCCTTATCGTTGAAAGCGATCTCTTCCAGGCAACTATTTTACCAGGGATATGATTTGTGAAGTTAAGTGAGGCCTATTTCTTGTCAAATATAGCTGTCATGATTTAAATTCCACACTATTGTGTCCACTTTCTATAAGCTCATTTCAAAATGTTTTAAACCGACCTAAATATACAGGTTTTATTAATCCAAGAGCTTAATTTGAACTCTTTTAGATGGTATTAAGGACGATATCAAATTAATTTCGTGACATGAGGAGTTCATAAACTAAATGATAATTATTTAAGGTAGAAGTTGGAGGGAATCTCGACACGTTTCATTTCAGGGTTCCACCCCTATCACAGGAGAGACCGTTGGAAGGACTTAGGGGAGAGCTTTGCCCAGAAAAGCGCTCGTATTGCTTCTTGCTTAGTCGTTCTTGATATATCGTCGAAATGAAGCAACGTTCTGTGGGTCACAAAAGTGATGGGAGACCTCTAGTGAAAGTGGCGCCAGTGAATGAAAAGATGAGGAGCAACAGGCTAGCATGATATGGGCATGTAATGAGAAGGGAAGAATGTCATGTAACTAGGAGAGTACTTGGTATGAATGTTGACGGTTTGCGAGTAGCGGTAGGCCAAAGAAAAGATGGATTGTGTGAAGGATGACATGAGTAAGAAAGAAGTGAGTGTTGAGATGACGGCTGATAGAGGAGAATGGAAGAACACTATTGTGCCGACCCCCCATAATGTGGGAAAAGGGCAGGGAGATGATGATGCATGCTCCGTCATCAGAGGTGACCATACGAAGGGTTCATTAAACTAGAGCAAAACAGAACTATTGTCGCAACAAGTAATGAGTAATCCGAGGAAGTATCTTTACATTCCATCACATAGATTGATCATCTTTCCGTGAAATTGCGGATCGATCAATTAGAAACCTATAATAATAGCGTTGCTTTGCTATGCTACCATCTAATAAGGTCTAGTGTCGATCAAAGCCGGGCGTGCCTACGACGTTGCTCTACGTGTCTAGGCTTCACTATACCACGAAGGTGGAGGAGATCGTGGAATATGTGAAGAGGAAGACCAATATCTTGGTGAGGGTCGAACTGTTGGAGTCGGGTCATAGTGATTTTAAATCATTTGTGGTGCGCATTCCAACTGAAAATATTTCGACCTTCACTAAAGAATTCTGGCCGAAGAATGTGCTGTTCCAACGTTTTCGCGGACGATTACCGATCGCAGCACATAATATCGTGTGTCACACGTCACCGACACTACGTGCTAGTAAATAAGTTAATTTTATTTGAGTTAGATTAAGGTATTTATGTTATTATATGGGCCGTAGTTTTAAGTATTTTACATATTGTACTTGACTAATGTTGCCTGAAATAAATAATTTTGATTTGATTTGGTTTGAAAGCCATAGTCAGTCTACCAAGTTACACATCGCCCATCGTGTTCTGCGCAGACAAACGGCGAACTTCGTGGCTAGATCCGTTGGGCGAAGTGTACTTAGCATTGTTTTGTGATCGTCCTTATACATAGATTAGCCAATTCCCTTTATGAAACTCTTACTTCATTAATTTGAAAATATACCAAAACTATGGTATAATTTATAAATTTCGAATGTACTGCTCTTTTTATCAGACGAAATAATTAGCAGGAGTGGAACCCTATATCCCAGTAAATAAGTTAGCTTTTTGAACGCGTTACGCGAGTGCGTGGAGACCATAATATGACCATTGTGTAGGTAGGGCCATGTTTTGACTGTTGGGTGCACGTTTCTTACTAAGTATACCTAGGTGTACTATATAATACATAAGATCGGAATAATTAGGCAGCAAATTAATGTTTTTAAACTAATTAGGCAAATGTCGTAACGCTCCAGTGGAAGCCATACCTTAAAACCAAGATTAAGTTATAAGCAAAAATTGCCGATGCCTGGCATTTTGAGATAAATGCCGAGAGAATCCGGGTCATTTGTTCATCGCTACTGTTATTAAGATGTACAGAAATTAGCATTTAATTGGGATGTGGCATTCTGGTGAAAGCAGCTGCTAACTTTTGATAGGTAGTACGAGCGATATGGGTTTGAGACAAAAGTATGTAGATAGGTACCTACGTTGGCCACTGACTATACGAACTTACTTTTAGGTAGGTAGGTACTCTAGGTACTTAGTACTCAACGTTACTCGACTCACGAACCCTTTCGTAAAGTGTCCTCTTTAGGGTTCCGTACCTAACCCAAAAAGAAAAACGGAACCCTGATAGGATCACTTTGTGGTCCGTCTGTCTGTCTGTCAAGACCGTGGTCAAGACCCTTTATTTCGGGAACGCGTGGAGGGTATCGAAAGTATCGGGTTGAAATTAAAACCGTGTATTTAAGTAGGTAAACAACAAATGACAATAAATGATTTGATTTGAGGTAGGTACCTACCTAACCTACTCAGGTCTACGGTCCCTAAAAATCAAACTCACTTCAAAATTTCGGCCCCCAGTCCTTGCCGTAGGCCCTGTTTTTTGTGATAGTAAAAATATACGGTTTTTAGATTTTTCCCTGTAGGTAGGTAGGTGTACTTGTAGTTTATTTAATAGTTCTAGGTAAACGGAAAGTAGATACTTACCTACCCCATGAATTTTGATTTCAAAATGTCGAAATATACGTTTTTTTGCGGCATGAAAGTTTATTTTTTTTCGAACTGAGTAGGTACCTAGGTACTTATACGGTTATTATTTCAACTCGATACCTACCTCCACGTGTTCCTGAGATAAAGGGTCTTGACCTTGACAGACAGACGGCCAACAAAGTGATCCTTTATGGGTTCCGTTTTTTCCTTTTTTATGTACGGAACCCTAAAAGTTTAGAAATATTTCCCACATCTCCCTTTTCATAATCCACCACACCACCGATTTAGATAGGTAGTACCTATACCTACCTACCAACATTTTCTGTTCTTGACCAACGTAGATCATTCGTTTACCATCATGAGTTTTATCAGCACAAAATAGCCTCATTGCGCAAAGCTTCATGTAAATCTGGCGACTGAGGCGAGAAAGTTATGAACTAACTTTCGTAGGTAGGTACAACCTTGTTTCTCTAGCTTACGATTAGATAACCATACGTTTGGATAGATAGGTATTCTTATATATTGTTCTTATCTATATCTAGGGGGCTAGAACAACCATGGAGGTAGGATAGGCAAGTTTTTTACCCCCAATGACTCTGGCTATGGCAAGTTACCTACAGTCAACAGTTAGGTATTATCTTCACAATACTTACGTGGGTAACGCTGCTGCAAAGCTTCGAAAAATAACCAGGTATGGACACTGCACACAAGTCTCGTCCACTGATAAGCACTAAACTGTTTTTATTTACGAATTGATGTTGTTTTCACAAAGTTCAAGTTGCGGAGAGAAGGTTCACAGCACGCCCGTACAACGCGGCGCGACGCGGCCGACTGAGCGAATGAATAGAACGAACCAAACACGCACGACACGGCGGTTTATTGGATGGAACGGAAAGAACGATGCAATCTGTGAACGAATGAACGATCCGTGCTAGCTTGGGCCCACAGCACAGACATCAGAATTCAGAAAATTCGTGCTTGGCCCTAGTAAGTTAGGTACTACTTTTTCTTACTTTTTTCTTCGGGTCTAAGATCGTGTAGGTAGATTGAGCTCTATGTAGGTACCTACCGTACCTACTGTCTCGCGTCTGACACCATCGAGTTAGCTTACACCCATATCTTTCATATCAATCCATTCTATTCTTTACAAGGTGATCGGCAAATCTAGAATCAATTATGCATAATAATAAATAGGTATGTTACCTAGGTGTTTTAGAATCATGCTCAACGTCTCAATACCGACTCAAGTAGTAAAGAACCTACTAGTAGTAAAAATAGTAACTTTTCGAACATGTTAAGAGTGCGCAGGAAACGCCGAACGAGACGGATTCGTGCCCCACTTCACCTCACCCTTCTGCCTAAATACGCAACACCGCCAACGCGGCAGAGTGCGAGAGTTCGAGTCGCGCTTTGCCAATGTATTTTGGCCGGCTTATTTACGCACGGTATGGTAGGTAGTAGGACAGCAAATCAGCGAAAACATGAATATTATTTACTAGCTTCTGCGCGCGGCTTCGCCCGCGTGGTACCAACATTTTGAATATCCTATATGCTATTGGTAGGTAAGTACCTACTCGATTGTTTTAGATTTTTTAGCTTACCAGCTAAAAAATCTAGGCCTACTAGAATGTCAGCATGAAATAAAATAAAATAATAGGTAATTATTAGGAAGAAGGACATAGCTTCCTACACTAAAGGAACAACTTTACCTATTTTATGAAAAACGATGGGCGATTCCGAGAAAAAGTGACCGTAACGTAATGGATTTCCACCCGGAAAAAAAAAATGTGAATAAGTAAGAAATTTATGTTTGAATGAAATATGGGCCATCAAAAATTCCGTTACGTCACAAAGTTTAGATATGATTTACATAAAATGCAGTGGGAATTCAAGTTAACCATTTATTTAAGTACCTTCGAAACCCATCAGCCTTCAATAAATACGTCATTCACGTAGGAAATAACATAAAACAAACATAATATGTAACAAAACAATTCCTAAACGCTACTTTATGGTAAGTTTAAATGCACATTTTTTGTCTTAACTTTGGTATTATGTATGATAATTATGTCATTTTAAATTTAAACGAAACTTTAGTTATTACTCTACTTATTTGCCTTAAATTTGAGCGTCCTAATTTGCAAATGAATAAAATTAAGTTAAATCTAATATCACAATAATATGTGACAAGTGACGTTAGTGGAAAAGACGTCACGTTTAGGAATTATAGGGCAGGGCTTACATGAACAAAGGGTCAGTACCACCACTAACATAATAATGTGTCAGATAGCCCTTAAGACCAATTATAATAATTATGCTTATGATTTTGAATCAATCAAGAGAGATTTGCACATGAAAAAATGTTATAAAATATTTTACCAGCAAGATATATCAGCCACTCAAACAAATTTAATAAAAATTAACAATTGTAATTTTAATTATTAGGTATTTAGGTACCGAAATCACAAATATTAGTAGCCGAAAAATATTGTTTAGCTATACATGATGAGTTTTTGTATTTTTCGCATTTATTGATGACTAGATATCCGTCGCGGTGTTACCCGCGGTCCCTTGGGAAAACTTCACTTTCCCGTGATAAAATATAGCCTATAATCATCAGAGATAATTGTAGGATTCTAATGGTGAAAGAATTTTTCAAATCAGTCCAGTAGTTTCGGAGCCTATTTAATTCAAACAAACAAACAAATCTTTCCTCTTTATAATATTAGTATATACTATATATTGTTTGTTATCATTATAGAGCATCCAAAAATTCGAAAAAAGAAAAAAATATACTGGGTGTAAAAGACGTCTACCGAAGCCAAAAGGGTAGGTACAGCATCCCAACCCAACACTCAACGAAATCCAAAATCGCCCAGCTGGATGAGCGCTATTAGGCGCGTTGTTTTACATAGATTGCTGTATTTGTATATTATGTTGTTCTCGTAGTAAATAAGTGGAAAATAACATAAAATGACGTAGCTAAGTAAATTTACGTTTAAATTACCTTTCACTGAAAGTCCCATTCAAATCAGTTCAGCCACTCCAGTGATTAGCCCGGGACACCAGACAGATAGACAAAAAAATTAACAATGTTTGTGTGTGTTTAAGTATCGTGTCGATAACTACACAGACTGAGAAAACAGTTATTTTGAAATCACAGGGAGTTCTTTTGGTGATTACTATCTTCATACAAACAAACTTTTACCAGCATTATTTATTCTATTCGAAATGCATTATAAGCATCAATAAGTCGGATAATAATATAATAGTAAGCGATATTATTGCAGGCACAATGTAAACCCATGCTTAATAATTCCATTACGTCACATTTTGCTTTCCGCTTATACATCACGTCGCGTTGCGGACGTAACGTAATGATGCCGGTCAATAAACAAACTCAAATAACGTAGTTGTTTATTTCATTTCTACTGAATATTGCATTAAATCAAAATCTAGATAGATAAAGTAATTAGTCTTTAAAAGTTGTATGTTTAACGAATACTACTTATCAAGAAAATCCAAGTTCGTGGTGGAAATCAAAAACAGAACATCGTGACGCACGATCTTTCTAATCCATGTCACAGGCGCTACTGCGCCTAAAAATCTAATAAGATGTTTATCTATGGTCTAAAATATTGCCATAATCCTAAAACAACTATTAAAAATCGATATTATTCTCTAAATATCGATTTATGATCGTAGCGTAAGCGGAATTTTCCACCGGTACCGATTTTAGTCTCAAGACAAAATAGTATTTTTTTAGTATTTTGAACTCATAAACGTTGTATTCAGGGTATAAAATTGCATTTCGTGCATAAGATCTTTCTAAAAAGCATAAAATTGACATGCAAAAAGACTATAAAATTTTGCCTTCGGAAATTTCAAAAGTTGGGTGTGACACTCGAAAAAACCGCCTCCCGAGATCTTATTTTGCCAATATTTTTGCGAAAAAAATATATTTATGAGCTTTTTGTTATTTAATTATTATCAGTTTTTGAATTATATTGTACGATGTTGTTAAAAAAACCCTTGTTTAATTATCAATAGCCTGCAGAATATGAGTCGAAAGTTGTGTGACAGGCCATTTTTTCTCGGAATCGCCCCGATACCTAGGTAGGTAAATAGAAAAAAAATTGTTTATATTCAAAGTGTGACGCAGACAAGCACAGGTCCGTCCCGCTCGCAATGCCGTAGCCAACTGACTACTAGGCTTGTGTAGTTCCTGAACTAAGTACTAATAGGAATTCATTCCCACAAGTGTACTAGTTGAGCTAGTTCACATAACTCGGTCCTAATAGGACTATTAGTACTCTAGTACACTAGTTCATTCGATCGTTTCGTTAAGGAAATTATCATAACTGCGCCTTCCTGCACTGTAATAGGGTTCAAATCGGCATGCGTATCTACCCTTGTACTAGGACGGAATGAAAAGAACTACACGATCCTATTAGGACTCTAGTTCATTCGATCGTTCGGAAAAAGAACTGTTAGAAATGTATTCACATGTCAGTGTCTGATTGGTTTGTCAAGCGCAGACAGAGATAGACTCAATAAGCGAGTAAGCGGTAATAAAAGAGACAGAGATATCACGGTGGCGGGCGTTTCATTCGATCTTTAGTTTAGTACGAACATCGTTCATGTCCTACAAAACACAAAGCTAGTACGTAGTTCAGGACCGACCGACCGACCGAGCGACTCATTATAGAACCGAAGATCTACTGTACTAGATGTACTAATAGTACTAAAAGTCCGATCTAGTTCTTCACAACGATCGTACTAGTACGGAGCGCTCTCTGTACTGACCGAGCAAGCACAAGCCTACTGACTACAGAGCGTCGAGCGGAATGGCAAGATATGCTTTTCTCGTGAGTGAGTAGTACAGAGCGATAGCCGCGCACCGTATTTTATAACGACGTAAGCGCCAAAATAGTTTTTATTTAATTAAAAGTTAATTAAACAACCTATCGAAAAATGAAAACACAAAATTAAAGAATTACTTCAAGGTTTTTTGACAAATCGAAAACCCCAAAGAAAAATTGTCTTGTTCCTGAGATAAATAGCAAATTGTGTGCAAAACATGTATTTTTCAAAAAAATATATTATCGAGAAAATTTTAACCAATCGTGTTTCTAAAAAGAAGCAATCCGAGATAAAAGTTCGAAGTATCATTTCCCTAAATATGAAGGTGGTAGCTTTTACAGATTCTGAGATAAATAACGATTTAGAAGTACAAAATCGTTTCTAGCACACTCTTAATCGAATCGATGCATCTGAATGAAGCGTGGATGCATTCTACCTACCTCCGCTAGGAGTAATAGTCATAATAGTGTTCTGTGCTACCTACGCTCCATCCACCCAATGGATCTATGCATTCATGAGGTTAGCCGCTTGTCTGCGCAGAGTGCGCAGTGAACGGTTTTATAAACAAATGTGTGTTCTGCGCAGGCATACTAACTTCACAAATGCCTAGATCCGTTGGGTGAAGTGTACCTTTCCCAATGATCTTTTATTGCATTTCTCTGACCTTTCCCTCACCACAGAATACAAAGAGCCCCTCAGAGTACCTACTACCTAACTTGAAATTGAAATCGAAATTCGAAACTGCATTTGACATGGCGCTACAAAGTTCCCGCCCACACATGTCATCTTGACAGCTGACAGAGACAACCAAGGTCATGTGGCTCATTTCCTGTGTTTTTGTTAGAAATTGCGAGAATACATTTTGACAGCAGAGGATATTATCGATAGGAATCCAAAGTCGATTTTCAAGATTTAAACCCTGGTGCATTGCCTACTCTATTTTACATTTCCTTACGACCGAGACAGTAGAAGTAAATGCCTCATGAAGTTGGAGCATATCTTACGACTTTGTAACCAATGAGTTCAAATAAAACAAAAAATGAATCCAAATGTAATTATCGCGTACGTAGGTACACCTACTGACTACTACTGTACTGACTGACTAACTGTTAGTAGTTCATTTCTTCTGGTCTGTGGTAGGTAGAGTACCTAAGTACCTATTAGACCGACGGTAGGTACTTACTTACCTACAAGCTAGTGTTAATTGGCTACCCGGCCAACAGATCTAGTAGGTAAATCGTGAAGTTGACTGTTTCCTTCGATGCGCACCAGGAACATTTTGTAGTAGGTAGGTACCTACACTACCTACAATAATGGTAGGCAGGTTCTACATCTACAACCTACATACTTATTTGAGGGCATAGACGACTTAGCCTTAGTCGTCTTAGTCGTCTTCGACTTAGTCGTCTATGTTTGAGGGCTAATAAATTGTATGGTACCTACGTATAGGTATAACGCTTGTATGGTAACACCTACTCGTAAGTACAGTCAGTCACCAATTGGTAACCCCCGTAGTAAGGCGGTTTGTACTGCAGGGGAGTTACCAGTTAGTGACGCTGACCGTACCTACCTAACTACACAAGAATGTTGTAAGCATGGTTGTAGCTAACTACCTATTGTAATTGTAACCAATGTCATTTTGACAGTAGGTAAGTAGGTACACTTAGGTAAGTTATTTAAGTACCTACTACCTACCTAGGTAGGTAGGTATTCTCTTTTACTTTTTGCCATAGACATCAGAAATCATCAGTGCGTTCTGCCACAGTTTTGCTACGTCTCGGCGTCGTCGGTCGTCGGCGTCGGTAGGTTAGGTACGTAACCTCAATAGGTTTAGGTACTTTACCTACCTCAATGATCTAAGTTTTATAGTCATTAGAGCCGGTTTAAGTACAAATATTCGGCCTTAACTTATTTGCACTAACTGCCCACTTAAATAACACTAATCCCCAGTTACATAATAAACGCAAGGAGAACGACTCTCCCAAGCCCTAAGTACCTATATGTAGGTGTACGGTCTACCTAGGTAAACTTATAACCTACACCTTACCTAAATAATAAGTATGTACCTACCTAAGTAGGTGGATGGGTGACCGCCAGTGGCATTTTCATCTGAGCGCTTCCGTGCTTCGGAGAGCACGTTAAATTGTCGGTCCCGACTATTTAAGTCTTTAAGCCATGACGGAGGCCTTAAGGCGGCCTAAAAACTCCGTCACCAGAGTTAGCCACTGACTCATACGAACTTACTTTACTTTACCTAAGTAGGTAGTTAGGTACGTATGACGTAGGTAGGTAAAGGTAGCTATGTACCTACTTATACCTATCTAATGTTATACTTGGATATTTTTCGTGCAAGGGAATGGGGTAAGTAACATTGAGTTATAATGTACTATAAGTAAATAAGAATTTAGGTAGGTAAGCAAGTACTTAATATAGTTGCCTACTTACTTAGGTGGTACCTACTTACTTACTGACTTATTGAATTTTATGAAATACCTACCTACCTACTACTACAGCGTACCTACCTTCATACCTAGAGCATTCTCTTTATTCTCCAGATAGGAGATATTCTGTGCCTAGAGTACCTCTACTGTACTCATTGAGATAAAATGTACATTACATTAGTACATTAAAACTCAATGACTGTACTACCTAGTACGATGCGGTTCAAATGTCCGAGCTTTGATTTCGTACGAATTCTAAATGCGTCGCGTACCTACCTTACGAATTACGATGCTGACAAATGCATCTTCCTGACAGATCACCTGCATTCCATTCCATGCTGACGGCGTCAGCGTGCTCGTCTTTACATCGTCGCGGTAACTCGCGCCCTGACACCGATCTGAAGGTATGTGTGGTTCAAGTTATCATCTTCTTCGACATCTTGTACTACGGTGAGTGTGCCCAGGAGTTACACGACCTTCCGCCTTCACCGTTCTTTTACAGAGACTTCAGACGCACAGCTGATTATCATCCTCACCTGGTTGATATTCCACTTATTAGAACTAAGCGCTTTCAAAGTTCTTTTATTATGCGCACTGCAAAAATTTGGAATCAGCTTGCCGCGTCTGTATTTCCGCTGAGCTATGACCCTGTTGTTTTCATTGAATTTGTACCTACTTCACGCTATAACTATAATATTGTTGATCGAGGGTTCTAGCCTACTCGGTAACCTGATTCCTCTCGTTGTTTTCCTTCAACGTTTGAGAATACTGGCATCGTGCAAAGGTACCTACATTTTTTGACTCATTGGTGCACGACTGGATTTGAACCCATGCCTTTGCCAGGATCGAAAGGCTACCACTAGACCACCAGTGCTCAAAGACTGGGTAGGGTACCTACCTAGGTAAGGTTCTTGTAACTTAGACCAATCAGCTACTGAAGCATTTATAAATCAGCGAAATGGTTTATGAAACTCCAGAAATGCGACAGATAGATTAGCTACCAACATACCTACCCACTTCTCTTAGGTAGGTACCTACATTCAGTCACGGATTATGATGTAGGTACCTACTAAGCTCTAACTAATTGCAGGTAGAGTAGGTAGGTACCACAGGTAGGTAGGTACCGCGAGGGTGCTGGGCGTGACTGTGATTGTCATTCCCGGGACAGTGCTTTAGGCAAATGCGAGAGGGGCACCGGTGCGTTCCGTAGGAGATCCCGGAGCCCCTTGACATGCATGGAGGCCGGCCATACGTCAGTTTTTAGTCGGTGAGAGTCCGACTGAAGTAGAAATTCCCGACCTGACAAAATTTTCTCCATTTTTATTTTTAAGGTTCTATGATGGTTTCCTCACGATGTTTTCCTTTTAGGTTCAATGCTAGATGGCTTCGCTAAGCATTTCTATATCTTGTACTTACTTACCATAGTTCATAAGGTTTATAATGGCTTGCTATAAAACTAAAGCCGTTTGTCTACGCAGAACACAATTTTGTGTGAAAGAGCGCTCACTGTGCAGACAGACGGCTAACTTCACGAATGCCTAGATCCGTTGGGCGAACTGTAAGTTTTCGATTGACAGTGGCACCTGAATTTCCCGTTGATTGTGATAGGCAGTGTGCACAATGGCTCAGGATTAGGGCGTGCCCTCACTGAGCGGTTGCACAACGCGCACGCGCCTGTTGTAATTTGCAAAATGTCAGGGCTGCCACGCTCACTCGAAAGTTTTTGTAGAAATCAATTTTTGAACACACATTCAACTCAAATATTTCTGTGAAGATGGCTACGTGGATAGGTATGGATGTTTCGTAGTCTTTCGCAAAAACTATACCTAACTATACAGTTCGCCCAACGCAGAACAGAATTTTGATTGAGAAAGCGCTCATTGCGCAGACAAACGGCTAACTTAACGAATGCCTAAATCCATGAAAAACTGTACCTATAGTTTATATGGATTTGGATGATATAGCATAGATATATTTATAGTCTGGAAAGCACACATAATGCTGTCGATGTCTCTTGGTGCCATCCCACTTCCCACTCATATAATAAAGCTGAAAGTTTTTGAGTTTGTTTAATCACGCCTAAACCAGTGAACCGATTTGAATGAAACTTGGAATACCTAGGTGTAGATAGTGACCTGGAATAGCATACTTATAGGCTATTTAAATGTTGGCACCACGCGGGCGAAGCAGCGCGCAGAAGCTAGTAAGTAACTAAAAATGGCTAAATTAGCTTTAGTCATTCATCTTTTTCCAACCGACCAAACTAATAATTAATATGTCGGCTACTTTCTAAAGCGTAAGTAAATATTATAATTTATCGAGATAATCTATTCTTTCTCAAAGGCATCGAGATCGTCACGCCAACGTTTCTTCGGCCTGCCCCGGCTGAAATGGGAAATGGGCCGGGACAGGGTTAGTTGGAAGGATATGGGTGAGACCTTTGCCCAGCAGTGGGAAAATATAGGTAAAAAAAAAAAACTATTCTACTGTAAAGATAGGATAGGATGGACATAAATCAGAAAGTAAGGTATGGGACCTTAAACTATTTAGTTATGTATCTTGATGTCTAATTTATCTGCAAAAAGCTTGACAACCCTGAATAGCACCTTAGGGGAGTTACTAACTATCCGCCGTGCCAAGCTCTAACTGTGAATGATTTACCGTGTGTCCGAGGCTTTAGGCGCGTTTGAGATCAGGAATTAATCATTGCCCATTTATAAGTACCTAGTGTACCTACCTACCTATAACATTGGATAGTACCTACCTACCTATAACATTGGAGATTAAGGTACAGTTAGCGACATAACCTCATGAACAATTGGAGATATTAAAGCTTGATTTAAAAAAAATTGTGTGCTCCAATGAGGCTCTTCTCCAGCACTTCATCATCATCATCTTGCCGTTATCCCACTTTTATGAGGAGTCGGCATAACAGGTTCTTTTCTTCAACTCCGCTCTATCAGCCGTCATTTCAACATTCACTCCTTTCTTACCCACCTCTATTACACAGTCCATCCATCTTTTATTTACATTCACCAAGTAGGTACTCTTCGGGTCACATGAAATTCTTCCCATCATCCTGCCCATCTGCTGCTCCTTAGGCTTAATGCACATTGAATTGGCAAGCGACGCGACAATTAGTTTTATAGCAAGCCATTATAAACCTTATGAACAATGGTACAAGATATAGAAACGCTTGTAGAATAAACCGCACGAAAGTGCTCGAGCCAACGCGGCCCGTCAGACCTCGTTCATTCTACAAGCGTTTCTATATCTTGTACTTAACCTACCATTGTTTATAAGGTTTATAATGGCTTGCTACAAAACTATATTGTCGCGTCGCTTGCCAATTCAATGTGCATTGTGCCGAGATTGAGCCTTGCTACCACGTAGAGTCTGCGACGTGTGACATGCATGACAAGCGATATGGGCTGTACATACATACATACATAAAGTCACGCCTCTTTCCCAAAGGGGTAGGCAGAGACCACGGATCTCCAGTCGCTACGATCCTGACACACAACTTTCGCCTCATTCACTCTCATTACATTCTTCATACATGCTCGTCGGTTTAGGGTACTTTTGACCTGGCCCTTCTCCAAAATGTCGCCAATTTGATCCAAGAAGGTTCGCCTAGGCCTTCCCCTTCCAGCTGTCCCATACACACTCGCCTCATACACTTGCTTTGTCAAACGACTGTCATCCATCCTCTCTACATGCCCAAACCATCTATATGGGCTGTAATTGGTAGTCGTCCGCTAAAACGCCGAAACAGCACATTCTTCGGCCAGAATTCTTCCTTTGTCGAAAGATTCGCAGTGGTAACACGCACCACAGAATATTTATTTTCTCATTTACTGGCACTGCTCGTGTACCTATTTGTTTTTTCATTGTCATTTATAGGCGTTAAGTTCGTCGCAACGCTGCGCAGTAGTCACTTTTAGGGTCGAATAGGTGGTAAGACGCGGGGTAACCTGCGCACAGCGCAACTTCAGACCGGTCTAGATCCGCCGGCCGTACTGTACCTACCTAAATAAATACTTTTGCCTAAAGTAAAAGATAAGGTTGTAAGTGCCAAGTTTTATAGACGTTTTAATAGCTTTTAATTTAAATTAACCATTGCTTATATAGTTTTCATTAGAGTTTGCAGTTTTTGCTTTTTCATATTTGCTTAACCATGTTTCTCTTCACTCTTCTGTTTATGCAAGGTTTGTAAAATGAAAATGAGAGACAATGTTCATGTCCTAGTTTTGAAACCTGCAATTGCATCTGCAATAAATAATGTTATAAAAACTGTTATTTTAGTTTCGTCCTAGATTTATATCTAGAAAGAAAATTCTTCAGCAAAGAATAATAAAGAATCTTCATGTAATAAAAATATACTCTTTACAGCGATATACAGGACCCTGAGCTACGACATAGAACTGGAAGGTGCTTTGCACATTAGCAATGATCTGGTTAGAAGACTCAGCAATGATATTGTACCTAGAGATTCCAAATCAATGGTATACAATCCTCTCTTCCAATTAATGGCGGCAGAACCGATTCCAAGAAGTAATAAGGAAGATGAATTACAAGTTAAGTCTTCTGAACCTAGAACAGAAGACATTACACCGACTACAGAACAAGTTAATGAGATGGAACCAACAGAAGATCCGGGAAAATTCAAAATGGATGAGCAAAAAGTTAGGTTTCGATTTAAACTAATCAATCAAGTATCTGAGAGTGGAACTCTTAGACTAAGAATGTTAGCATATTTCATGAAAAACCAACTAAACCCAAAGTATGATATTGAGTTACCTGTGAAAAACGCTACTCAAGATTACTTGTCACAAATCGAGTCATATTACGCTTTCATCAGCAAAAAACCTGTCAAGTACCAAATTGATAAAGAATTCATCGTATTAGATATAATAGAAACAGCAAACAAGATACTACTACAAGAAGCTAAAAAACTCTTAGACGCAATGATTTATGTTATGAAACCTAATCTAGAGCAAATGGACATGGCGATGTTAATGGAAAAGATTAAAAAAACTGTTTTAGTAGAAAAACAGGAACTATTACAGTATGTTTGCAGGGAAATAAGCATTTGCCGAACATTCCCAGGTTTCTGCGATCATATAGCTGATATGCTGAGCGAACTACTACAACTATCTGATAAGAACTTTAAAGCCTTCATAATAACCCTAAACAAAACCATCACAATGAAACGAGATTTCTTCAAAACAATATTAAGAGAAAACGTCTACAACGAACTGAGAATAAATCTAAATAATTCGATCAACAACGTCAATTTTATGAAAGAAATATTTTCGGTAATACGAGCGGTCATCACTCACAGGTACAAAGTCTTCACAAGCGACAGCTTGATGATCAAAGTCAAAACCAAAGCTGTGCGGATTCTATTAGATTTTATTGACAAAGCATTTGACGTAAACGACAATGATGTTAGCTATATAGACATAGAAAACACTATAAGCAGTTACAAGCAATGGGCATTAGGAGAGAGGGATGATGTAGGCATGATTACCAAGAAGTTTGTTTACAACGCTATTGAGACTCTCTACTATTACTGGGGATCAGAGACAAAGGAAGAGGCTAAAGTGCTGACTGATGTTATTTTCACCGGGGGGACAGAAAACGTTGGAGTGTACGATTACTTGTTCACGAAAGGGCCAACGCTGAATCATGATTTAGCATAAATAAATGCAAAGTTTTTTAGGTCCATTATCTTATTATTATTATCCTATCCGGGACGCATAGCGAGGCGCGGTGATGACAGGTGGAGTAGAGTATTGACTGAATGGTGGCCCAGATCTGGGCACAGGAATGTAGGACGTCCGGCGGCCAGATGGCTAGACGATATGGTACACGTCGCGGGCCGTCCCTGGGTCCGATTAGCGCAGGATCGTGGTGGATGGCACAAACTTAGGGAGGCCTATACCCAGCAGTGGGTGAAGTCAGGCTGTGGATGATGATGATATAATGCAAAGTTTACTTTTTGTTATCTAATTAGGTAAAAGGCAAACAAGTAGACCGTATGATTCATCTTATTGATGGAGTTCTTAGGAACCAGTTTTTTAGGTGGACCGTGGTCCTCAAATAGGAAACCACTTTGATTATTTGGCGTGCCTAGTAGTTTGAGCTTGGTACATAGTAAGCTCTGAAACTACGAGTAGAGGTACTTATATAATATTCTCTCTCTCTCGTGACTAGAACCATATTCTCTTTCTTGTGACTAGAACCGTATAAAAGCGCCCGCTCAGCTTTGAATCCGCTCGTTGACTGCAAGTGTGATAAGGTTGTACAGGAGGGCAACCTATGCCTACACTTAACGATGTAGTGCCTGGGACATTGTTTGAGATGGAATAGACTTGCCCAGCACCTAAACCATCCTCTCAGCTGAATCAGCCTTGTCCACAGGAAAGACGACGTCAATACGTGTGGAGCTGACTAAGCTGCGGGTTCCCTCACGATGTTTTCCGTCCCCGTAAGAAATATTTTCGTTCCCACGACCTGCGGGTTGACAGTCGAGGCACAACCCCATTTGGCCAACACGACGAACCGTATAAAACTTCAATAGATCATTTCAATATAATTAAAATAAAAAATCTCTTACGGCAAGAAAATTTAATTCATGCACTTATATCTAATTTAGATGGACCTAGATAGCGGTTGTTAGGATCCAATTGGTGAAGGAGGAAATCTTGGTGCTGACTCCTGGATAGATGGGTGAGGCACAGCCTTGGCCCCAGGATACGACGCCGATCAGAATTTGCTGATTATCACTCTCATAGTAGAGAGGGCCACCGGAGTCTCCCTGGAAATGACAAATAACGTATAAGTAGGGCCAGTGTAGATTTCCCTTGTGGATTCATCGAAGCTTGCGAATCCAAGCTGGCCATCAAAGGATTTGTTTATATGTGTGCTCCCGCCTCCCACAAAACGTCAATTGCCTATTAGCTCAGTTGTAAAGCGGACACCTCGGATCGGCGATGGTCTGGTAGGTGGTTTCTAACCCTTATGGCTAGGTAAAATATTAAAAATCTATAATGGTCCTGTAGCGCGGTTGAAACGTGTAAATACATATTGCCTCTTGCCACAGAATATTAGCCCTTGCACCGTTGAGTTTTAGAAAGCAAGACTCAAGATGGTATGCCAGAATGGTATCGTGTAAATGGCGTTTTATATATCATAACTCTCATTCAAAGGACGATATGTACAGTCAGCAACGAAAATCGCTGAACATAATGACGATTCACAAACTTCAATATTTCCAAAATCTGTATCATTATGATCAATATTTTGACAAATATTTGAAGAATAAGTGCCCATTGTAATTTCCCAGGAAAAGTTTATATTTTCTTAGAAATCGAAAACAAATGACGTTCTAAGAAATCAGACTGTTAATTGACTTTCGTTGCTGACTTTACTTACCAATTTAGAGCGCCTGCTTCTAGTTTTAGCAAAAAAAAATTGTGTTAGAATTTGTTTTTTTGCAAGACACGTGCAAGTATATCAAGTTTCAGGCTGCACTGCTAATAATCTGAAAGTAGCTCGAGAAATTCCACTTTAATTTTGATGCTAGTTCCTCGCTTAGTTACCTGACAGGCGTCCTTGCCGCCGACATCGAGAACACCAGCACAGATCATGTTTTCGGTGACGACGTGTCGCGTGTTGTTCGCGTAACGCTCCCTGCAGAATTCGCGGTTGATCGATTGTATGGTGACGTCTTGAAGCACATCAGAAGGAGGCCCACCTTGCTGTTGAAAGATTATCAGTTAACAGAATCTATTCTCAAAGATTTTAGTGGTTTGTGTGTGACCATTGTAAGTTTTCCAAAAGCTTCCTCGAATGAATTTTTATATGATTCATTTTTGTTGTTTCAAGTACAAGTGTTGGTCATAAAAATAATATATCCTGCCTGATAAACTACAACGCTTTAATCATCTACACAGTTAAGGAAACTCTGCATTTCTTACCCTAATTGTTCCCCATCCAGCGTGTATGACATTAAGACCGTCAGGTAATTCAAATCCTTGGGGGGTAATGGCAATAGCCTGCGTGCGATCGTTGAACAGCAGGGCGGTGGTGACTTGGAATAAGGAGATGTCCGAATCAAAGGTGCTCGCGCTGCCGTAGCTGGGGTGGTTCACCACAGTCGTCAAGTAAGTGATGACGCCGCCGATGCCGTAGTCGGTGGTTCCGGAACGGATACGGCGGTTGTGAGGGCCTTCGTAGGTCCTGAAATCGAAACAACAATCAACACTACTATTTCCAGGCAGTTTTTGAACCAGATTTCAATCCGGATAAAAGTAGACGGGTGAAAGAGTTTATATTAACCCCCTTGACCATATTATAGTAGGTATTACTTACACACATGGAAAAATGATGTGTTTGCAAGAGATTTTAATTAGAATGATCTCATAAAGAGACGACTTTAAATGTTTTGGAGCAATTTAGCAGGGCTCCCTAATGATTCACATAACGTCTCTTATCCTATTTTTAATTCCCATACTGTATTTGGTACTAATATTAAATTGTCCTAATGATTACTCGACATAACAATACTACACCTAATTAACAATAGTCATAGTATTAGGTGAACATAACATTAAATAGTCATAAAATCACATCTCCTAACATACGGTAATCCTAAAGTTATAAGCCCTAACAATATTTACTCCTAAAGTTATAAGCCCTAACAATATTACTCCTAATAATCAAACATAATAACAATTGAAATCATAATAGTGATCATAATTTGTGATTTATATAACTGTACCATATTCTATAATCGTAAAATACATAATTATTTTGATTATAACGATCACTAGCAATACATTTAATATGTTATAAAGTTTATCACGTCTAATTACAATATTACTAATAATATTATGCCATAATCATATTAATTTGATATTAAATTGAGAGTATACTTAATGGAGAATCGCCACCAAAAGAACGTCGTTTACACGTACGAAAAAACGATTGTATAAATAAAATACTAGAGAACAAAGACCAATACAAACCAGGGGATTTTTTTTTCTACCTATAACGATAAGGTTTAAGACCGACTTGTTCCTAGTCGGTTCTGGCACTCGCCGGCCGCTACCGCGGCACGCTTCCCTCGGCTCGTGCATGGTTTGGTCACTATTGAAACCATGCTCGTCGCTACGCTCCTCGCAACCTATTCTACAGCTCTGTTAGCCTGTTATTGCCACTGGAGCTTGACTTTTAGTTTTAAGATGGATCACCTAAAAGAATGATAGGCCCCAAACCGTGTTTGCTGCCCTGATTCTTCACGGTATTGGTCGCGAAAGAACAGGAGTAAAATTAGTTCTAAGACTATTCTAAGTGATCCCAGCGGTCCTACTGAATAAATGCTTTTTGACTTTGACTTTATGGCAACACGATACATTTATATAAAGTTCCTATTTAGAGCAATTATAATTTTATGTATTTCAGTTATATTTATAATAATTATATAAACTGCACAATATAGCAATATTAAACTATATTAAATGATACAATTATAACAAAACAACTTTATAGAATATGGACCTATACCGCCTTATTAATTAGAAAACCCTAATTCTAGCTAAATCCGAGACTGCTCTCAGAACTGTTACTTCTTGGAGTAACATGATCCCTGTTATTAATAAACACGAACTTGGTTGGGATTAGAGCTAATCCAAAGCATAAGGCAGTAGTAGGTCAAATCTGTATTAATAAATAAAGACCAAGGAGGAAATAAGCTAATCTGACGCTGCTCTCGGAGCAAGAGTTACGCCTAGGTGCAACCTAGTATAGAGATGGAGTAAGCATACTCTATCATGAATTTTGACATTTTACTTCATAATATTCATGTCATAACCAAAAAAAGGTTGTGCAAATAGGATGGATATGTTGATGGTTTGAGGAAAAATTGAATGAGGTTGGATGGATACCAATTACGATAAATGGGGCGAGTGAAAATTTACAATATTCGTACAATTTCATTTTATGATCTCGAAGAAACTGAATTTAAAATCCAAGTAAGTATAGATTTTGAGGTAAAAAATCATTTAGCATTAGCAAGAAACAAAAAAACAGTTAAAAATGACTAAACACAGTAAATCCTTTTTTTATGACTAAAAACTTTTTGGTCAATATTCACTTGAACAAAAATTTTGAGAAGAATAAAACCTCTAACCTCTTTGAATAAAACAGATTATCAAATACAAATTATTGTCTATCTCTGTCATTCATATAATTAGTGACAGAGACAGACAATATTTTGAATGATAATAATATTCGTTCATTCACTCGTTTTTATTTTAAATTTTATGGGTTGCCATAAACTCATCCCGCCTTATTAATTAGAAAACCCTAATTCTAGCTAAATCCGAGACTGCTCTCAGAACTGTTACTTCTTGGAGTAACATGATGAGTTTAAGGTTATTAATAAATCGGTAGTTATCTCGAATCAGTAATACATTTCTTGCATCGGGACTAGCGCGCGCGTTATGGCAACCCATAAAATTTAAAATAAAAACGAGTGAATGAACGAATATTATTATCATTCAAAATATTGTCTGTCTCTGTCACTAATTATATGAATGACAGAGATAGACAATAATTTGTATTTGATAATCTGTTTTATTCAAAGAGGTTAGAGGTTTTATTCTTCTCAAAATTTTTGTTCAAGTGAATATTGACCAAAAAGTTTTTAGTCATAAAAAAAGGATTTACTGTGTTTAGTCATTTTTAACTGTTTTTTTGTTTCTTGCTAATGCTAAATGATTTTTTACCTCAAAATCTATACTTACTTGGATTTTAAATTCAGTTTCTTCGAGATCATAAAATGAAATTGTACGAATATTGTAAATTTTCACTCGCCCCATTTATCGTAATTGGTATCCATCCAACCTCATTCAATTTTTCCTCAAACCATCAACATATCCATCCTATTTGCACAACCTTTTTTTGGTTATGACATGAATATTATGAAGTAAAATGTCAAAATTCATGATAGAGTATGCTTACTCCATCTCTATACTAGGTTGCACCTAGGCGTAACTCTTGCTCCGAGAGCAGCGTCAGATTAGCTTATTTCCTCCTTGGTCTTTATTTATTAATACAGATTTGACCTACTACTGCCTTATGCTTTGGATTAGCTCTAATCCCAACCAAGTTCGTGTTTATTAATAACAGGGTTAGTAAATAAGTGTTCGAACTAATACAACAATTATAGCAAATAATATTTAGAACAACTGCACTTCGATCAATTATACGTTATATCAATACTTATGTATAGCAAACACTATTAGTACAAGTAGGTTTATAGGAAAAGTATGAACACCATAACTTCGATCAGGGTGCATGAGTGAATCCACTCAACTTTATCTGTGTTAGTGGTCACTACTCAAACATAACCTAACAAACTAAATTCCATCTGGGTGATTGAGTGAATCCACTAAACTTTTTCTGGTCACTACTCAAACCTAACCTAACCAACTGAATTCGATTTGGGTGACTCTAGTGAAGTGTTCTGGCGCTTCGGCGGCTGTCATATCAGTTTTTTAGGGATTAAATAGTATTTATTAGGATAAATAAACATTAGGACGATCAAAATTAGGACAAAATAGTTTATGCAACTTAGCAATAGTAATAATAACTATTATGATAACATATATTAGGAGTTGAGACGAATATGTAAATATAATGGTATGTCTTTAATATATTAGGACAAAATATATGTATGTCAGTTTAAGTCTATGGAAATTTAACAGTATGACTACAGTATTTTAGGACTAGTATGTTATGTGTATTTATATTAGGACAATTAACATTATGTCAATCGACAGGATCCCATTTAGCAGTCCCTCTGGAATTACGTCTTGCATATTATGTAAGTACTAACTGTTTTGATAAGTAAAACAAGTAAGTGAGTAGAAGTACAGATAAATAGCTACACATAAATTTGTTAACATAACATCCAATAAAAAGGAAAAGACCCGGAAAAATTAACTTACCTTCCTTCGAAGCAGTGGGCAGCAGACACCAACCAGCGAGTGGTGAGGATGTTAGCAGCACATGCTCGGCTCCAAGCTGATGCGCCAGGTGACATTCGATCCAATTGGACGATGGAAGGGTACTGCTCAATGGTGGTAGGCTCGCCTCCGACGATGCGGTCGGCCGAGCAGACGGTGCCTGTAAAATAACATCACTTTCAGTGGATGCTAGTAATCAGTGACTAAGAGTAACCTTGACTAAGTCTACAACTCGACCAATAGACTTTTGGTATGGGTTGGAAATCTGCAACCCGTTCAAGGAACGTGGGGTCCGGTGGTGTTGATGGACCCACTAAAACCATTAGACCAATAGAGTCACAATATATAAAAAGTGCAAAGTGAAAGTTGGAAATGTAAATATATTACACAAACCTGCCAGGAGCACAAGTGCTAACGTCCAGAGAGCTGCCATTTTCCCAAGGATTAATACAATGAACAACAATTATTGACTATTTAAATTAGTTGTAATCAACTAGGTCTTAATGGTGATTAGCCATTTCTTAATCTTTGGCTTTTTTTTAGGGTTCCTTGCAAAATTTAAATTATTTTCTAACTTAGGTAAATTACATAATATTATTTTTTTAATAAATACTTACTTACCTACCTAAATTCGTTCAGTCACAGGCATTGCAGACATCGGCAGAAAAGCAGCACGACTCAAGTGGGACTGGGCGGGTCACGTCAGCCGAATGAATCGCGATAAATGGGCGAATGCCGTAACATCTTGGCAGCCGATAGCGAGAGTGGTAGATCTCTAAGGAGAGAGATGGTTGGAGGGATTTGGGGGAGACCTTTGCCCAGCAGTAGGATGAAATAGGTTAGGTAGGTAATAAAAAAAAATGCTGGATATTTAACACATCATCTAGCCCCATACTAACCAAAGCTTGTACTATGGGAACCAGATAACTGATATACTACTTATATACTTTTTGTTTGTAAATACATACATATTATACATAAAAGTACTCACCTACTTATAAAATTAAATTAAAAACACTACGTTAAGTGTAGCAGAGGTTGCCTCCTCCTGACGCTGTTATTTAGCCATTTATTTATTTACAACTTATGCTAAGATATATCCTAAAGATCATTAAACTTACGTTGTTATAATTATGTACCCACAGTAAGCGTCACCACTAGTAACCCCCTCGTACGAGGCTCGTGGGAACAAACTGCCTATTAGGGGGGTTACAGGTGGTAATGCTGACCGCACTTATAGGTTAATTTGTACTTTGTTTGTACTAGTGGCAAGTTCTGGTGACAGATTTTTTAGACCGTCTAAGTTTTTAAGCTATTACCGAGGCCTAAGTTTTTAAGCTACAGAGTAAAGGAGTGTTATGATGACTGTGACATACCTAGAAGAATAAGGTACCCATGATGATAATGATACAATACAAGGACTAGAAAGGAATAAGAACCAGCACGTCGTCGACTTGAATAAAAAAGAATTAGGTATACGGAACCATCGCGTCAGAAATCAATTAAAAACATAGGATTACCAACTGGGATCTCTGTGTAATGGGGCATATAAGTAGTGGTATCAATGAAAAGATAGATAGGTATATTATCAGCTTTGCGGAGGCCGCTCGAAAGTTCAGTTCGATTATATTCATATCGAGGCGAGTGCAATTTACAGATAGAGGATGGAGTGTAGAGGTCTCTACCTCTTTCTGTAAATTGCACTTGAAATTGATATGCATTTTGGATTCATGAAATCATTATGAAAGCTCGTCGTACTTTCATACGAATCGTAAAACACGATCAACGGAACTAGGCATTCGTGAAGATAGCCGTCTCGCTTTCGATGTGTCGTAGGCAGAGCGTTGAATTAGCCATTTCATGATATGCCTAGACATATCGTTCAACGACGCCATTTCACGATCTGCCTAACTAACACCCGCCATATCGTTCAATACTTCGATCAAAAGATGAAAGGCAAATAAACCACCTAACTAAACCATAAAATCGGCTTCCGGGTGACAAAAGAGTATGCCATAACGATGTAGGCAATAAGGCATCCTCTTTTTATCGTAGGAGTTCGTAGGAGCTCTACGAAGTTACTATAAATCGCGTCTGTTTCCCAACTTGAGGCAAAATGCCCCGTAATAGTAGTTTTTTTTATCTTCCAAAAACTTCACAAAACTAATGTCCTATTTTTATTTATGTAGGTAAGGTACAATCCAAAATGATCTGGTTTTACTTGGATTAGTACCAACCCCATAGCTCGTAGAACTGACGGCCGTTGGGGCAGAAAAGTTCTCGAGTGGAGGCACAGAATACTGATAGGTGGAGGCCACGCACCGGAAATCGCAGTAGAGGACTGCCCTCCACTAAATGGAAAATTGGAAGCCGTTGGGTGCAGGCTGCACCAGATCGATCGCTGTGGAAATCGATGGGGGAGGCCTATGTTCAGCAGTGGACGCTAGATGGCTGAGATGATGATGATGATGAGTGCCTACAGACATCAGAAATATCTATAGGTATTAGTAATTTCTGATAATTTTCATTAGTAATCTAATCAAAATTGTACGGTTAATTTAAAACAATATTATCAGGGATTACTTACGGATGTTTGGTAATACCCCAGATAATATAATACTAAAAATAAACAGGCAAGTGTGAGTCGGAATCCACACGAAGGCCGAAGGGTTCCAGTTCTGACGTCTCAGCATTATTGACAGATCGGCGCGTTCGGCGTGAATGGATACTGCGATGAGCTTCATTGTTTTTAGGGTTCTGTCAAAATATCTTTTGCTAGCTGTGCTCACGATGCTGTTCGCGTGGGCGGTACTCATTACTTTCCCGGTTTTCCCGCATAACTCCCGGTCCTGTGGGAATTCTGGGATAAAAAGTAGCATATACTTTCGTTTTAAACTACACAAACTGACAGGGCTTCATTTGTGGGTTGTAAATAGACGATTGACCGTATCAATTTAATTCTTAAGCCGATTTTAGTTTTCACTTCAAAATGTATCTTTTATTGATTTTTTATGACATGTTGCATAACATTTTCAAGGAGAACAAACGTTGGCCTATCGCAGCGCAGCAACATCACGTCGCACGCTCGAATGGACTAAGTTATACAAAAAGCAACAATCAATTAAAATAAATAAATAAATAAATAATGCTGGACATTTCACACAGCATCATCTAGCCCCAAACTAAGCAAAGCTTGTACTATGGGAACCAGATAACTGATATACTACTTATATACTTTTTGTTTGTAAATACATACATATTATACATAGAAACACCCAGACCCGAGATAAATATTTGCAGATCATACAAACATTTATCCCGCCGCGGGATAAATGTTTATTAAAAGGATAGTCTTTATCGATTTTCTCGAGATTTTCATAACAAAACAAAAAAAATCATTACATAAATATTTTTTAATATATTTGTTGAACCCAATTCCTGAATATACCTAGATAGTTTAAAATGAAAGACTATAGGGTCTTTCATTTGTTGATTGTTGCCCTATAACCTCTTCTATATTCCAGTGAAAGCCATATTAAAATCTGTTTTTTCAAATATTTATCTTTCAATTTACAGAGTATAGACTTTTGACTGCTGACTAGCAAGCTGTACGCGACTTCGCTCGCGTAGTAGGTAACAACATTAATAGCCTATGCAATTCCAGGTCCCTATCTAAGTAATCTACTCCAAGGTTCCTCTAAATCGGTCCAGTGGTTTAGGCGTGATTGAAACACAATCTCTTTCGTTTTTGAGTGTGTTTCTTTTTGATGTGATGTTGTTGCAAATCCATACTACTTAATTATTATAAACTAGCTGTCCGTCGCGCTGTTACCCGCGTTCCTTCGGGAAAACTTCACTTTTCCGGGATAAAATATAGCCTATGTTCATCAGGGATAATGTAGGATTCTAATGCTGAAAGAATTTTTCAAATCGTTCCAGTAGTTTCGGAGCTTATTCATTTCAAACAAACAAACAAATAAATCTTTCCTCTCTTATAATATTAGTATAGATGTGAAAGTAGCTCTGTCTGTAGGTATGTCTGTCTGTTTGTTACCTTTTCACGCCCAAACCACTAAACAAGTTCGTTCGTGCTGAATAAACGTAGTTTCTTTCTTTCTGAACAGATTAGGCTGAAAATTTACTTGGATAAAGGTTGTATCCATAGGCTACTTTTAATTCCGAAAACATCCGACCGCGGGTTATACCGCGGGAACGCAGCTATTGATTTTAGTTAGACACGGACAATCAATGAAGAAAGGTTTAGCGAACGGGACCCTAAGGCTCAATGCACATTGAATTGAGAAGCGACGCGTCAATTAGTTTTATAGCAAGATCTAAGTCGGTCGTTAGCATTCGGTTACAATAATAGAATAGGAATAGGTTATTGGACCTGAAATGGAGCTGGGCAGGACACAATAGTGAGGTGCGATGATGACAGGTGGAGTAGAGTATTGGCTGAATGGTGGCCCAGATCTGGGTACAGCAATGTAGGACGTCCGGTGGCTAGATGGGTAGACGATGTTGTGCACGTCTTATTCTTATTCTTATTGTAACCTATATTCTGGCAAAATAAATACTTTCTTTCTTTCTTTCTTTCTTTCTAAGTCAGCCTGTTGATGATGATGATGATGAAATATGTAGGTAACTAGGTAAATAAATCCTTTTCTTTTTTCTTTTCTTTTCTAGGTACTTAATAAATATCAACAATGCGCACTCTATGTGTTTTGCTATTATTTATGTATAAGGCATATTCCAAAATCATAATTATTTTCCATGGAATTCTATTCACCTTTATTCGTGGAAATCTTATACCTTGAAATGGCTAAGACGCGCAGTACAAATCGGAGCTTACGGGCTTGACTCTACTAGGACTAGGCTCTACCTAGTACCTACTTATGTAGTAGTCCATATAATTTTTTACAGTGAAAGCATTTTAAGTTTATAAGTAAACTAGCTATTCGTCGCGGTGTTACCCGCGGTCTCTCGTAAACTTCACTTTCCCGGGATAAAATATAGCCTATGTTCATCAGGGATAATGTAGGATTCTAATGGTGAAATAATTTTTAAATCGGTCAAGTAGTTTCGGAGCCTATTCAATTCAAAGTTCAAGTGGAAAAACCTCATTGAATGATTCATAGTTGTGTTACGGCCACTCTTGTGTCTCGTGTTGGCTTCATATTCACCGAACTATTCACCGAACTATTATTTGGATAGAATATGACAGGCGATGAGGCCCTACACGTTCGTGACCGTCGGCATTTATCGGCATCGGCGAATACCTATGTAGAGGGCTGATTTGGTATTATTTTCTGGGGTTTTATCTACTACTAGTTGCGCCCCGCTGAATTACCCGCGGTCCCACGGGAATCTCACGGGTTGAGTCTCGGCTTCGGAGTCGCCGTAGACTCGCGTGCTTGTCGGTTTTTTATCGACTCCATCCCGCCATCCCCATTCTTCTATCAGGCCAACAGGTTCCCGGAAAGACGCCACTTCCCAGAGTTCGTACAAAGCGCTTTGAGCCTACATTTTTCATACGCACCGCCAAATTATGGAACTCATTGCCGGGCTCTGTATTTACCGAAAAGTACAATATAGGAGTCTTCAAATCAAGAGTAAATAGGTTCCTTCTAGGTAAGCATGCTCCATCTTAGACCTCACTAATGCTTAACATCAGGCAGAGTGAGGTCGAATGCTGACCTATTCAATTTAAAAAAAACAAGAATGCTTCCTTTTGAAACTGTCAGGGCAAACCTTAGTGTTGGTTTAAGACACTATTATGATAAAAAATATGAGATTTATTATTTTTAAAACTGTACTGTAAATGTAAAAAGCGAGATCCAGTTGAGTCTTAAGTATGTAAATTATCCCGATCTCCAAGGCAACTTGTCACGTCAATGTTTACCCAAGATTGGTAGCCGATAAAAACGACGTTTGGTTCATAAACTGCACTGTGTGATGGGTTGGGCACGTGCCATTCTTATTTACCTGAAATAGTTAACCTTGGTTCTGATTTTGTTTTTGTTGTCGATTGAATTTATTGACCTTTAGCAATTCTTTGAACGTCCATTTTATTTTCATACCCTTGTTTTGATGACCTCTGATGCGCAGTCTCATACTCCATCTTAACAATGATCCAGCCACAGATGGAATCTACCTACTGGTGCTGACTACAGCATCCTGTAGGCACAGCAGGAGGTGTGAGGTTGCCTCCTGACTCCTGACTGACGATGTACAAAAATCATCTAAGTAGTAAAGAGGCCGCAGTTTTTGTAGCATGTAATTCAGGTAAGCGGTGGCTTACAAGTGACGTCACAAGTCCTCGGACGAAGTTGTCTGGCTTCGGCCGAGTATTCGGAACGATCTATTCCGGCACAGCCAGTAAAATCTACTTATATTTACATTGTTATAATAATGCTTACTTACCACAGTCCTAGCCAAATAGGGTATAGGGGATCCTTCCCAAATCCAGTGTGAGTGCGGAGCCCCAACACAAAATATGTCGCATCTCCTTTCCTGCCCTGTGTGCCCAACCAGCTGCACCCAGGAAGACCTTGTTGCGGCTTCAGATAGGGCCATAGCGGTGGCTTCATTTTGGAGCAAGCAAATTTAATATGAGCACATTGACACGACGAATGAATGACTACAGTCCACAGAACTGATATTTACGTAAGAGTTGGCGCATATTATTTTGTTGGAGATTGGCTCAACCACAGGGGGTTATTCCCGTTCGTTTTTTCAATCATTTGATCAATAAGTATTCGGATGTTACTACGAGCTAGATTGTAGGTCTTATTCCAACAATTATTTTGACTCTTTTTGTAAGCTAGATAGCTACTTCAGTATTATTATTTGACTTGTTGCAAAGCTAGAGGTTCTCTATTGTCTTAGATTTTATTTACCTAAATGAATTAGATATAAACTTCCAAAGCCATGTTAAAAAGAAGCAGATTGAATTGAATTGCCATTTTTCCTTTAGGTGGACTAAAATAATAAGATAGCGAAACAGCCACTTGTCCTTTGTCAAAATGGGATAGGACCTTTGGTCATTGTTTAGAGTCATTATATGAATTAAATTCTTATTTAACCTATTAAGTTCGTTTTCTGCTTGTTGCAACCTGAGGCGAAAGTAAACATCACAATTTTATTCATCTTTTTTATTATTCGCAACCCTATGTTATAGTATTATTGAGGATCCAACTGGTGTACGAGGAAACCTTGGTGTTGACTCCTGGATAGTAGGGTAACGCACAGCCCTGGCCATAGGATACGACGCCGATCAGAAAGTTGCCGTAGTAGACAGGGCCGCCGGAGTCTCCCTGGAAATGACAAATAACGTAGAAGGCCAGAAACCTAGCCGCATTAAAACAAAGCTATGGCATTGTACGTGGCTGCATTCAGGTCTACCTACCCTTGTGCAGTTGTTCGGGCACAGATGGCAATCTAGAAGATCGATCGTCTGGCTGGGTTCAACGCAGTCGCACGCTGTAAGGGTTGGTTCTCTGAACCCCCATCTGCTCATATTGGCCAATCTGGTTGTATCTACATTGGCCAATGTGGGTCATTAAAGATTTGAATAAATGTCCACTCTCACAAAATTGAAAACAGTACCAACGCGTAGATTGTCCATTGGCTCAATTGGTAGAGCACCACACCTCGGATCAGTGATGGTCTGGCTCGTGGTTTGAAACATGGTTACCGATTTATAATTTTTGAGATGCATTATAAAAATCTTTAGTGGTCCTTAAGGGCATAATACGCCAACATTTTGTAAGCGGGCGAGTGTGATTTGTTCGGCGTGAGAGGAGTACAGAGCTATGGATGCGCAGCGTTATTTACGGAGCTAAAACACTTTTTAGCTAATTAAAAGTACAAAAACAAAATAAGATCAAAATTCGGAACAACGGGACCACGTAGTGTACTAAGCTGTGTTTAGATACAAAGTTTTCCTACTCTAGCTAAAGTATTTATTGAGTACTTTTGTTTTTAAGTAAAATTCAGAGGGAAGTTTGTGATTATTTTCTATCGAGAAAATATTTAGTAATCGTGTTTTCACTACAATGGAGCAACAGTTTATATTGAAAAAAATATATATTATAGTTGATAAAATATATATTTTTTTCAATAATATTGTTTCAATACTTTTATAGATATAATCCAGAGTCGAAGCAGTTTTGAGGTAGTACGCGCCCTTAAGGTTGAAACTTAACATTATTATAACACTCGTTAGGCAACGCAAAGAAGTTAGAAATATGTAAAGAACTACCAAATAAGAACGCATGCTTCTTGTTTCCGAACACATTTTTTTGTGTAGAACTTGCTGTTTTTTGCAAGACACGTGCAAATAACTATCGAGATTTTAACTGCAGTGCTAACATTTGAAAGTAGTTTGTGAAACTCCACGTTCTTGCTTTTTTAATTACCTGACAAGAGTCCTTGCCACCGACGTCGAGGATGCCAGTACACATCATGTTCTCGGTGACGGCGTATCCAGTGAAATTCGAGTAACGCTCCATGCAGATTTCGCGGTTGATGGATTGTACGGTGACGTCTCGAAGCACATTAGAAAGCGGCCCATCTTCCTGTTGAAAGGTCTTCAATTAACAGAAACTCTCTTGTGACTATTGATAGTTTCTATAAAATTCCTCATATGAATTTTATCGATTCATGTTTGTTGCTTCAAGTTGCAACAGTAGCTCCTAATATATCCTGATAAACTACAACGCTTTACATAACTACACAATAGTAAAGAAACAACCCAACTTACTCTAATCATTCCCCATCCAGCTATCACGACATCAAGACCATCAGGAAGTTCAAAACCTTCAGTAGGGATTACAATAGGCTGCGTGAAATTGTTGTACGTGAAGCTGGTGGTGACGCGGCATAAGCCGAGGTCACCATCATTGTAGCTGACATCACTGGTGTCATAGTTAGGGTGGTTCAGCACACTCGCCACGTAACTGATGACGCCGCCAACGCCGTAGTTGGTGGTTCCGGAACGAATACGGCGTGACTGAGGGCCTGAGTAGTACCTGAAATCGAAACATTCATTGCGTAACACAGGTCTAAACTGGAGAATAGTGTTATGGCCATGAGATGCATAATATAAAATGAAATGTTCACAAGAGATTGCTACATGCATAAAAAGGACGATGCACGAAGAGGCGATTTTTTAGGTTTACAGTTTGAGAGTACTGGCATAGTGCATAAACAGCTGAATTTTACCCACGACTTTAGGATCGGAAGGCGAGGCCACCACGAGCTACCTTTCATAAGCGAGTTAAAAAAGTACCTACCTAAAATAATTTTAGTAAGAAAGGTAACTTACGGGCCGTCCAAGCAGTGGGCAGCAGTCACTATGTAGAAATTGTTGATAATGGAAGCACCACATAACCGGCCCCAAACTGAAGGGCTAGTTACCAGGTAATCCAATTGGACGATGGAAGGGTAGTTCTCAATGGTGGTTGGCTCGCCTCCGACGATGCGGTTGGCCGCGCAGACGGTGCCTGTAAATAACATCACTTTTAGTGTTGGCCGAATGGGGTTGTACCTCAACTTTCAATCCATAGGTCGTGGGTTCGAATCCCAGCCGTGCATCAATGGATTTTGCGTTTCATAAAATTTATATGCGCTTTAACACGGTGCACTGAATGGTGAAGGAAAACATTTTGAGGAATCCAGTTAGTACCTATTCTTATAAGCGGCGATGGGCTTGCAACCTGTACCGTATGGAATACTAACTTTACAAAATATGTATTTAAGCATGCTTCAGAATTCAGAATTCAGAAGAATTGAGAAGTAAAGTGAAGAGTGACTACCACCTTAGACATCTTCAAAGGATCTGAAATACATGAAAGCCTTGGGGATACAGTCGTGATACTGTTTACGTTTTTACTTTAAGTGATTGGACTAAAGGAATCAGTGCTGCTTATGGTAACCCTTCATCAAGTTCCAATATAAAATGTGGGTATTGCGGCCACTCTACACATTCGCCGAACTATATGCCAAACTAATCGCCGAACTATTATTTGGATAGAAGATGACAGGCGAATACAGGCGATGAGGCCCTCTACACGTTCGTCACCGTCGGCATTCCTCTATCTTCGCCGAATATGTAGATGGCCCAGAAGCTGGGGCAGACCAGCTGCCAGGTATAAAGGTATAAAGGATGATATAAAGGATATTGAGGGAATGACACGGATAAGATCAGCACAGAGCCGATTAGATTGGCGTTGGGAGGAGCGAGGCGGTGAAGGAAAACATCGTGAGGAAACCCGCAGCGTAGCCAGGTCCACACGTTTTGACGTCGTCTTTCCTGTGGGCCAGGCCGATTAATCTGAGAGGATGGTTTAGGTGCTGGGCAAGCCTATTCCATCTCAAACAATGTCCCAGGCACTACAGCGTCCCGTTCAGTGTAGGCATAAGTTGCCTCCTGACGCTGTATCATCTCCCTACTATAGATGTAAAGGTCTAAGTTTTTTGAGGGAGGAGGCTTATGTCCAGCAGTGGGCTATAATTTGAATTGCCAATGATGATCATGATTAGACTGGACCTATTTTTGTACGGGTTGGAAATCTGAAAACCTGTTGAGGGAAAGGGAAAGTAGTTGGGTGTGTAGAGTTTTCAGCCTCGATGACCCAGTAAAACCATTAGTTAGACCAATGCCATAATATAATATAAAAAGTTTTGCGAAGAGAAAGTTGGAAAAGTACAGACACGAGTCATACCTGCAAAGAGCACAAGTGCTAACGTCCAGAGAGCTGCCATGTTCCAAGGATGAATGAAGAAAGAAACAGAAATTATTGAGTTTTTAAATTGGTTGTAATCAAATCGGTCATAGGGTGATTTATGCCATTGCTAAATCCTTGGCTTTTATTTTAGGATTCCCTGTCAATAAAAAATCAACTTATCTTAGTACATTTTTATAGCATAATGTTCAATTCCAAAAAATGTGTTGTAAATTAGGTCTGATCAAAACGGGATTCACGGTGAGAAGTCTGGTGGTATACCAAACGAAATCAGCCCCATATATCGATCCTTATTAATCCTTTCACAAGCTACGTCTATAATGTCCCGTACAGTGGTCCTAGTATAGTGAAAAATTGGCCCTTGAAGTCAGAAATCGTGGTGGAAAGCACCACCATTTCTGACTTCAAGGGTCAATTTTTCGGTTTGGAATATTTGGTCCTAGGTTAGGTTAGGACCGTGTTTTGACGTTTGAAGAGTGCTGCCATTTAGTCGCTTAACTTCGAAGATTTATCAAGAAGGACTAAGCGAGCTACCCATACCACGGGCTCTACATAAGAAAGTGTTAATGATGACTAGTGACAAACCCAAAAAGATGACGGAGGAATTAGATCCAGCTCGGCGACTCAAATAAAAAAAATAGTTGCACTCCGGGAGTGCCGGCAGAAGTGAAAACTTGAACGTGGTTTCAGTTCGGTTCTAAACTTAAAAAAGTACAAAAATAGTCGGTCACATCACGTAACAGTTCACGTGACTCGCGAGGCGAATCCAAAGTTTTTTATCCATCCCTAAACGGATCAACGCGCCTAAAGAAGTTTTTACTTCAAAAAATGTGTTATTATACGGAACCATCGCGTCAGAAATCAATTATTTATCAATAAGGATTACCCTACTGGGATCTCTGTGTGGGCATGAGTGTGGTAGGCATGTAATAGTGGTATTAGAGACAAGATAGGTTGGTGTTATCAGCTATCGGAGGCCGCTCGAAAGTTCTGTTCGATTAGATTCATATCGAGGCGATTGCAATTTACGGATAAAGTAAAGTTAAAGACGACCTCTGTAGCGCAGTGGGTGAAGGCCCGCCTGCGACGCAAAAGTTGCGGGTTCGATCCCCGCGGCGAGACGAATGTTTGTATGAACTACAAATATTTGTCTCGGGTCTGGGTGTATGTATGTATAATATGTATGTATTTACAAACAAAAAGTATATAAGTAGTATATCAGTCATCTTAGTACCCATAACACAAGCTCTGCTTACTTTGGGGCTAGACGATGCTGTGTGAAAAGTCCAGCATTATTTATTATTATTATGTTTGGTAACGATTTATATCGACTCAGCTCTACAGAGCTGGTAAATTTACCCAAGGAGCACGGGCCTAAGCCAAGTGCACCTCAGGGGTTTGTATGGGTATATTTGAGTTAGAGAGTTGCATTTCAGGTGACAGATCGGTTTGCAAAAACTTCCTAACAATCCTGCAGGTATTTAAAATAACGGACTTCTGCATTAAGGCAAATGTGTGCTTAGGTAAATCTAGGATATTGAGAGACTGGAACAACTGTTTGGGTATTACACCCGTTGAAGATAAAACAATAGGGACTATTGATACCTTTTCCAATCGCCACATTCTAGTGATTTCGTGTCTTTTAAATCTAGGTACTTGGACAATTTTTCGGCGATCGTGTTCTGCATGTTGTGTGTATTGGGAATAGCAATGTCAATTATGAGTGCAGTTTTGTTAGTTTTATTGATAAGAGTTAAATCTGGTCTATTGTAATGTGTAGTTTTGTCTGTGAGGATAGCTCGATCAAAATAAAGTTTGTGAGTGGAATTTTCAAGAATTGTTTCAGGAGTATATTTGTAATATGGCGTTATTATTATACTAAGCATTCGCACGCGTTTCTTTGCATAACTAGGTATAGCTCGCGTCACGTAAAAAGAACGCTGGAAAAAAGTGGAGGGGGGTATGTTTACGCATGGGTACACTCGCGCACGAAAGTACCTACTCAACCTAATGTTTTATTTTTGAACTAGCCTTTCGCTTGCGGATTCGTATATTGGTTAGTGGTAGGTACATTGAAATATATTTGATAGAGTAATCATTAAGTAGAATTAAAAACATATTTAATTCCGTAAAGAATGTTTAATCGTATTAAAATGATTAAAGATAATGTTAATGTTGAAACTCATTCCACTAAGTCGTAGTGGTATTCCCAATCTTTTGAACCTTTTACAATTTTATTCGTCTTACTGTAGACACGGAATGTTTTGTTGCCTTTGTTGTCCGTTTCATACTTTGTTATACAATATCAAATGCATTATTATCAACCCCTCTTTTCATACAGCAATATACCTACCTACGCCATAAATATTTTTCTATTTTTTTTTTATGTTAAACGATTTCGTAATTAAAAACTTTTGTGCGCGATGGTATTTTGAGAGAAAAAGTAACGTGGGCACAGCGCGAAAGGCAAATGCCAACTGACGAACCAATAGCGCGCTGGCAAGCGTGTGGCGCGCGACCATCCCGCCCCGCGCCTCACCCCGTACCGTCAAATGGACCCATAAAGCGTCCATGGCGCAGCATGACAGCCAGCGTTCTTTTTACGTGACGCGATTTATAATGACCAAAATACAAAATGTAGAATTTGATTACCAGTCGTTTATTCCGAGGGAGAACTAGGTACTTCACGTAGTCCTATTTGTATGTGCGGTTGTGGAAGAAGATAATATCTTGCTCAATGTCAGTACAGTAATGTCAGGATAGTGACAACTACGCGCGATGCCAGCGAGCACAGCGAGCTTGCCGCGGCAGCGGCCGCCGATGCGCCTGTATCATCATTTTTTCTACCAAGTTAGGAAAATGGGACTACGAGAAACAGTTCTTCGTCGTGGTCCCATTAATGGGACAAAATAATAAGACCACGAGAAAACAGAACACTGAACCCTGAAACACTAGAGATTAAATGGCTAATCATCATTTGAACTTATTGTCTTTTTGAACTTATTCTTTTTTCGTTTGTACAGTGCTATGCTATTGGACAGTTTGTTGCAAAATTGTGTAGTAAGGGTGTGTTATTTTACCTTGCCGTAACACAGTTGTAAAACTAGCACGGAAGGTAAAGTTTCATACTAATGCCATCCTAGCAGTCTAGTGTTTAGTCAGACAATACTTTAGCTATAGTACCTACCTACCCACATTGTTCCTATTACTTTTTGTATTGTTTAAGTCTTAAGTTCTTTGTTTGATCAATTGTATTGTTATTTTTAAGGCAAACCATTTCTTTATGAAATAAATTTATCTTATCTTATCTTATTTATTGATTAGAACTGTGATATAAATAATTAAGTGACAATAATTTTTCATTGTATTGGTACAAGAACTCTTGGTGAAATGGCAGCCCTCTGGACTTTAGCTCTTGTGCTCTTTGCGGGTATGTGTCTCATACATTTTCCACTTTCTCTTCACAATAAAAAAACTGCCAATAAAAGTTGGAGGGTTGGTGCAGTCCCATTCTTTTCATCTCATTCTGTAAATCGATTAATTTTTAATGCAAACGAGCAAGTGGCATACCTTGTGGGCACACCTGATGTTAAGTGATTGCCACCGCCCACAGACAGCTGCAGCATCAAGAGGTACTGCAGATGTGTTGCCGGCCTTTGAGGTAGGAATAGGTTATTTTCTTGAAGGCGTCGTATTGGTCTGGAAATACCTCTGGCAACAGCTGATTCCACAAGTCTTATGTGCGAGGCAGGAATTGGCGTAATAGAGTAAAGTTGCTATAAGTACCTACTTCTTACATCCAAATAAAATAAATAAATAAAGCTGGACTTTTTCACACAGCTCATCTAGCCCCAAAGTAAGCAGAGCTTGTGTTATGAGTACTACACGACTGATATACTACTTATATACTTTTTGTTCGTAAAAACATACATTTTATACATTGAAAACACCCCAGACCCGAGACAAATATCTGTAAATCATACAAACATTTGTCTCGCGGCGGGGATCGAACCCAACTTTCTGCGTCGCTACCCTATTTTTTTTCGTGAAACATTTTATGAAAACTACCAAAATGTGTATGCTGTTCCAGTCTTTACACCTCATTTTGGATCTTGATGAAGTTATCCTAAGAACTGCTTACTAACCTTCATCCAATCTAATGTTTATTTACAGGCACCGTCTGCTCTGCTAACCGCATCGTCGGAGGCCAGCCAACCACTATTGAGAAGTACCCTTCCATCGTCCAAGTGGATCGTGCGTTATTCGGGGGATATTGGACCCAGGCGTGTGGTGCCAACATCCTCAACTCATTCTACATGTTGTCTGCTGCCCACTGCTTTTATGGACTTTAAGTTTTCTTTGTTTTCCTACTGACCGTTGACTACGATGTAGACTACTGACTGATCATTATTGAAAGTGTGTGTACGGTACAAGCAACCGTGCATTTTCCTGGGTCAGCAGAAAGGCGCAGCGAGTGTGACCCAGTTCCAATCATTTAACATTTATTTTAATTCAATTTATTATCATATCAAATAGTCCGCATTTTGCCACCAAGGGCGCGCGTTCTCGCCATCATCATTATCATCAAGTTTACAGTTCACTCATTACATTAACTGTTGAACAATATCCTTTTACTGCTAAAACAAAGCATTTATCATCTGAACAATCGAGTAGTATTGGTTTACAAAACGTACATCTATTTGGTCCTTCGAGCCGGATACAATTAGTTCAGGGGAGGAAACTGGGCGGCCCATATCAAGATAAAGCTTGTATATTTATACATCTTACATGTCTCCAGTCAGCAATGTGCAATGTTAGTCCTAGACTTGTTCATAGATTTTTTTTTATAGAACCTACTCAGGCCCTCAATCTCGACGCATCCGTTCCGGAACCACTTATGCTGAAACTGGCGGCGTCATCACCTACATCACGGGTGTGCTGAACCACCCCGACTACGGCACCACACGCACTAATGATGCTGACATCGGCTTGGTCCGTCTTGCTACCGCCCTGATCTTCAACTCTGCCACGCAGCCTATTAGCATCATCAGCCAAGGGTTCCAACTCCCTGATAACGTTGATGTAGTGCACGCTGGATGGGGCTTGACTGCAGTAAGTGCAGGGTTTCAGCTAGATATTGGATAACACGAATGAATAAGCAATGTAGGTAATCTGCATTATCTCTACGTTATAACTCAGAGAACAACAGAATCGACGCCATTTAATATTAGTATGATTGTGAGTGATTATGAGTTTTATCGCGATAGTAGAAAATATATTTCAATAATTTTACACTATCCTACCGTGGTGATGATAAGCAGGCAGGCTCAAACCATTTTATGACCTAGGTATTGTTACTACCTTGACGCCAATAAAGAAGAAAAAGTTTGAAAATACATTCGAGAGATATGTTCAGAAAAAATTACGCAATAATCACTTGCAAAGGTCACAAATCTTTGACACTTTAGACCGGAGTTAACCGGAGACCTTTCAACAGTCTGGTGGAAATCCTTCTGATGTCCTTGTGGACGTCACCATCCAAACCATCAACCATGACCTCTGCAGGCAGCGCTACGCGTCCAACGGAAACACCGTCACCGAGAACATGATTTGTGCTGGTATCCTCGACGAAGGCGGCAAAGACGCTTGTCAGGTAAATAAATAAAAAAAAAAATTCACTTGTGCAAACTTAAAGTTTTTATTAGCATGTGCTTCTAACTTTCCGCTTGCGACGCAATAGGTTGCGGGTTCGATTCCCACCGCGGGACAAATGTTTGTATGATCTACAAGTATTTGTTTCGGTTCTTCTTTTCTCGTGTTTTCTATGTATGTATTTACAAACAAAAAATATAAGTAGTATATCAGTCATGTAGTTCCCATAACAAAAGCTCTGCTTACTTTGGGGATGATGATGTGTGAAATGTCCAGCGTTATTTATTTTATTAACGGTATTGAATTAAATTGTGACGTAGGCCTTGTAAAAGGTGCAAGTTCTTGCAAAAAAAGAAATTTTCTGAGACAAGAAGCTCGTGTTCTACATACCTAACTCCAGTCGTTTATCGTATACTCGTATTACAAAAGCAAAATCAATTGGTAATTGGGATTGAAAGTCAAGATTATCTTACTAAGCCTGCGGTGCTTTTTAAAGCGTTCTTAAATTCCTTCCTGCTACCACTGCACCACACTGCTGCACCAGCATCGAAAGGAACCATAGTAAGTTCGTATGAGTCAGTGGCCAACTCTGGTGACGGAGTTTTTAAGACGTACGTCAGGCCTCCGTCATGGACGACCCGGAACCAACAATTGAACGTGTCCGGAAGCACGGAAGCGCTGAAAATTGGAGGTCACCCATTTACCTGCAGACCACTTAGAACGTTGCTAACTTCGACGATCTATCAAGAACGTCTAAGCAAGCACGACCACGAGCGCTTCCTTCTTAGGAACTATAGTGACACGAGAAGAAGACTAGCACACCATATTTTGACCTAATGTTTATTTAATATAATTTCTAGGGAGACTCTGGTGGACCTCTCTACTTCCAAGACACTCTGGTCGGCATCGTGTCCTGGGGCCAGGGCTGTGCCTCTCCCTTCTGGCCAGGAGTCAACACCAAGGTATCCTCCTACACTGACTGGATTCTGGACAATGCTGTCTAAGATTATTTCACCCTGTTTGTTACGGAACTTACGGAAGCTGCTTATGTTGCGCAATAAATGATAAGAAAACTATTTTAACGTAGTTTTTTTGAGGTCTTCCGTGGTTTGGGGATACAGCCGTGATCCATTTCTCTTCCAGTAGATTGTCCTGTACCGCTTGTTAAGATACACTTTGCTTTGCTACAAATTTTGAGAGGAACTCATGACAGTTTTCTGAAACAAAGATTTTTATATTTCTGGAAGTTTCTTCCAAGATGCGATCATAAATAAAATGAAGTTATAAAATCTGAACGAAAATATTTTTATAATGGAATCCGATGACTGAAATAATCATAAGAAATACACAAACAATTGTTCGCAGAACGCAGATCTTAATAACTGATGTGATGACAGACAGTCGTTAAAACAATCATCAAATAATATTTATGAGACATCACAGTGTCCGTTGTGATTTTGTATTGTCTTTGATTCCTTTAAATCTGAATGATTCACTTGATATTTATTTTGATATCTCATCCTTATCATCATCCACAACCCGACTTCACCCACAGCTGGGTTTATCTGAGCATCTCTTTCTTTATGCCGCTCCTTACGGTGACTGAACCACTGGATTTCAACAGTTCTTTCTTTCGACACGTCGCCAACTAAACAGGACATTTGGCCAGACGAAGTGACGGCAGGAGTAAGACTTTGAACGAGTGGTGGCCTAGAACCGGACATAGAAGTCGAGGTCGTCCAATTGCGCGATGGGTAGACGACATCAAGAGGCAGCATAGATTTTGGATGCGTGAGGAACAAGACCGGAATCAATGGCGTAAACAGAGGGAGGCCTGTACCCAGTGGGATATTCTTGGCTGCGGATGATGAAGCTAGATGCCTATACTTGCATACTATCAGAAGATAATCGTGCTGACTCTACCTCAACTTAATAATACATTTAAAAAAATATTTCATCGATAAAGTAAAACTGTACACATTTTCCCTCACTGCTATCAAATTTCTCCGTAACGGTCTCATCGACTCACGGTCATTGGTTTGATTCCCGGTTGGACAAATCCGATTAGATCGCCACACTAGAGATTTGAGATGCGTTTAGATTCACTGGGTCATTAACATAGATAAGTTAATATTATAGAGGGGAAAAGTTATTTTTTTTGTTTTTTCTTGTCGTTGAATTCTTTGTAACCAGAGTGGTGAAAGGATTTTATGTGCGCGTTAATAAGGTTCCTCGCTTGAGTCAAATCTTTTAGAGCTCTTGGTTCTACGACATGCCTAGTATACCTACTGGCATCATACTGGTGCTTTGGGGGTAGGTGGAATTCCCCCAATTCAGTCCAAAGAGGTAGAGCTCCCCTCACCAGTTCCGCCCAACTGGCCCACATACCTGGCTGTCGTTGAAGTCGGATAGTTCTATATAGGTTAGATGTGCTGGAAAACATCATAAGCGCGATCTAGGATTCGGTATAAACGTCATTTGTATGGGAATTCGTTATATGTGGTCCCAGCGCCATAAAGTGATACAAGTTCGAAGTAGACTACTCTGTGGCGATATCGAATAGAGGTCGCTACAGTGCAAATCAAAGTTGATATCTACATTTCTCTTAAACTGATAAAAACCTTTTCATTGTAATTTTTTACGTAGTAGCACAACATTGAAGTATTTGAAGTGGTTTTAAACGAAATAATATTATAATAGTGATAGAAATGAAAGGCATTTACATATATATTCGATTTATACAGCGTCAGGAGGCAATCCAAGCCTTTTGCTTTTTTTTTTTTTTTTGTCGCTGGGTAAAATGCGTTACGCATCCCCTCCGCCGGGGGGCAAGAGGGGTATGTGGGACTCCCGGGGACTCCCGGTTTACCCACTAAACATCCCAGCGCCTTTCCGGCGTCGCCTGGAATGGAGGGGGCCCGGGCAACCGGCAGAGCCTCTACATCCAGTCCCCCTCCGGCGATCCCCGCCCTTACGGCGGGCCCCGCGTCGTGGTGAGCAGTGCAAGGCGGACGAAGGTGCCCCTGCACCTAGCGTCCGCTACTCACCACTAGAGCTCTCCGCTCCCTTCGTCCACTGCGCGCTCTAATTAAAGAGCTGCGCGTGGAGAAGCCTCCAAACGGCCGCAGAGGACAGGGAGAGCGGCAACGTAACACCGACACTCCTCTTCCACTGCGGCCCCACCGCCAACGCAACAACGGTGCACCACCGTTTGGTCGCGGAAGATAGGGCGAACGGCAACGAAACACCGACACGCCTCTTCTCCCGCGACCCCTCCTGACTGCGGGGGACAGAAATTACTCCGTCCTCCGCACCCGCCTCAGACGCATCCAGAGTGGGCCCAACCGCAAGCCCACTCGGAGCGTCCCCGCTTGGGATTCCTGTTAGCTTCACCGTGGGCGTTCAAACCACGGCTAATGAGCCCCCCCATCGCGACAAGATCGGAATCCACGGGGGGGAGGCAATCCAAGCCTACATTGACTTAACGGGACGCTGTAGTGTCTGGGACATTGGTGATGGATAGGCTTGCCCAGCACCTAAACCATCCTCTCAAAGACGACGTCGCGTCGGTTTCCTCACGATGTTTTCCTTCATACATCCTATTGTTTAAGCGCAATCAATTTTACCAAACGAAAAATCCATTGAATACGGCCGGAATTCAAAACCACGACCTTCGGATTAAAAGTAGAAGCACAATATTCGACCAACATAGGTGTAATGTGCTACTACAAAACAAACAAACAGACATCTAGATAAACGTAAGTATGAATAGGAACCATCATGTGAATTTACTCAAGTTGTTTACGTCGATGTGATGAGATCTAGACAAGACAGTATGTGATCTAGTCAACAAACAAGCCTAGATTCCTAAATTATCTAGATTTCAAACAAATCTAGTTCAACCTTGAATTCGCCCATCACAGAGCAGTAAGTGGTGTTATGGTGTTATATAATTTTTTGACCATAATTTTCTGACCACTGACTCATACGAACTTACTTACTTACCATGACTTTCTAATTATGGTTCTCGCTAGTTCTCTAGCTGCGCTCCCGCAGTGTGACCAGCGGTCCTTCAGGATAACTTAATCTTTTGGCAATAAGAAAGCCTTTTAAATTTTATAACGGGACTTAATCGCGTAGGTGTAACATTTGTAAATTTCAACCGGGAATGCGGCTACAAACTGTCATCAACGTGGGATCCAGTGATAAAAAAGTGTTCGGGTCGTGTAAGAACGTCTAGTACTAACTTGGATGTTGTCAGTGTAGTGTGTCGCGACCCTTATGTTATTTTGTGTTGACCGAATGAGGGTAGTTTCTCATCGGTCGAAGAGGCGAACGAGTACCGGCGGGCAGTCTTCTCGTGACCACGGTAGCTGTAACGCTACTGAAACGTCGAGGTAAATAAACAAATGTTATACCTACGCGATTAAGTCCCGTTATAAAATTTAAAATGTCTTCGAGTCGCGAAAGTTTAAAATGTGTAAGAAAGCCTTTGTCCTTCCCTGGTATACAACTTTTATCCATGCCTTTCAGCTTTATCTATTCAGCGGTTAGCGCGTGAAAAGGTAACTCACAGACTGACAGAAAGACAGGCAGAGTAAGGCCCGGCGCCCATTATCGGCATCGGTACGACTGAGGATTTTAGGTGGCAAATAGCAATATACATAACATAATGGCAATAAGGTAGAAATTTCCGTGATATGTGGTCGTAATAACAAAAATACCGCTTCGGTATGCTTGAGGCTGCTGTATCGGCAGCCTTGAGAATGCTTTGGGATGCTTCGGCATCCTTCGGTACGCCGCCGGCGCCGAGGCAACACTCGGGGGATAGCTTGGAACAACTCTGAGACTGTTATGATGAGAAATACGATATTGAGACGCTTCGGCAAGCTACAGGACGGTGCGGCATCCTTAAGGACGCCTCGTCATCCGTAAGAACGTTGCAGCATGCCAAAGCATAATTGCCGATAGTGTGCGCTTGCATGTAGGATGCCGAAGGATCCTTTTCCTTGCCGATGCCGATAATGGGCGCCGGGCCTAACTTTCACATTTATAATATGGTATAATTAGTGCAGTTACAGTGAATAGGTACGCATTTAAAAAGACTTCGGGGTCAAGGGTGGTTGCCACAAAAATAATAAAAGGCTTGCAAAACTCTAGGATTGCTGTTAATTTTACTACAGGAATTGTTCTTTCCTACATACAGTCGAGTTATACGACTTCTACCGACGTTTTCTTCCTGGTCGTGTTCTTCATTGCTAAAGTCGAGTCCTTGAATGGCTTTCGTAGCCTTGTGAATAAGCTGCTTCCACATAGTCCGGTTTTCGGCTTCTCTTAGAGCGGTAACAACAGGGAGACCAGTAAGGGCGGTAACCTGGTCACATCAACGACTTGGTGATCGACCTCGGGGTCTTTTCCCATCTACTTTGCCTACCACAACCAAATCTAGATAGATTATCTGGTTGGCGGCGGGCAATGTGACCAAAAACCCGAGGATTCTCTGGTAGCATGAAGTCGAGAGTCTGGTTTAAATCCGACGTAGGTAGAAACTATTGATTCTGAGCAACCATGCACCGAGGTAGTCACAAAAGACAAATCCAGGGATTTCTGATGTCTGGGCACAAATCTAATTGTTGGGTTTGGATATCTACGTTTATTCTGGACGACCTCTGTGGCGCAGTGGGTGAAAGTCCGCTTGGGACGCAGAAGGTTCCGGGTTCGATGTCCGCCCCATAAATGTCTGTATGTTCTGCAAATATTTATCCCGTGTCTTGGTGTTTCTATGTATAATATGTACTTATATTAATATATAAGTAACTCCCCACAGTTCAAGATTTGCTTAGTTTGGGGCTAGATGACGCTGTGTGAAGTGTCCAGCATTATTTATTTATTATTCTCTTCTGTACTTTAATCATTGGCAGTAAAGTGACTTAAACCAGTTCACTGTTAGTAGAGCATTATTGTTTAAAGGTACAGCTGCTTTACCCAGTAAGGCGTGACAATGAGACAGTTTAGAACGCTACACTTACTTTAATTATTCACGTTCCCTGACTTTTGATGAGGCGTCAAATTTTCAAGAGATACTAGAACTCGGACACTACAAACTCCATACAATTGCCTGCTTAATAGACACTATGAGTGTCATTTCACGTAGACGTACAGCAGGTTCAACAGATTTAGGCATTCGTGAAGTTAGTGGTCGAAGCACAAAGACAATTTTGTATGATAAAGCGATAATGCGCATCGAAACGACGGCGGCTGTGCGGAGTGCCTAATAGGCTTATGGCGGTAGTGTATAAACAAGCAAGTGTAGGACACTCTTGTCGTGTGACTATGAATGTGGATGGACATACGAGTAGGCCGAACAAGAGATGGATGGATTGTGTAAAAGATGTTATGAGTAAGAAAGGAGTAAGTGAGATGACGGCTGATGGCGGGATATGGAAGAGGAATACATGTTGTGCCGATCTTACATAGATTTATTATATACTAGCTGCGCCCCGCGGTTTCACCCGCGTAAGTCCCGTTCCCGCGGGAATATCGGGATAAAAAGTAGCCTATGTGTTAATCCAGGGTATCACCTATCTACATACCAAATTTCAACCAAATCGGTCCAGCCGTTTTTGCGTGAAAGAGTAACAAACATCCATACATCCATACATCCATACTTACAAACTTTCGCCTTTATAATATTTATTATATATTATATTATAGGATAGGATTTTTACGCCGCCTGATTAGCTAATTGCGATCGTTTTTTTTATGATGAATGGGTTGGCTCTTGACCTCGAACTAACATAGGCAAGAATGAGGTCTACGATGGAGCGAGAAGGCGCCTATTAACTCTCCTATTAACGTTTGCTGATCTCTCTTTGTTTTTTAAGTAGGTACTAATGGAACTAGCAAACAAAAGTAAAGTAGGTAGTAATCATTGGATCTAAAGTGGTAACGTGAATTTAAAGAAATTTCAAACCTACTATTTGATTGTAGAGGTAGAGGTAGCGAAAATTGTGAGATTTTTGCTATCACTGTCATATTAACCGGCCATTAGTAAGAGTGCAGTCGAGACCTCGAGGAGGAGTCTCGATTGATGCGGGCAGAGGAGTGTACATTCTATACTTTTGTTTGGCGTCTCACGGTACCTTACGCGTGAATGAGTCCTATCGTGTTTTTGATAAACTGTCACCATCTGTCAAATCATTGCGTATTCTGAGTCATTGCGTGATGGTGATTGGGATGACTGACTTAGTTGACCGTAAAGCCGGGTCCACAGCGCCGCGTCTTAGTGTTTTCTAACATGTTAGCATCGTTTTCCACCAATGGCACGCGCCCATTCGGTTTATAACATAATAAAAACACGAAAACATGGCGCTGTGGACCCGGCTTAACGGAACAGATATAATTGAGATACAGCTGACAAAAATACTCAGGACTTGTTACGTCATTGATGAAAAAAGGAATGTTTTTTGGTCGGTTCTAAAAAAAGTAGGTGTTTCAGAGAAATGCCTAAGTACATCCAAACTCCCAGCGTCTTACCATAGAACGTGACATAAAGTTATTCCGGAGTGTAAACTGTCAAAATGTATGGTTATTCTTGATTTATTCGGTGGAATAACTTTATGTCACGTTCTATGGTAAGACGCCCAGTCTACAGCGTTTTGTCTATGCTAGAGATGCGACTATCATTGAATGCATGCTTCAAAACAAACGTTGGGCAAGCGACGCAAATATTAGCTCAATCTCATTGTAATGGGGTTGACGTTCTGTCACTCTGCCGTTTCAAGGAATCGTATGTTTGATAAACCTACAAGTATCCCGTCACACTGGTACAGAATGAAGGCATGCCTCTTCTTACGGCCACCACCAGTAGGTACCTAAAATCACTAGATCTTTCATCCCACTCATGTAATAAAGCTGAAAGTTTGTGAGTTTGTTTTGATGTTTGGATGTTTGTGTTTCAATCACGCCTAAACCAGTAAACCGATTTGGATGAAACTTGGCATAGGCGTGAGTTGGAATAGGCTATTCAAAATTTTGACAAGGTGACAATCATTGGTGACGTGACAGTACAATATTTTAGTACAAAAGAACTGATCTGATGATGAGGACTCTAGAGCTATTCAATGGAACCAGAGAGCTTCATAGGTACCAGTTGATTCCAAGATAATGGAGTAGGTATTTTGAATTTACCAAGTAGGAAACACGTCAATCACGTCATACACTAACATTTTTATATTTGGGTATAATCTAAATACCTCATTGTCTGTTGTTTCTTGTGGAGATAACGAAAACAAACATGCTGATAACATTTCAGAGTAGCAGACTCTATTATTTAATGAAACTACAATTATTACGTGGAAAATTAACTAAAGATCTGACGATATTACGTACATCAAGAATTCTAAGTATTATGGGTAATCTTAATGATACTATAATCCCACAAACAAGCTTCCGTTTATCTAATGTGACGATAGAAGATAGCTCGAAGACCTAACGATCAGATACATACCTATTTGTAGAACAAGATTCTATAACAAGAGGTGTGTTGTGTATGTGTACCTCTATTTCTATTTATCTTATAGCATTTCGTAGGCAGTGGAAAACAGAAGTCTGGAATCGTCTAACGAAAGAATGAGGGAACGAGGAAGCAAAAACGTGACTATGAATTCCTAGAGCCAAATAAACGTGTTTATCACGCAATTACATACAAAAACTGCGCGGCAATAAAAATAGCTTAATAAATCACATTGTCAACGAATCTCACCTGTCTTCAGCTATTAAACAAACCAACGATAAGATAAGAGGAGGCTGCGGCAGGCAGTCGCTCTCGCACTATGGACAACTTCGGATACCGCGAGATGGGGTGGCCGTCCCCCCTGCAGACTCCCGCGCAGACCCCCACCCGGTCCCGCCTCTCCAGCAGCCTCCGGTCCCGGATTAGGGAACAGGAAGAATTCCCTCTCAATAGTTACAAAGTCAGAAACATCGACTTACTGGAATCAGCGCGTGAACCACCAGGCAAGGCGAAGGAGTATCTCTTTGTTGGACCATCACCACCCGCTGAAGATGCTCCAAATATGCACCACAGTTTTGACATCCTGGCACCGGATCCGGAAGCCAGGTTGACCGAAGAAGGAGCAAGGAGAACCATCTGTGAGAAAGCGCTTAATTTAGGCGCTGGAAGATTTTTTGATGATCTGGAGTGTGGATTGATCACGGCTGATAACATCGAGGAGCATATATGTTCTGCTCCGGAAGTGGTTGTAAATTTGACATTACTTTGGGCTGCGTTTCTAGCGAGAGATGAGTTACTACCAGTTATTTTAGACGCAGGAGCAGACATTCATTATTCAGAGCCTGCAGGGCTTACAGCGCTTCACATGGCTGCTTTCAGTGGAGCGAGCAGGGCGGTTGTATATTTACTTTCCCGTGGCGCGGACGTCGATTTTGCTCCAAAATATTTTGCGCCTCTACATTGCGCCGCATTCGGAAACTCTTTGGAAGTCGCTGAGGTGCTGATTACTCATGGAGCGTCTCTTCATGCAGTGGTCCAACGAGCGGGATGCGAAGACAATCTCGTCCATTGCGCAGTAAGAACCGATGCCGTCGAATGTATGGAACTTTTTATAGAGCGAGGAGTTGACCCATCGTACTGTACCTCTGGCGGTCTTAATGCGCTTCATTTAGCTGCAGAGCTAGGTGCACAAAGGTGCCTTCAGTTTTTGTTGAAAGAGACAAAGATAGTAGTGAATGGTACGACCAAACAAAGAGATAAGGAGTGTACAGCGTTGCATCTCGCTGCCGCAAGGGGTTACGCCGAATGCGTCGAGTTGTTGCTAGCGGACGGAGCAAAAGCAAACGTGAAGAACTACAGAGGATTTACCGCCTTACACCTCGCTGCTAGATGTTCGAGTCTAGAGACAGTGGAAGTACTTCTCCGAGACGGAAACGCAGATCCTAATGCTGAAGATCACAATAAAAGAACACCGCTTCATGCAGCTATTTGTCGCTCGGAGCGAGCCAGCGATATCATCGATATTTTGGTCAGTTGGGGAGCTCAAGTCAATAAAAAGGATGAATACGGATACTCGCCTCTTCATCTCGCTGCAATGGATGGCCTGCCGCCTTGTGTGGAAACACTTATATTTTTAGGTGGAGATGTGACATCAAAATCCAAGAAAGGACACACAGCTTTGAGCGTCATCGCTCGGAAAACGCCAAAATCACTGGCTATTTTGAGGCACAACTTGGATAGTGGCATATCTTTGAGTCGTTCTACTGAAGCCAATGAGGAAGTTCAGATTGAATTTGATTTTGGCAAACTGCTAAAGTTCTCGTACCCCCGCGAGATAACATATTTGAACAGTTTGATTGATGAAGGACAGAAAGATATCTTGCTGCATCCGCTTTGCTCAGCGTTCTTGTTTATGAAGTGGCGAAAGATAAGAAAGTTCTATTTAGCAAGGCTCATCTTTTGTTTCCTTTTTGTATCTTTTTTGTCGATATACGTACTAACAGCTGTGGTGAAAGCTTGCAGAGGAAAGCATTCATCAAAGTATGGCGTACCAAATGAGCTTTGTCAACAACAGTCACTTTTAGGTGTCATATTGAAAAACAATCCAATTGAGTTTGAAAGATGGGTGCTGATGGGTATCACCGCCTTTGAAATCGCTCGGAAACTAACTGGCATAACTGGATACTCTAGCATTTATCAGTACTTTACGACCTTCGAGAATCTAATGGAGTGGTTTGTCCTGCTGTCTGTGTTCTCCCTCTACAACATCCACAATGACTACAGTTGGCAGAACCACGTCGGTGGCTACGCTGTGCTGGGTGCGTGGACAAACCTGATGTTGATGATGGGACAGCTTCCAATGTTTGGGGACTATGTAGCTATGTACCAAAAAGTGCTCACAGAATTTCTGAAACTGCTTCTTGCATACATATGTCTACTCCTTGGCTTCACTATCTGCTTTTGCGTGGTGTTTCCTAATGAGGAGATGTTCTCGAACCCTCTCATGGGCTTCATTAGTACGCTATCAATGATGGTAGGTGAACTTAACCTTGATATTCTTCTAAACGATCCATTGAAAGAAGATCCTCCCTTGATGTTCGAGTTATCATCTCAAATCATTTTCATTCTATTCCTCATGTTTGTGACCATTATTCTAATGAATTTGCTCGTGGGTATAGCGGTTCATGATATCCAAGGTCTGAGGAAAACTGCCGGGCTGTCTAAGCTGGTCAGGCAGACGAAGCTTATTCTGTTTGTTGAAATGGGAATGTTTAGTGCTTGGTTACCGAAATGTCTCCACAAATACGTATACAGAACAGCGCTGGTGTCACCTGAAGCTGGGAAGGTCATCCTGAGTGTTAAGCCTTTGAACCCTCGAGAGAAACGATTACCTACTGACCTGATGATGGCAGCGTACGAACTGGCACAGCTAAACAAAGTGAAGTCCGGGCGATCCGTCAAAGAGATCTTGTACAAGAACAAGTATCATTCCAAGCTGAAGAATGAGGGTCACACGACTGACCATAACTTTAACTTGGAGATAAAAGGGATGCAGGAGAAGATTGACCAGACTACTTTCAACCTTAAGAAGATTGATCAAGAAATGAGACATCTCAACACGCTTTTGTTGGAGCAGCAGAAGTTGTTGCAGAATTTCTTCAAGTTTGTTGAAGTAATGCCTCATCAGACAGCCAGATCTTCTCATATATCTACGCCATTTATACCTGATTCTCCAGTTTTCTTTTCGAGTAGTGGCTCTGATAGTGCAAGGTAGTTTAATGTATTTGAGTAGGTATTTGTATTTATGCATTTTCGTCAGGGTATGTACTTTAGAGTAAGGATCTCAATGAAAGGAACAATAAATTATGTTCCAAATTCAGAATTTTCAGATTTTTGTTAATCTTGTAATTTAAGAAGTATTAAAGATCTGTAGGTAATACGAAATTGTGTTTTTTTCTAAACCCAACTCTTCTTCGTAAAACATGGTAAAACAAAAAACGATGGCATAGGTATCTAAGTACCTTAGTGCATTTATCTTCGACTAGCTGTCCGTCGCGGTGTTACCCGCGTTCCCTCGGAAAAACTTCACTTTCCCGGGATAAAATATAGCCTATGTTCATCAGGGATGAAGAACGAAGATAGAAGAATTTGATGAAGGGGTTGATTTGATTGGCAATTGGCATCAACTAGGTAGTAGGTACCTACTTGAAATGTAACGTTAAGTTTAAGCATGGCAAAGAAGGTTGCCTCGTGCTTGTTGATAAATATCAGGCGCTCCAAAAAATTCCTTAGACACTAATAATCGTCCGAGGTTGCCTTCTGACGCTGTATAACCTACTATAGGTACCTAATAATCTTCTAAAGGCTTAAGTTTTATCTACACTAATATTATAAAGAGGAAAGAATTGTTTGTTTGTTTGTACTTATGTTTGTTTGTTTGAATTGAATAGGCTCCGAAACTACTGGACTGATTTGAAAAATTCTTTCACCAATAGAATCCTACATTATCCCCGATGAACACAGGCTATATGTTATCCCGGGAAAATGATGTTTTCCCGACGGACAGCTAGTAAATAATAATAGTAATAACTTTTTTAATACTTATGCTGCTTGCATACGACGGCAGAACAGTAAGCGCACCAATAGGGCAGCAGCAAACAGCAAGCTGCCTGTTATAGCGTGCTGTGCCATACCATACCCAGTGTTCTGCCATACTGTTCTGCCCTCGTGTCCAGGCACCATCAGTTACTTTTTTGAATACTTACCTATGTAGGTGTCAAGATCACCTAAAACATGAAGGTAAATATTGGCGAATTTGCAAAGATGACTAAAATCGTCGACAACGGGAAAGTAATCCATCGAGGTCATTCGAGGTACATCGGCAATAGTTTTGAGAATCAAAGAATTTTATTCATCAAATTTTTTAACTTCTAGATAAATCATTCATTCATGTCGAGTCAATGGTACTCATAACTTTAGACCAGTATTTCTTCTGTTGCTAGGCTAAGCTGTTCCCGGGTGCAGGTAGTGGGGCACTGTGGGCAGGAGAGCAAGTGTGACATTGTCTGTGTGGGGGCCCCGCACTGGCACTGGGCTTTGTTTGCGTCGATTATACCCCACTTGGCCAGGTTACTTCTACAGCGACTAACTTGGGTACGGAGTCTGTTAAGTGACTTCCAAGTCAGCCACTGCAGACCGTGGCCAGAGGGTAGACGTTCTGCTGGAGTAATGAAGTCCAGTGGAGGGGGGTGTTTGTGTTTCCACAACTCACATCTTGTTTCTAGATAAGTAAAGGCTATTTTTAGTGGAGACAAAATAATCTTGGACTTACTCATAAAAAAATTGTGACGTAAGAAATGAATGAACAAACACATTATCTAATACCAAATCTTAGTTTAATTCAAGGTAAATGATAAAATTATGAAAATAACGATAAGAGATACAGTAACGGCATCAGCAGTACAAAAAATCCATAAGCAAGGTCAAATTCAATGGCATTTAGTCACTAAAAATTAGAACCTACATATTATTGCCTAGAAGAATTAGCCGCTCGCATGCGAGCAACTCTCCTTGTGTAACAGCCGCTTTGTAGGAACCATATGACTAGTAGGTAATGAGAATAGGTACCTACTAGTCATATGGTTCCTACAAAGCGGCTGTTACACAAGGAGAGTTGCTCGCATGCGAGCGGCTAATTCTTCTAGGCAATAATATGCTCGCTTAGTGTAAATAAATGCTTCAAGCCTCGCCTTACGCCTGTCATACTCGCATTCGAGAATCGCTTGAATAATACGAGTTTCTGTCAAAATGTAAACAACCACAGGCGAGACTCGAAAGGCGGGTTTTGTCAAGGGATAATCGCATTAGATTTTTCGCCGCTCGCATGAGACTGAAACTCTCCATGCTTCAGATGATGCTATGTAAAAATGTCTAGTAGGTAATTTTTATTTATTTATACTTACATACAGTAAGTCACCAATGTCAGTGTGGTAGGACGGTCGACCAGCTTGGACACCACGGATTATCGTGCACTAGGGCCGCAGGTCGGTTCTGCCGCCACGCCAGTCTTAATGACATCATCCGCCGAGCGCTTGTCAGCGCCAATGTACCGGCCGTTCTAGAACCGAGTGGTCTGATGCGTGACGATGGCAAGCGCCCCGACGGTATGACTCTTGTCCCTTGGGAGAGGGGAAGGCCTTTGGTATGGGACGCTACTTGCGTAGATACCCTTGCGCTTTCACATCTACCAGGGACATCCGTTAGGCCTGGCGCGGCGGCAGATTCAGCTGAGGATCTCAAAAGGCGCAAATATATAAATCTTGATCGGGTTTATATATTTGAACCATTTGGGGTCGAGACCCTGGGTCCGTGGGGTTCCGGGGCCCATCGCGTCTTCAAAAATCTTTCAGGGCGTCTGGTCGAAGCGTCGCGTGATTCAAGAGCTGGCGAATTTTTGGCCCAAAGAATCAGCATTGCCATTCAGCGTGGCAACGCCGCCAGTGTTTTGGGCACGCTTCCGACTGGCAGTGACCTGGATCAGTTGAGCTATCTATAGATCGTTTTTACGACGATCCTTAGATAACTTGACTGATTCTATTGTATTTTGTAATTTTATGTACATATTGTAGTAGCTTAGTTTCTGTAAATAAACAATTAGTATTTGTTTGTACTTACATACAGTAGGACAAATATCTACTAGGATCACATAAAATACGAGATTCAGTCGAAATTGGAACGCAGGGAAAGTTACTTGACGAACGCTGTAGCAACGCATATTTACTAAGGCGTGAGACATATTTTGAAAAAAGCCAGCACATAAATGGTCTTATCAACAGTAAAGATCACAGACCAAAAGAAAAAGATTAGTCATTATGTGTAGAGTCGATAACATTCCAGGTTTCCTCACGATTTTTTCCTTCATTGTTTCGAGCTCGTGTTTCGAAACTCTCCTTGTGTAACAGCCGCTTTAGACTATAGTTATACAGGGTTATTTGTAAAACACCGGTAACCTCTAACCTACCTAGGTAGGTTTTGTTAATACCACAGAATCAATTGAATATTTAGTTAAATTTTCGCCTGAATGATAAGCTGGCATATCATTGCGTATTTTTTTATTCAAAAAAAGATAAGAAAGCAACGTGTGCAATTAAGCCGAATGAGTCTGTACAATTTTATCAAACTAATACCTACGAGTAAAGGATTATCACATAACATTGATATACCTATATCTAACTAAACCATTTAAAGCTGGAAATCTCTATGATATCGTTTAGACTTCAAATAGCCTACCTACTATGTTCAGCGCGGCTGTATTTTTTATGTATGTTCACTCGCTTTTATTTGCTTCAAATTGCACACTTCATTACCACCAGGAACATCTTCATTAAAACGAGGAGTCAGGAGATCAGCTATTTTCAAAATTTTCACGGCTACTTTAGAACAGGTATTTACCTACCTAGGAACTTGGCGGACGCCAGGGTTGAAAGGGGAATATCATCGGCGACAAAAGGTTAACAAACCTACGTTTTGCCGATGATATCGTCTTATTCTACTCCTCAGCGCTTGTACTTAGTTCGATGATCAACGAACTCAACAACGCCAGTCCGACATAACCCTTCCGCTGTCCCCACGGCGGTAGGGTATCCATAATGAATTTTCTGTCGTTATAAAAAAAAAGATGGTGGACGAGCTGACTTTGACCTATGCCGGTATTCACAAACATTACTCTGACGTTTCCAAGTGCGCGCGGACGCACAGGGTCCCAAAATCAGTAGGTTTTTGGGACACTGTGCGTTCGCTCGCACTGTGAGACCTCATAGTAATGTTTGTGAATTCTGGTGTTAGTCTGTTGCAGCGTTTTGGTAACCGCAATGAGCCTAACTAGGTATGTACGTGTAAGTTCCTATCTACATATTACTTTACTAGTTAATCAGCCATAATCACAGAGATCTAGATTCACTCGGTAAATAAGTGAATCGACATTTTTTTTATCAGCCAAATCGAATGTAATACTTAAGATACAAATTACGGAATTTACATTGTGTGGCGCATTTTACTGATTTTGGAAATCAATAACTAGAACTCTGACGCCATAGGGGTTTCAATTTGCAATTTGCAATTTTTCAATTTGCATTTTCGGGTTTGTTGAAAAACATTTGAGGAGCTTTTTTATAGCTCCTCAAATGTTTTTGTAGGCAACAACTTTTCTAACTAAGGCTGTGTCCCCAGTAGGCAAATTGTTAGCGGCCGACTGAGTTTGCGGCGTATCGATTTAGTACGCCCTTCCATATATTTGAAATGGAGTGTCCACAGTTTGCTAGTTTTGCGCTCACTGGTACGCAGTTTGCAGCGTTACGCGCGCCGACTATCTCAGTACTCGGCCGCTAACAGTTTGCCTACTGGGGACACAGCCTTAGCCTGGGGAAACTGGGGCAGAATAGGAAATAAGTGTGCAATGTAGGTAAGGTACCTATTCAGAATAATAGCCAGTGGATAGTGGCACTATGCGTTCGGAATTCCGGCAGGTAAAAAAAAATCAAAATCCAGGGCATGGCCGGAATTTAAAACGATCGTTCAACACAACGTAAAAATATTTATTAACTCATAATTAAACAGCTAAATTGACGATCCAGTTGGTGTAGGACGCGACGTTCGTGCTGACGCCAGGCCAGTAGCCATTGGCGCAGCTATAGCCCCAGGAAACGACTCCCACGACGACATTGCCGTAATAGAGCGGACCGCCAGAATCACCCTGGAATACCAACAAATTAACTACTTCGAAAAGCTCAATTAAAAAGTGATATTTACACACAGCATCATCTGGCCCCGATGTGGAAAAACTCAACTGATAATACCTCTTATTACCGTGTTTTTCTGTAAAAACATTAGAATACATAAAAAACAAATACAAGACGAATACATACTAGCATCATAATACATTTGTTCCGCGAGAATCGAACTTGCAGTTCGCACCACTGCGTCACAGACGGCTGCTAATTTTTTCGGCCAGAAACTGCGTGAACTCCCTTACGAGTCGCTTCTTACTCAAAGACATGAATTTATATTTATGATATTTTAATTCAATAGTTTATATACATTTCTTACAGATAAAAATTACGCACGCACGCTTAGCGAATAGCAACCTCGTAGTACACGTCCAGCGAGTCACAATAGAGCTTTGTCAAAATCTCTCAGCAGAGTCAACAGTCGCTCTAGCGACTCGACTCACGGTGATTGATTTTCTAACTCTCTTTGTCAAAATCTCTCAGCAGAGTCAACAGTAGCTCTAGCGACTCGACTCTCGGTGATTGACTTTCTAACTCTCTTTGTCAAAATCTCTCAGCAGAGTCAACAGTCGCTCTAGCGGCTCGACTCTCGGTGATTAACACTGACGTGAACACGATTGGCGCACGTTGAAATCGCTTTAAGGGTCTTTCATTTTAAACTAACTTTATTCATGAATTGGTTTCAACAAATAAATTATTTATGTAATGTTTTTTTTTGTTTTTTTTTCTGAAAATCCCAAGAAAATAATGCCTATCCTTTCAATTCATTGTTTCTGTCTATATAATTCGAGCGTGCGTGTGTGTGCTCAGATGTAGCCGGGCTGCGATTGGTGGAATGTCTGTTCTCCTTGAAAATCATTAAGTATGCTACATGTCCTAAAAAATCATTAAAAGATAAATAAAGTGAAAACTTATAACGGCTTAGAAATTAAATAGATACGGTCAAACGTCCATGTACTGTAGGTACTACCCAAAAATGAAGCCCTGTCTGTTTGTATAAGTTAAAATGAAAGACCCTGTATGAACGCGCTTGAAAGTTCAGGTTTGTTTCTTACCTGGCAAGAGCCCTTGCCGCCGACGTCGAGGATACCATTACAGATCATGTTCTCGGTGACGATGCCGGGGCGAGGGGTTACCTCGAGGTACCGCTCTCTACAGAGATCGTTGTTTACAGTGTAGATGGTGACATCACGCAGCACACTAGACGGGGTGCCACCAAACTGTCGAGTGAAAGAATACACTATAATGACCAAAGTTCTTTTTTCTTTTTTAGAGTTCCTATCTAATGTATACATATCTATATACCTATACAGGGTGTCCCAGGAACGACTGTCAAGCGGAAGTCCAGTGATGCAGCACCCCAAGGGCTACCCGAATCACTCCCATGTATGTTTAGCGATTTTTTGCAGTTTAGAAGTTATTCATGTTTTTGTGACATTTTATTTATTGAGCAGTTGCAAGACAATTCTGTTAATTTTGAGGTGAATAATTAAGATAAGCTCACAATTTTTATTCTCTGTTAATTAGCTTAAAGTTGGGTCTCTCCAATCCAATGACTATTTACTCCAAAACCCACTCGACTGCGCCATAAAAATTATGATGTTGCGTAAAATGAAAAACTGAAAACAATACCAATACTTTCAAGGCTCTAGTGTTAGTCGCACAGTTGGGGATTAGCATTAAAAATAGCACCCTTGCGGAACTGGGCAATGGACATGTCTCTGACTATCCCCTTGGACATCTGGAATACGTAGAAAAGATGAGAGAAAGTCTCCACGCCGTGCGATTTCTTAGGAGTACAATAAACTTACTTCAGTATTGCCCCATCCGGCGTGCACAACAGGTGTGTTATCGGGAAGAGAACCACCCTGATTGATGATGGTCCCTTGCTGTGCAACTTCGTTGAAGGTGATGGCTGTTAACAGACCAACTACGCTGATGTCTCCATCTAAACCTCTCCCGGTGTTGTAGGTGGGGTGGTTGTGAATTACAGATACTCGGTGAAGGATGCCACCAGTATTGCGGTAAGTGGAACCGACGCGAATAAGACGATAATCATTACCCCAGAATGACCTAGAACGAAATGATAATAAACAGCTTAAGATCTATCTATCTTAAGGTATAGCTTAAGGTAGGTATATCTTTTGTTCGTTTCTTGAGCCAGAAAATAGTCGATAGCTCTAATTGCTTGCTCTCCGGGTGGAGAAAAAATAGATGCGCTAACGGGCTGTTACATTTTAGTATATCTTCTGGTAGACATTTTGTTTTTCGTTACATTTTTACATCTAAGAGTACTTACATACATGAAACACGCCTTTATACTATATGCAGAGATCACAGCGTATACTCTCATTATCTACATTCTTCATGCAAGCTTGCCCCTCTCCACTAATGTCACCAATGTACAGTAGTCACAATGGACTACTGATCTATCTCTGAAGCTAGGTGCACAATGATTGCGTAGGTTTGCGCATGTAGTACATTGTATGTAGAGTAGGCGAGACAGGACGATGCAAGAAACATAAGCGAGGCAGCTATACAACGCTGTCTTCATCTTTTAAGGGTCATCCAAAATGGATTTTGCGCAGCTACTTGCAGCCAGTTTCAGAAAGACAAAGCTCAGTTGTGATTACAGTACCTACGTTTACTTTCCCTTCTAGCTGCCTTGGCCTTAGAGCCCCACTTCGCGCTACCTACACTTGGTATGATACTAAATCATCTGTAAAAACGTTGCGAGCACAAGTTCTACATAGTACTTACCTACTACACTACACTGGTGGTTTAGTGCATGTAGCCCCGTCTTCCGACCCTAGATCGTGGGTTATAATCCGGTTTTACAGCAATATAATGTTATCTGTTCAAATATCTATGCTAGAATCTCAAACGGTGAAGGACCTCACAACCGACACAATAAATATTAAAAGCCAAATAAATACTGTAGGTACTTACAGACCAGCAAAGCAATGTGCAGCAGACAAAATGTATCTCGAGTTTAGAATGGTGCCAGCGCACGCTTGAAACCAGCCTAATTGGTTGAAATCCACCTGGACAAGGCTGGGGTACCGGTCAATAGTGGTGGGCTCGCCACCGACGATGCGTTCCGAGGACTGCTCGCCCGAAACAGCACCTGTTACAAATTAAAAGTAGCAAAAGTGCGAGATGCAGGATATGGTCAGTCAGTCAGTTTGTATGCGTTACCATCTCTGGTGACTGAATTTTACGGCCGTTCTAAAGCCTGCATTATGGCTTAGCGAGTTTTTATGGGAATATGAGTGTCTAAATCAGAGAGAATGTTTGGAAAATAAATTCTAGGGTTAGGGAAGTATGGAAAGATTTAGGAGAGGCCTACGCCGTAGAGGCGACTTTTGCTGAAAACAATCATTTGTAATTTAGGTAGGTAATAGAAATAAAAGCTTTTTATTTTATTTTATTATCGGGAACATTGAATTCATTCTGCTTGGGCTGATTTTGCTATTGATTTCTGAAATTCTCTCATTCAATTTTCCTGATTTTGAATTCACGACTGTATCCTCAAGGCGCGGTAAATATTCCCTCAGATCTTGCATTTTTTTACGAAATTAAATTTTTCATACCTGCGATAATAACCAGAGCCAAAACCCATGACGACGCCATTTTAACAGAATATCCGATCAGACTGATCAATTGATCGTCTGTTTGCGCTTAAATATCCCAACGATATCTACAAAAATGATAAAATATAATACCTAAGTAGAAGATGTTAGGCTTAATATTAATACAATTACCTACAGAAAGACAAGTAAGCTATACTTACTGTGTGAAGTTCTCGACGGTCCTCTTGAGGCTACTACCTAATATTAAAAAAAGTTAAGGAGTTAAAGATTCGATTTTGATAGTGCATTGCAGTTTCACTCGTGATCATATTACGTTTTTTATTAATCTTTGTATAAACTAATGAGCGGCTAAGTGGTTCATACTTCTACGGTCATTCGGCCAGTCACCATTTGGTCCTTCTGTGTAAATGCGTCAAAAATGGCGCGTTTCGCCAAGCATTAGAGTGCAAAAAGTGGCTGGCGGCGGTCACCCATCCTTTTTATGACCGCGCCCAGGGTTGCTTAACTTTTTTCCCCATACCAACTTCCAACCCTTATTTTCCCGCCCCCTTATGGTAATTGACAAAAAAAAGTAGCCTATGTCCATCCCTGGGGTATACTCTTTATCCATGCCTTTATCGGTTCAGCGGTTTGGGCGTGAAAAGGTAACAAACAGACAGACAGACAGACAGACAGAGTTACTTTCACATTTATAATATTAGTATGGAAGTATGGATATAATTGAGCCGTGTTGGCCGAATGGGGTTGTTCCTCGACTTTCAATCCGCAGGTCTTGGGTTCGAATCCTGGCCGTGCATCAATCAATTCTCCTGTCGTAAAACCAAAAACATTCGAAAATTGTGTCAAGTGACCAAAAGGAGACTCTCTATGTTACATATAAAATCCTTTTACCACAGTCATGTTCGAAACTAGAGACAAGAGAAATAAATTTTGTGAACAGGCACAAAAATAAATACTGTAGGTACTTACAGACCATGATAGCAATGTGCAGCAGACAAAACGTATCTTGAGTCAAAGTCAAAGTCAAAGTCAAAGTCAAAAAGCATTTATTCAGTAGGACCGCTGGGATCACTTTGAAACGTCTTAAAACTAGGTGATTTTACTCCTGTTCCTTCGCGACCAATACCGCGAAGAATCAGGGCAACAAACACGGTTTGGGGCCTAGCTTTCTTTTAGGTGATCCATCTTAAATCTAAACTTATGATAACTTAGGTGGTACCTACCTACCAATTGCTTAAATTATATAATACAAGATAGCAGACATTGAGGACACATCAGCCGTCGAGGGGCAGAGCGACATCAGGCCACGCGAATTTATCATTAATATAATCCTTAAGTGAATAATAAGCTTTTTTTATAAGAGTATTTTTTATGTAAGTTTTAAATCTTCGAATAGGCAGTTTAGTCGCGTTTTCAGGAAGTTTATTATAAAAAAGTATCGTATTTCCCATAAAAGAACCTTTTACTTTTTCTAATCTAAATTTAGGCAAATAAAGTTTATTCTTATTTCTTGTGTTAATGCTATGCACATCACTTTTTTTCCTAAAGTTATTGATATTTTTATGAGTATACAAAATGTTTTCATAAATGTACTGGGAAAAAACTGTTAGAATATTTATTTCTTTAAAACGTTGTCTCAGTGAGTCCCGTGGTTTCAATTTGTAAATCGCACGGACAGCTCGCTTTTGCAAAACAAATATATTTTGAATATCGGCTGCTTTACCCCAGAGAAATATACCGTATGACATCACACTATGGAAGTAACTATAATATACTATCTTAGCTGTCTCTTCGTCAGCCAATCTCCTAATCGTACGAACTGCATATGCGGCGGAGCTCAGTCTACCTGCAAGTCTTTCAATGTGAGCCCCCCACTGCAAATTGGAATCAACAGTTAGCCCCAAGAAAATAGCGGTATCGACCAGATTGAGTGCTTCCCCATTTAATTCAATTTTTGTTGCTTTGTGAACCACGTTAGGCAAAGTAAATTTAATACATTTAGTTTTCTTGGCATTAAGTAAGAGATTATTAGCCGTAAACCAGTTTAAAATTAGAGACAGAGACGCATTAACATCATCGTACTCTTCTTTATATCTATCAACTTTAAAAACCAAAGAGGTATCATCAGCAAACAGAACAATGTCACACATGTCTTTTACAAAAGAAGGGAGGTCATTTATATACACTAGAAACAAGAACGGGCCCAATATCGAGCCTTGTGGTACACCCATGTCAATAATTGACCCTGAAGACCTTTCGCCACCTACATCGACCTTAAGGACTCTATTGGAGAGATATGATTGGACAAGGTCTATAGCTTTATTTTGAACGCCATAATATTTTAACTTAGAAATCAGAGTCTCGTGACATACACAATCGAATGCTTTGGACAGATCACAGAATACTCCGATCACGTCTTGTGAGTTTTCAAAGGCTTCATAGATGTGCTTTAGAAGCAAAGTACCCGCGTCAGTTGTTGAACGACCTTTGGTGAATCCAAATTGATAATTATGCAGTAGTCCATGGAGATTAAAATGAGCTAGCAATGGATTCAAAATAACTTTTTCAAATATTTTACTTAATGCAGGCAGAATCGAAATTGGTCTATAGTTAGCAGGGTAGCTTTCATTGCCAGATTTTAATAAAGGAATAAGTTTGCTAAACTTCATAAGGTCAGGAAAAACACCCTCGTCAACACATCTGTTAAAGACATAAGCTAGACATGGTGCAATATCAATGACAATAGTAGCTAGTATCTTCGTTGATATTCCCCATAAATCCTCAGTATTTTTGATATTCAAAGTCTTAAATGTTTTGACTATATGATCTGCGCTCACATAACTGAACTCAAACTCACTGTTAATCTGAGTAACACCAGTTTCTAGATAGGCGAGTGCGCTAGAAGCTGAGGAATTGAGTGACCGGGTCGCAACCTGGGCTACATTAGAAAAAAAACTATCAAACGCGTTAGCTATTTCAGTGTTATTGGATATAAGAGTATCATTAACTTTTAAATTTATCTGTTTAAAACCATGTTTTGATTTACCTGATTCATTATTTATTAATTTCCAAGTGGCTTTAATTTTATTCGAAGAAGATTCTATTTTATTTCTCAAATGCATTGATTTAGCTGCTTGACATACTTTTTTAAATATTTTAGAATAGTTCTTAATGTATAAGATATGTGATGGGTTGTGAAGCATTAGTTCTCTAGTAGCATAAAGATCATACAGTCTATTCCTACTTCGATAAATACCTGGCGTTGCCCAGTCTACAAAGCTCACACAAGCTTTAGTTAAGCAGGTCTTTAATTTAAATATTTCCGTATGCTCCTCAATAATAAGATTTGACAAACTGGCAAATAGGTCATTTGGGTTTTCTACACAAGGTAAAAGTGACATTTTGAGTTCTATATTTCTTTGAAACTTTATAATACGACTCACTGTGATGGGCCGATATGAGAACTTTACAGGTTCATTTAATGTGAAATTAGGAAAAACGACACTTTGACCATAGTGATCGGACTCAAAATTTTTTACTAAAGATTTACTAATCGGTAAACAGTTACAGAAGACATTGTCCAGACATGTGGCCGTTTCTGATGTCACCCTAGTTGGCTCATAAAAGAGATGTTTTAAATTAAAACATTTAAATAAATTAGTTAACCTTCATATTATTTAGTATGAAGCTCGGCGAGTTGTCTCTTCAAGCTCTGGTTTTGGCCAAGGATCATCAGCATTTCAGCCTCACTCTCCTCCTGCTCTTGAAGCAGCTGTTTTTGAATCTTATTAGATTCTTTGAGTTCCGACGTAGCCATCTTCAGTTTAGCTTCTAAGTCACATGCCCTCCGAGTCATGGTCATCTTGATTGGTACCTGAAACGCACGTCCAGCAAGTTAGAATGGTACAAGGAGAAATTGAGGAAGTGATCTTAGACAGTGAATACAATGAAGACAGACTAAGACAGTTTAGGTAGAAAAGGGAGATTTTTAGAAATAAAAAAGAAAAATTGATACAATAGTCAGTAAATGAAATGGAAATATGTGAAAGGAGAATGTACTTGCTATTCAGGTTGCAAGGTTATTATTGATTTAGAATAATCTAGATACCAAAGCCAATTACATAGGAATAATAATGTAAAGTAGTTAAAAATAATTAAAAATCTATTTTACACATTTGCACTGACAGAAAGTTCTTATGTTTGAGTTCTTACTTATTGGTAACTAAGTGTAAGTATACAAAAACGGATTCAGCACTTTATTGCTGTCCCGGTTTCAATAAACTATTTTATTGGTGTAGCCTACTGCTTGTGAAATGTACTATAATAGGCCTATGGAAGTATGGGAACTATGTAAACAGGGAAGGGTTGTATTAGTGGGAATGTATAGTGTTTACTGTAGTGTTTATTGTGTGAGACATTTGTTTTGGACAACAACTCAAGCTTCCACTGATTGTCAAGCTGAGAGTGTAAAAAACTGCGCCTGTGTCGTGTAATGAAAGTGACTCATCGATCCCGGTGAGCGTGTGTAAGATGTTGTGTTATGATTGTGATTTCGTTAGTAAAGAGTTGGTAAATGAACACAAATACTCCCCAGGTTTATCGAAGGCTTCCAATTCGTCAGGATAAGCACAATTTAACAGCGTTCCGCTTCAGACATCAGATTTCGTTGAGTCCGTTGGTTGTTCAAAGTTCAAAACTTCATGTCACTTTATTTGAGTCAATATTGAAAAAAAAACGTTCACAAACACTAGCACTAAGTCATTGTACTATTTAGAATCGAAAGGCCTAACTAATTTCACAATAAAACATAAATAAACTGGAAATTTATTTAGCAGCAGCTGATTTTACGTCAGACCGCTAGTGTTGTGAGGTTAGGATTGTACCAGTGCACCCTTGATACCAGCTTAATTGGTTGAAATCCACCTGAACAATGCTGGGGTACCGGTCAATGGTGGTGGGCTCGCCACCGACGATGCGTTCCGAGGACTGCTCGCCCGAAACAGCACCTGTTACAAAATAAGTTTTTTTTTAAAAAATTTCAACAAGTACAAGCTTTTAATGGATTACCGTGATCTGATTGAACTCACCGATGTAAGTACAACATTTCATTTCAATCAACCTATTATCGGGTCTGGGTGTTTCTATGTATAATATGTATGTATTTACAAAAAAAAAGTATATAAGTATATATCAGTCATCTTAGTACCCATAACACAAGCTTTGCTTACTTTGGGGCTAGATGATCTATCTATCTATCTAATCAGCCCGGTTGCACCCACTGCTGGGTATAGGCCTCCTCTTTATAACGCCACTCTGTTCGGTCCTGCGCAGTCCTTTCCCACGCTTTCCCAGCCACATTGACAATGTCATTTGACCATCGGGCGGGTGGTCTACCTCGTGGTCTTTGAGCATCTCTGGGCCACCATCCCGTAATCACTGTATAGATGATGCTGTGTGAAAAGTCCAGCATTATTTATTATTTATTTATTATTTATTTATTATTTATTTATTATTTATTTATTATTTATTTATTATTTATTTATTTATTATTTATTTATTATTTATTTATTATTTATTTATTATTTATTTATTATTTATTTATTATTTATTTATTATTTATTTATTATTTATTTATTATTTATTTATTATTTATTTATTATTTATTTATTATTTATTTATTATTTATTTATTATTTATTTATTATTTATTTATTATTTATTTATTATTTATTTATTATTTATTTATTATTTATTTATTATTTATTTATTATTTATTTATTATTTATTTATTATTTATTTATTATTTATTTATTATTTATTTATTATTTATTTATTATTTATTTATTATTTATTTATTATTTATTTATTATTTATTTATTATTTATTTATTATTTATTTATTATTTATTTATTATTTATTTATTTATTAATGATTGCTGGAATGAAATGGCTTCGTGTATAAAGAGTGTAGCGAAGAACGTTTTGGGTGAGACGAAAGGTAAGGGTAAGATAGACAAGGATACGTGGTGGTGGAATGAGGACGTGCAAAAGGTTTTGAAAGAAAAGAAGGATGCCTTTAAAGATTGGAAAGGGGTGAATGATAGTGACTCTAGGTTGAAAGAACGGAAAAGAAAGGTTTACGATGAATTTAAGAAGAAGGCTAAGAGAGAGGTTGCTATCGCAAGAGGGTAAGGTCCAAGATAAGCTTTACAAAAATCTAGAAAGCCCACAAGGACAAAAGGACCTATACCGCTTAGCGAAAACTAGAGAGAAGAATGCTAAAGACATTACACATATGAAATGCATAAAAGACGATAGTGGAAGGGTTTTAATGAAAGATGATGAAATAAAAGACCGTTGGAAGATATATTTTGAAAGTTTAATGAATGAAGAGAACGCTTGGAGTGGAAAACTAGAGGATGTACAAATGAATTTGTGTATGGTAGAGGAGATAAGTATGAATGAAGTGAAAATGGCTGTCCAAAACATGAAGAATGGCAGAGCGTGTGGACCAGATGGAATACCGGTTGAAGTATGGAAGTTCTTGAAAGCGGATGGATGGAAATGGCTGACTTTATTCTTCAACAAGTTGTTACATGAGGAGGCGATCCCGGATGAGTGGTGCAGCAGTTCACTGGTGCCCATCTTCAAAAACAAGGGTGATGTACAGGACTGTAACAACTACCGAGGAATAAAGCTCATGTCTCACAGTATGAAAGTGTGGGAGAAAGTGATAGATAGAAGAATGAGAGATGAATGTGAGATTACCCAGAATCAGTTTGGTTTTATGCCAGGACGGGGGACCACAGATGCGATTTTCGCCCTACGCCAACTCTGCGAAAAGTACCGCCGTGCGCATAAAGACTTGCACCTGGTCTTCATTGACCTCGAGAAAGCGTACGACCGAGTTCCCCGGAAAGTTCTGTGGTGGGCTTTAAAAGAGAAGGGAGTGCCAGGTAAGTATGTGAGGATTGTGAATGCGATGTATGCAGGGGCACGAACAAACGTCCGGTCCGAAGCCGGCGTCACCAACGAGTTCAATGTGGCAGTAGGTTTGCACCAGGGGTCGGCTCTAAGACCTTATTTGTTTATCTGATGTCAGAGCATCCATTACGAGGAGGACCTCGTAATGGATGCTCTGACATCAGACATACAGGAGGAGGCACCCTGGTGCATGTTGTTCGCCGACGACATTGTTCTCGTTGGAGAGAATGCAAACGAGGTACAAAGCAGACTGGGAAAATGGCAAGAGAAATTGGAAAGAGTAGGCCTCAAGATCAGCCGCACTAAGACAGAACACTTGTACTGCAACTTTAGTGGCTCTTCTAATTTCTCATCGATTGCTCTAGATGGTGTAACCCTACCAGTCTGCTCCGATTTTAAGTACCTTGGTTCGCTTCTCCAAAACGACGGCAATATTGACCGGGGCGTAAATAATAGGATGAATGCGGGATGGATGAAGTGGCGACAGGTCTCAGGGACGATATGTGACCCGCGAATGCCCCTAAAGCTAAAGGGAAAAGTCTACAAAACGGTCATCAGACCTGTCGTACTGTATGGATCTGAGTGCTGGGCCACGAAAGCGACGGATGAAAGAAGAGTGCATGCGACTGAGATGCGAATGTTGAGATGGATGTGCGGAGTGACGCGAATGGATAAGGTGAGGAATGAATATATTAGGGGAAGTCTGAAAGTAGCGCCGGTGACTGAAAAGTTGAGGAGCAATAGGTTAGCGTGGTATGGGCATGTAATGCGGAGGGATAAAAGTCATGTAACTAAAAGGGTGATGGAAATGAATGTGAATGGATATGTGAGTAGAGGTAGACCTAAGAAAAGATGGATGGATTGTGTGAAAGAAGATATGGAAAAGAAAGGAGTTGATGACGAGATGACGAGTGATAGGGGAGAGTGGAAGAGGAGAACATGTTGTGCCGACCCCGCATGAGCGGGATAAGGGCAGGCCAATGATGATATTTATTATTTATTTATTTTTTATTTATTATTATTTACCTCAGGAGTTTCGTTCTCCATCATCGGATCAGCTCGCAGTCATCATATTTAAATTTAGTAGATGAAACTTTGCCGTTTTAAAGCCTGCATCATGGCTTAGCGACTTAATAAATAAATTAATAATCCTGCACAATTAGTAATTTACAAATTTCATTTCAAGACGAGTCATTAAACGCTTGGCGTAGTGCTTGCCCTCTTGCCGCACCCCCCCTTTCCCTTTCGTCTCAACGGCCATGGGACGGGCCTCTGTGCGAGTTGACTCGGAATTGTCTGTTAGATACGTGTTCATGCTCCGCAGATCATGCCCGTCTCCTAGCCGTCTCAAAATGGGAGTCAGGTTGGTGGCTGCAAGCACTTCCTTCACAAAATTTAGGCACTCTAATGGATCCCGCTAGCTTCCGTATTGCAGTGTGCCCACGGTTGGGTGCGCGGTGTTGCGCCCCTCACCAAAGTCAGTGCAGTAGGATAGGAGGAGTTCGACCAGCTTAGTCACCACGGATTATCGTGCACTAGGGCCGCAGGTCGGTTCTGCCGCCACGCCAGTCTTAATGACATCATCCGCCGAGGCCATTCTAGAACCGAGTGGTTCTAGAATGGCAAGCGCTCCGACGGTATGACTCTTGTCCCTTGGGAGAGGGGAAGGCCTTTGGTGTGGGATGCTACTTGCGTAGATACCCTTGCGCTATCACATCTACCGGGGACATCCGTTAGGCCTGGCGCGGCGGCAGATTCGGCTGAGGATCTCAAAAGGGTTATATAAATCTGGATCGGGTTTATATATTTGAATCTTTTGGGGTCGAGACCCTGGGTCCGTGGGGTTCCGGGCCCCATCGCGTCTTCAAAAATCTTTAAGGGCGTCTGGTCGAAGCGTCGCGTGATTCAAGAGCTGGCGATTTTTTGGCACAGAGAATCAGCATTGCCATTCAGCGTGGCAATACCGCCAGTATTTTGGGCACGCTTCCGACTGGCATAATTTTATGTACATATTGTAGTAGCTAAGTTTCTGTAAATAAATATGATAATAATCCTGCACATAAATACGTATTAAATATAAATAAATAGAGGAATATGAGTATTGAAATCAGAGAGAATGTTTAGAAATAAATTCTGGGTATTTTTTCTATTATTTTTCTACTATCTCTATCTACTATTTTTAAATTCTATCTTTGTTTTTTAAAAAGTTATCTTTGAATTAATTATTGTTTGGGCTGATTTTGCTATTGAAATCTCTGAAAATCTCTCATTTAATTTAATTTCTTAAAAACCTGACACACAAAAGACACAACCAAATTCACGACTGTATTCTCAAGGCGCGGTAGGTAAAAATACTTATTCCCTCAGTTTTTCTACACGAACCTTTTACGCAAGTGATAATGCGCCAACATTGCGTGCGTATAGGTAGGTAAATGCATTTTGACTTTGACTCACACAGACTTGGAGCTTGGAGCAAATGCTGATAAGTAGCCGTAGGTAGGTATTTTCACCCACTTAATTTTTTTTAAATATTAAGTACTTATTCAATAATAATAATAAATAATGCTGGACATTTCACACAGCATCATCTAGGCCCAAACTAAGCAAAGCTTTTTTAATTTTTATAACGGGACTTAATCGCGTAGGTATAACATTTGTTTATTTACCTCGACGTTTCAGTAGCGTTACAGCTACAGAGTCTTCGAGTCGCGAAAGTTTAAAATGTGTATAAGCAAAGCTTGTACTATGGGAACCAGATAACTGATATACTACTTAAATGCTTTTTTTTGTAAATACATACATATTATACATAGAAATACCCAGACCCGAGATAAATATTTGCAGATCATACAAACATTTATCCCGCGGCGGGGATCGAACCCGCAACCTTCTGCGTCCCAAGCGGGCTTTCACCCACTGCGCCACAGAGGTCGTCAAGAGGTTTACCTACTTACTTAATAGTAAATCTCATTTATTATGAAATGAAATGAAATGGTTTATTTGCACACCTCGCCAACAGGCATGCAAAAATTAAAATTGCAAAAATAAAATTTTATTCGTTTTAAATTAAAAAAATAAAAATATAAAAGTCATACCTGCAGCAATAACCAGAGCCAAAACCCAGGAAAACGCCATTTTAACAGAATAATCTGATATAAAGTCTGATCAATCGTTGGCCTGTTTCAGAGATATCTACTACCGACAAAACGATAAAATATAATACGTAGATTATAGAAATCTTAATGATTATAGAAATCTTAATGATTATAGAAATCTGAAAGTCTCATAGGTAGGCTTACTATAATACACTTAAATTATTGTCTGGCGTTTTCAGGTTCTTTATCTACCTACTGTAACGCTTAAGATTTTATTGGAGTTAGGAAGGGAAGATTAAATTAAACAAAAAGCTAGTCTAGATAGATAAGGTTCTAAGTACGTAGAATTTGGAATAAATAAAGTAGGTATACAAGAGAAATACAGAATACGTAGGGCGCCTTTGGTTAATTAAAGGATAGTTCAGTTGATAGCATTGAGCATCTTAGAGTAATTTAGCAGGGTGTGGTAGCCTCATTGATCTAGGACTCTATAGTAATAGAGTTACAATGTGATAAATAAAATGTCTGCGCCAAAAACTCGCTTGTACTGTGCTTGTACGCAAAAACAAAAAAGTTTTTGTTTTTAAATAAATAAATAATTGTTTATTTCAGAATACAAAGCCAATACTAGTAGGCTAGGGACCTAAAAAAAAACATAATATACTAATATATTATATTACTAGCTTCTGCGCGCGGCTTTGCCCGCGTGGTACCAACATTTTGAATAGCCTATATGCTATTCCAGGTCACTATCTACGCCTATTCCAAGTTTCATCCAAATCGGTTCACTGGTTTAGGCGTGATTGATACGATACACAAACATTCAAACATCCAAACGTCCAAACAGACTGATAAACTTTCAGCTTTATTATATGAGTGGGATTTAAACTACATCATGTAGAAGTCACTTTTTATCACGCTGACGTGAACAAATGTCTAGTGACGATAAAAATCATTATCCGGACATTCAGCGATTGTCTTTAAAATAATAATGTTAGATGCCCGTAGACGCGCCCAAAAGGACACGATTCGAGCACGGAGGATAGCGTAGAAGTCAGGAAGGCCTGCCACAGCGAACATGCTCGACGCACTACAATATCTAGGTTCTCGCATTGGCCTGTTTGTTGGCTTATTTAGGAAAACTACCACAAATAACCATTTTTTTTACTCTAGTATCCCCTTTGTTTACCTTTTTGGCCTCGAATCAGACTATTGTTAACTGTAACCCTCATCCTGAAATCCTAAGAGTCCAAATTAAAAAAAAAAAACAAACACTGACAGATGAAGTCAATGACTTCTGTCCATTTGAGTTTGTCATCTTAGGGTTCTCAGCTCTCTCTGGCACAGGGTGGAAGTTAAAAATTTGTTGACGTAGCAAGTGATTTTTATCGTACTTTGCTTATTACTCTTATGTCTATAGCATTATGTTAAAGAGAGTCAAGTATATTACTACCCAGGCAGTTTTGTCCTTTCCGTACAGGGTTTCTGGTTACCTAAAGAAACCAAAAGAAACCAAATTAAAGAGGTCAGAGACACTGAAAGTTTACCTTCTTGTTGAGTGACATTCTTCCGTATCCATGGATTGTTTACATGGAAACGTCATTTTGATGAAGGCATATAAAATAAAATTTTGTTACAATTACTGAAAGATTTTGAGAAAAAATTAGAAACAAGTAAAATTAATGATCTAAACTATGTCTTGTGCAGTGCCATGCTGTAGGTTTCATTCATCAAGACGCCAAAATAATGATGAAATCTTACGCTACCAACGGTAAGTGTTTTTTGGTATTGTAGTATCAAAGTCTTAATTTTAATGCATTCGGGGGATAATTTCATACAAAATACTATCATGGAATCTTGTTTAATAAGGATTAATCGAATGCTATAGGCAAAATATACAAATCATATTTGTATCATAGTGTTGTACTCGATTCTATCGACATCGATAGTTTTATGTTGGTGGGGCTGAACTTATTTTAATTTTTTTTTCCGGATTTATGGAATTTAGTACAAATAATAAATACTTAATTAAATGGCTAGAAGGCTGCAATTAACATTCTAGTACGTTTTAAGATAAGATAATGTTTATTTAGAGACAAGTATTATACAATTACAAGCTTAAAGTAAAGTAACAAACAATTAAATTTACTTATAATAATAATAGTATAACTTAGATATGTGATTGTACCTACTTATGCTTGCGTAAACAATAATGATGTGCGCTAAGAGCCGGACTAGATTTTCTGTGTCCCGGTTCCCAGCGCCCCCTTTCGGATTAGATTTGTATGTATGTTTGAATGAATGAATAAACGTTTGTTTGTTTAGTGATTGATAAAAAAGTTATACCTACCTAGTAGGTAGAACTTTATTATTAGAATAGGAGCAAAATACCTCATTCATGTTTAGTTAACGCTAACGTAAATCTAAAACTGTTTCAGGAAACCGTAATAATAATATAGACGAATGGAGCTCCAAACCGCAAGAAGCGCTTTGTAAGAAGGAAATGCAAAAATTATAATTTAAACTAATGGTTGGAATGGAAGGAATCAAACTGCAATTTTCTTGATGGTCCTTCTTGGATTGATCCAGGAATAAGGCGCTTAGATTCATCTAGCTTTAAATGATTCTAAACCTAAGTTAATAGTATTATGTAAGGCTCAATGCACATTGAATTGGGAAGCGACGCGTCAATTAGTTTTATAGCAAGTTTTATAGCATTATAAACCTTATGACCAATGGAACAAGATATAGAATCGCTTGTAGAATCAACGAGATCTGGCGAAGCCATCTAGTGGGCCGCACTGGCCCGAGTGGTTCATTCTACAAGCGTTTCTATATCTTGTACCACTGTTCATAAGGTTTATAATGGCTTGCAATAAAATAATTGACGCGTCGCTTGCCAATTCAATGTGGCTTGAACCTAATAGTAGGTAGGTAAACTGAGTTATACTTTAAAGATAATTCAATTAAACGACTGAACTATAGGCACATACATACAGGTAAGTAATAGCCAGTCCCTGCCCGTGGTCCACCACAGGTCTCGTGGTACCTACTAATCGGGTGTTAGTGATATTCCTGAACACAACATACCTACTCCATACCCATCGGTGAATATTATGGAAACCCAATCAGTAGATTAGGATTGGTACCTACTTTAAAAATATTGTTACAAAATAAATTCTTTTTGACTTTGTCCTCATTGATTTCAACAAAAAAGCCCCCTAAGTAGCACTTTTTTCATTGGTATTACGGAAGCTTACAGTCCCTGGAAGTTTTTGAAAATACTCAAATTTTTGGATTCCTAATTTTATGTCTTCGTCTAATTCGTCTGAGTTTTATGTTGAAAATTAAACGTTGACTATCTCAAACACAATATAGGAACTTTGTATCTAAACTTTTTTAACTTGCACTAATGCTAGACAGCTGAGTTTTGTATGTATGAAAGTACAATTCAAATTAATTATTTTACAAGAAAAATAAATTTTAAAATTCTCCCTTTTTTTTGATAACTAATTCGTTCCAATCGGACATTCTCATTATAAAGCTTTAAATGCGTATAACTAAAAAAATCGTAGAATATAGGTACATGGGGTATTTCTGGATAGCCCTGGATGGATGTGAGAAACTTATTATTTTTCCTATTGACGTCACTGAGTGGACCACCCTGTATTTTAAATAATAGGTATCTGGGTAATAGCTATAATCAACTTCTTGTCGTGTCACTAGTTCTTCCGAACCAGTAATTTTAGAAAATTTTATCGACAAACAATATTTTCGATGACACATAAGTTCACATCTCTATTAAAATCTATTATTCTCTATGGAACAAATTAGTGTGCACGGAAAAGACAAAACTGCCTTGATAGTAATATACTTGACTCTCTTTAACTTATTGCTATAAACTTATGAGTAAGAAGCAAAGTACGATAAAAAAACCTTACTACTTGAAAACATTCTATCTTTTCTAGCGGAGCGGCCGCGTTCGATCATCTAAGCTCTGGCATGCCTGCACCTATCTGTAGCAAGCAGATGGCAAGCAATTACATTTTTTGCCAGCTACTGGCATGCAAAATGAGGGAGGGTTCACAAGGGGCTCAAAACCAGCATGCGAGCCAGTTACAAGCATGACAATGATTATATTCTCGGCTTCTTTGTAGGTAATACTGGCATGCCAGGACGCAGCTAGCATAAAAGTTTTACAGGTATAAATGTGTAGGAATACCAACCTAATAACAGAATATTAACCAAAATAGGTAGGTACTATCACCCTAATCCAATGTTGGTCTGGTCTAACTCTCAATTTAAATTCAAATCATTGGAATGGGAAATTAGCGTTTAAGGTATTGAGAACAATTAATGAGGGTTGGACATAGGTAGGTAATTAAAAAAAAAAATTGCATGGTGGCAATCTAAAATGATCGTTCAACAGTAAACATATTTATTAAATCTTAGTTAAACAGCTGTAGCGACAATCCAGTCGGTGTAGGACGCGACGTTTGTGCTGACACCCGGGAAGTAGGCATCGGCGCAGCCTCTGGACCAGGACACGACACCCACGACGATATCGCCATAGTAGAGCGGACCACCGGAATCACCCTGAAATACCAACAAATTAACTTAACTACTGAGAGAAGTGAAAATGATTTTTACACACAGGCACACAGCATCTGGCCCCAAAGTAAAGAGCTAGTTTAGGGAACAACTCGACTGATATACTTCTTATGTATTGTTTTTTTTTGTAAAAAACATTTGTATATATATAAAAAAAAAACAAACACTTGCATCATAAAACATCATTTGTTCCACAGCGAGAATCGAACTCGCGCCACTTTGCGTTTCAGGCGGGCAAGTCATGGAGGGCTGCTAATTTTTTCGGCTTGTAACTGCTGAACTCCCTTACGCTCGGCGATTAGCAACCTCTTAAGGTGGTAAGTCGCAATAGCGCTTTGTCAAAATCTCTCAGCAGAGTCAGCAGTCGCTCTAGCGACTATTGATTGACTCTGAGCGGACGTTGCAATCGCTGTATGAACACCGCTCGAAGGTTCTACGAGTTTGTTTCTTACCTGGCAAGAGCTCTTGCCACCGACGTCGAGGATACCATTACAGATCATGTTCTCGGTGACGATGCCAGGAGGGGTAGCCTCGAGGTACCGCTCTCTACAGAGATCGTTGTTTATAGTGTAGATGGTAACATCACGCAGCACACTAGACGGGGTGCCACCAAACTGTTGTGTGGAAGAATACATTATATTGACCAGGGTTCCTAATGTACCCAAAAATACTATGGTAGTTAAATAAAAAAATTAAAACATAAAAATTTTGGGTGAAATTGTGAATGCATTAAAGAGTATGAAATCGGGAATGGCTGCTGGGTATGAGAGGATTACAGCCGAGATGCTAAAGGCTGGACATGGTGTTGGACATGGACAAGATGGTGCAAATGGTTTAAGAATGAATGAGATACTCGTCAAATATCTTCTCTATGCCGATGACCAGGTTATACTTGCGTCGTCGGAGAATGAGTTGCAGAAGATAGTAACAGTTATGCATGAAGCTTTAAAGCGAAAGGGAATGAAAGTAAATGTGAGCAAGACGAAAATGATGGTTTTTGAAAAAGATGAATGTATGACAGCATGCAATATTCTGATTGACGATGAAAGAGTGGAACAAGTGAAAGAGTTTGTGTATCTGGGGACATTGTTTACAAGAGATGGGAAGTACGATGAGGATATCGAAAGGAGAGTGAATGCTGGAAACCGAGTGAATGGGGCTCTCCATGATTTTATGAGCAGCCGGAAAGTGTCCAACAAGGCACGACTGGCTGTTCATAGAGGAGTGTTGGTACCGACATTGATGTATGGAAGTGAAAGTTGGGTGTGGCAGAAAAAACATCAGAGTAGAGTGAATGCTGTTGAAATGAGAGCGTTGCGTAGTATGTGTGGGTTAACGTTGAATGATAGAGTGAGAAATAGTGTGATAAGGGAACAGTGTGGAGTGAAAGAAGATGTAGTGTTGAATATCGAGAAAGGTATGTTAAGATGGTTTGGGCATGTAGAGAGGATGGATGACAGTCGTTTGACAAAGCAAGTGTATGAGGCGAGTGTGCATGGGACAGCTGGAAGGGGAAGGCCTAGGCGAACCATTCTTGGATCAAATTGGCGACATTTTGGAGAAGGGCCAGGTCAAAAGTACCCTAAACCGACGAGCATGTATGAAGAATGTAATGAGAGTGAATGAGGCGAAAGTTGTGTGTCAGGATCGTAGCGACTGGAGATCCGTGGTCTCTGCCTACCCCTTTGGGAAAGAGGCGTGACTTTATTTATGTATGTATGTATGTATAAAAAATTTCAACAAGTACAAGCTTTTAATGGATTACCGTGAGCTGATTGAACTCACCGATGTAAGTACAAAATTTCATTTCAATCAACCTATTTTCTAAGGAGTTCCATTCTCTATCATCGGATCAGCTCGCAGTCATCGTATTTCAAATTAGTAGATGAAACTTGACTGATCTGGTGAGTTTTAACTAAATCAATCTATTATCTGAGGAGTTCCGTTCGCCATCATCCGATTAGCTCGCTGTCACCATATTTTTAAATTTTAGATGAGACTTGATCTACAAACCGAGTTTCAAGTCTATCGGCCTATTAACTGAGGAGTTCCGTTCTTCATCATCAGATGATAGATACATTTTGAATTATAACGTTTTTTAATAACTAAAAAGAAAACCGACTTCAATGTTTGACTCAGGACGCGGCGTGACTCAGGGCGTCAAGTGAGTCCATAAGCCCAACATACAAATCGAAATAGAATAGATATCGAATCGACAGATAACGCTTAGACTTAACGCGCTTAGAATTAACTAGAACATAGAGTGGAAGAGGAGAACGTGTTGTTGCCGACCCCGCATAAGCTGGATAATGATGATGAGATAACGCTTAGACTCCACGTGCGTCCCACGCCCCGTGGGATTTCTTAGGAGTACAATAAACTTACTTCAGTAGAGCCCCATCCGACGTGCACAACGGATGTGTTATCGGGAAGACGAGTGCCTTGAGTGATGATGGTCGCCGGCTGTGCTACTTGGTTGAAGGTGATGTCTGTTGAAAGACGAAGTACGGTGATGTCTCCATCAAAACGTGCCTCGGGGATGCCGGCGGGGTAGTTGTAAATTGCAGATAATCGGTGAAGGATGCCACCAGTATTGCGGTATGTGGAACCGACGCGGATAAGACGATAGTCAATACCCCAGAACGACCTAGAATGAAATGATAATAAACAGCTTGGATTTCAAACACGGATTTAGGTAGCTATCTATATCTTTTGTTCGTTTCCTGAGCGAGAAAATAGTTGATGGTTACTTGCTTGCTCGCCGGGTGGAGAGAAACGAGATGCGCTCTGAGGGTTTTAACATTTATTACATTAAAATTAAATTTTATTTAGTTTCAGACAAGATTGGGTCCATACAATGATAATTAATCACAAAAATTACAATATAATGTCATACTTACATAGTTATAACGCTAATTTATGTCTGTGACAGCTTCATTTTGCAACTTAAGGTAATAGGGAAAGGTTGCCATCAATGGACCACCTAACTTAACGACCTTATAACTAAAAAAGCATTCGTGATAAAATAAAACTAATGCATCATTTTTAATAAGTAAGACCTATATTTATAGTAACCAAAAACACAAACAGTTCAGACTTGTAGTTTTTGATTTATACGAAGAAATATAAATGTTGGACTGTTGCCTTCATTGGACCATGGGCACCTTCATTGAACCACCAGGTTGCTATCAATGGACTTCGAAAAAATGTTCGAGAGGTCCAATCATGGCAACTTATTGTAACTGTCAATATTATTCCATTTTTACAGAACTGTCATGAGTATATTCACATCATTTTGCTTTTTATCCAGAGAAATGGGATACTACTTACAGTATACAACATCATTGTTTTTATCTCAAATGCCAGTTGTCTAACGATTATCGGAATGATGATCATTACACACAAAGTTCAGAATTTTGTCATGTTTTTTGCTCGTTTTTGGCTCCATGTAATGTTTTTTTATGTGTTTCTTTCAGGCCTCTATGTGTTCTGCTTACCTCGTTGAAACATAATGCTTCGTTTTTTTTAGAAAAAGATTTTAGCTTGTTTCGGTCCATGTCAAAGGCTTTCTTTTTGTAATCGACATTCTGAATTTTTCAAAGTATAATATTTAAATATTGATGAAACATAACAGTTTATGCATAATTAAGTGAAATACTCGGAAACTATTCCTATTTAATTTTTTTTTACATTTAAATAATTTTTTTTAAAGACAATAAAAAGTTGATATAATTGGACCGGTCCAATGGTGAAACTCTTAAGTGGTCCATTGATGGGAACTAGGTAGGAGAAGAAACCATGTAAAATCTAAACTAACAAGAATAGACAAAATTTAAAAACGCACATACAATCACAATAAAATTGTCTAATATTTCATAGCAACGCTTGCAGTTAATCACGAATACAATGTTAGATACACCAACTTGTTCAGAGGCAAAATTTAAGATTTTGCCTTCCGAAAACAGACTCACATACATCACTAATCGTCCAACGTCGCTGAGACTAAAGTGGGGTGCATCTAAGTCGCTAAAGACTCGTTTCTATTGGTTTTGCTGTCGCTAGCTAATGATAGCTAGACCACCGACCACTGATGTATTTCCAAAACTATGAAGTTTTGGAAATACATCGGTGGTCCAATGAAAGCGCTGGTCCAAATCGGTCCAATGAAGGCAACCTTCCCCTAAGTATTTTTACCTAATTTGCATTTATAATTGAATCATTTTGGTTTTCATGAAATAATTTTTTCAAACTATCATGGTTAACACTTTAACGGGATATTTACCATGATTCAATGTTTTTTGAGTTTCGCGATATTTCGGTGCATTATGTAGGTTAGGTAACTACATGGCATGTGCAATTGAATCATGGTAAATATTCCGTTAGTAGTGTTAATTTCGAGATATTTTTAGAAATCATATGATTTTATATACTTAAGTGAGCCGTGTTGGCCGAATGGGGTTGTGCCTCGACTTTAAATCCGAAGGTCTTGGGTTCGAATCCTGGCCGTGCATCAATCAATTCTCCTGTTGTAAAATATTCGAAAATTGAAATGAAAATATATTTATTTAAAAGCGAAACAATACAGTTACATATTTATCAGCGGCCTCCACACTAGGCAAAGCCTGTATCGTGGGGACCAGTAAAGATTTTAAACAAACGAAGAATCGGACTACTTAAAATAGATTTCGCAAGTATTGAAAATAAAAACAGAGCTTAACAAAGAAAAAAAGGCCATAAAAAATCACACGTGCAAAAAAGAAGAATAAAACCCGGAAATTTACTTATGAGTACACAAACAAATACAAAAATACAATTATGATTACTGACACATTAACAAAGGAATAAAACAATAACAAGCAAGTTCCAAAAGCAAAAGGCTACCTACTGAACTCAACTTCAAGTTTTCAATTGTGTCAAGTGATCAAAAGGAGCCTCTCTATGCTACATATAAAATCCTTTTACCACAGTGTTGTGGCGGATATCCTAGGGTTCTTCAAGGGTTGTAGAAAATGATGGAAGGCCAAGATTGATGTAGGTAAACTTGCATGTAATTAGAAAATATTAGAAATTAGGAGTACAGAGTTGTGTTCACGGTATGTGACGAGTAGCGAGACTACTGTCAAAAATTTGAATGCATTTTGACACTTTTGACGTTTGATTCGGCGTTTGACGTTTCTTCGTTTGGATACGCGACACACAGTCATGTTCGAAATTAGAGACAAGAGAAATAAATATTGAAAGCCTGTTCACAAAAATAAATACTGTAGGTACTTACAGGCCAGAAAAGCAATGTTCAGCAGACAAAATGTATCTGACGTTTAGAATGGTACCAGCGCACCCTTGAAACCAACCTAATTGGTTGAAATCCACCTGAACAATGCTGGGGTACCGTTCAATGGTGGTGGGCTCGCCACCGACGATGCGTTCCGAGGACTGCTCGCCCGAAACAGCACCTGTTACAAAATAAGTTTTTTTTGAAAAAAATTTCAACAAGTACAAGCTTTAAATGGATTACCTCACCGATGTAAGTACAAAATTTCATTTCAATTAACCTATTATCTGAGGAGTTCCGTTCTCCATCATCGGATCAGCTCGCAGTCATCATATTTCAATTTAGTAGATGAAACCTATTATCTGAGGAGTTGCATTCTCCATTCTCCATCATCCGATCAGCTCGCTGTCATCATATTTTTAAATTTTAGATGATACTTGATCTACAAAGCGAGTTTCAACTCAATCGGTCGATTATCTGAGGAGTTCCCTCGATCATAAGATCAGCTCGCTGTCACCATTTAAAAAAAATGTAGATGATACTTAAATCTACGAACCGAGTTTCAACGTAATCGGCCTATTTTTTGAGGAGTTCCCTGGAACAGCTCTTGACTCCATCATCAGATCAGCTCGCTGTTACCATATTATTGCATTGTCACCGAGAACTCATAAGTGTACCAAAATTGAGCTCAATCGGACACCGGGAAGTGGGTCAAATTAAGCCTGCAAGATTTGACCCGGACAAACAAACATACATACAAACATTGAAAGTTAAATAAAAGCTTTTAAAAAGTAGCAAAAGCGCGACAGCACGGGATACGGTCAGTTTGTATACTAACTCATACAAACTGACTGACTGACCATATCCTGATGGTGACGGAATTTTTTAGGCCGTTTTAAAGCCTGCATCATGGCTTAGCGACTTTATAAATAAATTAATAATCCTGCACATAAATACGTATTAAATATAAATAAATAGAGGAATATGAGTATTTAAATCAGAGAAAATATTAGGAAATAAATTTTGAGTATCGGGAACTTTGAATTAATTATTGTTTGGGCTGATTTTGCTATTGAAATCTCTGAAAAACTCTCATTTAATTTAGTTTCTTAAAAACCTGAGACACAGAAGACACAACCAAATTCACGACTGTCACCTCAGTCTTTCTACACGAACCTATTACGTAGGTAAGTAATAATGCGCCAACATTGCGTGCGTTTAGGTAAATACATTCGACTTTGACTTATGGAGGCCATACACGCTAGGTTTTGCATGATGGTTTTAGCCGTGCATGCAAAACCGACAAGCATAACCGAGTGTACATGCACCGATAACTGTACAGTTTAATCACATACACGCTAGGGCTTGCCTGTCGGTTATGCATGCACGGCTAAAACCATCATGCAAAACCTAGCGTGTATGGCCTCCATTACACTCACACAGACTCTCGAGCTTGGAGCAAATGCTAAGAGGTAGCCGTAGGTAGGTATTTTCACCCACTTAAAAATTCTTAAATATATAGTACTTATTTACCTACTTACTTAATAGTAAAACTCATTTATTATGAAATGAAATGAAATGGTTTATTTGCTAGAACACACCTCGCCAACAGGCATGCAAATTTAATTAAAATTGCAAAAATAAAATTTTATTTGTTTAACGAAATAAAAATATAAAAGTCATACCTGCAGCAATAACCAGAGCCAAAACCCAGGAAAACGCCATTTTAACAGAATAATCTGATATAAAGACTGATCAATCGTTGGCCTGTTTGCACTTATATATCACAGAGATATCTACTAGGTACCGACAAAACGATCAAATATAATACGTAGATTAGATAGGCTTACTATAATACACTTATATTATTCTAAATTTTATAACGGGACTTAATCGCGTAGGTATAACATTTGTTTATTTACCTCGACGTTTCAGTAGCGTTACAGCTACCGTGGTCACGTCCACGTGACCACGGTAGCTGTAACGCTACTGAAACGCTACTGAAACGCCTATACCAAGTTTCATCCAAATCGGTTCACTGGTTTAGGCGTGATTGATACACAAACATCCAAACGTCTAAACAGACTCATAAACTTTCACTTATAATACCCAAGAGATGTCCCTGATTCCTGAAAAACTTGACGATTTTATTTGTTTGCAGGGAACCTTGAGGGAAATGCCAGATAATTTTGAAGCTCGTGTGGTATTCGGGGGATTATTTTTCCGTCCCAAATGTCGGCCAATAGAATTGCACCATGAGACGAAATGTACAGTTAATTTCATTTTCATGCAAAATCTCCAATTTTCACAATTGAATTCAACCTGTCAGTTTGACGTGTGGTTAATTTGACTGGATCATGTTTTGTTTTTTATATATAGCAACTACCAGAGAAAATTTTCAAAAAATTATCAGTATAATACCATGTAGGTTGTACCTACCACGTGACGTCGAATGGTGCAATTCTATTGGTCGATATTTGGGTCGGAAAAATAATCAGCTTTATTATATGAGTGGGATTTAAACTACATTATGTTGAAGAAGTCATTTTTTATCACGCTGAGGTGAACAAATGTCCAGTGACGATAATATACCAATACGAGTTTTTGCGTACAAGCGACATTGAACACTTATACAAGTGAGATAACGTCTACTTTCCAGCAAATGTCATCAAAGAACGGTGCTCGGACATTTTTTGAGTGTTGTCAGTTAGAGATTGTAACTCTTCAGTATCCTCAGTATACTCAATGGGATTCAACCTTCAGTACAAATAAGTAGCGACTGGCGGCTTCACCAACGGTTTTATAGGTGACAACCATTATTTTTTTATCTTACGCTATTTTAAAACAAAGAAACCTTACAACTTTATTCTTACGTAAAATAAAAATGAGTAATATTTTATTTTTTATTCTGACTTGTACCTACTCATCTCTCGCATTTCTACTGCAATCTGAATCATCACAGATCCGATGAATCTAATTCATAATCAGTACAGTACCTACCTAATAATAGCATCAGAATTAAAAGTACCTACGTATCTGTAACATTATCAATTAGTATGTAACATATGTTGTTACATTTTGTGTGTTTTTTTTTCGTTAAGATTGTAAATCTATACTTCTATAATAATATTATAAAGAGGAAAGATTTGTTTTCACACCCGGTCCAAGAATACCATACAGTTTTTCGTCTCACCTTCCTAACAGAAAGTAAACCATTACTCCCTCCTAAAAAACAAAATGGCCGGCGGGAGGTAAAGTTGTATGGGATTTCATTTCTCCCTCTGAACCTCATGTGAACAGATAAGTAATGAGATTTGAATTTCGAACTTCAACATTTCTATTAAAATTTTTACTATTGAGTCCACATTCAATAGAACATAAACGAAAAAAAAGAAAAAATGTGGCAACTAATCTTTTTCTTCCGAATTTATTTTTGATGTTTCTATGAAAATGTTTACCATAGAGACCTGCACCAAGTAGAATTTATTCAAATTTAAGGAAAAAGTGTGGCTAATGCCTCCAAACTATAGAGCGATCTAATGTTGTTGCATATTAATGCTAAAATATTTTTTGAGAACGAAAGGACGACCTCAATAAAATATTTTTTGAGAATAAACGGACGACCTCGACTCCTTCGATAGCGGGTGGTGGGAGCTATCAAAGAAGAGAGATGGTTGGAAAGAATTGGGGGAGACCTTTTCCCAGGAGTGGGACAGTGTAGGTTGAATAAAAAAAACGAATAGATTATTATTATTCTACCTATAAAACCTGTTCATTAAACTTGCTTGCTATTTTCTGGGTTCACTATTTTTCTCGCAGTACCTATGTGTGAAAAGCAGAGTATTCACCTCGGGGTTAAAGCTGTCTTAGTCTTGGTCGCTCTTGAATCCCTCGCTGTCTCAGGATTCTAGGTCGCTGTCGCTCGGGAGTTAACTAAAGAATCCTTCGATGCGCTTGGGATTCAATATGGCGCCCGTGACATAATACACTGCTATTAGCAACTTTCTGGTGACGTCACAACAACCACGTGGGCCGGAACGTAAAAGGAGCGAGCAGGACGGCGAGCACTCACTTTGCGTTTGGATTTCAGACACGACGGATGTCTTGTTGTGCTAGGATCTTTGTATTTTTGGGTTGTATTGCTGTTAGAGTACTTTGGTGTAGCTTTCTTGATAAAAATTATAAGTGTCGGCTAAGTTCTAGTTTTAGGTACATTGGTTGTTATTTTTTTTAATAAATATATCTGTAAGTTTGTAAGATCAGAGCGTGGGATATGTTACCCACACACGTGCCTTGATCGTTTGCCATCAGTTTTAATTTTATTTTTCGAACAGTGAACACGTGTGCCATATTTTTGTGTGTGTTTTCGTGTTTTTTCCTGTTTCCGCCGTAAGTCGATTATTTTTGTGGTACCGTTATTGTGACGTGTTGTTGTTAAAATCATGTCGAGTACGCTGCATAAAAATCGATCTAGGCGTAGACCCCGTGAGCACTGTGGTGATTCGCATACAAGTCGCGATGCTCTCGCGCATACAGTTATCGTAGGACGTGTAGTTGTTTCTCTAATTGCCCTCATCATCTTATTATTAAATTCAGTTGAAGTTTTCGTAGTTTTGTGAAGTTTTGTGTGATTTTTAGTATCTGCAAAACAATCGTAAGTACCCTCATTTTGTTGAGCATGTTGAGACGTTCGTCCAGAACGAGGATCGAGAGCATGTACCTACGTAGGAGAGATCCAATACGTAGTAGGAGTCGTGATTGTCATTATTCAGCGTCTATTAGTCGGCATACGCCAGTAAACGACAATCGCCGTCGCAGTCATTTAACTGACCGTCGCAATCGTGTGCGAAGACGTGATAATTTACGTGGTTCTTGTAGTAGCTCACGTAGGCATAGTCGACGTGATAGATCTTTTGATGTCACCTTAGATAGGATTTTGAATCGTCTCGAGTAATCGAGGGTAGATTTTTTTATCGAACGATGGACCATCGTGTTCAACTAACGATGTAGTCGACGCCTGTTAGTAAGCCGAACTTCGTTGTTACCGTGGTATTGACCGATGATAGCATTTCGCGAGAACCTGAAGTACCTAAGTGGCAGCGTCGAGAATGATAACTCAAGTAGTTTTGGCGACACTGCTGAAATCAAATCGATCTAAGCATCCTGAGTTTGACGCGTAGTGTGAGAGTGGTGTGTCGATCGTAGTCGACGTTTGAGCAATCGGAACGATCGTGAATGCCTTTGGCAGATATAGATAAATGTTTGCGGGGCGTTGCAATGTTATGGTTAAATGATTGGGCTACAAACGATAGGTCATAGTGACTTCAAAATTGAGTTTAGATCAGTAATTTAATTTGTCCTCCCAATGTTGACATAGCTACTGTTTTGTTTGAGGTTTTGTGCACGAACTCGAATAAATTCTCGACTTATGCAGAGTACGCGGGAAAAGTACTTCTGCGTCGTAACATCGTGACGGGCCTGTCGGACGAGCTGAAAGTTGCTATTATTGTAAGAGGTATTTTCCGATCTGCTTCAGCAATAGCAGCAATTCCGATAAACTTCCAAGAGGTATACCGGTATAGGTCCGGTACAGGTATAGGTCCGCAAAGTACCTACTTACGTTCTGAAATACCCTCTTTTTGTGATTTTTATTTGTGTTCGTGTCCTGTTTGCCTGTTTACAGATCAGGTTACGTGAAATGGATGGGACGCCGAGATACGGGTCACGTGAGCGTTACTCACGGTGTTCGCAGCGTCATCGTTCGCACAGCGGGCGGACGCTCGCGGTGTTGGCGTTCCCACGGTCAGCAGCAAGGGTATACTTCTCTGCACAGTGAGTGTCAGGAGGACGGCCGAACGGCTGTTACAAGGAAAACTTGCGTGTAGATCAACTTGTTGGCAGCTGCGCCAGCAGACGTGTTTGTCGAGTCATGTTACAGATGCGGGATGTGTGCATAACCGTGTTCCTGACCCTGAACAGCACGGGTGCGCGTGTGGTGTGCACCACTCTGGCGCGTGCGGCCCACCAGCCCAGCGCGTGCGGTGTGCATGGCGCGCACCTCTCCGGCGCGGTGGCGGCTCGTGCGTGGCGCGCGGCCCACCGGCCCAGCGCGTGCGGTGTGCATGGCGCGCACCTCTCCGGCGCGGTGGCGGCTCGTGGCGCGCGGCCCACCGGCCCAGCGCGTGCGGTGTGCATGGCGCGCACCTCTCCGGCGCGGTGGCGGCTCGTGGCGCACGGCCCACCGGCCTAGCGCGTGCGGTGCCCTTGGCACGCACCTCTCCGGCGGCGCGGCGGCTCATGTGTGGAGCGCGCCGGCCTAGCGCGTGCGGTGCCCTTGGCACGCACCTCTTCGGCGGCGCGACGGCTCATGTGTGGAGCGCGCCGGCCTAGCGCGTGCGGTGCCCTTGGCACGCACCTCTCCGGCGCGCGGCGGCGCGACGGCACGCTTGCAGGGCCTTCGTTGGGAATGGCTAGTAAGGCGTTGTGAATGGTCATCATCAATCGGTCACGGTCCTCATGGATGTGATCATTGACGTACACCATGTCACTTAGTAACCAGTGCAAGCTGTGTTGCTGTAAATGGAAGGCGAGGGCGAGATTACTAAACATGAGTTAGTGATTTAGCAAACGTTTCTCCATGTTACTTTGTGAATGGCGTAATGCTATGTCACTTTTTGTCATGAACGTGAATAGCGTAGCCCGCTAGGTCACTGGAAGTTTCATGGCGTGAATAACTCTAGTAGGTCATGTCACCGACTTCACGTTGCGGTAGTTTTGTGAAATGTGAATGATCGATGTGAGTTATGTCACGAAAATGACACGTCTCGTGTTATTTTCAACCTAATAAGATGTTTTGCGACTAATTGAAGTTCGAAATTCAATTATTTGCAATGCGTTTCTCACTTATAAAATTTTCCTGTGCTTTGTTCATGTTACAAATTGAAGTAGCTTCACATAGATTGCCTTAGCTTTGAAAGGCTGGTGTTTGTGACAGCTTGAGTGCACGCTTGCTTTCATAATAACCTGTGGCCTATAAATGACTTCTAGCTGTTGCTTTGCGCTCATGCCTATAGACTTCAGATTGTAACATCATCGACCTTTAGGTAGAAGATCTCAAGTCTGTTCACTTTTCAGAATGAATCCTTGCCTAAAGAGAATGTGATTGAGGTCGCGTGCGCAGTGCGCCAGTGGGCGCGACGGTTCGAGTGCACAGCGCGACAGATCGTGGGCGTGACAGCCTGCACGTCGAGCAGCGCGATGACGCGCGTGCGCGGAGCAGCGCGCCGGCGGACGCACCAGTCTGCGCGTTGTGGCCGACCCCCGACATTGTGGCGGCATATTACTCACAAGCCCCGACATTGTGGCTATCGTTGCTTGTAACCTCGACATTTTGGTTATCGTTTGCCCCGACATTGTGGCAGTGGCAGTCCATTTGCTTGTAACCTCGACATTTTGGTTATCGTTTGCCCCGACATTGTGGCAGTAGCAGCTCGTTTGCTTTACCTTGACAGTTTGATTATCCTTTGCCCCGACATTGTGGCATCACAGTGCTTTGTGTAGCCTCGACATTTATGGCTACTTACCTACATTTCTGTTGGTAACATTGTTGAAAATGTTTCAGATACCTATCGCTTCAGATGATGACCAGGTAGACGGTGAAGGGTCTTCTAGCGACAATACTGCGGTCGAGGACGTACCGCTATGCCAGGAACGGCCGTATTAGCAACTTTCTGGTGACGTCACAACAACCACGTGGGCCGGAACGTAAAAGGAGCGAGCAGGACGGCGAGCACTCACTTTGCGTTTGGATTTCAGACACGACGGATGTCTTGTTGTGCTAGGATCTTTGTATTTTTGGGTTGTATTGCTGTTAGAGTACTTTGGTGTAGCTTTCTTGATAAAAATTATAAGTGTCGGCTAAGTTCTAGTTTTAGGTACATTGGTTGTTATTTTTTTTAATAAATATATCTGTAAGTTTGTAAGACTGCTTTATCCCCTTGGTGAATAATCTACTATTGTTTGTTTGATTGAAATGAATTGGCTCCGAAACTACTGGACCGATTTGAAAAATTCTTTCACGAATAGAATTCTACATTATCCCTATCAGGCTATATTTTATCCCGGGGAAGTGAAGTTTTCCCGAGGGATCGCGGGTAGCACCGCGGTGGACAGCTAGTAAATTATATTTCCCTATCGAACAAAATAGCGACCAAATTAATAAAATAAAGAAAGCGAGCCCATTGTTTTAGCATTTCTGAAGTGTCAAATCATTGGAATGGGAAATTAGCGTTTAAGGTGAGGGTTGGACATTTTTTTTTTTTTTTTTTTTTTTTTATTACGGAACAACAAACAGCTATATTATATGGCTTAACTAGAGAACTTGTATACATTTTAGGAATGTAAATAACTTATTAATAATATAGCCCACAGCGTTATCCACAGGTTAAGTGAAATATGTTTTAAATTAAAAGCGACTGTTAGGAAGTCGAAAGTGAAGCTTACAAAACAATGTTAACGGAAAACTTAAGTAAAATAAAAGAAAACTAAGTAAGTATATTTACGTATTGAATTCAGCCCTTTTCCCTGAATTTCGCTTGACTTAAGTAGTTTTAAGTCAAACGAAACCCAAGGAATCGGTATTGAACAGAATAGTATTAACTAGGTTCTTAAATTTATAGATACCGTGGTAAAATATATCTATTTCTATAAATAAGAGATTATAGGACTCAACCATACGACGAATCGGGACACGAAGACCAGAATTCGTGCGGCAGGGAGTGAGCGCAAAGAGCGTGCGAGCGCGAGTTGCTCGCGGAGTGCAGGTTCTCGGGATAACGTAACACAATCTTGCGACAAGATTTATGCAATCAAATTTATTATGCACAATATTATATAGCGTTACAGCTTCCAGGTATTTGCGCCTAGATTCAAGGGTACATAGTTTATACCTAGAGAGTAGATTGGGGTACGAATCATACCGATGAAAACATCTGTAGGTCATCGAACGTAGGTATTTACGCTGGACCCTCTCTATCGCCACAGTATATTTGTTGTAAAATGGGTTCCAAACCGGGACCGCGTATTCAAGTTGTGTGCGAACTAATGTATTATAGAGATAAAGAAATGTTGATGATCGCCTAAAATCCGTTGAAGATCTCATAATAAAGCCATACATCTTAAACGCTTTATTAACTATACTTTGAACATGTAATTCCATATGAAGGTTGCTATCAAGGAGAAGGCCTAGGTCTTTGAGTACCGTCACTTTGTTTAGGGGGACATAGGTAGGTAATTAAAATTGCATGGTGGCAATCTAAAATGATCGTTCAACAGTAAACACATTGATTAAATCTTAGTTAAACAGCTGTAGCGACAATCCAGTCGGTGTAGGACGCGACTTTCGTGTTGACACCCGGCCAGTAGTCATCGCCACAGCCTCTGCCCCAGGACACGACACCCACGACGATATCGCCGTAGTAGAGCGGACCGCCGGAATCACCCTGAAATACCAATAAATTACCTAAACAATGCGAAAATCTGTAAGTTCTTATTTAGTATGAGATGCCCGTCTTTTCACACATCATCTACAGCCTTATTGACTTGAAATCCATTTACAGTGATCATCCACGAAAATGACAAAACACGTCATTTTCGTATTGTGTGATTGGTTGCTGTATCGGGATGACTATTGGGAATGGAATTCAAGTTAGACAATAAGGCTGCCGGTCCTTTATGCAGAAATTGTTGTAGGATCAACACGTCTTATTTACTTCATAAGTAAGTAGTGTAGATATAGTTTTTGTTTTTCAAAATACGGACTACGCGTTCAAGCGTTTCAAGCGTAGCCTATAGCAACTCGTATATCATTTTGACCTCTAAATCGACTCGGGCGAGGCTGGAATACAAGGAGGTACAAGGACTTTGAAAACACAAAAACCAGACTCGACACAAAAAATACTTAGATCATTTTACTCGTACAATCATTTTTGTCTCGCAGCGAGAATCGAGCTCGCAGTTCTTGGCGTCTCATGCGTCATGGAAGGCTGAGTTCAAGAGATTTTTTTTTACTTAAAACTGAGTAAACCTTACGAGTCGCCTTATACTCAAAAGCGTGGAGCAGTCAACTCAGAGCGTCAGAGAGGACGTGAACGCGATTGGTGCACGTTGAAATCGTCGTAGGTACCTACATGAATGCTCGAAGAATTAGCATTTATCACCCATTCATTTATCGAACATTTAGCATATATCACCCCAGGAGTCTTCCACAAAACACCATATTCTGAACGATTGAGTCATTTCAATATGATCACACTTAGAAATCGACGTAGGATACTTGATTTAAGTTTCTTACACAAAATCATAAATGGCCAAACTGGATACAGTAGCTTGATCAACCGCATTTCTCTGACTGTTCCTTTTAATTACCCTAGAAAACCCATTAATAGAATCTTTAACGCCCCTTTCTCAAATTCCAACATCGGTCTCAACTCTCCTCTTACCCGCATTTGTAAAGACTACAATCTGATTAATAATAAAGTTACAGACTTGGATCTGTTTGGTGACTCCATATTTACTTTTAAGAGAAAATTGAACAAACATTTTATGATTGGTCACCAAAACCAACTCAAAGATAACAATTAAGTACTTGCCTAGTCTTATTTTTAGTTTAACTTTAGAATTGTTTTTGTTTTGTTTTTAATTGAGTTTATTTTTTGTTTTGATTTTAATTAACCTTTAACATATAATAATAATAATAATAAATAATAATGCTGGACATTTCACACAGCATCATCTAGCCCCAAACTAAGCAAAGCTTGTATTATGGAAACCAGATAACTGATATACTACTTATATACTTTTTGTTTGTAAACACATACATATTATACATAGACACCCAGACCCGAGATAAATATTTGCAGATCATACAAACATTTATCCCGCGGCGGGGATCGAACCCGCAACCTTCTGCGTCCCAAGCGGGCTTTCACCCACTGCGCCACAGAGCATATAAAATATTAGCTTTTTAGCTGTTGTCAGTTCCTAATACTTATTGTAAATGTTGTGCATGCCTGTAATGGGTGTACATTCTATAGTGACTGATTTAAAATGTTCCTACAAAATGTATATTAAGTATGCTGTTGTTGTTGCCTAATAAATAAATAAATAAAGGATTTACGGGTTTGTTTCCTACCTGGCAAGCGTCCTTGCCGCCGACGTCGAGGATACCAGCACAGATCATGTTCTCGGTGACGTTGCCGGGGCGAGGGGTTACTTCGAGGTACCGCTCTCTACAGAGATCGTTGTTTATAGTGTAGATGGTGACATCACGCAGCACATCCGACGAGTCTCCACCAGTCTATCGAGTGAAAGAATAAGTAGGTCATAAAAAATTGTTTTGTAGACCAAAATACATATTTTTATAAATCAATATTTATACCCTACATACAAGTTTAGCGGGGTCCTTGGGAATATATCAAAGTAAGTTCTAAACAGTGAAGAATAGCATCGATAGGAATCCAGTTATAGTATATTCTAATATGCGGCGATGGGATTGTAGCTGCGTAGTGCTAACTTCAGTGGGCGTTCAGCTTGCAAGATTTGACCCGGACAAACACACACAAACATCCAAACTGACAAATATTCAAACATACAAACATTGCAAGTTAATTAAAAGCTTTTAAAAAAGCTTACTTCAGTAGTGCCCCATCCGGCGTGCACAACGGGTGTGTTATCGGGAAGAGAAACACCCTGATTGATGATGGTCCCTTGCTGTGCTAGTTCGTTGAAGATGATGGCTGTTCTCAGACCAATTACGCTGATGTCTCCATCCCAAGGTCTCCCGGCGGTGTTGTAGGTGGGGTGGTTGTGAATTGCAGATACGCGGTGAAGGATGCCACCAGTATTGCGGTAAGTGGAACCGACGCGAACTCGACGCCAATCAAGACCCCAGAACGACCTAAAATTTAAGATAAAGGTAATTTATGCGCGTTGCTGCAGGTACGGACTAGGCGTTTCTGTGTACGCACATAAAAGGAGCCTCTTTGATGTAAGTACCCTTAAACCTTCAACCACACTGGTTTGAAACTAGATACACAAGAGAAATAAAGATTGCAAGCCTGTTCACAGAAATACTTAAATAGGTAGGGTTTGTATGCTCTACAAATATTTGTCTCGGGTCTGGGTGTTTCTATGTATAATAGTCATCTTAGTACCCATAACACAAGCTCTGCTTACTTTGGGGCAAGATGATGCTGATTGAAAGAGTCCAGCATTATTTATATGATCGAATCACACACCTAAATAAAATGTCATCCTTAGTTTTTGATCGGTACTTACAGACCAGAAAAGCAATGTGCAGCAGACAAAATGTATCTGGAGTTTAGAATGGTACCAGCGCACGCTTGAAACCAGCCTAATTGGTCGTAATCCACCTGAACAATGGTCGGGTACTGGCCTATGGTGGTGGGCTCGCCACCGAGGACTGCTCGCCCGAAACAGCACCTGTTACAAAAAAAGTAGCAAAAGTGCGAGATGCAGGATATGGTCAGTCAGTTAGTTTGTATGAGTTAGTGGCCATCTCTGGTCTCGGAATTTTTTGGACGTTTTAACGTGGTCGCACTACCCATCCGCGCCGAGCTGTCAATTCTGGATATATAGAGGAAATGCTGAGACGTGGAAGCTAGCCGCATTTTCTGACGTCATCAGTATTTTTTGTTTTGAAAAATGACTGCGGCGCGTACGGCGTGGACAATGTGCGATCAGCTTTTGAGTATCAAAATGTATTTTCTTTCATTTTTTTTCTTTAAATCAGAGAGAATGTTTGGATATACAGGGATAAACTTTGAATTCATTCTTGTTTGGACTTTGATTTTGCTATTGATTTCGCTGAAAATAAGTATCTCATTTATTTATTTTTCTAAAAAATCTGATCACGATTTCACGACTGTATCCTCAAGGCGCGTTAGTTACTCCCTCTGATCTTGAAGTCATATTTTATATTTACAAAATAAAATCCTTAAAACCATACCTGCGATAATAACCAGAACCAAAATCCAGGACGACACCATTTTTAACAGAATAACTGCAGTTCTCTTAACTGATTACTGATGGCTAGTCTTTGCTTAAATAGCTCAAAGATATCTCCTACCGTTAAAACGATAAAACATAAGAGATACGGTATAGAGATATAAATCTAACTTATGAATAATACAATTATTTACAGAAACTAAGCTAAATACAGGGTGAGAAAAATGTCACGGGCTCGATTTTGATTTAAAGTAGACCAGTCCAGTGACCGGACTGGAAGGCTCAGTGCATTGCAGTGCCAGTTTACATTTTTCCAGTAGCAATACTATTTTCAGGAGGAGACAAAAATCTCGAACTTCAAATACCTAACTTCATTAACTCTGGTATTTCCCAGCACGTAACACACTCTTGTAAAAAAATAATAAATATGGAACTATTACGTCTGCAAAATGTGGGCATGTATCAGAATAAGTCATTTGGACTTGCCTCCCTACCCTACCCCTTTTGACATATTATAGGTATTCAAATGACCTGGAATGAGTACCTACAACCTACATAAAAAAAAGAATGTATATCGCGTCTCGGCTAGACGAAACAAGCGTGGTATACAGGTGTTTTTTGAAAAGGATGGTGATGGCCAAGTCTAAATCACGAGAGTTAGAGAAAAGTCATCATAAGATGACATTATACCCACGATTTATAAGAAAACAATTGCATTTTTTGTTAAATTAGTTACAACTTTCGGAAATGGACCCAAATGATTTTCAATGAAAAAAAAAACAACCTGTACGTAATTGCTGATATGGATAAATCTTTACAAATATATGTTTTGATGTAAAAATACAAGGAAAAAACATTTTTTTACTCAAAATGGTTTCAATTGACTCCAATGAATAACTTTATCCGTCTCGCTAAAGATTTTACTGCATTTGATACCTAATACCGATACCGATCTCCCCCATGAGCTTAAATAAGTAAAAAGTAAATTTAAAAAGCCTTTATTCGCTGACCATCTTAAATAATTTAATTTAATCTAATTCTAATCAAGTTTGTGTGTCTTCACCAGAGTTGGCCACTGACTCATACGAACTTACTTACCGTCCAGTTTGCAGCGCTGCAAACTTGATCAAGTCTTCTAGTCTAGGCTACAGGTATAGGTACTTGTCATGCATACCCCTACCAATGCACCGTCAAGTTTACTGGACGCCGCATCCAGTCCGCTGCAGACTGGACGGTAAACTTGATCGTGAGTGGCCGGCATAAGAGGGAATATATATGCTAGACCGTTGATTTACACATTGCACTTTAGAGGTGAAACCGACTTTGTGTAGAGCTTTGTCAGTCGTTTCATACGTGCAGCCCATGGGTAAGCTAGTGTCTTCTTTTTTGAAAAAGTACTCCCCCAGTTTCGCGTATTGTCCTGCTCAGCTAGATTCCTCAATGTTTCTCTCCTCGAAGTGTGATTCGCATTCAGCGTTCCACCACTTTCGAGGTTTCTTTTTATTTCTTTTGCCCAAAACTTTGGCTCCAATATCACTTAAAGTATTCTTTATGGAACTCCACATATCATCTATGTTATCTAAAACTTCTAAGCCCTCAAATCTATTACTTAACTCTAAATTGTATAATTCTCTAGTATTTAACTCGTTTAATTTTTCTATATCTATTTTTGCGTTGGGCACAGCATGGATTTTTCTGCAGCTAATCTTTGTCTCTAACTTAATTCCTAACATGTAGTGATCACTATCACAATCCGCTCCTCGGTAGGTCCTGACATCTTTGATCGTATTTCTGTGTCTGGCATCTATTAACACATGATCTATTTGGTTAATAGTTATGCCATCGGGAGACTTCCAAGTTCCTTTATGCGGAAACATTGTACTTTTAACCACCATGGATTTTGCCGAGGCGAAGCTGATTAATCTGATACCATTATCATTACTAATAACGTGCTTACTGCATTTACCGATGGTGTGTTGGAACATGTCTTCTTTGCCAATCTTAGCATTCAAATCACCTAGAAGGATCTTTACATCATAATCCGGCAGTCGATCGTAAAGCGTTTCAAGGTCTTCGTAGAAACTGTCTTTCGCGTCATCGATACTTCAGTCGGAGCGTATGCATTAATGACAGTAATATTGGAGACATTACCCTTGATCCGTAACACGCAGAGCCTTTCTGATATTGCATCAAATCTAAGCACACTGCCCAAGTATTTACTGTCCACTAAGAATCCAGTGCCATTACAATGTCTGTAGTCTGGGTGGATCTACTGGGTGATTATCAGTGCGGCTTTAGACGTAACCGTAATACAGTGGACCAAATTTTTCTCCTATAACAACTTATGGAGAAAAAGTGGGAATACGCTCAAAGTATGCACTCGCTCTTTGTGGATTTTTCGAAGGCATACGACAGTGTCGATAGACGATCTCTGTTCACAATTCTGAAGAATTTTCAAATCCCCTTAAAGTTAGTTCGTTTGGTTGAAGTAGCCACTTACGAAAGCCGAGCTAGGGTACGGGTGGGTACTGAGCTAACAGAGGAGTTTGAAATCGTTACTGGCTTAAAACAGGGAGATGCCTTGTCACCTGTATTATTTAATCTCACACTCGAACACATTATCCGGAAAGTTCTTTCACTCAACGGTGGAGTGGAGTTGAATGGACAGCACAAGGTGATAGGGTATGCAGACGATGTGGCGCTGCTCGGGGCCAGAAAGAATGAAGTTGCGGAAGCGGTCCGGTGTTTGGAAGAGGAAGCTGCGACTGTGGGTCTTAAGATCAACTTGGATAAGACCGAATATATTCACATGCGACGGGCTAGAAACCTCCGACAACGACGCGAGGATCTAAAGGTTGGCAACTCAGTCTTCAGAGGAGTGGATAGGTTCAAATATCTGGGATGCACTGTGACGGACACGAATACTAGAGGAGACGAAATCGAGCTACGAGTCCAAAACACGCTTCGTTGCAGTGCAGCACTACACAAAATCTTGGTGTCCAAGCTTCTTTCCCGGAGAACTAAGATTCGCATCTATAAGACGGTTATCCGTCCAATTCTGATGTACGGATGTGAAGCGTGGACCTTTACTCAGAAAGAAGAGCACAAGCTTCTGGTAACGGAGAGAAAGGTGCTCAGAAAGATCTTGGGTCTAGTGCAACGCGAAGATGGTACCTGGCGAGTGAGGAAGAACCGAGAGATTGCTGAGCTTGTGGCCGAGCCTAATATCATTGGCGAAATTAAATCACATAGAATACGCTGGCTCGGTCATGTGTTGCGTATGAGAGAGGATCGTGCAGCTGGGCGGGCTTTTCATGGGGTGCCAGTCGGCCGTCGACCAGTCGGCCGTCCCAGATATAGGTGGAAGGATGAAGTGGAGAAAGACCTTCGTTCACTTCAAATCCTTGCACCGGACTGGGTGGAAGTGGCGCAAGATAAAGACCGATGGCGTTCTATTGTGTTGGAGGCCAGGACCCACTTTGGGGTCGATGCGCCAGGATAGTAAGTAAGTAAGTACTCCCCCAGTTTCGTTTTCACCCGGTCCGTACTCATCCACGAGTAAAAGATTATTATCAGTTATCTGGTTCCCATAGTACAAGCTATGCTTAGTTTGGGGCTAGATGATGCTGTGTGAAATTGTCCAGCATTTAACAAAAGGCTATTCAGTTATTGTTTTCTTGTAAATCGAGGGCATGTCTGATTTCACGACTTTTCTCTAACTTCGTGGTTTCGGACTTGGCCATCACCGCCCTTGGATAATGGGCCCTCTACATACTCGCCGATGATAGACGAATGCCGACGTTCACGAACGTGTAGACGGCTTCATCGCCTGTATTCGTCTATCATCGTCTTTCCAAAAAATGGTTCGGTGAATAGTACGGCGAATATATAGAGTGGCCGTTACGTATGTAAGTAAGAATAACGGGATCACAACTTTATCTCTAAGGCGCGGTAGACATTCTTTCAGAGATATTTTTATTCCCGATGCACCACCTTGGACATTTTCAAATTTTCAAAGGACTTGCTTCTGCAAGTCCTTGACAGTGGAAAATCATAATTGGGCTTAAAACGATTGAGCTGAGTGTACTTGACGAATTTTAATACGAATAAAAAAGAGTTAGTTGATGAAGGTAAATAATATTAAACTACCAACATTTTGAATAGCCTATATACTAAAAGGTCACTATTCTACGCCTATTCTAAATTTCATCCAAATCGGTTCACTGGTTTAGGCGTAATTGAAACACAAAGATACAAACATCTAAACAAACTCACAAACTTTCAGCTTTATAAACGAGTAGGATTTTCCAACCACTTGGTAACATTTTGTGGTACAAGTTGGGAGATACTCGAATGTATGAGTTGCAATGGGAATAACAAACACAATATTATGTATGTAGAATGGAACGTAGGTAGAAATAGTTACTCTAAGGTAGAAATGGAACGTAATTGTGTGCGAGGGAGAGGGAAGATAGGTTTTTGGGAGCGAATGCAATATGGCGGAACGACGATGTAAAACTATTATCTAAAAGTGAATAAAAGTCTGTTAAAAAAGAGTACGGTGTTTATTTTGCTTGAGCTATTAGGTACATCCCGGACCCACATGTACCTGATCTTATTTTTATTCAGGAATTCACAAGGTAAATGATAAGATTATCAAAATAACGATTAGTTAAGTAAGGGCATCGGTCGATGAAAAAAAATCCTTCGTCAAGGTCAAGGGCTTTTTTCCATTTATTTTCCAGAAAATTTAATCAAAATACCTACCAAAAAGTACAATTAAGAAATGAAAAGTCTTATCAAAATTTTCGATTCCGACGGGATTCGAACCCGCGTTGATCAGACGATCCTCCTAAAACCGGGCTCTTACCACTAAGTACAAATACTACCATGAAAGGTCGTTTGGGTCCACATTGAGTCTGTAGAGATCGCTATTTAGCGATAAGACCGCCGATTGTATGTCATTGTGTTTTTTGTTTAGTTTTCCATTTTTGTTTATTTTTATTATGTGGTGTGCAATAAAGTATTTTCTATCTTTTCTATCTATCTATCCGACCAAATTTTATTTTGGGGTTTAGTTTGTTAGATCCTCAGGTTATATTATAGATTTAGCATGGTACCTCTTTGATATTATCATTACTAGGGATGGGTCGATGCGGGATGACTTGAACCGAAATGCGGCATTCGGCCTAAATTCGGTTTAAATGCCGAATATTCGAAAGGTAATACAATAACATAATAATATTAACGGAACTGCTTGAATAAATAATACATCGAAGCCAGAGTGACGCTCTACCAACTGAGCAAATGCGCAATTGAAACGAAGTGGTTGAAATTTTGTGGGGTACATGCTTGCTTATGGCAGAAATATAATGTTAAGCTTCCAGGAGGCGGTTAAAATATTCATGCCGCGTAAACAAGATTTGACGTGTTTTTGCAAGGTCAGCTAGTCTTTGTAAGATTTGCACCCCATATACAAAGGGTTGCGGGAGGAAATATAATTTTTTCTTTAGTTATTATAAGTTCCTAGCATAGGTATGTACCAAACAGGCTTGTAGGACTTCTGGAAGTACCCAATAAATCTTAAACCATAGATGCTCGATAAATAATACTTGGTGTGTTTGATGAGTCTATTGAAGACACCTTATCCTAAAAGTTTCAGCTTTTTAGCAGTACTCGCACCGAAACTATTACGGCCGAAAAAAATTGACGAAACGCTTTGAGAAAAGTGCCTCGCTTCTTTTCGCTTGTGATTAGAACTAGAATTATCAATAGATAGATAAACTGACAAACATAGGATTATTGTTTTAATCTGTAAAACTGTTTTTGAGTATCGAGCTTGATAATCGTTTTTATCTTCGACTAGCTGTCCGTCGCGGTGTTACCCGCGGTCCCTCGGGAAAACTTTACTTTCCCGGGATAAAAAGCCTATGTTCTTCAGGGATAATGAAGGATTCTAATGGTGAACAAATTTTTCAAATCGGTCCTGTAGTTTCGGAGCATATTAAATTCAAACAAACATACAAACAAATCTTTCCTCTTTATAATATTAGTGTAGATAAGTAAAATTACCTATTCAATATTATTTTTACGATTTAAAGATTCATTTTGAGATAGGCTTCTGAATTTATAGTTAGGTAGGTACACTTGTTTGTTATAAAATTAGCCTTTTTTTATACCGTCAGAAAACCATTATGGATACCCCGCGCCGTGGGGACAGCGGAAGGGTTATGTCGGACTCTCACCGACTAAAAACTGACGTATGGCCGGCCTCCATGCATGTCAAGGGGCTCCGGGGTCTCCTACAAAACGCACCGGTGCCCCTCCCGCACTTGCCTAAAGCACTGTCCCGGGAATGACACCCACAGTCAGGCCCAGCACCCTCGCGGTGCTTACGACGGCGCTCGCCAAAGAGCGCCGCCGTCGCCCTCCCGGGGTCCGCAATAAGGACAGCCGAAGTCCCCACTTCGACCACCCGCGGAAAGTCCCCTGTTTAGCAGGGGATACCACTCCACCCCCCTCACGAGGGGTATGAAACTAGCCTAACCGCGTTTTGTATGCTTGCATGGTACTTTATAATGGGGTAAAAACTTTTATATGAAAAATATTATTCTTGTATATCTTCCAACTAACTGAATCTGAAACGTAGCATACGTGATAGGTTCCGATATCCATCGCCGCCCAATAGAATACCTGCAACCAGGTTTGTTGTTTTGTAGAGTCGTGTTGGTCGATTGGGTTTGTGCCTCGACTTTCAATCCGAAGGTCGTTCGAATCCCAGCCGTGCATCAATGGATTTTTCGTTCCGTAAAATTTATATGCGCTTTAACACGAGCTCTTGACGGTGAAGGAAAACATCGTGACCCGCATCTAAGTCAGCTCCACACGTATTGACGTCGTCTTTCCTGTGGGCAAGACAGATTAAGCTGAGAAGATGGTTTAGGTAACAAGCCTATTCCATCTCAAACAATGTCCCAGGCGCTACAGCGTCCCGTTAAATGTAGGCATAGGTTGCCTCCTGACGCTGTATAAATCAACTTTTATAGATATAAAGGCCTAAGTGTAGGTTTTCTCACAATGTAAACGAAAAAAACATGTTTTATCATATTTTTGTCCCATGTTTTCAAAAATTATAATATGCTTGTATAAGTAAGGTACGGTAACTATGCTAATATTATAAGTAGGTAAGTACTTCTTAGGTAAGTAATTTAAAAATAATAATTAATTAATTATATATCTTGTCTTATCGTATTGATGATAGTAGATATCATTGTGAGCTATTTAAGTGAAAACATGTCATCAGTGATCAGTCTACGGAACAGTTTGGTCTTTTAAAATGGCGACGTACTGGGTTTTGGCTCTGGTTATTATTGCAGGTATGGCTCAACGCACATTGAATTGGCAGCGACGCGATGCGAGACGTAACAAGACAATATTAACCTTATGAACAATGCACCAAGGTATAGAATAAAGTGTCGCGCCGGCTCGAGGAGTCTCGCGTGGTCGCGCGTAGTACATTCTATCAAGCGTTTCTATCACCTGTATTCACAAACATTACTATGAGGTCAACAGTGCGCGCGGACGCACAGTGTCCCAAAAACCTACTGATTTTGGGAACCTGTGCGTCCGCGCGCACTTGGAAACATCAAAGTAATGTTTGTGAATACCGATGTGAGTCTTGTTACATTGTTCATAAGGTTTATTATGTCTTGTTACGTCTTGTTGCTGCCAATTCAATGTTCATTGAGCCTCTAAGTTGTTTTATTTCACGAAGGCAGTTTGATCTTAATTGTGTGTGTAGATTTGTTTATGTGTGCGTAAGCGATACTGAGCGCTCATTTATCCTTGGAACTTTCCGTTACGCACACAGACACAACGTGCATGTGCACACACACAGCTAAGACCATTTCTCATCTCCATTTTCCTCTGTCACTCGCCATCTCAGCACTCACTCCTTTCACACACATATCCGCATTCACTCACTCCATCAATCCTTTTCAGGCCTACCCCTACCAGTGTATCCGTCAACATTCATACCCATATTCGTGATGATACTCGGGGATATGCGTAACAAAATCCAAGCCCAAAACACCAATGAATCCAAAGTCCTCGATTGGCAAACATAGGTACCTACTAATCTCTGAAAATTTAGATAATGCCCGTATTATCACCAGTTGGATAATAATTCGTACCAACTGACTGGCTGAGCATTGTATCGAGCGGGATTCCAGTCCTTACTTTATCAACTCATCATCATTTGCCTGCCCTTATCCCGCACATGCGGGGTCGGGGTCTCTCTTCACTCTCCTCTATCACTCGTCATCTCCATAACCACTCCTTTCTTACCCATATCTTCTTTCACACAATCCATCTTTTCTTGGGTCACATATTCATCCACATTCATTTCCATCACCCTTTTAGTTACACGAGTTTCATCCCTCCGCATTACGTGCCCATACCACGCTAACCTTATTGCTCGTCAACTTTTCAGTCACCGGCGCTACTTTCAGACTTCCCCTAATATATTCATTCCTTACCTTATCCATTCGCGTCACTCCGCTTACTTTATCAACTGTTATTTAAAAAATTCTTTCCACAGGACTATATCGCGTTGATAAATAATAACTCATGTATTTAGGTATAATGAGATCTGATCACGAAAGCTTAAGACTTATCCACTGTTGTTACAGGTGCTGTTTCCGCAGAGCAGTTCTCTGACAGAATCATCGGTGGCCAGCCCACCACCATTGAGCAGTACCCCAACCTTGTCCAAGTGGATTTCAACATTGCCAATAACTGGGGACAAGCTTGTGCTGGTGTCATTCTCAACTCCAGAAATATTTTGTCTGCTGCGCATTGCTTCTCCGGTTTGTAAGTAAAAGTTTTTTTTTTCAGTTTAGTCAGTCAGTTATTTCTTCACGTTTTATCTTTACAGACATGTGTGACCTCTGTGGCGCAGTGGGTGAAAGCCCGGTTGGGACGCAGAAGGTTGCGGGTTCGATCCCCGCTGCGGGATAAATGTTTGTATGATCTGCAAATATTTATCTCGGGTCTGGGTGTTTCTATGTATATTATGTATGTATTTACAAACAAAAAGTATATAAGTAGTATGTCAGTCATCTGGTTCACATAGGGGGCATTGAGTTATAATGTACTAACTACGTTAGTACATAACTCAATGGTTTGCGGCTAGATGATGCTGTGTGAAATGTCCAGCATTATTTATTTATTTATTGTTTTAAATCTAATGCGATAATCGAGATTTGTTTCTGTAAACCAACTAGCTATCAAAAAAGAACAAAACATGCATCCATATAATCACCTGGTGTCAATATAATTTACCTATACCGTATTATAGTACTTATACCGGTGAGTTTTGTCGAGGGCACTCTGAGGGGAAAATCTAAACTGCTATAGTAATGGAAAATTGTTGTTAGGAGTGACGGGCTCGATTTTGATTAAATTAAGAACTGTATAAAAAACATTAAAAGAGTTTTTTATTTTTCGACACAGGGATTTTTTTGATTTCTTACCTAGTTTTCATACTAAAAAGGATTAAGGATTATTTTTTTAATAAAAGGATTATTTTTTTAATGCAGTTCTTAAATTTTATCAAAAGCGAGACCGTGACTACTACCAACATTTTTCTAATTTCCCTATCAGAGGGCTCTTACATGGCATTTTTTGTATCATGTCCCGATCATGTATCGGTCCCGGCTGTAGTCGTTAAGCCATGGAAGAGGCCTACAGGCAGCTAAATCTGGAATACACAAAGTTGTGTGAGAATGTCACTCCTCGGGGAAACATTCGTTATGATGTTTGTTTTTTTAGTTTGTACTTCGGTATTGATTAGGCGCTGTCTCCACGAGCGAGAGAATCGCGGCGATATTATCGTCGTGCCACGTATTTCTATACACTTCTCTAGAAGCCGTCTCCACACGGCGATATTATCGCCGCGATGCTACGAGTGGCAACGAGCGCGCGAAACGTCATTACATCGTCGCTAGCCCGTCGCGATCAGCGGCGGGCCCGCCGCGCGCTCGTGGCGCTCTCGCGCGAGCGCGCAGCGGGCGCGCTGTCAAACGCTCTCGTCAAGCAAGGACATTTCGACAAGGAAACGCGGCGATACCGTTACGAGTCGCCGCGGAAACGCTGCGATTCCGTTACGACTCGCGACGATACGCGGCGATATTATCGCTCGCTCGTGGAGATTCTCCGACGATATGAGGGCGGACTCGTCGCGATTCTCACGCTCGTGGAGACAGCGCCTGAGTTATCGTTGTATCGAAACAAAAGTGATAAAAACGCGTTCGTATGAACACTCAAATCGCCGACGTAAAAATTCCGCCAACGCCGGGTTTTACCGCGACGTAATTTTTACGTCCATGCGAACGGGCTCTAATCTGTTTTCACACCACGAACAAGCCATATCAACAGGTATATTCTTGCTCTAGAAACGAACTGTCTTAAATCTAAGCTGTATAATATCATTTTATTCTAGGTTGTTTTGGGGTACTGGAAGTCGTCTTGTCCGCGTCGGTTCCACTTACCGCAATACTGGTGGCATCCAGCACCGCGTATCTAGTGTCACCAACCACCCCAGTTACAGCGGGAACGGCTTCGAAGGAGACGTCACTGTAGTTGGTCTAGAAACCCTTATCGTCCTCGGCCCAGGAGCACAGGCAGCGATCATCATCAGTCAAGACGGTGTTCTTCCCGATGACACACCCGTTGTGCTTGCAGGCTGGGGCATTACTGAAGTAAATATTTTTTTTATTTTGAGTAACATTTTTAGCTGTATAATATGCTTGGCCTGTGGGGTATTTTAATTCGCCGGAAGTCCGTCGACGCGCCATCGGATTAGTCATCGGAAACTACCCAACTTTAGGCTGCAGTTTCCGACATAAACTCAGATGACCTTTAAAATTAGAGCTCCAACAGACTCTTGAGATTTACCTAATTTTAAAGCTTGTGTACTTGGTACTGTGGAGGAAATAAAATTAATTAAGTGCTTGTGGCATGGCATGTCTGCAAAATGTGGATTTTGAAAAAGTTAGCACTCCTTATGTGATCGGCTGTAAGTCCATCTCCACCTTTTAGAATACCTACTAACCGATTTCCGCACTCAAAAGCTTTCAAACATGTTAGTGTGCAATATAGTTAAAATTAAAATAATAATAGCAATATTAATCATAATGAAAATGTATATTATTTCATACTTGACAGTCTGGAAATTCTTCGAATGAGCTGCGTGATGTTACCATCTACACTGTGAACAACGAGGTCTGCCGACAGCGGTACCTTGAGCCGCCTCGTCCCGGCAACGTCACCGAGAACATGATCTGTGCAGGTATCCTCGACGTCGGCGGCAGAGACGCTTGCCAGGTAAACAAACCCTTATAGATCCTTCGAGCGCGTTCTTAACTGAAGCCGCGGACAGACTTCGCGATCCAATGAACACGTATAATAGAACTCAATGTAGAGACCTATGCGCGTAGCCCGGCAGGCGGCAACGCGTGCAACATCTCAAATATCTTGACATTTTACATGGACTCGCGCTTAAAGCCGGGTCCTCACTAGCGAGCCGTAACTGTAACCAAACTGACCCAATAACTAGGTTCTAGTATGTACGCGTTCTCGATGATCCCAAACGTCTCGCCCGAACGCTTTCACCGAGCGTACTCATTAGATTATTAATCTAAGGACTGGGTGCCTAGTATTAATTTTTTACACGTTCGGTATCGATGCCGTAAACGCAGATTTGTATGGGAAAATAGCAGCGCCATCTTTTGGTACTCGTTCATTACTAATGAAAACCAGTACAAATCCACGTTTACGGCGTCGATACCGAATGGTGAATAAAAGTCATACTAAGCACACTGGACGAAACGCGTGAACGCATAGCCTGGAACGCATCGTGTTCACGTCGCATACGACGATTTCAACGTGCGTTCGCGTCGCGGCGTGTTCGCTCACAATCAACGCTGCTCTACTGGACCATCTCCACGCAATGCCCCGGGCATAGAGTAAACTGATTCTATTCCTATGTTTCTGAGCAGGATGCGAGTCTTTGTTCTCGTTGAATTGAGTTGAGTTTAGTCAGCTCTACAAGTATTGATCTTGTATTTCCTGAGGCTTAGGCAAATTAAGCTGAGTGTCCACTCAACTCCTAAACCGTCCGGTTTAGGTGCTTGGCAAGCCTAGTCCATCTAGAACAATGAACCAGGCGCTATACAGCGTCCCGTTGAGTGTGGGCAAAGTTTGCCTCCTGATGCTGAATAAATCTTGTAGAGATGTAAAAGCCTTTGTATTTTTTATTGCAGGGTGATTCTGGTGGTCCACTTTACTATGGCAATATCGTCGTGGGTATCGTGTCCTGGGGTAATAGCTGTGCCGAGGGCAACTGGCCAGGTGTCAACACGAAGGTCTCGTCCTACACCAACTGGATTGTAAATACAGCACAGAATAATACATTGCTGCTAAATTAAACGTTAATAAATATTTTTTACTGTTGAACGATCTTTTGAAATGCCGGCCATGTCCTGGATTTTGTTTTTATAATAATAGAGCCAACCCACCGTCGACAAACAGGCGTCGAACGAATGGCTCAGTCGAGGTGAACTCTTTCCCGAGACCGAAGGGTTCATGATTGCCATTCAAGACCAAGTAGTCGAGACCCGTAACTACCAGTAACATATAATGAAACAACGTAGTCTACCAACTGACCTGTGTCGATGCAACATCTCTTCAGAAACAATTCAACACATTACCGGAGCCTGTAAAACAATCGCTCAGACTGATTATAAATACAGACACGATCAGGTTGCTAACATCATCCACCAAATGCTGTTCAGAAAATACCAGCTCATAGACACTAATGGGGCACCAACACCATACTACAAATGCACCTCTCAAAATGTACTGGCTACCCACAAACTCTATTTCGACAGAGCAATCCTAACAGACAAGACCGTACACTTCAATAGGCCTGATCTGACTCTCCTTAACAAAAACAATAACACAGCACTTTTGATTGATATTGCCATCCCCAACACCCATAACTTACAAAATACAATTGCAGAGGAACTTTCCAAATACATCGACCTAAAAAACGAAATGACACGCATGTGGCGTCTACAAAACGTTTCTATAATCCCCATAGTCCTTTCCACAACTGGTGTTATTCCAAAGCAGCTCTCACAATCTTTGCTATCTCTAGATCTTCCAAAGCACACATACATCCTTCTGCAGAAAGCAGCCATCCTCAAGACATGCAGAATTGTTAGAAAATTTCTGCAGAATGAGGTACCTTACGAAGCTCAACCATCTGAAGCGCACTTGACTTAGGTCCGTGCACTTCAGATAACATTCCGGTATCGAATACCGAGAAGATCAAATCTTGAACTACAATAATAATAAATAATGCTGGACATTTCACACAGCATCATCTAGCCCCAAACTAAGCAAAGCTTGTACTATGGGAACCAGATAACTGATATACCTACTTATATACTTTTTGTTTGTAAATACATACATATTATACATAGAAACACCCAGACCCGAGATAAATATTTGCATATCATACAAACATGTTACAACCCCATCTCTCTCTCTCTCCCATAAATAAATAAATAAAATAAAAAAACATTTATCCCGCGGCGGGGACCGAACCCGCAACCTGCTGCGTCCCAAGCGGGCTTTCACCCACTGCACTACAGAGGTCGTAAAATTATGTGCGAGGAGATTGAATTGTGAGCGAAGGGCGCCACTTTCCACTTGCTAATTGTTCTGAATACATTGCACGCTAATTTCCCATTCTGCCTCGAGTTTCATTTTGACCTATGTTGTCCCTATGTTCCTCATGGCAAGACAAGATCGAACAGGCGTATTAGTGTTCTTTGAGAATTGGTTGGTGTCATTGTGTGGTGGATTGTGAATTTTGCGCAGTCCGATAAAAGTTGTTGTAAAGTAAAGTAAAAAAAAGTAAAAATGTATTTATTGTTTTTTACAAGTGATTTGCTTATTGGTTTTGGAATTGGGTTGGGAACTTTTCATTTAAGTTAAGATAACTTGTGTTAGAAAAGTCCCCTCTTTCTTAAGGTCATTAAAACACTTGTGAGAGGGTTGGGTATCTAGGTAGGTATAGAATAGATAGGTAGGTAGGTATTAGAATAATTAATAGCACAAAATAATAAATAGTTGTTACCTAAACATTTGCGGAGCTGTTAAACAAACCCGAAACTGCTAATTGAAACCGCTGGCGTCAGTTTAAAATGCGCAGCGGAAATTCCGCAATTTGTACATAATTATGGATTAGACTGATAAAAAATTCCATTCACTTATTTACCTACCCAGCGTATCGAGATCTCTGTGAGTTATGGCTGATTCACTACCAATTATTACTTACAAAATAAACTTAAAAAATATTAGCCTTTTCCATCTTTACTACTTAGGTAGATGATTTACGGTACAGCTTCAGTCAGTAAGCCTACACTCAAGGATGCTGTAGTGTTGAGATGGAATAGGCTTGGTCAACACCAATACCAGTTCGCAATCTCGGTGTTCTGATGGACAATACGTTACGTTTTGAAAACCACATAGTCAATGTGTCACGAAGTTGCTTCTATCGCCTTAAGGTTATGTACAAAGTGCGGCATTTGCTTAGCGAGGATGTTAGGTTGACACTGTGCGAGTCCCTAATTCTGTCCAAGCTAAACTATGGTGATATTGTTACGGGACCGTGTCTGCTAAATAAAACGAAAAAGCTAATTCAACGCGTCCAGAATGCGTGCCTTCGTTTTTGTTATAAAATCCCGCCATAGAAGTCATATTAGTCCTTATATTAATCGTGCAAAGTTATTGAATATGACAAGTCGGAGAAGTCTGCATATGGCAAGCCTTCTAAACACTATCATTAGGTATGAACACCCTTACTACTTATATAAAAAACTTGAATGGCGTCATAACAACCGCAGGCAAGATCCTAGACCAGCTAACAGGTTTAAATTAGTCACACCTTATCACAAGACACGTGCTTTTGAAGGAAGCTTCCGCTACCAGGCTACCAAATGCTGGAATAATTTGCCGCCTCCACTGAGAAATACACTTTCAAAAGCTACTTTCAAATCTCACTACAAAAGGCTTCTCCTGGAGGGGCAGCTTGATAGCGGCTTAGCTTCCTAGCACTAAATGGTTGCACACATACCTACACTACACGCAGACACTTCACACTGACACTACACAATCACCTACTCTGTTATGCCTCCCTACTACTTACATCCTTTTTTGCTCACAACTATGCACCCTTACATACACTACACACACATTACACATCTCACATGCATACACTTTCCTTTTACATTACACACACTAGGTACAAAAAGCTCACACTAGCGCTGCCCTGTGTAACCTTGGCTCTCAAGAGACTTGTGTTACCGGGACATTACAGTTACAGCACATTACACACACCGTCCCCCTTCCCCTCTCCCCTCCCTCTAAGGCGACACTGAAAAACAGCGCCTGATCCTTGGATCTAGGCATTTTGCTAAGTAGTTTTCAACAATCATTTTTCATTTGTTTTTTTAATTTATTATTTGTTTTATTTTCTTACCTACTTAGTTGATTAGTTGAATAAATGTATTTTCTTTCTTTTCTTTCTTTCTTTCTTTCTTACCATATAAGGTACTGGAGGGATTGATAGTTTTCCTGTTAAACTCATAAACCCTCTTTCTCACTACACAACCTGAGTCATAATCTGAGTCAAACATTGAATAGTTTGAAAGGGTTAGGTATACTCTCGAGGTGGCCCCATATTAATTTTATTCCTGAGGGATTGATAGTTTTCCCGTAAAACTCAAAAACCTCATGCTCAGAAACGCCGCGCCCTATAAGTCAAACATTGAAGTCGGTTTTCTTTTTAGTTTTTAAAAACCGTAATTGAAAATAATTACGGTTACACGATACCGCCTTTTTGTTTCGTAACTGCTAACGCCGGCATATTATTAAGTAATTTTTTTTATGATGAAAGGGTCGGCTCTTGACCTCGAAACTTACATAGGCAAGAATGAGGTCTACGATGGAGCGAGCCTACCCAGAAGGTGCCTTTTAACTCTCTTCTTAAAAACAACAGGGTCGTAGCTCAGCGGAAACACAGGCTGAAGCTGATTCCAAAGGAGAATGGGCATTCCCGCCCAAATCAAAAAACTATCGCCCGCAGAGTAGGCGTATGGTGGAATGGGTAGACCTTCAAAAACACTAAATTTCATTCATTGTATGACAGCTAAAAAATCCATCCTACAGAAATCGAGATATTTGCAGTTAAAGGTTAAAGGTGACCCTTACCATCATGTTTTTTGACTTACAGGCTTCCCGCAGATAAGCCACTATGGGTAATCGATAGAACTTTAAAAGCATTACATTTCATTGTATGACAGCTAAAAAATCCATCCTGCAGAAATCGAGATATTTGCATTTAAAGGTGGTGACTTTTACCATCATGTTTTTTGACTTACAGCCTTCCCGCAGACAAGCCACTATGGGCATTCGATAGAACTATAGAAGCACTACATTTCATTGTATGACAGCAAAAAAATCCATCCTGCAGAAATCGAGATATTTGCATTTAAAGGTGGTGACTTTTACCATCATGTTTTTGACTTACAGCCTTCCCGCAGACAAGCCACTATGGGCATTCGATAGAACTTTAGAAGCACTACATTTCATTGTATGACAGCGAAAAAATCCATCCTGCAGAAATCGAGATATTTGCAGTTAAAGGTGGTGAGATTTACCATCATCTTTTTTAACTTACAGCCTTCCCGCAGATAAGCCACTATAGGCATTCGATATAACTTTAAAAGCACTACATTTCATTGTATGACAGCTAAAAAATCTGAATTTGAATATGTTACTTAGGGAGCTATAAAAAGAGGTTTCCCAAGCGGGCAGACACCTGCGATGGTTCCTTCATCATGTCGGTATGGAAAATTACGAGTCAACTTTCGTAATTTTACCAAGGCTGAATTTTATGTTTATATAAAATTCAGCCAGGTAAACTTTGGTTTACGGTTTGTTTTATACTTGTTGCATACATATTTTATACTTGTTGCATACTTGTTTGATACATGTTGCATACTTATTTGATACTTGTTGCATACATGTTTTATACTTGTTGCATACATGTTTTATACTTGTTACATACATGTTTGATACTTGTTTTATACTTGTTGCATACATGTTTTATACTTGTTGCATACATGTTTGATACATGTTGCATACATGTTTTATACTTGTTGCATACATGTTTTATACTTGTTGCATACATGTTTTATACTTGTTGCATACATGTTTTATACTTGTTGCATACATGTTTTATACTTGTACCATACATGTTTTATACTTGTTGCATACATGTTTTATACTTGTTGCATACTTGTTTGATACATGTTGCATACATATTTGATACTTGTTGCATACATGTTTTATACTTGTTGCATACATGTTTTATACTTGTTGCATACATGTTTTATACTTGTTGCATACATGTTTTATACATGTTTTATACTTGTTGCATACATGTTTAGATACATGTTGCATACATGTTTTATACTTGTTGCATACATGTTTTATACTTGTTGCATACTTGTTTGATACTTGTTGCATACATGTTTTATACTTGTTGCATACATGTTTTATACTTGTTGCATAATTGTTTGCTACATGTTGCATACATGTTTTATACTTGTTGCATACATGTTTTATACTTGTTTTATACGGCAGACTTTGAGGCTGACCGACATGATGAAGGAACCACCGCAGGTGTCTGCCTGCTTGGCAAACATCTTATTATAGCTCCTCAAGTAACATACACAAAGTTTAGGTTTTATACTACTACGAAAGCATACTTACAATTACTTTTGTTTAAGGGTGACTTTCAGGGGGTTGGAACTGTACTAGGGATCTGACAAAGGACGACGTGATTTCTAATACTGTTTCAAGCCAAATATATCAAAATGAGCTTTATACACTTTGACATGATGAAGGAACCACCGCAGGTGTCTGCCCGCTTGGGAAACCTCTTTTAATAGCTTCCTAAGTAACATTATAAAATTCAGCCTTGGTAAAATGACGAATCTTGGGTGCTATTTTGGGCACCTTTGATGCCTCATATCTCCCAAAGCCACCCGGACCCAAACTTCATATTTGGGGATCGTACATAACCATACTGGGACTACACATAGACAAAGTCTCAGCCTTTATAAAATGACGAAGGTCTGCCGGTCGCTGGCTCTCACCCTATAAGTCAAAAAACATGATGGTTAAAGTCACCACCTTTAACTGCAAATATCTCGATTTCTGCAGGATAGATTTTTTAGCTGTCATACAATGAAATGTAGTGCTTCTAAAGTTCTATCGAATGCCCATAGTGGCTTGTCTGCGGGAAGGCTATAAGTCAAAAAACACTGATGGTAAAAGTCACCACATTTAACTGCAAATATCTTGATTTCTGCAGGATGGATTTTTTAGCTGTGATACAATGAAATGTAGTGTTTTAGAAGGTCTACCCATTCTACTATACGTCCACTCTGCGGGCGATCGTTTTTTGACTTGGGCGGCGCTTCATACATGCCTGCCCGTTCTCCTTTAGCAGTGCGCATAATAAAAGAACTTTCAAAGCGCTTTAGACAACACAAAAAATTAAGAATTTTCTCAAAGTAGATAAGATTTGCCATCTCACCCCTAGACCTAACTTCAAAGGAAATAGATAGACGCATTGGAAATGCATGGAAACGATACTGGAGCTTAAAAGAGGTTATGAAAAATAAAGAAATGAGTATGACCATTAAAAGGAAACTGTTTGATACTTGTATACTACCTGTACTTACTTATGGTTGCCAAACCTGGGCAATGAACAAATCCCATGATAAGAAGCTTGAAACTTGCCAAAACTCTATGGAAAGGAGCATGCTGGGAAAGAAATTATCAGATAAAATAAGAATTTCAACCATAAAACAACATACAAAAAGAACAAAGGATGTTACAGTAGCAATCAGAAACTTCAAATGGAAATGGGCAGGTCATACCATCAGGGGAGAGGATAAATGGTCAAAAAGAATTATGTACTGGTTTAATGGACACAGAAAGAGAAAACGAGGCAGGCCACATAAAAGATGGGCTGATGATATGAAAACTGCAACAGTTGGAGGATGGACAGCCGTAGCAAGGGACAGACAGAAATGGAGGGAGTTGGGGGAGGCCTTTGCCTATAAAAGGCACACAGACAAATAACTTTAACAGTGAAAAAATTTACAGTGAAATATTATGTAATGTAGGTACACTTGTCTGAATAAAGGCTATTATTATTATTATTATAGATAAGATTTGCCAGGAAAACCTCCTAGATAATATTATTCCATTCAATTCACGTAATACTATGCATGATTTAAGTTAGTAGTGCTGTAACTAAGCTCACAAAAATACCAGTTCGAGATAAAGGCACATCGGATTATTGTCATAAGTTGTAAAACTAAATAAGTAACGTCAGTATCGAACTCGGTAATCGTTTTATCTTTGATTATCTTGTGTCTACTATTGTATATAGCTAGTTGCGCTTCGCGGTGTCACCCGCAGTCCCTCGGGGAAAACTTCACTTTTTCGGAATAAAAAGTACCTTGCCTATCCTAATGAAGCTGAAAGTTTGTGAGTTTTTTTAGATCTTTGGATATTTGGATGTTTGGATATAGATTACTAGCTAATGCGCGCGGCTTCGCCCGCGTGGTACCAACATTTTGAATAGCCTATATGCTATTCCAGGTCATTATCTACGCCTATTCCAAGTTTCATCCAAATCGGTTCACTGGTTTAGGCGTGATTGTTACACAAACATACAAACATACTCACAAACTTTCAGATTTATTATATTATTATTAGGATCTAAGCTACTACAATATGTACATAAAATTACAAAATACAATAGAATCAGTCAAGCTATCTAAGGATCGTCGTAAAAACGATCTATAGATAGCTCAACTTATATTAGGATAAGGCCTTGTATGGACTACGCATCCAGGCGTTCACTACGGCGCCGGCGTACAGGTTTACTCGCGCGAGTCTGTAAAATATCAAAATGTGTACGCGTTGCTGCAGGCTACGCATTTTGGGGGTTGTTGGTATTCTCCCAATTAAGTCCAAAGAGGTAGAGCTCTCCTCACCAGATCGGCCCATCTGGCCCACTTATTTGGTTTGGCCTTGCGGCCAACGGTTGAAGTTGGATAGTTCTCTGTAAGTTAGTTGCGCTTGAAAACTTCGATAGCGCGATTCAGGCCTCGGTACAAATTTTGTCATTTGTATGGAACTTTGCTTATTATTGATCTCAGCGCCATCTATTGATACTGATACTGAAGTAAGTACTTGTTTAGCTAGGTGGTATAGTTAGTTTATGTAGCGATGGATAGAGGTCGTTACAGCATTCATTGGAACGCGAACGCGTAGCCTCGAACGCGTCAATTCTGTACTTATTGCGTCCAAGATTAACAAACATACAATCTTCACACATAGATATACATTTGATGATATTTGTAAGTAGGATTATCCTAATAATTTTTACGATTTATAATTTGATAGGCTACTGAAACTAAGGTTCCATTCATATTATGAAACTAGCCTATTCGCGCTGTTTTACTTGCATGCTGTAAGTATGAAAATATAAGGGCTCCAATATCATCAATAGCCCTGATTTGCTTGGTAAAGTAGTTTTGAATGTTCCACTGTCGTCTTCTTTATCTGTTCGGCGAATGTGTAGAGTGGCTATTAGAATAGGCATGGCAATACTAGCTGGTTTCCTCACGAATTCACGATGATTTACATCACCGACCACACCACACCACATAAAAAAGCTCATGTTAAAATGCGTAAATATGCAAAACGGTATGCTTAGTAAATATCCTTAATATGTAATAAAAATATATCTCTATAATCTCATAATTATGTATTATCGTTTTAACGATAGTACCTAGATATGGTTGGGCTATTTAAGTGAAAACTGTGCCATCAGTCTATTGAACAGCAGTTATTCTGTGAAAATGTCGCCGTACTGGGTTTTGGGTCTAGTTATCATCGCAGGTATGACATTTTAATTTTATTTCCGGCATAACTAATCTAAGGATAAATCCGCAATGAGACTATCCGACATAGAACCAAAGTTGTCGACATAGCTCAGAGAATTAGCAAGCTGAAGTGGCAGTGGGCTGGCCATATCTGCCGAAGAACCGATAACCGTTGGGGTAAACGAGTTCTTGAGTGGAGACCGCGACTCGGGAAACGTAGCGTAGGACGCCCTCCGGCCAGGTGGAGTGACGATCTGCGAAAGGCTGCTGGCAGAAGCTGGATGCGTCGAGCTGAGGACAGGGCGCAATGGCGCCCTGCAGTGGCGCGAGGCAGTGGACTGCTATAGGCTGATGATAATGATGATGATAACTTATTTGGATAAATTGGTTGTGGTAGACAAAGTAGATGGGAAAAGACCCCGAGGTCAATCACCAAGTCGTTGGTGTGACCCTCCGCCCTTACTGGTCTCCCTGTTGTTACCGCTCTAAGAGAAGCCGAAAACCGGACTAAGTGGAAGCAGCTTATTCACAAGGCTACGAAGGCCTTTCAAGGACCCGACCTTCAGCAATGAAGGACACGTCTATGAAGAAGAACTAATTAGAGCACCTCATACAAGCAGCAAAAAAATCCTGCTTTATGTATGGTACTGAGAAAAGATCTTGGGGATCAAGTCGAGTCAAGATCAAAGCGTGGACTAAAAGCATTTATTCAGTAGGACCGCTGGGATCACTTAGAATAACCTGATGATTCAACTCCAGTTCCTTCGCGACCAATACAGTGAGGAGAGGGCTACAAACCCAGTTTGGGATAGCTTTCTTTTAGGTGATCCATCTTAAATCTAAGCTTAGGTTAGATTAAAAAGATAAGATTAGATCGAAAAGCTAAGCAAGATTATGTACTTAGATTTCAGACATTCCCTCAGATTTCCTGATCAAGTTTTTCTTGAGTCAGTAACCCCTGCAACACAAACCACCTTAATAGGGGGTTACCAATTGGTGACACTGCCTGTACGTTGGTACTTGTATTGTAGAAATAGGTCTAACTAAGATGATGATGATGATCATCTTAGTTCGGTATCACCCACTGCTGGGTATGGGTCTCCTTTCGCTGTTGCCAGACTTTACGGTCCTGTGCATTCCTGATCCAGGTTTTGCCCGTGATTTTTTTAATTTCATAGACCCAACGTGTTTTTGGAGCACCCTAATTTCTAATGCATCCTCTTGGCCACCACTCCGTCAAGGTTTTACTCCAGCGACCATCACCACGTCTAGGTGTTCTGCCCAACTCTATTTGTGGTCCACAATTCGGTCCCCTATATCGAACACTTTGTTCGTCGACGAATTCCTTTATTAATATAATTTCTTATTTCGGAGGACACATAAAATGTCGGCCCCGGCTATCATGACAGAATGTTGCTGTGCCCCAGGGTTCATGTAGCGGAATCAATTTTGGACGTATTGTGAAGCAATAAAGAATTGAATTGGATTGGGGTCCATAAACGGCCTAAAAACTGAAACACCAGAGTTGGCCTCACACAAACTTACTGAGCATATCGCTTTGCGTTCTGGTCTTTAAGCATCAACTTTTGTTACAGGTGCTGTCTCGGCCAAGCATTTGCCGAGCTCTGACCGAATCGTCGGTGGTGAGCCCACCACGGTGGAGAATTACCCCTCCATTGTCCAGATGGATGCTAACATTTTCAGCTGGTCACAATCTTGCGCTGCTACCATTCTTAGCGGAAGAATCGTTGTGTCTGCTGCTCATTGCACCTCTGGTCTGTAAGTATAATTCTTACTCGTATAAGTGTGTTCGAAAATTTTTTTTTCGTTTTTTTGAATAAATTTTACAACATTCAGTTTTCTGGTTATAATTCCCAAAGGGGCTCTGTATAAAACATACCAATTTATTTCCAATTCTGTTTTCTTTTATCAGCGAGGCCACTTTACTTACCAATGTACCTACAGAAGATACTAATACTTACAAATAATAAATGGCCGACTATATCAAAGTGCCATTAGGAATACCTGATATTATTTAAAACCTTATATAACTGGACATTAAATAACGTGAAACATTAGTACCTTAGATTATCGACTACCGCTCCGCTAATTAATGGGTACACATTAATAGATAGTAGAACATTAATAAAATGACAGACAAAATTGGCATGTCATGCTTCATAAAATGTTACAACTTCTTAGAGCATCATCTTAAATGTTTATCATTTCATTATAGGCTGTTTTTCGGCGTTGAATACCGTCGTATCCGCGTCGGTTCCTCTTACCGCAACACTGGTGGCGTCCTTCACTACTTCAGTGCCATCTACAACCACCCTTCCTACTCCACGAGCGGCTACGATGGAGACATCTGCGTCGGTGTTCTTGCAACAACTATCTCACTTAACCCAGCAGCACAGGCAGCGCCCATCATCAGTCACGGCAGTACTATGCCCGATAACACACCAGTTGTGCACGCCGGATGGGGCACAACTCAAGTAAGTTATTTTATTCGCAATCAAACAGTGAAGAAAAAATTATGAGGAAATCTGCAAATTAGTCAGCTCTACGCCTATTGACCAACTCTTTCGTAATAAGGCCGATTAAGCTAATTTTTGTATTTTAGAAATCGGATGTAGGCCTATGGCTGGTTTTCCTATCACGCGTACCGTCGGCGCTGATAGAAGCATAGTCTTTAATACAATGAATTAAGGATAATAATGTCTCAGCAGAATTGGCATCGCTGATTTCTTTCGGCGCTGCTGTACAATCAGTATCCTTACTACGTTGTAATAAAGATTATGCTTTCTATCAGCGCTGACTTGTCAGCGTGACAAGAAAACCAGCCTATTTCATTCCTTCTGTTTTTAACTAGCCTCACTTTAGTTTGACTGGCTCCCCACTAGAGCTTGAATATTTAGTATTAAGAATTTAAGATAGATCACCTAAGAATAACCTTCTTTTAGGTGATCTAAACCGTGCTTGTTGCCTTGGTTCTTCACGGTATTGGTGGCGAAATAACAGGAGTAGAATCACCTAGAAAGAAAGAAAGAAAGAAAAATAGAAAGAAAAAAAGAAAGAAAGAAAATATTTTTATTTACTTAGACACTTAAACACTACACACATGATTAAATCCAAAAATTAAGCCTAACTTACGATTTACTTATAACTAGTTGTGCGCAGCAGAGTCTAAGTAAACAAGGCCATAACTCAGCATTGTACAGTTTTAAGACTACCTACTCTAAGTTATCCCAGGGGTCCTACCGAATAAATGCATTTATACTTGACTGTAAAAGGCAAAACATTTTAATAAAGCCCTGTTTATTCTTTCAACTTTCAACTTTCAACAGTCTGGTGGCAATCCTTCGTCGGTGCTGCGTGATGTTACCATCTACACTGTGAACAACGAGCTTTGCAGACAGCGTTACCTCGAGATGCCTGGTGGTTCCGCCAGCGTCACCGCGAACATGATCTGTGCTGGTATCCTCGACGAAGGTGGCAAGGACGCTTGTCAGGTAAGACTGTGGTCTAGTGGACGAAGGCCCGTCTGTGATTTATTTTTTTATTTGCACATAGATATCACATAAGGAGTAATGATACCACTGCCCACAAAAGGTTCGACATGCACTTGCGAAAACTATCGAACAGTAGCACTGATATCACATGCTAGCAAAGTTCTGCTATATATAATCAATGCCCGAATACAGTCATTCCTACAGTGGCAAATACCTGGTGAACAAGCAGGGTTTGTTAAAAGTAGAGGAACAAGAGAGAATATGTGAATATATAGTGAATATGAGGCAAATCATAGAGAAAAGCCGAGAGATTAATAAACCGATTCTTATGTGCTTTATAGATTACTCAAAGGCCTTTGACTGCGTACAGTGGAACTTTCTTTGGAGCATTCTGGGGGAAATGGGCGTACCTCAACATCTAGTGTCACTGATTACAAATCTCTACCAAGATGGCATATCTGTGATGACGTGGTTTCGGGTCCTTTCAAGTCAGGAAAAGGCGTGAGGCAAGGTTGCATCTTATCACCCTAATCTTATTCTCTTTAACACATACGGCGAATATATCATGAGAAAAGCCTTAGAAGAATGAGAGGGAGGCATATCTGTTAAAGGTGTAAAGATCAGCAATCTAAGATATGCGGATGACCCCACGCTTTTTGCAACATCGGAGAAGAAACTCGCTGAGCGGTTTCACAAGTCAAATGCGCAAGTGGATTAGTTGGACTCAGTATTAATAAGTCGAAAACTAAAGTTATGGTCGTTGATAGGACCGGTCAACTCATAAGGACCGGAGAACTCGGAGATCTGGAGTTCGTCAATGATGATGTTGTTTATCTCGGATCGCTACTTACAAGCCAAAGGGGAAGTGATCGAGAGATCAAAAGTGCAATGAGCTTAACACGTGTTTGGCAGAGCAGAAAGGTCTCCAATGCAACTAAAATAAGACTAGTCCGTACATTGGTCTTTTAAATTTTTCTGTATGGCTGAGTCTTGGACAATCCGGGCAATAGATCGAAAGAAGATAGACGCCTTCGAGATGTGGTGTTGGAGAAAGATGCTTCAAATACCTTGGACCACCAAGCGAACAAATAAATCCATCATTTAGCCGCTTTGGATTAAACCCAGACTCTCGACTTCATGCTACCAGATCCTTGGGTATTTTGGTCACATTGCCCGCCGCCAACCAGATAATCTGATAAAGTTGGTTGTGGTAGGCAAAGTAGATGGGAAAAGACCCCGAGGTCGATGACCATTTCGTTGGTGTGACCAGGTTTCCGCTCTTACTGGTGTCCCTGTTGTTACCGCTCTAAGAGAAGTCCAAAACCGGACTAAGAGGAAGCAGCTTATTCACAAGGCTACGAAAGCCTTTCAAGGATGCCCCTTCAGCAATGAAGAACACGACCAGAACAAATATTTTTATGATCTGCAAATATTTATCTTGGGTCTGGGGGTTTTCTATTGTGATTATGTATTTACAAAAAATGTAGGTAATTTAATTACGTCGAAAAAATATTTTATGCATTATTGTCACTCCTTGCGCCAAGGCGAAGACGAGGCCCGCCGAGAAGGCGATTGGCGGGACAATCTCGATGGGTTTGAGAAAGAGTGATGGGAGATCGCCAAAGACAGACATCAGAAAAAAAAAAATCAGGCGACTGGGGGAGGCCTTGTCCCAGCGCGGTAGGACACAATGGGTTAATAAAAAAAAAAGTACTTATAATAGTATACCAGTCATGTTTGTTCCCAGTTGTGATTACTTTAGGGCATGATGGTGCTGTGGGAAATGATCATAATACAGCTTTTCTTTGTTGGTATTTCAGGGTGATTCCGGCGGTCCGCTATACTATAATGATGGTCAGATGCAGATCCTCGTGGGTGTCGTTTCCTGGGGCTATGGCTGCGCCCATGCCTACTGGCCAGGTGTCAGCACGAACGTCGCGTCCTACACCAACTGGATCCTTGATATAGCTAATAATGTTTAATTATTCCTTAATAAATGTTTTTACTCGTGAATGATCTTTAAGTACGCAACCAAAAATTACTCGATTGGCTTCTAACTTTATATTACGATGATTATCAAGGCTCTCATCAAGGTTGCTGAATAGTCCAATAAACGCATACGTACACTTCACACACAGACAAACCTCTCACACACGTATCTATACTAATATTATAAAGAGGAAAGATTTGTTTGTTTGTTTGTATGTTTGTTTAAATTGAATAGGCTCCGAAGCTACTGGACCGATTTGAAAAATTCTTTCACCATTAGAATCCTACATTATCCCTGATGAACATGGGCTATATTTTTTTCCGGGAAAGTGATGTTTTCCCTAGGGACTGCGGGTAACACCGCGACGGACAGCTAGTAGGTAATTTTGTATAATCTCTTTCCTCCTTAATTTTTGAACTGAAAACTTCTTTAGACTCGTTGGCCATTTTTGAGATAGGGAAAAATTTGGATTCGTGCCGCGAGTCACGTGACTTGACGTAACCTGTTACGACATTGGCCTAGTAAAATCGACATCGACATTGCCAGTGGAGTTATACTACACAGGCTCCAGCACAGAACACAGAAGCTCCAGGTTGACACTGGGTCTTACTTATAGTTTGGCAGTAACAATCGACCCAACATTTACAAAATCATTGTTCCATCGAGTGGGAGACCATTCAATATAATGTCTTCTGACCTAAACAGTGGTCACCCATCCTAATTGTTGGCCTAGTGAAGGTTGCACATGTATGCCCGGTTTCTATACCTATTTATTTATTTAAATTCACAAAACAGGATTAAGAACAAAGTTTAAAGAAAATAAAATTAAAAATCTAGATTCGTAATCCTACAAGTGAATGAAAAATGCATACTAATAAAAATATACCCTTAGACTAATATATAAACCAAACTAGCTGACCCGCGCAACTTCGTCTGCGCATTATTAGGAACAAAGTGGAGGAGTTTTCGAGAGAATCGAGAGTACAAAATATAAAACTCCGTCGCATGATATAATATTTTTTTTTATATATGTTTCTCTCAAGAATTATTTAATAGATAAAGGTAGGAAAAATCTTACCCAGATCTTGCAATGCTAAGAACAAAACGAATACGGTAATTGGTACAGAATCGCTGAAGCGAGCGCAGCGAGTTTTTGAAGAGAGAGAGAGTTTTTGAAGAAATTGACTCGAAACGTATTTTTTTATAGCAAGAACTGTGTGGTTTAAAATTTCGAAATAAAATTATTAAATAATATTGCGTTATGTTTCTCTCAAGAATCCCTTAATAGATAGAGGTAGGGAAAATCTTACCCAGATCTTGCAATGTTAAGAACAACACGATAGCGGCAACTGGTGTCAGATTTGCCGAAGCGAGCGGCAATACCTACCCGCGACCTCGTCAGCAATATAAAATATTGAAAACTCTAAGCAAAAATCTCCATTAACTTTTCGGAACTCAAAATGATCGATCTCCGCTGTGCCTCAGCTATAGTAGAAACGCCACCTAGGAGAAAAAGTGTAAAGTAGTTTTGACCTCAAGACCGATAGATGGCGTTCTAACTATGGAAAAAATATTTTAATATCAAAAAATCATAACTTCGGAGTTCGGATATATTGATGGGTGGGAATACACATGTTACATGTTTATCATTAATTTTAAAATAATTTATTATGCAAAATACAAAAAAAAGTAAAAAAATCTAGAGTGCAAAAAGTGGCTGGCGGCGGTCACCCATCCTTTTTATGACCGCGCCCAGGGTTGCTTAACTTTTTTCCCCATACAAACTTCCAACCCTTATTTTCCCGCCCCCTTATGGTAATTGACAAAAAAAAGTAGCCTATGTCCATCCCTGGGGTATACTCTTTATCCATGCCAAATTTCAGCTTAATCGGTTCAGCGGTTTGGGCGTGAAAAGGTAACAAACAGACAGACAGACAGAGTTACTTTCACATTTATAATATTATATAATATATAATAATATAATATAAAGTATATAAAGTATATATAAGTATAAGTATGGATAATATATAAACCAAATAATTATACATATATAGTATATATTTTTTGGAACAAGGCCTTTTGAACGCGCTGCTTAAGCCTTTAAATATTGTTATCAAATATATCCAAATCAGTACATTATAACTCAATGATCCAAATCCGAAGAAGACACCGCTAGGTCATTAAAGAGACGGCACATATGAGGGAGAGGACTGAAGTGTGAGACATTTTATGAGTAAAGGTAGGAGGGTTCAGAATCTGTAGTATGTATTTATATTAATGGACGACAATAGACTGGGACAATCAATGGTGGCATGAATAATCTTATGCAAGTATATGAGGTTAATGTAATCTCTTCTGGTGGATAGAGTGACGACATTGAAACGATTACACCTATTTGCATACCCTGACAGAGAACGACCAAGTCCCTGACGATATGAGAGAATCCTAAGGCATTTATTTTGGACGGCTTCAAGTCTGTTAGAGTGGATCGCATAATAAGGAGACCAGATAGGACAACCATACTCAAGAATTGATCTTATCAAGCTATTGAAGAGACAGATAAAGCTGTCCGGTTTTTTAAAACCCTTTGTGATTATGGCTATATATATATTCTGGCTATATATATATCTAAACCAAGAAGACGGGAGCTTCTACCTGCGATGTGGTCGTATTGATTTCTAAAAGATAGTTCTTCATCGAAGTGAATGCCCAGATCCCTGGCAAAAGGTTTACGATCCACTGATCCAGCGGCACGTCCAAATAAATGCTTTTATTCTACAAACGAATGTACCTACGCTAAACTTAGTTTACCTACTTTAAAAAAAGTCATAGCAAAACATTTCTGGAAGTGCTGTTATTTTCAGTCTCTTTGTCATTGAGCAGGGTCGTATCCGCGCTGGTTCTGGCATCCACGACAACTACGGCATATCTATCTGTATCGTAAGAGCATTCAACCACCCCAACTTCAAGAATAGGAATGTGGGAGACATCACCGATTTGTCGTGATTTTGCTGCAGTCTCGACTGACTTTTGATGCGACGATCCAAGCAGCTAATATTCCCCCTAAAGATTTCAAGATGTACGACCACGTTTCTTCTGGTCTGTGTGTACGACAATGCGCCCGTCACAATAGACAGGTGGGGTACCACCAGGATGAGTGTTTTAGTCTATTTCATGTTCTTTTAATGAACACAAAGCTAGTACCAACTCATCATCATCATCAGCCTATAGCAGTCCACTGCTGGACATAGGCCTCCCCTAATGAGCGCCATTGCGCCCTGTCCTCAGCTCGACGCATCCAGCTTCTGCCAGCAGCCAGAGCAGATCGTCACTCCACCTGGCCGGAGGGCGTCCTACACTACGTTTGCCGAGTTTCGGTCTCCACTCAAGAACTCGTTTACTCCAGCGGTTATCGGTTCTTCGGCAGATATGGCCAGCCCACTGCCCCTTCAGCTTGCTTATTCTCTGAGCTATGTCGAGTACCAACTGCCAGGCTGAAACTGTAAATTCCCGTCCAGTAAATTGTCAAAAATCTGTAGAAGATCGATATTCAAAATGGAATAGGCAAAACATAAAAAAATCACTTTTTAAACTCACACGATTTAAACTCATTTTTGTACCTATACGCGATCTCGTCCCGTTATTAAAACAAAAAACATAAAAAAGTTTATTAAAGTTTTTGCAGGAGTGACAAGTGGAAAAAAAGTAGCCTATGGGCTTTCCTGGGATGCCACTGCACTTAATTTTTGCCATGGAATGCCACAGGGGGCATGCAGAGGGAAAAACTAAAGTTTGCGTGAGTCACGTAGAGATCCTTCATAATATCTTTAAAATGTTCAGTGCTCCTGACGCATTATGCTAGGCTCCGAAGCACTCCTGAGAAAGTGGCTGGGAGAATACACGCGCTGTAAAAAACATTGCAACCAACGCAACACGTAGAAGAAATAATCACAGACCAACTCTAAAACAAAAGAAAATCTTAAAATTTTTTTTTCTTTGTTTCAAATGAAACATTCTATTTAGGTCTAATTAGTTACCAATGAGCAATAAGAACTTTTTGGACGATGGACTCCACTAGATAAGTCGACTGTTCTGATAAACGAAATCAATCAAAATAAAAAATTGCAAGTAGGCCTTTCCAAGTAGTCATTTTGTTTAGTCATAATATTTCCAGGAAATTAGAAAACAAAATTGAAACGACTGACCAATTGATTGGTTGATTTCATTATCTTCTTTTATCCATTTCATAGCTTCTATTTTGCTTCTATTATTAAACAAACAAAGTCCTGACTGACTGTCTTAATGTTAGGCAAACTAGGCATTAAAGGTTTTTATTTTATTTATTTTATTTTATTTATAAAAATCACAAAACAGATTACAATCCTATAAAGTTCATACATTATGGTAGCAATTTGATCAGTTCTAGATTCGTAATCAGAGAGAGAGTTTTTGAAGTGAAAACTTCTTTAGGCGCGTTTAGCAGTTTTGAGATGAGAAAAAATTCTTGGATTCGCCCCGAAGGTCACGTGCGAGTCACGTGAATGCTCACACACCAGGTCATTTGTCAAGTTTAGAACCGTTAAAGTTTTCAATTCTGCCGGCACTCCTGGAGTGCCACTGTTTTTTATATGTATTTTTTATTCCTTTTCGATAGATGCTTTTAAAAAAAATTGTGTACGTAGGTAATGCGCATCGAACCGGCTATCTTTACGAATGCCTATTACAAAATTGTCTATGCGCAACGGATAACTTCACGCCTAGATCCATTGATCGTAAGTACGTATTGTACTTACGATCGTGGTGTAGTTGCTTAGTCGTTCTTGATAAAAAGGTCCGTAAGTGGATGGGTGACTGCTTGTGGCATTACGCTTCCGTGCTTTGAAATGAAATGAAATTTTTTATTTGCAAGAAATATGGTTAACAAGTTGATAAGGTTACAATTTTGGATCACATATTTCACCGAGAACTGGTATGCAAATTTTAATGTCAGGGCAATGTAGTTGAATGTTATTGTGTCACTTATATTAAATTATGTATTTTCATTAGATAGTATTTAATTAAATATAGAAATGTTTGTAAAAAAATATGTACTTTCAGTTAACTATTAAAAAAATCGTCAACACTGTAGAATGTTCTGTCAAGAAGCCATACTTCTGACAAATAGCTTAATGGGCAATTCTTTTATTTCGACTGGTATTTTATTAAATATTTGCCCGCACATTGCAAAACAGTTTTTGATATAGAGTCGTTCTGGGCACTCTTGAAAGTACAATTCTATCAGGATTTCTGACACATCTACGATAAAGGTCACGTGCTCTTCTGAACAAATGCGATTGTTCTTTAACGAACTTAGCTGCCTCTAAAATATACAAGCTGGGCAACGTCAACAATTTTAGATTCCGGAAGATCGGCCTACAAGACTCCCACGGTGGTATCCCCACAATTGCTCGTATGAATTTTTTTTGAGCAATAAAAGCTTTTTTTACATTCGTAGAGGGGGGATTCGTGAAGGGTTAGTTGTCGGTCCAGCAGACTAATTGCCTAATTTGGAATCATCCCAATTGACCTCAACCAATCACATAACACGAAAATGACAAGACACATCATTTTCGTATACGTAAACAATCACATAACACGAAAATGACAAGACACATCATTTTCGTATTGTGTAATTAGTTGAGCTCAATTAGGGATGATAACTGGGAATGGATTTCAAGTTAGACAATAAGGCTGCTTGCTATTAAGTCGTTCGGCCATGACAGAGGCCTAAAAGCGCCCTAAAATTCGATGACCAGAGTTGGCCACTGACTCACACGATGTTACTAATCCTTTTTTATTTTAGCTGTGTAAAGTACATTCAAGGCAAAACCAACGGCAATTATTTGTATGTAATTAAGATGTCTATCAGATTGTCAGAGATAAAAATATGACAGCTGTTAATAACGACGAGCATTTTGATATTTTAAATAAATTGAATTCAGCACCGCACCACTGTTAACACCATCATGATATTTATTTGGGCTGTTTTATTAGCTGGTAAGTGTATTTTTTTAACCAACTTAGTTTTTGCCTCATAAGAAGATTCACGCTGAAATATAGAAATACCTAAGTTAGCAAACAAATATTTTATTTCTATAATTTGCGAAGTGGATTTAAAGTGATTTTATGATCTGTGGTGTCGCCATTGATAACTTTTTTGGGCCATGAGAGACAAGCCAAAGACATAGGTACCTTCTCACTCTTCCTGTTTTAGGCTTCTTCTTATCGTGTCACTAGGTTTTTGGAATCAATTTGGTGAAACCCCTGGTGCACGAAACGGACTTGACACATTCTATGACTTAGGCTTAGGAGCCGTAATATGTTATCCTAATAACATTATGTAATACTTGACCGAGTGGTGGCCTAGAACCGGACATAGAAGTCGAGGTCGTCCAATTGCGCGATGGGTAGACGACATCAAGAGGCAGCATAGATTTTGGATGCGTGAGGCACAAGACCGAAATGAATGGCGTAAACAGAGGGAGGCCTATACCCTACAGTGGGATATTCTTGGCTGAGTATGATTATGAATACTTGTTTCTTCATTCAAGCCGCTGCAATCGGCAACACGGATGGCGCAGCGACATCCCGCATCTTCGGTGGGGAGCCCACCAGTATCACCAACTACCCCAGCGTGGTGCAGGTGGAGTTCCGCAACGTGTTCCTGTGGTGGAGTCAAACCTGCGCTGGCACTATCATTAGCCCTCGATTTGTGCTGTCCGTTGCGCATTGCTTCACTGGCTTGTAAGTTACTTTAATTTTGTGAAGAGTCATTTACCTACGTTACAGCTGTAGGTGGATGGTCATAATGTAGTATGACATAGTATGTCATATGTCATAGTAGTAGTAGGTGTAGTGGATGGGTGGCTTTGTAAACTGAGCACTCGGAGGGCACGTTAAATTGCCGGTCCAGCCTAATCCATGTCGGAGGCTTTACCAGAGATGGCCAGTAAGGCTCAATGCAGACTGACTCGACGTGACGAGACAACAACTTAACAAGACATTATAAAGTTTATAAACAATGTTACAAGATAGAGAATGAACGAATGTAACAAGATCTAAGCATTCGTGAAGTAAGTCGTTCGATACACAGTAGACGCTTTTTTTCCTAAATAGGTACAAGTATCGAACGTGAACGGAAACTGAACTGAACGTGAATGTGGCAAGAGTTTCTTGCCTAGAAAATACAGTGCCACAAGTGCCTCATCTGGACCGGTGAGAGAGGCGCTGCTATCGCGTTGTGTTGGCAGAAAAATATTCGTTACTTCTTCTTTTGGCCACTGGTCCGGATAAGTTTGTGGCACTGTACTATAATTGCCTTGTCATTTAGATTAAACGATTAGAGTTTTTTATTAAGAAATGAAAAGTCTTATCAAAATATCATTAAGAAATGATGATGATGATGGATTAGCACTATAAAATTACAAAAAATATATAGAGTCAGAGTTTTTTATTTTTTGTTTATTGTATCAGTAATTCTGTACCTACTTCAATAGTAAAACCTTGTGTATTGTGTAAGTATACTATTAGTGTAGTGACCCCCCAAAATTTCAGTAGTAACCCCCCCCCCCTCCCAAAATTTCAGGCTGCGACCGCGCCTGATTGTATGTACATTGCGATACTATATACCTACGTATAATAGGTAGCGCGTAGTAGCATAGTAGTAGATAGTTTTGTCACAAATCTGACCGAATCAAGTAATTTTTATCGTTACCTATAATTATCTGGAAATCGTTGATCAAAATTAGTTGACTATAAAAGATTATAGTCAACTAATTTTGCATGGAGTTTTTTGCGCATTTTGGGAAATCTCTACCAATTTGGGCCTAGAAACAGAAAGAAGAAACAAGACTCATAATGCTTTCACTTTTGAATTCTTTGAGTTGGCATTGTTGATCTAAGCTTAGCTTACTTTGCTGGCATACATTATATGTGAATACATACACCTCATCACACCACCATGTTCAGCCTGGTTCATCCCACAGGCCATATACCTACCTAAATAAAGTTAATTGCCAAAGATTGCCTTCTGATTCTGTATATTATTTTATCGTCTACCCAACATAAACGCCTAATTATTTTAAATTCCGTAGTCTCTTCATAATCGATCAGCGTCGAATCCGTTGCGGTACCACCACCCGGAACAGCGGAGGCTACACCATCGGTATCGTCAAGGCTAACAACCATCACACTTACAAAACAAACCATTATGAAGGCGACATCACCATTCTTCAGCTCGAGTCCCGCCTTAACTTTGGCATGGGCATCAACGCTGCCATGCTCCCCAATCATGGATTTGAAATGTTCGATGCGGCACCAGTGACTATTCTTGGATGGGGCGCCATGAGAGTATGTATTAATATAAGTGTCATTATGCATGCCCACGGCTACGCTCACGTGGTACCTGCGTTTCCTCTTTTCACCCCCTCAGAATTTCCAAAATTCCTTTCCTAGTGTAGTGTAGTAAGGAATCTTACATCATTAAAGGAATGTACCCTCAAAGTTAAATGTTTTTAGGACTTATGCTTTAGGCTGTAGGTTGATACGTGAGTCAGTCATCAAAGGCTTATTGTTACGCAGGATGAGTACTGTAAAGCGCTGTGAGGGGAAATATGGCTATAGCTATGGAAAAATAATGTTGAGAGCTCACAGCTCTTGATAAGAATAGTATTATTATGTAACTATTAAAAGATTTTTGCTGCATATTTGGATTCTCTTTGATAATCGTCTTATTATATGTCTTTTCAAAGTCAAAGGCATTGCCAACTAAAAGACGATAATATTTGGTCTTATTATTTCTTCGATTCGTAATAAATTCATGAAGCTGTGATTTTGCAGATCAATGATAATGGACCTTCATCGGATGTGTTGAGACATGCTCAGCTGTACACCGTGAACCACCAGGAATGTGTCGAACGTTACTATGCGTGGCCAAGAAGGCCATCAGACGTGAGCAAGAACATGATCTGCACAGCGTTACTGGATGTCAGCGAGAGGGACGCCTGTGATGTAAGTAATCATCATTTCAGCTTGGTATCACCAGTACCTGAGCACCTCGTTGATTTGCTTCGCTCTTTGTACAGCTTGAGCCAGGGCGTAGTGAGAGTCGTCAAGGAAAATTTGAACCTTTTTTGGCTTCGGAAAAGGGGTACGACAGGGATGTGTTCTGTCTCCTGTACTATTCAACGCCTACGGAAAGTGCATCATTAGACGTACTTGTATAAACTGGGAAGGAGGTGTTACAGTTGGTGGTCTGAAAATCACTAACCTTCGCTACGCCGATGACACCACACTTTTTGTAGCAATTGAGCCGGAGGTGGTTGCACTCCTGGACAAAATGATGAAGGTCAGCGAGAAGTTGGGGCTCTCCATAAACAGATCCAAGACAAAGGTCAAAGTCAAAAAGCATTATTCAGTAGGACCGCTGTAATCACTTTGAATCGTCTTAAATGTCATGGAAGTCGACCCGGGTCCAAGAAGTTGGAGCTTAATGGAGTACAAAACCCAGAGATAGTAGACAACTTTACACAACTAGGCTCCAACATCAGTAATATAACGAATTGGTGGTAACTGTAATGTTATATTTTATCTGTATGTAAATAAATAAATAAATAAAATAAATGTAATAATGGCTCGTGCGAAGTGGATGTGCGCAGAAGAATCGTAATGGCAAAAAGCGCCATGTCCCAACTTGAGAAAAGGGTTAGTCGGAATATCTCCGTCAAGACAAAGACTATATATAAATATATATAAAATAATAAAATATAATATTGGTAATATCTCGCAGTATTCTGCGACATGGCTCTCGAAAATACGTGCGTGCGTGCGTCGCTCACGATGCCAACTACCGTCAGGCATACTGGACGCTCCCACACACGTTCAAGTTTACATGACGCTGCAAACCGGATCAAGTCGGCACAACAAAATTCTATTTTCGCTTCAAGTATACTTGTCATGCACACCCATGCCCACACACCGTCCAGTATACTGGACGCCGCATCCAGTCCACGGCAGGCTGGACGGTAAACTGGATCGTGTGTGGCCGGCATACCTTTGACGATCCATCAAGAACGACTAAGCAGGCACGACCACGAGCGCTTCAAAATCTATAGATCGTTTTTACGACTATCCTTAGATAGCTTGACTGATTCTATTGTATTTTATGTACCTACATATTGTAGTAGCTTAGTTTCTGTTAATAAATTACAGTACTTTTAATAAAGATCTGCTGTTACAGGGTGACGGCGGTGGACCAGTGTTCTTCAACAGGGATATCCTGATCGGCATCATTTCTTGGGGACGCACTTGTGGCAACGCTTACTTCCCCAGAGTCAACACCAAGGTCTCCTCTTACGTCAACTGGATCACAGACACCATTGGTTCTGGTGATTGGTAGGATTGAGAATAAGAACTTCAAGGGAAATGAGAGAACTCAAGAATTATCATTAAGCAATATCAAAATTTCATTAAACTTGATTGAATCAAATTCCTGGAGAACAGGATATTCAGACCAAGGTTTTTCCATATTTCCATAATCAAATATAATTTGAAATCAATTGAAATAGTTTTCTTTTACAGCTCATAGAAACTGAAAACATTTCTGTGTAAAATAAACAAATCATGAGAGCTTGTGTTTTTTTTTACCAGTAGGAAGAAATAAAATTGTTAAGTACGAGTACCTGCGTGTATGCGACTTATTTTACGAGACTCACAAGACTACAAAAAAAAAGATCGCTTGATATCAACCTAATTGAACAACGATATTCTCTGATTAAGCAAAGTTATGTTTCTATGACCAAGAAAGTCATACAGGTAATAAGTATGTACAGTCACGGACAATAACATGTATACACTCCATAGTTTTAAAATTAATATCTCACTCAAACTAATAGATGTAGGTTAAAAACAAAAAGCGGAAATTGATTTCACATTGAACTAGTGGCGAAATCAATAAGAATACCAGAACATTGTTGGACATGTTGACCTGTACATGGGTTGAAACATTATGGAGTGTATACATCTTATTGTCCTTGACTGTACAACGATGTTAAAAAAAATCATTACCAAATGGTATTTTTTACATATGTATGAATTTTATCACCTAGTAAACAATCATTTATCTAATTAAAAATAATTAGCTCTACTTATCCGACTTAGATTTGATTGTAAAAGATAAAATTGTTGTGAACATTGAATTGTTTGGAAAGCAATAAATGATAGGTAGCTCGCGCGTATTTTTTTCACTAATCTAACCAACTAGTTTTGATCGAAGTATGTAATGAATATGTAATGTTGCTTATCGTTAAGGGCGCATACTACCTCAAAACTGCTTCGACTTTGGATCATATCTATAAAAGTATTGAACCAATATTATTGAAAAAAAATATATATTATAGTTGAGATATAAACTGAGTCCCCGTTGTAGTGAAAACACGATTACTAAATATTTTCTCGATAGAAAATAATCACAAACTTCCCTCTGAATTTTACTTACAAACAAAAGTACTCAATAAATACCTTAGCTAGACTAGTAAATCTTTGTATCTAAACTCAGCTTAGTACACTACGTGGTCCCGTTGTTCCGAATTTTAATCTTTTTTTGTTTTTGTACTTTTAATTAGCTAAAAAGTGTTTTAGCACCGTAAATAACGTTGCGCATCCATAGCTCTGTACTCCCACACGCCGAACAAATCACACTCGCTGTCCCGCTTACAAAATGGCAGGGTACTACAGGCTCAAGCATTGAACAATAATGGCGGGTGTGGTGTGAGATAGGCAAATCGTGAAATGGCGTCGTTGAACGATATGCCAATGCATTAGGCTTGTGCTTGCTCGGTCAGTACAGAGAGCGCTCCGTACTAGTACGATCGTTGTGAAGAACTAGATCGGACTTCTAGTACTATTAGTACATCTAGTACAGTAGATCTTCGGTTCTATAATGAGTCGCTCGGTCGGTCGGTCGGTCCTGAACTACGTACTAGCTTTGTGTTTTGTAGGACATGAACGATGTTCATACTAAACTAAAGATCGAATGAAACGCCCGCCACCGTGATATCTCTGTCTCTTTTATTACCGCTTACTCGCCTAATGAGTCTATCTCTGTCTGCGCTTGACAAACCAATCAGACACTGACATGTGAATACATTTCTAACAGTTCTTTTTCCGAACGATCGAATGAACTAGAGTCCTAATAGGATCGTGTAGTTCTTTTCATTCCGTCCTAGTACAAGGGTAGATACGCATGCCGATTTGAACCCTATTACAGTGCAGGAAGGCGCAGTTATGATAATTTCCTTAACGAAACGATCGAATGAACTAGTGTACTAGAGTACTAATAGTCCTATTAGGACCGAGTTATGTGAACTAGGTCAACTAGTACACTTGTGGGAATTAATTCCTATTAGTACTTAGTTCAGGAACTACACAAGCCTACTATGCATATTGAAATGGCTAGGTCATCGATCTGTCAGCAACATACATAACACATCCAAACCCGTTATTTGGCGGGAGGGTAACAAATATTTTGGTTTCTTTATGGAAGAGGGGGCAAACGAGCAAGTGGCACACCTGATGGTAAGTGATTGCCAACACCCACAGACAACTGCAGCATCAAGAGGCACTGCAGATGCGTTGCCGGCCTTTGAGGTAGGAATAGGCTCTTTTCTTGACGGCATTAGGGTATGTTGGGATCATCATCATCATCAGTCTATAGTAGTCCACTGCTGGACATAGGCCTCCCCTAATGAGCGCCATCGCGCCCTGTCCTCGGCTCGACGCATCCAGCTGCTGCCAGCAGCCTTTCGCAGATCGTCACTCCACCTGGCCGGAGGGCGTCCTACACTACGTTTGCCGAGTCGCGGTCTCCACTTAAGAACTCATTTACCCCAGCGGTTATCGGTTCTTCGCCAGATACCTATGGCCAGCCCACTGCCACTTCAGCTTGCTATAATTCTCTGAGCTTTGGTATGTTGGGATACTGGGATGGATATTCGAAATATCTATGCCATCATCCCAATTTTCACATTTATACCTACCTAATATTTGTAAGATTCGATCAGATTTCAAAAAAAATTGTAATTTCGCAAATGTAGGTAAATACGGAAAATGATGATTAAGCTGATTGCGATCTAAATCAAATTCAATAATCCTTAACTGATAAAAACACAGTCGATAAGACGCTGATTTTATATCATAGATGACGTCTATGGCGCAGTGGGCAAAGGCCTGCCTGCGACGCAAAAACGTTGCGGGTTCGATCCCCGCTGCGACATTTGTATTATCTACCTACAGATATTTGTCTCGGGTCTGGGTGTTTCTATGTATAATATGTATGTATTTACTAATCAAAAAGTATTTAAGTAGTATAACTGTCATATAACTTACTCCCCATAACGCAAGCTCTGCTTATTTTGGGGCTAGATAATGCTGTTTGAAAAGGCCAGCATTATTTATTTAATTTCTTAAAATTTATTCATCGTCATCATCATCATCGCTAGCCTATAACAGTCCACTGCTTGACATGGCATAATGAGCAGCATTGCGCCCTGTCCTCAGCTCGACGCATCCAGCTTCTGCCAGCAGCCTTTCGCAGATCGTCACTCCACCTGGCCGGAGGGCGTCCTACACTACCTACACTACTAAAATTAATTAAAATTATTTTATTTAATTACTCAGATTAAATATTTCAATATATTGGCGGGTAGTAGACGTAGACAAGAAGAAGAAGAAGATCGCAGGATTGTGATGGATGGCACAAACTTTTAAAAGCCTCTACTAGTAGTGGATGACGTCAGGCTGTGGATGATGATAATGATTCAGAGTATTTCAGAGCAAAGTACGAAACTGAAAGTGTTCATGCGACTATGGTGTAATTTACTGCCAGTTTCTATGATAAAGGTAAGTATGTATCTGTTGTTTTATTCGATTACTTTTTTTTATGATCAAAAGGTCGGCTCTTGATCTTGAAACTCACACAAGCAAGAGTGAGGTCTACGATGGAGCGAGCCTACCCAGAAGGTGCCTATTAGGTAACTCTCTTCTTAAAAACAACAGGGTCGTAGCTCAGCGGAAATACAGACGCGCTGGAAGCTGATTCCAATTTTTTGCAGTGCGCATAATGAAAGACTCCTGAAAGCGCTTTGTTCTGATAGTTGGAATACTTTGTAATAATTGTAAAATAATTATGATTGGAGTAGGTACTACCTATAATATTGCTTCATGGTGAGTCATATCAATGATAACATCTTTTTCTTGACTCGAACGAGGGAGGTAGATTTGAAGCTTTTTCATATAAAATTGTTTAGGTACTGAGCATCGAAACAGATAACTTCAGCATATTTTTTTTAACACACAAGTAGGTAGGTACTGTTTCTACTGAAAAAATGCATTTTGACTTTGACTTTAGATTGCAGCGCATCATCAATCTAATGATAATACCTAAATAAAATTATCTGTTTAATTCCTACTAAAGCTGCATTAATTGTTGTTTGTTTTAATTTTCTGAAGAAATAATAAGTAGATCAACGACCTTGCCGTGGCGGGCATGCTCGGTGCGTTCCAAGTTCCGGGTTCGATTCCCGCCGCGGCAGAAATAATAAGAGAAGAGAGGACATTTTTTATAAAAAAAAAATACAAAGTCTATTAACTAAACTATCGCTCATCGACGGGGGCTCCGTCATATACTCCAGTTTGCCCGCGACCACGCCTGTTGCAACACAGGCGAAACGTCGGGAAATAATAAAATAAGGTACGCGATAAATCCCGTATAGTTAATACGTAATTAAAAATCTATTAAATTGGTGGCTGTAATGTTTGTAGGTACTTTATCGTACCTGGGTGTTTTATATCCCAAAACATAAGATCTGCTTATTTTAGAAGGAATCACCTGTTTTGATAATTAAATGTAGGAAAGTAGGTACCTACTTAATAATAATCAATATGATGCATTTTTGAAAAAAAACGATGATGCAGAGATGACAAACAGTAGCACGGCATCAATGATGTTAATGGAATAATTTATTTTATCTGAGATAAGATATTAAAATGTAATAAAACGATTTAGCAAATTTTGCAACAATAGAGTTGGATTACGGCCGCGCAAGACAAAATATTCATTATTATGATTTTTGTTTGGGCTTTCTTAGTGACAGGTATGTGCAAATTGTGCAAGTGCAACACAGTGTCTTAAAATAGTTTATAATACAAATATGTATATGTATATATTTTTTTAAATCTATACATAATACACAGTATGGGTACATGATACCGGTGGACCCCGCACTTGGACTCATGCATGAAGACGTTTGTTTATAAGTCAGATGAACGTGGTCCAAATGTGTTTAATATAAATGATTAAAAACAAAATAAAAAAGTACAAATTAACAGTAATAACATGATAAAAAAATAACATGTTTTATTCATCGAAATTTCCTGCAGCCTGTTTATGTAAACACAATGCTCCCCACGACTGAATCCCCAAGGAACGATAGTCCATTTCTTAGATGGAGTTTTTATTTATATTATTTATTTTTAATTCCTATTTACATCCCAGCTGCTGCCTTCAGCAGTGCGAATGGTGCAGCGCCGCGTATCGTCAGTGGTGACATCACCAGCATCACCAACTACCCTAGCCTAGTGCAGGTGGAGTTCCGCAACGTGTTCCTGTGGTGGAACCAAGAATGCGCTGGTAACTTGATAACTTCACAGTATGTGTTGACAGCTGCACAGTGCGTCTCCGGCTTGTAAGTAATCAATAATCATACGAATTGTCCATCTTTCGCTTGCGTGGTACCCCCATTTTAAATAGCCTATCTGCTACTATAGTGATCCAGAAAGTGATCATAGTTCCACCTACCAGCAGGCGCGGTCGCAGCCTGAAATTTTGGAGGCGGGGGTCACTACACTAATATTTGACTTTATTGCTCAATAAACAAGATTTTACTATTAGACATGTATGATTTTGGGGGGGGTCATGTCCCCTGTGACCACCCCCCTTGGACCACGCCTGCCTACCTAGCTGGACCTACAATTCAGCGAGGGTCCAAAATTATACAAAACTGCGATAAGTGGAAAGATCAGTGGTCTGTATCCAGTAGTGGGTACATTTTTATGATAATCTGCTACTCCAGGTAACAATCTACGTCCATTCCAAGCTTTATCCAAATCCGCGTGTTTAGCTGAAACCACCGAATCTTTAAGCTGTTTTAAATAAAACTCTGTCTCTATTTTTTCAGCCGCGTTTCACTTAACCAGCGTCGTATCCGTGCTGGTGCGAACATCCGCGAAAGTGGTGGCTTCCTCATTGATATCGTCAGAGCATTCAACCACCCCACATATCGCAACAACCGTTTTGAAGGCGACATCACAGTCCTTCTTCTAGAGTCGCGTCTGAACTTGAACAATGGCATCAGCACTGTTGCTCTACCACCACAAGGATTTGAAGTTCCTGATAACCATCATGTTACTCTTGCTGGATGGGGCACCACGTGGGTGAGTATTGGAAGGCTTGGAAGAGACGCAAGAGGTGTAAATTCAATTCTCACTGCTGAAATGTTTGTATGATCGGCAGTACCAAAGTATCTTCTATGATAATCACGACATAGAGAACCCTAGTGTGTGCTATGACCATAAACCATCAAAGTGATAAATCAGGTATTTTGGCTGAAAATTCGAGCGTTTCCTACTAGGAACTAATCTAGTATAGGCGGGTAGTAAGTGTTCGTTGGCCCCAAACATTTAGATGTGTCATGTAAGGATATTTGTTTGACTTGTAACTGTAACAACCAGGTAAAAGGAGGAGGCCCCCATTCTGACAACTTAAAGCACGTCGGAGTGTTCTCCATAAACAACGGAGTCTGCGCTGCGCGGTACAGAGAGTGGAGAAAACGACCTTCAGATGTCAGCAGAAACATGTTGTGCACTGGCTTACTGGACGTTAGTGAAAGGGACGCTTGCTCGGTAAATATATTCAATTCTTACTGTATCAAAAACTCGACCTTTTAATCTACACTAGTTTAATACAACGTCAGGACCTATGCCTACACTATGGGACGCTATAGTGACTGGAAGATTGTTTGAGATGAAATAGGCTTACCCAGAACCAAAATCATCCTCTTAGCTTATTAGTCTGTGAGTTTCCAACTATCAGCACATTGTACTCTAAAATAGTGAAAAACTATCATGAGAAAACAACCTTCTATAATTATGTTTCAACTGAGCTGTGCATCATTAATTGAAAATTCTTTTTTTTTCAGGGTGATGAAGGAGGTCCGGTATACTACAACGGTATGCTGGTCGGCATCATCTCGTGGGGATACGATTGCGCCAATGCATTCTACCCCAGAGTCAACACCAAAGTCTCCGCCTATTCAAATTGGATTGCCCAAATTCTTGCTCCATAAAGCGACAATGTAGATCCAAGCCTTTGTTAAAACATTTGCATGCAAAAGTTTTAGATATTGTAACAACATGCTTTAAGTCCCCTCGCAGACTGCAGGCTTTCTATCGGCCGATAGTTGAGACGGAATATACTTCGGCTCGTAATGCGTATGGAGAAGTATATTCCGTCTCAACTATCGGCCGATAGAAAGTCTGCAGTCTGCGAGGAGGCTAAAACAGACCGGTATGTGCTAATTAATATAACTAATATACAATACTTGTAATGTAAATATTTAGCCAACTTTTTAAATTTTTCAAGCTATTGTCATCCAAATTATTGCCCTTCATAATTCCAATACAACAACCAATGTAATTTTTATCAGAATTATAAGTAAACAGCATTATGTATATTGTAGTTTTTACTATGTGAAACATATTTGTGTTATACTCACGTCTGCTAAACAAATACCTCATACGAACTTCGGGCCTATGTCTATCGACTAAGACCCCTCGCAGAGTACAGATTTTCTATCGGCCGATAGTTGAGACGGAATATACTTCGGCTCGTGATGAGTATGGAGAGGTATAGCCCGTCTCAACTATCGGCCGATAGAAAGTCTGTGGTCTGCGAGGGGTCTTAGACCTAACAAACTTGAAAAGTAGAATGAAATGGCTATTGAAGCGCTAGTTTTCAATGGCGCTGTAGACTAGTAAAAAACAAAAGACAAAGATCCGGGACTCGACTTTTATCTTGATGGCAATTTGATACCTAGTAGCAAAGTAATTAATAATGATTATTTTATAAAACAGCACGTTCCCGCGTAATTTCGTTGATAACAAAACAATAAACTGGCCAAGTGTGTGTAGCAACGCAGAGTGTAAGGTTCATTTTATAAATTACTAGCTGCGCCCCGCGGTTTCACCCGCGTAAGTCCCGTTCCCGCGGGAATATCGGGATAAAAAGTAGCCTATGTGTTAATCCAGGGTATCACCTATCTACATACCAAATTTCAACCAAATCGGTCCAGCCGTTTTTGCGTGAAAGAGTAACAAACATCCATACATCCATACATCCATACTTACAAACTTTCGCCTTTATAATATTTATAGGATAGGACTAGCTGTCCGTCGCGGTGCTACCCGCGTTCCCTCGGGAAAACTTCACATTCCCGGGATAAAATATAGCCTATGTTCATCAGGGATAATGCAGGATTCTAATGGTGAAAGAATTTTTCAAATCGGTCCAGTAGTTTAGGAGCCTATTCATTTCAAACAAACATACAAACAAACAAATCTTTCCTCTTTATAATATTATTATTATTAGTTTATATCATTCGAAGTCGCAACTTTCGGATTTATATTGGATAGTACGTCCCTCTAGGTTGGCTTGGTATTGCCAGTGGCGTAGTTAGGTAACCAAGGGCCCTGGTGCAAAATAAACTGGGGCCCTAACTGAACGGTTTAGGTTTTATCAAGTCAAAATATGCAGGGTGTGGCAAAATTTCAATATTAATTTCAATTAAGTAATTTCAAAATTACTATTTGATTCGTCATTTGTCTGGACTGCCTGTACCTAGTTACTTAAGCGGGCTTAAGCTCATTTTTTCAAAAATATAAAAATGCAGTTGTTTTTATTTTCAAAATAATCAGTAAAAATCATACCTATATAATGTGTAATTATGATCACCATCATTCATCAGTCGTTTTTACCCCTGGGCATACCTAGGCCTCTCTTCGCCTTTTGTCATTCGCCCCTTGAGCCAGTCTTGCCCATGTAGGTACGACGATGTGTATTTAATGTACCTACATTTCTCTAGTACTTAGGGTCTCTGGACTAAACTGAACACTACTAAAGAAAGACTAAACAGACAGACAGACATGGCGTCAGAGTATAAAGGTTCCTTATTACTACTAGGTACAGACTACGAAACCCTGATAATCAGTTTCAGCAATCAACGATTAGGAATTGAACTAGATTCTATCTGTACACAAATATCGCTATCACACTTGATTAGTGTTCACATTGTTATAATTATTAGTACACTTATAGATTAAACAAACTTAATAGATTAAACAAAATAATACTAACACTTTATTGTGCTAAGGCAGGGTACGTGCCCAGTGGCGTAGCTATCGGAGGGCTAGACGGTGCTGTGCACTGGGGCCCCCAAGCTCAAGGGGCCCTCGGACTCTGAGTTTTATGAAAAAAAATTGCCACACTGCATACCTATTTATATTTTGACTTGATAAAACCTAAACCGTTCAGTTAGGGCCCCAGTTTTTTTTGCACCAGGGCCCTTGGCTACCTAGCTACGCCACTGTACGTGCCCGCGACTTTTCTCACGATTGATACCAAAATTAATGCCTATGCCACTCTGGACTGTAGGCAAAATGTTTACCTAGCCAGTGAGCCAAAAATCTATATTATCATCATCTTCAGCCAGAATTCACCCACTTCTGGGTACATGCATGCCTCTCTAAGCTTGTGCTATCCACCACAATCTGCCACCATCATTCATTTCCCTGCCCTTATCCCGCTTTTATGTGGGGTCGGCACAACAGGTTTTCCTCTTCCACTCCGCTCTATCAGCCGTCATCTCAACATGCACTATCCTTTCTTACCCATATCATCCTTAACAGTCCATCCATCTTTTCTTTGGTCTGCCTCTTCTGCTACATCCCTCCACATTCAAACCTAACATTCTTCTCGTTACATGATTCTCTTCCCTCCTCATAACATGTCCATACCACGACAACCTATTACTCCTCAACTTATCCGTCACTGGCGCAACTTTCAAACTTCCTATAATATACTCATTCCTGATTTTATCCATTCTCGTAACTCCACAAATCCATCTCAACATTCGCATTTCCGTAACATGTAGGTACTTATCTTACAATCGTACAATTTGCCACCATCCCACTCATTTAATAAAGCTGAAAGTTTGTGAGTTTGTTTAAACGTATGTATGCTCGTGTTTCAATCACGCCTAAACTGATTTGGATGAAACTTGGAATAAGCGTAAGATAGCGTGATCTGGAATAGCATATAGGCTATTCCAAATGTTGGTACGCGAGAAGCCGCGCGCTGAAGCTAGTATTAACATAAATGTGTTTTTACTTTACATTGCAAATAGTCCGCTATGAACGTAAGTAGTGTCGTGGATTAACGAAGGCTTAGGTAGGATTTTAACCGTGGGTACCTAAAACCAGTAGTTAGTAGTGAAAACTCATCATATTGTTTTACCCTGGATAGATGAACTAGTTCCTGAGTACTTGGGTTTGTAGTGTTTACACGGCCTCATTGCAGAGTACACTTGAGTACATGGGCGGATCCAAGATTTTTATCTGGGGGGGGCACAAGAAATAAAAACTGACAAAAATTTCACAATTTATTAATTTTTCGTCGTTAGACACAAAAATATCGTCTGGGGGGGGGGCACGTGCCCCCGTGCCCCCCCTGGATCTGCCTATGCTTGAGTAACACTCCAAATGAGCATTGTAGTTGATACCTCGGGCACATAGGTGGGTCGCCTAAAAGAAAGCAAGGCCCTCAAAAAGCTACCCCTAGCCGGGAAGACATTCAACTCTTTTTTAAATTATTCAGCTGATTACAAGTTAAATTACTTACATTACTCACAACGGATCTTTAGCTCTCTGAAGTTAGGCGCATTCCGGCCACTTTACACATTCGCCGAACTATTTGCCGAACCTATTCGCCTAACTTTTATTAGGATAGAAGATGATAGGCGATGAGGCCCTCTACACGTTTGTGTTCGTCAGCATTCGTCTATCATCGGATATCAGAGGGCCCATTAAACGATTGCGAGGGTTTGCGCATAGGTACATTGAGTATGTACAGTAAGCGATATAGAACGATGCAACAAACATAAGCTAGTGCACTCACTAGCTTATGTTTGTTGCATCGTTCTATAGGTATCTGCCTCACTAGGCAGCTATACAACGCTGTTTTCTTCTTTTAAGGGTCTAAGCTCTTTAAGCTACTTTAGAAAGATCCGTTGTGCCTCTAATGTACAGTACATTAGAGCTAGCAGATCATGTTTTAATATGTAATACATAAATGTTTACAAGGACGTTTATTATATTGAAATCGGTCCAGCCGTTCACGCGTGATGGCGTGACCAAGGGATATAGGGATTCATTTTTATAGGTATATAGAGATTTATTGCACAAAGAAATTACATACTTAGGTATATGTATATAATCTTAAAATAGAGAAGTAATGGCTAATGCGAACTTAACCCTAAAAGAATTCTCTTACAGCAAACCCAGGGAGAGAGAGAGATGTGGTTGTAATAGTAGGTGGGGGGTAATAGTGAAGTCCTTAACCTACTTAATGTAATGATATTAAAATAGGTAAATATTAAGTAAATAATAATACATTATAGTAAAAAATACTTCATACACCTACTTACAAACAATGAATATTATTAAGTAACATATTATAATAGGTTTAATACCTATTATAGTCTAAAGAATATCATACTAATTTTACACAGCATTTTCTATGATCCAGTTAGTGTAAGGAGACACAGCTGTAGCGACTGCAGGGAAACGCTGGTTGCCAAGAATATTACCCCAAGACATGACTCCAATGACAATGTTGTCGTACAAAATTGGAGCACCAAGGTCGCGGTTACCGAAATTTCGGCCCCCAGACCCTGGCTGCCCGATGCAGATCATGTTCGAAGTGACTTCGATCCTGCGAAGAGGCAAGGTTCTCCAGATATTGGCACACGAGTCGTTGTCGACGCTGATCAGTTCGACTTTGTAGAGGTCGTCATTGGCCATCAATACACCTTGCTGTTGGAGAGATTGTGATTTAGTAAAGTGGGTTGGGTGATAGACCTTTTTGACCGAAAACCGTATATCCCGCTTGGCTACACGGTTCCGATTCGTGGTGAAGGTTCATTAAGTTGTAATTATGAGAGTGGTGTTATTACAATACTGATGGACACAAGCTTGAATAAAAAATAAGATAATCCACCAAGCTTCATCATGATGCTAAATCATTTACTTTTATCACACACTCTGTTTCATTTTATCTCGATATCTGATGACGTAAAGAGGGGAAGGGTTAACAAAAAATACATTTTAATGCTACTTACAGCAGTGGAACCCCATCCAGTTTGGACAACAGGCAGATTATCAGGCAAGACAAAGCCAGATCCAATCACGGATACTTGCTGGACAATAGGACTAAAGCTCAGGGGACTGCTCAGCCTCACAATAGAAATGTCACCGTCCAAGCCCTGTTTAAGAGCGTTTTCAAATGAGGGGTGGTTGATCACACTCTCCACGGCGACGATGACTCCACCCGTATTGCGGGTAGATGAACCGGCGCGGATGCGACGGAAACGGTTGCTGTACATCCTGTGGAAAAAATCACAGGTGAGCACAAGTTTATTTGAAGCGGCCTGGCCAATCCTAAGGTTGAATCCGGTCGTGGGTCTAACTGTCCAAACATGCCTGATAAACGTAATGTACCTACGTATGCACTTTCAACACGAATCACGAAATGATTAGTGACAGAACAAAAGAAGAAGACCGAGGTGATGAGTGAAACTAATGACTGTCACAAAGTGCATGCTAGTGGTATTATAAATAAATCATCATCATCTTCCTTCCCCATTTCCCACATTACGTGGGGTCGGCACAACAAGTGTTCTTCTTCTATTATAAATAAATAACGAGCAAAAATATTTGCAGATCATAAATTCATTTATCCAGCAATTAAGCAATGATAGAGGCTTTCAGGCAACCTGAAAACTCCGTCGCTAAAGTTGGCCATAGTGGCCAGTAAGGATCTTAAAATGATATCCAAACAAGGTCCCGATAAATCAAAGTTTTACCTTCCGGAGAAGCAGCGTGCAGCCGACAGCACGTGGTGAGATGTCAAGACGGAGCCTGCGCAACTTTGTGTCCAGAACGGTCCGAAGCCATTCTCAATCTGAACAAGACCAGGAAACTCCTCAATGGCAGCTGGGGTTCCGAGCACGGCTTCGTTTCTCTCAGGGATCTGAGGAGGCCATGAGATTCCTTCTGGGTGCGTTGGGGGCCATGGAATTAATTCAGGGTGTGACGGTGGCCACCAATCGGGAGACCATACTGGAATTTCCTGATTCTTCTGTTGGTTCTTCTGTGCCTCTTCTGTGGCATAAGTTGCACCTAGAAAAGGAAGTTCGTATGAGTTAATGGTGGTAAACCAATATGGTGTCGTGTAAATTGCGTTTAAGTTCTCACCAGCCAGGAGGAGGAGGCCCCACACCAAAGCTGTCCACATGTTTGCGACTTCCTTTCTTCAACTAAATGTACTTTCTACTGTCCAGGCTTATATACTTCAGATATTAGTGTATTGGTTATCTATTAGGTCATAAATAATCGAATGCAAACAAAATATTCTAGATAGGTTAAGTTGTTGATATGCTTCATTGGAAAATTATTTAGTAGGATAGTATTTAGATGATAATAGTTCGTTTCTTATTTTTTATTTTATTTTTTGATGAATAAATAAATAAATAAATCATTTTTAAAATGTCAATGGTTCAAGGTTTCGTCTTCTTTAAAATCAAACCGGTTGCACCCACAGCTGGATAGGTATTAGGCCTCCTTAAGGCCACTCTGTTTGGTACAATCCTTTCCCACTTCATTCCGTTTTATGTATAAATAGCGCCATCTAGTTGGTTTAAATGATATTCGCTCTATTCCTATTTTGCAGGAGAGCTTGCAATATCTTAGTTCAACTGGTTTTTGATAGATGGCGCTTTTTACATTTAGAGCGACCGACGCTGCTTGGTGTTAATTTGAACCACCTGCAAACCAAGTTTGAAAAGAAAACTAACATTAAATAATAAATAATGCTGGAGTTTTTACACAGTATCATCGAGCCATGACATGACTGATAAACTACTTTTGGTTCGTAAATAAATAGGTACATATTGTACATAGAAAACACCAGACCCGAGACAAATATTTGTAGATCATAAAACGTTTATCCCGTGGCGGGGATCGAACCCGTAACTCACTGCGTCGCAAGCGGACTATGGCCCACTGCGCTACAGAGGTCACCATTGAATGATTTATTACCAGCCTGTTCATAAACATAATAATAATAATATATATTTATTTCCAAAAAAAGTCTTTACAATCAGGTTTTAAGTGACTTAAACTAAAAAAGTTAAGTAGGTAGGTACATATAAGAAGGATTTGTCACCTTAACTTGTAAAGTCTTGACATGGACTCCTCACTCTAACTAAGTATTATCTACTTGTAATATAGACATGAGGGATCTTTGCTTCGGCTGTTACAATGCGAAAGAGAACAAAATTATTATGAGATTGAATTAGACTTCTATTATAGAAAAGAAAAACATATAAAAGACAAAAATTCAAACCAAGTTTGTTTTAGTACAGCCAAAAATACTCTTAAAAGTGTACGTGTGTTGTGTGTGTGTGTGTGTGTGTGTGTGTGTGTGTGTGTGTGTGTGTGTGTGTGTGTGTGTGTGTGTGTGTGTGTGTGTGTGTGCGGACGTGTGTGTATGTGTGTGTGTTTATGTATAGCCTGTTGAAAGAAGATTTTCTGTTTGATGGTATTCTAAGCTCTGCAGATAATTGTTTATTCTAGTTTTACATTCTCTATAAGTGGTGTTAAGTAATGTGAGATTCATGTTTATTTTATTATATAAATGAGCTGCCAAGAAAATTGTGTGACGCTGAGCAAAAGAGGTTTTACAAAATATTGTGTTAAAAATTTTATGTTTTCGTCTTTTATTTGCAAGGTTTGTGTTAGGAGTTTGACAGTGTTGTTTAAGGACAACTTTTTGTATGTAAAGTTTCCTTACGGATAAGACTTCGCAATCCTTATATAGTTGAGTTGTTGGAAACCTATAAGGATGGGAGAATGCAACTTTGAGCACTGCTCTCTGTGCTCTTTCCAGTGGAAGTAGATATGACTTTGCGGATCCACCCCAAGAGTCTATGCAGTAAGTTAGAAGGGATTGGCATAGAGCATAATACATGGTTTTTAGGTGCGTTTTGTTCGCAGCATACCGTATGTTTTTAAAAACAGCAATAAGCTTTCGTATTCTGGCTGTTAGTAAGTTAATGTGAGGTTGGTAGGACAAATGTGAATCAATAGTTACACCAAGATATTTAATAGAGTCGCACATTTCCAAAGTTGGACATTCACATGTTGATGGGCATGCATCTATATTCATAACTAGAAATTCAAAGCCATCTTCGAGACGTCTCAGGTTATGTGGCCTAGGTGAATTTACACGATGCGATTTCAACCCATACAAATACAAATATTGTATCGCACGGCAATTTTTCACGTGTAAACGCTCATTTTACTCTTCTTACCTACTCTTATTGTACCCATAACACAAGCTCTGCTTACTTTGGGGCTAGATGGATGCTGTGTGAATCGTCCAGCATTATTTATTTATTATTTATTTATTGTACCTACCTATGCGATTTGTAAGTAAGCGCGACGCTCGTCGGCACATTAAAAAATACAGAAATACAAATATATTTATTGCCCGAAAAAAGAAAGCACACATGCAAAAATGAACAAAAACAGACATAAACATATTCGGCAATAGGGCTGGACTCAGCGCTAATCTACGCATTCAATGCGCGGGGCTTAGGAAATCGTACGAAAAATCGCTTCGTGTAAATGCACCTGGAAAGACACCTGTGGATAAGAGCGATTTAGTATTTTGTGCATATTTAATTATGCATTAAAATGCATAAACTTCCCTAAATACATGGCAATTTCACACAGCATCATTATGTTCCCAAAATAAGTAGAGCATACGTCCTATTGTGTTATAGGAACCACATTAACCTAAGGACCTGCAATACACTTTTATTTGTAAAATAGGTATGCATTTTATATAAAAATATCGACTAGAAAATATCGAACCCGCAAGCTTCTTCTTTACCCACAAAATGCATATTTTGATATCTAGATAAAAGAGCTGAAAGTTTGTGAGTGAGCATGTTTGTGTTTTGTGAACCAATTAGGATGAAACTTGGAACAGGCGTAGATAGTGACCTGGAAATGCTTAAAGGTTTTCAAAATGTTGGTACCACGCGAGCGAAGCCGCGCGCAGTAGCTAGAACCTAATTATACAGGCTAATAAAGGTTGTTTTTTTAATAATTCATGGACTAATATCCTCTTTTGTAGGTTTTGTTCTTAGGAAACTAGGTTCAACTGGAAGATAAAGACGAATGTGTCTTCTAATATATATAATTGTTTAGCTTCTTTTATTTGTAACAATAATATAAATATTTAAATTAAAAGTTCTTATACCTATACCTATTCATATTTTTAGATTACTTATTTAATCATACTTACTAATACCTACCCTACCAGTATCCATTACCTCTCCTGATCCCGTCCTAGTCCGTGATTATATTATAAACTTACGGTTTCCCTAATTTTTGAAAAATGGCGCATGCACAAATAGTGCGAAGCCAGGAAAAAATCATCATCATTTCAGCCCGGAATCATTCAATGCTGGAAATAATTCCTTGTTCAATTAGGTTTGAAAAATATACAACATGAAACCTTTTTGAAACCCACGTAAAAACTGTAAAGAAAACTGTAAAAATCACCTACCATTTTAAAATTGGAACATTGAGCAAATTACCAAGACCTAGGACTCCCGGGATGGATCAATAGTTCCCGCCAATCCTGTGGGATGGCCGACGCATGCGCACGAGATCATTTCGCCGGGAACCGCGCATGCGTGCTGCTACCATCATAACAGGACGCGCCGGGAACGAACACCTTCCTAATATCAGTATTCATCAAAATAAAAGTGTTAACATGAGTCCTGAACGAGAAAATGAAGGTAAGTGATGATGATTGTTATTGTGTCATTTGTAAATCGTAGAGTATGGAACTTAGTATCGAACGTAGGTAACTGAAAAACTGATGTGCAATTTTGATATTGAAATTCCTTAGACAATACTGCCCTGTCTTCAAAATGCAGCCTGTTTATTGTACCGATATCTTTGTGGACCTAGATTTGATCAGTTTTTGAGATGGGTGTAGGTAATCTAGGTTTTAAAATAATCTAGGTCATGCAGAGTTCAAAGCCCTCGGTTCAGTGCTCTAGTTTCAGACTACTCTTGAGATATCGACGATTGGGGTACATTATTATAAATGAAGTTGTTTCTATGTTAAAGTTTTAAAATGATATTAAGAGTTTTGCCGAGATAATATGATCAGAGTCATCTTTATAGTTAACTAGCTGTCCGCCGCGGTGTCACCCGCGATCCCTCGGGAAAACATCACTTCCCCGGGATAAAATATAGCCTATGTTCATCGGGGATAATAGGATTCTATTGGTGAAAGAATTTTTCAAATCGGTCCAGTAGTTTCAGAGCCGATTCATTTCAAACAAACAAATCTTTCCTCTTTATAATATTAGTATAGATAGTTATAGATTGTTGATTAGCGACCCGCCCGTTTCGGCTAATTATAGCCGTCTCCATCTTGAAAAATGTAAAAGGTGAAATGGTGAATTATATTTTTTATGGTGGACAGAGAGACGAACAACATTGTTAAACATTTCTTACTCTTTCATAATATGATAAAGTAGTGTAATAGGGTCTTTCATTTTAAACTTTATTCAGGAATTGGGTTCAACAAATTAATTAAAAAATATGTATGTAATGATTTTTTTTGTATTGTTATTAAAATCCCGAGAAAATCGATAATGACTATCCTTTCAATTCATTGTTGCTTCCTGTATAACTTAGTCCATTATAGCGTGCATGTGTGTGCGTTCGGATGTAGCCGGACTGCAATTGGCGGAATGTCGGTTCTCCATGAAAATCATTATGCAACATCCTAAAAAATCAATAAAAGATAAATTTTGAAGTGAAAACTTATAAAGGCTTAGAATTAAATTGATAAGGTCAAACGTCTATTTACAACCCAAAAATGAAGCTGTCAGTTTGTGTAGTTTAAAATGAAAGACCCTGTATTAGTTGATTTGGAAAATAATGTTATCTAGGCCCAACTATTAGCTCATAATCATAAAGCGATCCAGTTTAGGTTCTAAACTGAACTGCTTCGCTTAAACGTACCTTGACTTAAGATAGTAAAAATTACTAATAATACTAGACTTGTCGTAAAAACTGAAGCGTTTTTCAATATAATACTTACCTAAGTAATACAAGTAAAAGTGCTGTTGAAATGAGAGCGTTGCGTAGTATGTGTGGGGTAACGTTGAATGATAGAGTGAGAAATAGTGTGATAAGGGAACAGTGTGGAGTGAAAGAAGATGTAGTGTTGAGGATCGAGAAAGGTATGTTAAGATGGTTTGGGCATGTAGAGAGGATAGATGACAGTCGATTGACAAAGCAAGTGTATGAGGCGAGTGTGCATGGGACAGCTGGAAGGGGAAGACCTAGGCGAACCTTCTTGGATCAAATTGGCGACATTTTGGAGAAGGGCCAGGTCAAAAGTACCCTAAACCGACGAGCATGTATGAAGAATGTAATGAGAGTGAATGAGGCGAAAGTTGTGTGTCAGGATCGTAGCGACTGGAGATCCGTGGTCTCTGCCTACCCCTTTGGGAAAGAGGCGTGACTTTATGTATGTATGTATGTATGTACAAGTAAAACAATTTTCTGCTTACGTCACGTTGTCACGGTACCCAAACTTTGCGATTCAGATTAGGAACCTAAATTGGAAAGCACCCAAACTGAATTGTTGGTCATGGTACGGTACCATACGGGGGCCTATTGTCTAACTTGAAATACATTCCCATTTCCCATTCCAACCAATCACACAATACGAAAATGACGTGTCATTAAGAAATGAAAAGTCTTATCAAAGTTTTGGATTCCGACGGGATTCGACCCCGCATCGATCGGACGATCCTCCTAAAGCCGGAGTGCCCTACCGCTCGGCCACAGAACCCTAGTCGGCATCCAAATCTTTGATAAGCTCATATTTACCGATACCGTCTTAGAAGCTTAGTCTTATCCAAAATTTTGATAAGACTTTCATTTCTTAATGAAATACCAAGTGTGGATTAGCACTATAAAAATTACAAAAAAAGTTATGACGTATCATGACAAAATACGTCATTTTCGTATTGTGTGATTGGTTGGAATGGGAAATGGGAAGGGATTTCAAGTCAGACATAGGCCCCCAGGTCTAGATTAATTGTATCATGCGAAAGTTTGTGAGGATGTATGGATGTTTGTTACTCTTTCAAGCAAAAACTACTAAATGGATTTTGATGAAATTTTGCACAGAGATAGATTATAGTCTGGAATAGCACATAGTTATTTTTATTCCGGAAAAGGAAATATTCCCTCGGGTGCTAAATTCTTGTTGTATCACATCTATGACATCAAAAGTTTCCAAATTCCTATTAAAAAGTAGTAAGGACACCGAATTGTTTATTGATAATTCTGAGTAAAAAGCGCCCTTACCACCTTGCAATAAAGCATACCGAGATACAGTTTGAGCCAAATAAGCAATTACAAAACTTGTTTCAGTGGACATGACAGAGTCGATCGACGAGCTGAAAGAACGCCTCTCATCGATGAAGAGGCTGATGGAAGAGCGCAAAGCGAAAGGCCACAATAAGGATATTGTCCAAGGCCACGCCAGGAGCCTCAAGGGAGCTTGCATCATCGATGGAAACTTCCTAGCCTTCGTCTTCGGATCCTCTCTCCTCATCATCATCAGCGTGTCCATCTACGCCTTTTATAACTTATATCATGCTGTGCTCAAGAAATTTCCGTCAACACATACAGAGCTGTGATTATGTCGATGGAAAAAAAAACGAAAAAATACGACTGCTTGACGATTTGACTGATGGTTGGAAAATTACTGAAAATTCGGAAATAATATTCGACTACAATTCATATACATTAGGGACAGAAATTACTGATAAGAATGTGTTATCAAATCTCAACTACAAAATGGCTGCAAAAAATCTATTGGGTATCGAATCTCGACTACATAAGGGCTGATAAAAACGCTTTGGTGAAAGAACTCGGTTACGAAACAGACGAAAACGCATCGCGAATAAAATTAACTACAATGAACTTTAAGTCGACTACAAATTGCTTGAGACTCGTTGCAAATTAAAGTTATACATAGGCTGGCAACAGATAGAATATGCTATTATATGCTACATTTAAATAAATAACTGATGGAAATTATGCACGCACATTACAGTACTCTTAGCACATGTTAATTTTATATTCAAAAGGATTACTCTATAATTCATTATGGCGTTAAGGTTATAAAGTCATACAGTATTTTTTATTACTTTTAGGGAAAATTACATAGAGGTGAATGGATATCAATGTTTGGACTGACCAAGATTAAGCACGAAATACCCGTTTGAATGAAAAGAAATGAATCTAAATGTGTTGCAAAACTCGCGAACAACTTGAAAGAAACATTTGCTGTCTTTGTTATTTACCAGGCCAAGGTATATACTAGTAAAATAACTATTTTTGAAATCTCATAGGTAATGTTGGCAATTTTACTTTGTGTTAACCCGACGGTTTGTGTTTAACTTGGTGGTTTTACCCATTATCTTTTACTGCATTTATAGTAATAGTTTGTTTCCATAATTCGTAAGTAAAGTTAAGATTAAAGTAAGTAAATGTCTTTCTACATAGGTACTTCAGTGTTTATAAATCGTATCAATGTTCTCAATACTAGATTGTGTAGCTGCTGTTTCCAATATATCTTTACTAAGTAATTAATATAAAGGAAAATGGTCTAGTCAGTATGTTTGTAAGCTTATTATATTTCAAAATAACGATAAATTTTAGGGTAACCAAAACATCAAAAGTAAAAAAAAAGTTTTTGTATTATTATTTACATCAAATCTAAGTAACTAAGCCCTTTGAACAGTTAAACATTTAAAGTAAATAGAAATAAATTAAACAATTTAAGAACCAGCGCTACACCAGTACCTTGTGGATAGATGTTTGCGATGCGTTTTGTCGTATGTAGTCGTAATCTAAGTGACACTGGTAAAATGACGGCGTGACACGGAAAAACAACAGTAGTAAACTCGACTACAGATACCCTATGAAAACTATTATTTTTAGATGATAAAATGTAACCGATATCAGCCGAGCCATAACAACATAACGATGAACAACGTCATCAAAATAGGATGTGTTTAGACAAGTTTGACTTTGTTGTAGTCGAGTAAAAATCTTATAGCGTGAGATAGAAAACGCTGTCGCATCGCAATTGTTTTACCAGTGTGACTACAGTCTTAGAACTGATTAAACTAAGTTATGCTCAGTGATTCACTTTATAAGCGAAATTCTCTATCGTTACAAGAAAACTTAGGTATTTACTAGATGATTAACAGCGTCAAGTAACCTTTGTATATACTCGACGGGACGTTATTCCTGGGACATTGTTTGAAATAAACCATTTCATTTAATTAGCAAGTTGAAGTTGCAATAGGCGGGGCACATAGCTCGTAGAACTGACGGCCGTTGGGGCAGAAAAGTTCTCGAGTGGAGGCCACGCACCGGAAATCGCAACAGAGTACGGCCCCCCACGAGATGAAAAGACGATCTTGTAAAGGTTGCTGGGAGCCGTTGGGTGCTGTACAAGATCGATCGCTGTGGAAATCGATGGGGGAGGCCTATGTTCAGCAGTGGACGCTAGATGGCTGAGATGATGATGATGAAACCATTTCGTTTGGCTTATAAAACTTTATCAACAAATCTATTGAATAAGAAAATACCCAGTTTTCATTACAGCGTACTGAATTTCGCTTAGAACTGAATAGATAGGTATTTTTACACTGGACTCATAGTTAAACAATCTGCCTAACAGCCAATCAACCTTTTGCTTACAACCACCAGCAGACTCACGACTCAAATCGTACGGCAGATCATAAACTCTTAGACCCCTCGCAGACAGGTTTTCTATTGACCGATAGTTGAGACGGAATGTACTTCGGCTCATAATTAGTATGGAGAAGTATAGCCCGTCTCAACTATCGGCCGATAAAAAGTCTGTAGTCTGCGAGGGGTCTAACGACTCAAATCGTACGGCAGATCATAAACTATGAGTCCAATGTGAGTAAATCCTTAGTTTAAGTCATAAATAATTATATTCACTAAGCAACAATTGTGGAGACAATTAGTTGCTCGACACATTGTTGCTTAGTAAAGGGTAGGTTTGTTTTATAATGCTGAATGCTCATTGTAAGACAATACTATCTTTGCTAGTAAATGTCAATCGTTTTTTATAATGGTCGACATTTTCTGAAAAGCCTTTTACATAAGCAACTATTGAGAAACTTTTAAACTATGTTTATTTATAATTTAAAGTGAAAACTTATTTAGGCGCGTTGGGTATTTTTGAGATGGGAAAAAAATATCAAACTCAGTAATGTGAGTTTTACAACCTTTTCTTACTATACCTTAATTTCGTCGCACATTGTATCGTCATAATAGTCGAGGGTGAGAAAGACTTCGCCTCTGAGTGAGACAGCTCCGGGTTCAAATCATAGAGAAGGAAACTTTTTGCACTTTTTTTTAATTTTATTGAGGTTTTTCACTTCTGTCGGCACTCCTGGAATGCCACTGTTTTTTTATGATTAAAAGACATAACATTTATTTATTACACTTTTAATTATCATGATTTATAATATGGTTCGTTTTGATTATAATAAAAATAGTCGGATTCTCTAATAATTATTTAACTCGGTTTATGACAAGAAATAGAAATCTTCTGAATTGACAACTTTAGTTGCTCATGTAAAAGCTCGTACTTAAATTGTGATGGTTTAGTAAGAGGGATCATTCGTTCCTTGCCACGTGTGCACAGTGGCTTGTATGGAACTTTCAAATATGGCGAAGAGGATACAGATATAGATAGTAAAGTATCAAGATAATATTAAAAGAGAGATCGAAAATGTTGACAAAAGAAGCCTATGTAGATAATACGAATCGTCGAAAATTAAAGCTAAGGCAAACGCTATACAGGGTTATTTGTAAAACACCGATAACCTCTCAGGACTGTATTACCATCATCATAAACAACAACTTTTGTTCTATGACTTTTAAAAATTCATCATTATTTTACCCATCCGCGCTCAACGCGACGAACTGTCAATTCAATAGAGAAAATACTGAGACTTCTCAATCTAGCAGCATTTTCTGACGTCATCAGTTTTTTTTGCTATAGAAAAGTGACTGCGGCGCGTACGGCGCGGATATATGTGCGATCAGCTTTATTTCTACGATAAATATTAAAATCGTCTAAACAATAAACTAATTTACTGTATTCTAATCTTGGATCTGGGTCGTTATCGTAAGCAGACCAAATTGTGCCGCCAAATTGTGGAACTCATTGCCGGGCTCTGTATTTCTCGAAAAGAACAATCCATATCCATACTAATATTATAAATGTGAAAGTAACTCTGTCTGTCTGTCTGTCTGTTTGTTACCTTTTCACGCCCAAACCACTGAACAGATTATGCTGAAAATTGGCATGGATAAAGGTTGTATCCCAGGGACGGACATAGGCTACTTTTTATCCCGAAAAAATCTCGAGGGACCGCGGGTTACACCGCGGGAGCGCAGCTAGTATCTATATATAGGGGTCTTCAAATCAAGAGTAAATAGGTTCCTTCTAGGCAAGCATGCTCCATCTTAGACCTCACTACTGCTTAACATCAGGCAGAGTGAGGTCAAATGCTGACCTATTTAATAATAAAAAAATAACTGATAAAATTATTCTCAGCTAATAGGTTCCGCCATTTTAAATATCCGGTGTTTAAAAACACCATCACTACAAGCTTACTGTGTATCCGAGAAAAGACGAGACACTAGTTAAGATAATTTGTAATTACAATTAATTAGGTAAAGTAGGTTAGATTTTTTCTTAAGTATTAATAAATGATTATGTAGATGTTTTTTGCTAATTTATTTGACTTTCTCATTCCTCGTCCTTACCTTTATATGTACTTAAATGTCTTTGCAAAGGTTAAATTAAGGTGTTTTCATCGGATTCAGCCTCCTCGCAGACTGCAGACTTTCTATCGGCTGATAGTTCAGACGGGCTATACTTCTCCATACTCATTACGAGCCGAAGTATATTCCGACTCAACTATGGGCTTAGGGTAAAAGCGTGTATTCTCGGTCAGGCGACAATGTCGGTCACTTCATTATCGCCCAAATTACATGGTATATGCGCATACACATATGAATTGTCGTTACCGCAAGTAGCCCCGCCCCAACACACCGCCCCTCGCTCGGTTCCAAATGCGTGAGGAAGAACCGTAGAGTACTAGTCAAAAATTACCAATCGTGTTTTAAAACACGTAATCCAAGATAAAAGTTCAAAGTATCATTTACCTAAATAAAAAGGTTGTAGCTTTTACAGATTCTGAGATAAATAGCATAAATCACAAAATTGCTTAAATCGCTCCCGCACACCCTTAAGCAACCTTTAGACTCCTCGCACACTACAGACTTTTTTTAGAAAGTCTGCAGTCTGCGGAGGCTTACTTAGATCGAAATTATATTAGGTTGAAGAGAGCGTGCCAGAAATATAAAATTCCGATGTAGAGGTCTATTTCACGATGTCCCTAGGCATATCATACGCTGGCGAAATCGTCAAACGAACGATATGGCGTCGTTTAACAATATGCCTGATTCAACAATATGCCGATGACATCAATTACCTTTAAAAAAATTGGCTGTCTGTAAAGTCGGTTTACTGACGATAGTTGAACGTGACAACGTTTGTGCTTCTTTGTCGCTCGTTCCGCGCTCTCACTTGCACTTCAAGCCTTACATGGAACGACTCAGGTAACGCCGAGGTAACGCCGCATTTTTTCATGCGTGCAGTCGGCTCTATCGAATTATAAGACGTTGTCACGTCAAAAAGTAGAATACCCCACGATTCACACGGCTCTTAACTAACTCTACCTACATTTCTAGCATCTCTGCACTCAGTTTTCCAGTAGCACTTACTGGAACGACTAATAAATAGGTGCCGGATGGAAACAGACTTCCAAAGACCAATGTTAACATATTCCACCACCAAAATCTCTGTAAAGCCCCCACTCGGTATCCAAATATAGACTCTACTATCTACGAAATAAGGGCGACAGTTGAATGTCAAGTCAAAGGCAGCAACGTTAAGCTCTGTACTGAATAATGTATTTTGCAAATTGGGCAAATGCATCCGTACAGGATCCGTGGTTTTGTGGAAATTTGCGGAAACATCTGAAATTAGCCGTAAACCAATTTGTAGAGAATAAATAACGTGGACGAAGAAAAATCACTGCAATTTAAGTCTAGCTTTTCTGGTCTTTTCATTTGTCGGTCAATTATAATGAAACTAGCTGCGCTCCCGCGGTGTAACCCGCGGTCCCTCGGGATTTTTTCGGGATAAAAAGTAGCCTATGTCCGTCCCTGGGATACAACCTTTATCCATGCCAATTTTCAGCCTAATCTGTTCAGTGGTTTGGGCGTGAAAAGGTAACAAACAGACAGACAGACAGACAGACAGACAGACAGACAGATAGACAGACAGACAGACAGAGTTACTTTCACATTTATAATATTAGTATGGATAACTTTTCTAATAGATACGAGTATACTAATAAAAAACTTTACCAAACAAACCTGGCGGCGGACGGTGTTCGACGAAGCGAAGAAGATCGGGAAGTCCTGGAGTGAGATCAAGCGCAAGCCCAAGACCGATCTAGATGGAGAGTCACTGTGGACGCCCTTTGCCCCATCGAGGGGACATAGGATCCTTAGAAAGAAATTACAATGGGCGGCCTGATCGTTGAAAGGTATTTCTTCCAGGCAACCTTTGAATGGAAAAAAAACTAAACAAGCAGAAATAGGACGGCAGTGCACAAACAATAGACATGAATAAAATAAGAATACTGAAAATACGAAACGGTAGAAAGAGTAAACGGAGAATTGATCCTCTTTGTTGTTCTGTTATCTGAAGGATATGAAATGATGAAAGATTTTTTAAGTCTATAAGTACCTAATCCTTAGCCCACATGTTTCTAACTTCTGTATGTGACTCACAAGACAAACATTTGACCCACTTTCTAACAAAAGCTGAGTTTGTAAGTTTTATCACATTCATCTATGTCTCCGGGTTATTTGTAAAGTTTTGTCTAATCTTACTTCATTCGGTTAGCTTCCGTCTCTACACATCAGCGCATTTCTAAAATGGACCTTGTTTGCATAGATATACATTTATAAATGGCTTAAATGTATGAAATTCTTAGTTTTATAAGACGATGGGTTCACAACGAAATGCTTTTTCATAATACATCCTTGCTTATAGTGCTAATAACTTTAACTATATAGGGTCTTTCATTTTAAACTAACTTTATTCAGGAATTGGGTTTTACAAATAAATAAAAAAATATTTATGTAATGTTTTTTTTGTTTTGTTATGAAAATCTTGAGAAAATCGATAAAAACAATCATTAATTGATTGTTGCTTCTTGTATAACTTAGTCCATTCGAACGTGTGACGTGATGTAGCTGCGCTGTGATTGGTCAACGTCTGTTCTCCTTGAAAATATTATGCAACATGTCATAAAAAAATCAATAAAAGATACTTTTTGAAGTGAAAACTAAAATCGGCTTACGAATTAAATCTATACGGTAAACGTCTATTTACAACACAAAAATGAAGCCCTGTTAGTTTGTATATTAGCCCCCTCGCAGACTGCAGACTTTCTATCGGCCGATAGTTGAGACGGGCTATAGGTACTTCTCCATACTCATTACGAGCCGAAGTATATTCCGTCTCAACTATCGGCCGATAGAAAGTCTGTTGTCTGCGAGGGGTCTTATTGTCTAACTTGAAATCCATTCCCAGTTGTTATCCCAATAGAGCTCAACCAATCACACAGTACGAAAATGACTATTGAAGTCCAGGATAAGTTTCAAATGTAAAATGAAGCCAATGTCCATTGCCAGTTGAGTTACACAAATAACTCCTCTGGTCTCGATGGGAATTGAACCCGCGACGCACGAGAGAATCATGAATTCATGTCGCTGGTTACAGAGGAAAGATTTTCTGTAACTTTCCCAAAGTTTTCTCATTACTTTAAAAGTTGAGCGAAACTGTCTTTTGTATTTTACTTCCACTTTGTTCGTAGAGGAATATTATTGTACAATTTACCGTGTTGGGTACGTGGGTAGTAAGCTTTAGATTTGTAGCACGTGGGTTCGAATCCAAGCTCCCGGATTCCCTCGCGTGGGTATTGGGATGACTACTGAGAATGGATTCAAGTTAGACAATAAGCTGCAGGTCAAAAAGCATCACAGAATATTCACAGATTCCACACCTGTTTTTGTGAAATTCATCCCTGAGGAATTGATAATTTTCCCGTAAAACTCAAGTCTGTTTTATTTCCGTTAAAACGTAATTATTTATTCTATTTATTTGACGACCTCTGTGGCGCAATGGGTGAAAGTCCGTTTGGGACGCAGAAGGTTGCTGGTTCGATCCCCGCGATAAATGTTTGTATAATCTCCAAATATTTATCTCGGGTCTGGGTGTTTCTGTTTATGTATGTATTTACCAACAAAAAGTATATCAGTTACCTGGTTCCCACAGTACAAGTTTTGCTTTGTTTAATAAATAAATAATAAATAAATAATGCTGGACATATCACACACACAGCATCATCTAGCCCCAAACTAAGCAAAGCTTGTACTATGGGAACCAGATAACTGATATACTACTTATATACTTTTTGTTCGTAAATACATACATATTATACATAGAAACACCCAGACCCGAGATAAATATTTGCAGATCATACAAACATTTATCCCGCGGCGGGGATCGAACCCGCAACCTTCTGCGTCCCAAGCGGGCTTTCACCCACTGCGCCACAGAGGTCGTCGCCACAGAGGTGTTTGGGGGTAGATGACGCTGTGTGAAAAGTCTAGCATTTACTTAAATTACATTCGTGTACTTACATAATGTAACTTTACATCAGATTTCAATTACATAGAAAATACAAATTAAAAAACACGTCTGGATAATATCTTAATACCAAGACCGAGGAAATTTGAACTAATGGCAACACTGACTATTACTGACGTCGTTACGACATCTGTCTCGCTCACGCCTATTCATAACTGCAGGATCTTCAACTGGTGCGAGCGAGATGACGATATGTAAGCACAAACGTGCAGAGAATAAAAATATGGCTGTGACGGTCGGAATGATGGAATTGCGTTGTTAATGAAAGCTTTTTAGTGATGTCACTAACACAATATGTTTGTGTTTCATTAATAAAACTTAATTCATTATTTTTATTATTATCTTTTGACATAGTAAATATTTTTTAAATCAATAATAAATTAAACCTCTCTTTTTTAAGTCAATATAAAAGCTTAGTCATGAATGTGTGTCGTTTTGCATTTCTCTGGTGTCGTCATAGTAAGAGAAATCGTAGTATTGACGTAGAGCTCTCGTAGACTCTCGTAGACATTACGTAGACATTCGTAGATCGCTCGTAGACTATTTACTTTCAGCCTGCCTCTCTATCACCTTTATCTCTACGGTAAAATAGAGAAAAATGACACTTGAGTTTAGGCCATTTTGAGTTTAAGAAAAGTTTAGTTTGACGACCTCTGTGGCGCAGTGGGTAAAAGCCCGCTTGGCAAAAGGTTGCGGGTTCGATCCCGGGATAAATGTTTGTATGATCTGCAAATATTTATCTCGGCTCTAGGTGTTTCTATGTATAATAGTATGTATTTACAAACCAAAAGTATATATGTAGGTATACCACTTATCTGGTTCCCATACAAGCTTTGCTTAGTTGGGGCTAGATGATGCTGTGTGAAATTTCCAGCATTAGTTATTTAGTAGTTTGCGGTTGTATAAAATGTACTTTTTCCTTAACTCCACTCATTTAGCAAGCAGACATGAATTACAGACGAACTAATAAACGTGAAGTGTCACTCACAACTCTGTAGTCTTTATTTTCACGCCATTCGCCGAAAAGAAGTGACGCATTACAGAAATAACATTTCAGTTATCGAGTCGTCCCATCCCTACGCCCCTACCCCTGGAAACAAAGTAACAGGTAAAGGTACCATTGCCTCGGAGCTCAGTACCACTCGAGCGATCCAGTCGAACGGACGTGTCGGTACATGTTTGCAAGAAAATAATTCTGTGCCTGCTTCTAACCTGAGCAACGAGAATTCAAGGTATGTTTTATTTAAGGTCTTAAAAACACTTGTTAATATTTGTTTTAGATTAAATACATATTTTTTAAAATTAATCGATTTGACTTGACAGTTCTAAGTAAATTAATTTATAGCCTAGGTATTAACCATGTTGCTGTAATTTGTGATTCGTATTGTCTGCTATGGTGTGTTGTTTGAGTAATTTATGAGTTGATAAAGGAATTTAAAAGCGTTTGGTATTGTGGAACTGCGTTTTTTAGACAAAAAGCTCTATTTATGTTGTCTCTCTGGTATAACCATATTAAAATATCGTGTAAATATATTTCATTGCGCGTACAAAGAATACGGTTAGCTTGATTATAATTCTGGGGATCGAAGCTCCCTTGCGCCAAAGTATCAAAATGATTGATCTTGCTTTTACGGGTGTCCTAAACATTTACACATTATGACGTCACACCCAATAAAATGTGATAACAGTATTCTCACACAAAAGTTATGCTCATAATACATATTTTCAAAATGTTTCGAATTTTAAAAATAATGTATAAGTAGGTAACGAACGAGTACGTTACGCTCCCATATTTACGAATAGTTTGGTTTTAATAAATAGTTTTTTAAGTTACCTTAAAAGAGTACCCTATTATAAAAGCTTTCGCCTGTCCGTCTATCACAGGCATCTCTTGAACCGTAATAAGTAGACACTTGAAATGTTCACTGAATGTCTATTAAAGCATTTTGGGATTTTCGTAAAAATAATGTTTTTTTGTTTTTTAAAAACTTAAAAGAAAACCGTCTCGAGGCGCGGTAGACATTCTCTCAGATATTTTTTATATATTTTAAAGATGTTTAGGGGGATAGTCAATCCGATGTTGGACTTGGTAGATTATACACCGCTATTTTATGACTACCAAAAAAAATTTAAGGACAGTTGCAGCAGATGCAGAAAATGATAATGGCATGGTCAGAACTTTTTTTTATTTAACTATCACAAAGTTATCGAGGATTGAAGTCAACAAAAACCGAACAAAATTTTATGAAAACTGTACAAATAAGTACTATAAACAACAATTGGGTACAGACTCTCATTCGAACTATGCTCTCGTATCATCCCCAGTTAGTAAACCCGCAGTAACTATCATAAATCCATGTCAGACTCGTCTCGTCTCCTTTTGAGGTTATAATTTTTTTTCTCCTTTTTTGAGTTTTAACTACATAAATGTGATCAGTAACAGACACCGAGACCATGTTTAAATTTTTTTTGGTAATTACAAAATAGGGGTGTATAAGCAAAAACAAAGTTTTTAAGATTTTCGGGAAAAGTATTAAATTCCTAGTGCGAAAGGTCTTTTGAAACAATAAGAGAATTTTGAAAATCGATTCACAATTTCATGGAGTTATCGGTAGACGACGTGAACGGTGTCACATACAGCTGATTTTATTTAAATTTTTTTCTAACCCACGCTGTCCCACTGCTGGGCAAAGGTCTCCCCCATCATTTTCCAAGACTTGCGGTCGCCAGCTTCGTCCCACCAGCTGAAAATACCACCTATTTTTTTAAGTAAGTCCACCTAATCTGGTGACTGATTTTTAGGCCGCCTCAAAGCCTCCGTCATGGCCTTACGATTTATTAAATACATTTTTTGAGGTCGGATTATAAAATAAAGTAAGCTCAAGTGCGAGAGTTTATCTCTTCTAGATTACAATCTACAATATTAGCTGTGAAGTTGGATCGTATTTTCAATGAACAAAGAGAATCTGTTGCGCTTATCAACAAGTTGGGAATCATCCCTTTATCAACCACGATTGCTCTAGGCAATATCTATTGATAGTATTGCCTTTCTGGCTATTCGAGCCGTTTCTTTCAACTTTCAGATGATATCGGATACTCGACAAAACTATGAAAACGCGGAGTGTAGATGTATCCTAATCCTATCCTAATAATATAATAAATCTGAAAGTTTGTGAGTATGTTTGGATGTTTGTATGTTTGTGTATCAATCACGCTTAAACCAGTGAACCAATTTGGATGAAACTTGGAATAGGCGTAGATAGTGACCTGGAATAGCATAAAGGCTATTCAAAACGTTGGTACCACGCGGGCGAAGCCGCGCGCAGAAGCTAGTAATGTATAGATTCATCACAGACTCTATAAAACAAAATCTATAAATGCACGTCCGGGACTTGAACTAGCAACATTCGAAAGCTTCCGTGCTATGTAGGGCACGTCAAATTGTCGGTCCCGGCTATTTAATTCGTTAAACCATGACGGAGGCCTTAAGGCGGCCTAAAAACTCCGTCACCAGAGTTGGCCACTGACTCATACGAACTTACCCTTCCAAAAAGTTCAGAGAACATCCATGTAGGCTTTTAATAAATGCAGGAAGCTGATGTTCGCCTTTATCCTAGTTTCAGCAATTACTGGAGTATGAAAACAGGTTATTTCACTTTAGAAGGCTTTTACGGTCCGTGTTCACAGCATGATACAAGTTTATGAGATGCGGGCGGATGATTTATTTGCACTATTAAAAGTTTAAAGGACTTGTTTGTAGAAGCGAATAAGCATTATTTAATCTATACTTATAAACTATAATATTATAAAGAGGAAAGATTTGTTTGTTTGTATGTTTGAAATGAATAGGCTCCGAAACTACTGAACCGATTTGAAAAATTCTTTCACCAATAGAATCCTACATTATCCCCGATGAACATAGGCTATATTTTATTCCGGGGAAGTGAAGTTTTCAAGAGGGATCGCGGGTAACACCGCGGCGGACAGCTAGTAATATATATTATATTATTAAATTTTATACACCTCATACAAACAGGGACTTTCATTTTAAACTACACAAATTGACAGGGCTTCATTTTGGGGTTGTAAATAGACGTTTGACCGAATCAATTTAATTCCTTACACAATATAAGTTTTCACTTCATAATTTATCTAATAATGGTTTATAGGACATGTTGCATAATGATTTTCAAGGAAAACAGACATTCCACCAATCGCAGCCCGGCTACATCCGAGCGCACACACATGCACGCTCGAATGGACTAAGTTATACAGGAAGCAACAATGAACTGAAAGGATAGTCACTATCGATTTCTCGGGATTTTCATAACATAACAAAATAAACATTACAGAAATAATTTTTAATTTATTTTTTGAACCCAATTCCTGAATTAAGTTAGTTTAAAATGAAAGACCCTATAAAGACCATGAATTTAAATGCATTCCAAAATATGCTCCTATTCGTAATTTTGTACCTTCGTGTGGCTTTAGTATTGAATTTGGAATATAATTTGTAGGTAAAGACACCAATGATTTCAAAATATCATTAAAATCTCATTACATACGCACTCGAAGGTTAACCCGAAGCTTTATTTTGATAATGTATTGACCATGTTTTTTTTTATGATGAGTATAAGTAATACAATTTATTTCTTTCTATACAAATTCCTTACGGACTTGTTCCACGGCTTAACAAATAGTAGAAACCTAGTGGATATGGGCCATAATGTGACTGATATTAAATAAATTATAATTATTGACGACCTCTATGGCGCAGTGGGTGCAAGCCCGCTTGGGACGCAGAAGGTTGCGGGTTCGATCCCCGCCGCGGGATAAATGTTTGTATGATCTGCAAATATTTATTTCGGGTCTGGGTGTTTCATTGTATAATATGTATGTATTTACAAAACAAAAAGTATATAAGTAGTATATCAGTTATCTGGTTCCCATAGTACAAGCTTTGCTTAGTTTGGGGCTAGATGATGCTGTGTGAAAAAGTCCAGCATAAATTAAATTAATTAAATTAAATCTACTTTCGGCCTAAAATTATTTTGGTATGAAACGCCCATTGAGATTGGTCTCTGCATCAACGCTGACAGAATTTCAGGGTCTACCCATTCATTCAAGGTTTATTAAGCTCCTTCAAGTCGAACCCTTCAAAGGTCCTTTGAACTTAATTTACGTTTCTAGGAAATTTCATTTAACTCCTGCAGACATTCTGAATGTTCAGTCAGCCAAGAAACTTGATTAATAATTTGAGCTTTTCAAAATTCTGTTAATCCGCACCTTGTACAACTTCGACATTCTTTGAATTTGTCTATTGGGAAGAACATTTAAAATCCTGTATTTTGAGTTTTTGAGAGCGCCCTCTGAGGGGAAAATCCTGAACGGCTATAGTTATGGAAAAATGCTTAGAGTTTAGAGTCACGATAAAATTAGGAACTGCATTTAAAAAAATATATTTTTATTTTTATTTTTTGGTGCTTTAGCATTCAACAGAAGGTGGACATGAACCTGCGACGTTTACCGATCTGTGGTGACAATCATTAGTAGGTAATTATTGTATCCACAACCCACAACATTAAGAGTTGTTTCTTTGTCGCGTGATCATGATATCAGATTTCATTCTCTCCTGTTATCGTTTAGTTTTGTCATCTGAGTTGGAGTTGGCGATGCGTTTTTGTCGTGCGATGACAGATATCTTCCGGTGCTCGTGTGAAGAAAACGCCATCGTACGACCATTTGCCAATTAGGACGACGCCTGATAGCGTTATCACAGACGAAATTCTAGTTGTTCATGACGGGCAAAGGACAAAGGACGAAATTATTCATACCTTTCCCAGGCCCTATGACGTCACGGAAAACCCTCTATTCAAACTACCATAATGTGTTTATCTACCCCTTAGAGACGTCGCTTGCGTTTAGTTATGACTCTGCTTTTAGGAAACTTCAAGGCAATTGAAATTAATGATTTTAACCCTTTTATTAACCTAATTTTTATTTTGGGTTGAGCCCATTAGCGATATCTTAATAGCTTTTAATTTTTAAGAGTAATGTTTTTTCCTAATGAAAATGTAAGTTACTTTTTTAGTGTTGAATTATTAAGTACAATTTATGTAATAACGGAAATTACTTAAGAATTTATATTACATCCTACACAATTTATTTTATACATTTTTAAATTGTACTTATACAGTTTAAAACTTTACTTATACTTATACTTAACTTTTGTGACGACCTCTGTGGCGCAGTGGGTGAAAGCCCGCTTGGGACGCAGAAGGTTGCGGGTTCGATCCCCTACGTGGGATAAATGTTTGAATGATCAGCAAATATTTATCCTTATCTGGGTGTTTCTATGTATAATATGTATGTATTTACAAACTATAAGTCAGTAGTATATCAGTTATCTGGTTCCCATAATACAAGCTATGCTTAGTTTGGGGCTAGATGACGCTGTGTGAAATGTCCAGCATTATTTATTTATTTTACACTAACTGAAAGAGAGGTTGCCACGAATACGAATTTTTATTAAAGGTATTCTCTGGTACACTTTAATAAAAAAACATGAAAAAAGTTATTTTGCGCACTGCGCTACAGAGGTTATCAAAATACTTACATATATTCATATTACTTTAGGTCCACTATTATTTGTAAATGGACGTTAACAATAGTTCCTCAGAACTTGGAAGTTTTGGACCCTCTGGGCAGAACCCTAACAACTAAAAGTTTTAATGAAAACGTCATTTTCACTAGGAAACTTTACTCTGATCTTTGTTGAGATCTGGGCTCCTACTTTTATTCATCATCATCATCATCATCTCAGCCATCTAGTGTCCACTGCTGAACATAGGCCTCCCCCATAGATTTCCACAGCGATCGATCCTGTGCAGCCTGCACCCAACGGCTCCCAGCAACCCTTACAAGATCGTCTTTCCATCTCGTGGGGGGCCGTCCTCTGCTGCGATTTCCGGTGCGTGGCCTCCACTCGAGAACTTTTCTGCCCCAACGGCCGTCAGCTCTACGAGCTATGTGCCCCGCCCACTGCCACTTCAGCTTGCTAATCCTGTGGGCTATGTCGGTGATTTTAGTGCGTCTACGGATCTCTTCATTCCTACTCTTATTAACACATCCAAAATGTTTTGGTCCGAAGTGGCAATTGTGGACCTGCCCCCCTAGCCAAGTTACAATTAGAAATGGACTAGAACTTTTTGTAATTGTTTATAGTGCTGATCCACACTTGGTATTTCATTTTGATAAGACTTTTCATTTCTTAATGGAATAGAAATCGAACGCTGAGACTATACCTATTGCGATTATGACTATGACTTGCGATTTGTAACATGGTTAGGGGGGCAGATTTTCTTTTCGGAATACTGGTCCTAGGTTCAAACCGAGTTCATATGTTGATTTTATTTTAATCGTTGCACAACATGTCGGAAGCTTCTCCTTTTGTCCACACCCCTATTTTGAGCCAAACTGTGCTAGTCACCCGTTACATACTTAGGGCATATACATAAAATCACGGCATTTTAGGTTGAGGCTACTTTCAGTACCTATGTCTTGTACTATCCCAACTTAGGGTGGTCACACAGTCCAGCCGTAGAGAAAATGCTGCTGACATCAGAAGCGAGCCGCATTTTCTGACGTCATCAGCATTTTTTGTATAGAAAAGTGACTGCGACGCGTACGGCGTGGACAAGTGTGCGATCAGGTTTATAAACCTATACAGGAAGCTAAAAAACATTGTTACTATGAAGCTTTTTTGAATATATATTTTTATTTTTATTTTCTCATAGAGGCAGATTTCACTTGCCACGATCTTGACACCTTTTACCTCATTCACTCTCATTACATTATTCATACAAGATAAAGATAAAAGATTAAAGATATTTTCACCTGTCTGGCTGTTTATTTTGTCCCACCACCGGCTAGACATAACTCATTCTGAAGCAAAATCGATTGTAACTATTTGTAACCTTACAGAACTGAAACCTAGACTAGAATTGGATTAAGAATGTAGGCCCTCTGAGCCACATAAAGACAGAAATAGCTATTGATCGACCTGGATTACACAACACTTTGGCAATAGGTTTAGCTTTTAAAATCAGTGAGCTTTTCTGTCTTCTTTAGAAATAGTGTGGGGAAAGCGTTCCTCAAAAAGGCTCCTTTTGTGCACAGTTTTCACTTTTTAGGGTCTACGCCATGTCAGTTTCCCCATAATGTTATATACCATTTGGAAGCACTAACATAAAGTGATAACATAACGACATTACATTTATTCAGCACACAAAAAACAGGTTTACATTTAGGTAGGTAGGTACTAAATATAACTAAAATATTTAATACTGCACTCCCGCGGTGTAACCCGCGGTAACTCGGGATTTTTTCGGGCTTAAAACTACCTTATTTCCTTCCCTGGGATATAACCTTTATCCATTCCAATTCAGCCTAATCTGTTCAGTGGTTTGGGCGTGAAAAGGTAACAAACAGACAGACAGATAGACAGACAGACAGAGTTATTTTCACATTTATAATATTGGTATGGATAGATAGTATGGATTAAATTATTAGGTACCTAATTAACATAATTATACAAAGTGCACCTAAGCTTTAAGCTGTGTTGGCATAGTGGAATTGATTCTTAACTTTGAATCAAAACACAAAAGGAACGTAAGGGTCGGTTCATATCTAACGGAATATCGGTCGCGTATTATCGGTCGCGGAACGCCAGAACTGACAAATGTATAGAAAAACACTCGACCGTTCACACTCGACGCACTAACGTATCATCGGTTGAGTGTGAACGGTCGAGTGTTTTTCTATACATTTGTCAGTTCTGGCGTTCCGCGACCGATAATACGCGACCGATATTCCGTTAGATATGAACCGACCCTAACATGTGTGTGTATATCAATTAAAGAAACGCGTAGCTTAGTCAGCTACACACGTTTGACACGTTTTGATAGACAAACAAAATAGAAGAACTTGTTTTTTCGTTAAAATATGAGCAAAGATTAAAATACCACCCTTTGTATCTCTCTGTTCCAAGTTACTTTGATGCGGGATAATAAAGGGTGTTTACGAGTTTAGTTTAAGCAGTATTTTTTATCTTTCCTCGCTAAGATCCGATTTTACACTCTTTGACGAGATACTTACTTTTTTTATGAGAAAAGTTGTAACAAGATTATGAACTTAATCATAAACAAAAATTATTATAATAAGAATCCCACAAGGCCTACATTGTGGGATTCTAAACTTTCAATCGGAATGAGAGAGACCCCTGACAGACTTCTATCGGCCGATAGTTGAGACGGGCTATACTTCTCCATACTCATTACGAGCCGAAGCATATTCCGTCTCAACTATCGGATAGAAAGTCTGTAGTCTGCGAGGGGTCTTAATCCCGGCCGTGCATCAATGGATTTTTCGTTTCGATTAATTAATATGCGTATTTGCACGAACTGTAAAACGGTGAAGAAAAACATCGAGGAAAAACCCGTACTTTAGTTAGCTCCACACGTATTAAACATGTTTTCTGTGGAGAAGGCACGTATTATCTATCTATCTAATCAGCCTACATCTACCCACTGCTGAGTATAGGCCTCCTCATTTTCACGCCACTCTTTTCGATCCTGCGCCAGTCGAATCACTGTCTTCGTGCTACCGCCACAATATCATCAGACCATCTGGCTGGTGGTCTGCCTGTGTGGTAGGCACGTATTACTAACCATGTTTTGAGCGTCCCGTTGAGTAATCATTACTTCTTGACGCTGTTTATATCGTTTACCCGTATTTTCCCTATGGTAAACATGTGAATATTATCGAGTTTGAATAAACATCCAACTATGTATGTTTAGATGTTTGTGTTTCAATCAAGCCTAAACCAGTGAACCGATTTGTATGAGACTTGGAATAGGTGTAGATAGTGACCAGCTCCCTTACCATGGCGATTGTTTAGGTACCGAATAGATAAAAATGACAGTAATGATATTAGAGTGTGGATAAAACGGGTAGAAAAGTAACTATTTTCCACATTCTAGGCGTTTTATCCACACTATGATGTCATTACTGTCATTTTTATATATTCTCCGGTACCTAGACAATCGCCATGGTAAGGGGGCTGGAATAGTAAAATAAAAGCTATTCAAAATGTTGGTACCAAGTGATCGAAGCCGCGCGCAGAAGCTAATAATCTATAAAAGCTAAGGAGCATATTCAGTTATCGATTTACGGACTCTACATGAGTTTCAACTCTTCACTTAAACTTTATAATTGATCAACTGACCCCCGTCAGCCAAATTCCATGTACCTAATCGCTCTTGAACTCATTCCCTTGGCCCACTGACCTGGTACAGCCTTCTTGCATATACCTCTGGTGGTGAATATACATACATACATTAAATCGTGATTTAAAGAGGCGGGCCTCTTTGCCGTAGGTTTAAAATTGATTATTTACTTATCTAATGTCTAACGTGCCTTGGAGATACAGTAGCTTTTTCTGTATTATACTCGTAATAAAAAAAGACGCCACTATACATGGTCGACATTCCCAGAGTTCGTACAAAGCGTTTTGAGTCTACACTTTTCATATGCACCGCCACATTGTGGAACTCATTGCCGGACTCTGTATTTCCCGAAAAGTACAATATAGGGGTCTTCAAATCAAGAGTAAATAGGTTCATTCTAGGTAAGCATGCTCCATCTTAGACCTCACTACTGCTTAACATCAGAGTGAGGTCAAATGCTGACCTATTTAAAAAAAAAGGTTTTTGTGTCCATTCGAAATATTTATTGGGGATGTCCAAATAAATAATGGACACAAAAAACTTAAAAATCTCCAAAGGATTTTGAATTTCTATAACGATCTAAGAGACTACGCAAAAATAGACATACACCATCAGACCAAGTGAAGCCCAAAGGTTTCGATGAGTAACTTGGTACACAAAACATCAAGATATTAAAATAACTAACACCGAGCCCACGTAAAAGTAAGGGCATGATGATGATGTAATCCTGAATAACTGAGAATGTTGTAACAATTTTATAAATTCCACGGTAATGCTGGTAATGTATTGGGTTTTCCTGAATTATTAACAGGAAGATGGCAGATGGTTCTACGCAGAATATGAATATATTATGACGGAAAATTTATAGGCTTTTGTTGAATTTCAGGACTATTCTTTATAGAACCGTCAGAAGCGAGCCGCTTTTTCTGACTTCAGCAGTATTTTTTGTATAGAAAAATGACTGCGGCGCGTACGGTGCAGACAAATGTGCGATCAGCTTAATTCTATATTCAACTATTCTGGCATACCTCTCATGTCTCTTACTTTCTCAAACTCAACGGAGCAAGAGCATATTCTGTAGCAAGGTGCAAGAATAGTATCGTGTTAATGGATTGAAGCAGTTGACGAACTGAGTAAATCTAGTATCTCGGTAGAATTACCATTCAAACTCACGAAGCCAGCTTGTCTTTTATTAAATCAGTCGGTTCGCATGCTCGGTGCTAATAAACGAAATGGAACAAACCCGCTATCTTTCGGATAAAGAGACAAAAATTACATTTATTTACAAAAACGAATCATCAAGTGGTGAGGGTGGTGTAGTGGTGACCCAAAGGGGTCGGTCTTGAACACAATTTGACTACATCTGATATTTATTTTATTTTATTTATAAAGGAAGAAATCTGGAAGAAATCGCTTCTAAGCGATAAGACCGCCCATTGTACATTGTCTCGTAGGGTTTTATTGATTGTGTATGTTTTGTAATATTGTGTACAATAAAGAGTTTTTCATTCATTCATTCAAAGATCACAAAACAGTGTGGAGTGAAAGAAGATGTAGTGTTGAGGATCGAGAAAGGTATGTTAAGATGGTTTGGGCATGTAGAGAGGATGGATGACAGTCGTTTGACAAAGCAAGTGTATGAGGCGAGTGTGCATGGGACAGCTGGAAGGGGAAGACCTAGGCGAACCTTCTTGGATCAAATTGGCGACATTTTGGAGAAGGGCCAGGTCAAAAGTACCCTAAACCGACGAGCATGTATGAAGAATGTAATGAGAGTGAATGAGGCGAAAGTTGTGTGTCAGGATCGTAGCGACTGGAGATCCGTGGTCTCTGCCTACCCCTTTGGGAAAGAGGCGTGACTTTATGTATGTATGTATGTAGATCACAAAACAGATTACAATCCTATAAAGTTCATACAATATGGTAGCAATCAGTTCTAGATTCGTAATCAAAATTATGTGAACACAAAAGAGTTAAATGTTGCAAGCACTAAAACTAAATTACCCTAAAAACTAGAACTTAGGTGTAGAAAAAAATTATAAATTACAAAAACAATTAATTATTAGAGTTTTATGGATACATCTTGAACCGGCCTTCATGCGAGTCAAAAATATCCAAACCATGTTTGGACGCCAATTTGTTGAATAAGCGACACATTCTCGGGATAGGGCTATAAAACGACACATTATTTTTGACAATTGACAGTGCAAAAGTCGGTGGATTGCGGGATCTGTAGTAGATATTAATATTTACAGATTCTAGAAGAAGAACAGAGTCAACAGTGGAATGTCGAATTTTGGGAATATTTGCTTACTAAAGGGGGTTCAAAGGTGGACCAATGAATTTTTCTGTCCAAAAATGTGTAAGTAGGTACTATTCCTGTAAAGTATAAAAAACGGTTTCTCAAATGATAAAGATAAAAAGAATATTTTAAATTTTAGTATCAAGCTGAATTGTGGACTAAAGTATTACCCCAGTATTACTCAAATAAAAATGGCTGAACTTATTCAACGTCTCCATAATTGAAAGCTGCTGTTCCAGTGAAATGATATCTTACCTCCAGGGTTGCAAAATTAATTAGAACACACTTCAGTCAAGTCACGTCTTGTCTGGAGAAAATAGCATTTTCACTTCGTAGAAAGATAATTTGCTACTTTACGAAATAAACAGGACCACGACCGCATCCCTTAGCACGTTGGACATTATTTGGGATATAAGTACGTTCGTATGAGTCAGTGGCCTAGTGATAGAGTTTTTAGGCCGCCTCAAAGCCTCCGTCATAACTTAACGACTTAAATAGCCGGGACGGGAATTTAACGTGCCTTCTGAAGCATGAAAGCGCTCAGATGAAAATGCTGGCGGTCACCCATCCACTTACAGATCGTTTAGAACGTTACTTAACTTCGAGGATCTATCAAGAACGACTAAGCAAGCACGACCACGAGCGCTTCTAGATTTCAAGAATCTGGCATATTAAGATCCCCCACTAGTGGGGAGGTTAGTGGGACCCTTTTGAAGAAGTTTAAGGGGGTATTCAAAGGCATACATAATTACAAATACCTACAATTCGCTGACAGGCAAGCCTAGTTCCCTCATGATATTTTCCGTCTCCGTTTAGAAGATATGAAAAATCCATTGATGTAAGAATTAGAACCCGCAGTAGAGAGTACCTATGTTCATGTCCCCTGTGACGCCCCCCCCCCCCCCCCGGACCGTGCCTGACTCAATGTGAATGATGAATAGCAGAGCGGCGGCATTCGATAATCTACGTGAATAAACTAATTTTGACTTTGACTTTAGAGCTCATCCGACTAGCCTAACAAGATACATGCAAGATACTTTACTAAGTCCTGAATAAATAACTTGTAGACTCTTTTAATTACTTCTAGAAATAAAATAAGGCACTGGAGCAAAATATAATATTCTTCAAAATACAAATAAAATAAGAACAAAAAAATATTATTCCTTTGTGTACAGCCTTTCAAGAAAACACAAAAAAACATTTCAATGTCCCTATAAACAATGCACTCCTTCACCCATCATATTTTATGCGAAAAGGGTGTTTTTATATTAAATTACATCCCTGAAGGCTTTACTTTACCTTTCTCTAGGGCTGTCGTTTATTCTGAGAACCGTAGAGGCTTTTATTTCAAACACAAATCTTGCTTTTGAATAATAGTATTTTTCTTAACAATTATTTCAAGTAAAAACAGTTTTGTTTTTTTTCATAAGACCAATAAAAAAATAAGTATTTGTTTAGATGTCTAAATGATCCTTTTTTTTCACACATGTCATGGTAGGTACAGTCAGCGACAGAAGTAAATGAACAATTGGAGATAGAACAACCAATTTAGGATTTAAAAGCTTAATTTTCATCATTGTTTATGGGAAAATTGCCTATTTTTTCACCAATAGTAATGGTAGAGCATCCAATATAAGGTGTTGTAAAGCCCAACGAACTTCTAAGATATTGAAGATTCAAAAACATCAAATGTTCATGAAATTCTGTCGCTGACTGCACTTAGGCTTCTTTTTGCTTTTTTTCCCCGGACTTGTGCTAGCCTAGTTACTTTTTAACCCATTGATCGCCGCCTTAGAAAGTAACTTTTCATTTCATTTTCATTTCATTTATTTTTATTCCATAAGATACAATTGTACACTTGGAAAAGTCACCATTACATTTATCACTTATATTAGGTATATAAACTAGATAGATTTGTATCTACAATAGTAAAAATAAAAATATTCATACATTAATAACATTTGAAGACATTGATGTCACATTTAGATTATCAGCATATGCTTCGTCAAGATCATAATATGATTTGTCCATTAAAATTTTTCTTATCCTATTATTAAACTCAATGCCATTTAAATTCCTTGTGTCCTCTGATAATTTATTAAATAATTTTATACCTATGATAATAAAGCTGTTCTCTACCTTGGCAAGTCTGTGTTTAGGAAGGCAAATATTATTTCTATATCTTAGATTATGATTATGTATGTCACTTTTTAGATTAAACTTATTTATATTTAATTTTATATATATTACATTCTGAAAAATATATTCACCAATCATTGTCATTATTCCTAACTGCTTAAACTTCTGTCTGCAAGATTCATCATTTCTCATTTGTAAAATTGATCTCACTGCTCTTTTTTGTAGTATAAAAATTCGAGTTGCCTGAGAAGCATTTCCCCAGGCTAGTAAGCCATATGTCATTATCGAATGAAAGTACGCATGGTAAACAATTTTTGCAGTTTTAATGTCACTTAATTGTCTCATTGTCTTGATTGCATAAACTGCTGATTTAAGCCGTCCAACTAGTTTGTCAATATGTTTACTCCAAATTAATTTACTGTCAATATCTATTCCTAAAAATCTAACGTCATCAATAGTAGTCAAAAAATGTTTATCAATTGTACGCATAATAACTTCATCCTTCTTACTAGAATTTCCTAAGAAAAATCTTACAATATTTGTTTTGTCAACATTTAACAAGAGATTATTTGCGGCAAACCAGTCCTTAAAATTACCGATCAACTTATCCAATTTTAAGGCTAGGCTTGCTTTGTCATTTTCACTTATAACTACCGTGGTATCATCTGCAAATAGGACTATATCCATTTCATTTTCTACACAAACAACGATATCATTAATATATAGTATAAACAGCAGGGGACCTAAAATGGATCCCTGCGGTACTCCCATAGTGATTCTATTTGCAGTAGATTTGTGCTTATTACATTCTAACACTTGCTGTCTGTTTTCTAAGTATGAAGCCAAAATTGATAGTTCTCTATTTCTAATGCCATAATGTTCTAGTTTAAGAAGAAGGATCTTATGACAAACACAGTCAAAAGCCTTAGTTAGATCACAGAATAGGCCGTAGGTATTCTTCCGGCTGTCTAAGTCCCACAAAATTCTATCAATTAAAGAAGCAATTGCCTGGCTAGTACTCCTATTTCTACGAAATCCGAATTGTTTATTATTTAGGATTGCGTTTGTTTCCACAAAAACGTACAATTCATTTGAAATATATTTTTCGAAAATTTTACTAAAAACAGGCAAAAGAGATATTGGTCTGTAATTATTTGCATCCGAATGACAACCTTTTTTGTATAGTGGAATCACTTTTGCTAATTTCATTACATCTGGAAAGCGGCCATTTTGAATACAGTTATTCAACACTATTGCCAAGGGTGACGCTATTTCATACTTAATCTTCTTAATTAGTGAAGTTGATATATTCCATAGGTCGCAAGAGTTTTTACCTTTCAGTTGATTAATTACTTTAATAATACAATTTGGAGTGATATTTTTAAGCATAAAAGTATTAGGATTAGGCATCTTATATTTATTGAGAAATTTAATAGATTCTATGTCAGACTTCATCAGATCTTTCGTCAGTTTGATTGCAATTTGAGTAAAAAAGTCATTAAAGTGACTGGCAATACTGCAAGGTGTGCTGAGAATTTCATTATTTGCGTCCTTAATATTTTCTATTGTTGTGGACTTGGTTTTAGTACCCTTGCCAGTTTCGTTCTTAATTATTAACCAGGTAGATTTAATAACATTATTAGACTTAACAATCTTGTTTCGGATATCGATTTTTTTAGCCATGAGGCAGCACTTCTTAAAAATTTTGCTGTAATTACTCAAATAAATTCTAACGTTGTGATCATTTGTAATAGATAATATATAATAAAGGTTCTTCATACGACTAAGTGAGACCCTGAGACCAACCGTTGCCCAGTCATTAAATACCTTTTTTGCATTTTTATAAGAAGACTTAACCGGCATAGTCTCATCAAGGATTCTTAAAAAGGATTGGAAGAAATCCTCAAAAGTCGATGATTGGCTGGTCATAAATTCATTATTTATACCTTGTTTGAGACTTTGTATTGTAACATTATTAATTTTTCTTTTTTTAACATGGTAAGTACTATTATTTTCGTTTAGGTGATATGTGTCATTTATGGTTATATACTGAGCGAAGTGATCAGATTCTACTCCCTTAATAATACGTGCATCTAAAACATCTATATTTGTGAAAATATTATCAATACATGAATATGTATGACCAGTCAATCTTGTAACGACCTCGCTCCACGCCGTCGCCGCCATACATTGGTACTACATGCCGCCATACATGCTGAGCCCGCCGATCGGTGGGTTCGGCATGTGAGTTAAGAACTTCAGCCCGCCGATCGGCGGGCTCAGCACTGAATGAGTTAATACATAAAGCTGCGTATGGAGTACGCGTTCCAGGCTACCCGTTCACCTGTTCCAAGGCTCGCGCGATTTGATGTAAAATGTAAACGATTTTGATAGCCATGCGCAAAATGTGTCACCTAATTGAAAATATAGATACATATCTTTTGTTCGCTGCGAAGTATATCTATCTTTTAGTACATACATACATAAAATCACGCCTCTTTCCCAAAAGGGTAGGCAGAGACCACGGATCTCCACTCGCTACGATCCTGACACACAACTTTCGCCTCATTCACTCTCATTACATTCTTCATACATGTTTGTCGGTTTAGGGTACTTTTTACCTGGCCCTTCTCCAAAATGTCGCCAATTTGATCCAAGAAGGCTCGCCTAGGTCTTCCCCTTCCAGCTGTCCCATACACACTCGCTTCATACACTCTATCTTTTAGTTCCGTAGATAAATTGCATATGTCATTCACATCGCTCCAATCGGTATTCATACGTATCATATCTTTTGAACTAAATGATAGTTTAGTTCAGTAGTCCAATGTATCGCCTGATGTATGCCTCTATCGTTCTTGCTCGCAGAGTTCGTCTCGCTCATTCGCCGCGCTGAACTACGGAACTAGAGATATGATTGTATTGAAATTGAACTAGTGAAGGAAAAACTAAACGCAAAAGAAGTAGAATTGAACTATTTATTCCGGAACTACACAAGACTAATTTTGACGACTCGCGCGAGCCTGGAATGCCTGAACGTTTAGCCTAGAACGTGTAATCCGTACAAGGGTTAATACAGGTTTGTAGCAACCCTTGCTAAGCTAGGGGCATTTCGTAAAGATATTATTAACCCATGACATAACTTACTTTCGGTATCAATTTCAACTTACGTAATTATTTTGGAAATTAAATTTCGGTATGATCCCTCGATAATTTTATCAACTGGAAGGGTTGAATTTGCGAAATTGATGACAAATTATTCTTTATTAGCTTCCGTCTGTAGCTTCGCTCACGTTGAACTATCATTTGACCTCTGCTGTCAAGGCTACGATCTACATTTACTGTTTTCAAATCGATCACAAACATACAAACTTTGAAACGTAAAGTAAGTAAGTTCGTATGAGTCAGTGGCCAACTCTGGTGACGGAGTTTTTAGGCCGCCTTAAGGCCTCTGTCATGGCTTAACGACTTAAATAGCCGGGACCGATAATTTAACGTGCCCTCCGAAGCATGGAAGCGCTCAGATGAAAATGCCACTGGCGGTCACCCATCCACTTACAGACCGCTTCGAACGGTGCTTAACTTCGACGATCTATCAAGAACGACTAAGCAAGCACGACCACGAGCGCTTCAGCACGACCACGAGCGCTTCGAAACGGATAAAATACTCGTTTATGTAGGAAAGTAACAAGTTGTATTTCCTAAAAAGAGTAGCCAAAGAAATTGATGCATAATTCTTGTAGCATTGTGAAGTGAGGTATAATTTCACCAGGTAACCATCTAACCACCTCGGACGGACGGCATGTATCAAGAACGATGGTCGTTTTACAAGAGACGATTCCATTCTATACAAACAAATAAAATTGTCGAGTCAGATTGTAATGACAAAAAACTGTTTTACTACCAGGTACCTACTTATTTGATAAGAGCACAATAAATAAATAAATAATGCTGGACATTTCACACAGCATCATCTAGCCCCAAACTAAGCAAAGCTTGTACTATGGGAACCAGATGACTGATATACTACTTATGTACTTTTTGTTTGTAAATACATACATATTATACATAGAAACACCCAGACCCGAGATAAATATTTGCATATCATACAAACATTTATCCCGCCGCGGGGATCGAACCCGCAACCTTCTGCGTCCCAAGCGGGCTTTCACCCACTGCGCCACAGCGGTCGTCAAAGTGAGCATAGCTTGTATATATAATAGGGAAAATATTTCGAAAAGTTTCGAATTTAACCTTAATTAAGTACCTAACTAAACGGACTGCCAAAAAGGTCTTTGTTGCTTCTTTATATTTTACTAGATGTCCGTCGCGGTGTTACCAACGTTCCCTCGGGAAAACTTCACTTTCCCGGGATAAAATATAGCCTATGTTCATCAGAGATAATGCAGGATTCTAAAGGTGAAAGAATTTTTCAAATCAATCCAGTTGTTTCGGAGCCTATTCAATTCAAACAAACAAACATACAAACAAATCTTTCCTCTTTATAATATTAGTGTGGAAGTGTAGATTAGTGTAGATATTTATTCAAACCTAAAATAACAAAACGAAAAATCTAAACATAATGACTAAATGAATTTCCAATCACAAATATTTTATAGTATCATCATCATCTCAGTCCTCTAGTGACCACTGCTGAAGATAGGCCTCCCCCATCAATTTCCACAACGGTCGATCTTGTGCAGCCTGCACCCAACGGATCCCAGCCACCTTTACCAGATCGTCTTTCCATCAAGTGGGGTTTTATAGTTTACATAGCTTATGTTCATCAGGGATAATGTAGGATTCTAATGGTGAAAGAATTTTTCAAATCAGTTCAGTTGTTTCGGAGTCTATTCAAATCAAACAAACACCCATACAAACAAACAAACAAATCTTTCCTCTTTATAATATTAGTGTAGATTGTATCATAAACAATATAGTCGTGTCGGATGTTGTGATATTGGCTATTGGCTATCGCGTCGAAGCCTTCCGGTCAGCGGTCAGCACGGAGCTGGAAGCGAGCTAACAAGCCTCCATCGTGCACTCAACTGTACCTCTTTATTACCTAGCTTCACAGTTGATAGTTCTGCAATTATAACTGATTTGTAGCTGCTATTGTAGCTTTATATACTTTACTACCTTTATTATAAATTGTTACTACCGTTATATAAATGCGGGAAGATTTAACTGTAATATTTATGTATTTTTTACACGGGTAGAAAATAGTAGGAGAGTTAATAGAATGTTTATTTGGTATCGTTCGGTTTAAAAAAAGCCATCGGATTCGTTTACAGTACTTGCCGATTTCCAGTTTGGCGCGTTTCAACGTATTAGAATACCTATGGATCAGTTGGACTATCAATAGATCGTTTTTAGTGAACCTTAGATTGCCGATTATTTTCTCTGTAAATAACGTTTATTTATTGTAATTTATTGTCATAACGTTTATTTGTCTCACACAATGGTAGGTCATGTAACTAGGAGAGTGCTTGGTATGAATGTTGATGGATTCACGAGTAGAGGTAGGCCAAAGAAAAGATGGATGGATTGTGTGAAGGATGACATGAGTAAGAAAGGAGTGAGTGTTGAGATGACGGCTGATAGAGGAGAATGGAAGAAGAACACATGTTGTGCCGACCCCACGTAATGTGGGAAAAGGGCAGGGAGATGATGATGAATAGTTCATAACATGTTGTTAGCATGATATAATAGTTAGAGTGAAATTGTTGAACTGTTTGCGCGAGACTGGTGCCTGAGATAGGTTTATGAAAAACCTGTGATACAGGTCACCAAGTGCTCTCACTACACGGTTAAATATCCTAATACTTAAAAACAAGAACTACATTGTAGGCAAGAACTACATTGTATTTTTTTTTAACATTGTAGGCAGGCGTATGCCTATGGTCGAATAACTGACGCAAAATCCATTGAAAAACGACAGGGACTACTCATTCTTTGCAAACTTGGGTAAACTCTACAGTATGAGTCACTCATCCCACACATTCCATTAAGCTACGCAGTTCTCTGGGTAAACAAGCAAGAATAATAATGATACCAAAACATTGAAACAAAACCAAACAAATAATGAATAGTTCAACTGAAGCAGACCATAAATTCAAAAATAACATTAACTACAAATTCGCAGAGAAATAAATTACCTAATGTTAATGAGCGGTTCTGTAAAAAACGTAGGTAGTAACGTACAATTCAAACAAAATTAAAAAAAAACGTAGGTATATCTTTCCTTCAAAATTACCTACAGCAATAAAATTTGATCAACATAAACTTTACTCTTAACTTTTGTAACGCTTTATATTTTAGAGGTGGGAATGTATAAGTAGAAACTAAAAGGTTGGCGTTAATAACAGTATTTTATTCAGCATTCACTGTTGTACAAAAGTCATAAAACTAATAAATTAGGTTAATACAGAGAAGCTATTTTAAAATTATAATATTGATAAGTTAAATTATTACAGAGTGTTGAAGAAGGTTGGGCGCCTTAAATTTATATGACCAGCTTAAGTCGGTATAGCAACGAGAAGTATTAACAGGGCGTGAAGGCCTACATTAACTTTCCTAGCAACCAGATAAATATTATTAGGTTTAAATTAAAGTAAAGTCTGAGTCTAGGTGATGTTCAGCATTTGTAGGTTGTAGATTCGGATACCGCAGAGTTGACCGAGGGGTAAAAGTTAGTTAGTTTGGACACAGCACAGAATATAGAAAATTACACAGCGGACATGGTCCGACTGTGGTACCAGGATACTCCGCAGGCGCTCCGCAGGAGCCGAGCTCAAAAGAAGGGGCCAGGCCTCCTTCGGTGCTGCACTGCCAAGGGAACGACCTCTCACAGGCCGTTCCAGGGACGACACAAAACGAGAAAGTTGGAGCCTTCAGCTGAACCCCGCTGCCAGTGCTCTGGGGGGGAAGACAAGAGAATATTGTTAAAGAAGTGTTCCTCAAGATAGGAAACCCTAGGGAGTGACGCGTGGCATTGCCTATCGCCGGTATAAAAAGTACCTTGAACGTAGCTCTCCGATTCCAGGGAAAAGATCCTCTCGGCGGCCTTTTGCAGGTGTCCACGAGGCAGATGTCTCGGGCTCCGGAGTCACGTCACGACTTGACCACGAGGTCCTATTTCCACCAAAAGAACCAGAATTTTAGTCACAGAGCTGGCGAAGCTACGCACAGGCGGATCACTAACATACATACCAGCTGAAGGGATTCCAGTACGGATTTATAAGTTCACGAGCAAAAAGTTATCCACTCAGTCTGAGTGTCACAGCCAAAGAACCAGCCATGTCCTTCGAAGTACGAGCAGAGAATTTAGGGATCCCAGCTCAACGCCGCTCACTCCCTTCCAAACCTGAGGGAGGATCCGGGAAGCAAATCTATCCTCCAGTCCGACAGAGACAAGCTCGAACACACATTGGACCAGACCAGGTCATTCTTCTACCGATTTAATACGCCATTGCGTACTAACAATCCGAAAAACAAAAGAATACAATAAATTTCAACTCGAGACTGATTTCCAAACAACTCATTAATTTGCAGATTCTTGACAGCTTGCAACACCTATACTGTCAACGTGACATGGACATTAGATGTCAATGTCACTTTTTTTTTTTTTTTTTCGCCTAGCATGAATTTAAACCAGTTACAGTACATCCCCAGCCCAGCAGAATTTACGCAGTAAATTCGATCGGCTGACCCCAGCCGAATACCAGAACAGAAGAAAAAACACCAGAAAACACCAGAAATGTTAATGTATCAAACAAAGAAAATATTATTTTACATTCGAAGTAAACCCTATGAGTACCTAAGTAGGTTTATTAGCAATGAATAAGCGACGGTTTAGTCCCGCTACCTATCATGATAGTTTAAAGGTAAGAAAAGTAGCTAGGAGCGTACGTAACTATGTATCTGTACAAAAGTCCCTAGATAATACTATATTTACATATCCTAATGTATAAACTAATAGTAGGTAGTAGTATATTTACATGGTAGGTAGTAATTATTTACTGGCTTAGGGGACTAGTTCCCTAGGATTGAAGATCCTAAGCAGTTTGATACATTCTCCTTCCATACAATCTCTTTCATTCTTCCCTTTCACAAACCCCCCCTAGCAAATCACACAATCATACCTCCACAAGCACACACAGTTTCTCCTATGGAACTGAAGATACTGTGATTGAAAACTAACATACTAACATCATGAAGTCTACCTGTTTAGACATGGTAAGACTGTCCATAGTAACCAAGTGAGTGTATCCAAAATACCCAGTGTTGGCTTATTTCAATAGTCACGACCCGCTAAATGGCAATTGGGGAACATCTCCTTGTTGAAAAAAAAAAAACTGCAGAACAAGAAAAAATCCCATAGGTAGTAATTACCTATAAAGAAGCCCTAACCTACCTACTTCCTATCTACCTACTGTCTAACCTAATTAATTCTAGCATGCAACTAAATCTAACCGATACTCTAACCTAACCAACCACGCAACAGGCCGGCGGAAGTGAGGGGTGGTGATTACAGGAGATCAACCACACGACACTCCACTGGGTAGCGGGCCTGTGCCTACCAACAAAAGAAATCAAAGCATGACACCAGCAATCCAACAAACCAAGTATATTCCAACTCCCGGGACAAGTGTTACGTAGCCTGGGCTACGGTCCAGGGCTTTCTTGAGAGCTTGAGAGTCTCAGACAGTCCTAGTCAGAACTGTTTTAGATCTTAGTTAGAAACTAAGTTTTAGTCTTAGAGGAGTTAGGTAGGAATAGCTACCATGTCATAGCGAGCCTAGAACGCGCTTGAGTTAAGTTTTAGTTTAAGTTAGGTAGGAATAGCTACCATCTCAGGACGAGCCTAGAACGCGCTTGAGTTAAGTTTTAGTCTAAGATTAAGTAAGTAGGAGTACCTAGCTTGCTGCTCCTAGCGAGTTAAGACGCGCCATCGCGCTATGTTTTACTAGTTCAACTCTTCGCAGGTCAGTTTGTGAGAACATCTCAGACAAAATGAACTAAGGAGAGTATGAACCAGCATCAGCGGACTAAACGAATTGAATCTTGCAACGTAGATCAGTCAGTTACTTAGGTTAATTAGAAGTTTTAAGGTCCTTAATATTGCAGAATAGAAAGAAGAAAGAATTTATTTCACTATCCATTGTGTTCTAGTTTACCCAACAAATGCAAAAAAAATAATCTGAGCATATTTAAGTATTTAATTTTACTTATGTAGTATTAGTGAGAGAATTTAGTAGTAGATATAACAAAAGTTTGAAATTAGTTTATTGATCACTGCAATGTGCTGATATTTAGTGTTTGATTTTTAGTGCAAAGTGATATTAGTTTAGCAATATTACCAGTAAACCAATGTACATACCACACAAACAACAACCATCCAAGAAGAAATAACTATTTACTCAAAGCAACCGAGCCAAATTGAAGTTTTAGAATTTCCTACTAAACAAAGTTACAATTCTAGATAAGACCAGGTATCCTAGAAATTACTATGATTAAGCAAAGAATCTAACCGGGAATATATCAAGCTAAGGATCATCCCAGCAGTAGTTCCTAGAATATTAGAGTAGAGAAAACCCTATCCAGAATTGAATTCAAGAAAATGTAACACCGGAACAACACTATCTATTGAAGCACAATTCCACCATTACAACACTATTGTAAAAACTAGAGTAAACAAAGTGCTGTATGTTTGCATGAGTTTCTAAAGAAGTAAGTATGCAGGTATTAAAATATTAAGTTTAGTTTTTAGATTATTAAATTATTTGGTTGCTAAGAATTACAATAAATAGCTGGACAGTTTACACAGTTAAGTTGGCACCATACAATGATAACATCCTATAGTATACACACAATAAAAACAATTTACACAGATTCAAAACAATCAAAGGAAGGAAATAAAACACAACAATTATACTTTACACAGTTGTTTTGTTGGTTAGTAAGTATTGTTCTAACAATAATGTTTATCACCTAATGCTGTAATTTAGAAAGAAAAGTTTTCCTATCTAAAAGTATCTGTGGTTGCTAGGAGTTATTTACCAAGTTGGAAGCGCCACTGTAACGCTTAAGATTTTAGAGTGAAGGCCTACATTTAACTTTCCTAGCAACCAGATAAATAATAATAGGTTTAAATTAAAGTAAGGTCTGCGTCTAGATGATATTCAGCATTTGCAGGTTGAAGGGTCGGATAACACCGAGTTGAACGAGGAGTCAAAGTTAGTTAGTTTGGACACAGCACAGAATATAGAAAATTACACAGCGGACATGGTCCGACTGTGGTACCAGGATACTCCGCAGGCGCTCCGCAGGAGCCGAGCTCAAAAGAAGGGGCCAGGCCTCCTTCGGTGCTGCACTGCCAAGGGAACGACCTCTCACAGGCCGTTCCAGGGACGACACAAAACGAGAAAGTTGGAGCCTTCAGCTGAACCCCGCTGCCAGTGCTCTGGGGGGGAAGACAAGAGAATATTGTTAAAGAAGTGTTCCTCAAGATAGGAAACCCTAGGGAGTGACGCGTGGCATTGCCTATCGCCGGTATAAAAAGTACCTTGAACGTAGCTCTCCGATTCCAGGGAAAAGATCCTCTCGGCGGCCTTTTGCAGGTGTCCACGAGGCAGATGTCTCGGGCTCCGGAGTCACGTCACGACTTGACCACGAGGTCCTATTTCCACCAAAAGAACCAGAATTTTAGTCACAGAGCTGGCGAAGCTACGCACAGGCGGATCACTAACATACATACCAGCTGAAGGGATTCCAGTACGGATTTATAAGTTCACGAGCAAAAAGTTATCCACTCAGTCTGAGTGTCACAGCCAAAGAACCAGCCATGTCCTTCGAAGTACGAGCAGAGAATTTAGGGATCCCAGCTCAACGCCGCTCACTCCCTTCCAAACCTGAGGGAGGATCCGGGAAGCAAATCTATCCTCCAGTCCGACAGAGACAAGCTCGAACACACATTGGACCAGACCAGGTCATTCTTCTACCGATTTAATACGCCATTGCGTACTAACAATCCGAAAAACAAAAGAATACAATAAATTTCAACTCGAGACTGATTTCCAAACAACTCATTAATTTGCAGATTCTTGACAGCTTGCAACACCTATACTGTCAACGTGACATGGACATTAGATGTCAATGTCACTTTTTTTTTTTTTTTTCGCCTAGCATGAATTTAAACCAGTTACACTTTTTTCAAAAAAATCGAAAATGTGGCTGAGAAATTATCATAAATTGTAAAAATTTTGGGCGTGAGATTACCGATTTCAAAAATATTCAAAGTTCTTAAACATCAATTGATAATGGGCTCCCGTTACTGACTGTGTAGTAGTCTTATAGCAAAACTAAACGATATTTTTTTTATTATCTTCCATTAATAAAAACTAAGTTTGTATGAGACAGTGACCTCCGTCATGGCTTAACGACTAAGCCGGGACCGATAATTTAACGTGCCCTCCGAAACACAGCCACCCATCCACTTACATACCGTTTCGAACGTTACTTAACTTCGATGATCTATCAAGAACCATCAAGCACGACCATGAACGCTTCAATTAAAAATGTCTTCCATTACGGGTCACAGTCCAGCCGAGCCGAACGCGGCGAACAATTCAATAGTGTCAATTCAATAGCGAAAATGCTGCTGACGTCAGAAGCGAGCCGCATTTTCTGACGTCATCGGCATTTTTAAAAATGACTGCGGCGCGTACGGCGCAGGCAGTGTGCGATTAGGTTAAAAATACAAATTAAGAACACCAACAAAATAAACATATGACGGTAGCCGCTTTTACGAAGATTACACGAGCTTTCGCTATCGTGTAGGAAATTATGGCTTTCATTTGTAGTTGGAAATACGCTAGATTTTTCGTAAATAATTAGTATACAAAGTATAATTTATTCTTATTTATTTTAAGAACGGACCATCCGTTGTAAAACATTTTGTTTTTCTTAATTTTTTATTTGCCTTATTCAAATATGAAAAATAAAGTAATTTATTGAAACACAGCAAAGATATTCTTTACTAATGTTAAAACATTTTCTAAGAATGGAATGGTTTTGAGAAGATTTTAAACTAGAAATCTTTATAAATAACTGTAAATACCTATGTACATGTAGAAGCTTAGTTTCTATAAATAAATGTAATTACAGTTGTTTTTTTGGCACGTTCTGGGTAGGGTCGCTCCATCGTAGACCTCACTCTTGCCTGTGTAAGTTTCGAGGTCAAAAGCCGAAAATCATCATAAAAAAAAACATTTCAAAAACAAAGGTATTGTAAGGACATCATCAAAAACAGCTAGATTTTTTTATATATTCAAGTTGTTTGATTTTTATTTCATAGCACTGCTACGCTCGTAGCACTCCATCCGTCGTAGCACCTCCAGTGCTACGTGACCACGACCATTGCATTTGGTTGCAAAATTACTTTTTATAAAAGTAAAGAGCAGGGGTCAAAAGTCATATAGCGATATCATGCAATGTACAGTCGCCGGCAATAAGATGTATATTTTTCATAATAATAATACTTAGGTAAAAAATTTAGAACTATTTTGATCTCCTCTACAGATACTACGGTGAGTGTGTCCAGGAACTAAACCACCTTATTCCGCCTTCACCGTTTACAGGGACTTAGACGCACAGCTGATTATCATCCTCACCTGGTTGATATTCCATTTATTAGAACTAAGCGCTTTCAAAGTTCTTTTAGTATGCGCACTGCAAAAGTTTGGAATTAGACCCTGTTGTTCTCAAGAAGAGAGTTAATAGGCACCTTCTGGGTAGGCTCGCTCCATCGTAGACCTCATTCGTGCCTATGTAAGTTTCGAGGTCAAGAGCATTCATAAAAAAAATCTTCATTTCACGTAGTAACAATGTCAAAACATATTTCAGTTTTTGATTCGAATTTGCATCTTTTTCTGTGAGAAATTGACGTAACAGTATACAACTTCTAATTGTAGGCGACTGTACAACATCATTGTTATCGTGTCGCATAGAAATGTTATACAATCATAATGTTACCATACTATAAAATTAGTTGAATTATCTGAATTACTTCAACTTAATAACCCAATTCTAAGTACATTCATGTTTTAGCTGTGTGCTTGTTTTTATGTTTCAATCATTATTTTACTCTTACATTATGTTTATATGGTTTTAATGTGTTTTTACATACATAAAGTACATACATAAAATCAAGCCTCTTTCCCAAAGGGGTAGGCAGAGCCCACGGATCTCCACTCGCTACGATCCTGACACACAACTGTCGCCTCATTCACTCTCATTACATTCTTCATACATGTTCGTCGGTTTAGGGTACTTTTGACCTGGCTCTCCAAAATGTTGCCAATTTGATCTAAGAAGGTTTGCCTAGGCCTTCCCCTTCCAGCTGTCCAGCTGTAATGTGTTTTTACATGAAATAATAAAAATAAAAATAATCTATGGATAGCTCAACTATTTTAGAGATCGTTCCTGATCCATAAACCTATCGTCACTTGGCTATAAGCATTACCACGAAATAGCAATTCTAATCCAAACTAAATATTGAACAGGCTTTAATTAAAGTTTAGTTTACCGTGGACTTCATTCGACACTTTCAGGCACAATCTGAACCTACAAACAAGCCCCCACGCTTGAGCCCCCACGCTTGAGCCCCCACGTCGACAGTTTCACATCGATTTTCCGCTTTCCGCACCAAAACACGTAAACCGAGTAATAACGAGCTGACAACTACTGCTGCCTTTACTTCGTGCCAGTAACTAAAATATACCTAGCTGTCCGTCACAGTGTTACACGCGGTCCCTTGGGAAAACTTCACTTTCCCGGTATAAAATATAGCCTATATTTATCAGGGATAATGCGGGATTCTAATAGTGAAATAATTTTTCGTATCGGTCCAGTGGTTTCTCTTTACCTTTTTTAATATTATTATTATATTAGTGTAGATACGTATGAGTCGTGTTGAGTGAGAGAGTACGTTGGCTTACGACATGAAGATCGTTCGAATCAATTCCAAACAGTGGAGTAATTGTTTTTATTATATGTACTCGTATATCATTCATGCGAGGTCTTAATAGTTAAATGCATATATTACCCCTGATGTAATAGATACATTGTTCTTGAGGTTATGAAATGAAATGTTTTCTTACAGGATTACGTAAAAACTGCATAATTGATAATTGCCTTTTCGTTTTATAAAAATTAGTAAAGGTACATTTCAAACTACTAAAATAAATTTAAAACCCTACCAGAGTGTACAAAATACAACTATGGTTGTATTAGCACCAGTAGCTGTCATATCTCCTTGATTGATGTAAACAGACCTTATAGTTTTAATGAAAAACAAACAATAGGTTCTGACGTAAACAATATTTCCCGGGACGAGACATAAAAGCTTTTTTAAAACTGCATCAGCTGAAAAGTATTGAACCGTGAGTTTTTTTAATTTTGACTCAATTAAAGAATATACAAAGGCATGAATGAAGCCTTTTCAATAATTTGTATAGTTTGCAATTTCATTTACGCGGACAAAGAGATAAATCTCGTTTGTTCTGGTCCAAATTACTGATGAGTGATAAAAAAGAGAATGGTTCTTTTATTACTTGAAAAAGCCTTTACATTTTCAGGGTTCCGTACCCAAAGGGTAAAACGGGATCAAATGTATGAGTTTTTGGAAATTAATGTCGTAAGAGTCTCGCAGGAGTCTCAGCGTTATCTGTCGATTCAATTTCTATTCTATTGCGATTTGTGTCACTAGGGGGCAGATCCCTTTATGTCTACCATCGCCATTGTTCGTTGGCGTCTAAAATCACAATATGAGGCAACAGAGACATACAGGGTGTAAAAAGACAACTACCGAATACTGAGGGGTTGCAATCAGACCATGATTCTAAATATAAATATTTAGCGAAAAAAAAACGAAAAAAAATTTTTACTAAGCTTACTCATTTTATGTAATTTTCGGCTATTTACTACTATTACAACATAAAAAGACCGTACCTACCTAATAATTTCATTTATAAAAGAAAAAAACAGTAAAAACTCATAATCCAGCAATCTAAGTAAAACAACGCGCCCAGAACATACGCAAACAGTACTCTTCAAACGCTGTTTTCTCCGGATATAATGATTTTTTCGGAAAATCCTTCTGGATTTGGTTGTGTGTTGGGATGCTGTACCTACCCCTTTCGGCTTCGGTAGACGTCTTTTTACACCCTGTATATTAATCATACATTCGTGTCACAACCGGAGGTTACATTAAAGGTTACCAATCGATGGCTCCGTGAGAATGGTGCTCGACACGTCAGACAAGGTATAGTCACGCTCGGCACTGCTATAATTACTTGTAAACCCCATGTTCACACCAAAAAAGGTATACCAGGTAAAGCTAGGCCCCAAACCGTGTTTGTTGCCCTGATTCTTCACGGTACCTATTGGTCGCGAAGTCACAGGAGTAGAATCACCTAATAATAAGACTATTCTAAGTGATCCCAGCGTTCCAACTAAATTTAGCTTTTTAACCTTGAGTTTGGCTGTAACCATTTTTTTTTTAACCTATGCTGTCCCACTGCTGGGCAAAGGTCTCCCCCATCATTTTCCAAGACTTGCGGTCAGCAGCTTCGTCCCACCAGTCAGCTCGGAATACATCGAGATCGTCACGCCAGCGTCTTCGAGGCCTGCCTCGGCGTCGCCGCCCATCGTCAGGCACCCACTGCGTCACGATCTTAGCCCATCTATCGGGATGCATTCGATGCAACCATTATTATCAATACTTTTATTTACAGAAATTAAACTACAACTTAAACATAAAAGAAAAACTATACCCCTGTATAGTTTTTGGCCTATGGCATTTTGACACCCTTGTCAAAATGCCATAGGCCTGTCACGTATGGATAACTAACTTCTGCAAGATGTGGGTATGTATCAAATAATATGTATTTGTACATGCCTCTGACTACCCCCTTAGACATCTTCAAAAGATCTGGAATATAAAAGACTAGCTGTCCGCCGCGGTGTTACCCGCGATCCCTCGGGAAAACTTCACTTCCCCGGGATAAAATTTAGCCTATGTTCATCGGGGATAATGTGGGATTCTATTGGTGAAAGAATTTTTCAAATCGGTCCAGTAGTTTCGGAGCAATTCAAACAAACAAACAAACAAATCTTTCCTCTTTATAATATTAGTATAGATAGTATAGTTTATCCTGGGGGAAGTGAAGTTTTCCAGAGGGATCGCGGGTAACACCGCGGCGGATAGCTAGTAATAATATAATAAAGAGGAAATATTTGTTTGTTTGAATTGAATAGGCTCCGAAACTACTGGACCGATTTGAAAAATTATTTCACCATTAGAATCCTACATTATCCTTAAAAAACATAGGCTATATTTTATCCCGGGTAAGTGATGTTTTCCCAAGGGAATGCGGGTAACACCGCGACGTGCAGCTAGTTTAATATAAAAGATCTGAGAGAATGTCTACCGCGCCTTGGGGATACAGTCGTGACCCTGTTTACGTTTACGTTTTACCATTCATGTACTACCAACACTACTGACTAGGTATTGGCAAGACTATTTTTATTTATTTTTTTATTTATTTATTTCATACATAAATAATTTACAACGGACCCCGCACTAGGCCAAGCCTGTATCGCGGTAGACCGAGTAAAAAGATTTTTATAAAAATACACGGTATTAACAAATAAAATAAAAATTATTTAGACTATTGCTATAAATAAATATCTTAGATATACAACTATGTATAATGTACACATAAATAATATAATAATTACCTACTTATTAGTTTAATATTTGTGTAACATTGCATGATACCTAATTAATAGTAATGCATTTTGTGCATGACTAATTCCACATTTAGGGTCGATTCACATCTGACGGAAGATCCGTCGCGTATTATCGGTCGCGGAACGCCAGAACTGACAAATGTATAGAAAAACACTCGACCGTTCACACTCAACCGATGATACGTTAGTCCGTCGAGTGTGAACGGTCGAGTGTTTTTCTATACATTTGTCAGTTCTGGCGTTCCGCGACCGATAATACGCGACGGATCTTCCGTCAGATGTGAATCGACCCTTAAAGTGACATTGACCTACCTATGTTTTTATAATAGGTATTAAACTATTTTGAACAAATAGTTAAGTTGAAACCCGAAGGTTTTGATACCAATATTCACCTTTCTTTGATACCATTATTAAGGTGTAGTCAAAGACAGGTCCAAATTCATATATATCCATACTAGCTGCGCTCTCGCGGTGTAACCCGCGGTCCTTCGTGACTTTTTCTGGATAAAAAGTAGCCTATGCCCTTCCCCGGGATACAACCTTTATCCATGCCAATATAATCCATACAGCTTAATCTGTTCAGTGATTTGGGCGTGAAAAGGTAACAAACAGACAGACAGAGTTACTTTCACATTTATGATATCAATAAATCTGTATTAATATAAGATTTCTTTTTTTTACTATGTTAACAAATGTTATTTTTACATGAACTTACAAAATACAAGTTCTGTTCCAAAATCTGATCACTACTAAAATATTCACAAAATCCTAACTAACCTTTCAAGGATAGCCTTCACACAACAAAAAACAGATAATTAAATTCATAGACGGGTACTTTGCCGTCAGTAAAGGGGTGGACAAACTCACTATATAATCCATTTGTGAATATTTCATTCGATTGTCTGCTGGCATTTGCAGAGCTTTGTTTTATTCGATTTTGAATACATAATCCCTTGAATACCTAATACCCTTCACACCAACAAACAAAATGCCTTGGAACTTAAAAATACACTATTTTAGATACTATTTCATACAAAAATATGAATAAATAGCACGTAATTGTATTACATAAGCTGAGTAGGTACTATTTCTCTTTGTTTGGCACACTTCAACTTAAGTACGGTTCGGTGATAAAACCGATTTTATGGTCAATAATTGGAAATTGATTTTAGGTAGTTTGAATGAAACCTCTTGGGAAACAAACTGTTTGAATTAGAATTCTTGAAGAAAAGGAATTATTTTTGTGTTATTCAAAAAGGAATATGACTATTATGTATGACTTATGGAGAAAAACTAAAAAAATCATGAAAACTTAAAATGAAATCGACTAAGTATCGTAATGACTAGAAATATTCAAAAATACTTTAACATAAGTGTGGCGACATCTAACTTTTTATTTTTTTTAATTAAATAGGTCAGCATTTGACCTCACTCTGTCTGATGTTAAGCAGTAGTGAGGTTTAAGATGGAACATGCTTACCTAGAAGGAACCTATTTACTCTTGATTTGAAGACCCCTAAATTGTACTTTTCGGGAATTATAGAGCCCGGCAATGAGTTCCACAATTTGGACTCAAAACGCTTTGTACGTAATCTGGGAATGTCAACCATGTACAAGTGGCGTCTTTCTGGGAACCTGTTGACCCGATAGAAGAATGGGGATGGCGGAACTAAATTGTGGAGTTCTTGTGCACACTCTCCGAAATGGAGTCGATAAAAGACCGACAAACACGCGACTCTACGGCGATGCTCAAGGCTTTGAAGCCGAGACTCAACCAGAGTGTCATCACCTATTAGCCTCTTGGCTCGCCTCTCAATCGACTCTAATGCCTGGAGATCTGCGATCACCTGAACTACAAGGGCATCGTAATAGAGTTGTCAATTACAGCAACCTAGCTACTTCAGAGCTTCATCGCTTCACCGCTGGATGGCGCCACCGTGCTACCAACCGATGCGATTTGAATTCTAGTTCTCGCAAGTAACATTATTCTTAGCAATTAGCCTATATAGAATCCTACATAATCTGTTGGCCGTAAGTCCAGCCAGGTAAGTCGGCCAGTTGGGCCGACCTGGTGAGGGTAACTCTACCTCGTTGGACTAAATTGAGGGAGTTCCACCTACCCCCAAACAAGTTTAAAAAAAGTGGAATGTACTATACCTACCTACATCTTACAGACACACAAAGTAACCTTATGATTAGCAACTTGTTTGCCCAAAATGTAGCCTTGTACGTATTGTACAAACATCAATAGTACTTGAGTACACACATACGTGAAATTGGACTCAATTGGGCACATCAAACAACTGGACAAAGGTCAAAGGATCTATATACAGTTATGTTCTAATTGAACAAACGTTGGTACCCTGAGGACCAACAAGCATTGTTATTTGTTATACCTACTTTTTGAGTACCTTTATACAAGTACTTCAAAAAAATCGAAAAAATATCCCACTCATATAATAAAGCTGACAGTTTTTGAGCTTGTTTAGGATGTTCGCAGCTTAACGCAGTGTGACTGTGGTGCTGCAGTTCAGTTAATGCAGCACCTACTGGTGTGCCCCTTCTGCCTTGAGACCTGCACAAGAGAGGACCTCAATGCTGCCATAGATAGAGCCATAAAAGTGGCTCTTTACTCCAAGTAAAAAATAAGTATTTTTTCAACACACTTGCTCATAAAGTGGCTCTATGGTCACTGCAATTAGGCACATAATGACACCCATAATCAAACTGTGACTTTTTCATTATTTTATCTCACTAGTGAGTTATAGATTTTTTTTTAAAATTTTATTGGTTGAGTTGCTTTGTTCTTAAAAAAGTTTTTATTAAAAAAAAGATCGTGTTCAATAGAACAAATAAATTAATGTTCCTATTGCTTGCTCATTTCATGCAACTTCTTATTTAAATAGATAATTTTAACTCGTACGTGTTTAATAAATAAAACTTTCACTCAAATATGACTTTTGTTTTCTCTGTAATAAAAGAAAATGTTAAATTCCCCATTTTGTACATACGTGGCAGAATAGGCGCGGAAAAAAAAACCCTCATGCCTTTATTTAGTCTGTGGCCGATCGCAATGCGCGCGCATAGGAAAACTGATAAATTTTTCCCTTCTTCTTCTTCTTCTATTAATAGCAAATCATTTTTCACAACTCGTTTTCACTGTTGAAAATGAGTTTTTATTGTTATTTTATTCACAAATGTGTTGAAAAACGTCGTATGATACACGTGTGTATTGATGATTACCGTCCTCGGCTCTCTTAAGACCCTCGCCTACGGCTCGGGTCTCAATGGCGCCTCGGCGGTAATCACCAATGTTACACACTAGTACCATAATGTACTATTTTTTTACTTATTACTCCAAGTGTATCTTATGTATGAATGAAGCATATTTGTTTTTCAATCACGTCTAAACCAACGAACCGATTTGGATGAAACTTGGAATAAGCGTAGATAGTGACCTGGAATAGAATATAGGCTATTCAAAATGTTGGTAGGTACCACGCGGGTGGAGCCGCCAGCAGAAGCCAGTTTAATCATAATTTACAAAGCGATAAAAACAAAGATAGAAGTTCAAAAAGAAATATTCACAAAAGAAGGAGGTAATTTTTAAAGAAATTCAAACAATCTAGAAACTTTTTTCCCTCTGTTAATAATAATTCGTCGTTTAAATTCATCAAAGCGCTTTAAAAAATAATAATAATGCTGAACTTTTCACACAGCATCATCTAGCCCCAAAGTAAGCAGAGCTTGTGTTATGGGTACTACATGGCTGCTATACTACTTATATACTTTTTGTTCGTAAACACATACATATTATACAAAGAAAACACCCAGACCTGAGACAAATATCTAATTATACAAAAATTTGTCCCGCTGCGGGGATCGAACCCGCAACCTTCTGCGTCGCAAGCGGACCTTCGCCCACTGCGCTACAGAGGTCGGCTTTAGTATCATCACTTTAATATAACGTGTAAATTGTCTAAGAAAACGTTTTATTCATACATAATGTATGCCTGTATCCCATCCACTCCGTAATCTGAGCTCAATCTTCAAGACAGACGATCCTGGCTCGGTTCAAAGGTAATTTGATACGTTCTCAAAGATGGTTTTGGGCGACAGTGAAATCAGCTCTCATAGTTCGGCGAAGTAGCGATAAAATCAATAACCCCCGGTTTCTATATTCAACGGATAGTCGTAGGTAAGAGCTACGACTCATTTCCACATACAAAGTTTGACAGCTAACTTACGCCCGGTTTCTAGCTGTCAAACTTTTGTATGTGGAAACGAGGCGTAGCTCTTCCCTACGACTGTCCGTTGAATATAGAAACCGGGGGTTAGTACATAGCTTTATCTTAAGGAAACTATAGGCTTCCTCAACGGCATTATAGAGTAGTATTGTCAGTCATACAGCTGCCATAACAAACTCTACTTAGTTTGGGCCTGTAAAATGTCCAGCAATATTTATTTATTTATAACAGAGTGATTGAGTCATATAAGGGTCTCCCTGGTAACTGTTTTAACACTAGAAAACCAGCTAGCCAAGCTGTGACGCTGTCAGTGTGGAAACGTTTTCAAATTGATATTTTATGGAACCCAAGGAAATTGATGCTAGCAGGGATTTACTACGTGATAGATTGATGTTTTGCTAGTTAAATTTTCATGTGTAAGGTGTAATGCTTGGGAGCACAGCCTAGTGATTCAGATTTCATTCGGGTCGGAATAGGTCAGCTGTTCAACCGCCGCAACCAATCACAGTGCAGGAATTGATACAAAACTGACGTTTCTTGCACTTTGATTGGTTGCGGTCGGTGGACCTATTCTGAACCGAATGCATTCCGCTGAAGTCGCTACCCAGATCGATTCTTTCAAATGAGACTTTATGTACCTAATCTAGATCATTTGACGATGTCTAAGAAGCTAGTCAAAGTCATGTTCTGCCACATAATTTTGGCACATGCCGTTAGATTGACTGTCCCGGCTATTAAGTCGTCAAGCTATGACGGAGGCCTTAGGCGGCCTAAAAACGCCTTCACCAGAGTTGGCAGAATAACTTAGTCTTACAAATAGATAAAACATAACACGTATTACCGAAGTTGTAAGCCTCACGCCAACCGTGTCTGTCCTTCACACCCTGAGCCCTGAATAATGCATGAAGGCTATAACAATAACTAACAAACAATGGGATGGCTTTTCCTAAGCTTACATAGAATACAATGTTACATTGTACGGTATACATAGAAATCCCAATTACAAAGATGACGTGACGTAAAAATCACTGTACGTCAAGTCAATTTACGGGAAAAAAACACCGATTTTAATATATTTTTTTGATGACAATAAATAGTTTAGGATATTAGTTTATTAGTTATGGCAGTCGAAACACGATTGACTTAATTGACCTCGATAGAAAAGTTACCTCTAAATCTTCATCATAAAGCAGTTTCATTTGCTGGTTGTTTAAATTTTTTTAATGAAATTTCTTCTACGTGTTCCCTAATAAAAACGGTAGAGGATTATGGAATTATTTTATTGCAAAAAATACATTTAATAATAACGTTCAGTGTAAAAGGGCGCGGGCCGGCCAGAACACCTCACGCAGACCTCACGCCAGAGCGTATTTACCATGATTCAATGTTTTTTGTGCTAACGAAACATCTCACAATAATAAAAGACAGAGTGTAGATCGTTTCGTCTGCCAATAAACCTACCCACTCGCAATGACCAGCCCTTAGCCATGACACAAATCGCAATAGAATAGAAATCGAATCGACAGATAACGCCGAGACTCCAAACCACATATTTTATGTCGAGTATCGCGGCACGTGAGTTCCTGGCATTATGTCAATCTGACGATTTACATAGAGCCAGGTACTCACGTGCCATAACACAAGCTCTGCTTACTTTGGGGCTAGATGATGCTGTGTGAAAAGTCCAGTATTATTTATTTATTATGTTATATTCAAAAGCCATAATTTATTATATGCGCTTATACGCTTATATCTACAAGACCTACATAGATTAATTGCATTGGAGCTGGCTTGGTACTAAAGTTAGCTCTAAGTCAGCTCATCCAAGTTAGATTGTGGCTTAGTTGCTTTAGCTCTAAGTTGTGTAATATTAGGTTACCTTAACAGGATTCGGATGTTAGCGTGGCACACTATGTAGTGATTATGCACATAACTACAATTACAGTTTACATTCGTAGGTATTTATTTGATAAAAAAAATCAAAATTTATTAAAAACTAGCTTCTGCGCGCGGCTTCGCCCGCGTGGTACCAACATTTAGAATAGCCTATATACTATTCCTGGTCACTATCTATGCCTATACCAAGTTTCATCCAAATCGGTTCACTAGTTTAGGCGTGATTGAAACACAAACATACAAATATCCGAACATCTAAACAAACTCACAAACTTTCAGCTTTATTATATGAGTGTTATGAGTGCTAAGTGTTATTAAGTGCCATTATGCACAGTTCGACCATTAAAAGACCTGTGTGCCGGTGTATGTATACAAAAATGACAAAACAAGTCTCTGTCGATTTGCAAAAAATGATTATGATTATTATTATGACATATTAAACAGCCAGAGATAGCCAAGTTGGTGCAACATGAAGCTATATCTTCAATTTCAGTGCATGCACCAAACTAGACGTTGTGGGGCCTCGGGAGTTTGGTCAGGGAAATGAAATATTAACTCGTCAATTCCCAGCGTGGCTTCGCAAACGTCGAACTTTGTATTATATAAATCTCAATATACAGTGTTTGATTTACTGGCAAGGGCGATAGAGCTAGAACGTAGTCTAATGGTCAGTCACTATAACTTGCTTAATTTGTTAAAACTGATACTGCCGGCCGAGGATATTTATTTATTTATTTATTTTAGCCTATATTGTCCCACTGCAGGGCAAAGGCCTTCCCTTTTTTCCAGTTTTTTCTATCCATGGCTGCAGTGGGCCAATCTGGAAGATGCACATCTAACTCGTCCCGCCATCTCCGTGGTGGTCTGCCGCGTGGACGTCTTGCGTTGGGCACCCATTCGGTTGTGATCTTTGCCCACAAGTCGTCCGACATGCGACAGACATGGCCGGCCCAATCCCACTTCAGCTGGGCGGCTTCGAGGATACAGTTAATGTAATAGTATAATCCGTCTCACTGGTCTTCACTATACAGGCTTGCCTAGTGTGAAGATCGCTGAAATAGAATTGATCGATAAATCTTAAGCTACGGCGACACCATACCTTGCGCCTAAAATTGTTTGTTTTGTTAACTGCGTTTGCTGAAATAAATATTCTTTCATTTTCATTTTTTCAGTCTCATAAAATCTATAAGCAGACATTTTTTTTTTTTCAGTCTTTCAGTATCGAAGCGCCCGTTGGTCGTGCTTGCTTAGTCGTTCTTGGTAGATCGTCGAAGTTAAGCAACATTCGAAACGGTCTGTAAGATGGGTGATTTTTGTTATTCCATCACGCCAAAGTCTGAAAGTATTTAAATGAGATTTGGAATAGAGATAGAGTGATGTATATATAGATAGAGATATAGATGTATATTTTTTAAAGAGTATTATAAGTACATATAATATTTGCCTGAGAGAGCCCACGAGAAAACAGCTAGTGGGTAAATAAAGTTTCATTTTTCTGCAAAAGCTATTACTAGGAAAGTATCTGGCTCTGACATTTCCTTTGAAACTCCAGATGTTTGAGCGGATTTTAATGTTTTAAGTTCTCCTGTTTCTCGATTCCAAGAACTCAAAGATAAATGGACCATACTTTTTCCTTTGAAATTCTGCCTGCTGAAGATATTTGATACTTTACAAGCGGCCATCTTTTAAATGGTAAATATTTTTTTGTCATACAAAGAAACCTTCGATCATGTTATCGTCCTCGGTAAATAACAGCTCGCGCCGTTATTTTTTTAGCATTTTGACGTTTTTCGTGATTTATTTATTTATTTATTAGGCAACACCAACAGCATACATAGGTAATACACATTTGTAGGAACATTTTAAATCAGTCACTCTTTAGAATGTACACCCATTACAGGCATGCACAACATTTACAATTAGTATTACAATAAGTATTAGTGATGAATTATGGTAAGTTTATGATAATGTTTTGAGGATTTGTGACTTTTATTACCAGGTGCAAAGGGTGTAATTCGGTTAAAACTTAAACCTTTTTTGTCGCGCGGACAGAATTTAGCTTAAATTTTGTACGTCACGATGTATCTATAATATTGTTGATCGAAGAAAGAAACACGAAATCACTGGTAGACGGAGACCTGAGATTTCTACTAGCTACGATTCTTACATGCACACAGTACATCTTTTGTCTCATTACATTCTTCATAACTTTTCAATTTTAAAGTAAATCCTATAAATATTATAAAGGCGAAAGTTTGTAAGTATGGATGTATGGATGTATGGATGTTTGTTACTCTTTCACGCAAAAACGGCTGGACCGATTTGGTTGAAATTTGGTATGTAGATAGGTGATACCCTGGATTAACACATAGGCTACTTTTTATCCCGATATTCCCGCGGGAACGGGACTTACGCGGGTGAAACCGCGGGGCGCAGCTAGTAATAAATAAATAATGCTGGACATTTCACACAGCATCATCTAGCCCCAAACTAAGCCAAGATTTTACTATGGGAACCAGTTATCTGATATACTACGTATACTTTTTGTTCGTAAATACATACATATTATACATAGAAACACTCAGACCCGAGATAAATATTTGCAGATCATACAAACATTTATCCCGGGGCGGGGATCGAACCCGCAACCTGTGTCCCAAGCAGCCTTTCACCCACTGCGCCACAGAGGTCGTCAAGAGTATCGTGTAGTCGTGGTACCTATTAGATTTTATTCCGTATTTTCATCCAAAATATTTATAAACGATGCTAAGGAGAACAATAAAATAAATTGTGGTGAATTATAATTTATAACAAAGGACGCATTAATCCCGAAAATTAATCAAATAGGCGCGTTACACAAAGGCTGTTAACCCCCATTAATTCCAGCGTTAAAGCCTCACTTTATTATCTATGGCGTTAATCTTGATGTGATAATTTATAATTTATGGTGTTTTGAAGGGACTCTATGTAAACCTGTTCTCAAGGTCCATTTTACTAGAAATAACAGTGGCATACCGGGAGTGCCGACAGAAGTGAAAACTTTAACGAGGTGTCGGTAACGTTTCTTAACTTCAAAAAGACCACTGTCGCTTATGGCGTTGTCGAAATAGCAGATAGGTACTTTATTTACAGAGGTGTCGGCACGGTGTTGGTAATGGTTACAGTGTCGCGAGTTCAATGTTTTTTCCCATCTCAAAAATGCCCAACTCTTCTAAAGAAGTTTTCACTAAAAAAAATGAAATTGTCGGTCCCGGCTATAAAATCGTAAAGCCATGTCAGGGGCCTTAAGGCGGCCTAAACCTAATCGCATACTGCTCGCGCCGTACCCGCCACAGTCATTTTTCTATACAAAAAATGCTGATGACGTCAGAAAATGCGGCTCGCTTCTGACGTCAGTAGCATTTTCTCTGTTGAAGTTTGTTGAAGTTTGCCGCGTTCGGCTGTGCGACCACCCTAAAATCTCCATCGCCAGAGTTGGCTGTTGTTAAAACGGCAACAGAAATACATCATCTGTGAACATTTCAACTGTCTGTCACGGTTCTTGAGATACAGCCTGGTGACAGGTGGACAGACAGACAGAGACTAGGGTCGTTTTACCCTTTGGGTACGGAACGGAACCCTAAAACCCACTGTTCTAATCCCACTCTTATAAGTTGGAAGCTAAAAGTGTGAGTTTTTAGATGTTTGGATATTTAGATACCCTAAACGAGTGAACCGATTTGGATGAAACTTGGAATAGACGTTGATAGTGACTTGGAATAGCATATACAGGGTGTAAAAAGATAACTACCGAAAACTGAGGGGTTACAATCGGACCATGATTCTAAGCTTATTAAGCAAAAAAACGCAATTTTTTTTTAATGTTATTTTCGCTTATTTGCTACTATTACAACATAATAATACCATACCAACCAATTAATTTCATTTAAAAAAAAAAAAAAAAAAACAGTTTAAACTCAAAATCCAGCAATCTACGTAAAAAAACGCGCCCAGAACATACGCAAACAGTACTCTTCAAAGGCTGTTTTCTCCGGATATAATGTTTTTTTCAGAAAATTCATTTGGATTTGGTGAAGCCGCGCGCAGAAGCTAGTAAAACATACAATCAAAGCTTTTGCTAACTAAAGCTACTAAATCCAATATCATTTATGTTTATGGTCGAAAGTTCCGAGAAATAACGCTTCTGTTAAATTAATTGCGTTTATTATTAAAATACTAATTAGATCGTAGTTGGTTCTAGAATAATGGGAAATTTTATTAAAGTTATAGTCGTTTTAATTAGCTCGGATTTATTTACACATTTTCTTAGATCTTTTTAAAGATACTTCAAGAATTATAGCGCTTTGTTTGCATAGTGGCACAGTGTGATGAAGTCTCGACTTTCAATGCAAAGGTAGTGAGTTCGAGCCCCATCAATGGATTGTTAGTTCAAATTCAAATTAATTTATTTTTCACACAGCATCATCTAGCCCCAAACTAAGCACTATGGGAACCAGATAACTGATATACTACTTATATACTTTTTGTCAATACATACATATTTTACATAGAAACACCCAGACCCGATACAAATATTTGCAGATCATACAAACATTTATCCCGCGGTGGGGATCGAACCCGCAACCTTCTGCGTCCCAAGCGGGCTTTCACCCACTGTGCCACAGAGGTCGTCATGAATGGAGATGAATGGAGAAAAATATATGCACAGCCTTGTTCAGCTTATGCAGCAATGTGTTACCTACTTACACAATCTCAGTACTTTAAAAATAATCGCATAACGCTCCAAACAGGGCGATTATGGCTAAATATATTGCTGAGAGTATGGCTTAAGTGCTGGGCAATCCAATTCCATCTCAAATAACGTCCGAGGCACTAGTGTACCGTTAAGAGTGTCCTATACGCTGCCATTTTGTGAGCAGGACAGCGAGTGTGATTTGTTCGGCGTGTGAGAAGTACAGAGCTATTACGCAACGTTATTTACGGCGCTCAAACACTTTTTGGCTAATTCCAAGTTAATTAAACAACCAATCGAAAAATTCAAAGACGCAACTAAAGATATACTTGTAGGTTTCTTGACAGAACAAATAACCACCAAAAAAGTGTGCTGTTCCTGAGATAAATCGCAAAATGTGTGCAAAACATGTATTTTTCAAAAAAATATATTATCTAGGAAACTTTCTCCAATCGTGTTTTTAAAACACGTAATCCAAGATAAAACAATGAAATATAATTTACCTAAATATGAAGGTTGTAGCTTTCACAGATTATGAGATAAATAACGATTTCTAATTACAAAATTGCTTAAATCGCTCTTGCACACTCCACTGTCTACTTAGTATAAGTTTAATCACTTATTTAGTTTCATCTTTGCTCATAGTAACAGGCTTTAGATATTCAAAACCTTTAATAATTAATTTTCATATCTCCGCAGATCAAATTAATTCATCTATATTAAATAGCTCAAATTGAAAACTAATATTAGCGTAACAAACTATCTTTACATTGCAAATTCAATTTTGTCACAACTCTCGTAGCACTGTAGCACTTTCCGTAGCACTTTCGTAGACTCGTAGCACTTTATGTAGCGCTCGTAGCTGTTCATTCTGATTTGTAAATGCAATTCGGAACGAGTTTCACAAAAGTAGCAGTACTTATTTGCTATTTAAAAAGTATGGATTTTTCTGGAAAATAACAGGAATAGATAAAAATAAATAAATAATGCTGGACAATTTCACACAGCATCATCTAGCCCCAAACTAAGCATAGCTTGTAATAGTGGTACCAGATAACTGATATACTACTTATATACTTTTTTTTGTTTGTAAATACATACGTACCTATTAAACATAGAAACACCCAGACCCGAGATAAATATTTGCAGATCATACAAACATTTATCATACAAATATTGAACCCGCAACCTTCTGCGTCTCAAGCGGGCTTTCACCCACTGCGCCACAGAGGTCGTCAAAAAAATATACATAACAGGGTCAAGACTATCTACAAGGCACGGTAGACGTTCTCTCAAATCAAATTACGTTCACAAGCTGTTAATTTTAAAATAATATAAACAAATATTCAAAATTGGTGTCTTTATAATTTAAACATAATTTTTACCAAATCAATTTGCAACTTTGAACCCTACTATCCTACAAATAGCTAAGGTTTTTGCTCGGCAATGAACGACTCAATTTATTTAAAAGATACTTGATAGCTCCCGTTTCAGACTTAATAGAATGAGCTAAACTTCTCGAGCTGTGAGATTTTATTAACTTGTTACGAAGGTTTAAAACATCTTGTTTTCGATAAATTAACCGTTTTAAGCACAATCTTGTTAAAATATGGCTCTATAGGGTCTTTCCTTTTAAACTAACTATATTCAGGAATTGGGTTCAACAAATATATTAAAAAATATTTATGAAATGTTTTTTTTTGTTTTGTTATGAAAATCTCGAGAAAATCGATAAAGACTATCCTTTTAATTGATTGTTGCTTTTTGTATAACTTAGTCCATTCGAGCGTGCGACGTGATGTTGCTGCGCTGCAATTGGTCAACGTCTGTTCTCCTTGAAAATGTTATGTAACATGTCATATAAAATCAATTATACTGCTTTCACCGAAAAGGATCAAATAACATCTGTTTCTGTGGAAAAGGCAGATAATGCTAAAAGTGTTGAGATGCTACAACCCTATTCAATCTCAAACAATATTGACGGCCTCTGTGGCGCAGTGGGTGAAAGCCCGCTTGGGACGCAGGTTGCGGGTTCGATACCCGCCGCGGAATAATGTTTGTATCATCTGCAAATATTTATCTCGGGTCTGGGTGTTACTATGTAGTATGTATTTACAAACAAAAAGTATGTAAGTAGTATATCAGTTATCTGGTTCCCATAGTACGAACTTTGCTTAGTTTGGGGCTAGATGATGCTATGTAAAATGTCCAGCATTATTTATTTATTTTAAGCGATAAACTAGCAAAGTTTTCTGGTTTATTCAAACAGTTTTATATGAATTATGCTAAAAAATACGCAGTGCCTGAGGCGTGAATACTTAAAAGAGTACGCACGATACGATTTATCGTTTATTTGAATAACTTTTTATATTATTAAAAGCCGTGTTAAATAAAAGTAAGTTCATAGTTAGGTAAGGCTGTTTTGGCTGCTGGCAGAAGCTGGATGCGTCGAGCTGAGGGCAGGGCGCAATGGCGCTCATTAGGGGAGGCCTATGTCCAGAAGTGGACTGCTATAGGCTGATGATGATATGAGTTAGTGGCCAATTCTGGCGATGGAGTGTTTAAGCCGCCATAAGTCATCCGTCATCGCTTTACGATTTGATATTAGCCGGGATCTCGCCGGGACCGACAGCGGTCACCCCAACCACTCTCTGGCCGTTGCTTAATATAGTACTAGCTCCCAGTCACCGTCACTGATGTCTCTAGTTTCTAAAAAGATTTCCACCGCCGCCATTCTTGTCCCCTCATTTTCGTTAGCTTATTTTTTTATTTATGGCATACGTGTTTATAGCGCAATAAAATAATCCTGCAGGCATATATGTACGTGAATAGCGTTGGGTAAATCGCATTTACCTGTGATTTTATGTACAAAGTATATTATGTACGGCTACAAATCCCATAAGTTCATAAAATAGGGAATTTCAGAATTAAGATTTTTTTACAAATATTTTTGGCTTGAACCAGTTACGTAAAAAGTAGGAAAAAGAAAAAGAAAACGTCTTCAATTTTGGAGCGTTGAAAATTACAAGCTTAGATGAGGAGTTTTAAGTTTTACAGGAAATGTATTAATCCCTCAGGATTAAAATGTGAGTAACCTAGAATAATCACTGTAATAAAACAAGATTTTTTTTTTATTTAACCTGCACTGTCCCACTGGGCAAAGGTCTCCCCCATATTTTTCCACGACTTTCGCTCACATGCTGCTTCCCACCAGTCCGTATTGAAGGCTTCTATGACGTCACGCCAACGCTTGCGTGGCCTGCCCCGGCCTCTTCAGCCATCTGCAGGTACCCATTGGGTGACGATCGTGGCCCATCTCTCTGGGTGCATGCGGCTTACATGGCCCGCCCAATCCCACTTCAACTCTTGTCGCCCACGTCCGCGACGCCTGTTCTCGATCGCAATAAAACAAGATATCTATAAAAAAACTAGAGTGGATCTAGAGCCTTCTATTAAGTCGGGTTGAAAACTAAACTGTTTTTACACCTACGAATTCATTTATTTATTGCGATAATGGGTAGTACAACAAAGAGTCATGTCAGATTAAATAAAAATTACAGATCAGCCATTATCAACTTTACAGCATGCAATATTTGGTAGTACATAATCATAGAATATTTTTATTATTAAGCTTAATTAATGTCATAAATTAGATTAATACTCTTTAAGTGTCCAAATAATTAATAAAAACACTACACTTTCAAATAACAATAAATAGTATAATTTTTGTAATTTTATAGTACTAATCCACACTTGGTATTTCATTAGGAAATGAAAAGTCTTATCAAAATTTTGGATTCCGACGGGATTCGAACCCGCATCGATCAGACGATCCTCCTAAAGCCGGAGTGCCTTACCGTTCGGCCACGAAATCCTACTTGCCGGGGTCCAAATTTTCGATAAGCTCATATTTTTCGGTTAAGCACCGATTAGCGCCATCTACACGTTCACTAGTGAACTCATGCTCATTGTCTGAAATTACATTCAGAATCAAATGACTAAGAGATGTCGCTTCTGCTAAATCTATAATTTTTGTAATTTTATAGTGCTAATCCACACTTGGTATTTCATTAAGAAATGAAAAGTCTTATCAAAATTTTGGATTCCGACGGGATTCAAACCCGCATCGATCAGACGATCCTCCTAAAGCCGGAGTGATCGCTGCGGGTTCGAATCCCGTCGGAATCCAAAATTTTGATAAGACTTTTCATTTCTTAATAAATAGTATGTCAGTACTTTTCAAGTTTAAGTCAAAATTTGTCACATAAATAATGTTCAACACTATAATATGCCTTTTGTAAAAGCAAACTTTTAACTTTACATTTAAAACCTTGTTGAGAAGCAGATTCGATGATGTGTGTGGGTAAATGGTTATAAAGCATTGGCCCCATGCAGAATATGCTATTATTAAGATAGGCAGTTTTATTCTAATCTTTATTCTAATATTCTATTCTTTTATTCAAAGAAAGGTTTTCATATTTCGAATAACAAATCATACAGACTGACATTTATATTTCTCGGAACTGTGTAGGCGTACCTTTAGCGTACCGTCTAGCGTCAACCCCAACCCACGCAAAAACGAGTTTCAATTTAATAAGGCCCAAAATGTGACGGAGAAAACGACACTATTTCTTTCAATCTAGAAATATTGTACTAGTAAAAAATACTTGTAAACCTAACCTGCGTGTGAATAAAGTTTCATGTGTTGCTTGCGATATGATTAGAGCAAGTTTGTATTTACATCTTTCATCCCTTATTTATAAATATAATGTACTACATAAAATGCTATAACATAGCAGAATATGTAAAAAAATTATTTACAGAAACTAAGCTACTAGAATATGTACATAAAATTACAAAATACAATAGAATCAGTCAAGCTATCTAAGGATCGTCGTAAAAACGATCTATAGATAGCTCAACTGATCCAGGTCTTGTAATGTACTTATATAATTTCATCGCAAAAAGCACCACAATCAGGGGCCGTATTCCCGTTCCTTTTTTCGTTTGATGAATATTCTGACTTCAAAGGCCAATTTTTCGGTTCGGAATATTTGGTCCTAAGTTAGGACCGTGTTTTTAAAGAAAAAAAGCTAAGAAGCTCGCTAGCATAGCAAACTCAGGATCACTGTATTAACTGTGGGCATACTATCAGCTCCCTCGTTTACCCCAACGGTTATCACTTCTTCGGCAGATATGGCCACTGCCACCGTGATCCTTCTAAATTGTTGTTTTTGACTTTAACTTTCCTTGAATCTTTAAAACTTCTAAAAGTTGCAAAAACAAATAAATGTGAAACTCATCAGAACACAATCTGAACTCAATTTGCTTGTTTACGTGCCAAAACAGGGTAAATACTGTATCAATTTTCTGGCAACACCAACGTATAGCAGGAAGTTCATTTGCATTCTAAACGAATCGAAGCCATGAGCAAATTGCCTCATGACTGTACCGCGCGTGTTTTGTGTAAAAACATACACCTACTTACATACACGGACAAGAGATATAAATTTTGGCTATCATTGTATGTGTGTCTTGACGAGATTTGGTCGTAATGCTATCTGTTCATATTGCGATCTGGACCAAACGCAATCTATACCAAATGCGATGTAGTCATACGAGATTTGGTCCTATAGCTTACACCTAACTAGTCAAATTGCTCCTAACCCCAATTTTGGCCTTTTACATCTATTCTACTCGTAGATGATTCAAACAGCGTCAGACAGCACCTATGCTTACGCTCAACGGGGCGTTGCACCGTCTTGTTGAGCGTAAGGACCCACTGGGACAGTATAGTTAGGAAGCTAGACTTTATTTTCAGCGATAAATCAAACTTTTCTTCTATGCCAACAGCGCCAGCGATTAAAACACATTTTGGCATGCCTCTGAATACCTCCTTAAATATTTATAGGATCTTGAATGACTTGATCTGAATTAATATCTTATGATCCGTGGGGAACAATGACAGCAATACCTATTCCATCTATATCATACGAGCAAAGATGATTGGCAGTCTACAACTGTGCGGTTTTCACGCCAATTCCTGCCTTCAGACTTATGGAATCAGCGGTCGCCAGAAGTTTTTCCAGACCGATACAACTTAGGCGCCTTCAAGAAAAGAGCCTATTCCTACCTCAAAGGCTCTTGATGTTGCAGTTGTCTGTGGGCGGTGGCAATCACTTACCATTAAGTGTGCCACTTGATCGTTTGCTTCCATAAAAAAAAACACTAAACCTACGAGGTAAAACAGTATAAAATAGCAAATTGCATACCCTTCGACATATAATGTAATGAATGACGAGAATCAGATGTCACACTAACCTTATTTACATTGCAATTTGCAAGTTAAATAATAGTTATATGTGTTCTTCTTGTTCAATAAATATTATTATATTCTATTCTATAAGCTGATCGTTATAAAAAAGTACGCAATAAATTAAATAAAAAGCCTTTCAAACTGAAACAACAAACAGAACCTACGTTTAATCATATTGAAAGCTTTCCTAAATAAATTACGAGCGTTCATAATAATATTATACGAGAAACACACCGCCATCAACCTGTCATAGAGCCTGTATGCATCGCTCAAATAGAGTTGACTCACAGGGACACAGAGGGTGAAGGTCCGCTTGCGACGCAGAGCATTGCGGGTTCGATCCCCGCCGCGGGATAAATGTTAGTATGATCTGCAAATATTTATCTCGGGTCTGGGTGTTTCTATGTATAATATGTATTTACAAAAAAAAAGTATATAAGTAGTATATCAGCTATCTGGTTCCCATAGTACAAGCTATGCTTAGTTTGAGGCTAGATGATGCTGTGTAAAATTGTCCAGCACTATTTATTAGCAATATTTACAGATCATACAAACATTTATCCCGCCGCGGGGATCGAACCCGCAAGCTTCTGCGTCCCAAGTGGGCTTTCACGCACTGCACTACAGAGGTTGCAAAAATCCAATTCACAGAGCACTATCACTGAGGTGTACCGTTTTTTGCTAGATTATTTCCAGTGATTTATGAAAGATAGGGTTTGGACACACCACACGTGGTACATAAGTAACGTCAAAATAATCCATTATTGTAGATCCCGTATCAAAAAGAATAGAATAGAATAGAATAAATGTTTATTTGGTTTTTACACACACAAGACAAGGAAATTTAAAACAATGAACAAAAATAGGTAGGTAGGTTTCAAATAATAAAAAATAAAATAAAGTAAGTAGGTTCGCACTAAGTAATAAACTAAAACAAAAAGTAAAACAAACAAACTAAAACAACTGTAAACGCTAATAGAGTACCTACCTACTGCTACAACTGTGGGTCGATACACGTACAGACCCTCCCTTGTGCATGTACGCACCAAATAGGACTAGTCTCAGCGTTGGTGCTGCTCCCCAAAGGGAAGTAGCGCTGATTTTCAGACTAAGCCTTAAGATGATGTGACACCACGGACGAGAGACACACGCAGAACCCTAAATAGGTAGGTACCTAAGTACCTACATAAAATAATAAAAGTGCTCTAGCTCTATGATAGCATTCATTTTCTCGAGTTACCTATATTCTTCCACTTTTAGCTATCCAAAGCTTTTAGCAAATTGGTCATACCTAGCCTACTAGTGTTGGTACGGTCAGCGTCACCAATTGGTAACCCCCCTAAAAATGTGGTTTGTACGGCAGGTTACCAATAGGGGGAGTTACCAATTGATGACGCTGAACATACATACCATAGATACATAATATTCAGATGGCATTGTTAATAGTTTCAATTTTTTCGTTCATTTTTGCTCTAACTACACAGGGTCTTTAATTTTAAACTACACAAACTGACAGGGCTTCATTTTTGGGTTGTAAATAGACGTTTGACCGTATCAATTTAATTCCTAAGCCGATATATAAGTTTTCACTTCAAAAATGATTTTTATTGATTTTTTAGGACATGTTGCATAATGATTTTCAAGGAAAACAGACATTCAACCAATCGTAGCCCTGCTACATCCGAGTGCACACATATGCACGCTCGAAAGGACTAAGTTATGCAGGAAGCAACAATGAATTAAAAGGATAGTCATTATCGATTTACTCGGGATTTTCATAACAAAAAAAAAAAACATTACATAAATATTTTTTTATGATTTTTTTTAACCCAATTCCTGAAAAAAGTTAGTTTAAAATGAAAGACTCTATATTAAACTGTTTTTTTATATTAAACTGTTTTTTAAACTATATTAAATTATATATTAAACTGTTTTTTACATGAAATAAATGATCTTAGGTATCATATGTTCAAATACTAAGGTATACATTTAATTGGTTACGATGTTGTGGCTACGAATGATGTTCTTGAAGAAAGCAAGTGACATAAAATCACTTTATTGTGGATCATCTTGTAGTAACGATCTGAGAATCCCAGCAATGCATTTAAATGCCTTATTACGTTACAAGGCCTCACGTAGTTAGCTCACGTAGTTCACGTAGTCAACTAGATTGTACCACAAGCTGTTTCTATAAACCTAAGTATTTTTAATTAAGTGGTTATGAAATCTGGGTTTAACAGAGAATTATGTTAAGAGTGTGCAGGAGCGATTTAAGCAATTTTGTAGTTAGAAATCGTTATTTATCTCAGAATCTGTGAAAGCTACAACCTTCATATTTAGATAAATGATACTCCATTGTTTTATCTTAAAATAAGTGTTTAAAAAAACACTAGGTATTGGTGATATTTTTTCTACATCAAAATATTTTTTTGAAAAATACATGTTTTATTTGCTATTTATCTCAGGAACAGCACACTTTTTTTGGTGGGTTTTGTTTTGTCACGAAACCTACAAGAATATCTTTAGTTGTGTCTTTTAATTTTTCGATTGGTTGTTTAATTGACTTTTAATTAGCTAAAAAGTGTTTTAGCGACGTCATCACATTTTTCCATTGAAAAATGCGGCGCGTACGGCGCAGATCTATATAACATTAAAGTGGTCTGCAAAGTTTGATTCAACTAGAAAATTTACGATTTCAACTGAGTTGTAGTCTAAAGTTTATATTATAACGGCGCTTAAACTATTTCAACTAGGTTACCCCTAAGCCTAAATGTAAAGTTGGCTAAATTAATTAACTAAAGTGCGCGGTGAAACGCAATATTAAATTAAGCTAGGAGTTAAGTAATTATACAACACACTTTCACATTCTAGTCTGTGTGAGACTGGTACGGTCAGCCACAAAAATTCATGAACATTTTGATGTTTTCATACTTCGGAGCTCGTAATGTCACTAAAAATGTTCCTTAATCTTAAGGCTCAATGCACATTGATTTGGCAAGGGACGCGTCAATTACTTTTATAGCAAGCCATTATAAACCTTATGAACAATGGTACAAGATATCGAAATGCTTGTACAATGAACCGCACAAAATCTATACATTCCCAGAACCCATCATGCAATCATAAATCCAAAGATCATCAAAATTTTGACAAATAGTATAAGATTAAATCTCCATAATAATTTTAGCAGGAAAAGTTTATTTTTACATTCTCTCAGATATTTTTATGTATTCTAGATTTTTTAAAGATGTCTAAGGGCAGTCAGAGGCATGTCCAAATATTTGATACATACCCACATCTTGCAGTTAGTATTTTCGACGTAATCGAAAAGAAATAGTAATAGTAAATTTTATTTCCAGTACTTAAGTACACAGGTATGGCAATGGGCTCCGCACTGGGTCTGGCCTGTGTCGCGGAAACACGAAAATTTTTGACAAAAAACGTTTAACAAAGATAACGTGAAGCGAGGCAGATACAAATAATTCATGGACTTACATTATGAAATGCAAACATTACTTAATTAAGTTTAAGTAAATAAAAAACAATCTTAAAAAAGCACTAACAAAATGTAAACAATTTATCTTAATTATAGATCTACTAATTCAGGCAGTGAGGACGATTTTTTTTTTATGTTTGTTGTGTGTGTGTGTGTGTGTGTGTTGTGTGGAAGTGTGTATGCATGTGTGTGTGTGTGTGAGTGTGTGAGTATGACTTCAGAGTATTTATATGATTGCGACCGAAATTTCCTCTGTTTCGTTGTAGTCAAGAGTGATCAGCCATTTTCTGATCTTTACCTTAGCACAGAAAAGTGAGCAGGATTTTATGTCACACTTAACTAGTATCCTTTTATAAATAAAAGGGGAAGAGAAGTAACGAAAGCGTGTTGCAAAAGTTGTTTTAACTTTGGGGACTGCAATTCTTTGTCTACGTGCATTAGGGGAAGTGGCAGAGATGCTGTGGAACCTATGATACCATAATGCTACCTTTTGTATATAAAGCTGACGCACCGTAAGTGTTTCAGTTTCTTGGTGGAGAGCTTTAGTAGAGTACCAGTTATGCTTACGAAACATGATTTTCAAAATAGCCTTTTGTGCTCTTTCGAGTTTTAATAAAGCTGTTTTAGACGCAGATAGTTTGACAATAGCATATTACTGACTGACACAATGAAGTGTAAACCATCAGAAGGACATCTCTATCAGATCCATCCCGAAGCAGCTTCATGACATGGATTAGCTTGCGGATACGACTCGAGAGCGTGTTAATATGGTGCTTAAAAGTCAAATGGTGTTAATGATGTAAAAGTCAAACTATTAATCAACTCTTGTAGATGACTGGGCTGAATCATGGGTATTACCCGAATAAACCGAATAACAGTCCAAAAAAAATAGTAGGTATCTGACCCGGACGGAAATTCCAAGTATTTCCTTGTTGCATGGAACTGGTAACGACTAACGAGGTCCCAAAGGAGTATTTGTTGTACCCAAAATAGCGAATGTTGATTCTCTATGCACAAGGTAAACAAACAGGATTATATCTCAAAGTCTGAGTCCAAAGCATGTATTCAGTTGAATTTGACGAATTTGACGACCTCCGTGGCGCAGTGGGCGAAGGCCCGCCTGCGACGCAAAAGGTTGCGGGTTCGATCCCCGCCGCGGGACAAATGTTTGTATGGTCTACAGATATTTGTCTCGAGGTCTGGGTGTTTCTATGTATAATATGTATGTATTTACAAACAAAAAGTATATAAGTAGTATATCAGTTATCTGGTTCCCATAGTACAAGCTTTGCTTAGTTTGGGGCTAGATGATGCTGTGTGAAATGTCCAGCATTTTTTATTTATTTATTTATTTAATTATTCCTAATCTTCCTTCCACATCTGTTCCTTTGCGACAAATATCGAGAAAAATCAGGTCAAAAAATACGGTTTAGGGCCTAGCTTTCTAGAATTTACCCCTAAGGCAATGTAGGTACTCCATATCTTCTTGGTGCTCAAAATCCTTTGAAGATATTTAAGAGTTAATTTTGGTAACATGCCCACATTTTGCACAAGTTAGCATTTCATACGTGGCAGGAAAAGCCCATCGCAGTTTAATAACTAACAACAAGTATTAAAAATAGTTGAGTAGGTAATGTTCCAACAAAAAATATATTTTTTTACTTAAAATAAAAGAACTTGTTACAAACACATTGTTCCTTGGTCACGTGTCTCGTATGTCTTGTATACGTGGCTTAATCAGTCAGTATTCCCTCCGGTGTTGCCAACAAAGAAAGAGTAAGTTAGATTCTAACTCATCTCCCAAGAGGCTGGGAAATAAGGTAATTAGGAAAAGTTACAAAAGACCGTAGCTGGTAATAAGGTTAAAAACCCCGATTGTGTCAAGGTTCAATGGAAATTGAGCCTTATTTGTATAGACTTTGAGTTCATGTAAGTATATAGGGATTTGTAGAAAACACAGATTTCCACTAGCTACGATCCTGACACATCAATCTTTGGATGAAATATGACTTTTATTTTTACGAGAAAACATGTTTTTTTTTTATTAAATAGGTCAGCATTTGACCTCACTCTGCTTGATGTTAAGCAGTAGTGAGGTCTAGGATGGAGCATACTTAGAAGGAACCTATTTACTCTTGATTTGAAGACCCCTATTTTGTACTTTTCTATTCTATTGCTACATTATCCCCGATGAACATAAGCTATATTTTATCCCGGGGAAGTGAAGTTTTCCCGAGGGATCGCGGGTAACACCGCGGCGGACAGATAGTGTTGTAATTAAAAATGTTTTTAAATTCAATAGACTCAAACAAGAAAATAACACACGTTTAAATTCCACAGGTGATCACAAAACTGTGTATCTTTTGGTGTAGTAAACTTTTGGTACAAAAATGTGTAACGATTCATAAATATGTGCGAGTAAGTAGATAGTTTTATCAAACAAAGGATCCCCAAAACTGCGCAAAGAAATACAAAACAAATAAATAAAACTGTTTCTTGGTGCGTAATTTTGCGCGAAATAACGTCCCACTTCTGTAGGCTCTGGAGACCATAACTTGGAGTAAGTAAATCCTTAGTTATCCAAGAATCAGTGGACGTAACTTGACGTCAATATCTAGGTGAGGTTAAAAAAAATTACAGTTCTCTGTGGAGCTTTACTCTCCTGTGGCTCTCTCTCTGACTCTATGAGTGAGGCTAATGTTTTATGCTGTAGATTGCGTAAAATAAGACGCTCTAGCATAAGAAACGATCGTCACAGTAGATATCCTTATCAATCTATCAATTTGCTAATCTAGACGTAATAAGTCGGCGACCGCTTTTCAGATAAGCTTTAGAGACGTCCCCAAAGTAAGTACGGCCGGGACAGCACTAATGCAGTTTGTGTAACGACTGCGGTGCCAGGGGACTTGGCTCAGACTGACGCCAACGACCGCACTTGATAAAAGCTTTATTATTGGGCAAATCAAGACAATTGGCTTTACTCAAGCACAGAGATTTCACGCGTACTATAAGAGCATCTAAACTTTGACGAGCCTCAATTTTATTTGACTGGCTCCCCACTGACTATTTCGTTTTAAGATGGATTATCTAGGCCCTAAACCGTGTTTGTTGCCCTGATTCTTCACGGTATTGGTCGCGAAAGAACAGGAGTAAAATTAGAAGACTATTCTAAGTGATCCCAGCGGTCCTACTGAATAAATGCTTTTTGTCTTTGACTTTGTTGTAAAACTATACTTTATACTAAAACTGAGGGGTTGCAATCAGACCATGATTCTAAACATATTTAGCGAAAAATAACGCAATTGTTTTTTTACTTAGCTTCGTCATGCTATGTTATTTTCGGTTATTTGCTACTAGTACGACATAATAAGACCATACCTACCTAATAATTTCTTAAAAAAAAGAAAAAAACAATTAATACTCAAAATCCAGCAATCTACGTAAAACAACGCGCCCAGAACTTACGCAAACAGTACTCTTCAAACGCTGTTTTCTCCAGATATAATGATTTTTTGGGAAAATCCTTTTGGATTTGGTTGTGTATTGGGATGCTGTACCTACCCCTTTCGGCTTCGGTAGACGTCTTTTTACACCCTGTATTATTATGATACACACCTAACTATCCAAGCTACACGATACCAGTGTATCGTAATTTAGTTTTTTGGCAAAAAAGCCCTTTTCCCTTCTTGCCCTGAAGCTACTCGTACAATTTCTTGTACGATCATAGAAAGCTCACGTACAAAGGTTTCCAATTTATTTCTTTTGTGTCAGTAATTGTTTGACCCTGATATTTGATATAAATCTTTTGTAAAATATTGTTTTTTGTAGCGTGAGGGAAAGTGTTACTAAGTATTCTAATAGACGGAGATGGGCAAGCAATCTGACACGTAGGTACCTACCTACCTATGGAATAGAATAGAATTATATTTATTGAACTAGTATGCTAAATTCAAAGGGCTGTCTATATCTAACCCCTTAGACAGTTACGAAAGAAACTTGAAAGCATTATGATCTGAGAGAATGCAGTGTCTACCGCGCTTTGGGGATACAATTGCAATCCTGTGTCTTCAGTCATCATCATCATCTGCGGCCTTTTGTATCCCACAGCTGGACATAGGCATCTTGTCTTCAATCATGCAAACATTTTATCAGCATTTCAATATTACCTTTATTACAAATTGAACCTCTTTAAATCATTTTCCTTTTATATACAGCTAAAGCATTTTAATTGGCAACATTTTTACGTCGAAATATCTCATAATCAACCATACTTAAAAACAAAATAAATGGTTGAGTTAAACGATGTGAATAAATAAAGTAACCTCAAATACGCTTTAATTTATTGAAGAGGTAACCCGAGTTTCGTTTGATATTGACCATAAGGCGCTGTCTCCACGAGCGAGAGAATCGCGGCGATATTATCGTCGTGCCACGTATTTCTATACACTTCTCTAGAAGCCATCTCCACACGGCGATATTATCGCCGCGATGCGACGAGTGCCAACGAGCGCGCGAAACGTCGTTACATCGTCGCTAGCCCGTCGCGACTAGGCACTCGTGGCGCTCTTGCGCGAGCGCGCAGCGGGCACGCTGTCAAACGCACGACGATATGAGGGCGGACTCGTCACGATTCTCTCGCTCGTGGAGACAGCGCCTACGCCCCCGTCTCTACCAAACTGGAAACTTTCATCTAAAATAATAATAATAACAAGCCCCCTCGCAGACTGCAGACTTTCTATCGGCCGATAGTTGAGACGGAATATACTTCGGCTCGTAATAAGTATAGAGAAATATAGCCAACTATCGGCCGATAGAAAGTCTGCAGTCTGCGAGGAGGTTAAAACATAAAATATCACCTCCTTGTCAGTAGCACCTACTAGGTACTAAGAAGTACAACTGGTAGTACCTAAATGACAAACCTTTTTTTTTCTTGTAAATACATTAAAATACAAATACAGTAAAATACATTCTTCTCATTCATTCTGGTCATCACAGATCTATCTAAAATACTTATTTGAAGCGTAGGTATATTTACGCTGAACTTTTTTGATGAAATTCGAATCAGCAAATATAATAAAACAAAGAATAGGTACCACGTGGTAAAAATTATATATTGTAAAAATAGAAAACTATTTTGATAACTTAAAAAGTGCGTCTTCGTGTCTCCAAGTAAACAGTCCATTTTTTGGGAACCAGGTCCTAAGTAATACATTCCATTCAATATATTAGTCCCGTTCGCACGGTGCCTACTAAGTTTGGGGTTTATGTAGCCCATAAAATTCCTTTGGTCCATTGCACGGTGAGATAATAAAAGTCTACGAATTGCTGGGCATTTGTTTATTAAATGGTGTAATTTTACTAGCATCCCAAGACGTTGTTATCCTACAAAAATACCGTAAATGTACCAACGCGTACCAGCATGATTTATGAATTTTCTTAGCGTTATGGAAATTTTAGGATGGGGTGGGCAAAAACCACAGACCCCTCGCAGACTACAGACTTTCTATCGGCTGATAGTTGAGACGGGCTATACTTCATTAAGAAATGAAAAGTCTTATCAAAATGTTCGATTCCGACGGGATTTGAACCCGCGATGATCAGACGATCCTCCTAAAGTCGGGGTGCCTTTGACCGCTCGGCCACAGAACCACATACGTCGAATTCAAAATTCTCGATAAGGTCATATTGATTTTTCATTTCTTAATGAAATACCAAGTGTAGATTAGCACTATACTTCTTCATACTAATTACGAGCCGAAGTATATTCCGTCTCAACTATCGGCCGATAGAAAGTATGTAGTCTGCGAGGAAGCTTACTTCGATTAAAATACTTACATCTATCTCTTTCCAACAATCGTACCGCTCTAGCAAACGCTGATTATCTTTCATTTGCAAGTGCGTGAAAGGGATACTATGCAACGAACAAAATACGCATTTTCAGCCAGAAATAGACAAGGGCACGTGCCCCGTGCCTTTAGGGGCGGATTTAGGGAGTAGGGCTAAATCCGCCCTTGCTTAGCTAAATTAATATCCAAGTACCTACTTACGTACGCTAAGACCTTATTACCTGAAATCTCCTAAATAAACTATACTAAGACTGTTTCTATAGGTACCAAACGAATTTAGTTATAAAGTACCCAGCTGTAACAAGAATTCCCGCAAGCACAAGAACAAACCAAGTAATTAAGACCAGCGGAGTTGCAAACTTCGATTACAGTAATTTAAACGGAAGCCGAGCTTATTCAACTGAGCGTTGCATCCCGCGAGTTCTCGGTTGAATAGTTATTACGAGTAATGTAAGATTCAGATAGTTATTTCATGTTTTATTATGAACGAAAAGAATATAAATATATTTTATTTCTATAAAAGATAAGACATTCCACTGAATAATGATTGCATCAAATACTGTGAAGAATATACAATAAACTCAATTTATGATGTGTTTCTAACTTGTGTTTGAAAACTGTATTTTGTTGTGAAATTATTTATAGAGATAGTGCTTTTACCTTCCGAAGATTGTGAGTTTGTCAATGAAGCTTTTGTTTCTAAAAATGTTATAAGTACCTACATATGCGCAGTAAGACGAGGTTTTATCACGTATGGATGTTTTTGCGAATGTAGACAATATTCTACGAGTATGAGCCTAATTTTTCTTGACATCTTCAATGGGTCTTGGGTGTCTTGATATCAGAGGTCTACCTCTAATTTAATTTATTTTATTTCTTTATTCATTTCTTCACTATCCATTTTCGTCACTCAACACCGAAAGAAATCTCCTTTCAAGAAAAACAAGACGTTTTGTCTTTTGCATTTAGCACATCGATAGAGTGACGTCAAACTCTGTTTGCTTAGGACCTTACAAAATCAATTCATCCAAAATATTCCACAGAAGCTTTCACTGTTTTTTACGCATAACCTTCATCCCTGTTTACATATCCCTACGCACATATTTGAATCCAAAATTGGAGCCTCAGTGGACAAAATCAATTTGGCCCAAATAAAATATAGACCTCATGAATAACAGACTAGGTTGGGCTTAGCGTTGCGTGAATTATTCATCATCATCAGCGGCTTACGCATTCCACTTTTAGGTACAGTGCTTTTGAGGATTTTATCGCCAAAAAACTTGAATCCTTTGTAAGACAGCGTTTCCACCTCCGAGATAACTTCCACAAGAAATGTCCGACATGTCGACTAAATTGGTTTGGATAAAAGCACACAGATATATTTTAGTCTGGAATAACAATTAAGCTTTTCCGGAAAAGTGAAATATTCCCGAGGGACTGCGGGTAAGCCCGCGGAGCGCCAGCTAGTAAATAAATAAAAGCTGTTGCAATGTCAAATCAAAAAGCATTTATTAAGTAGGACTAGGACCGCTGGCCGCTGGGTTCACTTAGAATAGTCTTAAAACTAATTCTCATCATCATCATCCGCAGCCCGACTTCACCCACTGCTGGGTATAGGCCTCCCTGTGCTTTTGCCATTCTTCCCGGTCCTGTGCCAGCCTGAGCCACTGTCGACCTACGACGTTAATAATATCGTCCGCCCATCTCGCTGCCGGAAAACTAATTCTACTCCTGTTCTTTCGCGACCAATACCGTGAAGAATCAGTGAAAAATAAATATGTATGTAGAATCTGTTTGTTTGTCCACAGAGATGTCTTCGTGTAGAGTCGTGGCGTGTGTGGCAGCGTTGGCTGCAGTCAGCTGCGCTTTGCCGCACACCGTGTCCGCGCTGGACCTCAATCGTCTTTACGGACACCATACTAAGCGGTCTGGTGAGTACAATACTAACGGAAAGAAGGACAGCTATAAACGAGCAAAGTCTTCACAGTTTTACGAAAACGATCGCCAACTCGGCCAACTGCTCGAAAAACCACAAAATTCATTAAAACTTAATCCTAAACTATCAGAAATATATCCCGCGGTTTTATTCAAAAATTGAGTTTCATATCGAAAATAAATTGCACAATATCGCGTAGTTGCGGTTTTGTTTGACTACAAAATTCACGTGAAATATTCGACAATATTTACCTTTCGGCGAACCGAGGACACAGACAAACTCGATATACAAACTACTGACAAAAAAACTACGAGTATGTAAAACATAGCTCGTAGAGCTGACGGCCGTTGGGGCAGAAAAGTTCTCGAGTGGAGGCCACGCACCGGAAATCGCAGCAGAGGACGGCCCCCCACGAGATGGAAAGACGATCTTGTAAAGGTTGCTGGGAGCCGTTGGGTGCAGGCTGCACAGGATCGATCGCTGTGGAAATCTATGGGGGAGGCCTATGTTCAGCAGTGGACACTAGATGGCTGAGATGATGATGATGATGATGATGTAAAACTACGGCGTAGTTGTTTGTTAGTAGCAGTGGTGCAGTAGTTGTTTTTGATAGATCGTCGAAGTTAAACACCGATCGTCCTGAGCGAACAGTGAATGTGTGACTGCTAATGGCATTATCAATTGCGAGCGCTTCCGTGCTTTGGAGGGCATTACATTTTCGGTCCCGACTATGGCGTTAAGCCATGACCGAGGCCTTAAAGCAGCCTAAAAGACTCAAACGAACTGACTTCGGGAAAGAGGCGTGATTTATGCGCATCTATGTAAAGCCTTTTACGGCCTACGCGTTCCAGGTTACGCGTAGAATAAACAGAATAAACGCATAGTCTCAAACGTGTAGACCGTACGCAGCTATACGAGTATAGCCACCGTGGTAAGTAAACTCTAAGTATAGGTGCCTACATGTGCAGCAAGCCAACCGTGGTACCTAAGTAAACTGTACAGTTTTTTTTAATACTGGCCTGTAGAGGCCAGTATTTTATATGGTCCATTATTGGCATAGAATTGGAGGACAGTGGCGAGTAGTCATAAAAAAGAGGCATATGTCCAGTGGGATGAGAAAGGCTGATGATGATGATGATGAAGGCTTTATATAAAAAGTAAACTCTACTATAGTTTTAAAAGTATACACTAGTTACATGTGCCGCAAGCCAGCTGTCTAATCAGTGGTAAAGCGCTGCACTAATTCTCACTGAATAGCGTTCATCTGTTCAGGGGGCGGCAGTAACACGCAAATTGAGTTCTCATCCAGTTTGAATACATTACGGGCTTCGGCGAACTAACTAGGTGAATCTAGAATTCAGTTTAATCTATCGATAGAGCTGTAGGTATGGATAACCTTTGACTTTCTCGTAGGTTGGGTTGATCCCGTTCATAAATGGATTTTTCAGTGCGGAATTTTAGTGAGATGGTGCTTGAACCTACTTTTGGACCAAATTGGTGAGCTTTCAGAGAATATCCAGGTCAAAAGCATCTTAGAACGCTTGTATGAATAATGACAAAGTCGAAATCTTTTGAATTACCTAGTGGCCACCGGGTATACATTTTGTCATTTTACGATGACGTACGACGTAGTCTGGAACGCGTAGTCAGTACACCTAAGTAATAAGATAAGGGTACTTTTTTTTTATAACGTCAGAAAATCCATTATGGATACCCGAACGCCGTGGGGACAGCGGAAGGGATAACCCTTCCGCTCGGACTCTCACCGACTAAAAACTGACGCGTGGCCTGCCTCCACGCATGTCAAGGGGCGCCGGGACCTCCTACGGAACACGCCGGTTTATGATAAAGGTACTGTCGGATTTAAGTCCCGTAGAAAGATTTGACCTATTAAAAAGATTTGAGAGAATGTCAATCGCGCTACAGTCGTGACCCTGTTTTTTTAAATAAATATTAGTACCTAATGTGAAATGGGATTGGGCAGGCCACGTCAGCCGCATGTCGGATGCGTTGTGGGCGAAAACCACCACAGAGTGGACGCCTCTGAATGGGAAACAACCTCGCGGCAGACCACGCCGAAGATGGAGGGACGAATTGGATGCCCACTTGAAGGACTGGTCCACGGTAGCCCAAAATAGAGATGAATGGAGAGAGGGAAGGGAGGCCTTTGCCCTGCAGTAGGACACTACAGGTTCCTAATAATAATAATTAGTAAGTACCTACTTTAGTAGGTAGGTATCTACACTAATATTATAAAGAGGAAAGATTTGTTTGTTCGTTTGTTTGAATTGAATAGGCTCCGAAACTACTGGACCGATTTGAAAAATTCTTTCACCATTAGAATCCTACATTATCCCTGATGAACATAGGCTACATTTTATCCCGGGAAAGTGAAGTTTTCCCGAGGGAATGCGGGTAACACCGCGGCGGACAGCTAGTAATAAGTAAATAGTAATTTTTCACATTTCTGATTTGTTTTGTTTAGATTGTGTCACTAAACATCAAATCGTAGTGCAGACTCAGCTTTAGCTTACTGTAGTTTGCTCTGGCACTAATTGAACTATGTTTAATTAACGCTCGCTTTGAACTAGCTCTAGACTAGTTGGACTCCTAAACAAGAACCAGGTACCTACGTATGTAGTGAGTATGTATTTACCTTAACTACATAGCATCAAACTCAACGTTGATTGGTTATAGAATTATATTATGTTGCCTTCTGGCGCTGCTGTACTTATAAAATTATCTAATAGGTACCTAAGATGTAGGTAAAAACCCTGTGTATCAAAATAGGTAAGTAGGTACCTACTACATACATAGGTAAAAGTAGGGTACCTACTATAAGTAGGTAGGTTATCTATAAAATACACGAAAAATAAACGAAAGAGCGAGACCGAATCAAAATAACAAAAATCAAGCTCATTACTAAAAAGGGCAAACTATAGGAGTAACTATTCATTAGAATAGATTCGGTATTTCTATTTTGATTTAGGTCAGAGAAAATGAATAATTTATAGGCATTGTGTGGTATTGTATCGGTTTCATTATTATTTTTCTCGTAGAAAAAGAAATCGTTTAGTTTTTCGAATAATGAAGCAGCCTTCGAAACTATTGCATAATATTGGATAGAGTAGGTACCTATGTACATACTCTTTGGCCGAACGGGGTTGTGCCTCGACTTTCAATCCGAAGGTCGTGGGTTCGAATCCCGGCCGTGCATCAATGAATTTATCGTTTCGTAAAATTTAATGCACTATAACACGAGCTCTTAAATAATTCCATCGTGAGGAAACCCGCAGCTTAGTCAGCTCCACACGTATTGACGTCATCTTTCCTGTGGACAAGGCTGATTAAGCTGAGAGGATGGTTTAGGTGCTGGGCAAGCCTGTTCCATCTCAAACAATGTCCCAGGCACTACAAGGCATAGGGTGCCTCCTGACACTGTAAGCATTATATCTATTAACTTCTAGGTAGATGTAAAGGCCGAAGTCTTATCGTAAACAATGGTATATGTAATCTCCTCTGTAGCGCAGTGGGCGAAGGCCCGCCTGCGACGCAAAAGGTTGCGGGTTCGATCCCCGCGGCGGGATCAATGTTTGTATGATCTACAAATATTTGTCTCGGGTCTGAGTGTTTCTATGTATAATACCTATGTATGTATTTACAAAAAAAAAAGTATATAAGTAGTAAGTATATCAGTCATCTTAGTACCCATAACACAAGCTCTGCTTAATTTGGGGCTAGATGATGCTGCGTGGAAAGTCAAGCATTATTTATTTATCTATCAATAACAAGTGATGGTTTTCAATTCTCACAATAAAAACACCGAAACCAGAGAAAACATGACACTCATAAATAAATTCAACTTGAATTAAGAGAAGAGAAACATACTAATTCAAAGCCAGCAGAAATGGTCCGCTTCCATTACTCAATTTGGGGGAATCTGAATATTTTGTTGCTTTGGTGAATTCCATCATGTCTTATCGTCATTATCATATTCCAGTCCATTGCTGGAAGGTTTCTTACGCGATTATAGGTACTTAGGTGGGTCTGGTAAAGATCGTTTTTGAGCGATAAGACCGCCGATTGTAATATCATAGTTGTATAATTTTTTATTTTGTTCAGTTTTAAGTATATCTTTTATGTGGTGTGCAATAAAGTATCTAAAAGTAAGTAAGTGTATCTACCTCATTTGTTTTATCAATTAACAATGGTAATAAGTAGTTTGTTAAAAAACACTTAGGTACCTACCATACCTCCTACCTTTGGCACTCACATACCTACTTATTACGAGAGTAGGTAGGCAGTCGTTTTATGACACATTTTCTTGAAATAAAATACTTTTTAGAGTCGTTTTATAAATTACTGTCATTTTTATATGAAATAAATGATCGTCATTTGTTTGAACCGTTTAGGAGTAATGGTAATGGGTAGTTTGTGGTCGCATTAACGGTACGATAACGGTTAACTTTAGGACTTTAGTTTTTGCTATAAGATAGATAGATAGATAGAAAATACTTTATTGCACACCACATAATAAAAATAAACAAAAATGGAAAACTAAACAAAAAACACAATGACATACAATCGGCGGTCTTATCGCTAAAAGGTAAGGTAAGGTATAAGGTGGATTATTATCCTCATCTGTTGTTATTTTTTCGGTTTTAATTCATAGACTATTTTTGTATATGAACAACATCAAATTAGCAATAAACAAGTAGATAGGTATCTACCTAATGCCCTTTTTTTCAACCTATGCTGTCCCACTGCTGGGCAAAGGTCCCCCAATTCCTTCCAACCGTCTCTCTCCTTTGATAGGTTCTACGTTCCACCACCTATCAACGCTCATAAAAAAACGCATTTTTAGAATTTTGAAAAAATTACATACGTACCTACTGCCTAGAAAATTAGATATTTATTTGTCCATAAAACAAGTTCTCAATCGACGCCTATTCCCACCAATCTTACTAATTGTATTTTGCAAACATTCAAGTAATCGTTTTTTATTAACAAAACCTTAAAGAACCAGCTTAACTAAGAGAATTCTAAGAAAGGAAATAAGAACGCTTCGCGAGCGAAGCGTTCAGATATCTCACTATAGGTAGCTTACGAGCCCAGCGAGCTTTCATTCCGCACACAGACATAGGCTAATTTGTCTGTGATTCCGCATAAAACTATCAACTTAGCGTCTTACCATAGAACGTGACATAAAGTTATTCCACCGAATAAATCAAGAATAACCATACATTTTGACAGTTTACACTCCGGAATAACTTTATGTCACGTTCTATGGTAAGACGCTTATTATTTTGCTTTCCCTATGATATTTTACCAACAAAAACCAAAACGTAGCTCAGTTCTAAAAACTCAGTTTGAAAACAAAGTTTGAACAATTTTGTTTCACCAGCTGAATCGTTTTAAAATCGGGGTCACGTTGGTAAATAACGAGTTCTCTAGTTATGTTAAATCTGTCAGCTGCAGGACTTGGTAAAGCTGCTCTCGCCAGGGTCGAGCAACAGTCTCGCATTCTTCAGCATCGACGAAGTGATGTGATGAAGATGGTTGATTGATTCTCTTTTGTCTTCTTCTTCGACGAGTCTACTCTCACAGTTCAATCCCACTAAAACTTGGACAAATACAGAATTAAGACTTAAGCTTGAAAGAGGCACCTGCTTAGTCCTTTACAAAATAAGCATGATGTCCTTTTGCAAAAGGGCTGGTAGGTATCTAGGACTTGGTTTTTGTTTTGATTACTAAGACTTAAGTAAGTACCTTAAATTGATCACTGGTGACTTCCACTGTTCCTTCGACCTTCACAAGATCACAATGCAATACATGCTATGAAGAAAAGCCAACCAACACGGTTTGGATCTAGCATTCCTTTAGGGCTTAAAGCCTAAAGTGTCTAGAGCCCGCCATATGTTGAGCTTCAACAAAGACAATGATAAGACAAGTCATTACTTATGTAGAGAAGGATTATTAGGTACTTAAAATATAATACGCTTATAAATGGTCTCTGCAATACAAAGCTGTTGTGCCTAGGTTGGTTAGGTGCAGTCAGCAACAAAAGTCGATTAATTCTTTTCGATTTCTAAGAAAAAATAAACTTTGCCTGAGCAAGTCACTGAGACTTCAGGCCTCCCCTAATGAGCGCCATTGCGCCCTGTCCTGAGCTCGACGCATCCAGCTTCTGCCAGCAACCTTTCGCAGATCGTCACTCCACCTGGCCGGAGGGCGTCCTACACTACGTTTACCGAGTCACGGTCTCCACTCAAGAAATCGTTAACCCCAGCGGTTATCGGTTCGTCGGCAGATATGGCCAGCCCACTGCCACTTCAGCTTGCTAATTCTCTGAGCTATGTCAACAACTTTGGTTCTATGTCGGATAGTCTCATTGCGGATTCTATCCTTCAGAGAAACTCCGAGCATAGCTCGTTCCATAGCTCGCTGAGCGACTTTCAAATCATTCAGCTTCAAATATTTGCCAAAGTTTTAATCTTAATGCTGCGGAATTCGGAAATATTTGATTCGTAAAACATATGTTTATCAACTTTCGTGGCTGACTGTACCTACCTACAGTTCTGAAGTATCTCGTTACTACAGTAATTCCATTCCATTGTTAGTAAGTAGGTCAAGCAGGTCTCGGCGATGAACTGTTGCATTGTTCATGATAGTATTTTATTACAGTTAACGCTGTTTTAAACCCCTGAAGTAAAATGGAGTGCTACGTTACATTACACCAAGGTAGACAAGTTTTTTTTATGATGATTGGGTCGGCTCTTGACTTCGAAACTTACACAGGCAAGAATGAGGTCTACGATGGAGCGAGCCTACCCAGAAGGTGCCTATTAACTCTTCTTGAAAACAACAGAGTCGTAGCTCAGCGGAAATACAGACGCGGGAAGCTGATTCCAAATTTTTACAGTGCGCATAATAAAAGAACTTTGAAAGCGTACATTGAAGCTCCTAAAGTTACGGAGCAAAAATTATCAGTTAAGGACCTATAGTGATGAATAAGTACCTAGAGACAGCGTAGAAAGGTAGGAAGGCACCTAATTGTTTTCGAATATGTACGTATTATACTTATTGTTATTACATTCTCAAACTAGTCAGCCTTCGTCCCATTTTCCTCCATTATAAAAGTAAAAGCTCCAATTTCTAAGCTTTTAATTTCAAAGCACTATAATACTTATTTCAATTTATACTATACTACTTATTTCAATTACTTAATTCAAATAAATACCTACATTTGATTAAAATGTTAACCTAGCAAGAACAAAGTTATGCGAACCAAACTCTGAACTGATTACATAAACTTATATTATATGATGTTTATGTATTTATGTTCGTGATTGTACGATTCATAAAGAGCTTGGTATTCATTTGTGAAGTTTTTCAGTAAATATTTATGAAACATGCTTACCCAGAAAGTTAGGCGGGAGGGGATGTGCGAATGAGTGAACGGAAAAACGAAACGGACATATCCAAGTTTACGAAACAAATCACGACTATGTCCCCAAGTCACGGCAGACATTCTCACAGAACAAGTCACTCAAGATTCTTTGAAGATGTCCAAGGGGGTAGTCAAGCGGGCTTTGATGAATAGTTTTACAAAGTGACTAATGCCGGTATTCATAAACATTACTTTGACGTTTCATGAGGTTTCCAAGTGCGCGCGGACGCACAGAGTCCCAAAATCAGTAGGTTTTTGGTTTTTGGGATCCTGTGCGTCCGCGCGCACTTGGAAACGTCAAAGTAATGTTTGTAAATACCGGCTTCGGTGAATGATGGGTAGACGATATTACCTACCTATTGTTGACGATATTTATAGTTCATGTCGTGGGTCTCAATGGTTTGACCCATTGACGGCCTAAACCACGATCATAGCACAAGCTTAGGGATGCCTATACCCAGTGGGTGAAGTCCGGCTGTGGATGATGATGAAATACCTGATCAATAGATATAGGTAGGTACCTTATTATTCAAAGCAAAAGGCACTGGACTGAAACAAATAGCTACAAAGGTCAAACTGTCCAAATATTTCTGGTCGCTAATATTGGAAGGATAGGTCATCGGTTATGTAGACGTTGTGGGAACCTAGGTCACCGAATAATTTGAATATTAAAGAAGTTTTTAGTAAGTTGGTAAGTACTTTTATATGATTCTAGCTGACCCGCGCAACTTCGTCTGCGCATTATTAGGAACAAAGTGGAGGAGTTTTGAGTGAACTTTCTTTGCTATAAACCTCACGGAGCCCGAGACCTTTACAACGAATGCAAAACCGTGGAAATCGGTTCGTGCGTTCTGGAGTTAGCGTCAGGAAGGAAAACCTGACTTATTTTTGTATAGTAGATTAGTAGACTATGATGGTGTCCCACTGCAGGGCAAAGGCCTCCCTTCGTTTTTTCCACTCCTCTTATCGTGAGCTAAATGTGGTCGTATTACCTATATATTATAATAAATAAATAATAAATAATAAATAATGCTGGACTTTTTCACACAGCATCATCTAGCCCCAAACTAAGCAAAGCTTGTACTATGGGAACCAGATAACTGATATAAGTACTACTTATATACTTTTTGTTTTGTAAATACATACATATTATACAAGGAAACACCCAGACTCGAAATAAATATTTGCAGATCATACAAACATTTATCCCGCGGCGGGGATCGAACCCGCAACCTTCTGCGTCCCAAGCGGGCTTGCACCATCGAGTTATAATGTACTACGTACTAGAGACGCCATCTCAAACAAAATTAGCGCGCGGACCGATGACAGCGGGGCATGCGCGGGGCAAGCGGGGAGGTGTTATGTTGTCATAGATAACAATCAATACGCGCAGATGCGACATAATTTTATTATTCTGCCTACTTAATATTGATCGTGTGTGTGTAGGTAGGTAGGTACTTACTCAGAGAATAAATAAGAGTATTGAAACTGTAACAATATTTAAATTTCCTTTATATAATTTAAGTTTAGTTAGTTTATTAATATTTTATAGCCCATAATTATTTAAAACTAGCTGACCCGCGGCAAACGTTGTTTTGCCATAGTATAAGTATTAATATCGCTATTAAAAAATAAGGGTGGTAGAAGAGTGATTTTTTTTTATTTCTGAAACAAAACAAACCAAAGAGCATTTCAGAGCTAGGAAGGAACAAACCAAAGTTATCAAACCTCATTTCACAGCTACAAACATTTGTATTGGAAAACTAAATTGTCGTTTTTAGTATTTTCTCTTCCTTATTATTTATGTTTCTCACAGAAAAAAAAAGAAAGCTACAAAGAATTACAAATTAGTACTTATGGTAAAAAACAGCCAAAATACTTATTTAAAATTGTACGTCGATAGTGTCTGATCTGTGCATGAACATTTCTATACTCTTTGACATTCACGTAAACATGGCTGCCGCCGCAGTCACGGTGGCGCGTTGCAATTGAAAAAATATAATTAAAATACGCGTAATTATGTTGAACTTACTGGTGAAAAGTCACTCCTTGCCTCTTACTTGTATTTCTCGAGTTGTTTGTGCAGTATCGCAATACACACGAAGGCATATTTCATAGAAAAAAACTTCACACACATCATGAAACATGTCTCGCTGCAGCAAGCGCTCGGCACAGACTAAATGAGTCGGAGTGCGAACACTCTGACTAAGTGTAACAAACAGTCGAGTAGAGGTGACCTCTCTAGTACTACATTATAACTCAATGGCTTGCACCCGCTGCGCCACTGAGGTCGTCAAATTATAAGTATATATCGTCGTATTATAAGTAGGTACTTACTTAATCTTAATTCGTAAGTAAGTAGGCAAGTACGAAAGTTGTAGACGTAAGCAGGTACCTACGTTCAAACAAACTCTAACTGTAGGTAATTACTTAGCCACCTTTTCCAACTTCAATTAAGTTCTTTCAAAGTTAGTGGATCGATGATATTCTGGTCTTGTTTTTAAACTCTGAGGTTTAATTGTTTGTTCGAAAGTTTCAATTTAACTTGCTCCAGATTGTAGGTAGGTACTAGTCTGGAAAGTTATCTGTAGGTAGGTACACTCAGCCACAGAAGATGTGGAACAAAAGCCACAAAAGTCGCAATTGAAAGCTTTCCGCAAAAAAATTAAATAGGTTATTATTATAGAATCTACTAGAATCTATAGGTACTTAGGTAGGTAGGTATATTTGAATGCGCACAAGTAGGTAGGTAAGTAGGTACCTACTTATTTCCTAATCTAAGAAAAAGTTCACTGCTCTTAAACTTTTTAAACTTTCGTGATTTGGTGACATAATTATTATTTTTAAACCGGGTATTTATCACGTACCTATTGTTTTAACAAAGGGGCAACTCGCGTTTCTTAGAATTCTGCTCGAATGTTCAATATCAAAACGCGGCTTGATATGAACGTGATGAATATATGAAATTGAAATGATGTGATTGATAGGTACGTGATAAATACCCGGTTTAAAAATAATAATTCACTGCTCTTTGTTGCACTCCTGTATATAAATGCTTTTACTTTTACTATTTTATTCACAATTCAGTTTTCAAAAGTTTAAATCTAGATAGAAAGTCCTAAAAGCTTGAATTCTAAAATGCTGCTGAAAATACGGAGGTTTTAAATCTAGATTTAGAACTTTACAAGCTTAACCCTGATTTATTTCACATGCCCGAGCCCGTGGTAAGCACTAAGCCTAGATGATACGTTAAGTACCTACCATCCGAAGGGTTTTTTACCTGCACCACTGCACTGATGTAAGATTATGGTAGGCCTATTATATATGTAATAGGCTTAGGTACACACAGGTCTCGGTAGTCTCTAGTAGAGACCACAGGACTATATAGACTCTCTACCATACCTCTGATAGTCTGAGCCGTGTTGATCGAGTGGGGTTGTCCGACTTTCAATCCAAAGGTCGTGAGTTCGAATCCCGGGCGTGCATCAATGGATTTTTCGTTTCGTAAAAATGTATATACGAGCTCTTAGCGGTGAAGCAAAACATCGTGAGGAAACCCGCATATTAGTCGTCTCCACACGTATTGATGTCGTCTTTCCTGTGGGTCGATTATGCCGAGAGGATGGTTTAGGTCCTGGGCAAGCCTATTCCATCTCAAACAATGTCCCAGGCACTACAGTGTCCCGTTGAGTGTAGGCATAGGTTGCCTCCCGACGCTGTAGGAACCTATAAATCATCAGATGTACCTACGTAAAGGCCTAAGTTTTCTACCAGACCATGACTTGCACAGAATACAAAATCCAGCATAAATTCTATGCCATTCTATTTTCCAAGAAAACTTATCTTTGGAACAAACATTAGAGTAAGCACGTTCACTCCAGGCTCTATATTTTCTGAAATAATATCGACAGTCGCTCTCAAATAACTGGATGTTCTAGAAACTCCGGTTTGAGCTCACAGTGAAAATAGACCAGCTGGTCCACTTTCGCTTCTGCGCGCGGCTTCGCCCGCGTGGTACCAACATTTTGAATAGCCTTTATATGCTATTCCAGGTCACTTGTTTAGGCGTGATTGAAACACAAAATACAAACATCTAAACAAACTCACAAACTTCCAGCTTTATTATATGAGTGGGAAGTGGGATTCTGTACCTAATTGCCTCCAGGTGACGTGGTCAGTGAATACCTTTTGCAGTAGAAGTAGGTACTAGCTAGAGGTGTACCTAGACTAATTTGAGTTTTATCGTGGTTGGAAAAACTTTTAAAGTGATATCTTCTTTAGGCGCGTTGGGCATTTTTGAGATGGGAAAAACCATCAAGCTCGAGTCACGTGACTGTTACCGATGCCATCTCTAACCACGTGTATCATCAGAATGGTCGAAGCGACACAGCCCCGCCTCTGAGTGAGACAACCACGAGTTAAAATTCCAGGACAGTAACTATTTGCAATGTTTTTTTTTTCTTTTTTAAAGTTTAGAACCGTTACAGAAAACCTCGTTCAAGTTTTCACTTCTGTCGGCACTCTTGGAGTGCCACTTTTTGTTTTGTTCGCTCTCATAATCGATTCAAGCGTCCTATCGAAACTCTTGTCTTTGATATTTTGTATAACAATACCTACCTACCTATGCTCCTGGAAAAGTTTTTCAAGGGTCAGATAGTCTTCCATCACGGACGCTTTCTAGGATTATTTTTGTAGATTTCAGAAATGAATTCCATTGAATAGAGGCACAGGATCTGACAACCTTCAAATCGGCATTATCTTATGGCCATAACGACTCTCATAGAAAGCTAAGAAATATAGGGTCAGGTCAGTCCATTAAATTTTCTAGACTCCTGAGTCATTAGCAGAAGTGATTCAGCTGCTTCAATTGGACTACAGGACAATTTTCACACTTCAACTATTCTCAGAGCAAGCTGGGAGATCCTACATTTCCCGCCACTTTTGAGTTTGAATTCAGTTTGCGTTTCAGTTCCTGCTGGAATAGACTATGGATGCAACCAATCGGAATCAAACAAGGAATGTCATGTTAGTCTATGGTTACTCTGAGGTCGTTACATAGTAACTCATATTGTTTTTGAAAATAGATTAAGTCGGGTTTGACTTTATGGCATAAAAAATGTCATAAACTAGTTTGGTACTTATACATGTGTGTCTTAATTTATTTTCTCTTATAGGAATTTAGGTCTCTGTCATGGCTTACCTACCTAAAAATTTGTGCCCTCCAAAGCACGGAAGAGCTCAGAGTTGATGCTACTAGCGGTATATTAGGACCAAAGATAAAGCAATCAATAATAGCATCAGATAAAGCTTTATGAGACATTTCTTCCAACTTTTTTCTGTGTTGGTGCAATCATATTAATCATCATTTCAGCTTTGTACCTAATTTTATTTGATCCATGTGGGTGGATTACTGTAGGTAGGTAATAGAATTATTTCTCAGAAAGAAAAACCTAATTTTACGCTCTCTGCTCTGTTAGACATGACGAATATGTTTTCTAGATACGACCTACCTACGTCTACTTTATCTTAGGTTTAACAAAATACAAATACCTCTAACAGTTTTTTTAATAAACTGACTTATTCAATTGTTTGTTAGAAAGGTGATCTAAGTACTTAATTAAAATTCTTCTAACGGTTCTAATGCCTATTCTAGGAATCTCTCGGTGCCGAAAATGAACGGTAAAAATAATTGCTTTATTCAATGTACGTACATAATAGTAAGACTATTTAATTAGGCCCTGACCCAAATATAATAAAATTATGCAAAAGCTAAAGGAGCAAGTTCAATTCAACAAGCGAACTAAAATATTTCGAGCGGCAAATAAAGATTTCATAAAGTGTGGGTTCAGACTATTTTGGTACGGAACCCAAAACAGTAAAAAAAAGTAGGCATCTTTTAGAGTAGTAATTCTCGGAATATCCACCAATTAGGACGGTCCGTTTGTAACTCAAGGCCTCTTTATCCAAGGGTCCGTATTATTTTTAATGGATTCAGAGGTGATTAGGGATTTCGGACGTTAGTGTAGTAGGTAAGTAGGGGAAAGGTGTACAAGTTGATCCCACGGGGTATGTTGATCCCAGGCCGTTTCGGCGAAACTATGAACGCTATCTATTTATTTTCTTTAGTAGATTGTAGCCCCCAACCCCCCTTTGCATCAGTCAAATCGTAATGGCGGTGTGAGTGGCGAGTGCGCGTGAAAAGGAAAAAATAAAAATTGTGTGCCTCTGATCTAAGGTAAGGTTGACTTTGAGACTATGGTACTTTTGTTGTATACAATCAATTGGAAACATTGTTGTGTTTGCAGCTTTGTATAATGTTCAATTACGGTTTTCGCATGGCACCACAATGGTAGAAGCGTTATAGGTTAAGTTATAAAACAAAGACTAAAAAGTTGTGTTTGGGGTGAGATGATCCGTCGGTGGGTGTACTAGTTGATCCGGCGGATCAACTAGTACCTTATAGGGTAAAAACGTAGTTTGTCTAATACCTAGATTGAGAGTTCTGATTTTTGGTTTTAATTTTTATGCGTAAGTAGATAGGCCTACCTATATTTTTTATTGCAAGCTCATAAATAGGCTAAAATATGGATGAAATACCATTGTCGAGGTTAATCTTTTTTTGTACTTACTAAAGTACCTACAAGATTTTATTTCACTTGATTTTATAAGTGTATGTTGGTATGTTAAAATCTTTTAATTAACTAGCAATGTTTGTATGTTTGTCCGGGTCAAATCTTGCAAGCTGAAGTTGACCCACTTCCTGGTGACCGATTGAACTGAATTTTGGTACAATTATGACAGTAACAGCGAGCTGATCTGATGATGGAGTCATGAGCTGTTCAAATTTAAGGACAGTTGCAGCAGATGTAGAAAATGATAATGGCATGGTCAGAACTTTTTTTTATTTAACTATCACAAAGTTATCGAGGATTCTAGTCAACCAAAACCGAACAAAATTTTATGAAAACTGTACAAATAAGTATTATAGACAACAATCGCGTACAGACTCTCATTCGAACTATATTCTCGTATCATCCCCAGTCAGTAAAACCGCAGTAGCTATCATAAATCCATCTCTGACTTGGCTCGTCTCCTTTGAGGTTATAATTGTTTTTCTCTTTTGAGTTTTAACTACAGGAATATGATCAGTAACAGACACCGTTCAAATTATTTACTTCAAAGTAACTATAGGCCTCATGTAGTTCTTCTTCTTCCTGCCCTTATCCCACTAAGTGGGGTCGGCACAACATGTTTCTTTCTTCCATTTCCATCTATCACTCGTCATATCAGAACTCACTCCTTTCACTAACATATCCGCATTCACTCAGTTCATCCATCTTTTCTTAGGCCTACCCCTACCGGTATATCCATCCACCTTCACACTCATCACTCGTCGTGTTATATGACTTTCATCCCTCCTCATGACATGCCCATACCACGCCAACCTTTCAATTCTCAATTTGTCAGTCACTGACACTACTTTCAAACTTCCCCTGATGTACTCATTCCTTATCTTGTCCATTCTAGTTACTCCACACATCCATCTCAGCATTCTCATCTCTGTCGCATGCACTCTTCTTTCATCCGTCATTTTGGTTGCTCAACATCCATACAATACGACAGGTCTAATGATCGATTTGTATATTTTGCCCTTGAGTTTAAGGGGCATCTTCTGATCACATATAACACCAGAGACCTGTCGCCATTTCATCCATCCCACATTCATTCTATTTTTCAGGCCTCATGTAGTTGGAACACTTAAAAATCCTACATTTTAGTTTGCCTACAATTGCCGCGATACATTTTTGATGAAAACGAAAATAATCCCACTTTAATGAAAACGAAAATATAGGAAATAAAAATCTTTTTGAATTTTTTAATGCAGTTCATGATTTTATCAAAATCGAGCACGTAAGTCCTAACATGACTTTTCGATAGCTCTCATGGCTTCAGAGTTAACCTCAGTGGCCCTGAAAAAAAAACTCACCTGTATATTGAGTTTTTTAATTGTTTAACTTTTTAATTAATTTCATAACTAATAATGTGACTAATGTCTAAGAAAACTGTGATTTTTTAAAGAGCCTGATGTTAAAGACCAAAGTTTAATCAAAGGGTAAAAAATAGTGTGCTTTACCCTAGTAAACTTTGAAACTTATCCTTGAATTTTTGTTAATTTGGATTATGTGATCTCATAGCCTTGTTAAAGCTATTTTTATACTTAAATGATTAAATTAAGATCTTGTAAGCACCTCCAGAGGTTATTTTCAATAAAATTATAACAAAACCTATAATTTTCCTTGAAAAGGGGGCTAGATGATCCCCGGATCATCTTGTCCATACCCCAGGGATCATCTTGGACACCGGGGTGTACAAGATGATTATTTGGTAGGGTTTTAGAAAAAGTGAAATCTAGGTATCAAAACAAATCAAATTAAATATTTTGAGTATGAGGAAAGTTAGCTAGATAAATTTGCTAACTACGTAAGCTTAAACTTTTGAATTAACTTGATCACTCTTCAAATGCGGAGCATTCTCCCTTAAGGGGATCATCTTGTACACCTTTCCCCTACTGTCAACATTATGAGTTTGAGCTTTTTTCCGCTGAGACCTTCAGCTATTACCGACTTTACGGTGGAAGTTAGCTTAGCACGTCCTTTGCTGCCCGCCAGCCTCCCTATCTCTACGATAGAATAGAAAAAGGAAGTTTTGGCAAAAGCATTTTCTCTACTCTATTTTACTATGTTCTACCGCAGAGAAATAAATAATGCTGGACTTTTGACACAGCATCATCTAGCCCCAAAGCAGAGCTTGTGTTATGGGTATATTACTTAGGTAGGTAGGTACCTATACCTTCACTTTTTGCCATGCCATGGTCATGGTTAGCAGAAATATTCTTTGAAAATACCTATACCTACAAGTCCAATACCGTGAAGAACCAGCAACAAACAGTCTGGGGTGGGGCCTAGCTTTTCCATCGTATGAAGGATAATTTCTTATCATCATAATCTCAGCCATCTAGCATCCACTGCTGAACGTAGGCCTCCCCCATAGATTTCCACAGCGATCGATCTTGTGCAACCTTCACCCAACGGCTCCCAGCAACCTTTACAAGATCGTTTTTTTTATCTAGTGGGGGGCCGTCCTCTGCTGCGATTTCCGGTGCGTGGCCTCCACTCGAGAACTTTTCTGCCCCAACGGCCGTCAGTTCTACGAGCTAATTGCCCCGCCCACTGCCACATTAACTTGCTCTCAACTTGTGGGCTATGTCGGTGACTTTAGTGCGTCTACGTATCTCTTCATTCCTGATAATTTCTCATAGAATAGATAATGTGTGACCTTTTTGTCTTCAGAATACTGCCACCCGTACGAGCCGTTCAAGTGCCCGGTGGATGGTAACTGCATCTCCATCCAGTACCTCTGCGACGGCGCTCCCGATTGCATTGATGGATACGATGAGGACTCCAAGCTTTGCACTGCTGGTACGCATACTTTCTACCTACTTCTAAAAAAATGTTGTCTTTTGTAGGTCTGGTACCCAAGTATGGTAAAGGCATATTTAGTGCTATCCACGCAGGCATGGTTTCATGGCGATATTTACAGACTGGATGGATTGTGTGAAAGAAGATATGGAAAGGAAAGGAGTGGATACAGAGATGACGAGTGATAGGGGAGAGTGGAAGAAGGGAACATGTTGTACCGACCCCGCATGAGCGGGATAAGGGCAGGCAAATTAATGAGTTACAGACGACAGTCGTCAGTATGTCAGGATAGCATGGGACCCTCACACAGGAGACCACTAATAGAGAATAATATCATTGATTCTACAGTTTTAAATATGAAAGTTTTAAGGTTCAAAATCCCACGTAAAAAATTATTTTTTATATTCTTGCAATAAAATACTTATGTTTAGAAATTGCACCAGCAACATTATAATTCCAGTACCCGTCTCCAAGTCTTTGAGGAAACTAAATAGCAACTTCAATGCCGAATAACTTTAGCTCGCAGTCGGTGAACGAGTCTTTCCTTTGACGTCAGCTTCATAAACTTTAATAATTCTACGAAAAACCCTTTTTTAATAGGCAAGTAACTTAGATAGGTAGGTAGGTAAGGTACGTACCTAAATGGGTAGGTACCTACTAGAACTTGTGCCTAAATAAAGCTTGTAGTATTAGTCACAAACAGGGTAACAACCTGCCAAGTGCGAGTCGGATCCATAGGTACTATTAATATTATAAAATGTGAAAGTAAATCTGTCTGTTTGATACCTTTTCACGCCCAAAGCACTGAACAGATTAGGCTGGAGATGAAATGGCATGGATGGAGATTGTATCCCAGGGAAGGACAGGCTACTTTTCATGCCGAACAAATCCCGAGGGACCGCGGGTCACACTAGTTATTATCTATCTATAAAAACAGCAAAAAAAACACGTTTGTTGTACCTATGTTCTTTTATTGTTTTTTTTGTATTTGTTGATAAAGCGGCAACAGAAATACCTACCTACATCATTTGTGAAAATTTCAACTATCACGGTTCATGAGATACAGCCTGGTGACATTTGGACAGCGGAGTCTTTTTAATAGGGTCCCGTATTACCCCCGTTCCCGTTTCCGTATTAGGGTACGGAACCCTAAAAAACTCATAAATCTAGCTGATAAATCAGAGCTTAGGTAACCAGTAACTTTTCTTTTCTGGATAGAGCCTTGGTACTGTCTACAAAGTTTGTTGAACGTGATCTGCAAACAAAAGGAGATTAAAATTGAGTGCTACAATTGAATTGGGCACTTGAGTTTCAAAGCTTTTAAAAGTTAAATTGTGGAGCGTGTCGAATTTCGATGATAGGAAATCAGCAAATTGGTTCTAAAACCAGATTTAACTTTAGGATTTGTGGTACCTTTCTATGCTAGAGATTTCGATTGGCCATTACATTGCTTTTTCACGTGCTCTGACTACCCCTGTACCTAAGTATACCTACCTCTAAGGCTTCAGTTAGTAAGGAAGGTAGTACATATGGAGCAAAAATGATTAGTTTTTCACTGCTCTATAACCAGTCCACAATAAGAATAAAAGCTTTGTAGGTAAGGTACATGCACACCCACATTCTCTTTTATGTCCCATCCACAGATTGCCATTTCAAAGGGCGCCATTTGAAAACAACGCATGTTTTGCCGGAATTGCCTCTGATATGACTTTTAATTATATTCGTACGGTTTTATTGAGGTTTTGATAGCAGATTTTTCATTAGATGTCTGAAACAAGATTGAGGTTGAACTTGTTAAACACGTGTTCATCCTTTTAAATCTGTTTGGTACAAAAAGAACAAAAACTTCTCGTGTTTCAGATCCCCTAGGGAAAATTATTTTTAAAATATAATCATAATTAGGTTAGTGTAGGTAGGTACTTATAAAAAAACCTCCTACGTGAAGGTTTTGTTAAAAAAACAACGCTGCTCTAGGATAAAATTGGAATGTTTATTCAGGACCACCACTACACCTAACTTCAAATATTTATTCAATAAAGGCTTAAGTAAAACAGTGTAAATTTTGTCTGCAGCAAAGAGGCCACCTGTAGAAGAAACAGCGTCGTTCCTGCAATCTCTACTAGCGTCGCACGGCCCGAACTATCTCGAAAAACTCTTTGGAAGCAAGGCTCGTGACGCTCTCGAGCCGCTAGGTGGCGTTGAGAAGGTTGCAATCGCTTTATCAGGTAAGCTAATAGATGGCGCTGATTTAAAACATGTTTTTATTGGTTGGCGCCCAACGTGGTATTACAATTGGAACTTTCAATTTCAGAATCTCAAACGATTGAAGACTTCGGCGCTGCACTTCACTTGATGCGATCGGACCTGGAACATCTCCGCTCAGTCTTCATGGCAGTTGAAAATGGCGACCTCGGTATGCTTAAATCTCTCGGCATCAAGGACTCTGAACTTGGAGACGTCAAATTCTTCCTCGAGAAACTAGTGAACACCGGTTTTCTCGACTGAATAGCACCGGAGTCTGCCTCTGACCATTACATCGTCCAATTCGCACCACTAAGCTCCTCCTTCTATTCCTACCTACCCTATGACTCCTCAAAATATAGAAGGAAGTAACTTCCACCAACTTTCCCAATCCTGAGAGAATGTAAATGTGATATGATAACACAGAAAGAAATGGTTGAAAGAACGATATCGCGTCCGGCCACATAGCGATCCGATCTTCTCATTCATTTCTGAGCTTTCAAGCTTCGGCTAAACAGTTATTAATTTTCTATGTAGAAATTAAGTCTATTTTTATAGCCCATTCATAATTTTGAAGCATTTTTAGATTACATCGGGGTCGATTCTCGCGTCTCGGACGAAGCGCCCGTATTGAAACAAAGAAGAGAGTATCTGTGATGTGTTTCGGAATGTTTGCAAGTGTTTGTTTCACGTAGCGCTTCGTGAAACCCTGATAGTAACACCAACTGTGTGGAGAGATAGATGACAGAGTGAATATTCACCCTTTTCCCTTCATGACTCTTTCACCGAGAACACAAGAGGCGACTCCACAAATGAAACGATAAGCGTCCATTCTAAGCGAGATATAAAGCTACAATCGGACGGTTTGAAATGTCCTTAGTATTTAAATGTGAATCGTTAAAAGAATGCATGCGCTTTATATCTGGCTTTTGGAAAAATCCAGAATAGGACCATGGAAACATATCATAACTTAGCCTTAGGTGAAATAAAAACATATCATAGATTTAATCAGTAGTTGATAAAGTACAATTATTTTATTATGATCGGTATTGTAGTTTAACATTTTATAGACCCTTTTAGTAGGACTTTTAAACGTCATTTTTGAATCAAGCATAGTTTAACGGTGCTGCACCTACCGAGACATATCAAAATTATGTGATCAATATGTTAGATTATTAAATGTTTATTAGTTTAAGGTAGTTTCGATGTATTATAGGGAGATTTTATCGTAGAGTTACTCTCTTCATGTTCACGAAAATTCACTCCATTTCATCGTCCTTCACTACGTGTTGTAAATTAAACTTTTGTCAAATGCGGGCTAGGAGAACAACGAATTAACTTTAATGTTAGTACTTAATTGGGTACACAGATGAATGTTATCTCAGAACATTACGTTTTATTTGAAATCTCAGTAAGGCTGGTCCCAAGGAATTATTTTATTCAAACCAATTTGGGAATGGTATTGATTGCAGCCTGTATTTGCCAGAAGTTATTCCCACGACCTTGTCTTTACGCCAAACGGTGAATATCTGTGTGTACCTGTAGGATATATTCTTTCTATTGAGCTTAATGCGTCCTGTTGTATGGTAGATAGTTTGAACACAGGTTATAAAAAAAGTATGCCAAGATAGGCTTAAAATGAAATGACGCCTGAAAATTTTAAAGGTTGACAAATGTAGATCATACATAAACCATCTTCGGACATAACATCACATACACGACAGATTGAAAACTCGTCGCCATTTAAACATCGATCAAAATAATTGCCTTAAAACAGGACAGATTAAGGCCACTCTTAACTAGTAACTCTTGAATTAAATATTTTATCTATAATTAGATAGGTAGTTCGTAGAATAAGAAAATTTGTATAATTTTATTTTAACTTGCGTCAGATCAATAAAATGTCTATGAACTTCGATCTCCGTTAGAAATGTGTTTTAAAAATGTATAAGGCTTATCATCTTAACAAACCAAATAAATGAATTATCTCAAATTCCTGTTTCATTTCTAGAAAATAATAATCAACTAGCAATGTGCACAATGCAGCTATAGACACAACGGGCACTAGGTTTTTATAAAATAAAAATAATATGAATAAGTAATATTGTATTTCAGAAGACTATCTACAACTTAAAGTATTTATCTCTAACACAATTTTGTATAATTAACTTCAATCACCCATAGAAAATATTTACAAATAGAAAACCACTATTTCGGTCAACAACTGTAGAGATAATAATTTTCCACACTCATAACTCATATAAGTCGTAAGAAATTAAACAATTATGTAGGTTTATTTTTTTTTACACAAAAGTTTAATTTACTTATTGCTAAATTTTCGAAACGCATGGCATTGTAATCGTACAGTCATGTAGTCATGTTCAAATAAATAATCTTCTACTACCCTCAAACGAACAAAAACAGATAGGTGATAATGGCAGTCTATTGGTCGATTTAATTTAATAAATTGAGTTACAGTAGGTAAGTACCAATTCGAGGAAAAACAACTGTATTGGAGTAAGATAAACGAAGAACATACTTTAAAACATTGATTATCAACTACCATAGAACAATCCTATGATTGGCTAGTCTTGTTCTTAATAGATACCTATATCATGGGATGTCCATTACAAAAAGAACAGTAATACAGAATACAAAATAGCAGAAACAAAACAAGAAATATACCAATTTGAACACAGAAAAACAAAATAATATACAGACATAATAAACACACATGACACAAGTTAACACAATTTACGTCATTTCTCAATAACCACGTTACAAAAAACTAGCTTCATTACGTACGCCAGCGCCATTGTCCTATCCTATGAGCACCGTGCACAACAAATTTTATTTATTTATTCAAATTAATTCAATTGTCTAATTATTAGGGAATAAAATAATATCTGTCAGTTTTATTTAATGCACCAAGCTCAAGTAGGACTGGGCTGGTCACGTTAGCCGGATATACCCGAGAAATGGACAAACGTCACTCCTTGGGTGCCCGAGAACGGAAGGCGACGATGCCGCCCGAGAAGGCGTTGGCGGGAAGATCTCCACGCGTTCCAGAAAGTGGTTAGAGATCGCCAGAGATACAGATTTTTTAGGGGAAGATTTTAGGGTAAGCCTTTATCCTGCAGTGGGACCTCCGCCAATATTTATAAACACGACCATGAAAATAGGTTGGAAGTATCTTTTTTCTTCTACGGTACTCATGTAATAGTCCATTTCTATTAGCATGAACACAGGCTATATTATGTTTCTAGAAATGTAGGGCATAAACCGATTGACAAAATATCTAGATCACAAGTTGTTTGATATCCAAATAAAAATAAAATAAAAAATAAACTAATCGATTTTTTCTGTCGAATAAAAGGTGTGTGAAATGACACAGTGCAACTGTCAGCGTTCATGCCAATTGAAATGTACAATAACATGAGCACCGTAGAAGAAAAAATATACATTCAGAAAGACTAAACCTATTTACATGGTCGTGGTTATAAATATTGAAGGAGTGGTAACCCTGTTGTTTTCAAGAAGAGAGTTAATAGGCACCTTCTGGGTAGGCTCGCTCCATCGTAGACCTCATTCCTGCCTATGTAAGTTTCGAGGTCAAGAGCCGACCATCATCATAAAAAAAAATAAAGAAGACTGATTCAATGTTCGATGCTTGAAGAAACAGATAAAGGATCATCCATTAATTTCTTCTATGGGTTCTTTTAGGCTAACCTGTTAGCGAACGATCAGAAATAACAAAGGTCACTTTAGTCAAAACATTCTCACTTACCTAATCTTAAACTAACGTTAAAATCCGATGGGGTACTAACTAGGAACTTTTTACCATCCTACTATATAAAACCGAAACTGATAAGATATGATTATAGCCTGGATGGATATGGCATGGATATAGCCGGAAATCCGAAACCTTTTTTATAAACCAATACCCAGTATCCAGATAAAAGTCATACATTTTAACCATCTGTTTGTTTGTTGTATCGTGTTTAAGCTTATATGGATAAGCTTAAACATGAAATGTAATTATAGTCGGTCCAACTTAATAGGCCACATTTGACGTTTGTCAGTTTGAGCTTTCTAGTGAGGTGACCTTAAAAACTTCGATTATGTTCGAAGTCCGTATCGATTCATTCACATGAATTAAAATTTATCGCCAGGTAAACCGTAAACTAAGAGTAGGTAAGATCAGTAAAAAAAAACCGGGACTGAAAAAAATAGCACACCAAGAACGCAAAGTCACTTTGCACAACGATCAAGACTGCGTCACAACCCCATTACTTATTTATTTTGATAAAAATTGTTCAAAAGTTTATGGTTGTCATGTCAAACAGAGAAAAAAAGTTTTTATGCGATATTCCCGTTGTCCTTTTACAAAAGTACTTTTTGGTATTTAGTAACGTTTTTCGGGATAAATACCTAAGTTTATTTAAAAAAAAAACAATAAGTATTTAATGCGCCATCATCATCATTAAAGGTGAAATATTCCCTTACGAGAAATCATTTCATTCGATTCGAACTCTCAAATTTCGATTATTTTGGGTAACATACCTAGTGTCAAAAGAGAACAAGGGTTTACTGACGCAACATTGTAACAACGTTCAGTTCTCTCGAAAACAGAAATTGTTCTGAAACATAATATGTTTGGATGGTGTAATAAGGAAATAAATCATAAAATTACCTTCTTTTGTCGTTAAGACAAATAAATTATTTAACCGGAATTGAAAAAAAGTTAAGCAATTGTGCAGTACTAACTTCGATAAAATAGTAGTATTTTATACCCGCCGGTACAAAGTTACGTTGTTAAATTTTGATGAAATGTCAAATGTGGCTTATTAAAATGGACCGACTATAATGTATGACTTTTATCTGGATACCCGTATTGGTTTATAAAAAGGGTTTTGGATTTCGGGCTATAATATTTAAGAAAGCCTCTTAATAGAATTTCAAATGGGACTGTCAGCGAAAAAGCTAACAAACCCTAGTCTTGGTCGAGAGCTAGAATTTAATCAGTACCTAATCAGTACCACCTTAACAGAAATTAACAAATCTTATAACAAAATATTTTAGCTTAAGATACTAAATGCTTCATTTCCTGGTCCGCCTTTTAGGACCAGGTTTACCCCCTCTTTTTTCATCCTCTTCATCCATTTGGTTGTAATGAGACTGGATGTGAGCTAGCAACTTCTTTTCCCTTGAAAAGGTCTCTCCGCACATATTACATGGATATTTTTCTTTGTCTTTTTCGACTGGGGGCTTTGCCCCAGGCGTGGACGTCGTTATCTGCGACTCTTGGATAATGTTATCAGTAGGAAGCACGTAAGAAGGCTGGATAAGTGGATCAAGGCTCACGAAAGTAAAAAATCCTGGATCTTTTGCGGGTGCAGCATCTGATGGAGCTGAGTGTGGTTCTTTATCCTTTGTCTCAGTTTTCTTTTTGGATTTCTTCTTTGGAGGCTCTTCGGAAACTGGTTGTGGTTTTGTAGATATCAACAGCTTGCTAGGGTTGCCTGTTTGCACAATTGTGTACGACTGCTTCTTCATAGCAGGAGTTGTAAATGGAACAGGCGGATGTGGTGGAGGGTAGACACTGGAATGATGTGGTACAGGCTGGAACAACCCTACAGGATACGGTTCTGTTTTCTGAGATTCATTCTTTTCTTCCATATCTATTATTTCCGGACTAGCTGATTTCTCTTTATGCCTGGTTTTTGAGCTAGGTTTGGTGGATTCAGAACTCCTTTTGCTACCTTTTTTTACTTCTTTCACTTCCACTTTCTCTTCGGCTGTTGATTCTTCCACAGGCTCTAACTGAAAGGTGTTGTTAGGTCCCGCTACTAGCTTATATCGACTATTCAGACTTGGGGTGATAGGAAAGCTGATGGATGCAGGCGTTGAGGGTATGCTCGGACCTTGTGCAGGCTTTGTTGGTGGTATGGGCTCCTTGAGAATCTCTTGCTCAGGTCGAGGTCTTATTCTGCTAGCAGGTCCTATTCTTGGCTTAGGTTTTGGCTTGACTTCAGGTTCAGCCGGTTTAGGTTCTACTGGTGGGTTAACAGGTTTCTCTACAGTTTTGTCTATTAATGAAGATAAGGGTTTTTTAGGATCCTTGTCTATTTTTATGTATTTGACTGTGGATGGTTTTTGTGGCTGGACAGGGGTAGCATTGGCTGAACCAGTTCCTTTTGGTGGTGCACTGTTTTTGGCACAGCCATGATTCAGCACCATTTCTTTTCTAAGGAAATTTCTTATACAAAGTTTGCATTGGAAAAGAGTTCCTACTCCATTGACTTTTATAGTAGAAACATAATCCATTATATTGAAAGGTGGTTTTTCAACCGGTGGAGGTGTTGGTGGTGTTGGTGGTTGTGGTGGTGGTGGTGGTTTTGGTTTTGGTTTTTCTGGTTCCTTATTTACAATTTCTGGTACACTAGGTTTAGCCTTCTGCGGTTCAGGAAGTTTTTCTTGCTGGCTTACTGGCTTACTTTGGGTTTTTTTTGAAAAATTCCTAGGATTTTTATCATGTATTTCTAAGCCTTCAAGCAAGGAATTAGATTTGCTTGACCGTGATGTCCGCGTGCTAAGCGGTTCCTCATCATTTTTATCAATAGAAAGCTTGACCTGCTTGAGACTGATATCAGCATCATCATCAGACTCTGATTCTGATGAAACCTCCTTGGGTGGTGGCAGGTCTTTTGATATTTTGGTAGCAGATTTTGCTTCAACAATTTCATCTAACGGAGCATTTAATGGGATTCCTTCCATGGCACGTTTGATCAGTACATCGCAAAGGTCATCATTTGACAGTTTTGTTTTATGTAACTGCTGTTCCCAGCGAACTCGTGTTCTGGATTTCATAGTAAGTGGACCGTGCTTACCCATCGCTGATCTTAGGTTTTCTTGTGTCTTGATGCATTTCTGGATGAACTCATGCAGCTCTTCCACTTTTGCTGAACAGCGGAAGCAAATTTTGTGAGGCAGGTCATCATTTTCAGCAATCTGGAATGATAAAATTAATGCATTTTTATTCTTATTCAATGTAACTAAATGTGATATGTTCAACAGATCTACACATTTGTGATGTTAGCCATAGCCAAAACTGTTTTGTGCATCGAAACAGCTAACTTCAGGAATGCCTAGATCTGTTGAACTAAGTGTCCTAGATTGATCAAAGGGCAGATGCCTTTACTTATCTATGATAATTATGATGTTGATACCTGGTTGCTTTCAAACATGCATCTTTCAATATACCAAATTCTTTGAATGCTAGCTCTGATCACGTCACTATTGGAGTGTATTTATTGATAAAGGTGTCACCATAGGTACCTACAAACCTACTTATCCTAATTTGACAAGATAGAGTGCTGGTAAACATTATCCTTTAATTTTTTATCAGAAAGGAATATTAAGTTGCAAAACAAGTACTGTCCTTGACTCAAATTGGCAAAAATCTTACCCCAAACGGCATCAAATCCTCAATCTTTTTAGCAGTGACTTTATCAGCGTCAAAAATATTGAGGAAGGGACCGTCCTTCATCTCGCAGAGTCTGCAAACCTTCATGAGCACAACTGGCGGCGCCTTGCTTAGAGCTTCGGCGATCACGTCTCCCACACCCCCATTCTCGAATTGTGGTACTGCAGTAGTAGTAGCTTGCTTGGACGTTTTAGGTTTCGACTTTTTCTTAGCCATTTTGTTTCAGAAAATGAGTTCAGACGAGAAACACTGGCCGCCAACAATCACAAGATATTATTTACTGTATTATAACACGTTTCCCTTCCATATGATTAGGAATCGATCAGGGCATGACGGTCATTCCAACATCTATCTAAAAGACTACCGTAGCTCTAAATTTCAGTTTCCAGACACAGAACGCTAATTTATTGTACAACATCACAATTCACAACGGAACGGACAACATGGCCGAATCGAAAGAAAAGAAAAGGAAAAGAAAAGAAATGTCAGACAGAATTTGACAATAAATAAAACATTCGATTTCAAAGACTAAAACACAGATCCTTGTGTGTAGTGGGCCTTAGTTGAGATTTTTTAAATGGTAGATAGTGGTAGAAATGTTGTTTATCAGCTGGAAGCACTGACTCATTCCGACCGCCATCTTGAATTTAGTATTGTGCCAGTCGGGGGGGCGGTGACATATTTTATCCGTCATCGTCGTAATTTTGTGAATTTCGTTGGTAATAAGCGAAAATCAGTGCTGTTTCGCTGTGTAAATAGTTTATGTCAGGACTGAACGTGAAGATGGCGGGTCAGACTATTAACGATAGGCTTTTAGCCGCTCGCCACAGCATAGCCGGGCAGGGTTTAGCCAAGTCCGTATGCAAAGCCACAACTGAAGAAATGATAGCTCCTAAGAAGAAACATTTAGATTGTGAGTATTCTAACACGTTCCTCGTACATTACGGAAGATTTGCTATTAAGCCTTCTATCAACCTTTTACGATTCGTGGCGGAGTCGCCACAATGACCAATTGACATTCGATGGTCGATAACAGTAGTACGGTTTGAATTCCGTCTCAAGAGTTTGTCTTTGATAACGTGCCGCTAATATAGCTATCTACTCATATTCAATTAGATTCATAACTCTTCCGCCAATATTGCCCATGTTTCGCATTGTAAATGGTCTCATGGATTGATACTTGACATACATACAGTATTATGTCATGTTGCATTACATACACAATACGTTTTTGCAACCTACCCTCACCAAGTTGAAGTAATGTTGCAAAAAAACTTGTTTGCCACTCCACTCAAGATTTATGTAATACAGTATAACTGATAGTTAGTATTGATTGATTCTACAGTTCTTCAAAACAGTGATTTATTTTTGTATGAATCACAGCATACTGACCTCATGAAAGAGGACTCCCTAATGGAGTAGCACTATTATAATATAACTAGCTGTCCGTCGCGTCCCGCAGGAAAACGTCACTTTCCCGGGATAAAAGCCCATGTTCATCAGGGATTATACAGGATTCTAATGGTGAAAGAATTTTTCAAATTGGTCTAGTAGGTAGATACGGAGCCTATTCAATTCAAATAAACAAATCTTTCCTCTTTATAATAAGTAGATTCAATATATGAATACCAAAAAAGTGTTGTATCTATTTCATTACCTATGTTTACCACAGCCTTTACTTACTTTATTACACCTATGCTCTAAAGATAACCTATACCTATTATAATCACTAAATTATCCCGTAAGATGATACAGAATATCCCCCAGCAACCATTTACCTTCTTCACTTTTGATACCCATTAGGTCTTCATGAGTAAATGGAAATATACAAAAAATAACTACCTCTAATACTTTAAGTATACTATAAGTATAGTATGACTACAATTTAAGAATTTAGTTAGGTTTTGAAAAAAATATTATAAATATTGTGCTTATCGAGATAACTAAAAAAAATAAAAAAATAACTAGGTACCATGGTTTTTGAGTTTCGTTATAATATATAAAATTTCTTTGACTCGTATTATGTGCGATGTGTCTACATAACTGGTCATTGACATTCATTTATAATAGGTATCTACTTATAATTTCCTGCTGTTATCTAATAGAATACTCTAGCTATTGTAATCATTATTATTGTTTAAAATGACTATGAAATAAAATAAAGTTGCTTATAGGTGCTAAAATTTTGATGGCTCAATCTTATTCCTAATAATCCTAATAATATAATAAATCTGAAAGTTTGTGAGTATGTTTGGATGTTTGTTTAACAATCACGCCTAAACCAGTAAACCGATTTGGATGAAACTTGGAATAGGCGTAGATAATGACCTGGAATAGCATATAGGCTATTCAAAATGTTGGTACCACGCGGGCGAAGCCGCGCGCAGAAGCTAGTAGTTCAATATTTTTAGGCGTATGGTCAGAATGCACTTACTTTAACATGAATCCCACTCATAAAATAAAGATGTAAGTTTGTTTAGATGTTTGTATGTTTGTGTATCAATCACGCCTAAACCAGTGAACTGATTTGGATGAAACTTGGAATATGCGTAGATAGTGGCCTGGAATAGCATATAGGCATTCAAAATGTGGGTGCCATGCGGGCGAAGCCCTGCGCCGAAGCTATTTAAAATAATATAATAAAATCAGTCTATTAAAACAACTCCGCTACACATTAGCAATATTTAAATAATAGAAGCTATGTATAGCAAAGCCGTTATCTTGATACATGAGATGAGTAAGCAAATTAAATATGTCTAGATTGTATTTTAGTACTTGGTTAGATTACGGCAACAACTATGGATTGCATTCATGCATTGGCATGATAAAAGCTTCTAGAATGCTCTAGCTAGAGCTTTCAATAACCCATCACCAGAGCTATGGTGTATCCACACCGCAGTAACTATTTGTCAAGCAATGTTTCCAAGTGTTACTAGTGAACAAGTAAGTTCGTATGAGTCAGTGGCCAACTCTGGTGACGGAGTTTTTAGGCCGCCTTAAAGCCGCCATGGCTTAACGACTTAAATAGCCGGGACCGACAATTTAACGTGCCGTCCGAAGCACGGAAGCGCTCAGATGAAAATGCCACTGGCAGTCACCCATCCACTTACAGACCGTTTCGAATGTTGCTTAACTTCGAAGATCTATCAAGAACGACTAAGCAAGCACGACCACGAGCGCTTCTTAGTGTTACTGAGCAACATCCAATAAGTACAATAAGCCACAAGTTATAGATTGTTAGGTACTTAATAAGTGCTTAAAAAGATTAACCAATCCTGAACAATCGGACTATTTCAACACTGTGATATAGACATATCAGGTTTAAGATGCATTTATTTCTCATAAGAATTTACAAATTCAGCAACAGCTGCTCGTCTATCATCGATAAATAAATAATGTTACCATGTTACTCAACAAAAAGTAAGGAGTGTGGATCCATTATTTAAACTATATTTTTGATTATTAAATTACTTACTATTTATTTTTACTGCAAAGTTGGGTTGCTGTTGTGCCATCTGTTTGGACAGCTGATAGTGTTATCATGACTCATTTATCAGATGGTAATAAAAAACTAAAACTATATTATCAATAAATAGTATAGAGTGGATTTAACTGGCGCAGGCACTGAAAAAGTTGCGTGAAAATGAGGAGGCTATACTCAGGTGTGGATGTAGGCTGATTAGATAGATAAAAAGTATTCTCACCAATAGAAAACAATGTAACTAAAGAAATCCTTATCTAGAAGATGCACTGAATTCGGAGTTGTCTGATTTTTTATACTAATAATATTATAAAGAGGAAAGATTTGTTTGTTTGATGTGAATAGGCTCCGAAACTACTGGACCGATTTGAAAAAATATTTTACTATAAGATAAGATAAGATTCGTTTATTTGCCAGAACATTAGTAACAATTAGGTCTTATGGTACTAAGGTTAGTCCAGATATATTCTACCTATATTAGGCATGCAAATATTAAAAATTACTTGTTAGGAAAGATCATTTGATTATACACATTTTAAACTTTCGCGACTCGAAGACATTTTAAATTTTATTACGTGTTCCATCCAGATATTGGATATCTGGATGGAACACATCGAGACGCTCATACAGTTTCCATCTGGTCTTAAGTTATGGAAGCGCTATGTAGACGATGTGTTTTGCATTATGAAAGGTAACAAACCAGAAGTTGAACAGTTTCTGCAACATTTAAACTCCGTACATGAAAAGATCAAGTTTACTTATGAGTTGCAAAGTGATCGTACACTACCGTTTCTGGATATAAAAGTAATGGCGAAATCGGATGGTTCCCTAACACACACTGTTTATAGGAAACCTACTCACACTGACAAATACCTAAATGCCATGTCACACCATCACCCGAAGCAGTTAGAGTCAGTGGTTTCTTCATTAGTCGATAGAGCCTATGCATTGTGTGACCCAGACTTTCTACAGGAAGAACTTACACATGTAAAAGGATTGCTAGTGAAGAATAACTACGGGGTGAGGAACATGAGTGCTAGACGTTTGAATATGGTACAGAAAGATGACGTTCCGAGACAACGAGCATACTTGCCGTATAATAGAGGGGTGACAGACAAGGTTGGGTCTTTGCTGAAGAAGTACGCAATTAAGACCGTCTTCACTCCACTACTCAAGATAGCATCACAAGTAGGAGCAGTCAAGGATACTATACCCTATCAAACACCTGGTGTATACAAGGTCGATTGCAGTTGCGGCAGCTCTTATATTGGACAGACCAAGCGGACTATTGCTGAGCGAGTCAAAGAACATATTGCAGCTGTCAAAAATCGCCAGGTGTATAAATCAGCGATAGCGGAGCACTTGCTAGAATCAGGATCAAACCACTGGATCGAGTTACATCAACCTTTAGTCCTTTCCAATGATCGCCATTATTATACTAGAATTGTGCGTGAAGCAGTTGAAATAAAGAAACACAAAAATTTCAACCGGGAATGCGGCTACAAACTGTCATCAACGTGGGATCCAGTGATAAAAAAGTGTTCGGGTCGCGTAAAAACGTCTAGTACTAACTTGGATGTTGTCAGTGTAGTGTGTCGCGACCCTAATGTTATTTTGTGTTGACCGAATGAGGGTAGTTTCTCATCGGTCGAAGTGGCGAACGAGTACCGGCGGGCAGTTTTCTCGTGACCACGGTAGCTGTAACGCTACTGAAACGTCGAGGTAAATAAACAAATGTTATACCTACGCGATTAAGTCCCGTAATAAAATTTAAAATATCATTTGATTAATTAATTTAGGCTATATGTTATCCCGGGAAAGTGATGTTTTCCCGAAGGATCGCGGGTAACACCGCGACGGACAGCTAGTATTTTATGTTCTTTATTCTAATATTTTTAAGACAACATTAAACAAAATATGGACTACGGACTAGGCGTTCAAATGCACGCGTGTACGGAACGCATAGTCCGTACGAGGCTTCATATTTTCATTGATCACAGTCTGTCTGATCAAAAGTAACATGAACTTTCTGCCCAGATCATGTTCAGTTAGGATATGGTTAAGAAATAATTCTATTTGATAAGAGATAAGGGAGAATGGAAGATGAGAAACATGTTATGTGTGACAACCTCTAGGTTGAGTAAGGACAGGAAACTGATAATATTAGTAGGTTAATCAGCCATACATTGTATTCTATCAGCTTGGTAACACTCACATTACATTAGTTGGTATCTGTTTGAAATATTTATGTTCAATTGGTTTGATTGCATTGAAACTTGATAAGCATGACAGAACTGTTTCCTGTTATATACCATATATCTGAACGGGGAGTAACCTACACATAATGCCCTTTAAAGCACACATTTAATATTAATTTATATATTGCCAGTCTTCAAGTAATCCACATAAGTGTTGTCAATGTTGGCATAGTAATCTACCTTTCTTGTACTAGTCAAGTATTCTTAATCAACAAAATGGTCTCATGCAGTCTATCTATACTAATATTATAAAGAGGAAAGATTTGTTTGATTGAATTGAATAGGCTCCGAAACTACTGGACCGTTTTGAAAAATTCTTTCATCATTGAAATCCTACATTATTCCTGCTGAACATAGGCTATATTTTATCCCGGGAAAGTGAAGTTTCGTCGCGGGTAACACCGACGGACAGCGCTACCTTCGCCACCTAACCAGCCTTCAACCCCCATTTTTCACACCAAAATATCAGCTTATTGGTTCTTCAATTCATTTACAATCTCTCAGAAGTTGGTCTGGTAGACTATTCTTGTCAATAAAATTATTTTCCTGGAAACTGTTCCATGAACATTTAATCCTGTTAGAGGTACTGCTCTCGTCAATAAAGCAAAGTGCTTTCCAGGAAGTGGGACTCGGGTACTTTAATCAATATCCCTACGTCACTATGGGAACGTGCATCTAGACTAGTGGGTTGACTAGGTAGTTTTAAAAACTTTTACTTCGCTTATAACTGGCCTTGCTCTATGATAACCTCGATGGCGACCGAGTGCTCAGATGAGACGAAGGTGCGAATTCATGGGATGGATATTTGATCTGCAGATATTTGTTTTGGGTCTGGGTCCTGTGGTACCATGGTAATCGTAGATTGTAATACCTAGTGAATCAAGGGGGTGAATTAAACTCATATTACCTGGCAGACTCTTACGTCCTCTTATGTCACCTTAAATGGATGTTTGTAAGGGTAAAATGCATCTTAAAACTCTTCCATTAGTATAAAACACAGTTGGTAACAGAAATGTCGTCATATCCGTAGCGTAAACTTCTATAAGCGTACTTTATGATGCGCTGGAAGCATAGTTTACAAAACAAATCAGATCGTAAACAACGGCTTTTCAAAAGGCAATATTGAATACAGATAACTGGATGAGATAAGCAGTTGGGTAAAATTGGTCATATAAATAGGCATCCAGTTTGTGCTGTTCATATAAAATCCACTACCCTTGTCCGAAAGAACTGTGATACTACAAGATGAAGCAGTTCAATTGTCGAAGCTCACAAGGTGTGACTTGTTTCGGATACATCTTCGAAGCGTCGTTTTGCGTTATTTCAAGTTAACTAAAATCCACTGGTGAAGGTGTGATTGAAACTTTTCTCCTAAAGATATTTACTATAAAACAAGTAAAATAACTTTATATTTTACTTAAAAAAAAAAGTAAAATAACATCAGATATATATCTGATGTATATACATCAGATGGTTGTAAACTTTGTAAGGTCAAAAGCCGACCTTATCCCACATAAAAGGGATAAGGGCAGGGAGATGATGATAAGTTGTAAAGTTCAAAGGACTGAAGTTATACAGATGGTTGTTTAAATTCCATTCTCGTTGTCTGTGTTGGCGTAAGTGAATCACCACAGTGCACTCTACGCGTAGATTGTAGTATGCAAATGCACGCCTCTTAACTAGGTCAAAGGTTTCCTTATAGTTCAGATAATGCCTGTATTGATTTGTTCACTGGTACGTTTTCAGTAAACTTTGTTGCGCTCTTGGTGACCTTTGGATCAACGATTTCAATTCCATGGTGTCGGTTGTATTCAAATTAGCGCGGTATTCAATTAGCATCAATTTGGCGCTAGGCTTGCATTCAAGGATAGACTATCACAAATTCTAATTTGGATTTATCGAAATTCTTACTTCAAATATATCGAATGTTATGTATGATGTTATAAAAAGTTTTATGTGATTTCTTCTTTATCCTTCAAAATTACTCATCCGATTCCAAAAATTCTTTACAGAATTCCTGGCAGCGAAGTGTCCCTAAGGTTCTTTTTGACGTACCTAAAAACCGCATTCCTGGTGGTTGAATCAGCATTTACCAAACCGTGAGCGAATGGCTGATCAATTATGCCGGTCTGGGCATGTGATATTGGTGGCACTTCACTGTCTATCAACTATTAACTATTCAAACAGAATTCGTAATGAGATGAGCTCACTGTGGGAGCTGGTATATTGCATTCTGATTTCTGATTAATCTCTATAGAGAATTAGAGAGATCAAGTCATTAGCCGCGTAATGACTGAGCAAGCAGCATCGCGGCAGCCGTGCGAGGCAAATCCTCGTTTGGTCAGGACGTGTCTCGTCCGCGGCAAACGCACGCCCTGCCTTGCGGTAAACGTTGCGAGGCAAAAGCCTGAGGCTGCTCGCTCAGTCAGTACCCGGCCATTTCCAAACCCAACAATGTTTCTACCAAGAGAGACGATGTTGAGTTTTATCATGGTTTTCGAATCGAAAAGATACTTATGTCTCAACTCAAGAGGTTTTTCCAGACTGATACGACTTCAAGAAAAGAGCCTTTTTTTTTGTCGCTGGGTAAAATGCGTTACGCATCCCCTCCGCCGGGGGGCGAGAGGGGTATGTGGGACCCCCCGGGGACTCCCGGTATACCCACTAAACGTCCCAGCGCCTTTCCGGCGTCGCCTGGAATGGAGGGGGTCCGGGAAACTGGCAGAGCCCCTACATCCAGTCCCCCTAAGAAAAGAGCCTATTCGTACCTCAAGGCCGGTCATCTGCAGTGCCTCTTGATGCTGCAGTTGTCTGTGGGCGGTGGCAATCACTTACCATCAGGTGTGCCACTTGCTCGTTTGCCCGCTCTTCCATAAAAAAAACTCAAATATAATTTTACACGATTCTAACGTAGAAATAGGGTGCTCACGATAAACTGACTGGTATGCACAATATGCACATTGCACATTCTACCAAGCACCGTTCTGACTGGGTCCCTAATGATTCACATAACGTCTCTTATCCTATTTTTAATTCCCATACTGTATTTGGTACTAATATTAAATTGTCCTAATGATTACTCGACATAACAATACTACACCTAATTAACAATAGTCATAGTATTAGGTGAACATAACATTAAATAGTCATAAAATCACATCTCCTAACATACGGTAATCCTAAAGTTATAAGCCCTAACAATATTTACTCCTAAAGTTATAAGCCCTAACAATATTACTCCTAATAATCAAACATAATAACAATTGAAATCATAATAGCATTAAATCCTAAAAAAATACCATATATACCCAAATAGATTCCTAACTATGTCAACTTTGTAAGGTTTAATAAATTAACTAACATAACTTCGGGTTCGCTATGTTTTCCAATAAACCCACTTTTACTAATTGCGTTTGCTATAACTTCAGCAGCTATAACCGAAAAAACGATTGTATAAATAAAATACTAGACTTTTTTCTACCTATAACAAGTTTAATATAATAAGGTTTAAGAGAAACAAGTCGGTTCTGGCACTCGCCGGCCGCTACCGCGGCACGCTTCGCTCGGCTCGTGCATGGTTTAGTCCCTATTGAAACCATGCTCGTCGCTACGCTCCTCGCAACCTATTCTACAGGTCTGTTAGCCTGTTGTGGCAACACGATAAATTTACAGAAAGTTCCTATTTAGAGCAATTATAATTTTATGTAATATTTCAGTTATATTTATAATAATTATATAAACTGCACAATATAGCAATATTAAACTATATTAAATGATACAATTATAACAAAATAACTCAACTTTATATACTATATAATATAACTTTATATAACTATAAATAGTATTTATTAGGATAAATAAACATTAGGACGATCAAAAATAGGACAAAATAGTTTATGCAACTTAACAATAGTAATAATAACTATTATGATAACATATATTAGGAGTTGAGACGAATATGTAAATATAATGGTATGTCTTTAATATATTAGGACAAAATATATGTATGTCAGTTTAAGTCTATGGAAATTTAACAGTATGACTACAGTATTTTAGGACTAGTATGTTATGTGTATTTATATTAGGACAATTAACATTATGTAAATCGACAGGATCCCGTTCTGACTACTAAGTCGCTGGGCGAGTGTTTGCGTTGAGTTAAGTAACCTCTTGTCACTGCTGCAAATTAGTGAAGGGAGAGTTATCGCTGGTACTGTTAAAAGTCATCGATGTATTTTATGGTATCTGCATATATTTTTTGAGAACAATGTGATACAGGTGTATTTAAAATACAGTCGATAGGATAGACGTATTCGTTTTCATCGCACGATTGCCAGTTCGAAAGCTATCGATGAATGAATCGCCACAGCTAAATAGCAGTTACGCAACGTAGACTAGGTCATTGTGTCAAGGACGCGGAGTAGATGCAAGATGTAAGAACGTAGAGAACAACTCAGGTGATGGTGATTATTAGGAGTTTCATCTGCAGTGTGTGAGCGGTAGTGTTGAAAACATGAACAGGTTTTTCTGCTGAAGAATAGTAAAGTTTTAATAGTGTTTTATAGCATTCAAAATCATTGAACAGAGGCAAACAACAAATCGAGAAAAAGGGACTTCTGTGACCTTTTGAAATTTTGAAACAAAGCTCGCATACACGTGAATCTACATAAAAACTTAGGCCTTGACTCGCCAACATCATTACCAGATGATTATTACAGGGCAGGCAACCTAAGGCCTACCTGCTCCACGGGACGCTGTGGTGTCTGAACATTGTTTGACATAGGCTTACCCAGCACAAACCACCCTCTCAGCCTAATTGGCCTTCACAGGAACTTTCTGTTTGAAATACAGCACTAGGCCAACGCGGCTATACATAAAGTAACTCAGAAATCACGTTTTATTTATCTTCTTCTGCAAGGCAAACGCCTGCAATCTTGATGTACTTTGATTTTACTAAATAAACGCCTGCTCATAGAATATGCCTAGCTGAATACTGTATCTATGCTCTATGGTTCAAGCAAGGTCGAAAGCTCACTCAGGGCAATTAGAATTAATCAGTGAAACCCCTAATGAGTTTCTCAAGCAACGTAACATAATTACATTCAGCTTGATGTTTGAAGTTGAGAAGTAAACAGATTTATGAGACTAGCTGCGCTCCCGCAGTCCCACGTGATTATTCCGGGATAAAAAGTAGCCATGTCCTTCTCTGGGATACAAACTTTATCCATGCCAATTTTCAGCCTAATCTGTTCAGTGTTAGTATGGAAAATAACATGTAGGCAAGTGCCAAGTTTTTGGAACTGAATCTGACTCCACCCTTACACATCTAGATCCGAGAGAACGTTTAACAGACCCTAGGTATAAAAATTCTTGATCCTGTTTGTTTGACTCACCATCATTAACATACTTTGTAGAAGTTTAGCTTTAAGTTCAATATACTTCAGAACGATTTTGCACTTCAAAACCTTGAGCAGCTTGGTTTTCCTGATCAAAAAGTGAAGTCTTCTGAGTTCTGAAGCTGTTTAAATCATCTAGAATGTGTGGTGCTTAAGTATGCGAGTAGACGCCTAAGGTCAGGAAAGTAAAAGCTTGCTCTTTAGTTACATCCAAATTGAGAAGAATTTCGATATGTTTGCAAAATTGGGTATTGGCTTGCCTAATAGACGATCGCGCAATTATCAAACCGCTTAGTAAAAGTCACACCCACCCTACGTCACACCTCTTAAACTGTAATCCAGTCAAGCGGAATTCAACCTTATAATGTTTCTGATTGGGTTTAAACAAGTTTAGTAAGACTTTTTTGTTTGTTTAATTAGAATGGTAACCTTTATGATAGCTGGCTACTATAGGCTATTCATATCTTATGTCAGAGGTGATCTAGGACCGGTTTGGGATCTTATATTGTTAGTTAAAGTCCTATTCGCTAATACTCGAAAGGACTGGTCAGATCAATACATTTTCAAGGTTGTTTGCAACAGCTGTGTAGCCTGTTATGCTCCTTAACTTTCAAATCAAAGGTTCGAATCCTTTAGTTTCTGGCACTCAAAGTCAAAAATCATATTCAGTAGGACCGCTGGGATCACTTAGACTTTAAAATTAGGTGACACTACTTTCTTCCTCCTTCGCGAACAATACTTTGAAGAACCAGGGCAACAAACACGGCTTTGTGTCCTAGCCTTACCAACCTATATTATATTGGGTACAAATATTTCTACCTCTTGCATAAATTGCGTCGCGTACCGAATTCCAAATTGAATCAAGAGTAAAGGCAATCAGGGAATCTGACATTCGCTCACTTTATTATTCCATTTGTTCTGAAACTTCCAAAGAATCACAAAGCCTTGTTTGTCCCAATTCTTGGAAGATTACAGAAGAGCTTATGAGGCCTAATTCCTAAATCATCTTAGTGTTCTTGGCTGCCTTGTGTTTTTGTTACGTACTTTTGGTTGCTCTGCAAAAGGTCAATAATACTTTCAGCTGATATCAGCCTAGTGCCACTCACTACCATGTAGACCTGAGGCTTTGTCCATTTGCTCGACCTTCGATGATCCTGACCAAGGTTTACTATGTTATCGACTTTACAGCAACTGGTATCACTTAGCTGGTGCTAATATGGTGTTCTTTCTGTCCAACCAAATTCACTTTTAATCTTTCTTCCGATAACAGAGCCATGCATCATCTATGCTTTCCTTAGAGACATCCACTTTAGCATTAAAGATAAAAGGACCATTGGCAATGACTGGGGAATGTCAAAGCCACACATATCTGACACATCCCTACCCTATGCAGTTTTTATGTTTTAGAGCTACCCAGAATTGTAAAGACTGAAGAAATATATAGTGGTTTAGGAAGTATTTTAAAGGTGGCATGTTTAATTGTTTTGAATTGAATGAGAATACGTTTGTGTGAAGCCATCCTAATTTTATATAAGAACATCAGTTATTGTCTTACCAGACGCAAAGCCATTGTTATCTTACGTAAGATGCTGTTTAATTGTCATGCGGTGTCGTCATTGCAGTTGCAATAGTAATGAGAAAATGATAGGCGTAGAAACGTACGTTCATTCATGATCCTTATCAGGAAGAGTTTTACAAGCAATCGCTAGAACTTTATAAAAAGTTTGTGAGGATGTATGGATGTTGGTTACTCTTTCATTCAGCAACTTTGGATCTAATTTCCGGGATGATACCCGTGGCCTCTCGGGAAAACTCCTATTTTCCGGGTAAAAGAGCCGCCGTTTATAGATCATCTTTAGTTTATTTTATTTTATTCCGTATTGTGTTTGGTGTGCAAAGTCAAAGTCAAAAAGCATTTATTCAGTAGGACCGCAGGGATCACTTAGAATAGTCTTAAAACTAATTTTACTCCTGTTCTTCGCGACCAATACCGTGAAGAATCAGGGCAACGAACACGGTTTGGGGCCTATCATTCTTTTAGGTGATCCATGGATCCATGGAGTTGGAGCATATTCAGTGCCAACCTTTTTTCAGATATCTTATAGGCTTGTGCAATATATTATCTATCAGTCTGCTATTCCAATTTTCGTCTTGGTATACCAATCTTCTACTCAAATATAGAAAATTTGCTAACCTCAGCAGGTCAAGGATGAAAGCACAATTATTTTGTTACATTCGCTGTAGCTTTGACCTTAGTGGCGTTGTACCGTGTAATTGGCTTGTGACAAAAGTCGGTGTTAAAATTTGGCCATTGTTCGTTAGATCATTGTATTTTTATGATATCCTGTGGCTTCCTATTCGTTTGGAAGAGGATGGATGCAGTCAGTTACGACGTTGCAACATTTAGTTAAACTAGCTTTCGCTCACTGTTTTAAGTAGCGTATTATGCTATCGACCTCTGTAGCGTTGTGGGCTAACGCCCGCCTGCGACGCAAGAGGTTGCGGGTTCGATCCCCGTGGCGGGACAAATGTTTGTATGATCTACAAATATTTGTCTCGGGTCTGGGTGATGTATTTACAAACTAAAAGTATATTAAGTAGTATATCAGTCATCTTAGTACCCATAACACAAGCTCTGCTTACTTTGGGGCTGGATGATGCTGTGTGAAAAGTCCAGCATTATTATTTATTTATTTATCTGACACGATATAACACGAATACGACATGACCCCTTACAATCAAACGGTCTAGCAGTTCAGTGAGACGCGATTGAATCAAACATTCGAACATACCTACATGCTTTTAGATATATTAATAGATAGGTAGGTACGCGACTAGTTACAATAATCAATACTTAATGAAAATGTGTTTTGGAGGTAATGTAATACCCGCAATTGAATAACAGTTTCGTATTTCAGAAACACGCTTTGAGTAAATTGAAAACATGGAATACAAACAAATACAGGAAAATTGATGGAATAATCTCATGAATAGTTACTTTGACCTCAGTAATACGTAACCGTTTCTGTCATAGGTCTGTGAATTGGATTATGTGATAGGCGGAAGCGAGAGCGGGTCCATTACAGTAGCGGGCCCGCGATACAGGCTTGTCCTAGTGCGGGGTCCATTGTAATTAATTTCTCCTATATGTATTGGTTTTTGTCCTATCATTTTATTTACAATGTTTATGAAATAAATTTATCTTATCTTATTGGTGTCTAACAATTTAAAATACACAAAGACGGTGTTTATGATCAGATAATGTACGTGTGTTGTGTACTGCTTGGAGATGCTTTTTACGATTTATGTGTTTTTATTTTCTAGTACCGAAGTGTCTGTTATTTTACGATGGATGTCAAAAATAAAAGTTTTTTCTTTTTCTTTTTTCCGTAGTGTAAACAGTGTTTTTTATATTTTCGGTTATAAGCTTGTGTTGTGTTGTGTGCCTTCCATAACTAATTCACAATATGTGGGCAAGCTTCAAATGTCCTATCACCCTTTCAAAATAGTTTGACTATTTGAGTATCATACGTACGTCACAGACCCATCTTCTATTCGCATCACTAGTTTTCCAATTAAACAGACAATAATCTGCCTTAATTAGCCGCGTACTGACTGAGCGAGCAGCCTCGGGCATTTGCCTCCGGCGTTTGCTTCGCAACGATTGCCGCAAGGCAGAGAGTGCTTTTGCAGCCGGCGCGGCACGTCCTGACCGACCATGGTTTTGCCTCGCTTGCTCAGTTAGTACGTGCCACGCGGCTATTGACGTACCAAAGTGATTACTCCTAAGTGTTTTCTGGCTTATCTTCCCATTTCAATTCGGACGTTTGGTTACCCTACTCAGTATTTGACACTTGAGCACATCTCAGGTCACTCAGTTTCTTGCTTTGAAGTGGAGAGAACGTAACTAAAACTATTGCTTGGTACTAATCATTTATAATTGTGGTTAGAAACTTGGTCCTCTAAAAATTACTTATAATAATAGAGTTCTCTTTTTTTTTCAACCTCAAAAAAACAGACAGAGTCCGTAATACTGAAATCCGAGACATAACGGAAGGCATAGCGGATGTAGGTACGAGGACTGCTCGTTTGAAGTGGGACTGGGCAGAACATGTGACTCGAATGCACCCAGAACGTTGCGTTGGGCGAAGCTGGTCACACAGTGGGTGCCCGAAGACAGTCGAAGACGACTCGGCAGACCCAGGAAGAGGTGGCGAGACGATCTGGATGCATTCGAGCCAGACTGGCAAACCGTGGCCTTGGAGCGCAAGGAGTGGAAGTTGAAGGGGGAGGCCTTTGCCCAGCAGTGGGACATGATAGGTTAAGTAAAAAAAATAGAGTTCTCAAGTGCTGTATATGGTAATAAGTTTTAGAATTACCAAGAGGTTTTCCGTTAATGAGTTGTATTATGTTGTGATTTATGGTTCACATATTTCCCATTTCCGCCTACTATTTTCCAACTACCTAGCTATATTCGCATTTTTTGTCTACTGTCTAGGCTTTCCTTAAAAACTTCCACTATCATTGTAATTTGTTTAACTACAAAAAAGAAAGATTTCCTTTTACTTAGTTTCATTTCAAATTAGATGTGCATCATTCTCGGTCAATAAACGATAAACAAATAACTGCTTACATTATTAAAACTATAAGCCTACAAAAGATTCCATAAGAGTTTGTAAAAAAAATTAACTGATCTTTTATGTCACGCAAAAGGTCACAGAAGTTCACGGATTATGAAAACAATTTGTCAGCAAATCTAAATTGATTCTGTTCACGTAGTCATTTAATTGAGAACACCTACCTATAGTGAATCATAGAATATAATGAATTGTGCGTTGGAAATATAAAAGATACTTTCAAGAGCTTTTAACTTTAGGAAAAAACCTTGAGGGAACCGCATCTTGGCCAGCTCCACACGTGTAGCTCTTGACCATTATATTTCTTGTAGATAAGGATGATTACACGATTGGTTTGGGTGCTTGGAAAGCCTAAGCAGTAAGCACTCATCTATAGCTATCTACTTTTCTTTATTCTACAAATATAGACCGTTTCATTACCGTCATGTCTTTTCTTGGCATCTATTTCTCGTGTAAACTCAATGTCTGTGATAATAAAACCTAATTTTGCTTGTCCCCAGATCTAGTCCACTGCACAAACGAGCCCAACGTGTCGATACCACAGCTCGCCAACTTGCTCGTCGAGCGGACACAAAACACCAACTGGGTGGTGGTGTATAAATCCTTAATAACAGTACATCATCTACTAGCATATGGGAATGAGGTAAGCTGTTCAAATCTTATCAAAACTGCATTTATCATTCCTTTTGAAAAGGTCTTGAAACAAACACTTTTCTACAGCTTGTATCGTTGTGTAACACGTGGTCAAAGTGGAACGGAATAAAAGGGAACGTCTGCCGTCAATGGGTCAGATTAGCACAGGAACGTGGTGGATAGCACAGGCTTAGGGAGGACTATACTCAGCAGTGGGTGAAGACAGGCTGTGGATGATAAAGATAATGATTATGAAGCTGACTGGGCTCATATTGCTATTTCAGAGTGCTTATCTACTAATAGAAATAAGAAATCCACAATTTTCAGATACCACTAGCAAACATAGAAACATACATACGATTTCATGTAGGAATAGGCACAGATCCCATCGCATCCTGACACGTATCTGATAAACCAACGCAGATATATCTATTTGAAAGCCTGGAATGGAAACGGAGGAAGCAATATGTCGAAATGAAACCCCTTTCCACCCACACGAGGCTAAATATATCCAAGAAAAGCTTTTACAGTACCAGTTCACTTTGAAATGCAATAGGGTAGGGTTTGTAGGGGTGATAAAATCTATTCTTCCAATAGGGTTGAATGTTTTAGGGGAGACTGTCCCGTTAACGCAGTTTAACATGCACCCTGTCACCACACCGATTAACCATCAACAGTAAGCCATTGGTAGCTATTTGCTTTGCCAACTTCACTTCGTAATGTCCATGACGATAGCTTGCTTTCCAAAGAAACTTGCCTTTACATCTTTACTGATAATTTACACCGCAGCGTCAGAAAGCAATCTATGCCGACTACCGAGTAGGCATACTTAGATTTGGTTCCTGTCGTACTGCTACGTGTCGGTCGTAGCTTGTGTTTAGAGAGTGCGCTGTATCAAATCACACTCAGAATTCATCGAACAACAGTTTGAATATTTTTGAAAGCAATTGAGACAGTTCGTCTGACTCACAAGTTCAACCAATAAATCTCTATTTATGTTGCAAAAATATTCCTACTCAATTGAGCAAACCAATTAGCTTGGTAGATGCCTCACTGCGTAGGCTGTATATGTATGTATACCCTGTTATTTCCCCGCGACCTTAAAGGGTTAGTGGGCGTCTCTGTATTGGAAATAGGATTGATATTATATTATTCACTTCCCTGGGCTTACTAAGGATTTCTTTAAACTTCATTCACAAAAAAAAAACAAGTCGTAGACCTTATTTACAAAGTTGCCCAAATCCACTTACGAATCACTTTCGTGACATCGCTATTTAACCAAAAATTACCAGGTTCACCAGGTTTTTCCCAATCATTCCCCAATCACTAATCATGTCAGTTTTCACTACATTTTACCCATATTCTCTTGAACACAATCCTGAATTCCATATCCAAGTTTAAAAATCCATAGAATTAGAAACAATGAAGTATTCTTCCAAATATTGAAATTTAAATTGTAGAGTGAAAAAGGAAAATCTATTACTAGAAAGCAACAAAGCTGAATTCGATATTATAAAACAAGCAATCATATCCTATACAATATGTTTTCCCTGAAAGGCATAATCCCGAAATTACTTTCGAGATTAGTGACAGGGTTTCCTGTACGGTTCTCGCGGGATATAAGACCCATCCTGTAAGATGTTTAGGCCCTCAATAGGGCTGACGACAATGTCGGTAGCAAATGTAGATGCTGCGTACGAAGATACGGTTATAAGGATGAGTATATTGTTGCATAATGGTAGAAAACATTCTGAGGAAACCCACGTGTTGACCATGATATCTTTTCTGAAGACAACAATATTAACATAAACTTTTTTGCAATTTCCAACGTAAAAATTCCGAATAGCTTAAGGTATGTTCTTCCGAAGACATCTCTGAACAAGAAAACATTATGTTACTTTATAATGCAGAAATACATTATGTTGATAGCTAATTTTGATACCCATTCATCATCATCAGCAGCTCAAATGATAGCCCACTGCTGGACAAAGCCTCCTTCCTCAAACGCCACTCCAATCGGCCATGTTATATATACAGCCACAAATATTGGCAGTTGATTTGAAATTCTGATTGACACAAACCTTAGCCCAGTCCGATAGCTGATAGTGGGCGTATACCTACTTTGTATTAACGTTAATATTAACGTTAAAGTTAAAAGTTTATTTGTACAAATATAATATAATACAAATATACTATACAGTACATGTCCAATACTTTGTATTGGACATGTACTGTATAGTAATCATCATAAACACGAATTTTAAGAAGAGATGGACGTCAGTGTAAACGCGAAAATCAAAAGTGAGCCTTTTTCGATTTGGAGGGAACTGTGACAGTTGTATAAAAGTAGTAGATGTCTTGGATGTTCACAATGTTAAGAATAATCTTGTGACTTTAGGGAAGGCGAAGACACTACACCTAGTCGACAACTAGTCGTACATTAGCGGGTCTCTCGGGAACTAGCCTACTACCATATCGATTGAACCATTGGAAGCTTATTTTTACCCGGCTGCCAAAACGATACAAATTCCTCTAGTCACGATCCTAATGGACTGTGTTTGGAATTTCGCGTCTTTCTGTTTAAGGCTGTATTTGTCTTCTATTTTCTAAGAAAAACTTTGTCTATTTGGAAAGGACGTAAAAGAATGTGATGACTAATTTACTAATCAAAATATGCTCATGATAATTATGTAGAATGCAGCCCAATACTAATCCAGACTCGGACAGCTATAGCTCTCATCACGATTTCTGTTTTTATCCTGCATTCGTGGAGCTAGTGGCCAAATATACTGAGCTTTTAAGTAGAAAAAAGTGAGTTCGTATGAGTCAGGGGCCAATTCCGGTGACGGGAGTTTTTAGGCCTCCATCATGGCTTCACGATTTAAATAGCCGGTACCGACGATTTAACGTGCCCTCCGAAGCACGGAAGCGCTCAGATGAAAATGCCACTCGCGGTCACCCATCCATTTACAGACCGTTTCGAACGTTGCTTCACTAGCTTTTAAGTGTAGCTCATAGTTTTACAAAACTTCTCATCCTTTTCTCTGAACTGTAACAAGAAAGCGCTCGGTCGTGCCTACGAATGAAGAAGAAACATGCTAAGAAATCGAATACCTTCAATCAGAATTTCTTCAATTGTAGTGACAACCACACGGCCTACTCTATAAAAGTGTCAGTTATCAATAAAGCACGCTGAGGGTCAAATTGCGTTCTTGACCGTCGGTCAATCACCTAATTGGGCGCCGTACTATCATTACGTATGCTAGGCGCGACTTAGCCACGTTGCTTACGCCTACAGATAAAAACTGACGACATTGGGGAACCCCGTGACTTGCCAAGATTTGGCAACGGAATATAACTATTAAACTTGTAGGGGATTTGGGATGTTCCTGATGTTTAAAGCTGCGTTCGTACGCAAGTTTCAAAAGGTCAAGGAACTTAATCCTCTCCAACCTGATCATGTATGTTTCTTATTATTAGGAAGCTGGGGGTTTAGAGACTCCGGCTTAGTACAATGTGAATGCGGTGCTCCAGCACAATCTATGCCGCACCTACTGGTGTGCCCCCTGTGCCCTAACACCTGCACACAGGAAGACCTCAACGCAGTCACAGATAGCGCAGTTGAGGTGGCCACCTTTTATTCAAAATTAATTTAACCGAGTGGGCATCGACACGATAAGAAAAAGATTATTAGGAAGCTGTCTAGTCACTGCAGTCTCTTCTTCCCTGTTTGGTCCACCATTGAACAACCTTTAAGTGGGCATCCAATTCTTATGTCCATCTACGGCGTGTTCTGCAAGAGCATTTCCCGTCTATAGTTATTTCAATGCCTACTTTGAGAACTACATTGTCTGCATACAATAGCAGTTATTCATTAGCAATTGTCAAAACTACCTGATAACGCAGTGTGACTGATCACTTCAAGAACTTCAGCTGAACTCTATTGTCTTGCCAACGTTACAAGTCCCTTAAATTGTGTTCCCTGTTCCATGATATCTAAGAAGCAGTCTTATTTGTAATCGAGGGAGCTTACAATGGATAAAATAATGCGTATAATTTTGGCACCGTTTCTCCAGGTTTGTCTTAAAAATGAGCGATGTGTTTCGCTTCAGAAGTACTCGTGTACTCGTGTTCATTGTTACCATAAATCTAATCACAAAAGTGAATGTCAAACATTCTTATCGCGAAGTAATTTTACGCGTGTTGCTATCGGTTACCAACGTGTAATGCATGAGAGGAGCCAGATTCACTAGAATTACAGTTGTTCTTCACGAAGGCGGTTTGTTCCTAATTGTGTGTGTTGAGTACGTGCACGTTGTTTCTGTGTGCGTATGCTCGGGCACGCTCCATGGACGAATGAGCGCTCAGTATCGATTACGCACACAGAAACAAATCTACCCAGACAGACAACTGTAGAAGGACAACTGTATAGTACATCGGTACAGTTCTACTATGTAGATGATAAACATGAGAGGAACTAAACTCAGGAAAGACCTTCATGACTTCAGGCCGTGTTGGCCGAATGGGGTTGTACCTCGACTTTCAATCCGAAGGTCGTGGGTTCTAATCCCGGCCATGCATAATGGATTTTGCGTTTCGTAAAATTTATATGCGCTTTAACACGTGCTCTGAACGGCGAAGGAAAACATCGTGAGGAAAGCAGTTAGTATTCTTATAGGCGGCGATGGGCTTGCAACCTGTCACGTATGGAGTACTAACTTTTGCAAGATGTGGCCATTAATCAAACATGTATTTGGACATGCCTCTGACTACCCAATTAGACATCTTCAAAGCATCTGGAATAGATAAAAGATCTGAGAGATGTCTACCGCGCCTTGGGGATACAGTTGTGATCCTTTTTACGTTTTACTTCATGACTTTGAGGGTAATGACCTCTTTAATCATAATCCATCAAACAGGATGAGTGATATGAACAAAAGTCAAGCTTTTGAGCTAATGACATTTAAACATTATCTTTTGTATGTATTGGTTAAATAAATGAATTAATTTTATGTTGTTTGTCTGGGATAGGCAGAGAACATTGGATGGAGTCGAAATTTTACGTATGTTTTGAAAATATTGGTACTTCGCAAACCGGTATGATGCCATTATTTATCCCCAAGCTCATTACATATCTCATCAAATATCCAAGTTCTCAAGATGAAGTCAGAACGAACAATAAGTCCTGTAAGTAGTTTGTTCTTCTGTTTACGACGGCACCTTGATTATGCATTTCAATCTAGGTTTGTTATTTTAATATCGTAAATGTATGAGAAGCAATTGAGTACGCAATCGTATCTATTTTAGAAGTGACAACAATATTACCTAGCTAGTCTTGCTTGTTCAATTTTGTTATAGTCGAAAATTGCCTCGCGTAGGCACTTTGCCTCGCTACGGTGCCGGGCGTGGCTGTGGGTGCCATTCCCGGGACAGTGCTTAGGCAAAATACGAGAGGGGAGATCTCGGAGCCCCTTTACATGCATGGAGGCCGCTCACGTGTCAGTTTTTAGTCGGTGAGAGTCCGACATAACCCTACGGCGGTAGGGTATCCATAATATCCATTATGGATTTCTGACGTTATAAAATGCACTTTGCCTACTTTAGACATACGATGAGGTAAGCCACTTCACACCTGTTTAAGGTAGGTACGAGTACGTCTGTCATCCATCTCTGTGTAAACAGTATGGTGTTGGTTTTTTTTTACATAGATTTAGATCTTTTACATGTAATTGGATAAAAACTAGAGCCTTCAATGACGAATACAATGTCAATAGATACTGGCTTCAATTGGTTTGTTCAACTTCGTAAAAATATATGTTCTTATGGTTTAAGCCAAAGTATATTCGCACAGCAGCATCTATGTGACATTTCTATATTATGGAATTCCAGCTAGCTCTATCATATTGCCGCGCGATTTGGTTAGGTTTTCAACGATCGCAATAAACCCATTCCCATATAATACTGAACTGATAAAAATTTTTTCAAGTTAACGGGTCTGATTGTTGAAAAGCCTCATCGTTGCTCATCAACACACATTCCATTCATCACATCCACTTGTGTCAATGTTGTATCGGACGGAACACACGATATAAAAGATCTTGTTCACTTTAAGTAGTCGGTAGTTTTTGGATTTCAATGTATTTTGGTGATAAAAGCATTAGGCTTGTGTAGTTCCTGAACTAAGTACTAATAGGAATTCATTCCCACAAGTGTACTAGTTGAGCTAGTTCACATAACTCGGTCCTAATAGGCCTATTAGTACTCTAGTACACTAGTTCATTCGATCGTTTCGTTAAGGAAATTATCATAACTGCGCCTTCCTGCACTGTAATAGGGTTCAAATCGGCATGCGTATCTACCCTTGTACTAGGACGGAATGAAAAGAACTACACGATCCTATTAGGACTCTAGTTCATTCGATCGTTCGGAAAAAGAACTGTTAGAAATGTATTCACATGTCAGTGTCTGATTGGTTTGTCAAGCGCAGACAGAGATAGACTCATTAGGCGAGTAAGCGGTAATAAAAGAGACAGAGATATCACGGTGGCGGGCGTTTCATTCGATCTTTAGTTTAGTACGAACATCGTTCATGTCCTACAAAACACAAAGCTAGTACGTAGTTCAGGACCGACCGACCGACCGAGCGACTCATTATAGAACCGAAGATCTACTGTACTAGATGTACTAATAGTACTAGAAGTCCGATCTAGTTCTTCACAACGATTGTACTAGTACGGAGCGCTCTCTGTACTGACCGAGCAAGCACAAGCCTAAAAAGCATGTAAGAAAGGAGTGAGTGTTGAGATGACGGCTGATAGAGGAGAAATGAGAATGGAAGAAGAACACAATGTTGTGCCGACCTCATGTAATGTGGGAAAAGGGCAGGAAGATGATGATTATTAGATCTATTGTATTGTATTAACGTCGCATTTAAATCATTTCACGTGTTCCATGCCACCCTATGCGGTGCCATACAAAGTTGATGGACTCAGCACATACCTAAAATACATTTGTGTCACTGGCACACAACGTGAAAATGTACATTTAAGGGAAGAACATAACGAGTACAATTAACACCACGTTTTCACAGCTCATCATGACAGGTTGCAAACTCAGCGCCGTTTTTGATGACCTTGGCTGTGAGGTGAAATGGGGTGTAATATTTGAGAGGGGGTTTGGTCGCGTGCTATGTAAATTATTTAAAAAGTAATTACTCTTTACAATTCCGTTAAAAACTTTGACCTTGAAGTGTTATTTTCAACCTCTAAATTCCGACCCTGCTCAATCAGCGTTCTACTAATTTATAAAATTGTTTAATTTCAGAGGTTCACACAATACCTAGCGTCGAGTAATTCCACGTTTCAACTAAGTAATTTTCTGGATAAAAGCGGGGTGCAAGGTATGTATCTTTATATCTTATATATTATAAATTCTAGTACTTTACACCTATCGAAACGTTCCAATGAGATCGCCACAAAATACCATAATTCCTCGGTGAATCTTACAACGCTTATAAAAGAGTTCGTTAAACATATTACATGAATAAAAACATTAAAATTGCTGCAAATGAAATACATAAGCTCAGTAGCGCGTATCAACTTCCTAACTTACGGATATGGAACTATCGACTCGTCTGCACTGGATGCACCGATAGGACACTTAGATAAACATAACTGGGTGCATTTTATCCAATGTTTTATGTCAAATTATATGATGGATACTTCCATAATTTGATAGGAAAACCAAATATGAACTGGAATGTTTAGTGCATCGCTATTGCAAGTCATGTATGACGTTTATATTATCATAATTTTGGTATCAAAATAAATTGAATCGTCAATTTCTGATCAATTATTTATTATTTTATAAATAACTAGCTATCCGTTGCGGTGTTACCCGTGATCCCTCGAGAAAACATCACTTTCCTGGGATAAAATATTGCCTATGTTCATCAGGAATAATGTAGGATTCTAATGGTGAAAGAATTTTTCAAATCGGTCCAGTAGTTTCGGAGCCTATTCAATTTAAACAAACAAACAAACACATCTTTCCTGTTTATAATATTAGTTTAGAAATACTCTGTTAAAGAATAAAATCTTTGACTAAATAAAGAATCATACGCAGAGGTTACTACGAGAAGAATACTTTCTAACTCTTAAATCCAACATTTACTCATGTTAATGTACAAAATCACGTTAACATTGACATAGAATTGAAGTTTATAATTACATACTGTCCTTAATTGCTATTTTCCCTATAGAAACAGCTATATTAACACTTAATTGGTGCTAAATGTAGTTTGAAGCGTCCATGTTAATTTTGTACACGCTTTAAAAGTAATTTCGATGTAATAAAAATTGTACTTCATCTTCAGTTGTGTCAATGTTACACGAGTATTATAGTTGTGACGTCATCATGTGCGTCTTATAAACTATTAATAAACCAAATATGTCACATTGATAACAACAATACTCTCAGAGAGAAGAAAAATCCATACAGACCGAAATTAGAACCCAGGACCGGATCGAAAGTCGAGGCACTATTCCCCTTGGCCAACAGGGCTGTTCTATGGAGAGTTATGAAATCTACATAACGCCATAAAGCTCCTATTTCATGCCAAGTAATCTTGGCATTCCCCCATGCCTATGAACCGGGAAGGGACGCACATTTCGTACGTTACTTCCTACAGTTCCTACTAGCTTCTGCGCGCTGCTACGCCCGCGTGGTACCAACATTTTGATTTGATTTGATATGCTTTTCCAGGTCACTATCTACGCCTATACCAAGTTTCATCGAAATCCAAATCTGGTCGAGTTTGTAATGTAGGAACAGATTCATAGGTTCACAGTACAGCACTTAAAAATATAGTTGATTTTCTCTCCATCTAGCTAGAGTTTTTCTAAATTAGTTAGATGTTGGAATGAGTTGGATCTGAAGATTTTAGTCACTCTAAATGTATCTTTTGTTAAAAAATCATTTTGCTCTATCTCCAAATGTGTAGTAGCTGCTAAAGGCATTATCAACCAGCTTAGCGCTTTCATGCTTTGGAGGGCAAGTTAAATTTTCGGTCCCGGCTATAACGTCCTGATGACAATGACCTTTAGGAGGCCTACAAACTCTGACACCTGAGAGAGTTGTAAGAGTTGTAAACTACCCGTCTTATTTTCTGTCAATGACCATATAACGAAGACGTAGAAAAAAACCCACGTGCATGCATTGAAGATGAGTCAACTAACGGTGTGTGTCCAGTGTCCGTAATTATTGCAATACCTGACCTACGACAACTTGTAGATAATTGAGATTTTCTACGTAGTCATGTCCTTGTACGTACTACTACCTGGGATTGACTTATTCGTAGTTTTGAGTCACGACAACGCGCGTGCTACGTCCAACTTACCGCTGCTGTTATTGTGCCCATAGTCTAGATTAGATACATAGTTATGGAGGACAGTTAACGTACTTGTTTGCCACCTTATATGAAAAATAGACTCCAAGTAAAAATTGCCTCATCTTGAACGAGAAAACCGCGAAACTTAAGTATGACTGGGCTAAGCACGCTTGCCTTAAATTTAATGCTGGATGATATAGTGGGCTAAAATAACCACAGCGTACTCTGCCTGTCCCACAAGATGAAAACTTGTGGTCAGTCAGAAATGGCGGGACAAACTAGACATGCATTGCTACATACAAAAATAATGTGAAGAAAATCTTCGAAGTGAAATACAAGCGGATGTTTTCCATAGAATTTCGAACACGATAGAAAAATTGCAAAAAATGATTTCGCAATAAATGATTTGATTTGATTTGATTTGACCAACTGCCGTACTCAGAGACTTTGGTTACTTAAATCGTTCCTTTCTAAAGGTTTTCCATATATTAAGTAGCCATTAATGTATCTGAATGCGACAGTAAGCTGAACTACGTAGAAAGACTTCTTACCAAGAGTATAATATATATCTAGTATTATAACATAGTACATAATATGACGATGCATGGTGTTTAAGAGTTATTGACCGTTGACCTCGGGGTTCGACGACTCGACCGTCCTCGCTGCTTATATTTCTGCTCCAGTTGTTTTCATTTTATGTAATTTTGAACTTTTAGACTGCATAGACGTAATGTATCGTGAATCGATGGAATGATTCTGATTGGTTCATGTGAATCAGTTGTTGAATATGCACTAGGACCATAATTAATCATTTGACACCCCACATAACGCATATGAAGACTAGTCGCTACGGTAATTACAAGCATAGATACATACATATCTTCAAAAGTCTTGTCTAGGGATCAAGATATAAATTCGTAAAAAAAAACTATATTCCATAGCACGAGCGAGAGTTCCAATAACTTCCCTTAGCAATTAAAAAAACAACAATTATTTAAATAATTTCATTTGCAGCAATAATAGTGCTTATTATCAAAACAATAACAGTTTATGCGGCAATACAATAATTATTTGCTGATAACAGGCCGTTGATATCCCGACCTCTATTAATTACTATGTAATTCAATATTTTTTCATACAAATTGTTATCAGCTAATAATGTATTGTTTAAAAAATATTTTACTAATTTTGTTATCAGGGAATATTGTTAGATGAGGAGGTGTCACATTTTAATTATCTGTTTGATTCAAAACAAATGTAGCATGTCTTGCATTTATAATGATGGCGATCCTGTTGTTCACTGACTAACTTTAAACAAACTAAAATTTGAATTTTCTTATTTCGTTCACATTAAGGCTGTGTCCCCAGTAGGCAAACTGTTAGCGGCCGACTGAGTTTTCGGCGTATCCATTTAGTACGACCTTCCATATATTTGAAATGGCGTGTCCACAGTTTGCGCTCACTGTACGCAGTTTGCAGCGTTACGCGCGCCGACTATCTCAGTACTCGGCCGCTAACAGTTTGCCTACTGGGGACACAGCCTTAAGACGTAAACGGTACTACAGAATGAGACTTATTATTCTACCCTCAAAAAAACGTAAAACGAATTATCTAATCTAAAACGTAATAGTCATTGTAATTTGGTCTTTAGTGTAGACGAAATAAGAACTTTAATTTACTCAGTGAACACCAGAGTCGGTACCAATGAATATGTAAATAAAATATCTACACGGAATCGAAATGGCGTGCATGAATACTACTGTCGGGAAAATGTCACGTTTTGCACTAAACATGAATGAAACAAACTATAGTTTCTAAACACAAACAATTCTAGTTCTACTGTATTCATCTGTGAGTCTCTTTTTCAACTGATAACGCATAACGATCAAATTACAGGGTAGTCTAAGATAAATGAAGCTAGCTAGTCTTATAAAACAAGCTTTGAATGATTTCCTTCACTAAATCAGGTTCCTGTTGTTTAGATTTCAAGAAATGTATAACTTAGTATTGGAATAGTATTGTAGAATCTATATTAATACTTTACTGATACACTTTTTCTTTCGCTTACTGAAAGGCGCGGCGGGTGCCCGGATTGGTGAGTTCAAAAAAACGAAATAGCGGCTTTTTTATTGTCTGTCCGTCTGCACATTTGCGTGAACACGCTTGGAAATTTTTGGTTGCAATTTGTTGTCCCCCTCGCACGTTTTGTTGCTTAACTTGTTTTTATCGTTGAGTTGTGTTTTTTTTGTAGGCATGTATGTGATGGCAATATCTTTCCTTGGATATGGTATCACAAGAAAACATGATACTGATGAGTTGGGTTAGAAATATATACATTTTTGTGATATTTCATGTTACTTCTACGCTTATACATTTAATGTTAGTATTTTGTAGCAATAGAATCACCTTTAAGATTCATACTATAGTTTGTATTACAGATACAAGTATCATTCTGCAACAAATTACATTGATAAGAAAAATACTCATTACATTACATTGTAAGAGTTTATTACAAAAAAATCAATTAGATTTAATTTATCACTTGAATTGTAATTGAAAGTACGTGATTGGCCTGTAATAAAAGTGATCCATATAATGTAAATATTCTTTAATCGTTGTTTTCACCCCAATGCACCTATTGAATGGCAACACTAGTTATACTTTAGTTACAAAATTGTTTTCAATTTAGTTAACACGCAATGTATCACAGACCTAGTAATTAGTTAAACACTTGCATGGAACTTGCACGGTTTTCAGCATTTTTGTTGTTTTGCTTCTATCACCAAATGATTCATCGTCCGCAATTTTCACAAATAAAATCACATGTACTGTCATACACTAAGGCCGGTATTCACAAACATAACTATGAGGTCGCACAGTGCGCGCGGACGCACAGGGTCCCAAAAATCTACTGATTTTGCGACACTTGGAAATGTCATAGTAATGTTTGTGAATACCGGTGTAAGGCTTTCCGACAAATCTAAGTAGATTCGCCATGACAATTCTATTCAGTTGTGGTGGCAATTCTGCTTTGATTTGATGGAACCCTTAGAAGTTCAACTAAACCTTTGTCTTCCACTGTTGTTGCTTTAGAATAGAACATTTGTTCCGATAGCAATATCCCTTAAAGCAGTTCCACTTTGCTAATCTAATCACTTGTATCGTTGACCAAATCCTATATTCTTAAAACCAAAACCGATACTAGTGTCAATTGAAATGGAAGCGGTTGGGTGCAGGTCACAAGATCGATCGCTCTGAAAATCACTATTGGAGGCCTATGTTCATCAGTGGAGGTTATGGGGCTGTGATGCTGATGGTTCAGTGATATTGACGACATGATAGACAAAAGCGCCACAAAAGAAGTTCTACAGTATTCAGCTTCATTTAGAAGCTATTGCAATTTGATTTAGGGATAGTAGATTAGATTCTAGCATCGCCAGTTTCGTCAACATACGAAGCACATGAATTGCCATCGAATAGTAAAATCTCAAGAAGACTACTTTCGTGGCGTGGACTCTGATTAAAATCTCAAAGGCTCCTCAAAGTATTGCCCTATACAATAGTAAATCCTCAAAGATTGCTTTCGTGGCAAAGTAAAGGCTGTATATTGGATCGTCGGTCTTTTTACAATTGGATCTGTTCACGTGTGTTCTCCTTACATGTCCAGGATATGACATGTCCCCGTTCATCCGCCGCTACGCCAAATACCTCAATGAGAAGGCGCTATCCTACAGGACAGTGGCTTTCGACTTCTGCAAGGTTAAGAGGGGGTAAGGATTGTCTATATCTATTAAATAGCTTAGTTTTACAGACTCATCATCGAAACCACTGAAGCTGTTCTCTAGAGGATATACACAAATTTTGTCTACTACACAAAATTATCGCTAATGTGTTTTTAAATAAGAAATATCATTTCGCACACCAAATTTCTTGTGTTGAAAAAAATAGTTCCTAGACATCATCATCAACTATTTACACAGTATTGAGCTGCCTTCATGCCTGTCATGTAATTGGACTTGTTACAATTTCTTAATATAGATGTATTTATTTATTTATTTCGGGAAAACAAACAACTACATTATAAATATATGCTTACATTAACTTAGCTTACATTTACAGAAAAATGCAACGAATAATAATAATGCAGTCAACGACATTTTCCACATTTTGTTGTAAGACAGATTTAAGTAGTTAATGCTGCTAGAGAGTAGAATATAATAAAGAAGGCTAAAGCCAAGATCCTATTGTTTATGTTATACTTGATAAACTTATTTGTTATGAAAACTTGGTACAACGTAAACAAGGTAGGTAGGAACTTAAAACTAGAATAGTAACTAGGGTAGACGCAGTTCAGACCATGCATTACGCATGGTCTGAACTGCAAAGTGTGGTAAAAACAAGTTTCTTAAATTTATACAGATTACAATAAAATATGTAACACAAGAATCATCTAGCTTCAATACTGAATGCATGCTTGAATTTCTTACAGCAAAGAAGAAGGCTCCCTACGGATGATGAATGCGGAGAAACTCCTGAAAACACTACCAGTGCTGCAAGCCCAGCTCGACTCCCTGCTGGAGTTCGACTGCACCTCCAACGACCTCACGAATGGAGTCATTAATATGTGCTTCATGCTTCTCTTCAGGGACCTCATCAGGTATGCCTTCTGCAAACTTTGCTGCTACAGGTGGGTGAAAGCCTCTTAAGCCTCGCCTCTTGGACTTCTACCATCCTATCCTGCTTCCTACTAATTTTATATATCAGAATAGTTTTTTATCTTGGTGTATTCAAAAACAAAAACGCACCATTCATGAGTGAAAGAGGCGACAGGATCGAAAGTGGAAATCTGTGGTCAACAAACCTACCTGACGCATAGCTTTCTTTTCGGTGAATCTAGTATCTTTTATTCCAAGTTCTATGTGTCGATTCCTGATTACAGAGGGTCGCATCTCATTAAGATTTCGACACCAGGGTCCCACCTTGTCAATGTAATTCAAGTCCTAGTAATCTGTTTATCCAAGTTTTAGTGGACTAACTTCTGCAAGACGTGGGTATTTATCAAATTGTATATGGACATATTGGACATGCCTCTGACTACCCCCTTTAGACATCTTCAAAGGATCTGGAATACATAAAAAGATCTGAGAGAATGTCTACCGCTCCTTGGGGTACAGTCGTGACCCTGTTTACGTCTTTAGTGGAATGCATGCTCGTCAAAGAAGAAGAAAAAAAGAAAAAATCTAAATCTTACAGCAAACTTTTAACGTGGGCACTTACAAAAGAGCACGTGCCTAAAATAAAAGTTTCTCAAAGGAACATGGAGCGTGCCATGCTAGGCATGTCACTGGTGACCGAGTGCCTAACGTAGAAATACGACGAAAAACCAAGGTTGTAGATGTAGGTAGGAGGATTAATCAGTAAAAGTGGAGATGGGCAGGACACTTGGCAGGACGAGAAGACGGTAGATGGACAAAGGCAGTTACCGAGTGGTCACGCGATGGTCATAGAACACCAGGCAGACCACCAGCCAGATGGTCTGATGATATTGTGGCGGTAGCGGGAAGACAATGGATTCCACTGGCGCAGGATCGGAAAAAGTGGCGTGAAAATGAGGAGGCCTATACTCAGCAGTGGGTGGCTGTGGGCTGATTAGGTGGATAGAAACTTTTAATGTGTTATTTGTGATTACAGATTATTCGCGTGTTACAACGATGGCATCATCAACCTGCTGGAGAAGTACTTCGACATGAACAAGAAGAACTGCCGCGATGCTCTCGACCTCTATAAGAAGTTCCTCATCAGAATGGATAGAGTTGGAGAGTTCTTGAAGGTATTCATCACCATACTCATTATTCCGTACTCTATTATCATTTATCCCGTCGTGTTCTAATCGCATCATCATGCTTGGTCTTACCACTTCTCAGTGGGACGGCATGATTCTGAGTCGAGGCCTTTTTGCTGCTGTGACACACAATCACAATTCTCCAACTTTAAAATTTTTATTATGCCAATTTTTTTACTTTGAATCTTTTTCACCAAGTAATATTGCGTGCCAATGTGGTGAATAAATGTCTGTCTATGGCTATGTCTTACCCCATCATCAAATGCTCATAATGTCCTTATTGCATCATCTTCTTGCCGCATTATCAAATGGGCATGAGTCTCTGTTCCTATGCCCACCTCCATTATTCTATAGCTTCATGCTGGTGGAGCTTGAGCCATTTGAGATTGCCCATTAGCTCAGTTGGTTAGAGCGTTGCCACATATCACAAGATCGTGGTACTAATCCAGCATGATACTTATTTTCTTGGATGCTTTTAGAATTAAATTCTATTGCTTTTCAGGTGGCAGAAAATGTAGGCATCGATAAAGGAGACATTCCAGATTTGACCAAAGCACCCAGCTCGTTGCTCGACGCTTTGGAGGGCCACCTCGCTTCGCTCGAGGGGAAGAAAGGATCCGCTGCCAACACACCCACACAGACGGCTAGGTTAGTATAAATACTCACAATTTAATTTTCTAATTATTAGTTTTTTTGGAAATCAGGTCTATTGCCTTTAACATGTTTGTATGAAGATTTTTAAAAAAAATAAAATTTTTAAAATCCATAGATTCCCTTACCCTAAGTAAGTTCGTATGAGTCAGTGGCCAAATCTGACGGAGTTTTTAGGCCGTCTTATGGCCTCCGTCATGGCTTAATGACCTTAATAGCCGAGAACGACAATTTAACGTGCCCTCCGAAGCACAAAAGCGCTCAGATTAAAATGTTACTGGCGGTCACCCACTTACGGACCGCATCCCAAACCCTTCTTCTGCTTGTCGTGTCGATGCTACATTCATCAGATACACTTGGAGTAGATAGATAGATAGATAAACTCTTTATTGTACACAAGAACATGATACACGGAAAACATAAAAATAAAAACATTGTACAATGGGCGGCCATATCGCTAAAAGCGATTTCTTCCTGGCAACCATTTGCATGGACAGGATAGTCGAAACAGAAATACAGCGGTGTACAAAATAAAAGCGATAAACTAAGCACCTACCTATAATACACACAACACAACACACAGATTATACATAGATTATAAAAATAAAAATGAAACTGGAGTAATGATAGGCCACTTTGATAGCTCTATCTGAGGCAGCATTGAGGTCCTCTCTTGTGCAGGTCTCAGGGCACAAGGGGCACACCAATAAGATGGATAACTAACCTTTTTTTTTTTTTTTTTTTTTTTTGTCGCTGGGTAAAATGCGTTACGCATCCCCTCCGCCGGGGGGCGAGAGGGGTATGTGGGACTCCCGGGGACTCCCGGTATACCCACTAAACATCCCAGCGCCTTTCCGGCGTCGCCTGGAATGGAGGGGGCCCGGGCAACCGGCAGAGCCTCTACATCCAGTCCCCCTCCGGCGATCCCCGCCCTTACGGCGGGCCCCGCGTCGTGGTGAGCAGTGCAAGGCGGACGAAGGTGCCCCCGCACCTAGCGTCCGCTACTCACCACTAGAGCTCTCATGGATAACTAACCTTTTTTTTTTTTTTTTTTTTTTTTTTTTTTTTTTTTTTTTTTTTTTTTTTTTGTCGCTGGGTAAAATGCGTTACGCATCCCCTCCGCCGGGGGGCGAGAGGGGTATGTGGGACTCCCCGGGGACTCCCGGTATACCCACTAAACATCCCAGCGCCTTTCCGGCGTCGCCTCGAATGGAGGGGGCCCGGGCAACCGGCAGAGCCTCTACATCCAGTCCCCCTCCGGCGATCCCCGCCCTTACGGCGGGCCCCGCGTCGTGGTGAGCAGTGCAAGGCGGACGAAGGTGCCCCCGCACCTAGCGTCCGCTACTCACCACTAGAGCTCTCCGCTCCCTTCGTCCACTGCGCGCTCTAGTAAAAGAGCTGCGCGTGGAGAAGCCTCCAAACGGCCGCAGAGGACAGGGAGAGCGGCAACGTAACACCGACACTCCTCTTCCACTGCGGCCCCACCGCCAACGCATCAACGGTGCGCCACCGTTTGGTCGCGGAAGATAGGGCGAACGGCAACGACACACCGACACGCCTCTTCTCCCGCGACCCCGCCTGACTGCGGGGGACAGAAATGACTCCGTCCTCCGCACCCGCCTCAGACGCATCCAGAGCGGGCCCAACCGCAAGCCCGCTCGGAGCGTCCCCGCCTAGGATTCCTGTTAGCTTTGCCGTGGGTGACCAATCCACGGCTACTAAGCCCCCCCATCGCGACAAGATCGGAATCCTTCGGGGGGGATGGATAACTAACCTAACCTAACCTAACCTAACCTTTTTTTTTTTTTTTTTGTCGCTGGGTAAAATGCGTTACGCATCCCCTCCGCCGGGGGGCGAGAGGGGTATGTGGGACTCCCGGGGACTCCCGGTATACCCACTAATCATCCCAGCGCCTTTCCGGCGTCGCCTGGAATGGAGGGGGCCCGGGCAACCGGCAGAGCCTCTACATCCAGTCCCCCTCCGGCGATCCCCGCCCTTACGGCGGGCCCCGCGTCGTGGTGAGCAGTGCAAGGCGGACGAAGGTGCCCCCGCACCTAGCGTCCGCTACTCACCACTAGAGCTCTCCGCTACCTTCGTCCACTGCGCGCTCTAATTAAAGAGCTGCGCGTGGAGAAGCCTCCAAACAGCCGCAGAGGACAGGGAGAGCGGCAACGTAACACCGACACTCCTCTTCCACTGCGGCCCCACCGCCAACGCAACAACGGTGCGCCACCGTTTGGTCGCGGAAGATAGGGCGAACGGCAACGAAACACCGACACGCCTCTTCTCCCGCGACCCCTCCTGACTGCGGGGGACAGAAATTACTCCGTCCTCCGCACCCGCCTCAGACGCATCCAGAGTGGGCCCAACCGCAAGCCAGCCCACTCGGAGCGTCCCCGCTTGGGATTCCTGTTAGCTTCACCGTGGGCGTTCAAACCACGGCTAATGAGCCCCCCCATCGCGACAAGATCGGAATCCACGGGGGGGGGGGGGACCTAACCTAACCTAACCTAACCTAACCCTAAATAAGATGGATAGGATTTTTATGACATTCATTTTCTACAGTGCTCAAAAGAACGTTGCCAGCGTGATGGGTGCCCTATCATCGACATCATCATCATTCGGCAACGTGGCCTCGTCCTCCCGGCTCGACAAAGCTAGCAACGGCTCCTTACTCATTGATGATTCATTGAAGCAACAAGCTCTGGCCGAAGAAGAGGCGGCTATGAACCAATACAAGGTAATATAGATCGTATTGATAGGTGGTAAAGATGATAGTTCTGAGCAAGAACGAGTAGTAATAGAGTTGCAAATGTTATTCTGTTTTGGTCTTTATTGTAAACTAGCTCTCCGTCGTGGTGTTACCCGCGTTCCATCGGGAAAACTTCACTTTCCCGGGATAAAATATAGCCTATGTTCATCAGGGTTAATGCAGTATTCTACTGGTGAAAGAATTTTTCAAATCGGTTCAGTAGTTTCGGAGCCTATTCAATTCAAACAAACAAACAAATCTTTCCTCTTGGTAATTAAGTAAGAGGATAACAGAATCGGTATTCATATTTTTTTGTAATTTTTAAAGTGTTAATCCAAACTTAGGTATTTCATTGAGAAATGAAAAGTCATCAAAATTTTCGATTCCGACGGGATTCGAACCCGCGACGATCAGACGATCCTCCTAAAGCCGGAGTGCCTTCAACCGCTCGGCCACGGAACCCTCTGACGTCAGAATTGAAATTTTTTATAACATCGAAAACGATAAGATATGAGCTTATCAAAAATTTTGATTCTGACGTCAGAGGGTTCCGTGGCCAACGGTTGAAGGCACTCACTCCGGCATTAGGAGGATCGTCTGATCGTCGCGGGTACGAATCCCGTCGGAATCGAATGAATGAATGAATGAAAAACTCTTCATTGTACACAATAATTACAAAACATACACTTATGAATCAATAAAACCCAACGAGACAATGTACAATGGGCGGTCTTATCGCTTAGAAGCGATTTCTTCGAAAATTTTGATAAGACTTCATTTCGGTATTAATAAGATGAATATAATAAAGTTGGTTCCCAAACCGCGTTTGTCGGTATTGGTCGCGAAACAACAGAAAGTAGAATCATCTAGCTCATAAAATCAGTAAGAGATCTGCTCCATTTGTAACAGCGATAGCAAATATCTCACAATTTATGCCAGTGCTGCCTCTACAGGACAATCAATTCCTTGGTTTCACGTTAGTCAAAGTCAAAAATCATTTATTCAGGACTGCTGGGATCACTTAGAATAGTCTTAGAACTAATTTTACTCCTGTTCTTTCGCGACCAGGGAGAATCAGGGCAACAAACACGGTTTGGGGCCTTGCATTATTTTAGGTGATCCATCTTAAAACTAAAAGTCAAGCTCGCATAGTAAATTTAGATGCTCATAACACGCTCAGTACAAAAAACAAAAAAAATATTACCACTTTAGTTCCACTGATTGCTACTTTATCGCAGTGGCGCTAGTTCCGCTAGTTAACAAGCAGCAATCGATCGCAAATTTTACAAAATCATGCAGCCGGATTCCTACTGAATAACTTACTTTGGTATAATGGAAAATTGCATGCAATTGAATGTAACATTACCACAGGTGCATTTATTGCAAGGATCCGAGTGGACGGGCGCTGAAGAAGTCGCCGAGATTCTTGTAAGAGAACGGGATGGTCTTGTGCTGTCATCGCTTCCCCATCGCTTTTTTTCTCTGGCTTACTATGACTTTATCTCTACCGTTATCTTAGTTAGTTATCTCAGAATCTGTAAAAGCTACAACCTTCTTATTTAGGAAAATGATACTTCGAACTTTTATCTTGGATTACATGTTTTAAAAACACGATTGGTGAAAGTTTTCTAGATAATATATAATTTTTTAATACACACATTTTGCTATTTATCTCGAGAATAGCACACTTTTTTTTGCTGGGTTTTTGTTTTTGTCAAGAAACCTACAAGTATTTCTTTAGTTGTCTTTTTATTTTTCGATTGTAATAAGATAAAAAGTGTTTGGCGTTGTAAATGACGTTGCGTATCTATCGCTCTGTACTTCTCACACACCGTACAAATCACACTCTCTGTCCCGCTTACAAAATGGCGGGGTATGGTACACTCTTACCGCCTTATTAATTAGAAAACCCTAATTCTAGCTAAATCCGAGACTGCTCTCAGAACTGTTACTTCTTGGAGTAACATGATGAGTTTAAGGTTATTAATAAATCGGTAGTTATCTCGAATCAGTAATACATTTCTTGCATCGGGACTAGCGCGTGCGTTATGGCAACCCATAAAATTTAAAATAAAAACGAGTGAATGAACGAATATTATTATCATTCAAAATATTGTCTGTCTCTGTCACTAATTATATGAATGACAGAGATAGACAATAATTTGTATTTGATAATCTGTTTTATTCAAAGAGGTTAGAGGTTTTATTCTTCTCAAAAAAGTATTTACTGTGTTTAGTCATTTTTAACTGTTTTTTTGTTTCTTGCTAATGCTAAATATTTTTTTACCTCAAAATCTATACTTACTTGGATTTTAAATTCAGTTTCTTCGAGATCATAAAATGAAATTGTACGAATATTGTAAATTTTCACTCGCCCCATTTATCGTAATTGGTATCCATCCAACCTCATTAAATTTTTCCTCAAACCATCAACATATCCATCCTATTTGCACAACCTTTTTTTGGATATGACATGAATATTATGAAGTAAAATGTCAAAATTCATGATAGAGTATGCTTACTCCATCTCTATACTAGGTTGCACCTAGGCGTAACTCTTGCTCCGAGAGCAGCGTCGGATTAACTTATTTCCTCCTTGGTCTTTCTTTATTAATACAGATTTGACCTACTACTGCCTTATGCTTTGGATTAGCTCTAATCCCAACCAAGTTCGTGTTTATTAATAACAGGGTTAGAGCAATTCTACTGTAGAGATAGAGTAAGCAAGCTAGAGATTGGTTTGGGAAGAATAGAGAATCTATGAAGATCTCGTCGGCGTATGTTTCTCTATTCGTTTTCATTTCATGCTGTTTTTAGGGGACTTTTCATTTACAGGTTTTGGTGTCCAACATTCTAATTCGCATTTTGTCAATGCTTTGGATTTCTGCTTTAGGGATTACGGTTGTGGATTTACTGTGTATGTTAGGCAGTTTATGTAATATGTGTATAAAATGTGTTTTATGTATAATTATGCATCATTCCCACAAAAGCCTAGCTCTTATGACGATAGTATTAAGGTTTTCTTTCATTCTTATAATTTGTTAGTGATATTGTCATTCATATTGTACACGCGTGATATCAATACATCATACACATCTTATCATTCCCGTTCAACTATAGAGGCCATCCATTCTTACTGTCATTACTAGAAATTATGTTCTTCGGAACTCATCTCAATTCTAACATCTCTAAGGTTCAAAATCCAACGACACACATACATATTTTTGTCATCAAACGTTTTTCGTTAAAGCCACCTATATTCTTTACAAAATAAAGTTCAATCTCCCACAAGCTTACATTCAACAAATATTCTCAAAACCTAATCTCAAATTACATCTCTATTCTTTACAGAACAAGGTGCAATCTCCAACAAACGCTGCGAACAATCCTTTCCTATCATCAGCGCCGACCAACAATCAGCAGTCTATAGTAGATCTATTCGGGCCTACTCCTACAGACAACGGCACGAATTCCACTAAAGCGTCAGATGATCTGCTGTCATTGGGCAATCCCTTCGCTGATATGTTTGGTGGTAAGTGCACTTTACTTTTATGTATCGACGGTTAAGAAACAAAACATGATAAGTGCATAAACATTATTTTACTAAAATGAACGATTTGATAATTTTACTTACTTACGAACTTTTAGACATTAGTTCCATTGGTAAATGCTACTAGCTAGTAAAACTTACTATGTGAAAAGTCCAGCATTACTTATTTATTTAAAAAAACTATGAATAATCATGCATTGTGGTTTTTCGGGATGTAAATTTTTTTTTGAAAATTGTAAACTAAGCATATTGTATTATAATAATATAACACAAATTATTTGTATAAATAACTGTACTAAAAATAACAGCAAATACAATCAATAATAACGCCATCTGGTTGACAATACGGGACTAATTTTTATTTAAACACTATTGACGTTGTCTTTCCTGTGGACAAGGCCGATTAAGCTGAGAGGATGGTTTAGGTGCTGGTTGCCCAGCACCTAAACCATCCTCTCAGCTTAATCGGCCTATTCCATCTCAAACAATTTCCCAGGCTACAGCGTCCCGTTGAGTGTAGGCATAGGTTGCCTCCTGACGCTGTATAAATCATCTTGTATAGATATAAATAAGTACCAAAGTTTTTTTTAGATGGAAACATTTATTGAATTTCTCTCAAGAAAAGGAGGCCATTCATTTTGGGCCCAAAAGTCAAAAGTGCCAAAGAAAATAAACGAGTCGCCACTATCGGGGAAATCAATTGGAGTGTTTTTCAGTAAGGCACCAAGTTCCTAAGTCAACTACTTCAAATGATTTTGTTAGTCAAAAAATTTTATTGTATAGAAATCCAGATTTCTTAAGTTGAACTAACACTACCAGACTGCTTACAAATAAATTTATTTCCAAAAGATATTACAAGTTATAAACTATTACTAGAGGTCCCCGCACGAGGTCTAGCCTGTGTCGCGGGAGACCGAAAATGAAAAGGCGATTTCCGGGAAAAAATAATTAAAAAGAAATGGATAGCACTTTACAAGGCAGAGAGAACTAAAGGAAATGAAAAAATACCAAAGAAAACGACACTATGGGTGGTTGGTGGATGTGTGTGTGTGTTTGATAACACTGTTTTTTATCTTTAGTTTAATTAAATTATGTATTTTTATGTTTATTGTTTCGTGTAAATATTTTTATGTTTTTATGAATAAGTTGTTGTAGAGTAAGTGTAAGTTTTTAAGAAGTAAGTTGAACTTAAGCAATCTTTTGAAGTGGACTTAGAGACTTAATGCCATACTGAAAAATACTCGGATTGACATTCCCAATAGTGGTAAGACCTTTATTTTCATTGGCCGGCACTTTTGACTTTGGGCTCAGCCATGTATAGATAGATAGATAGATAGATAGTGTTTATTATTGAAAAAGATTACATTTGTTCTGGTTAGTAGTATCTTAAATCCTATGTTAGGTTTATCCTGACACTAGAGTTCTCTGATCTTATTTATGAACACGCTTAATTAGCTTATGTATGGAACATGAATGGCCTCCTTACATTGTATTACTTTTACAGATTCATGCTATGAACCTCACTGTAAGATTGTACACATAACAAACACTTAGATTAGAACAGCACTTATTCAAACACTGATGGTTCTATTCCAGAACTAAAACAAAGTTTTAGTTTAATTGAAGTGATTTTATTCTTCAACAAATTTTTATTAGTTCTGGAAGATGAACCTGTACTGTACATAAACGCACATTATTACTGATTACTTAGCTGGTCAGAAGCAAAAATCGGCTTACGAAGAAAAGGAGGTCGCCACTTAGTAAATGTCATCTTTGGATGTTGATAACAGTAAGTTCGTATGCGTCAGTACTCAGTAGTCATCAACACTAAAAAATTGGTCTCCTCTAAAGTCTCAGTCTTAGGCCATAGGTTAACTTCCCGGGAACAATTGCCTTTTAACAATGGTTAACAATGGGAACAGCCTTCTGGAGTCACGCAAACGCTCAGTTATACTCGTATGTAAGCCTCTTGTGGTCAAACATTTTGCGACCGCACATACTTTAAAGAAAAGATGTGTGACTGTGTGAAAGGTGATATGGGTAAGGACTAAGTGTTGAGATGACGGCTAATGAGAGAACTGGAAGATAAATACATGTTGTGCCGACTGTACAGGGTTATTTAAACACCGGTAACCTCTCAGGACTGTATTACTATCATCATAAACAACAACTTTTGTTCTATGACTTACAAATTTATAAGATTTTCATACAAAAATTAAAATATTTAAATTGAACGCTCTAAATGTTACGAAGAAAGCGATAGTACAATAGCAAGGGGAGCTGGGTTAGGGCGGCGGGGGCCAATATGTGTTAGATAGGACAACGAAATCTTAAATGTTTGTTTTTGGTAAATGTATTACCTATACTTATGTTTTGTAAAAAGTCGTAGAACAAAAGTTGTTGTTTATGATGATAGTTATACAGTCCAGAGAGGTTACCGGTGTTTTACAAATAACCCTGTATAGAGTGGGACAAGGGGGATATGATGACAGGCAAAGAAACAACTAAAACTACAAAGCAAGAAAGAACACTTAAATGCAACGGTGTCTTAGGGATCTGGTTGCTTAAAATAAACCGTGTCTTTAGCCGCCGCGCCCGCTCCAGCGCCGACAAACAACCAGATGTGGAGCCAACAGCCGACGAACGGGTTCTCTGCGTTCCCGCAGCAAAACAACACTTTCGTGCCGGAGGCTAACTTCTCTAACGTATTCGATAGCACTGATAACTCCTCAGGTGAGGCGCTTACTGCACTATGGGGTTGCCGTTTGATAGAAAATCTACCAAAATGGTAGGAATTTGGTGTTGGTAGTTTTATCACGCAATTAAGAGAAAATTTGAGATATGGTTCTAATTAATATAATCGAAACAAACTAAATGAGATGTTGTGTGATAATAATAGAAGGGTTTTCAAATTCAAAGAAATCAAATGGCAACCCTATCCTAATCGAAATAATTTTCTTGTAATTTACTTACAGATTTTCTACGATTCTGATACCACGCAAGCTTAGTTGATTATTCATATTTTAAAATACAGCATGATATCAGTATCGTATTTAAATCTTTGCTATTATATGTAATGGTGATGGGTTTTTGTAAATTGTAAAGGGGCGTTCATCTAAACTGTGTTTATTGTGCAAGCTGCCGCGCCGAACCCATTCATGGGTATGGGAGATCCCACACATCCGATATCCGCTTCCCCCGCCCGTCCCCCTCCCCCTAACCCCCCCAAATCCGCGTTCGACGACCTCGAAGACGTGATGAGAATGTCACTCGGCGGCTCGCCGGCCAAATCTCAGCCAATCACGCAGCAGCCGCAGCCAATGGCGTCGCAGCCCTTCAGTGACGTCATGTCCATGCCGATGTCTCAGCCAATGATGTTCGGCTCTCCCGCCCGCCAACCGATGATGCCCATGGCCGGTTTGAATTTAGAATTAGCCAGTGTGTTACGCTAGGTTTTAGTACCCTCACATTGCACAGTTTTGCCTAACTTTGTACAAAGCTGGTTCATTTGTACAGTCGAGTAACACTTTTTTTTTTTTTTCAGTTTATAGCATGAAGTTTTTTCTTCGTTGTTCCGTGTCTGAGTTCGCTTTCGATATTTTCAGTTCTGTGATTGTTTTTACTGCTACGTTAACTTACTGATACACTAAATTCATGTCATCAGTTATTATTTTCAACCCATGATCGTCAACATGGCTAGTTTTATATTGTTGAAATGTCTCATGATTTCATTATGGACGTAATTCATAATTTTCCTTTGTTTATATCATCTTATCCTCAAATAAAAGTATCCTAGTCATCTCTATTCATTCAATTTCCTTGTCCATATTTATAATCTGTAGCAAGTTCATATTTTATTTCAGCTACGTCGAAAACAGCTTAGCAAAGTCCTATCTCTTTCAAATCTGGACTGTTTCGACCTCACTGTCATAATTACAACCTTATCTATCTACAAATAGCGTCTAAATTCCCAGGTCAACCACAGCAGCAGCCCAATAAGGTGCTAACTGGCGACCTGGACTCTTCACTCGCTTCGTTGGCCAACAATTTAAGCATCAACAAGACGGCCGCTGCTCAGAAGTGAGTTTGCTTTTCACAGTTGCCTTTTGGTAGAATTTACTGTTGAAATATTTTGGTTGGATTTGGTAAATTCAAATAAAGAACCTTTTACCGCGCCGCAGGGGAACAAAGCGGCAAAATTCAAACTAACGAACATTAAAATGTTGCCAGGTCAAGAAAATTTCTACTAATTTAAGTAAATAAAAATTGTCAGTTCTTAAAAATTGTAAATTACGATTTCCGCAAAATAATTCAATGGTTTTAAGAACAATATTTAGCCTGAATGAAATTCTAGATAAATAATTATGCAAGCTAGGTATATTCCAACCTTTTCAATTGTGTGGTAAATAGAATGTTTGACAAGTTTCATGCAATATATTGAATGAAACTTAATGCAGTTGTGGAGTGAATTTTTTTGTAGTCTTGAGTATTTTCGAATTTTTTAATGGTTTATGCAAACTATTTTATTTCTTATACATCATAAATATCAAACAATCTAAGGTTCCAATGCAACTCTATTGTTTTCCCAGGGGGGGCAATTGGAAATTTCCCAACTGCCCTAATTACTTACCAAATGCACTTAGTTGAGAATTATGATGTGAAAGAAATCACAATTTAATTTATTATGCCAATTATAATTTTGAGTTGACTGTTTAGTTTACAAAGTATCATAAAAAGTTTGTAAATAAACAGTCAATTTTATACGTAAATGAAAGTGAAATTATTAACGGTCATAGTATAGGAGTTAGCTGCCCTATATTATATCAGAGTGAAACACCAACTCACACCTAAAATTAAATTCAATTTGTACATAAATTTACATAGTTTCACAAAAACACGCACTATTACTAAGCTATCTCACTGTAAAATGGGCTGGCAAATATAACTAGGACCTGCTATGATAGTGAACTTGCTCTTAGCACACACACACCCACTCCAAATGGAGTCGAGCTAATACTCAAAAATTGTTATGGTTATTATCTATCAAAGTTAGTATGAAAACTGGTGGGTTTGAGTCTCAAAGTAATTGTGGGTCTATACATATAAGCAAAAACATTAAGTGTTCGTTGCTATTAGACTCTGATCTTGTTATGATCCTCCCTACTTTTGTTCACGACCAATCCATGCTTATAAACAAACTCACTTGAGAACGATCAGGTTGAAGGTTGAAAAAAAATTGTACAACTGGAAAGTTTTATGAACATGAACTCATTGGAACACATGGCAACGTCTATCTGTTCATCTTGTAAGCGGTAATTCAAAGCCCACGTTACCCTAAAACAAACTACAGTAATACCTCGACTCCACAACACAGTAAGCTTTCATTCACGTACGCTACGCGCGTCGTTGTCAGACCGATGAATTGGAGTTCGCCGAAGACCGCGCAGAAACAGGGTGCCGCCTGGAGTCCACAGCCGATGCAGGCCACAACCGGCGCGGGGTACCGGCCAATGGTACGTACATTACTTAGTGGTCGTCTCCACGAACGAAAGAATCGCTGTATTATCGTCGTGCCACATATTTCTATACAATTTCACGCTGCGATAAAATCGCCGTGTGCGCTTAAAAATATGTGCCACGATAGGTAATATCGCCGCGATTCTCTCACTCGTGGAGATGGCCCTGTAGGTAGCGGCCTTTACACTTAAACATCAGACCGCGGGATACAGCAAGCGTCATTGTATCCAGCAGGTCGTACCGTACCGTAAGCACGACAGTTTTATCCGCGTTCTAAACTATACAGATCCATCGCAGTCCATCCAGATAAACGGTCCGAATCTGAACTCTGCGTGTAAAGGCCGCAAATTATTGCTAAATTCGCACACACCTCTAGAAATAACGAAAAATCTATTGTAATTTACTTTCACACAGTCAATGGATCTAGACTTTCGTAAAACTTTATTCGTTAGCTTTCTGATATATGCAGTAATTTTCCCTCATGTATACTGCGCATCGAAACGGCTTCAGAGATGTCTAGATCTATTTGCCGAGATACTAGCCGCTCTTCTTTTCGTGACGCGAAAAGTCCATGTTTTTTGAGTTCACAAAAACCTCGCAGCCATCCTATTCTGCCAAAACACCATCTTATTCTTCTGTAAACATTTAGGTTCTAGATTAAGTAGGTAATATTATTAAAGCTTTACACATTTATTTCTATGCTAGTAAACACTTGATTTGCTTCATTAGTTGTTATTTCTTGTTACCTCTTTATTTTACGGTTTGCAGGAACTTGGGTCCTTTAATTCAATTTTCGAAAAAAAGTATGCTCCTTGATAAAAAAAATCTATGAACAAGGTACCTACTTATACTATTCTTGCTAAGTTATCTTTAAACCTTAGTATCGGAGCAGTACGCGAGCTTATAAATACAAGCCTCATCTCATCGTGTTCGGTTTTTTAAGTAGTAAAATGTACACCCTTCAACTTTTATTATAGTTCGTTCTTGCAACAACTAAACCGCCGGAACATTGTGAACACATTATAATTATCTGCTCATAACTTATTATGACTAATGAGGCAGGCCGTGTTTATGGTTTAACAGATACAGCCCCGTGAGGGACGGAAGTCTTAGTAATGATTCCCGTTGGAACCATGATTCCCGTTGGCACTCCTTGAGTGAAATCAAAACCTCAGTTCCTGTAAACAGAACCCCTTGACACACAATAGAAACTCCCATTCCCTTTGCATTTTTGTTTTTCCTCGTAGCATGCTTTTATTTTGCGTTGCAGGGCCCCGGCATGAATCTACCCATGCCCCATACTATGCCACACACATACCACCCCCCGCATTTTGTTGTGGTAAGTCGCGCTAATGGTTTTTATTTTGCATAGTTTTTATTCTAAACCCTTTTTCCTTTGACCAAAGTTTATGTAAAAAGTGTAGTATTATTCTACTGAAATAATTATTTATCTATCTAGCTAGACTCGTACTCTCTTCATGTCGTGTCGTGTCACTAGTTCTCGAATCGTAGTAAAAAATCTTAATATTTTAAAATTCAAGTGGTCAAATGGGAATCCCATCTGACCTCCTAGGGGTCAAATGGGAATATCTCGATAATTATTTCAGTAAAAAAAGTATATTCTCTCTGCACTTGTTACAATCTATTGTATTCTTGAACTTTTTAGAAATAAAGGTAAGACCTGCATTGAATGATTTCCGCATGTTGGAATGTTAAGCATGAGTAAATTGTTGTTTCCACTTCTTTCCTTACTCGTACATTAGAGTTTCAGCTACTTTAACTTGTTCAAGATATCTTTGAAGTAAATAAAGTTAATATCACCAAGTTTTATGCAGTTTTGTACAGCTAGCAACAAATACCATAATAATAAATGATCAAAATAATGAAAAGCCATAATTATTATTTTTAAACCGGGTATTTATCACGTACCTAAATAATATAAATAATATATAATATTATTCACGTACGTAAATAATAATTATGTCACCAAATCACGAAAGTTTAAAAAGTTTAATGAAAAGCCAGTTAATGTGTTAAGTTATTTCAATTTACCTTTGAAAATCAATTCTTTTGCTGACTGTACTAACGAGTAATTTCACTAAATTCATTGATCAGAATCAGAAATCTACATTCATGTCACGAGATTTCTATCAACCCTGTGTAAGATCAGAAACAGCCAACTCCAAATTCCATTCACTTACAGCAACAGCCAATGGTAATCGGCATGGCCGGAGCTCCCATGATGCCGATGGGTATGCAAGCACCCATGAGGCCAGCGGTACCGCCTCAGCCTACCAATCAATTCAGTTAAATAATACCTTGTCGGTTTTAGCTTGTAGGTAACGAACTGTTACTGTTGATCCTTAGGTTATTCTGTAAAGCGTTTTTGTAGCTTAGATGTCGAAATAATGACGTCGATTCTGTTTGCTGAGTAACTAAATTAAAATGTGATGTTATTTCGTGTAATGCTAAACTGTCTCAACTAAATATCAGACGTTGGTATTTTTAAATTTTAGTAAAGTTGTTTTTGTGGGTCGATCGATACCAGTTTTGCTTTCAAAAATTACCCAAATAGACACATTTGTTTATTTTAAAAATATCTCGCATGTAGCATCAATGAAATAAGAACGTTCTAATTTTAGTTTAGTTTGTCAGTGAACAACAGAATCACCAGCATTGATCATTAGTGCTGGGTTAGCTTCATGTCAAAGTACTAAAGTAGTTGTCAAATGTAAAGTTGCGTAGGACCGAAAATTGCAATATTTTTTTCGGTTTGTAATGTAACATGCTCATGAGTACCGTAGTCAATGTACTATGTTTAATTCACTATTAGGTATTGTAACTTGTCAGTTTTGTCATCGTGGTTAAATGCTTTGTATACGATGTTTCGTAAAAAAAAATATATCCAAACCGGTCCACTTTTGAATGAACTACTGGAGATTAGCTGATTGATTTTAGAAAGATATCTTTATAATTTATATGAAAATTTTGAACTTATTTTATATCGACAATCTTAAAACTTATGAAAGAAATTGATTTATTATTTAAATGTCTTTTATTGTACAATAATTTTATGTAGTCAAATTTGGTTAGATATTTGAACTGGACTTTTTGGTTCTCAAGTTACCCTATTGTGGCTTGGTTTAAATTGAATTATTCGTAAGAATGAGCCATAATATATTTATTTTTTTATGAAATTACGCAGATTTATGAAATACTTATGATTAACTTTTTAAACTATCATGGTTGACACTATAAACACAATTAACGGGATATAACGTGGACACCCAAAAGTCGGCCATAGCGAAGCATCTTCTGGAGTCGGGTTCAAATCACTGGATCGAGCTACACAACCCACAAGTAATCTCAACAGAAAGGCATTACATACCAAGACTGGTTCAGGAGGCTATTGAGATTACCAAACACAGGAATTTCAATCGTGAAGATGGTTTTCAATTGTCTGGAACCTGGAATCCTGTTGTGAGTTTGTGTAAAAATCGAAACACAAGTGCAAAACCAATTCGTCCGGACAGTGTGAGTGTGTTTTGTCGCAATCGATTGCCGGTTGAGAGTGAAACTGGTGCTAACGAAACATCTCGCAATAATAAAAGACTTAGAAGGAGGGTAGATCGTTTCGTCTGCCAATAAACCACAAACAACTCGCAATGACCAGTTCTTCCGTGATCATGGCGTGTGCAACCACGTCGAAATATCGGGAAACTCAAATAATATGTAATCATGGTAAATATCCCGTTAATTGTGTTTACTTATGATTATTTATTAATTCAAAAGATAAATTCTTATGAATACGGTGCGGATTTTGTAAAAACAACTAAGATATTTATTTCAAATCAATAGACATCACATTCCATACTTGTAAAAAACTGTCTCTTAACTATATTTTTTATTTATTCATATTGTAGTTTCTAATCATTACTATTCTCACCTTAAAAATTGAGGCCAGACCAGTAAATATCGTATAACTTTTTTATCATAATACGTTTAGTTGACAGTTTGCTTAGTCTTTCTTAGAATAAAATTGATGTAATAGATGCTCTACATATTGATATAATACTGTATAGATAACCTATTCGTATCTAGCTTGAAATATATTTATGTACCAGTTCTTATAGTTATCTTGTAATCGTATAATGTTGGTCACTGTGTAGGTTAATGCATTAAATTGTTACAAAATACGGGTGAATGTATTATCAAAATCTGTTCTGGAAACCGGTGCTCTGTTGCCATTTTCGTAGATCGCAGTGAACGTAAATAAAATATGGAAATCATTCGTCAGACATTGAAAATAATAAGAGGACTCGCACATCGCCATCTTGCCCTATACTAAGCAAAGCTTGTATTAGGGCACAAGACTACTTGTAAAATACGATTTAAACTCTTTGTTATGACGATTTTGAACTTAATCACTCAATTTTCCAACAGGATGTCGTGAAATTCAAAAACTGATCTAAAATCCTAAGGTCCTCACTTGCGGCTCAGTTGGTTAGCCTAGTTAATATTTTTATATTTTATTTCCGTTCATTCACACATCGGTAATGATCTCATCACTGACATTTTGTTTTGTCCTCAAAACTGTGTGTTCTTTCAGCGAAATATGTAAAAATTCCAATTTAATGTTGAAACAGACATTTGATAGCACTACGAAATGATTACCGATCTCTCACTCAACTTTCGAAAGTTTAACTTAGTATGCCGTATGTGACAAATCCCAAATCACCCATTAGACATTAAACATTCAAAGTTACAATACTTTGTGCAAATGAAGATCTAGTTGGAAGTAATTTTTCATGTGATATTTTAAATTCAGAGTATTAGAACTATGCTTTATTTAATAAAAAAATCTTATACAATATTTTGAAGAATCGTTTGGACAAAGTATTGAATAGAAATGTTGCCATTTATTGTATATGAGTAGATATTGTAACTGTTTGTTGGCAACATTATCAAAGTTGCACTTTGTTTCCTGTAGGAAAGTATATTCACAGATAATAAATTACTTGTAGTGGTTTAAACACTTGTTGTAAGAAATTTATCATTGCTGTAACTAGTTTGAATCGATAAATACATAAATGATTCAACATTAAGTGTAAATAATGAGTAATATGTTCACATAGTACATAGTGCTAAATATACCAGGACCTTGATAGTTTAAACCTAGGACATCTTATGGAAGCCTTGGTCTATAATATTGAATTTGTATAAAGTAGGCGTCAAGATGTTCTTCGATTATTGCCCGTAGTGCTGCATGTTGTTCACGCGTTGATATCAAAATTAATGATATTCAATATCATTTGCAGAGTATGAAATTTGTTGATTTTGTTTTTTAAATGCTTATTTTCACATGTGCAATATTTTGTTCTTTAACTTAGCGACACTGTTAGATATTTATTGGGCTTGCCAGTTAAAAAATCTGTGTTTTGTCTATGGACAAAAGTTTGCTATAGTTTACTTTGATTGTACGCTGTCCATGCGTGGATTCGACTGATTTAATTTGAACCTTTAGAATTCGCTTTAGGTTTAAACTTGGATTTTTTAAGTGAAAATAATAGTTTAATCACATGAATTATATTTTTAGTAAATACTTCTTGAAAATTTTAAGTTGTACATTTTATTCATATATTCTTATCATTTACTGAGTTATGTTTTATGTAAATAATACTCCGATATGTTATTTCCTAGATCTATCGCATCTTTAGATATCCAATTTAGTTTATTTATTAAATAAATCAATAAATTTTAATTTTTGCTTTTTTATTTTGCTATCCTATAGCGCTTTTTATCCATGGGTCCAGATAAAGCCTCAAAATTGAAATATTTCGTTCAAATCAAACCCCTATAAGATAAGTAAGTATAAGAATATTTAGATTATTCATGTTGTAGCTACTAAATTGGTGTCTATATTTACCTCTTGTTCCAATGACAATATTATCGCAAACTTAATATCAAATCTATAAAGCATTATTGCACTATTTACTATAAGTACCTTAACAAAGGAATAAAGGTAAACTAGCAAGAAAAACATTAAAATATTCATAAAATCTAAAAATCCTTACCAACCCCATTTCATGTCTTTGTAATAACCGCATTTAGGACTTACAAAGTTTGTCGAAGAGTCTCCTGCGGTTACGTTTGTACCATTAATGGTGCAGACGTAACTGGTTAGTTACGTTTGCACCATTCAAATAGATACAACAATCTGGATGATTTAATTTCTTAAATTGTCTCGATATTATCTAGTTGTGTGCGCCTATTAAGTGTGGAAAATGTATACAATAGTGACGATTCTATTGTTGACTTAATACAACGCGAACAAATTAAAACGTATTTTATACTAATTAAATTTAGTAATTCAGTAAAAAAGTAAGTACCTAAGTAACTTTTACTTACTTAGTAATTCAATGAACAATGGAATCGGCACCAAAAGCTGTAGAAAACAATCTAGCTGAAATCGTTACATATTTGAATTCTTCCAACTCGCAGTTTATTAGGACCTAAAAAAGACGAAATAATGAACTTACGAAAGAGAAAACTAAAACGAGAGTAGATAGCACCATAATGCTCTGTCCGCTTGCCGAGTTAGGCTCAATGCACATTGAATGGGCAAGCGACGCGACAATTAGTTTTATAGCAAGCCCTTATGAACAATGGTTTATGATATAGAAACGGTTGTAGAATGAAAGCGCTCGAGCCAGCGCGGCCCGCTATGGCTTCGCCGGACCTCGTTCATTCTACAAGCGTCTCTTTATCTTGTTATGTTGCTATATTGTAATAGCTTGCTATGAAACGAATTGTCGCGTCGCTTGCCAATTTAATGTTCATTGAGCCTGAGACAAGAGCAGTCAGCTTCTGTCTGGTCGTGCTACAGGAATGCCCCTGGCTTAGTAATGCCCGCCCCTAAGCAGAGGGAAGAAAAATACCTAATTGTTGTTACGGTCTAAGATTACAACTGAGTTACGTCTATTATCTACTTTGGTTTAGCTGGGTTATTGAATAATCTCTGGATCTTTTTTTGGGTGCAATAACGAGCAAGTGGCTGGAAGAATTGGAATGTGTTATGAAAATAATATTCTATTTTTGTGAGGTGTGAAGTAATATAAGTAAGTATTTACTTAAGTAAGTTTCACGTTAGAATGTGCGCCAGAGAATGCTTCGGAAGTGTACCTCGTTGAGTCGCTGACATAGGGGCGATCTATCTATCAATAAATGAAGTTAAAAGTTTATCTGTGTTTCATTTTAATCATCATAATCATAGCTACCACTAGCACAGAATACAGTTGGCCGAGCCCAGCCGGGACACGGCCAGACACAACAATAATACTCCTGTCGGAGCGGCCAGACCACTGTCAAGTATGACTCACTTCATAAAAAAGTATAAGTCGCAGAAGCCATAACATAAACCAAGAAGTGAAGTGAAGTAGGCATGGCTGGATCCAGGATCTTTTTCTGGGGGGGCACAAGAAACAAAAATTTGACAATTTATTAATTTTTCGTAGGTAGGTACACAAAAATATCGTCTGGGGGTGGCACGTGCCCCCGTGCCCCTCCCCCTGGATCCGCCTATGGAAGTAGGTAATAAATGTTTGGCCGGGCCACAAAGCAAAACGGCTCGCAAAGCCGAATTTGGTCATAAGTCATAAATGACCTAGTGCAGGGCAAATGACCACTTGCATTATGTGTAGGAACCTACCTACCTAGGCGTAGGAAGGCTTCGGGCGGGTCTTCTTATGGTGTTTGGCGTCAAGATCTTCTAAGCGAAGCAGACGCTCCTCAAAAACAGTCAGTCTCATGAACGGAGCTGCGCCATTCACGTCTCTGTTGCGCGAGCTCTTCCCAACCCTCGCATGGGATACTACCTACTGGGTGCTACTGGCTCACGACTCCATGGCTGGCATGGTAGATATCTTCAGTTATCACCACCTTGCGGTTCCTCACAATGTTTGTCTTCACTGTTATGTAAAGAACTCGTGTTTATGAACATACGAACCGTGAAATCCAAGCCCGGCCGAGATTCGAACCCGCGACTTTCCCTCCTAGGTCACTCTCAAAGCGTACGTAGAGAGCCACAAACTTATCTGCCTTTCTTTGTAAATAAATAGTTTATAAGTTTATGATCTCAATCTCATCTAGATTATCGCATTAGATTTAAAATTAATCTGTAATGATACTAAATAACTGAAAATCTGAACCGGTGGCTAAAACTCACGAACTAACGAATTTTACTCAAAAAAAATATTTTTCTGCCAACACCAAATGCGATAACAGCGCCCCCTCACCCTCACCTTTGTCTGAGCACTCTACCTTCGAATTTTAGGCGAGGCACAACCACAGACTAAAATATTATAAATACCTACTCCGATACCACCCACCCAACGCCAACGGCTCTCGTTCGTGCAACTCGTGTGAAACAGTCCATGGTAGGTTTTGGTCATATTTGTCTACCACTCCATTAAGATTTTAACACGGCCGGCAACCCTAAACCAATCGATGACAGCGACGGATTTTCGCACAGGGTCGCTGACGACATTTTGTCAATAAATTGTAAAATTAGAGTGGAATTCAAAGGTTTCTCTTGTGTATTTAGTGATATTTAGGCCATAACTATGGCAGACAATGAGCAAAAAGCGATGCAGCTGATGGCGGAGGCCGAGAAGAAGCTGAGTTCGTCGAAAACCTTCCTGGGATCGCTTTTCGGGTAAGAACAATGACTTGTTCATTATTTCATTGAGATTCGTCGTTGAATTTGGCAAATTGAACCTATAATGGCATCTGATACTGTGAATTGGAACATCCTTCAAGTTAATTAGTTCATTACTTATCGATATTACGCTCAGATAATGACTGAAACATGTGGTATAATGCCAATACGCTGATCCTCACTTGCCCATAATCAACTGTAAACCCAACTCATTCAGATTAGAATTTGTTTTGATGATCTAATCTTACGGTTTGTGATTCATACTATGAGAACACCCAGTCAATAGCGATACTTATTTAAGATTTTTGTTCCCTTGTAGGTGTAGGCCACTACAGGGTACCTAGGTATCATTCTCTTTTTTTTCTATAATCCATTATCTACCTACCTATGTGTCCTCATACTGAGTTGAGACTGTCTTCATACTACATAAACAGTTCTATAGGTATCCACCCATATAATCTGATATAAATCTAGTTAAATCTGAAGAACATTTTAAGTAGGTACTTACACCTGCTAAGTCAATGATGCATGTGACTCAAAATAACTATCTTGATTCTTCATAACTAACTGATACACAACGTCACCTAAATCAGTTGTAAAAGTTGCAGAAGTATGTTCATAAATGAGTCAAGCTCATCTCCAACCTCAATCTGAGAATTTGAATATTGTGCCATTAGGGAGGCCTAAAGGCAGCCTAAAAACTCCGTCACTAGGCCTCTCTCATACAAACTCACTTACATAATGTTGTCTTGCTCCATCGGAGACCCTATTGTGCAAATTGGTATTTTTATAGATTTTGGGGTGCTCTTTCCGAATTTCCACTTGCCACTTCGAGCGGCGGCGCGAGCGGCACAGATACCAGGTGGCAAAGTGGAAATTTGAAAAGAGTACCCCAAAATCTATAAAAATATCAATCTGCACAATTTTCGGAAAACATTCGAGGTAAAACTACCAAATGACTGGATTAATCAGTCATCATAATATCTTTCATTTCACTTCTGAAATCTTTTTAACAGTGGTTCATCGAAAATAGAAGAGGCTGTAGATTGCTACCTCCGAGCGGCCAACCTATTCAAAATGGCCAAGAAGTGGGCTCAGGCTGGGCAGGCGTTCTGTCTGGCCGCTAACCTTCATCAGAAGGCTGGGGTGCGGCATGATGCTGCTACCAACTTCGTAGATGCCTCCAACTGCTATAAAAAATGTGATCCTAATGGTAAGCTTTCATGTTTAGTTGCTATTATGTTCTTTTACTGATTAAAACACAATATAAAGATGAGTATCATTTATTCAGCTAGGGAGCTGGTTAGAAAAGTGAGGTACTCAAAACCATGTGTGTCTACCTACATGTTACAACTTTATTCTGACAACAATAAAGTTGACAGTCAAACTAGACCCTACACAGCTATATATGACATACCTCCCCTCTAAGTTAATGTATACATAATCAAATAATAAACTGAAACAAACCAAACTTATGTTATTTTAATTTAACTGTCACTCTAATTAATCAACTAAACTTTCTGATACTAACACTAACTTAACACAATAAAATAATAAGTCACACACATACTAAGCCAAATACAACTGATTATCTCTAGAGTGATGAGGTCTTTGATAAGGAGTTTTAGAATGTTCATTCCACTTATTTTTAATTTTCCTTGCTGTATCATGGGGGGTATTTGATGTTGGTATCCCTAACATTTCGGCCCATTGATCAGAATCTGGAATCTCAATTATTTTCTCAGATTCTTGCGTGTCCCTCATATCTTCATCTTTATCTCCAAATATATCTTCTAGATCTATAGGATCTCCAGGTGTGTTGGTGGGATTATCTGTATCTCCTGTATCTGTATTTTCCTGACCAGCTGCATCTTCCCCCTCTCCATCCTCAGGCCTTGGTTCTGCTGACGTTTTTTTAAATAATTGATCCACATGACGATTGACTACTGTACCATCGTCAGTTTCGATTCTGTAGCTTGATGGACCATTTTTATGAATAACCCGGCCTGGTAACCATTTAGGACCTGCATTATTATAATTTCGGTACATTACATTTTGACCCACAGTTGTCTCTCTCGTTTTTGTCAGGTTATTGTCCATAATCTGGGTCTCTGTTCTTTTGTATTGCAGGTTATCTGGGTGTATTGTGTCCAACAATGTACGCAGACGTCTCTTCATCAACAGCTCTGCTGGTGTTTTATTGGTTGTAGTACATGGAGTAGAACGAAGACCCAATAGTAAATTTGGTATTCTGATGTCCCATGCTAAATCATCCATTTTTCGCAACTTATCCTTGATGGTTTGGACCATACGTTCCGCTAAACCGTTGGTGGCAGGATGATAAGGTGCTGTGGTAATATGACGGATATTATTAGCTTGTAAAAACTGTTTCATATCATTTGACACAAATGATGTGCCATTGTCTGATACTACAGTTTCGCAAAGTCCATGTGTTGCAAATACGGTCCTCAAAAGTCGTATAACTGTGGCCGATGTAGTATTGCTGACCATAAATAACTCAGGCCAGCGAGAGTGAGCATCCACCATTATCAAAAAATATTTGCTGTGGAAAGGTCCTGCAAAATCAATGTGAATTCTTGACCATGGTCTTGTCGGTGTCACCCATTCATGTCTGGTCTTTGGGGGCATGTGCCGGTGTTCAAGGCATTTATTGCAACCACTCACTAAGGTTTCAATGTCGTTATTAAGCTCTGGCCACCACACATAGCTTCTGGCCAATCCTTTGGTTTGTACAATTCCTGTATGTGTTTTGTGTATCATTTTCAATACTGCCTGCTGCAATGTCTTGGGTACTACTACACGACACCCTAGTAATATACAGTCGTCTTGAAGAGACAGCTCTAATCTATTGAGCCAAAATGGACGTAATTTAGTATCCGTTACTTTGGCGGGCCAACCACGCTGTATGTGATATTTTACTTGAGATAAAAGCTTGTCACGTTTTGTCTCTATAGCAATGTGCTCAACATCATAAGGAAAATCTTCAGGTGTTTCTGCCATTAGCAAAATTTCACCTATCTGTAACTCCGGTTGATCCGGTACTGGTTGTGGCCAACGACTTAGGCTGTCCGCATTACCAAGAATCGCTCCAGGTTTGTAATTTATTTCATAACTGTGTGATGTCAGAGCAATGGCAATTCTTGTTAACCTCGGCGATAGCATGTTGGGCATAGGTTTCTTCGGGTCAAATATACCAAGAAGTGGTTTGTGGTCGGTCACTATTCGAAAATGTCTACCCGTAAGATAATTATGGAATTTCGTGATGCCAAACATAATAGACGCTGCCTCTTTGTCGAGTTGTGAGTACCGCCGTTCATGGGTATGTAGTGTCCTTGATGCCATAGCTATGGGACGTTCCTGATCGTTACCAATCTCGTGGGATAAAACTGCCCCAACTCCATATTCCGAACTATCGCATGTAAGTACAAGCGGTTTTTTAAGATCATAGTGTACCAACGTCAAGTCAAATGTGATTAGGCGTTTTGCCATTTCAAACGCGTTCTGTTCTTTTTCTGTCCATCTCCATGTCTGACCTGTCTCTAACAGCCTGTGTAACGGTTCCAATAGCGTTGCCTTGTGCGGTACAAATCTCTCATAGAAATTATACAAGCCCAGAAATGCTTGCAGTTCTCGTTTGTTTTTGGGTTCTGGAGTATTCACGATCGATTCTACTTTACTCGGTGCAGGATGTATGCCCTCAGAATCGATGATGAATCCTAGGAATTCAACTTGGGTTTTAGCGAATTTGCACTTGCCTTTATTAAGTCGAAGTCCTGCTCGTTTGATTCTCTCCAGCACTGCATCCAGTCTCTCCTGCATCTCCGGCATTGTGCGACCGCATACTATAATGTCATCGATAAGAACCGAGACTCCACCGATGCCCGCCAGCAAGGAACTCATCAACCGTTGAAAAATCCCTGGGCACGCTTTCACTCCAAACGCTAATCGGTGCACGGTATATAAGCCTTTGCATGTGTTCAAGGTCAATAACCTGGATGTATCTTCAGTCACCAAAACCTGTGTATAAGCTCGTTCCAAATCCAGCGTTGTAAAAAATCTTCCTCCAGCTACGGTAGCAAAAACTTCATTTGCAGTTGGCATCGGATAGGTATCCGATTCAGTCGCTTCATTCACAGTGCTACGGTAATCACCGCACAATCTGACATCGCCGGACTTCTTTATTATTGGTACTACCGGTGTTGCCCACTCTGAATAGGAAGTCGGTCGCAGAACTCCTTCGCTTTCAAGCCTATCAATTTCTGTTTCAACTCTTTCTTTAATGGCATATGGGACTGGTCGAGCCTTAAGAAATTTTGGTGTCGCGCCTTTCTTTAAATGTATTGCCACTGGATGACCACGGTAGGTACCAAGTCCATCCCGGAATACTTCTTCATGTTTCTCTATCACGCGTGTCATCTCGATGTCAGTTGTGTTCGAGACTAAATTGATGTTGTTCATAGTTATGTTGAGTGGAGCTAACCAATCACGGCCAAGTAGGTTAGGTCCGTTTCCTTTAGCGACGACAAAATTCAATTGTCGGCTAATGTTTTTGTATCGAACAGGCAGCGTTGCCTGCCCTAGGAGCAGTACCGGCGTCTCCGTCCAGGTGCGCAGCGTCATCCGCGCGGGCAGCAGCTCGGCGCGAGGCAGGCGCGTGCGCAAGGAACGCCACGTTCCTTCGTTGACAATAGAAAAACTAGCGCCAGTGTCTACTTGCATGTGTACTGGTGTGTCAGCTAACAACACCTCTACTTCGTATGGTGGTACGCGGCTGTTGCTTTGTACACAATATACTCCGTTCAGACAGTATTCTTCGTCAGCGAAGTTAACGTTTCGGCTAGTATTCTTCTTTTTGCTTATGCAGACTTTTTCTAAATGGCCCTTTTTCTTACAATATCGACACACGGTATTCACAAATCGGCATTCTCCGGTGTGTCGATCGCCACATCGATAGCACAATCGAAAATTGAATTTGGGTTGAACTGCATTTATGTCCATCGGCTCGACGCCCGGCGTCGGCGTCGGCGGGGGCGCGGCGGCGCTCGGCGAGGATACGCCGGCACCGGCCGCGTCCTGCATCATGCGGGCGTCCTTCCCCGCACTTTCGTATGTAAACATCGCGTCCACAACATCCTGATAGCGTAAATTGTCCTTTTTCAACAGTTCATATTGTAGTTTAGCATCTCGCATACCGCACACTAGTCTATCACGTAGCATACGTTCCAAATCTGTAAAGTTACACCATGAACTCAATTTTCTAAGATTTGCAATATAGTCCGCCGCTGATTCATCTCGTTTTTGATCGCACTTGTAAAACTTGAACGAAACCGAAATTTCATTGGGTTTTGGGCTAAAATGTTTGGTTAGAATTGTTTCTATTTCCGCAAATGTCACATCCGTAGCTTTTCTCGGTGTAATTAACGCTAGGACTGTCTCAAACACTCGCGCACCACAAATCGAAAAGAAATTAGCCCGTTTCGATGCATCGTCTATGACGCCATTCGCCTCAAAACAAAATTTTAAACGATCGAGATATATCTCCCAATTGTCCGATTGTGGGTTGAATTGATCGAATTTCACTGCTTTAGCACTCATTTTAACACTTTTTACTAAACGTCGCCACTATTATGTTCTTTTACTGATTAAAACACAATATAAAGATGAGTATCATTTATTCAGCTAGGGAGCTGGTTAGAAAAGTGAGGTACTCAAAACCATGTGTGTCTACCTACATGTTACAACTTTATTCTGACAACAATAAAGTTGACAGTCAAACTAGACCCTACACAGCTATATATGACAGTTGCCAAAACCCTGATTATTGATCTTCATCGATCCATTGATGCAGTGATTGCACAAACTTCATGAAGTTAAGCTAGAAAAATATAACCAGAATTGAAAATGTTTAATGTATAATTGTAGAAGGTGACTCATCATCATCCGCAATGTTTTTCATCCCACTGCTGGGCATAGGCCTTTGCTTGTGCCAACCTTTCCTATCCTGCGCTTGTCTGACCCATGTACGACCTGCTGTTTTTATAATGTCGTCAACCCATCTAGCTGCCGGATGACCCACTCTTCTGTAATCGTTCGTCAGTTCACAACGTCTTGGCGTTGTAGAAGGTGAAGTATCAGAAGGTGACCACATCCCAAATTGTGTCCATTTGGGATAGTTTTTTTATTTGTGTTCTATGTGATCAGACTATAAGCAGATGAGGCGTGTGCTTGTGTGGCTTGGAGGGTGCTACTCCCAGCAGAGCCAGCCCTTTCTTTTTCTCAGCATTCGTTGTTGTCATGTCACAGTCGAATACGTCCCGCCGCTTTTTTTGTCGACATATACTCTCGGGGATAGTGAGTTTTCCCGCAATCTGAGTTTTTGTTTCTCCAGTCTTAATTTGTTTTGTGATGTTTGGATATTGGGATAGTGACCTTCTTAAAAACAAGGTAATATGGGTATATCTTCACTAGTCGTTAGTTTGAAAGAGTTTTCTATCACATAATCCTTATTGGAATAGTGCCTTCATAGTTTGGGTTGAAGAGTTGCATCAATGGATGTTGAAATTCAGGAAATTAATGTGCTATCGTGAATGAAAACCTTGTGGGGAAACCCGTAACACACCCGTAATCAGCTGCACATGTAATGAGTAAACAACTGTGTGTATTTTCCCCCCTCCTAATCTATTCAACAGTGGTATACACACATAAAATCACGCCTCTTTCCCGAATGGGTAGGCAGAGACCACGGATCTCCACTCGCTACAATCTTGACACAGTGATATGGAATCCCAAAACCCTGCAAAATGTTGATATTCCGCGTTCCTGTACTGAATTTAATGCTGTTTTACTTTCACTACCCCCTTCCACACCTCTATACATCTTTGATACCTCAAAAAAGATCTAACTAAGAGAATGTCTAATGTCTTGGGAGTTTAGTCATGATCCTGTTAGTATGTATGGAGCCATAGTTCACTTCAAGTACCAAGTTAATTAAGCCAGTAGGTTTTTATTTTACGTACTAAATAGTTCATTGCCCTCTCGCCCTTTGTTTTAACTTGGCACAGCACATTGAAATAAGGCCAAAGAACTTGATTCTTTTTAATTCAAACGACGTAAAGTGACACCAAAACCTGGAATAATTTCAGTAACACACTTTAGAAACCGGCCAAGTGCGAGTTGGACTCGCGCTCGAAGAGTTTCGTGCCATTATCTATAAAAACGGCAAAAAAAACACGTTTGTTGTATGGGAGTCCCCTAAATTTTATTCTGTTTATCATCTGAAAATATCATCTGTCTAACTACCACGGATCATGAGATACAGCCTGGTGACAGACAAACAGAAGTCTTAGTAGTAGGGTTCCCGTTTTACCCTTTAGGTACGGAACCCTAAACAGTACCATTAGTCATTAGCGTAAACAGTTTTGTTTTTATAGAACCGCGACTTCACACAGATTATTGTTGACAAACTATTTGGCGTGGCGATTATAGTTGTTCCATTTCGGTAAGCGATGCAGCGCGCTCATTCGTCCATGGAGAGATACCGAGTTTACGCACACAGAAACTACGTACATGTGCAACTACACACACAATTAAAACCAACACGCCTACGTGTATAAACAAAGAACTATACTCCTCTGAGATGCACAATATACGTGTTTCAATCTCACGATGAACAAAATGTGTGCATGAGCTGCAGATTTTGTTCTGGGTTCGGGTGTTTCGGTACCATTGTACTAGTAGTTTCTGATACTCAATAACAGATGTATATTATGTACTGTATGTATTATGTAATATGTCCCTGGCTTCAAGCCAACATTCACACAGCCTCTTTAGGCTAGTGTCCCAACTTTAAAACTGGATAGATCATATTATTTTTTTTCGAGCAATCAGCCGAAATAGCCAAAATCTTTTTAGATTTACTTACCAGGCGTACAAACTTTACCTGTACAATATCAATGTAGACTAGTAATTAGTATGCTTGCTCTTGCGTCTATCAGATATACAGATATTGCAAACTTTTGACCCGCCACGAGATTCGAACTCATTGTGCTCATGTGCTGAGCAGTCGCCCGCTTCTCCACCGTAGCGCGTCGTCACTAATCTTACAAGCTAATCTTATTATGCAATACTAGTCCACTGGCTAATCTTCAAGGTCTGGGTTATCGGCAGCATTGTATCTGTTAATATTAGCATCATTATAGGACCGTCAGGAAATTGAAAATATCGAAAGATAATGATTTCACCCATTTAGTTATAAAATGAGCTTTTAGGAACATAAAAATATTGCCGTAATAGTTTACCGAGTACAGAACTAGAGACCGAGCTGATGACCTTTTCGAGGCGAATCCAAGAATTTATTATCATCTCAAAAATGCCCAGCGCGCCTACACAAGTTTTGAACTTGTGTTGTTTTTTACAGAGGCAGTGACTTGTATCCTGAAAGCTATTGAGATCTACACCGATATGGGGCGGTTCACTGTGGCTGCTAAACAACATCAGGTGCGTACTTCGTCCTTACCCTTTTACATTTTTGGCAATTGTGTAATGTTTTTGCCAAAACTACACTCAGCGGCACGGAATCTTGGCCAAGCTCATATCTAGCAATAACCATGAGTTAAAGTGTTTCAAACGAATTTAACTTATAAAGGTATGTCAAAAAATGTTTACCTTTGGATTTAGAAGGTTATTCATCAAATTTAAATGCACTTAGACATGGTTTGACCGCACTCAACAAGATTTTGTGAAAACGGGCTATTCACGCGATTAAGACGAAACTTTAACTTTTGTGTTTTAAAATGTTTTTTGCCAGAAATTGGATTAATTGAAGCTAACTAAACGTTTTGTGAATGTTTTTGTGTATTCAAAAGTGCTTTTAGAATAAAAGAATGCCTATAACCGCAAAACAAGATGCACTTGTCGTTGCGTTAATCGAGTATGGCTCGTCACAGCGTGAAGTGTCTATTGTGCTAAACATGCCCTGTTTATCGATGCAATACGCTTTGAAGCAGTATCAAGAGACTGGTGGACTTCCAGACCAGGAAATGAAGGCAAACGATGCACATCAGCTCGATACGACTGGTTCATTTGTTTAGAGATATTGAGAAATGGCTTCCTTACAGCCGTTGAGATAAGACATCGGCCCCAAAACGTCAGGAGTATAAAATGTAAGCTATTGTACGATCAGAAGACGAATGGAAGAAGTTCATTAAAAAGCTCGTAGGCCAGCACGCGCCCCAGAACTCCTCATGGAGCACCGTGTAGCTCGTCATTGATTTTCACGAAAACGTTCAAACTGGATACACAAGCAATGGGCTAGATTGCCCTTTAGAGACGAGTGCCGAATTGCTTCGCGAGCTCAATGTGGTCTAAAAAGAGTCTCGAGAAGAAGAAGAGAATGATACTCACCCACTACCACTGCACAAACAGTGAGTTTTCACGGGCGGCTCCATAATGGTTTAGGTAGAGTAAGTTCAACTGCTCGTACAGAGTTGGTGGTCGTCCACAATCGACTGAAAAGTATTCGATACATTGAAGAAATTCTTCAGGACCATGTTGTACCCTGCTTGGGGTTCATAGGGTACGACATTGGGATTTTAATACACGATAACGCACGCCTCCACGTCGCACGGTGCGTTGAAGAGTACATTCAAGAGGTCGGTATTCGGAAATTGCAGTGGCCAACTCGTAGCCAGGACTTGAACTCAGTAGAACACATCTGAACGAGGTCTGAAAGGCAGCGCTGGTCGCTTAGGAAGCCATGCCGCAAGAAAACGTCAAAAACGTCATTTTAAGCATGCCTGGCTGAATACATGCAGGTATCAGGGACAGAGGAGGGACCACTCGCTATTAAAATTGTAAAAAAATCTTGAAAAAAAATTGAATTTTCACTTTTTTTGACAATTAACACAGGTGATTAAATTCAGGAACATTGAAAATTTTGCTTATAAACGTAAAATGTGTACTGAAATTGTTTGGAGCCATTTTTAATTCCCTAAAACATAAAAGAAAGCTCATCTGTAACCTACTTAAACCTTCATTAAAAACAAAAAAATTGTTTAACACAAGTTATTGCCAAATTCATAGGTGGCCAAGATTCCGTGCCGGTGAGTGTAGTTACGGTTTCCACGACAGGGATCGTATTCGCGTTCCTTTTTTCGTACGTTTGATAAATATTCGGATGCTTCCCATCACGATTCCTGACTTCAAGGTCCTATTTTTTGGTTTGGAATATTTGGTCCTAGGTTAGGACCGTGTTTTAACGTTTGTAAAATTGGCCCTTGAAGTCAGAAATCGTGATGGGAAGCATCCGAATATTCATCAAAGGAACGCGAATATTCACCAAAGGAACGCAAATACGGCCCCAGGCTACACCTAGTGTGGAGTGGAGCCCATTGCCATACTTGTATTCTAGATCTTGAGGCCGCCATAGACGTTCAAGTAATTTGATCAAACAGGCTGGTTCAAACAGTTTTATCAAATAAAAATACGAAAATTCATATTTCTTCAAGCTTCTTCATCTATAAATTTAATCAAATTGTGCCACAGAAATTCATGCCAATTTGATCAAACTGTTTGAACCAGCATGGCGGCCATTAAGTACCTACTTTAGAAAAAACGGGCTATGGGGTGGGATGGTATTGGATTAGACTACTGTGGAAACTATGGGGCAACTGCTAAAAATGTCATCCCGTTTCAGTGTAAAGTAGCAACAAATATACTTATAAGATGTCAAGTTCAGTCAATAATTTTCTATTCTCTCCACAGAATATAGCAGAACTCTACGAGACAGAGTGCGTTGACCTCGCACGTGCAATGCAGCATTACGAGCAAGCGGCCGATTACTTCCGAGGCGAGGAGTCCACTTCCTCAGCCAACAAATGCATGTTGAAGCTGGCTCAGTATGCCGCTCAACTGGAGCACTATGATAAGGCTATACAGATCTATGAACAGGTGAGTTGAGATAACACGCATGATCCCACAAACCTTGCCTTTAAAAAATGGTTCAATCTCAAAACCACAACAAAGCGCTGTTTGGTTTGCGTTAAAAGCTAATTTTAATGCTTGTGTGGCGACCTCTAACTCCCATCGTCTGAACTACAAGGGCATCGTATAGGAGTTGCCAATTACAGAAACCTAGCTACTTTAGAGAATATCCGCTTCATCACTAGATGGCACTGGCCCGCTACCAAATCCTAGATCTCGCAAGTAACATTATCGTGGCAATTAGCCTGTATAAAACTATCCGACATTATTTGTCGGCTGAAAGGCCCTAGGGCATGTGGACCAGATGGCGTCGACCGAGGTTAGTACTACCTCTGCCATGGATTGGGGGGATTTCACGTACCACCAAACTTACATATTTTGTCTATGTTTTAGGATTACATCTCTCTGAATAGAAAACGAAACCCTTTTTGCGATTCTGTGCCTAATGCTTCCGCCACTGTGCTTCGAATCTACTGAGCTGGTTAAGTTCCAAATCTAACTAAGCTTGGGCGAGGTCATTTTTAGTTAGGTTTATCTAAACTGTCATAGTATGTAATCTACACTAATATTATAAAGAGGTCAATCTACACTAATATTGTATGTTTGTTTGTTTGAATTGAATAGGCTTCGAAACTACTGGACCGATTTGAACAATTCTTTCACCATTAGAATCCTGCATTATCCCTGATGAACATAGGTGATCCCTGATGATCGCGGGTAACACCGCGGCCGGCTAGTGCCATATAAAAATGTAGTTCAAATGAAAGTATTTTTTTTTTCCAGATAGCCAAGTCGTCTCTAGAGAACAGCTTGTTGAAATACAGCGCTAAGGAGTACATGTTCCGGGCCGCACTCTGCCACCTCTGCGTCGATATATTGAATGCTCAGCACGCGCTGGACAAGTACTGCGGATTGTACCCTGCCTTTGGGGACACTAGGGAGTGCAAGCTTGTTAGGGTACGTGACAACTTGCCTCCAGATATAATAATACAACTTGCGGCCACTATCATTATGAAACTAAAATTTTGTGAATAGGTATGTGATGTTGGTGTGCATGGGACAGCTGGAAGGGGAAGGCCTAGGCGAACCTTCTTGGATCAAATTGCCAGGGCCAGGTCAAAAGTACCCTAAACCAACAAGCATGTATGAAGAATGTAATGAGAGTGAATGAGGCGAAAGTTGTGTGTCAGGATCGTAGCGACTGGAGATCCGTGGTCTCTGCCTACCCCTTTGGGAAAGAGGCGTGACTTTATGTATGTATGATGTTTGTGTTTGGACGCCTTGGACAGTGGACCGATTTGAATGAAATATAAGCTTTTTAAAACGAAGCTATCTGCAGAAACTATTACTACATTATAGAATGAAAACTACCGCACCAAACTCGTTCCCTGCTCCTCGAATTCTCGATTGCGATACGCGTTACTATGCGTATTCGTACTAGTGATTGGAGAGTTCTTTGGCCAACCGAACGTGCCTTGTTAGGGTTCAAGATAATTTTGTAAGTCGCGCGGTTTTTTGAAGTGAAAACTTCTTTAGGCGCGTTGAGCATTTTTGAGATGGAAAAAAAACATCAAACTCGAATTGCGAGTCACGAGACTGTTACCGACACCATCTCTCACTATACCTTAATATCTTCGTCAGAATCGCCGTAGCGATAGAGCTCTGGCTTCTGAGTGGGACAACCGCGAGTTCAAATCCCATTAGGACAAACTTTTTGCACCTTTTTAGTTTAGAACCGTTACCGAAACTTCGTTCAAGTTTTCACTTCTGTTGGCACTCCTGGAGTGCCACAGTTATTTTGCCCAAACATGATTCTGCCACAATCGACTAATAGTTTAAAAGTCTTGATTTAAATCTTATTTCCTACAGGAACTGATTGAGCACCTCGAAGAACAGAACGTGGATGCATTCACCGAAGCAGTGAAGACGTACGACAGCATATCCCGCCTCGACCAGTGGTACACCGCCATCCTCGTGCGCATCAAGAAGCAAATCAACGACGAGGCGGACCTGCTCTGAACGTTCCATTCTGTCGTCCGTGAGTTGCTTTGCGCATTATGTTTCCGAGATGCCCCACATTTTTATTATTTCCTCTTCAAGTTATAGATCACAATATAGTTTCATAGCTCAGCTAGCTCAGTTAATACTGTTATTACATGTTAGCTCTGTTGGTACCTTTCGCATTAAGGAAATGCGATGCCCCATTTTAGTGAAAATTTCTTTAGACGAGTTGGGTATTTTTGAGATGGGGGAAAAACTATCAAACTCAACGTGACTGTTACGACACCATCTCTTTGTATACCGACCTTAATTGCGTCACACATTGTATCGTCAGAATGGACGACGTGACCGACTCCCCTCTGAGTGAGCCCCGAGTTCAAATCCCAGTAGGACAGTAACTTTTTGCACTTAATTTTTTTAAGTTTAAAACCGTCGAGTTTCCACTTTGTTGGCACTCCAGGAATGCCACTGTTTTTTTTTTTCATTTATAACTTCTACTAATACTATAAGTAAGTTTGGGAATGATCAGTTATCTCTGTAAATGAAGTGATCTCTAGCTCAGATATTACTACTATTGAAGAATAACAATTATTTTCACTTTAATTAATAAATATCTAACTGATTTATCTTCAGCTCAGTTCGTGAACTAACATCAATTTAATATGTATTTTGTCGTAAAATGTATAAACATTAATTACAATGATTTTGTATAAATTCCATAAGTGTGATGATGTAATCATTCATGACTTCACGAGCTGAAATGACATTCAGACAATTACTTGACTTTTCAACTTATACCAATTAAAAAGCTTGAATAATTGTAATTGCTAATGCAATGAAAATTGGCAAACGCTTTTTTTTATCATTTAAATCGATGACTGGGTTTCGAAAAAAGTAATGCATTTATTAGAATAACTCGCGCCAAAAATAAAGTATTAATCCATACTTCCATACTAATATTATAAATGTGAAAGTAACTTTGTCTGTCTGTTACCTTTTTACGCCCAAACCGCTGAACAGATTATGCTGAAATTGGCATGGATAAAGGTTGTATCCCAGGGAAGGACATAGGCTACTTTTTATCCCGAAAAAATGAAAAAAACCCGAGGGACCGCGGGTCACACCGCGGGAGCTCAGTTAGTATTATTTTACTTTTGAATTAACTGTCTGTTTTATCTTCGATTTACACAAGAGCCTAAAATATTTGACTAATTAGTACGTTTGTTTACATATAGATCTTGTCCTTGTCTTAATTGAGGTTCTTACAAAAATCGCATTCGAAAAATTACTTAATTTTTCCAATCACATTTTCACCTATTAAATAAATATAAAAAAATATTACCTTGGCCTTTCTCGAGCTACGCTTAACTACCAAACAGCATTACACTATATTTGGGCACTTAAAATTTATCGATATTTAAGTATTTTCATATTGTGTATACCATTTTAGTTGGTCTTGGAAACTATACTTGCAGCTACAAAAACAACTTGTCTCAAAATATTGCGCAGGAATTGCAAGAAGCAGAATTTGCTCAAAAACCGTCAAAACAAGCGACGACAGGCGACGTAGGATAAAATTAATATTTTATCATTACATTTGTAGATCATTACACTTATTTTATTCTAGAATGATTGTTACAGTTATTAATTGTCTGAATAGTAACGAAAACTTAAAAATGTTGTATTATTGTAGTGATGTACTTGTATGTATCGATTTATCGATAAAATTATATCGATAAGCTGTGAATGAGAGTGTGTTTGGATCATCTCGAAGTTGCGCTAGCTACATCTTTGTAGGAAAGAGTGATGTAACAATCTTTCTATTATTGAGTGGTAGTCATAGGTTAGGTTCGGCGTATCACGATTTTTTTTTCCTAAATCGTATCGATGGAACGTTCCATGTTATGCTAAGTACACTAATTTAAATTTATTTCTTAGGTATATAATATACTCGTTATTCATATTTATTATTCGCGTTTATTGAGCCATTGTTTGGCGTTAATTGTATATATTATATTATGTTAATTTCTAGCGTTACTAAAGTCTGTTTTCATTATTATATTTATGTTATAGAAATGATAATTCATTTGAAAATGGAAATCGAAAAGTTCATGTATTATCGATATTGTTATTATCATGGTCATAGACAACACTGTCTTCTAGCAAAGCTGTTCTGTGAAATATTGTGCTGGATTTCATCCTTTATTTCGTAAATGGGGCCTACTCTCATTTAGATTTAGTGAAAAAAATATTTTGTAACATTTATTTTGTTGTTGTACATATTTGTTTCGTTTAAATAAATTTTATATTAATTTATTTACTTTTTGTTTTTTATTATCGTTTTGTTCCTATAGTTGTAAGAGCTTCAATCTTGTAATGGTGCATTTCTTTGTCCATTAGCATTTTATCAAATAAATCCATGTAGTTTTTGTTTGAAATTGTGACTTAGTGACTGACAGCTGTCAAACATTGATGTATAAAAAAAACCTTCTTTAGATTTCTTTCTCTTGATATAATGTAGGTCTTTATATATTAGTAAGTAATTAGTATCGGATTTAACAATAGTATTATTGCTTTAAACATTAAAACAACAATACATTGACTAGGAATTCATAGTTCATGCCATGGTACCCCTTGACTACAAATCTCGCAGTCACCGCTGTCAAACTTGTGCTAAACGGACGTAGTTATGCGTAAGGGAACCAATCGACACTCATGTCGAAATTGTATTAAACACAACTCAAACTCGACATGAGTGTGGATTGGTTCCTTTACGCATAACTACGTTCGTTTAGCAGAAGTTTGACAGCGGTGACTGCGAGATTTGTAATCAGGGGGCTGGTTTATCAATGTAAGAAATAAAAATCTTACTTAGTATTTACTGTTGTAATTCTCTAATGGACAAAGATAAAGAGCATTTAAAACTAGTCCAAATATGTTAATTAAACGATTCTAAACTTAAAATAATCATTAATTAAGACACGCCTTACATAGGCTAACTCGGAACAAACATGCCACATTCCTGCTTTACGCTTTGATGACTAAAATTAATTATTACTATAAAAAAAATCGTCAGTTTTTGATAATTAGAAACTTGTAATCTTCATTTTTGTAATACGCGTACATTTTAAATACCTAGCCAAAGGACATTTAAATTAGACTTGAGATTAGAACTACTTGAATAGCGACAAAAAAATCGGACCTGTGTCTTACGCTCTTTTTCTATCGTTTAGTCTTTTTTTTGTCAAAATTAAATTTTGTATGAAACCTCAGAGTTCGCCATATTCATTTTTCCAAAATGGCAGCCGCTTGATTTAAAAACTACACTACTAAATTGTGGCAACTTTATAACGACATAGCACTCACCTGCGTTTGATGACATTAATTATCTAAATTTTTGACATTACATTTGAACAATATGTCTTAAGAGTGTGCTAATTTACGGCATTAAACTATGAAGTTACACATAAAAATGGAGTCTACACTTCGAAGTTGAAACATACTTACAATCTCACTTTCTGCGGGCAGACCATCTCATTCTAAGTAAGTTAGGCTGCCCACAAAGAGCGAGACAGTGAGAGGCAAGCCTCAACTAGTTGTAGTGTGGACTCGATTTTTATCAAACGTAAGTGACCTAACATTTAAAAAGTTTTTATGTGCTGTCTAAAGCACGTGAAAAAAGATATTTGCCGCCATTTTGGATAAAAGTTAAATGTTAAATTTAAAAGCAATTTCAGGGGTTCTTGTAGTTTTGTAATGGGAAAATGTCTTCTAGCATATTATAATATAATAATATAATGTGGCATGTAAGCAATTAGAAGTTTTTCCTCGAAACTAACAATAGAATCGGTTTCTCATTGTATGGCACTGATAATCGTTTAATGTAAAGAAATAAAGGTTATTATCAAGTTCTTGTATTTTATTACAAACCTTTAGTATTATTTTTTTTACTTTTCAATCAACTTTATAATTACTCAGTTGTATATTATAAGTTATATTTTGTTCTCTTTTAGGATTCCGTGGCAAATAAAGAACCCATAGTTTTGCCATGTTCGTCCATCTGTTTTTTCTGTCTATGGTTTATCTCACAGACCCTACTAAAAAGCTGTAATTTGCGTACGTAAGTTTACGGTGAAAATGTCTTTTTTTATATATATTATTTTAGGATTAGGGTACCGCCCCTAGCTAAACTGGTTGGCTATCGTTGGATAGGTATTTTAAGGGTTAATTAAAACCATTTTACGCTTCAGAGAGCTGTTTAAGTTAATTAAGCTTTATGTGACTATTGTTGTCTACTCAAGTGACGTCAGTAAATGCCGTAAGTAGATTGAAAATGAACAGTTTATTTGGAAACTACATGACAACTCTCATTAAGTTTTCTGCAGCGAAAGAAGAGGAACCAGTTATGGTCGACATCAAAAAAAAGACCATATTTTTGAATGCGTAAGGCACATAACGGCGTAAAAAGGGAAGCAACACCAGTGCGATGCTATTGGCTGATATTAACGCACCCAAAACGTTGGGTGAAGCTCGTCACTCAGTGGGTGCCCGAAGACAGTCGAAGACGACGCGGCAGAGCCAGGAAAAGGTGAGACGATCTAGCTCCTTTCGAGCTTGGCTGGCAAACCGTGGCCTTGGAGCGCTGGATTGCCCAGAAGTGGGACATGATAGGATAAGAAAAAAACGGAAAAATAAGTAGGTAAGCATTTAAAGTCACACATCGATATTATTCTGCGGACCAGCATGATCCCCATACAAATGCTGATATCTCAGTGGGCTGTACTTTTCTGGAATTTTCAATTCTTCCTTTTGTACCTGGTACAGCTCATAATTGGGCATGTTATTTGTCTGGGTATCTATACTGCGGTCACCGAGTAGAACTTTCAATATATCAGCCAGTTCCTTTCCAAACTCCACTTTTCCTTGCAGTTTGATGTTGTAGGGTGGATTCGATTGGATCATTTGTGGTAGAGCTGAAACGATTTAATAGTGCAGTTAGTTGGAGTTACTGGTGCCGTACCATGACCCATAATTCAGTTTGGGTGCTATCCAGCTTAGGTTCCGAATTTGAATCGCAAAGTTTTCGTACTGTGACGTTTTAAGCAGATAATTGTTTTACTTTTGGCGACATTTATTTTTTAAGGGCCAGGTCAAAAGTACCCTAAACCGACGAGCATGTATGAAGAATGTAATGAGAGTGAATGAGGCGAAAGTTGTGTGTCAGGATCGTAGCGACTGGATATCCGTGGTCTCTGCCTACCCCTTTGGGAAAGAGTCGTGATTATATGTATGTATGTAATTGTTTTACTTATGTATTTTATTGCAAAACGATTCACTTTTTACGACAAGTCTAATAAATTTACTTAGTTACTTTTATTATTATACGTCATGGTACGTTATAGCGAAACAGTTCAATTTAGGACCTAACTGGATCGCTTTAGGAGCTCATAGTAGGACCCCTGTTCTGTCTCATAACTAGTTGGAGTCGTTAGTCTTGATCATGTACTATCATGAGTTCAAGACATGTTCGTCTTCTCTCCGCTTTGAGAAAACTGGTCTAAGGATATACAGGCTGGTCTTGTGTGGAGTCCATTAAAATTGATTTGCCTTTTAAGATTCTATAAAGACTGAAGCGGAAGTTCAAAGACGCAGAGCCTCTACGGACACTGTATGTGTTCAATTTTACTAGTAACAAATATAAAACTCCAAAAGGCGGATAATAAGCTTACCTACCCAAACTGTATATTACTTACTACACACAATAAATAGCAGACTGAACAACATTTTATCGTAGTACTTTTTCCTTAATACGTTATTTTTTTTTAATTAATGTGTTTGAATAAACGCATTAATTTTATTAACTAAACACTCGTTAATACCGTCAATTTTAATTGAAAAGGCTATATTAAAACGCATTTTATATACCTATACTTAGATTAGTTTCTCTACCATCCTTTAGCTACCTACTGTTACTGTACCTAGACAAAAATAAACTTTATAGGTACCTAGGTACATTTTTATGACAGCCGTGTTGGCCGAATGGGGTTGTACCTCGACTTTCAATCCGAAGTTCGTGGGTTTGAATCCCGGCCTTGCCATCAATGAATTTTACGTTTCTTAAAATTTATATGCGCTTTTACACGTGTTCTAAACGGCGAAGGAAAACAGTCAGGATATCAGATAGTATTCTTAGGTATAGGCGGCGATGGGCTTGCAACCTGTCACGTATGGAATAAGAACTTACTTCTGCAAGATGTGGCTTCTGACTACCCCCCTTAGACATCTTCAATGGATCTGGAATAACCTACATAAAAAGATCTGAGAGAATGTCTACCGCGCCTTGGGGATACAGAAAACAATATAATAATTAAGTCACCAAATCACGAAAGTTTCAAAAGTTTAATTTTTATAAAAGTTCAGTTCAAATTTCATTTGAATGAAAGCTTACGAGGCAAAATCTGTTTAGGGAATTTACGTCAAATACAATTTAGTACATGTCCACAAACATTTAATTTTCATATTGTTAATAAATGTAAAAGGATTTCTGCATACAGTTTATCATAATTTGAGCAAATACAGGGTGTAAAAAGACAACTACCGAAAACTGAGGGGTTGCAATCAGACCATGATTCTAAACATATTTAGGGAAAAAAAATGCAAAAAAATTTTTTGACTTAGCTTAGTCATTTTATGTTATTTTCGGTTATTTAATACTATTGCAACATAATAAGACCATACTAATTAATTTCATTTATAAAAGAAAAAAACAGTCAAAACTCAAAATCCAGCAATCTACCTACGTAAAAAAATGTGCCCAGAACATACGCAAACAGTACTCTTCAAACGCTGTTTTCTCCGGATATAATGATTTATTCGGAAAATCCTTTTGGATTTGGTTGTGTGTTGGGATGCTGCTGTACCTACCCCTTTCGGCTTCGGTAGACGTCTTTTTACCTGTATTTAAACGTTATCTTAAGTTGTCATGCCTTAACCGCTGAACAGATTACGCTGTAGGTTGCTAGACAGGTTATTTTTTCCGACCATGTTTTTGCAGGACGTTTGGTTCCTCTGGTTTTTTATACTTTAATTATATTCTTGACTCTTTTAGCAGATATGGGCTCCTCATAGTCTTGTGGCAGATCTCTGTTGAAGAGCTGTCTTGCGAATACTTTGATGCCTTCGAAGAAGTCCTCGTTCACCTGGAGTTGCCCTCTCATTTTGATTGTGTAGGGGTCCGTAGGATAGATTGGTGGGAGTACTGAAATTTCAGAGAAAATTATGCATCCTCCTATAGATTCCGTTGGAAATAGGTAAGTAGGTACTTACAACATAAACTTAAGAATATGAGACGAAACATTTTATCGTTCCGAAAGAAAATACTCAATAAAATATAGCATCTTAATTGAAAAACCTGAAATTTAATTTTGGTATTTTATTGTTTTGTTACGACTGTAATATTTAATTTGGCAAGGTCGCATAGATTTTGTATGTGTGAGGCACAGAACAGAATGAATGAATTGAATGAACAATGAATGGCGTGAACAGAGGGAGGCCTAAACCAGCAGTGGGATATTCTCCACTCTTTCACTTTTCTTTGTCGGGTTCCTCTACCCACCTACCTAGGTTCGGAACCCTAAAAATGGGATTATATTCTGTGGGTTCCATTCCAAACTTCCAACGGGATATGTCTGGCTGTTTAGATGAGGCCTAGTAGCATTATCTGGGTATGAGGCCAAGCTATTGCGTTCTAATGACGGCTACGTGTGACGCAATTGCTGGGTGTTCGACTTGCATACAGTGACGTCAGACGCCCCGTGAACCTACTCTTCGGTAATTGACCTCAAACTGGCTGAACTCGACTTCGACCATCGGGCAGGTGGAACGGCCATGGTCCATCGGTTGTCGTCCCGTCTACATTTCAACTTTGGACTAAGTACCAACTTTATCCTCGCAATCCATACATCCTCGACCGGTGAATCGTTTACGGTCCATGAGGCTCCATGGCTCTTTCATCAATTCGTAAAAGATGCAATTGCTCAGTGAGAGGCCAGCAAAAATAAATACCAGTAACACAATCATCATCCAATACAATGGCCTGATAATTTTCAAAAGACACCTCATACATCGACGCTGCTCCAACCAACTGCGTCAGTTTACCGCTGCATCAATTATTCAACAAGTTCATAGGTCTTTCTTTGTTATCTATACGGATTACATATATTAAAATACCATTATGCGGTTCATATCGTTCGCTGCTACAGTTTCTACCGCAGCTCTTGAAAGCTCTGACCATATTTTATTCTGAAAATGTATCAGGAACACGATGCCGCGAAAGCTGAGAAGAATAAATTTGAATCGTCCATCAGTGAGCTGAAGAAGAAGACCTTCGTGACTGCGGCAGACATCGAGAGCTACAGTAAGTTCTAGAATAGGTACTTGTCTTTCTTCTACTACCACCTACTGTACTTTCTAGTACGGTATCTTTATTATTTTAAGATCCTTACCTTTTTGCGGGATATACGCGATACTAACAACAGCTGTCTCGTACAACGAAGATTTATGACATAGAGGTACCTAATTAACCCCCTGCCCCTTGTTAACGTTTGCTGCAGAAATTGGCACCTGGGATACCTATGTGCTGGATCCTAGATGTTTTGTAGTAATAAGAGGGACAGAGACTCTCCCGAGTGACGGATCTTTAAAAAACCGAACAAGTGCGAGTTGGACTCGCCCATCGAGGGTCCCGTACCAAGGACTAAGTACTACGCAGGTAATGTGCGTATAACTCGCACTTGTCCGGTTTTTTCCTCATAAATCGTAAACTATACATCTACACTATATCCCCTATTATCTCTGATGAACATAGGCTATATTTAATCCCGGGAAAGTGAAGTTTTCCCGAGGGATCGCGGGTAAAACCGCGACGGACAGCTAATTATGTATAAAAAATATAAAAAATTTGTTTAAGCTTGCGCTAATGAAGCCCTTTCATACGATACCCCACATGACACGGTTTATTTATTTATTGAAAATAATTAGAACGGTTTAGGTACTCACTTCCTACTTCTCAGGCCCTGTTTTTTTTGTGATTTACCTAAAAATATAAGGTTTTCAGACATAGTTCTTGGTCAACGGGAAGTACCCTATGAATTCGATTTATTGAGTATCGAAATATACATTTTTGCGGCATAAACGGCCGTATTATGCGCAGAGAAATGGGATACTATAGTATACAACATCATTGATTATGCGTTAACTTAGAAGTTTGATTTTTTTCACAGCGTATAGGGACCGTAGACTCAGGTCTACGGTTTTAATTTCAACTCGATACCTCCACGCGTTCCCGAGAGAAAGGGTCTTGCTTGACAGACAGACGGACAACAAAGTGATCCTATAAGAGTTCCGTTTTTTCCTTTTGAAGTACGGAACCCCAAAAACGAAAGAGTTTGCCAGAATCACGCTTTCAGAGCTCTAAATTCACTTATGTGTGTGTAACTTACACACGTGACATGATGGGTCGTGTAACCTACAATAATACATACTATTTATGTATATATATTTATAATACATAAGTACCTATATATTTAGATTTTTTTTATTTTTTTTTTATTTATTTATCATAATAAAAGGTTTATATAAACAATTTGTATAAATAGCATTTAGTAAACCACTAAGGTTTATTTAAGAAAAATACTATTAGCGAGTCTTCGATGGATTACCTAGTGTCTAGTCTACCTATGTATAAGTAATTATCTACTGGTACCTACACTACACCTTGCAGTTATGGGTATTGGCAGGTTAATTGACGATGATGATGATCTACCTATAAGTGTGCTAGGTATAAGTGGGTAGTATAATTACCTAACAGTGACAGATTAACAGTAATTATAAAAATCATGGGACTTTCATTGTGAAAACCAACAATAATTTTATCATATATTATACTAGCTGCGCCCCGCGGTTTCACCCGCGTAAGTCCCGTTCCCGCGGGAATATCGGGATAAAAAGTAGCCTATGTGTTAATCCAGGGTATCACCTATCTACATACCAAATTTCAACCAAATCGGTCCAGCCGTTTTTGCGTGAAAGAGTAACAAACATCCATACATCCATACATCCATACTTACAAACTTTCGCCTTTATAATATTTATAGGATAGGATATAGGATATAGGATATTATAGCATCATCATCATCCAGTGGCAGTATTCTAAGTGATCCCAGCGGTCCTACTGAATAAATTCTTTTTGACTTTGACTTTGCGACTTTTGACCCATGATCCTAGCGGTTATACCTACTACTTGTAAATTTTTTTTACCTAGGTAAAACGCTTTGGTTAAAAGGTAGGTACATACCTACCACATAACTTATGTACCATACCTACTGCATATTTAGGTGCAGTTCATACACAATATCAACTTTTGCGAACAAATGTTCGGCTCACAAGAGTCATAAGAGGGAGTTCGATTCTCGCGGGACTAATGTTTTGGTATTTTTCCGGGCAGTTATGTACTCAGGACCAAAATATATCTATCTACATGATGAAGGGGAAGGGCATACTAAGGGGCAGGTGACCTTAGTAAAATCGCATACGATGAGCGTTCACACGGGAAAATTGACGTGCGATGCTAAATTGTATCGCACCGTGTAAATGCACCTTTATTGTAGGTACCTACCTATCACAATAAACAAAAATAAGAGAATCCAGAGCGCGTGAAACGACTCACCCTTGACTCACTAAGAAAATGCATTGCGAGTTTAATACACTACAAATTACAATTACCTTAGATATATTTATCTGATGAGACCTGTATTATGAAGCAGTTGTTGGTCAGCATGAAGATTAAACGCTTGCAGGACGATCAACATAATGGTAAGATGTGTTGTTCCTGAAAAAAATATCAACTCGCATCTCAACTATTCTCAACACAATCCAAGGATGACAAGGTAGGCCTCTGTATAAAGGTTGCCTCTTTGAGCCACATTCTCCCATCCTATTGAGCTGAAATTCGGCACACGTAGGTACCTAATACCTGTCGAATTTCAGCTCAATTGGTTAAAACCCGGATAAATGGTAAATCTCATTATATTAAAATGGTCATCTTGTCGTGTCACTAGGTAGTTCTTCTACCTATGAAGGGATGATTTTCGTGTGTTGGAACTTTCATGCCCATTTTATTTCGTTGTAATACCTACTCTTGTTTACAGACGAAAGCAGCATCACACCGGAATGCCAGAAGGCTCTGCAGCGCTCCCTGAACGACCCCGAGGGGTTCTGGGGCGAGGTGGCCCAGGAGCTGGAGTGGACCAAGCCATGGGATAGGGTTCTGGATAACACCAACCCACCTTTTACTAAATGGTAACGCAATACTTTAAAAAAAATATTAGTTCGGTACAACCGGCCATAAACTCTTAGCAAGTCATACAGTCCCGTTGCCCACTTGAAAATTACCTTCCTTTGACCCCAAGTGTGTCACAAGCAAATGGACAAATAGGGCTCTTGCTGTCCTGCCTCACAACCCCAACAGTTGCACTTTGAGCCGCCTATACCTAAACTGCCACTGAGAACAAAATGATATCTTAAGGGATCAACCAGCTATCCTAGACTTTTATAATGGAACTACAGATCAGAGGAACAGCTGTGGTGTCCGGTGGTGGATTATTTGACTACCTAGGTCCTAAAAGTCTAAGTAACTATGTCGGAGAGGTAACTTGTTCCCAATATCAAATCTGATGGGGGTTGTAAATGTTGTAACCCAAGACGGAAGTCTTAAGGCGGCTTAAAGTCAAAGTCAAAGTCAAAAAGCATTTATTCAGTAGGACCGCTGGGATCACTTTGAAACGTCTTAAAACCAGGTGATAAAACTAGCTTAAAAACTCCGTCACCAGAGTTGGCCACTGACTCATACTAACTTACTCTACCAGGTGGGTAGGTGGAGAGATGTCGGTATGCCACAACGCCATCGACCGGCATGTGACGGCTGGCAAGGGCGAGCAACTCGCTCTGATACACGACTCTCCTATCACGGATACGGTGCGACGGATCACGTATAATGAGCTGAAGGATCAGGTTTGTGAGCTTGCTTTATGCTCTAGGTGTTAAGTCATCGTCGTCATCCACAGGCAATGATATCCCTCTCTCTGCTGGTTGTAGACTGCAGGCCTACCTCTGTTTACGCCATTCATTCCGGTCCTATGCCTCAGGCATCTTCATTCATCCTCTACTAAGCGATGACGTATTGTTCAATTTTAATCAAAAAAATATTTGGGTATAGGTAGGTATAACCTACCACTATGCTGTTTAATGTTATTTGTTCAATGTTTATTGTAAACCTGCTTTTCACTTCATAAAGTTCGACAACCACTTTAGCTCGAACACTAGACTGGACTGAAAACCAGCACTACGTACCATGTGCGTAGATTAGCGCTGAGTCCAGCCCAATTGTCGAATATTTTTATGTCTGTTTTTGTTAATTTTTGTATGTGTGCTCTCTTTTTTCTGGTAATAAATTTGCTTTTTCTTCCTTTGCCATTCAGCGTGGTTATGCTGCAAATGTTTTGGGCAAGTTCTGCTGACACATTTCTAACGGCAAGACTAGACCATCAATGTTCCTAATTTCTTTTCCTAGGTATCCCGTCTGGCCGGCAAGCTAGCATCCCTGGGCGTGACGCGAGGGTCCAGGGTGCTGATCTACATGCCCCTGGTGCCTGAAGCCGTGATCGCCATGCTGGCTACCAACAGGATTGGTGCTATACATTCTGTTGTGTTTGGAGGTAAATTTTGTGTTTTTTTTTTTTTTTATTTACACCAACACATAAAGGGCTTTGTCGCTGAGCGACAACATCGCCGCCCAATCAGTAACATCCTAATAGCTAATTATAATATGTACATTTTAAAACAACTACTTAGGTAAATTTTGTGGATAGGGATTGATACATGTCAAAGAAGTGGGTTATTTAAATAATCCAGCCACTTGAGGGGTAAGGCCTCCTTTTTTCAGCCTCTTTTTTCCAGAATAGAAAAGAAGTGGTTGCTTACCTAGGGAGCATAACCCCAGATTTACATTCAGCCCTGTCGGGCAGGGAAGTGAGCAGGGAAGTGGGCAGCGCGAGAATGTAAATAGGTTACTCGCGCTGTCACTGCCACTCGCACTGCCCGGCGCTAAATGTTCATGAAGGCTGAGTTGAACACACCACTCGCGTCGGGGGAAATATTTCCGGCAGCGCGAGGAGCAGTGGCAGTAGCTGAATCTAAATCTGGCATAACATTTTTCAAATTTAACCCTTAATCAAACAAAAGTCATATATGTACCACTTAGGTTGATAACAAAAAAAACTATTTTCTATTGTTTGGCAGGACTTGAATTTGAAAGTATTGAAATCTCTGATATTTTTGCTATCTAATAAGCTGGCAACTTTATCCTTGTCACTTTTACCTGTCAGTGAAAAATGATGTCAAATTTTTTTTTGCGCCAAATTTGACATTTAGTTCGTATTTTTGCGTGTCACTTTCAAACTTTTGGAATTTTTGTTCGGCGAAGAATTTGTTAAGTGCTCTTGGAGTTCAAATAGGTAAACTCTATTATATTTAAGAGGTCCTACATGCATAATAATGAGAATATTATCAAGGTTCGCATAGTTTTTGATCACTCAAAGTAGAGACTGTAAGTGGTATCTATTTTACCATTGTCCGTATAGGTAAAGTTCTTAATCGAATTGTATACATAAAAATGTGTGTAAGTATAGTGTGACTTTTGAAAGTAAATTGTTTGTTTTAGTAAATTACCATGTTTAAAAAACCTAAAAGAATCATTTTTCAAGGAAACAACATCTTCCAAACAACAGCAAGGCTCTAAATGGCATCTCAGACCCAAAGTTAACAAGTTTAATATAAAATTAGACTAGATGAGAACAAAAACTAAAATAACAATCATAAATAAATGGGAAATTGTGGAAAAAACCTTTTACGTAGGTAAAATCCTATTTATTTTCATATTCTCAGGCTAATTATTTTTTACAACTGTAGTCACGGGAAATCACTAGTCTAAAGTTATGAACAGACCGTAACAGACAATGGTAATATACGTACCACCAACGAAAAAAAATTCAAGTCCTACATGGACAATGGTAATATACATACCACCAAAAAATCACCCCCTTCCACCCCCTTTTTTTGATTTTTTCCAAAAGAAATAGAATCAGAGACCCCTAATTACCCAGAAACCACATCTTTTTTTAAAATATCATGGCCAGGGGCTCGCGTTTGTTTAAGGGTTAAAAGCTAAGCCGTGGCCATTGACTGAGGGTAGTCGAGAGACGCAGTTTTAGCAATTCCAGTCACCACGGGGTTATTGTCCTTTCACTGTTTAAGCAATATTTGTACCTGTCTTAGGATTCGCAGCCAGAGAACTAAGAACTAGGATAGAGCATGCAGAGCCCACTGTTATTATTGCGGCCAGCTGCGGAGTGGAGCCCAACAAAATTATTAGGTGGGTTGGAACTTACTAGCGTCCTAAGTAGTTGAAGACTTTGCCTAACTATGCACTAGCACTGCGCGCGGCTTCGCCCGCGTGGTACATACATCCCTATTGCTATTCCAGGTCACTCTCTACGCCTTTTCCAAGTTTCATCCAAATCGGTTCAATGGTTTAGGCGTGATTGAAACACAAACATCTAAGTACACAAACAAACTTTCAGCTATCTAAGAACTGTTATACATAGGTAGACCAACTTTATAGTATAAAATATAATTAGGACTATTTAGGACACTGAGTAAACGATTACTTTACGAAAATTGATTGAGTATTTTTACTACAAACATTTTTATTTTACGTATCATAATTTTTTTTTTTTACGTATCATTTTATTCAGTTTAGCAACACGTCTATCTAAGCTTTTTAGTTTTTGGCGCGAATAACTAACTAAACGAAAAGAAACCATAGACAATTAATGTAGCAGGAAGTAATAAAGATTCAGGAGTTTTATGAAATGTCTAGTTTTGAGGGTTGTGAAAGAGGCATGATTAAATAAATAATTAATGCTGGACATTTCGTGCAGCATCGTCGCGCATTCATTACTATTATTATCTACTTATTCTTTATTCAACCTTACTCTTCTTACTGCTTGAAAAAGTTCTCTCCCGAACTCCTTCAACAATTGTTTATAATATGAAATGGAAATTCAGGTATAAAGAAATCCTCGACGAAGCGCTAAGTCAAAGCACCCACCAGCCCAACTCGTGCATCATCTACCAGCGGCGCCGCATCCTCGAGTGTTTACTCGAGGCTGGAAGGGATATCTCATGGGAAGACGCGCAGAAGGCTGATCCAGTGCCTTGCGTGTCTGTTGAAGCTAACGAGCCTTTGTATATATTATACACTTCAGGTAATTTTTGAAAGTTTTTTTTAATTTTTCTGTAGGACTTTTTTTTATTTTATTTTATTTATAAAGATCACTAAACAATCGTATAAAGTTCATACAATAAGGAAGCAATTTGATCAGAATAGTTTATTATGCACAATTTAAAATTATTACACAGATTACATACAATTTTTTATGAAACTAATTTATACACTAGTTAAAATGTAAGTAATAGTAAGTTTGTAATAATAACATTAATAAATTAAAGGTCCCAGATGCCTAAACTAGACTGAAAGCCTGTAAGATAGACATCTGTGTTCCCCCAAAAGAACTGATCAGTTCTAGATTCGTCATTAAATAGTGAACAAAAAGAGTTAAATGTTGCAAGCTCTAAAACTAAATTAGGTAGACTAAAAACTAGAACTTGAGTGTAGAAAAAATTATACGAGTACAATTATTAGGACTGCTAGGAACACCTTACATGTTCGTATTCGTATGTATGGGGGAGTCAATGGAATAAAATGAGGCTTGTAAGAGTAAGTTTACCTATACAGTACCTATATACGTACTCATGAAAAGAGATTATTTCTCCATACTTACTTTTATGAGACTCCATATATTCCAGTTGGGGCTAGATGATGCTGTGTGGAAAAGTCCAGCATTATTTATTTATTTACTTTTAAGAGAAAATTGTACAAACATTTTATGATTGGTCTCCGAAACCAACTCAAGGATGACAAATAAGTACCTAATCTTATTTTTAGTTCAACATTATAATTGTTTTTGTTTTGTTTCTAATTGATTTTATTTTTATAATTCTTTAACTTTTATTAGCTTTTAGGTGTTGTCAGTTCTTATTACCTACTTATTCAAAATATTGTGCATGCCTGTAATTGGTGTACATTCTATAGAATTATTATTTTATTGCCTGCTTCGTCCCACTGCAGGGCAAAGGCATATAATTCTATAGAATTACTGTTTTTAAATGTTTCTTTATGTGCGTAATATGCTGTTGGTGTTGCCTAATATTTAATAATTTTCATCAGGCAACTACAGTTATGGTTCTAAGCTACTGTAAAAGCGCGGGAAAGCAAGTAGGTACTTTACTTGAACCAAATCCACCTACCGTATATTCCATATTCATTGATTCGGGTTGGTTGATTCGGGATTTGACAGATTTAACTACATTACTGTATTATTATATTAATTATACCTAATGATTTTAGTCTATTTATAATTTAATTGTGCAAGTTATTCAACTACCTACCTAATCTCCATCTTAATGATGACTAGTTGAACAACCCCATACACGTGTCTAAAAACTTAGGTAGGTATTAAAATAATATACCTACTCATGATTAATGCGTGCAGTTTAAAATTATTAAAATAATGCCTAAAACATATATAAACCTATTGATAGACCTATTAGTTTAAAAATAGCATTTTGTTTAAAATTCAAAACCCAGGGAGGTTAATATCAATTCTAATTTCACATACACGGGTCAATAAAGAAGTTACCTATATATGCTACTTGACATGCAAATCAAAAACTGTCAGGAAATAAGAGTTCAGTTAAACCCCAGGGATACGCAAGACCCCAAGGCCAATGCCAACATTGGAGTGAAAGAAGGTATCCAGCATTATGATGATGAATGGTTGTCCACAGGCACAACAGACGCTCCCAAAGGTATCCAAAGACCATGCGGCCACGCGGCTACCCTTTGCTGGAGCCTGAAGACCGTGTATGGTTTGAAGAAAGGTGTGTGGTGGGCTGCGTCAGATCTTGGCTGGGTTGTCGGCCATTCCTACATCTGCTATGGCCCGCTACTCGCTGGGGTCACTTCCGTCCTTTATGAGGGCAAACCGGACAGAACGCCTGACCCTGGACAGTATTATAGGTGAGCAAAGTACTGGACACCGAGAATTGGGTTATTTTAAACTTGCAAGATCTGCCGGAGAAACTTAAATTCAAATATTGCAGGATAAAAGTTTAAGATGCGTTCTTTCTAACTAGTGTGATAAAAGGAATTCTTTTTTCCGCAGAAAAGAATAGAATAGAATAGAATAGAAGTCATTTATTTTGTGCAAAAAAAAAAAGTTTACAATATTTACGAACTAACATAACTAAGCACAAAATAGGTCACCACTCAGCATGTGCTGCAGCAACTTATAGCTGCTGCAGCGCTGATTTTCTGTGGCGCCGGTGAGTCTATGTGTGGCAACAGCTGCACACGCATGTTCATGTTCAATACTTAAGTAAGTATATTAAAATTAATAATAATAATAAAAAATTAAAAATAAGTAGCTACCAAAAAAATACTAAATAAAACTAGGTATTACAATAAAATTACTAATCTATGAATAGTATAAATACTGCATATGTAAGTTACGCCAAGAACGACTACCTATGAAATTGTGCTTGTGTAGTTAATAAATGTTTTTTTAATGATTTTTTAAAAGAGTAAATATTTTTGGAGTTTCTAATTGGTGGAGGTAAATTATTCCAACATTTCGTGGCAGCATAACGAAAGCTGCCACGAAAGGCAGTCGTTCTGTGGCGAGGACAGATGAGGCGAATAGCAAAGCGCATATGGCGCTGAGAGATTTCAAGCTTTTCGTACAAATAGTGCGGTTGCTGAAATTTAATGACACCGAAAAGCAGAACAGCAAAGTGTAGAGTACGGCGCGATGACATGTTCAGAAGTTTGTGACTGTTGATGTAAGGCGATATGTGGGCTCGTTGCGGGATAGGGAAACAAAATCTTACGCAAGCATTCTGTATGCGCTGTATTAGTTTTGTAAAAGCTCATTGGTTCATGACTTTTGAACCCATGACCTTTTATCGGAAAGCAGGGTCGCCACGCCACTTAGACCACTATTGCTCTCATTTATTTTTGTAGGTAAGCGATATCTTGTATCTGAATATTTTACAGGATAATAGAACAGCACCGAGTGAATGCCCTATTCACGATCCCCACAGCCTTCAGGGTTCTGAAGCGAGTTGATCCCAACGCTAAATACGCAAGAAGATACTGCAACAACTCCCTCAAAACTGTCTTCCTTGCTGGAGAGCATTGTGATCAGGATACCAGGGTAAGTACTTTTAGGAAACGCACTTTGGAATAAGGTTCATTTCACTTTGGAGTCAAGAATTTGCAAAAAATTAACGAAACATGATCACGGTAGTATCCATAAGATGCGGTAGACATTCTCTCTAAAAAAAGTGCCAAAGTTAGCATTCCATGCTGACGTGTTGCAAGTCTGATCTTTCGAATACCTATGAGGGTTTTCCATTACCTAGTCAGAGGCACGCAATTTTAAGGTTAGATTTCCTTTTCCACACGTGACAGCTTAGGTTTCACTTGTTTATACGAATGTAGGTATTTTACTTTATTTCTTAAGAATAAACTCCTGAAGGTCATGTTAGTACGTTACGGTACCCTAACAATAAATTGGATGTTGATTACAATAATAATGATTATAATAATAAAACGGTCTTCCTCAGTTTAACCCATTCCATCACACTTCCTTGTCACGTGATTTCTGTCTATTGTGTACATAAGCGAACAGCTATACATATATGCAAATTTAATTCATTTGTTACCGTTCCTCTTTTGGCCTTTGACCTCACCTTTGCGTACTTTCAATACAACAATTTACTTGCCTACGTAATTTGTTCTAGAAATTATAATTGAGCAGGGTATTTATTACTGATCTGTGGGCTTTGGGATGGGGATGAAACTGTAGTATGCTAATTACAGTGCGATTTGAACTGCCATTTACCGGGGTTACTAAGGGTCGCTATTGGTTCACTGTATAGGTAAAACCGCCATACCATCATGTTGATTGATGGTTTTTTATTCATCCCTCAGGTCCCCTCAAAGATCCCCCCCAAAACTCATCCAACGGTCTTTATCCTCCAATTTCCATATCTTCCTCGGAGGCATCGACGTCATCTTGCCAACATTTCAATAAAATTGTTCCAGCAATGGGCAGAGCGTGTGTTCTCAGTGCCAGTACTGAACCACTGGTGGCAGACGGAGTCGGGCTCTCCCATCACTGCGCCTTGTCTCGGTTATGGTGTGAAGGCGATACCTCCGCATTCTGCTGGATACCCTGTTCCTGGTTATGATAGTAAGAATGACATTTTTAAGCTTTTGTCTAGAGGATGGCTATCGGCTACAGATGGAAAAATGATCTGGTAAAGGTTTCTTAGAGCCGCGGGATGCAAGTTGCACAAGATAGATTGCTAGAAAATGATGATGGGGAGGCCCATGTTCAGTACCTAGTGGATGTCATGTGGCTGAAATAACGACGATGATTTAACTTGCAATGTTCGTATGTTTTACTTTGGGACAAATCTTGGAAGCTGAATTTGACCTACTTGCTGGTGTCCCATCTGGCACACATAAAAGTCTTTTCGGTGACAATTCAATGTTAATGAATATTGAGAAATATTATGAGTTATAAAAATACATGGTAGGTAAATGTTTTTTTCCCAGTTCGTGTCCTAAGAGAAGATGGTTCAGAATGTCAGGCGGGTGAAGTGGGGAGACTGGTTGCAAAGCTACCCCTACCTCCAGGCTTCGCCTCCACACTGTGGCAAGCGGATGAACGGTTTAAGAAGATCTATTTCGAATCCTATCCGGTAAGAAACCTTAAAATCTTCACCTCTTAGTAACTCACTATAGGACTCTCTGTTTCTGATACCCAATTCACAGGGAATTATTCAGTAGGGTCACTGACCCTAAGTCCCTTGACCCTGGGTCACTATGAAATGTTGCTATAGTTGATAAGCATCTAAGCTTACTTTGACGAGCCTCAATTTTGTTTGACTGGCTCCCCACTGGAGCTTGACTATTTAGTTTTAAGATGGATCACCTAAATCAATGATAGGCCCCAAACCGTGTTTGTTGCCTTGATTCTTCACGGTATTGGTCGCGCAAGAATAGGAGTAAACTTAGTTTTAAGAGAGGTCCTACAGAATAAATGCTTTTTGTCTTTGACTTTGATGATGCTGGCCTTCAGAATTTTCAAAGTAGTTTATTATACACCCCCACAAATTTCTTTCTATATTTTACATCTATAATTGTAAGATCTACATCTTATGTTATCAGGGTTACTACGACACACAAGACGCTGGTTGGATAAGTGCAGAGGGTGCAGTTTGGGTGGTCGCGAGAGCTGATGACGTCATCAACGTGGCTGGTCACAGACTGTCCACAGCGGCACTGGAAGACGTGGTCTTGAGACACGCGAGGGTCGCTGATGCTGTGGTGGTCGGAGCCCCGGACTCTACTAAAGGAGACGTGCCTTTATGTCTCTATGTGATGAGACCTCCTTTGGATGGTGAGAATAAAAACTACCAACTAAGTTATCAAAAAATTATTGGAGTTTGCGAAGAGTGTTTTGTTAGTGGTTCTGATGTTAGAGAACATTTTTCCCCATTTCGCTAAGTGTTACCGTACCTAAATCGTTTATTTGTAACTTATAAGTTCTCCCAATCACCTAACGAAATGTCACTAAATTGTTGTTACGGTGACCCGATAGTGATTTCATTAAAGATAGATAGATAGATAGATAACTCTTTAATGTTACACCATAAATACAATTTAAAAATAAAACTTAAAAATCTTAAAACTAATTGCGGTGACACAATGGGCGGCCTTATCGCTCAAAGCGATCTCTTCCAGGCAACCTTTTAAATTGCATCTTGTATTTTGTTACAGATGAAGAAATAGTAGCAGAAAGCACCGTGACCCAAGAACTGATTGCCCTCGTCCGACACTTGATTGGTCCCATAGCAGCCTTCAGAAAGGCTGTCGCAGTACCAGCGTTACCAAGAACCAGATCCGGAAAGGCACTGCGAGGGGCCATAGCCAAGCTGGCTAGGTCCCAACTTGTGAAACTACCCGCAACTATCGAAGATCCCTCCGTTTTTGGAGAAATCAAAATCGCTTTGCAAAAATTGGGATATGCTATTGATGCACCCGACCCTGAAATGTAATTTTGTTTAGGCTGGATTGGGTGATCGCTAGAACTATTTGTAATTTCTAGAGAATAATATCACGATAATCCTATCCTATAAATATTATAAAGGCGAAAGTTTGTAAGTATGGATGTATGGATGTATGGATGTTTGTTACTCTTTCACGCAAAAACGGCTGGACCGATTTGGTTGAAATTTGGTATGTAGATAGGTGATACCCTGGATTAACACATAGGCTACTTTTTATCCCGATATTCCCGCGGGAACGGGACTTACGCGGGTGAAACCGCGGGGCGCAGCTAGTCATTGATATAATCGTTAGATTAGCCTAGCTTTGAGTGACGTTGGTACGGGTAGGTATCTAACGATGGAGATAAATGCTTTATTTAAGCCGTTTTTATTCTGGTAAACCTCAAGCCAACAATAGTAGATAGGTAGGTACCAACCTTCTTATTAGTAAACTTGCGTAAGAAATAATGAATAAAAAGTTATTTATTATTTAAGTACTTATGTAATTATCTACTAGGTAAATGAATTAATTATAGACGAATAAATTATAAGGTAGGTCGGGTAGGTTCATAAAAAATTGGACAAGCCTAAGGGCTGACTACAGTTTTTTTATGATAATCTAATTACCTATAGCACGTAGCGTAGGTACGTTTAGTAAATATTTTCTTTCTTTTAAGTAGGTTATTTCTTAAAAATAAAATATTTTCTTAAACCAACTTGTGTAATTTTTTAAAACGATTGAGTCCATCAATTGCTTATCAAAAAATACCCCTAAATATGAATAATCTTAACTATAATAATAATAAACTAAATTCTATAGATTCATGTAATTTACTGGGTGTAAATATAGACGCCTCAGTGAATTGGAAGTGTCTTATAGATAAAATAGCTAGTATACTGTCAAGGTTTGTCTATGCATTATTTGAACTAAAAAAATGTACAAACTTGGAAATAAGTATAAATGCATACTATGCATATGCTCACTCCTGGTTAAGCTACTGTATTATCCTGTGGGGAAATAGCTCTGAGTCAAATTAGTTATTTTGTCTTACAAAAAAGATGTATCAGAATCTTAGTCAATATTTCAGAAAGAGAGAGCTGTAAAATCCATTTTAGTAAATTAAAAATCCTAACCCTAACTTCAATATCCATATCCATACTAATATTATAAATGTGAAAGTAACTCTGTCTGTCTGTCTGTCTGTCTGTCTGTTTGTTACCTTTTCACGCCCAAACTGCTGAACCGATTAAGCTGAAATTTGGCATGGATAAAGAGTATACCCCAGGGATGGACATAGGCTACTTTTTTTTGTCAATTACCATAAGGGGGCGGGAAAATAAGGGTTGGAAGTTTGTATGGGGAAAAAAGTTAAGCAACCCTGGGCGCGGTCATAAAAAGGATGGGTGACCGCCGCCAGCCACTTTTTGCACTCTAGATTTTTTTACTTTCTTTTGTATTTTGCATAATAAATTATTTTAAAATTAATGATAAACATGTAACATGTGTATTCCCACCCATCAATATATCCGAACTCCGAAGTTATGATTTTTTGATATTAAAATATTTTTCCTTGGCCATAGTTAGAACGCCATCTATCGGTCTAGAGGTCAATACTACTTTACGCTTTTTCTCCTAGGTAGCGTTTCTAGCGGAGATCGAAATACGAAGGAGTATAATTTTCTTTGATTTTGAGTTTTGAAAAGTTAATGGAGATTTTTGCTTAGAGTTTTCGATATTTTTATATTGCTGACGAAGTCGCAGGTAGGTAATATTAGTTAATCGTTTTATTTCGAAATCCAACACCATACAGTACTTGCTAAGTATTCAAAAAAAATGTTTCGAGTCAATTTCTTCAAAAAAATTGCCGCTCGCTTCAGGGATTCTATACCAATTACCGTATTCGTTTTGTTCTTAGCATTGCAACATCTGGGTAAGATTTTCCCTACCTCTATCTTGGGATTCTTGAGAGAAACATAAATATAAAAAAATATTATTATTATATCAAGCGACGGAGTTTTATATTTAGTATATACCTACTCTCGATTCACTCAAAACTCCTCTACTTTGTTCCTAATAATGCGCAGACGAAGTTGCGCGGGTCAGCTAGTAATGTATATCTATGAAATCTGTAAAGGAGAACGGGCAGGCATGTATGAAGCGCCGCCCAAGTCAAAAAACGATCGCCCGCAGAGTGGACGTATAGTGGAATGGGTAGACCTTCTAAAACATTACATTTGATTGTATGACAGCAAAAAAATCCATCCTACAGAAATCGAGATATTTGCAGTTAAAGGTTGTGACTTTTACCATCATGTTTTTTGACTAACAGGCTTCCCGCAGACAAGCCACTATGGGCATTCGATAGAACTTTAGAAGCACTACATTTCATTGTATGACAGCTAAAAAATCCATCCTGCAGAAATCGAGATATTAGCAGTTAAAGGTGGTGACTTTTACCATCATCTTTTTTTGACTTACAGGCTTCCCGCAGACAAGCCACTATAGGCATTCGATAGAACTTTAGAAGCACTACATTTCATTGTATGACAGCTAAAAAATCCATCCTGCAGAAATCGAGATATTTGCAGTTAAAGGTGGTGACTTTTACCATCATCTTTTTTCGACTTACAGGCTTCCCGCAGACAAGCCACTATAGGCATTCGATAGAACTTTAGAAGCACTACATTTCATTGTATGACAGCTAAAAAATCCATCCTGCAGTAGTCGAGATATTTGCAGTTAAAGGTGGTGACTTTTACCATCATCTTTTTTCGACATACAGGCTTCCCGCAGACAAGCCACTATAGGCATTCGATAGAACTTTAGAAGCACTACATTTCATTGTATGACAGCTAAAAAATCCATCCTGCAGTAGTCGAGATATTTGCAGTTAAAGGTGGTGACTTTTACCATCATGTTTTTTGACTTACAGGCTTCCCGCAGACAAGCCACTATGGGCAATCGATAGAACTTTAGAAGCACTACATTTCATTGTATGACAGCTAAAAAATCCATCCTGCAGAAGTCGAGATATTTGCAGTTAAAGGTGGTGACTTTTACCATCATGTTTTTTGACTTACAGGCTTCCCGCAGACAAGCCACTATGGGCATTCGATAGAACTTTAGAAGCACTACATTTCATTGTATGACAGCTAAAAAATCCATCCTGCAGAAATCGAGATATTAGCAGTTAAAGGTGGTGACTTTTACCATCATCTTTTTTTGACTTACAGGCTTCCCGCAGACAAGCCACTATGGGCATTCGATAGAACTTTAGAAGCACTACATTTCATTGTATGACAGCTATAAAATCCATCCTGCAGAAGTCGAGATATTTGCAGTTAAAGGTGGTGACTTTTACCATCATGTTTTTTGACTTACAGGCTTCCCGCAGACAAGCCACTATAGGCAATCGATAGAACTTTAGAAGCACTACATTTCATTGTATGACAGCTAAAAAATCCATCCTGCAGAAGTCGAGATATTTGCAGTTAAAGGTGGTGACTTTTACCATCATGTTTTTTGACTTACAGGCTTCCCGCAGACAAGCCACTATGGGCAATCGATAGAACTTTAGAAGCACTACATTTCATTGTATGACAGCTAAAAAATCCATCCTGCAGAAGTCGAGATATTTGCAGTTAAAGGTGGTGACTTTTACCATCATGTTTTTTGACTTACAGGCTTCCCGCTGACAAGCCACTATGGGCAATCGATAGAACTTTAGAAGCACTACATTTCATTGTATGACAGCTAAAAAATCCATCCTGCAGAAGTCGAGATATTTGCAGTTAAAGGTGGTGACTTTTACCATCATGTTTTTTGACTTACAGGCTTCCCGCTGACAAGCCACTATGGGCATTCGATAGAACTTTAGAAGCACTACATTTCATTGTATGACAGCTAAAAAATCCATCCTGTAGAAATCAAGATATTTGCAGTTAAATGTGGTGACTTTTACCACACAACAAACACATTCAAGTATAAAACATGTATACAACATGAATGCAACAAGTATAAAACATGTATGCAACATGTATCAAACAAGTATGCAACATGTATCAAACAAGTATGCAACAAGTATAAAACATGTATGCAACAAGTATAAAACATGTATGCAACATGTATCAAACATGTATGCAACAAGTATAAAACATGTATGCAACAAGTATAAAACAAGTATCAAACATGTATGCAACAAGTATCAAACATGTATGCAACAAGTATAAAACATGTATGCAACAAGTATCAAACATGTATGCAACAAGTATAAAACATGTATGCAACAAGTATCAAACATGTATGCAACAAGTATAAAACATGTATGCAACATGTATCAAACAAGTATGCAACAAGTATAAAACATGTATGCAACAAGTATAAAACATGTATGCAACAAGTATCAAACATGTAGGCAACATGTAGGCAACAAGTATGCAACAAGTATAAAACATGTATGCAACATGTATCAAACATGTATACAACAAGTATCAAACATGTATGCAACAAGTATAAAACATGTATGCAACAAGTATAAAACATGTATGCAACAAGTATCAAACATGTATGCAACAAGTATCAAACTTGTATGCAACAAGTATCAAACATGTATGCAACAAGTATGCAACATGTATCAAACAAGTATGCAACATGTATCTCAGCTTTGTGTTGCTCTGCACCGGGGAGGTACAGAGCAACGCTGGTTTTCAGACTGCTCCTAGTTGGGTGACATCACGTTATTAAAAAAAAGACAATTAAAAAAAAGAGCTGTTAGTTCATAAATACTTAAATAATTACAGAATAAGGTATGGTTACAGATTAGATTATTATTATAATTATTATTAGATATTAGATTTCTGCAGGATGGATTTTTTAGCTGTCATACAATGAAATGTAGTGCTTTAAAGTTCTATCGAATGCCCATAGTGGCTTGTCTGCGGGAAGCCTGTAAGTCAAAAAACATGATGGTTAAAGTCACCACCTTTAACTGCAAATATCTCGATTTCTGCAGGATGAATTTTTTAGCTGTCAAACAAGGAAATGGAGTGTTTTTGAAGGTCTACCCATTCCACCATACGCCTATTCTGCGGGCGATAGTTTTTTGATTTGGGCGGGAATGCCCATTCTCCTTTGTAAGAACACATTAAACTTTCTATACATTATCTAAAGAGCAATACACCAAACCGCACAACTTGAGAAACAAAAATAAAATAGCCCTACCTTACACAAAATTTGAAATAGTTAAATCAGGAACATTTAACATGTCAATCCAAATTTATAATAATTTACCCTCAGAACTACAAAACTTAGAAGAAAATACAATATTTAACAAAAAATTAAAATCTTACCTCATAGAAAAAAGTTATTACAATATTCAAGATTATCTAGATGACAATAAAAGATTTAATAAAAAGTAAACTCAGCTTCTAAATATATATTTAATAGTACTTGAACCAAAAATATTTAAATTAAATATCTTTAAGGGCTGAGCCAATATATACTTACATAAGTTAGTTTACCTACATAAGTTAGTTTATAAATAACCTATCAAATGTTGCAGTGCCCCAGCGGGGTTCATGTTATGAAACGCCTACCTATATTTAAGACATTGTAACTAACATGAAGCAATAAACGAAATTGAATTGAATTGAACAATATTATACAGAAAGATAATGTGAATAAAGATGTGGAAATCAAATCGATGGGGGCCATGTTCAGCACTGGACGCTAGATGGTTGCGATGATGATGATGAAACTGTGGAATAAATGCAAAACCAATAGGTAGGGATTTGAACTCAAGTCATATTTTCAGAATGACTGCAACATGTAAGCCTGCGCCGCAGCTAAATAGTTACTCTGAGGCCGCGCGCCGCGCCCACTCCCGCCATTGGCAAATGAACCAATCCAAATTAACTTCAACTTCTTCTTTATGGCTACTGCGACTTGTTTGTCACAATTCTGCCAGTGTCCGTTTCATGCTAGTGTCATAAACTTAGAGGGAATAAGTAATAAATAAAGCAGATGGCCGGTGCAATCCAAATTAATCTTTGGTCCTTCAAATAAGACTTATTGTCTGACAGTGACAATTCTATCTGACAATCATTGTCAAATCAAATAGAATTGACAGCTAGTCGCAACGAATGACGCACGCATCCAAATTCATCCAATCCAATCCAAATGCATGCATCTTCGTTTCTGAAAATAAATAAAATATTGCTGTAAAAAATCCACAAACACTTACTAGAAGTTCAATCGAAGTAAAATAAAAACTTTGCTATCCAGTAAAACAAATATACAGCAGTGTTATTGTTATGCGTGCCATGAAATAGTGTGTGAAAGTTTATATTGTTCTGTGAAGTTTACACTTGTGTGCATTTGTGATAAACCGGTAAGAGGTATGTATTTTACTTTCATTCAAATAAAGCAATAATAATCACTCTAAAATTATCTTAAAATAAAACGACGTGATTGCTGGTCAATTGGTAAACCAGCAATACTTAAATGGGAAGTGGAAAACAATTTTCCTCGTATAAACAATGTGAGTCATACCACTGTACACTATCAATATAGATAAAAATTTAAGTCTTCTAATATCTCAGATATGTTATACGCAATATGATATATCACAGCGTATCAGCAGCATGGTTACTTACAAATCAGTAGAGTATCTAGGATTGCCTATAGATTTAGCTACAAAATAGAAACTTTATGTCTCCCACTGAGATTCAAAGTCACAGTCAAAAAGCATTTATTCAGTAGGACCGCTGGGATCACTTAGATTAGAATAGTCTTAGAACTAATTTTACTCTGTTCTTTCACGACCAGTACTGTGAAGAATCAGGGCAACAAACATGGTTTGGGGCCTAGCATTCTTGATGATCTTAAAACTAAAAGTCAAGCTCCAGTGGGATTTTGGTATTGCTTACAATTAATTATTTATAAATAATATAAAACCTTATTATCTATGATATCTCTGTGAATAAGGCACAAGTTAAGATGGCTAAGAAGGGCAAGCCTTACCCATAGCAATAAATAAATAAATAATGCTGCCCCAAAGTAAGCAGAGCTTGTGTTATGGGTACTAAGATGACTGTAGTATATCAGTCATCTTAGTACCCTTAACAAAAGCTTATATACTTGACCAACCACACAAATGTAAAAATAATAATTAAAACAAATAGTTCTAAGTCCAAACTAGGAATATCTATAAAGAATAGAACATGTTTTATTTGCAACAATAAGTAGGTACTAACATAACAGACACGAGAAAAACTTAATTAAAAGTTGCTGCAAAATGGAGCCTAACTCAGCCCTAAGCGGATTGTTGAGAACAAACCGCGCTGATCTTCCGATTAGCTTATATTGTGGGTATCAAAAACTAAAAGAACCTTATTCATATCATATAGAGTTCCCTCGTGAGCACGATCTGTGCAATCCGATTGAAACGTCGAGGTAAGATAATAGTTCGATTATTATCCAAAACTTTTACGCGATCTCGTCCCATATTCAAACAAAATAAAAGAACCTTAATACCAACACAATAATACAGACTGCCATTAATGACTTGCAACTCAATGGTTAATGATCTCATCGTACATTACAGATGTGGAAAGCATCCATAGATGTGAAGACAGCTGAGCCGGCCGAGGCAGACGACTGGGACACGGACCCCGATTATGTAAACGATGTGACTGAGCATGAGCAGAGATGGGGGCCGGGCGGCAGGAATGTTGAAGCTATTGAGTGAGTTTACATTGTATTACATAATTTTACTTTGTCATTGTAACTCTTGCCGGAGCTGACTTTATCAAATATAAATGTATTTATTGTGAACTAGCTCCTGCGCGCGGCTTCGCCCGCTTGGTACCAACATCTTGAATAACCTATATGCTATTCCAGGTCTATGCCTATTTCAAGTTTCGTCCAAATCGGTTCACTGGTGTAGGCATGATTGAAATACAAACATCTAAACAAACTCACAAACATTTAGTTTTATGATATGAGTGGGTTTATTATTAGCGCAACTTTAGCTAAATTCATTCTATTAATTAAATAGAGTGAACTAATTCTGTAATTGTATTAAAATAAATGCTTTTATTGACTTTGACCAGGACAATGATCTGAGAAGAGGCAACTGACCTGATAAGCTAAATACCTACTTAAATGACAGTATATTACTTGAACATGGGTTATATTAAGGCTAGCTTTAAACATTCTTATCCAAACATGAATTTGAAAACAGGGAGGATCTGGAAAATAGGTTAGGAAGTCCTAACTGGTATAATCCAGTAAAACCACTGGATAATTCAATAACTCATTGAGGATAACCGTAAAATTTGCGGAATTATATTATTAGGTAAGTAAATACATTCTTTTTACCTTGTTACTGTCTTTACATAACAAAATTCAAGTTACATTCTAAGTAATATTCGGTCTGTAAGTGGATGGGTGTTCATGTACACGTTGAATTATTGGTCCCAGCTATTTAATTAAGCCATGACGGAGGCCTTGAGGCGGTCTAAAAACTCCGTCACGAGAGTTGGCCACTGATTCATATGAACTTTAGTAATATTCTGTCATTTATAATATCTTGTCAGTTAGCTTATCAAGTTAGTAATTACTCACAAAGTTACAATTAAAAGTCAAGTTATCAAAAAGAAAAATGAAAACGAAACAAGAACAAAACTTTATCCCCAACCCCAAGGCATTGTAGACACTCGCACACCACAAGATCAAGTGGCTCGAGATCCTTGAAATATTATTATCATAGGGGGTAGGCAGAGCCAGGTCTAAATACATATCATGTATGTTTTGTAATAAGGCATTTAATTTACAGTATGGCGAAGCTTAGAGAAGAAGTGTTTGAAGCGGACAAACAAGCCAAACAGAAGCAAATGGAAGCAGGACCCAAATCCTCTTATGGGTAAGGATTCACATCCACACAATCACCCGCACACACACCCACACTCACACACACACCCGCACACACACACACACACCCGTACACACACTCCCACCCGCACACACAAACACACACGCCCATACTCTCTTTCACACACACACACACATACCCGCACACACAAACACATACCCGCACACACAAACACATACCCGCCCATACTTTCTTTCACACACACACACGTACACTCGCAATAATAACATTTGTATGGCTTGTATGGTACAGATATGGCGGTAAATTCGGAGTGCAACAAGACAGGATGGACAAGTCGGCGGTGGGGCACGATTACATCGGCACCACTGAGAAACACGTCTCGCAGAAAGACTATTCCACAGGTAATTCTTTTTACAATGCTATCCTTAAGTTTTGGTTAATTATCCTCTAAGCTTACAGTTCATATGGGTGGGTCATACATAAATTACGTCAGATAAATTTATAATTTTTTGACCCCCTTGTCATATTCCTCCTCCATATTGGGATATCGCACATTTGCCATATTTAATTCCGAAATTTTGATTTTTAAATTGGTTTGCTTTGCACCTTATCTCGCGGGAATGTTGAAATGTATATCAAAGGGCCGAGGAAGATAGAAACAGTGAAGTTTTTCAATATTCATTCAGATCTTTATGACGATCTTGTGGCGCAGTGAAAGCCCGCTTGGAACGCAGAAGGTTGCGGGTTCGATCCCCGCAGCGAGATAAATTATTGTATGATCTGCAAATATTTATCTTGGGGGTCTGGGTGTTTCTGTGTATAATATGCAAACAAAAAGTATGTAAGTAGTATATCCCATAGCTTTGCTTAATTTGGGGTTAGAAGATGATGCTGTGTGAAATGTCCAGCATTTTTTTTTAATAATATTTGTGTGATTTTTGTATTAATTTATTGTTCCCAGGTTTCGGCGGCAAGTTCGGTGTCCAAAAAGACCGTATGGACAAATCTGCAGTCGGTCACGACTACATAAGCAAGGTGGAGAAGCATGTGTCACAGACCGACCACTCGGTCGGATTTGGCGGCAAGTTCGGCGTGCAAACCGATAGGGTTGATAAGGTAATTTTTTGTAATTCTTATGCTCAAGCCATATTGAATTGGCAAGCGACGCGTCAATTATTTTATTATAAACTTTATGAACAATGGTACAAGATATGGAAACGCTTGTAGAATGAACCACTCGGGCCAGCGCGGCCCGCTAGATGGCTTCGCCAGATTTCGTTCGATTCCACAAGCGATTCTATATCTTGTACTATTGTTCATAAAGTTTATAATGGCTTGGTATAAAACTAATTGACGCGTCGCTTCCCAATTCAATGTGCATTGAGGGTTAGGGTTCGAATCCCGTCGGAATCGAAAATTTTGATATGACTTTTCATTTCTCAATGAAATATTTTAATATTTAAATTTTAATTTTAAAATTACAAAATTATAGATTTAGCTAAAAGCGACATCTCTTCGTCATTTGATTCTGAATGTAACTTCAGACAATGAGCATGAGTTCTAGCATTATTTATTGTTTTGTTATATGATCGTGGAGTTATAGTAAAGTAATATACATGTATATTTCGTACAGAGTGCGGCCGGTTGGGAGCACCGTGAGACAGTAGAGAAACACTCATCACAAACAGACTACAGCGCGGGCTTCGGCGGCAAGTTCGGAGTGCAGGCAGGTGGTGACGTCAGCGCACTCGGCTGGGACCAGCTGCAACATGTGGCCCCGCACCACTCACAGAAAGGTACACAAGTTCGGAGTGCAGGCAGGTGGTGACGTCAGCGCACTCGGCTGGGACCAGCTGCAACATGTGGCCCCGCACCACTCACAGAAAGGTACACAAGTTCGGAGTGCAGGCAGGTGGTGACGTCAGCGCACTCGGCTGGGACCAGCTGCAACATGTGGCCCCGCACCACTCACAGAAAGGTACACAAGTTCGGAGTGCAGGCAGGTGGTGACGTCAGCGCACTCGGCTGGGACCAGCTGCAACATGTGGCCCCGCACCACTCACAGAAAGGTACACAAGTTCGGAGTGCAGGCAGGTGGTGACGTCAGCGCACTCGGCTGGGACCAGCTGCAACATGTGGCCCCGCACCACTCACAGAAAGGTACACAAAATGTCAGGAAGTAATAGATACGCGCGAAAAACAAACCTTCCTTTGACAGTGGAGTAAAAATTGTCATAAGTTTCCTTAAAACAGAACTAGATGTCGCTGCTAAATATGTCCCATTTCTAGATCGCGCTATCGTTACGTTCTGTCGGATCAAGTGGATCGGAAAAAATATTTCACTCAAATCGTGCCTCAATCTATTGAGTAAGGAAATTATTGGGCCTTGGTAACGCTAGGCAATGTCCGCTAAGGGCGATACGGTTTTTGATGGGTTTAGGTCGTCCCAGGGCTTGGCACCTACTTTGTGCTAGGCTCGGGTGAAGCGATCTACCTTATATACGTTTTTTAATACAGTTGCTCAAAAAGTGGCGTATTGCAGGGACGTATAGCGTTCGGGAAGTGGGCTATTACATACCTACTCGTGCTTTTCTTTTACCTTTCCCGCACTCGTGCGTTCTCTTTCCCAACTGTCAAAATAATGTCTATTAAAAAGAAAAACCAACCATGAAGTTTTTACTAAAAAAATTCATAGAAGTTTTTATGATTCATGCAAATACGTATATTTCTAAAAAGAACCTACTAATTCGTTTCAATATCAGATTTAATTTCATTTTAATTTTAAAATTGATTTGATTGAATGAGTTAGGTTAGGTTTCATTTCATTTCATCTGATTAAATTTCATTTTAATATCATATCAATTAAAAAATTCTACTGAAGACTTGGCTGTATGGGCATAGTTCCCTTTGCCTACCAGAATGGGTGAAGAAAAAAAACTGCTTATATTCTACGGTTGGCGCCATTTTTCAGAAATCTTCTTTATTTTATTAAATTGCTTAATTTTTTCGCAGCTGTATTAAAAATAGTCGTTCAGTACACGTGCGGAACCGTCATTGCAACTTGTTCCGACTGTTAACCCTCGCCTTCGGCTGCGCCTCGGCTCGGGTAGACATTTGTCAGAACTCTTTGCAATGACAGCCTTTCCGCACTTGTAATGAAATATACTATACCGTCTCACCAATAAAAACTAGTTATTCCGAAGTTCTATCAAATTTACACATCGCATAGCCCTTGCGTTAATTTAGAATAAGTCAGAAAAAAATTCTGACCAATAAACAAGGTGGAACTCTGAGGTAACTGTCCTTCTGTTACGTGAAGATGCACAGATCGGCAACATCGCATCCAACGAGAAACCTCAAAATAAGTATCATTTTGTCTATGAAAGCTGACTGAATTGGTCATTTTGTTTGTCATTCTTGTTTTTTTTTCTCATAATGGCTTCGCACTTTTTGTGCATTCGCCAATATTTCACATGTAATTTTTTTATTACAAAATCATTTTTGATTTCCGCGCTCGTTTTTATTATCAAATTACGATTTTTATTTTACTAATATGTATTCTGTGGTTACACTAAATTTAAACAAGGGTGCTAGCTGGTGGAACTTCGGAATAGCGTTTGTATGAAAGAAATGTCAAAGTTATGCAAGGTGGAACTTTCTAAATGGTTTATTGGTTGCCATTTTTCTTATTCTTAAGTTGAACTAAAGAAAAACTTTACATAGTGTTTATTGGTGACACTGTTATAGTGCACGAGATAAAGATGACAATAAGTGAGGATGCGGTTTACGTACGGGGAAAAGTTATTGAATAACTCGGGAACAAAATAAGGACCCCTGCGAATTTTTCAAACAAAAATAAGCTCGATACTAATTATGTGCACTTAAGTAAGTAAGTAAGTAAGTTCGTATGAGTCAGTGGCCAACTCTGGTGACGGAGTTTTTAGGCCGCCTTAAGGCCTCCGTCATGGCTTAACGACTTAAATAGCCGGGACCGACAATTTAACGTGCCCTCCGAAGCACGGAAGCGCTCAGATGAAAATGCCACTGGCGGTCACCCATCCACTTACAGACCGTTTCGAGCGTTGCTTAACTTCGACGATCTATCAAGAACGACTAAGCAAGCACGACCACGAGCGCTATGTGCACTTGCGACGCCCCGACGCGAGGTGAGTCGGTGGCACTGGACGTGTTAAAGTCAAAGCTACACAGTGGTTTTTTGAGAAGTTTTTCTCAAAAATCAATTTGGATGGTAAATAATTTAAACTAATCACTTTACTTATCAATAACTTTGATTGTTATTACAGATTACGCGATCGGTTTCGGCGGTAAGTTCGGCGTGCAGACAGACAGACAGGACGCGTCGGCGGTCGGCTGGGACCATCAGGAGAAGACGCCGGCGCACGCCAGTCAAGTCGATCATAAGAAGGTAACTAGCTACTTACTACTTACATTAAGGTATGTCATGTCGGTCGAAATGGTCTGGAATATAATGGACTGAACATGTATTTTTGTCTTATGTTTACAAATAACAAAGTTAATCTGCCTGGCTGTAATCTGTTTCTTATGTTAAAGTAATGAAACGCTCGTGGTCGTGCTTGCTTAGTCGTTCTTGATAGATCGTCGAAGTTAAGCAACGTTCGAAACGGTCTGTAAATGGATGGGTGACCGCGAGTGGCATTTTCATCTGAGCGCTTCCGTGCTTCGGAGGGCACGTTAAATTGTCGGTCCCGGCTATTTAAGTCGTTAAGCCATGACGGAGGCCTTAAGGCGGCCTAAAAAAAAGTCCGTCACCAGAGTTGGCCACTGACTCATACGAACTTACTTACTTTTTTTATGTTAAGTAAACCATTAAACACATTCCGATAAAATATAATTATGTAGGTTCCTTTTATCTGGGTGGTACATGTGGGACAGACAGACACCAGACAAACCAGTGGTCCTATCATCACCATCATCTACAGCTTGTTGCCCACTGCTGGGCATAAGCCACCCCGCTCAAACGCCACTTCACTCCATCCTGTGCCTCTCATCCAGTTTTTCCCTTAGATGTTTACAATGTCATCCATCCATCTGCTGGTCTGCCTAAACTTCTCGTATGTCCTATTGTCCACCATTCCGTCAAGACCTTCCTAAGTTGTCCTAAAATAAATTATGTTTATTTTCAGGGATTCGGCGGCAAGTTCGGCATTGAGACAGATCGCGTAGACAAGTCAGCTCACCGTTTCGATGAAGTGGACAAGGTGGGCACCAGCTATACCAAGCAGAAGCCGGACATCGGCGGCGCCAAGCCGTCGTCACTGCGGGCCAAGTTCGAGAATATGGCTAAGGAGAAGGAACAGGTATACTGAACATACTAATATAAAATACTTGATGTCCGAGAAATTCACTTTCCCTGTATAAAATATAGCCTATATTAGATGCAATTCCTATACGTAAAGACTTAATGTCTATGCTTTTTGATTGTCCCATCTCATTTAAGGCTTTTATAATAATAATAATAATGCTGGACATTTGACACAGCATCATCTAGCCCCAAACTAAGCAAAGCTTGTACTATCTATGGGAACCAGATAACTGATATACTACTTATATACTTTTTGTTTGTAAATACATACATATTATACATAGAAACACCCAGACCCGAGATAAATATTTGCAGATCATACAAACATTTATCCCGCCGCGGGGATCGAACCCGCAACCTTCTGCGTCCCAAGCGGGCTTTCACCCACTGCGCCACAGAGGTCGTCAAAATTTTGTTTTGATTGTCCCATTTCATTTATTTATTTATTTATTTATTATACATAGTTCATACATAGTTATTTGCTTACTGTTTGTGTTATTCATCTCATTTCATTTCATCTCACGTTAGGAAGCTAAGAAAGCGCCCGGTGCCGTCGCGGCTGGAGTTAAACCATCTTCACTAAGGAACAAGTTTGAAAACATGGCCAAGGAGAAGGAACAGGTATGTGTAGACAATTCATACATTGCAGTGGCTAGGTAGCCACAGAAAATTGAGCTGACGCGTAGTTTTTATGTGTATCATTGTGAAGTCGTCTCTCCCCACTCATTTGGTTCAGACTTTCTCCACTCCCTCTAAGGTGACATTGAAAAACAGCGTCTGATCCCGGGATAGGCAATCCTGAGTAGTTGCCTTTTCAACAGTCATTTTTCATCTGTGTTAATATTATTATTGTTTTATTTTCTTGTGTACTTATTTGCATACCAGTTCTTGGTGAAATATGTGATCTTAAAATGTAAACCTTATCAACTTGTTAACCATATTTCTTGCAAATAAAAATTTCATTTCATTTTGTTTGTTGAATAAATGTACTTATTTTCTTTGTTCTTTCTTTATTTCTTCGGATAAAAAAAATACTAACTTAATGAATTCGTAAACAGTAATCTAATGTCTATTAGTTCAGGTGAACCAGATCAACACTTACAATGTAATTTTATTTATACAAGAATAATATTTTGTAAATTATGTCCTGATTCTGACTCAACCAGTGTCCCTGTCGCGGGTTTATTTTATTAATCAATTTTTACAAAATAAATTATCTTAATCTTATACAACTTTCGTTGTTGACTTAACTTTACAACAGGGGGTTCAATTATAATTCTATGCAGTCTATTAGAAAACTTATAAATAATGTTTTTAGATTTTAAATTGTGTTGTTTATGGTTACAGGAAGCGCTACAATCCGTGCAGAAAATAAGAGAGCAGAGACAACAGATTGACAAAGATCTTTCGCAAAAGGTAACATTTTTGTCTACAGGGTGTAAAAAGACAACTACCGAAAACTGAGGGGTTGCAATCAGGCCATGATTCCAAACATATTCAGCGAAAAAAACAAGCAAAACATTTTTTTTACTTATCTTCGTCATGCTATGATATATATATATATCATATTTTCGGTTATTTACTACTAGAACAACATAATAAGACCATACCTACCTAGTAATTTCATTTATAAAAGAAAAAAATAGTTAAAACTCAAAATCCAGCGATCTACGTCCAGAACATACGCAAACAGTACTCTTCAAACGCTGATTTCTCCAGATATAATGATATTTTCGGAAAATCATTTTGGATTTGGTTGTGTGTTGGGATGCTGTATCTACCCCTTTCGGCTTCGGTAGACGTCTTTTTACACCCTGTATATCTAAGCTAGTTAGAGCTAAAGCTTGTACTACGCTTTTACGCTTTATCGGCTCGTTTACCCAGAAATCAAACACATGCGGCAGTCATTTATGAAAAAGAACTAATAATAATTTATTGCGCGCCTTAAATAATTAAAAATTAAGACTTAACAAAAAAAAGTGCGATGGGTTGCCTTATTGCTAAGAAGCGATCTTCCAGGCAACCTTTGGATGAAGAGGAATATCAGTGAATGGAAGATTGGTAGGGTGCATAAACAGACTACTTACGCAAATATACTTATATTATTTCAATTTGCAGGAGAAAGAGAAAGTGGAGACTGAGTCTCCCGAGCCCGAGAAGACAGTTCCTCAAGCAGTAGAAGTTCCACCACCAGCTCAAGAAGAGACTCCAGTAGAAGAGGCTAACCTGCCGGATGTCACGCGAGTGTCTCAACCTAAAGAGGAGAAGGAAGAGGTGAGTTTTTGTAGTTATAGTTGGTGTATGAGTTAGACGGTAAGTTCGTTTATCTACGCTTTGTACCCAGCTATTGGTGATGGCTCAAAGATAAACTTTGACAGACATGGGTGAATAACAGTAAAATATCAGAAGAGAGTCATGTAACGACAAGAATGTTAGGTTTGAATGTGGAGGGATGTAGCAGAAGAGGCAGACCAAAGAAAAGATGGATGGACTGTGTGAAGGATGATGTGGGTAAGAAAGGAGTGAGTGTTGAGATGACGGCTGATAGAGCGGAGTGGAAGAGGAAAGCCTGTTGTGCCGACCCCACATGAAAGTGGGATAAGGGCAGGGAAATGATGATGGGCTCATATAAATACAGGGTCTTTCATTTTAAAGTACACAAACTGACAGGGCTTCATTTTTGGGTTGTAAATAGACGTTTGACCGACCGACGTTTGGACGTTTTTTGTATTTGTGCTTTATTTTTTCGGGAAATAAATGTTTTTGTATTTGTATTTTTTTTTGTATTTGTATCAATTTAATTAAAGGTCAGTTTTATTTAAGGCCCTCAGTTAAAGAAAAACACAGTAATATTGAATATTATGGTCTTTTCAAATATTGTAAAATCCTACCAGTACATCTTACATTTCAATATCATCTCCTAAAAGAACAGTTTTTAATACAGTTATTCAAACAAAAATAAATCTATGAATAACAACACGAAAAATTGTTAACTAGCAATTACTAGTTAAAAAATCTACTATATAAAAATAAGTCGGGTTTTCCTTCCTGACGCTATAACTCCAGAACGCACGAACCGACTTCCACGGTTTTGCATTCGTTGGAAAGGTCTCGGGCTCCGTGAGGTTTATAGCAAAGAAAATTCAGGAAAAATCTGGTGGCATCTGGTGGCGAAACGGAGTTCGCTGGGTTTGCTAGTTCAATAATAATTATGGCAAACGACCAACACACTATTTGGTTCTTTGTTTTTTAAATGACATGAGTCCATCTCTCAAAAACAGTATTACTCGAAATAATCTTATAAATTAAAATTACACTTTCTTGCCAAACTATGATTTTCTTTCTGTCTGTACTCAGTGTCTTGTTTACGCTAAGTGCTCCTACCTACATTTTTAGTATCTAAATTGTTGTACCTATGTTTAGAGTAGTTACAAACTCGATATATCTGCATTCCGGACAAATCTTCGTGGTTTTTGGTTTGCTCTTTAATAATGCAATTTTAGTAAAGTTTAAATAAATAAAATAATAAATTCCTAAGCCGATTTTAGTTTTCACTTCAAAAAGTATCTTTTATTGATTTTTTATGACATGTTGCAAAACATTTTCAAGGAGAACAGACGTTGACCAATCGCAGCGCATCAACATCACGTCGCACGCTCGAATGGACTAAGTTATACAAGAAGCAACAATCAATTAAAAGGATAGTCTTTATCGATTTTCTCGAGATTTTCATAACAAAACAAAAAAAATAATTACCTACATAAATATTTTTTAATTTATTTGCTGAATTCTTGAATATAGTTAGTTTACAAAAAAGCTAGGCCACGCCCATATTTTGTTCGATGTTAGAAACCTCAAGGATGTTTTCAACGCTTATATTGCCCCTCTTCAGCAGATAACCCGCCAGCCGACCATCGTGGTGTCCCCCGTGGGCTGGGAGGGTGACGGGGAGGGCGAGGGCGAGGGGGCCGCCGGCGAGGGGGGCGAGGAGGAGGAGGAGGGGTACACGGCGCGCGCGCTCTACGACTACCAGGCGGCCGCGCCAGATGAGATCTCCTTCGATCCTGACGATGTCATCACTAATATTGTTATGGTTAGTATGGGGGGGGAGGGTATTGGTTGAGGGGGGAGGGTATTGGTTTGAGAGATGAGGGTGGATTGAAGCATGAAAGGGTAAGGAGTTCTCTCCTTACAGAAGAATGAGTGATGGAAATTACGACCTCTGTAGCGCAGTGGGCAAAGGTCCGCCTGTGACGCAGAAGGTTGCGGGTTCGATTTCTCTACAAATATTTGCCTCGAGTTTGGGTGTCTATCTATACTTCTATACCAATATTATAAAGAGGAAAGATTTATTTGTTTGATTGTTTGAATTGAATAGGCTCCGAAACTTCTGGACCGATTTGAAAAATTCTTTCACCATTAGAATCCTGCATTATCCCTGATGAACATAGGCTATATTTAATCCCGGGAAAGTGAAGTTTTCCTGAGGGAACGCGGGTAACACCGCGACGGATAGCTAGTGTATAATATGTATGTATTTGCAAACAAAAAGTATCTTGTAGTTATCTGGTTCCCATAGCTTCAAGCTTTGCTTAATTTGGGGCTAGATGATGCTATGTGAAATGTCCAGCATTATTTATTATTATTATAATTTGGGTTTGTTAGAATAACAAGAGTATGGCAAGTTAGAGGGAAGATTGATAGAAAGAGAAGCGGCTATGAAAAGATTAATTGAAGGATAGGTATATGGTGGGTATGAGAAACTTATGAAACTTATAAAATTAAGCAGCTAATGCGGATAAAAGTGTCCACTAAGTTGAAATACAAATTAAACGCTAGTGACGCCAACAAAGACAGATACTATCGTGCTCGTAATCGCTGCAATAGGGTGTGTAGAGATGCACAACGCCGCCATATTCACGCCTCTGTTTCTAATAAAGACTCATCTAAAGTCTGGAAATTTTTAAGATCGCTTGGAGTTGGCAAGTCTTACAATGAATCCATTACCAATGACTTTGACCTTGATGCTTTAAATTCTCACTTTTCTTCTTCATCCAATATTAATTTGAATGATAAAACTAACACTTTGTTAAATCTTTCTGTAGTGCCTACTCCAACATTTCCCTCTTTTGTTTTTAGTCAATTCACCGCATGTGATGTTAAGAAGAGCATTCTGTCCATTTCATCTAATGCTATGGGGAGTGATAACATTGGTAGGAACATGATTGTTCCGATTATTGATGAAATCCTTCCCATTATTTCTCATATTTTAAATTTCTCTCTAATATCTAGTTCTGTACCTTCTGTATGGAAAGAAGCCTATATTATTCCTCTTCCTAAAAAATCCAAACCTAGCTCCCTTACTGATTTTCGTCCCATTTCCATTCTCCCTTTCCTTTCTAAGGTTCTTGAACGTCTTGTCCACATGCAGCTAAGTTTTTACCTAACTAAAAATTGCCTTCTTAATAATCTTCAATCAGGATTCCGTCCCGGTCATAGCACTGTTACAGCTCTTGTTAAGATCACTGACGATATTAGATCGGGAATGGAAAATGGTCAGTTAACTATCCTGACGTTGTTAGACTTCAGCAATGCATTTAATACTGTGGACTTTGACATACTTCTTGAGATTCTACGCTCGCTTAACATATCTCCATCGGTGGTTGACTGGTTTCGCAGTTATTTGCTCGGACGTCGGCAAAGGGTACGTGTTGACGAAACTTACTCGTCCTGGAGCGTTACCTCGGCCGGTGTTCCACAGGGTGGCGTTTTATCCCCTTCTTATATTTTCACTTTTCATTAACTCTATCTCTAAGCTTCTCACATCTTCTTATCACCTCTATGCAGACGATCTACAAATCTATACGCAAGCTACTGTGGATGACCTACCGAATGCAATTACTTGCATTAATGTTGATTTGCTACGAATTAGTGACTGGAGCAAGGCATACGGGTTGAGCGTTAATCCCTCTAAAACTCAAGTTATCGTGTTGGGAAGTTCCCGTACAGTTTGTAAAATCGATTGGCACTCACTACCTCAAATCAGGTTTAATGATATAACTGTCCCTATCTCAAAAACTGTTAAAAACCTAGGTGTGATAATGGACAGTTGTATGACGTGGAAACCACAACTTCAATCGGTAAGCCAAAGGCTGTTTGCTTCTTTTAGCTCGCTTCGACGGTTACGTAACTTTCTTCCAACAGCTACTAAAATTACGCTTGCACAATCTCTCCTTCTCCCTATTCTTGACTATGCTGACTCCTCCTATCTTGATCTCACAGAAGAACTGCTCAATAAACTTGAGCGTCTTCAGAACGTTTGTATCAGATTCATTTTCGGGTTACGCAAATATGATCATGTTTCGGAATATCGTGCTAAATTGAAATGGCTACCGATCCGACTTCGTCGGTACTCCCATATTCTTTCCCTTCTATTCAATATCCTCCGTAATCCCTCAACTCCCTGTTATCTGAAGGAGCGTTTTGATTATCTTCATGATGAGAATCCTCGTAATCTTCGCTCCTCAGACAACCTCCTCCTCAAAACTCCTACTCATAGAACAAGTTTCTATGCAGACTCCTTCTCCGTTCAAGCTGTACAACTGTGGAATGCTCTCCCCCTCTCTATAAAAAAATCCTCCTCTCCTGCTGTGTTTAAGATGAGATTGAAATCACATTTTCTAAATGAGAGTAAAGTTGAGTCATCCAATTCTTGATCTATAATGTATTATTGTTGTATGTATGTAGTATATGTATTGTATGTATGTATATTATATGTATATTAAAATAATGTACTTATGTAGTTACGTAATTTTTTTTATTATTTTTTTATTTTTTTTGTGTATACCTATGTATTTTTATTTTTATTTTATTTTTTATTAGTCCTAAGTTTATGTAAGTTTTATTTATTTTTTGTTAACTAAGTTATATTCTGTTTATTGCTTTAAAATTCAATAATGTGTCTCTTTTTATGCACCCGACCGATCTTCTTTTCACTGATGTTCCTCTCCATCCAAAGGTTGCCTGGAAGAGATCGCTTCTTAGCGATAAGGCCGCCCATTGTACATTTCTATCTGATTTATCTTATGTTTATTGTATTTTTATTAATGGTGTGCAATAAAGAATTTTCATTCATTCATTCATTCATTCATTCATTCATTCATTCAACTTATGGGTAAAAGAGGGGGGTATTGGGGTTAAAGACGGAGGGTCCCAGAATGATAAAGGGGCGTTTTCAGGGAATTCTAATGATATTGTTAGAAAGGAAGGATAGGATGGTAAAAACAAAAGGATTTGAAACGCAGATGATAGTAGCAACTTACAAAAAAGTTTTTTTTATTATCCAAGTTACATTGATGTGTCCTATCACCAGATCGACGAGGGTTGGTGGCAGGGGCTATGTAAGGGCGCCTACGGACTGTTCCCTGCCAACTACGTGCAACTTCAGGACAAGTGAGCACGCACCTTTACATTCCTATACAAACTGTATATAATTTCGAAAATTCGATTTAAAAATTGGTTCAATCAGGACAATATCATTCATCATTTATTTTCATAGAATTCTTGTTTTTTTTATTCACATTTTACTTACTTACTGAAAAATGATTTTTTTACTTACGAATGTATTTCTTTTTTTCTATGATATTTGCGCGTAACATGAAATCATAATCAAACTGAGATATTGTCCTGAATGAACCAAATTCATTTTATTGGTTGATCAAAGATTATAAATACTTTTTTTGTCCTTATTTCAGAATTAATATGTTTGCTACATTCCATTTTATGTTTATAACTTTGTAATTATACATTATTTTTAAAAATTATGAGGAACATGTTGCATTGACAGTATTTAGTGGGGCTTAGCAGGGAATAAAGAACAGATAGACTTTGACATTGTTATTTTTATGACTTCTGTGGTAAATTTTGGAAACGGAAAGATTTTTTGTAAAATGCAAAACAAAAAGAATTAGCTCAGTTCATCGGAGAAAGGTCACATTGAGGCTGAAGGTGCGGGTTCAATCCCATCTAGGTATTTTTTTGGAATGACATTCAAACATGTATTTTTTTAATTCTGAAATCAGGACTTGACTACTATTATAGATTTAAGGAACGTACTTATGATTATTGTGACATTGTAGAATCTAGCTCTTAGGCTATTGACGAAAATCGTGGGTTCGAATCCCTAACTCGACGATTAACCTATAATCTACAAAATATATTGTTCTCAAAGTGCAAATAAGCATTTTAAGAAAAAAAAAATGTCTGTTCTATAATAATGTGTGTCACAACAACGAATTCGATTCACATATTTATGATTAATTATTTTAAAAAAACCTGTAAAAAATTTACAAAATTTCAAGGCACAAAACCGTTGATGTAAGTTTTTTAAATTAATTTCAGTATTGCCCGCAATAGGTTACGTAAAAAGACAAAAAAAAACAATGAAAATATTGACCTCATCCTGTGACCTCATCGATTCAAATTAGACCAATTCCAAGATTTTTGAATTGATAACTTCTTTAGGCACCTTTGGCAGAAAAAAATCTTGGATTCGGCTCGAAAAGGTCACGTGCGAGTCACGTGACTGCTCACCGACACCGGGTTATTTGACAAGTTTAGAACCGGTCAAGGTTTCACTTCTGCCGGCACTAGTGCCATTGTTTTTCTATATGTATACTTACTATAATAATATAAAGAGGAAAGATTTGTTTGTTTGTTTGTTTGAATTGAATAGACTCCGGAATTACTGGACCGAAAATTCTTTCACCATTAGAATCCTACATTATCCCTGATGAACATAGGCTATATTTTATCCCGGGAAAGTGATGTTTTCCCGAGGGACCGCGGGTAACACAGCGACGGACAGTTAGTTTAACATAAAACACTACTTATCTACTGTACTGGCTACATTGCCATGGCGTGTTGGCACTCAACGTGTTATCTTAAAATTTTGTTTATTTTTACAGCCTTTGAACGTATATTAAGGAATTATGAATTGAATATCATCTATACTTAAGTGTTACAAGTTATCTAGATAGTTTTTCGGAGGCATTTTGTGGGGATATTTCTAGATTATGTGACGTCTTCCTAGTAAATAACTACCTCTATGGTCACCTCCCCAGTATACATAAATTAGTCATAACATAAATAATAATGCTGGATAATGCTGGACTTGTAGGTAGACAGAGCATCTTTTTGCCAGCGACGCGACGAGTCGAAACAAGAGATTATAACCTGATGAACAATGTAATCTACTTTATAAAAATAAGTCGGGTTTTCCTTCCTGACGCTATAACTCCAGAACGCACGAACCGATTTCCACGGTTTTGCATTCGTTGGAAAGGTCTCGGGCTCCGTGAGGTTTATAGCAAAGAAAATTCAGGAAAAATCTGGTGGCATCTGGTGGCGAAACGGAGTTCGCTGGGTTTGCTAGTAAGATATAGAAACGCTTGATAGAATGAACGACGCGAGACTGGCGCGTCGGCACCTCATTCATTCTATATCTTGTTACATTGTTCATAAGGTTTATAATGCCTTGTTACGTTTCCTCGCGTCGCGTCGATGCCAATTCTGCATTAAGCCTACAACACAAAAAGCTTTGAAACTAACTTGTGCTTAAAGTTTAGTTGACTTTGATACACGTTAAATTCATAATCTTTTCAAGATTATTTCATGTACGCTATGAATTGTCAGTCTTTTCAGTGAATTGAAGAAGTTTAAAGATTAAAAATCTTGTTTTCGATTTGAATATTTATATTTGTAATTTACGAATTCATATGCATTTATTTTTTTCGAACGCAATCATTGTACTATGCTTTTGTATTATCTAATCATTTTATAGTAGTAATTTAACGTTTATTGGATAAATTATGTAAAAATATTAGTCATTATAGTCTAAAGCTTTTAATTTTGATAGCAAATAAAAAGTATTATACATTTATTAGCGTCTTACCGTATAACGTGACATAAAGTTATTCCACCGAATAAATCAAGAATAACCATACATTTTGACAGTTTACACTCCGGAATAACTTTATGTCACGTTCTATGGTAAGACGCTTAATGTTAAAGTCCGGGAAGAGCAAAAATAAATCACATTTTTAATAATTTTGTTTGATTTTCCGAACTGTAAAATCAAATGTAACGTAATATAATCGCTTTCATAAACATTGCTCACTTTAAAATAATTATGTTAAAATAGTAATTGAGAATATGAAATGTTAATAAGTAGATGGACTACATAAGCATGGTATTTAATGCCGAACTATGTTTTGTATGGAACAAAATTGTTTAAATAATTTAATAAATATTTTATAGCTATTTCGGATTGTTTTATTTCTAAAGATTAAATAAACTTTTATTTTTATATAAGGTTTATATATTTATGTTTTTTATGATGAAATGGGGCCGGCTCTTGACCTCGAAACTTACAATGGTAAGAGTGAGGTCTACGATGGAGCGAGCCTACCCAGAAGGTGCCTATTAACTGACTTCTTAAAATCAACAGGGTCACTATGTGTCACTTAAAATAGAGTATCCTGGGCTAAAAGACAGTTTCGACTCTATGTATGACAAGGACCACCGACCACCCTTATCAGCATGCAATAAAAGTAAAAACAACATAAGCTCTCATGCATACTCATGTTCAATACTTCAATACTAATACCAATACCTCAATTCAATACCTCTGTCGCTTAATATCACTAAGGGTCGGCTCATATCTGACGGAAGATGCGTCAAGCGTTTCAGCAATCTTTTTTTTTACATTATGCGTATCATCGGTTAAGTATACAAGGTTGAATGTTTTCTCATATAATTGTCTGTTCTGGCGTAACGCGATCGATAATACGCGACGCATCTCCCGTCAGATGTGAACCGACCCTAATTGAATGTGTTTTTAGCCGGTATATTACCCTCAGTTCATTTTATTGTTGGTAAAAATTGTTCTAAATAGCCCCAACTTCCCCAAAACGGGGAAGTACCAACGAGCGATGACAAACGACCGATAAAGAACTTGCTAATTACGCAACCCTTCATTAGAAGCTGTTTACTTTGGGAATTTGCATATTTTCATAGTCGATGCCAGATAATCTCTTTTCTGGGTTCAAAAGTATAATTAGTTTTTTTTCAACTTCGGCAAATATGAGCATGAGCCAAATTAATTGGACGTGACTGTAACTGCCCCTGTCAACTTGGATTAAGTTATGACAGGACTAATAGATTAAAGTCTGGACCAATTTCACAGACCTAAAAAAATCGCAATCGCATGACTAAAATTTACCTAATTAGGCTTTCTGAGTGTAACTGTAAAAACTAAAAAAAATATTAGTTTTCCAGTTTGTTTGAGATATCAGGGTTGAGTTGTCTGTGGTTTTCAGCAAAAACAAAGACAATATTTTTCATAACTTCTTAGCTCCTCCATTGAGCTCCTCATAAAGCATCCAAAGAGGTCAATGCTAAATCTATGCTCCTAACCTACTTTAGATAGTCTGTCATTATTCTTTTTTCTGTTTTTGGTCTGTCAACGACTTTCTGTCAGTTTCGTCAACATGAATAAAATTCTTCTGTATTTCTTTCCAAACAAAAATTCTAATGCAATTTCTCGTTATCTTCACAATGCTACTCAAAATCACAGAATGCGTTGACGATAGGCGCGTTATCACTACTTCAAATTACTCCCGCTACTTTGTCAAACCTGTTATTGTAAACGGGAAACCAGCGTACAAAGGGCAAGTACCCTACCTCGTTTCTATAAAGGAGCCGTTACATAAATCAGGCTCAAATCATCACCATTGGCAGAACCTTTGTGGAGGCAGCATCATCAGTGAGCTGAAGGTACTAACCGCAGCACACTGCTTTGAATCCAACAGATTCTACTACGCCCATCACCCCAAATTCCTGAGAATTGTCGCAGGGAATCTCAAGAGCACTGTTATACATTCCGGTAAAACGGAAACCACAGAACAAGCTCAATGGAGGATGATAGACAAACTCGTTCTACACGGAGACTTTTCCTTCCCATCCAACGATATAGCCCTTGTATTCGTGAATAAGGAATGGGTGTTTACGAGTAGTGTGAACTTTATCAAGTCTGCAACCAGACAGACGGATTACGCCCCGCCTTGCTACTCAGCTGGTTTCGGCAGAACTGGGCACGGGATCAACAATACGCTGTCTCCTATCATGCTTATTGCAAGGATAAATGTTATGCCTAGATTCAAGTGTTCACTTCTCTGGGATATGAACATGAACTCGTATATCTGCACAGATTCTGTTATCGGAGATGTCGCTATGGGAGATTCTGGAGGTCCATTAGTTTGTTCGCATACCCTAGATCCTGTTAGTAAATACACAGGGGATGATGTGCTGGTTGGTGTAGTGAGCGGGAAGAATTTTGATAAGACTACACTGTACACGCGCGTGTCTGCTTTTCGGGATTGGATTGAAACCGACGCTAGTTGCACTGCAAAGTTGAATTGTTATTTGTTGATTATTACATGGCTCAGTTTAATATATCTTTTGTTTTATTTTTATTATACTAGCGGTAATCTGATAACCAGTTAGTACCTTATAGGCGGAGATAGGCTTGCCTTTGACGTAGGTATGGAGCGCTGAACTTTGGAAAATATGGGCATGTGGCAAATAAAGAGGATAGCCCAGTGGCTATCCTCTGTATCCATGCCTGTGCATGCCTAAATACATTCACATAGACATCTTCAAAGGATCAGGAATACGTAAAGACGTGAGAGAAGTAGGGATATGTGGAACTGATCTGTGATGTTGGCGAGATGACATCGATGCCTTTGAGGACGATTGGTGGAATGTGGCAGAGGATAGAGACCATTGGAGGAGTTTGGGGGAGACCTTTGCCCAGCAGTGGGATGAGATAGGTTAAAAAAATGTACTGTGGAGAATCGAGAAAATCTACTGAGCCTTGGAAATACAGTCATTTTTGTTGTTTCTCGGTTGAAGGAAATACTAATGCATGATTATAATTCTGAACGTACCAATGCCATAAGAAAGTAATAGAAAACAGCTGCACCTTATCAACAGAAGTCGCTGTTATTTAATAAACCTTTCAGTTTCTTTGATCCTCCGCAGAATGGTTTTACATAGAATAATAGTCGGCTATTCAGGCAAAATTCATTAACTTTTTACCCTCCCAGGGAATTTATTCTTGAGAAATTGTCCAGTTTGTAAAAAGCTATCATTTAACTAGGCACTCGTGCAACATGGAGTTTCGAAGCGCACTCAAACTTAAAAGAAACATCCTTTCATCATCACACTAGTTCAAAAAAAAAATCAAAAGCAGATCAAAGAGTCATCGTTCTTCGGCAACTAGAAGACACAACCAATGGATACCACCGCGCCATGCGAGTGAAAGCAAACACAAAAGAAGCTAATTATGGTAAAAGGTGCCATTTAAGTGTTTCCAGTCGATATTTAAGTGGGTAACTCAGCATACGAATTTTGATAGGACATACTAGAATTTGTATACCTATTGAGTTACCCTCATAAATTGCAACTGGAACCACTTAGATGACCAAAAACTCTAAAAAACTTGTTCGGGGAAAGAATTGTGTGGGTAAAATAGTTGATTGACCTATATAAAACGTAAACAGGGTCACGACTGTATCCCCAAGGCGCGGTAGACATTCTCTCAGATCTTTATATTCCAGATCCTTTGAAGATGTCTAAGGGGGTAGTCAGAGGCATGTACAAATACATATTTGATACATGCCCACATCTTGCAGAAGTTAGTATTCCATACGTGACAGGTTGCAAGCCCATCGCCACCTATATAACAATCATAATTTAAAAAAAAAACATATTTTTTATTTTCACTTACAATTTACTTACAATTTGAATTTTAGTTCACATTCTAAACATTTTTGCCAAGCTGTACGTAGCTACCCATTTCTTTTTTCTAAACTTCCCTCTTCTATATTATGGGTTAATTCAAGTCATTCTGATAACTAATAACGCGAGCTATTTGAATATGAATTTAAACTGGAACAAAACCACGTCTTCATGAAGGAATTACTCCAGCATCACGCCTCCATTATCATGAAGTTAATTTTATGCTGATGTGAAATACTTTTACATAAATATCAGGCTATGAATACAAATGTCTGCACAAATAGATCAAGCTTGATAGAGCGCCAGGACTCAGATAATCCTCATCATCATCCACAGCCTAACTTCACCTAGTGCTGGGTGTAGTATTAGGTTAGGTGGGTTCGATGTCATAATGTGTAAGCTGTGTGTGTGTGTATGTTGTGCCATCCACCACGTTTCTGAGCGAGCATATCTGTCCCAAAGAGCTATGAATCCCAATGAGTCAGCTTCCAACGTCTGTATTTCCGCTGAGCTACGACCCTGTTGTTTTAAAGAAGAGAGTTAATAGGCACCTTCTGGGTAGGCTCGCTCCATCGTAGACCTCATTCTTGCCTATGTAAGTTTTGAGGTCAAGAGCCGATCCATTCATCAAAAATGAGAACTCTCGACCACCTGTAGCGCAGTGGGAAGATCCACTAAGCAGAAGGTTGTGGGTTCGATCCCCGCAGACAAAATGTTTGTATGGTCTACAAATATTTGTCGGTATGTTTTCTATGTAGGTACAGTCAGAGTCACCAACTGGTCACCCATGCACGAGGCGAGGTTCTGACTGCCTAGTAAGACGCGTATGTATAGGTACCTTGCTGAGTAGGTATAAATAAGCACAGAGGTTCCTAACTACATAACTCTGTCACCTACTTACCTCATACCTACTTTTGTCTTTTTTGTCCCTGTTCTCTGTTGATGTAATGTACCTGTGTCTGTGTGTTGTCAAATAAAGTTCTATCTATTTACCTTTAGTAGGCGGTGCTGACTCTACCTGTGATATGTTTAGGTAAGTAGTTCAGATTTTGATCAGGAAATCAGGCATCATTGTTATCTAGAGCCTTCATTTTTCCATTACGTTTAGATAACGATAATTGACTGCACTTAGATCAACAGTCTAATTGATAAAACATGAAATCTGTTCCAGGTAGGTATTATAATTACGCATGTGTCGACACTAGATAAATTATCTGGTCAACCGAGCATTCAGGAGTTAAAACAAAATGTCTTAGAATTGTGATAGGTGTGAATGGAAGAAAAATACATGTTGTGCCGACCCCACTTAGCGTGGAATAAGGGGAGGATGATGATGTCCCCATACTTAGGTAATTAGAGGGTACCACAACATGCGTAAAAGAAGATTACTCTGTAAGAGAATGGAAAAGAAAGACCAAGAGATATTCTAGCTTCTAATTGGCCTATCTTTTAAATAAATTCTTTGAGTTAATGCCGCTCCAATAACATCGTCGAGTTGGAATTTTACTATACCTAGTACTTATAGAGAGAATAAATAGATGACATTCAGAAACACACCTACAGGAATTCAACGTGTTCCATGAAACCAATCTGACACAGATCGTAATTTTATTTCACGCATAGGTACTTCACATAATAAACTCTCAAAGCATTTTGAATAACATCGTCTAAAAGTATTGAGATGCTTTGAACCAGAATACATAAAGACATAATCCATAATATGCCTATATTGCGTGTTTTTTAACATCTATGCTCTCACTAATGAACGTTGCATAAAGTTATGTAATGCATAAACTCCTTTGTATGGTTATTCATAGGTTATGCATTACATAACTTAATGCAACTTTTATTAGTAAAAGGGTTAAAATTTCAAAGACAAGATCTCTAATGCCCGGTTTCTATAATCAACGGACATTCGTAGTTATGAGCTACGACTCGTTTCCACATACAAAGTTTGACAGCTAACTTACGCCCGGTTTCTAGCTGTCAAACTTTTGTATGTGGAAACGAGTCGTACTCTTACCTTCGACTGTCCGTTGACTATAGAAACCGGGGGTAACAAGATATGTTATTTTTCAAATAAATAAAATTCACAAACCCTAAATAAAAAGATCTACATAAGCGCTACGGAATGACTACGGCGTAGCAAATAGCGTAGACGCCAATTGTTGTACTCGTAATTACTGGTAGTGTTCTAAGTTTACAGAGTTGAAAACGCCTAGAAATGTAATGTTTTTAGAGACATATATTTTATTATTGTTTTGAACATTCTTCGTCAAACATTTTTATTATATCCAAAATCTTATGGATTTTTATGTAGATATTATGTTTTATAACAAATACGCGACTCGTGAGAATCATGTGTTCCACAAACATAACATCTGAAGATTGTCGAGCTAAAATTTTCTCACCTAATAGGAAAATCCTTCCATGAATTGGATAACTCGCTTTTATTCCTGGAATATTGCGTGACATAGATATTGATGTTGTACAAAGAATTTTATCCTGTAGGATCTTCTTTGCTGAAGAAAAAAATATATAGAATCATTACTTCAAGGAAATAGATGCAGTTATACCTAAAACGTAGGTAGGTACAGATATTTGAAATATTTTATCACCCCATGAAGACACGTGCCACTTGGCTGGGATAAGCGCAGACGGATGAATAGATTTTTGTAATTTCATGACGACATTACGTGCAGAGCCATGTTGACCGAGTGGTGTAGTGCCTCGACTTCAACCAGAAGGTCGTGGTTTCGTTTTATAAAAATTTATTTTTCTATCGAGCTATACGGGGTAAAGGAAAATATTGTGAGGAAATAAGGTCCATAAGTGGTAAGGTAGGTCCATAGCTGAGAAGATGATTTATTAACAAAGACAAACGAACACATAATTCAATTATATTATTAGTTAATCAAAGAAGCCTCATTTACTATAACTTTTTAGACCCCTCAGTACAGACTTTCTATAGGCCGATAGTTGAGACGGAATATACTTCGGCTCGTAATGAGTATGGAGTAGTACAGCCCGTCTCAACTATCGGCTGATAGAAAGTCTGTAGTCTGCGAGGGGTCTTAATGCACCCCCTTTTTCCTATATTCGTCCATCGTCTTGTAGGTACATGAGAAAAAACGTCTTAAGATTCAGTAAATTATCCATACGTGTTTGATTTATTTATGCATTTATTCATAGATTCCATTCTTCTTCGGTAAACGTATATCGAAGAATTTAAGCCCGATTATTTTATGGTTTATTCATTGATGTTCGGACTTGCGTTTGACTGGTCTGTAAACTGGCATCTTGTTATTTTAAACGATTACTTTGAAACTATCCGACCGAAGGATAGGTATTACTTATAACATAACCTATCCTTCGAAAATGTGGCAAGGTCATTCCAAAATGGCTATGGATGCATGGGGTCTAGCTAGGGTCTAGACTAGACACACACACTACACTGACAACATCCAAGTTGGTACTAGACGTTTTTTCACGACCCGAACATTTTTTGATCAATGGATCCCACGTTGAAGACAGTTTGTAGCCATATTCCCGGTTGAATTTTTTTTTGTGTAGATTAGTATGTAGGTTGGTTACGTTGGTTACTTGATGGCCACTTTGTCTAACAATAATTTGGTATCTTTTGACGGATGATCGTCGCGACAAATTCTAAGCAAAGTTGGGAACTTGTGCATTTAATATGCATAAGATCTGCTCGCTTATTAAACTTATTTTCCAGAGTTTCACAAACTTTTACCTTTCATTCCTAGAATACAAACAGGCTCATGACTGTCCCTAGGAAAGGTACACACCGCTATACAAAGGTAGCGCACGGTAGGAAGCTATACACCGCTATTCTGTAACTACCAGAAAAAAATTAAGGACAGTTGCAGCAGATGCAGAAAATGATAATGTCGTGGTCAGTTTTTTATTTAACTATCACAAAGTTAACGTTGTTGTCAACGAAACTTAACACAATTTTATGAAAACTGGACAAAAAAAGACAACAAACAATAATCGCGTACGCGCTCTCATTTAAACTATGTTTTTTTTCGCTTTACCTCTGTCAGAAACCGCATAGCTATCATAAATCCATGTTTGACTCGTCTGGTCTCCTTTGTAGGTTATAATTTTTTTATGTTTCAACTACATAAATGTAATCAGTAACAGACACCGAAACCACTTTTTAAAATTTTCTGGTAACAAAAAGATAGAGGTATAAGACCAAATGATTTTATTTTTTATTTTTCTATTAATTATAAAATAGGGGTGTATGTATGTATAGTTTATAAAAGCTCTAAATGATTTGAGGCCAACTCTAGAGACTTATAAGTTATAACTATAAGTAGGTAGTTCTGTGTGAGTTTTATCTGTTCACACATTATACATTAAAGATAAAGATAAAGATAATTTATTTGCTTAAAACATTGTGTAGGTTACATTTACATGCAAGATCAAAAGTTTTATAATTTGTCACAACATGCTTTACCGAAAATTATCGGTGTGCAAATTAATTTAACAGAGGCGCGTCAAAATTAAAATTAAAATTTGTCATCTAAAAATTCATTAATATCATAGTAACATTTGTTAATTAACATTTTCTTAAATCTAATTTTAAATAAACCAATATTCATGTCCTTGTAACATTTCGGTATCTTATTATATATAATCGGTGCCATACAATAAACACTTTTGCACAATACTGCTGTTTTCGATGAATGCAGTCTTAGTTTTGTGTTATCACGTCTGCTCCGATTTACAGTGTCAGACCAGCGTGGAAATAAATGCGGATTGTTTTTTACAAATAGTGCAACCTCCAGAATGTAAAGTGAGGGAAGCGTCAGAATTCTGTGTCTCGTGAATAGTGGTTTGCAACTATCAGTATTTTGTATTTTAAACATAGCTCGTAAACATCTTTTCTGTATTTTGAATATTCTAGTTTTATTTGTGGAATTACCCCAGAATATTATTCCATACCTCAGTAAAGATTCAATTAATCCATGATAAGCTATCAATAACGCATCCCTATTAACTATGGTAGATAGTTTGAATAAAGCATAGGTGGAACTGTTAATTCGTTTACTTAAATCTTCTATGTGTCCTTTCCAATTTAGCCCTTTATCTAAAACAAGACCCAAAAATTTTGCTGAATTTACTTTACATATTTTATTATTTTTATAAATTACATTCATGTCAGGTAGGTTTTGTGTTCTTTACATTCTTAAAGTTAGTTGGTAATTTCCTAAGTTTGAGAACCACTGGACCGTGAATATTCATAATTCCATAGTTAGAGCGAGATCAAACAAAATGTAATTAGTTCTAAAGTTTTGAATGCATAAACTTACATTGCACACAAATGTTTTGGTTTCTTGTTCAAAAAAATCTAGGTAGGTAATTAATTTTTATCATAAGAGTTTTCAAAGAAAAAACTACATTATGTAAGTGAAGAACGAAGACGCTGTCGTGACGATCTCGATGCATTCCGAGCTGACTGGTGGGACGAAGCTGGCGACCGCAAGTCTTGGAAAAAGAATGGGGGAGACCTTTGCCCAGCTGTGGGACAGTATAGGTTAGAAAAAAAAAATGTAGGTAGGTATATCACGAACGGTAGATACATACAGGTATAACTCGCGTCACCTAAAAAGAACGCTGGAAAAAAGTGGTGGGGGTATGTTTGCGCATGGGTATGGTCGCGCACGAAAGTACTCAACCTACTGTTTTATTTTTGAACTAGCCTTTCGCTTGCGGCTTCGTATATTGGTTATTGGTAGGTACATTCAAATATATTAGATAGAGTTATCATTAAATAGAATTAAAAACATATTTAATTCCGTAAAGAATGTTTAATCGTAATAAAAACATTAAAGATAATGTTGAAACTCCTTCCACTAAGTCGTAGTGGTATTCCGAATCTTTTGAACCTTTTACAATTTTATTCGTCTCACTGTAGACTCGAAACGTAGTCCGTTTCATACATTGTTTTACAATATCAAATGCATTATTATCAACCTCTCTTTTCATAGAGCAATATAGCTACCTACGTCATAAATATTTTTCTTAATTTTTTTATGTAAAACGATTACGTAATTAAAAACTTTTGTGCGCGATGGTATTTTAAGAGCAAAACTAGCGCGGACACTGCCTGGAAGGCAAATGCCAACTGACGAACCAATAGCGCGCTGGCAAGCGTGTGGCGCGCGAACATCCCGCCCCGCACCTCACCCCGCACCGTCAAATGGACCCATAAAGCGTCCATGGCGCAGCTTGACAGCCAGCGTTCTTTTTACGTGACGCCAACTATACCTACCTATAGCGGAGCGGCCGCGTTTGATCATCTAAGCTACCTACACAGTTAGCAGTCAGATAAAATTGATTAACAGTTTTATTTTTTTAATAATACATTTGTCATTTGTTTTCTATTTCAATTAAAAAATAAAGTTTGCCTAGGAAAGAATCTATTAGGTTAGGCATAACTGATTTTTAGGTGATGTTATAGATTTCGGAAATATTCGGATTTTTGAAACATTTATGTAATCGATTTTCGTTCCTGGCTGAATATAGCACCTTGAATTATCTAGAACCATACACGGCAGACTTTTAACGAAACCTTGACGCCTTAAAATGTATTTTGAAAAGAAAATGAAGTTCTTTGATCTACGTAAAGAGTATGTAAATAACTACCTGGTTAGATGAGGCAGAGTGCGGCTCTACCAGCATGCGTAGTTGTTTGTGTCTTCTGCAAATATTGCGAGTTTGAATTCTGGCCTTTCATGATTGCATTGTGGTTTTTTCATGCGAGTAATATGTAATAGTTTGTATGTCATTTTCACGTTCTTGTCGAACGAATATGTACCTACTGGTTGTTTAACCACAGATAAAATAGGTACTTACCTAATACAGGTTTATCAAATTAATCATGCACTGAAGATGATTTTTTTTTAATTTCTTAAAATATTATTTCATTAAAACAAGGGCAGGTAATTGCATACAGATGTGCCTATTATGGGGTTTCCTATATACCTAGGTACTAGGTATATAGAGACCCCAGACAGGTAATGAAACATGTACTCAGCCATGTAGATCTATGTAGTTTATCTTCATCAGTAAGAGCCCTCCTTTATTACGATCTACTGTGGGTTCGATTTATTTGGTTCTAGGGTTATTTTTATACAACTGTAGTACTTACGATACGATAGTATAAATAGGCTCCCATTCATTCATTCATTCATGCTTCTATGGCTTAGTGGAAGTGGCAGATAAATCTAACCTAAGTAGGTACCTAAATAAATAAATGATAAAACATCAACTAGCCCCATTGTGAATCGGTTGCACAATAAATTCAATAAAAGATTTGGGTCTGCAGATGTTTTCCATTGTAGCAGGGACACCTTAACTTGGCGGTTTGTGGTGCACTATTCAAATTGTATCTACTGAAAAAAGTAAATAATAAAAAGACGATTACCTACAATCCAATCCAAAGTTATTTCAATGAAGGAACTCACTTAAGTATTTGGCCTTTTTGGGATTCCGTGGCCGAGCGGTAAGGCACTCCAGCTTAAGGAGGAATCGCGTCGCGGGTTTGAATCCCGTCGGAATCGAAAATGTTGATAAGACTTTTCATTTCTCAATGAAATACATAGTTAAGTGTGGTCCAAAAAAATGGACTTTGTCCTGAATACCACGTGGTTTGGTTCAAAGTTTTTTATTTTTCTTCTCTACAACACTGGCTCAACAATCGCAACATCTTTACGCACTAGCGGTTGAACCGCGGGGCGGCTAGCCGCGTGGCGGGCCGCTTTTCCAGTTTTAGTATGCAACCGCTTGTCATTGTACGCAACTAACCGCCAAATTAGAATAGAATAGAATAGAAGAACACTTGTATTATTTATTTCATACATAAATAATTTACAACGGACCTCGCACTAGGCCAAGCCTGTATCGAGCCTGTATCGAACCGAGTAAAAAGATTTTTATAAAAATACACGGTATTAACAAATATAATAAAAATTATTTAGACTATTGCTATAAATAAATATCTTAGATATACAACTATGTATTATGTACACATAAATAATATAATAATTACCTACTTATTAACTAAACCTACACTAGAGGGACTTTGCTTTCGCGCTGCCTCCCTAAAGCGACGGTACACGATGCCCGTTGGCCAGAAATCGACTACTCATTTCAAATCTTAGTAGAGTTCTGGAATATGGACCATTTATACGCTCCCAATAATAAATTACCAAATTATTGTATTAAACGACATTTTGATTGGAACACACTGTGTTATGGTCACATGATTGAGGAAATTTTGTAAGAATTGTTTATTTTATATCGACCGAGAGGATAATCTCCTCAATTTTCGGTCCATAAGTGATATGACGACTGGAATTCAAAGGCTTTGCATATCGGTCGTGCATCAATGGATGTTTACTACGGCTACTGGCAAGATTTAGTACTATGGGTGAAAGAAAATCCTTATGAGTACGAGTATACCTTGTTACTTTGAGACCAAATGATGCTACTTCTAAAAATTTGTGTTTCAATCACGCCTAAGCCAGTTAACCCATTTGGATGAAACCTGGAATAAGATTTAGATAGTGACCTAGAATAAAATAATAATAGGCTATTCAAAATATTGGTACGACACGAGCGAAGCCGCGCGCAGAAGCTAGTATGAAATATTCGTCAAAATATTAAATTTATTTTAAAAACCAAAGTTTAAAAAAAAAACAGGGTCATGACTGTATCCCCAAGGCGCGGTAGACATTCTCTCAGATTACTAAACCACAGTTTAGTAGCCGTATTATTAATATTTTCAATTTGAAAAAAAAAATAGAAATAAAAAGAGTTATCTGATGATCAGTGACTTAGAGCCTGAAGTACCTGTTAGATCAGTTTCAGGGCGATATGTTGCGTTGGGCGGGCGGGGGCGTAGGGCGCCGCCCAGGATATAAAGCCTGCTCGCCGGAGGAACTGCCACAAGCGAAGCAGACGCGGACGAACAACCAACACTTAGCAAACATGGCTCTTGGGTAAGTTGGACTTGCCGTTGACTATTCCTATTTTGTAATCTTGGATTGTCCGTTTTTTTAAATATAATTTATTTGGTTTTGACTTTTAAATGTGTTTTGAAAACTTGCATTTGGACTTGCCTTTGATAACTCATCTAAAGTTTTCAGATGATCTAAAATTGAGCTCTGTTTTTTTGACTTTACTTTGTAAATACGAGTATAATTGAAGCTGTGTCTGTGATAATCCAATAATTTTCAAATTTTTTTTAACTCAAAAACTATTTATCTGATCTAATGAAAGATATAATTGCAAATATTTATTAGTGGTGAATCCATTTTATTTCAAAATCGCTTAATGTGTACAAGTTCTTATGTAGCGTTTAATTAATTTTAGTAATTTTAATTTATTGTAAGTATTTTTGGAAGATTTGGAGTGCCTAACATTGCACTTCAAATCTATGAACATGTTGCTTAAAGATTTAAACTTGTTCCATTTCTCGTAATATTTTAATATGCAAAACTATCTAAGATTACGAACGTGCCTCTGACCATCTTAAACATTTTTTTGAAATCTATAGGAAGAAAAACTTGAAAGTTTCAGTCACTTTAAAACAAGAAATAAACCTTTGATACTCAGTCATCATTGATCATTCGCTTGTCCCAAAAAAAAATTCTCATTTCAATTTGGTTTTGGGCTTAGACTTTGTTTTAAGTTTTTTTTTAATTTATAAGGCAATCTAATCAATTTAATCAAGGAATTAAAGTTTATTGTCTAACCTACTCAAGTTTTTAATAACCGAGCATTATGCTCATAACTTCTAAACTTTTACGAAACAAATCAAGTGTTTGAACAAAAACTGCAGGTACAGTCAACGACAGAAGTTCATGAACAATAGGAGATTTTAAAGCTTCATTTTCATCATGATTTGCCGGAAAATTGTGTATTTTTTAGAATTGGTAAGGGTGCAAGGCCAAGCATCCAATATGAGCTTTAACTAAAGGTACAACGCTACGAATTTTGAAGCTATAGATAATTCAGAAACATCAAATGTTCATGAACTTTTGATGTTTCTGAATCAGTGACATCACTGACTGTACCTACAACGCTCTGCATAACATCGATATGAAACTTTATCTTGAATAAAAAATACTACTTATTATCTGAAAAAAAGCGAGAGCCACATTTATTAAAATTTACTAGCACATGATTTTGCTCACTAGGAGCCTAGAAAAAATAAATTTAGACCGGCCTAAAATCTTTGTTTAAGGCCCGGCCCATAGACATTTAAATATTTTCATTAATTTATTTTGATTTATGTCACTAAAGCATGCCATTCTCTCGATCTGCACACCGAAATCGGTAAAACATGTTGTTACAATACATACCTGAATGTAAACATCCTATTTACACATGTTTCAGCAAATAAATAATCTTTATTATTATCAAGTTTATGAGTAGGCTACAAACTTAAACGAGTATATAATAATAATAATAATAATAATGCTGGACATTTTACACAGCATCATCTAGCCCTTTTCACTTAAAAATATCGCTGAATGGTTGGACCTTGTTTAAACTTTTGCGACTGTAAGATACAAGAGCTTTCTAGAACAACAGTTTGTTTCGTAGATTCCCAAATTAAAATATTTAGCGAGAAATGTCAGGCTCGCCGAGCAAAGGACGCCTCGCTGGATTGATTGTCCAAAATAACAGTTAATGGACGATTTAATCTAAATTTTAAATAAACATACCAGTTAGGACGAATTATAGCCAAGTTTCGCGTTCAAAGACTGGCGTAAATAACTTTAAACGTTATCAGAGCTGTGTTGGCTTAGTGGCATACCCATTTCAATCCAAAGCTCAGCGATTCATGAAGGAAGCCATCCTGGCTGCATCAATTCAGTTATTCAGTTATTTATTTACTATAAATTATCATTACAGACAGTTTTCTAGTCTAATGCGATAATCTAGGTGAGATCTATTACTTAAAATTAACTAATACCTACTTATTATCTTCTTTATTATGTACAAACAAAATGTAGTCACTATTTCTAAAAATAAAATAAATGAACACACTTTAGTAGAACAAAAATAAAATAATTCATTTTTCGGAAAATTTATATGCGCTTTATGTGAAACTTTTTGAATTGAAAATAGGTAGGTGAAGCTTTTTGAAGTGAAAACTTTTTTAGGCGCGTTGGGCATTTTTGAGATGTGTAAAAAACTTTGGATTCGCGTCGCGAGTCACGTGACATGCTGCGACACCGACAATGTATAACTTGAAATCGATTTTTATCCCAATGGTAATTGAAGTCCAGGCTAAATGTCAAAATGAAGTCGATGTCGATTGCCAGTTGACTTACACCAGCTCATGTAGTAAGCCCATTATTGCCTCATTACTCCCAGACCCAGCCTGTCAAAACGGCCAGTTTTTTTGTTGTAAGGGACATTAGAATTTCCAATATCGCAAAAGACCTTCATCAGAATAAATAAATCAAATGAATTATGTTAAACATGGTGTAAAAAGACGTCTACCGAAGCCGAAATGGGTAGGTATAGCATCCCAACACAACCAAATCCAAAAGGATTTTCCGAAATAATCATTATATCCGGAGAAAACAGCGTTTGAAGAGTATGTTCTGGGCGCGTTGTTTTACGTAGATTGCTGGATTTTGAGTTTTAAATGTTTTTGTCTTTTATAAATGAAATTATTAGGTAGGTATGGTCTTATTATGTTGTACTAGTAGTAAATAACCGAAAATAACATAAAATGACTAAGCAAAATCAAAATATTTTTTTGCATTTTTTTTCGCTTATTATGTTAAGAATCATGGTCTGATTGCAACCCCTCAGTTTTCGGTAGTTGTCTTTTTACACCCTGTATTGTAATAACGACGATAGTCCTAAGATGAAATAATTTTACAATTTAAACTTCAATATACCTAATAACCTTACCTAATAAAATGTACTTTACCTAATAACAATTTGTTTTTGGTTACAAAGGCAAATTAGTTTTAATATTTAATTAATTAACCTTTTGGGTAGTTAAAACCGGTAATGATCATAACTCAAATTTGCTTGTTAACGAAATAAACAAGTTTACCTATTTAATTATAAAAAAAATCATTTTTTTTTAAATTGAATGGGTCGGCTCTTGACCTCGAAACTTACACAGGCAAGAATGAGGTCTACGATGGAACGAGCCTACCCTAGGTGCCTATTAACTCTCTTCTTAAAAACAATAGGGTCGTAGCTCAGCGGAAATACAGACGCGGGAAGCTGATTCCAAATTTTTGCAGTGCGCATAATAAAAGAACTTTGAAGGCGCTTAGTTCTAATTAGTGGAATATCAACCATGGAAATAT